>CM075767.1:50336749-51743157 GCA_037974665.1 Ehretia macrophylla | reverse complement strand
TTTTTTTTGTAGTGTGTGTTCAATCTTTCATGTTTGTTATGTTCCACGCATCTTCAATCTTCCACATGTGTTAATCTATCATGTGTGTTCAATATTCCATGTGTAACCCATCTACAAAATTAGGTTCACATGTGTTCAATCTTCACATGTGACCCTCACACGTGAGGAGAAGTGTTAAAATATACACTTGTCCCACATCAAAAAATAAAAAACTCTAAAACCACCCTATAAGATCCTGAGCTACTCCACTTGACACTAATTGATTATAAGAAAGATGAAACAAGGGGTACAACCGCTGCTTGCCTTGAATGGCTCTGCCATTGATTATATATGAGGTGGGTTTTTCCTCATAAAGAGAGGGGAAAAAAAAAAGATTCGTCAAACAGAAGCAAAGCTTGAAAGTGTGGAGTTGATTTTCGTCTTACAAAGGAACATTGCAAAGCAGCAACATACCCTATCTGATTCTTTTTCTTTCATCTAGCCCCATTTGCATCTAGGTTCAGTGCTGGTAATTAATTAACTTACCATTAAACTACTCCTGAATTTTGTATATATTGATCAGTTGATTGGTAATTGATTCTCGATCCTTTTCAACCTTAATTTTTAGCTTTTTGACTACATTATCTACCTTTTCCATGAGGATACGAAGTTGGAAATGGCTAGAAACTAGCAACAAAAAAAGAGTCACCATGGTCATTTTCACAAATACAAGCTCTTTTATTTGTACGATTCCTATAGTTGACTCAAATGTTATTGCCAAGGGAAAGCCAGTACTTTCAATCTGCATCCTATTGAAAACATTAAGAAACATAATCATTTTTTTTAATAGCTTAAATTTTAGATGAGAGTGTTATTTAATGTGGTATTAAAGCCCACATTACGAATGGTTTCAAGGTAAGTCTTGTAGCCACCCTTTTAAAAATAATTAAAACACCACCTGACTTTTGGTCTAGTGGTATGCTCTTTGTTGTAAGTGTGAAAGTTTGCGATATCAATTTTTGTGGGTAGCATTTGATATGTGTTACATAACTTAAACCTCCCTTGAATAAAATAACAATAATAATTCAAAAATAAATCTCATTTGCATGCACGTGTGAGGACGTGATGAAAATAATTAATAGTATAATAAACCTCTCTCATGCCTTAGAAGATGTGTTAATTTAATACATCCAAAATATTGATTCCTTATGATCATCATAGTATACAAAGCCTAGGAAGCTTGTGTTCCTAATTCATGTGAGGTTATTAATTGCCACAAACCCTTAAGCATGCATTTCTCCAAGGTCATATATATAGTTACGATGATCAAGTATAACTACTAGCCTATCAATACACTACTATAGCCAATCAAAACATTGAACTTAATCAACTGACCTGAAATAGTTTTACTTGTGTTGCTAGTAGTAGACAGCTCAAGTAATTATAAACCGAGTGCACACTATGTACGTACACAAAAACTAGCCTCGAATTCTAGATTGGAAAGGATAGGAATAAGACCATTTTTTAATTCAATGGAGGGTTAAGTTGTACAATATATATTAAATGATATCACCTGTAAAAATTGATCTTACAACTTCTCTCAATTACAGTGGAGAACATGCCACTAGACTAAAGGCCTAGTGGTTAGGAATAAGACTTTTTGTATATGAACAAGTCGGATACCCTTCAAAATGGAAAGTAAGTTTATTGTCTTAGGTTTATGTTATTTGTATCGTTTATAGCTTTGATATGTTCAGAAAATGATGACATCTTGATTTATGTGTCCGGCAAAGTGTACGTGGTTAAGGATGGCAATGGTCGAGAATATAGAGGAGAGTTACTAACTGCATATTATTCTCTATTTCTTGCATCTATTTGAATGATTGATGATGCCCTTGACCAAGAGTAGACTCGGTTGGAAACATTAAACTAAATAAATATATAACTCTCTAATAACTTAAATTTTTAGATCGAGTGGTCTTTTAATATGGTATCAGAATCTTATTACAAAAAAGGAATATTATGGCTTTAATTAAGTCTCGTTATTATTAATTGTCCTGTTTACCATGTAAATAACTAAAAACAAACCTGCTTACACTGAAAGGACGTATTAAAGACAATAAACTAATTAAGTATGCATTTTATTCTTATTTCTACGAATTTGGTTCTAAACAAACCTTCTGAATTCATGCATTACAGTCTTTCTTTTGCCATCATTAATCTCATTACAAGCCATCAGGTAAATTACCAAGCCCAAGCATCACTAGATTGTTTAGGATAGAGTTAATATAGTGATTTGTTTCGCCATTGTCTGTGCTTGGTCATTACAGAAGAACTTATTTAGATCAATTGGTAAATGTGACTATATCAAAATTTGAAAGGGCGGATTTAGCTTAGGTTCCATTGGGCTATTGGCCCGCAATCTCTACTAATCACGTAAAATTCTTTAAATATATATTTATTTTTTGTTCAAAAAATTAATTAGTCTTATTGAAAAAAAAATTATTCGTATAATAAACAAATTAAGTATTATCGGATTCTTTTTTCTAATTCTTAATCAATCATTTAATTTCTATTTTCTAAGCTATATTAATTTCTTAGGTTCATTCTGATTAATTATCTTTAGAAGTCTTTTATAATTCTGTATATACCCATCAATTCAATTCAATATACAAGTAAATTAATGAAGTTGATCAATTCTGTTTATACGTAAACTAAATAAAATTCTCCATAATATATTCTTTGGCACTATTTCCACGCTTGGAGCTCTCTCAATTTCTTGTACGGTTGGGAATAACATTTATTCCTATCACTCAGATCATGTACGAGAAACACGTGAACAAGACGAAAATAATTTAATGTGGTTCGGACTAAGCCTACTTTACGATCCAAAATTTTAAAAAATTACTATCCCACAATAATTGTTGCACAACAATAACTTTACACAAGAAAAGTCCAAACCCTCGCTCTCACTCATAACCACTCTTTTACCCGATTATACCCTCTCTCAACCCAGAGTACAAAGAGCGATTTTAAGACACCTACCTAATAACTACAAAACCCTATTTATAGGAAGTAATACTTGTCTCACAAGAAAAGTACTATTCTTCTTTCCCAAGCTATCTTTAACTGGAGTAGGGCTACAACTTGTTTTGAAGATGGGCTTGGATTTGGAATTTGAGCTGCAATTCAACATGTACAATACTTGTTTCATGTTTGTGATTGTCGATCGTGGGCTAGCACTACTGCTTCTCTACACAGGTAGTTTTTGCAAAGGGCACCTGAAGATCTTTCCATTTTGCTATGATCCCATGCATATTTGATCTCTCCTTCACTTTCCTGTATTCTTTTGTATTATGCAACTAGCTAACCAAGTACTAAGGTTGTAGTACTAATTGTCTACGTACAAAGATCTCTACATGGTAATTAACTTAGGATGCCCTTGATAAAAATAAATAAAAAATAATAAATAAATAAAAAAAAAAATGTATCGTAGCAAAAGATCCGTCAAACCTAGAGAATGAGTTGAGCTGCACCCTTCTATGAAAAATACTGTTTGGCTTGGAGCATACGTTGGGGCACATTACTCACCACAGGGTTTATAGTCTTGCCATGAGCCTAATGTGGTTCTACCCAAGATACTTTTTTTACACATGCCGAAGTGATGGAAAACAAAGAATATCTTTTACATACCCACCAAGTTTGTCAACTTTTTTGGAAATGATATAAAAAAAAGGATATTCTTGTCAACACTAGAAAAAACCCCCTCTGATGAACTAGACAACCGTTGGGTTTATACCAACAAAGAAAAAAGTAATAATCTAACCAACGAGTTTCTAAATAGAATTGAAGTTCTAGACAGGAAACCCCTTTCTCTAGATATAATTGAAACAAGGACTAGACTGTGTAATGACAATACTAAAAAAGAATATTTGCCTAAAATGTATGATCCTTTCTTGAACGGACCATATCGTGGAACAATCAAAAAATGGTTTTCACCTTCAATCATAACTTCTATAGAAAATTTCAAAAAGAGAGTTGGGATAAATCGGATTCATAGTATCCTTCTTCCGTATACTGATTACCAAGAATTAGTCAATGCAATTGTAACTGATCCTAATGGTCAAAAAATTAAGGATACTAATACTCTAGATCAAACAGACGAAGTGGCTTTGATACGCTATTCACAACAATCAGATTTTCGACGAGGCATAATCAAAGGTTCTATGCGTGCTCAAAGGCGTAAAATAGTTATTTGGGAGTTGTTTCAAGAAAATGCGCATTCCCCCCTTTTTTTGGACAGAATAAAAAAATCCCCGCTTTTTTCGTTTGATATCTCCCGACTAATCAACCCAATTTTTAGAAATTGGGTAAGGAAAGGGGCAGAAGTACAAATTGAGGAGTATATAGAAGAACAGACAAAAAGAGAAGAGGAGGACAAAAAAAAAGAAAACAAAAAAAAGGAGAAAGCACCGACACAGGTAACAGAAGCCTGGGATACCATTCCATTTGCACAAGGAATAAGAGGTTCCATGTTAATAACTCAATCAATTCTAAGAAAATATATTCTATTACCTTACTTGATAATAGCCAAAAATATTGGTCGTATGTTATTATTTCAACTTCCTGAATGGTCTAAGGATTTACAGGAATGGAATAGAGAAATGCATGTTAAATGTACCTATAACGGTGTTCAATTATCAGAAACAGAATTTCCGAAAAATTGGTTCACAGACGGGATTCAGATAAAAATCCTATTTCCTTTCCGTCTGAAACCTTGGCACAGACCTAAACTACGATCCTCTCATAGAGATCGAATAAAAAAGAAAAAACAAAAAGATGATTTTTGTTTTTTAACAGTTTCGGGAATGGAAGCTGAACTTCCTTTTGGTTCTCCTCGAAAACGACCTTCCTTTTTTGAGCCCATTATTAGGGAACTCAAAACAAAAAATTGGAAAATTAAAAAAGAAGTTTTTTTTAGCTCTAAGGGTTTTAAAAGGAAAAACAAAATTACTTCTAAAAGTTTCAAAAGAAACAAAAAAATGGGTTATGAAAAACATTATATTTAGAAAAATAATAAGAAACGAACTCTCAAAAGTTAATCCAATTCCATTATTTAGATTAAGAGAAGTATATGAATCGAATGAAACTCAAAAAGAAAAAGATTCTATAATCAGCAATCAGATAATTCATGAATCATTTAGTCAAATTCAATCTCCAGATTGGACAAATTCTTCACTGATAGAAAAAAAAAATGAAAGATCTGACTGATAGAATAAGTATCATTAGAAATCAAATAGAAAGAATTACAAAAGAGAAAGAAAAAAAAAAAGTAACTCCAGCAATAAATATTAGTCTTAACAAAAGAAGTTATAATGCTAAAAGATTAGAGTTGCCAAAAAATATTTGGCAAATATTAAAAAGAAGAAATCCTCGATTAACCTATAAATTACATTATTTTCTAAAAAATTTCATTGAAAGAATGTACATAGATATTTTTTTATCTATCATTAATATTCCCATAATCAATACACAACTTTTTCTTGAATCAACAAAAAAAATTATTGATGAATACATTTACAATAATGAACCAAATCAAGAAAAAATTAATAAACAAAATCAAAATACAATTCGCTTTATTTCAACTATAAAAAAGTCACTTGATAATATTAGTAAGAAATATTCACATGTTTTTAGTGATTTATCTTACTTGTCACAAGCATATGTATTTTACAAGTTATCACAAACCCAAGTTAGAAATTTGTATAAATTAAGATCTGTTCTTCAATATCAGGGAACATCATTTTTTCTTAAGACTGAAATAAAGGATTCTTTTGGAACACTAAGAATATTTCAACTTGAATTAAGGCATAAGAAACTTAAGAATTATGGAATGAATCAGTGGAAAAACTGGTTAAGAGGGCATTATCAATACGATTAATCTCAGATTAGATGGTCTAGATTAATACCACAAAAATGACGAAATAGAATTAATCAATGTTGTATGACTCAAAATAAAAATTTAAACAAATGGGATTCATATGAAAAAGACCAATTAATTCATTACAAAAAACAAAATGAATTTGAAGTATATTCATTATTGAATCAAAAAGAGAAATTTTCAAAATTATATTGATATGATCTTTTATCATATAAATCTCTTAATTATGGGGACTCCTCTATTTATGGATCGCAATTTGAAATAAATAAGAACCAAGAGATTTCTTATAATTCCAACACACAAAAAGACAACTTTTTTGATATCCTAGAGAGTACCGCTATCAATAATTATCCAGGAGGGGACGATTTTTTATATATCGAAAAAAAATTCGATAGAAAATATTTGGATTGGAAAATCATCAATTTTTATCTTAGACAAAAAGTCGATATTGAGACCTGGACCAAGATCAATACCAAGAGTAATCAAAGTACTCATAATTATAAAATAATTGATAAAATAGATTTAAAAAAAAAAAGATCTTTTTTATCTTACGATTCATCAAGATTCAAAAATTAATTCAATAAACCCTCAAAAAGTCTTTTTTGATTGGATGGAAATGAATGAAGAAATAATAAATGGTCCGATATCGAATCTGGAACTTTGGTTCTTCCCAGAATTTGTGCGAATTTATAATGCATATAAAATGAAACCGTGGATTATACCAAGCAAATTACTTCTTTTAAATTGGAATAGAAACGAAAATGTTGATGCAAATAAAAACATCAATGGAAAACAAAGGGTGGATTTTTTTATACCATCGAACAAAAAAATAAAGCAACAAATGCAAGAAGAACCCATAGACCAAGGAGATCTTGGATCAAACATACAAAACCAAGGCAATTTTGTATCCGTTCTAGCAAATCAACAAAAAGATATTGAAGAAGATTATGTGGGATCAGCCATGAAAAAATGTAAAAAGAAAAAACAATACAAAAGTAACACAGAAGCAGAACTAGATATCTTCCTGAAACGTTATTTGCTTTTTCAATTGAGATGGGACGATTCTTTGAATCAAAGAATGATCAATAATATCAAGGTATATTGTCTCCTGCTTAGACTGATAAATCCAAGAAAAATTACTATATCCTCGATTCAACGGAGAGAAATAAGTTTGGATATAATGCTGATTGAAAAGAATTTAACTCTTACAGAATTGATGAAAAAGGGCGTATTGATTATCGAACCCCTTCGTCTGTCTGTAAAAAATGATGGACAATTTATTATGTATCAAACCATAGGTATTTCCTTGGTTCATAAAAGTAAGCACAAAAAAACTAATCAAAAATACCGCGAACAGATATATGTTGATAAGACTCATTTTGACGAATCCATTTCAAGATATCAAAAAACAAACGGAAATAGATACAAAAATCATTTTAATTTGCTTGTTCCGGAAAATATTTTTTCATCTAGACATCGTAGAGAGTTGAGAATTCTAATTTGTTTCAATTCAAAAAATAGGAACGGTGTGGATAGAAATCCAGTATTTAACAAGGGGGACGGGGTAAAAAACTGCAATCAATTTTTGGATGAAAGTAAATATCCTGATAGAGATAAAAATGAATTAATTAAATTAAAGTTCTTTCTTTGGCCTAATTATCGATTAGAAGATTTAGCTTGTATGAATCGTTATTGGTTTGATACCAATAATGGTAGTTGTTTTAGTATGTTAAGGATACATATGTATCCACGATTGAAAATTCGTTAATAGTACATTTATCCTATACCATTACCATAAAAGGTATATGAAAGCAAACAGATGCACATATGCCTTGTCTTATATTCTATTCTAATATACGATACTAAATCAATAACGTATCAATTATATCTAGAAATGAATTAGCGGAATCTTCTTCTTTTTCATTTTAGGTTTAAATTATTTTCTTTTGTGAATTCAAAAATGTATGTTCCATCCTTTTGTTTCTCTATCTTAATCTAATTCAAAAATGGGTTGATTAACTTGAATTTTTAAAATTAGGAATCCATAACTAAATTCAGATTATTGTATATACCACATTTAAATTACTAGCATTATTATTACTGATCGGTAAAATCCATATCTCTAAAAATGAGAGGGTTAATTTATGGTAAAAAATTCATTCATTTTAGTTATTTCTCAAGAAGAAAACAAAGAAAACAGAGGGTCTGTTGAATTTCAAGTATTCAGTTTTACCAATAAGATACGAAGACTTACTTCACATTTAGAATTGCACAAAAAAGACTATTTATCTCAGAGAGGTTTGCGAAAAATTTTGGGAAAACGTCACTGACTGGTGGCTTATTTGTCAAAAAAAAATAGAGTACGTTATAAAGAATTAATCGGTCAGTTGGATATTCGAGAGACAAAAACTCGTTAATTTGAGGAGTCATGGCATTTTAACTTATTCATTTAAATTTGGATGAACTTCTTTTCACTTTCAGCAATTCATGGAAGAATGAATCGGTAAAAAACTTATGACTGCACCAGTTACAAGAAAAGACCTCATGATAGTAAATATGGGTCCTCATCACCCATCAATGCATGGTGTTCTTCGACTCATCGTTACTCTAGATGGTGAAGATGTTATTGACTGTGAACCAATATTGGGTTATTTACACAGAGGGATGGAGAAAATTGAGAAAAACAGAAAAATTCTAAAATATTTGCCTTCTGTAACACGTTGCGATTATTTAGCTACTATGTCCACAGAAGCAATAACCGTAAATGGACCCGAAGAGTTAGGAAATATTCAAGTACCTAAAAGGGCTAGCTATATTAGAGTCATTATGTTGGAGTTGAGTCGTATAGCTTCCCATTTGTTATGGCTAGGCCCTTTTATGGCAGATATTGGGGCACAGACCCCCTTCTTCTATATTTTTCGAGAAAGAGAACTGATATATAACCTATTCGAAGCTGCCACTGGTATGCGAATGATGCATAATTATTTTCGTATTGGAGGAGTAGCTGCTGATCTACCTTATGGCTAGATAGATAAATGTTTGGATTTTTGCGATTATTTTTTAACAGGGGTTGCTGAATATCAAAAGCTTATTACACGGAATCCTATTTTTTTAGAACGAGTTGAAGGCGTAGGCATTATTGGCGGAGAAGAAGCAAAAAATTGGGGTTTATCAGGACCAATGCTACGAGCTTCCGGAATACAATGGGATCTTCGTAAAGTTGATCATTATGAGTGTTACGACGAATTTGATTGGGAGGTTCAGTGGCAAAAAGAGGGGGATTCATTAGCTCGTTATTTAGTACGAATCAGTGAAATGACATAATCCATAAAAATTATTCAGCAGGCTCTGGAAGGAACCCCATGGGGCCCCTATGAGAATTTAGAAATCCGACGCTTTGATAAAGTAAAAGATCCCGAATGGAATGATTTTGAATATCGATTTATTAGTAAAAAACTTTCTCTGACTTTTGAATTGTCGAAACAAGAACTTTATGTGAGAGTCGAAGCCCCAAAAGGAGAATTGTGAATTAATCTGACAGGAGATTAGAGTATTTTTCCTTGGAGATGGAAAATTCACCCACCGGGTTTTATCAATTTGCAAATTCTTCCTCACTTAGTTAAAAGAATGAAATTGGTTGATATAATGACAATACTAGGTAGCATAGATATCATTATGGGAGAAGTTGATCGTTGAAATGATAATTGATACAACAGAAATAGAAGCTGTCAATTCTTTTTCCAGATTGGAATCTTTAAACGCAATCTATGGGATCATATAGATACTTGTCCCTATTTTGATTCTTGTATTAGAAATCACAATCGGCATTCTAATAATTGTTTGGTTAGAAAGAGAAATTTCTATAGGGATACAACAACATATTGGCCCCGAATATGCCGGTCCCTTGGGAATTCTTCAATCCCTAGCAGATGGTACAAAACTTCTTTTCAAAGAGAATCTTCTTCCATCTAGAGGAGAAGCTTGTTTATTCAATATCGGACCGTGTATAGTAGTCATATCAATTTTACTAAGTTATTCAGTAATTCCTTTTGGCTATCATCGTGTTCTAGCTGATCTTAGTATTGGTGTTTTTTTATGGATCGTCATTTCAAGTATTGCTCCCGTTGGACTTCTTATGTCAGGATATGAGTCAAACAATAAATATTCCTTTTTAGGTGGTTTACGGGCTACTGCTCAATCAATTAGTTATGAAATACCATTAACTCTATGTGTGTTATCAATATCTCTACGTGTGATTCGGTGAGACATAAAAATTCCCCTATTTCTTTTCTTTCTAGGAAGAAAGTTAAATGAGTTGAATATTTCATTTTTTATTCATCATTTAGGTTGATAAATTAAACCAAATAGTTATATGAGTGAAAGAAAACGGCTTGTAAATTTGCAGTAAAAGGATTGAGTCTCATTTCCTATGTACAAGAATAAAGTAAAAGTAAACATAAGCAGTAGACACGGTTTACCCCCAAGGGTGGTTGATTAATCATCATGACTTGAAGCGGGTTCAAAAGGTCAACCATATGGTGTTTTTACTATCTATTACCATAGATGTATGACTATAACGGGAGCTTGAGCAAAATTGAGTGGATGGTTAGGAAGACCAAAATACACAAAGAATTAGTAATGGAGATTATGGAAGTTATCCAACAGGATATTTCTGTACAGAAAAGGAATTCGAATTGGGACTTTAAGTTAGTAGAAATGATCAAGAAGTACTCCCCACGATTCCGATCCAGAGTATGCTCCTATCCACCGATTAAGTAAATAACTATCAAGAACGAAGTAATCTTTTACTTTGGTTAAAGTCCCTTTTTCTGAGAAAGGAGAATAGAAACGAAATAAAATAGAAAGAATAGAATTGAAAAAAAAAAAAGATCTTATTCTTTCTTTCCTAGATACATATTTTGATTTAGAGAGATAGAATTATTCTCATTCTTCATGAACTGAACTAATATCGTGTCTAATTCTTTTTCGGAATCGAAAACGATAGGTTGAAATATCTATGTGATATTGCTACAAAAAGTATTTTATTCAAGGATTAAGTTATTAATCAACAAAGAAAAATCCAAATTCTTAAAGGATAAGATCAATTCAGAAGCACTTTTTTTATTATAAATATAGCAGACAGAATTCCATTGGTCTAATTCGGAACCTTAGGATGGATTTTGACTCTATCTATCCTACCCAAAATCAAGATTAAATAATAGCAAAGGGTCCTTAGATTTATTTGTGACCTCTGAGGAGCCGTATGAGGTGAAAGTCTCATGTACGGTTCTGAAATAGTGATGGCAGCAGTGATGTTATCATCGACTAGAATTATCTAACAATTCAAGTACAGTTGATATAGTTGAAGCGCAGTCAAAATATGGTTTTTGGGGGTGGAATTTGTGGCGTCAACCTATAGGGTTTATCATTTTTCTAATTTCTTCTCTAGCCGAGTGTGATAGATTACCTTTTGATTTACCAGAAGCAGAAGAAGATTTAGTACCAGGTTATCAAACCGATTATTCTGGTATCAATTTTGGTTTTTTTTACGTTGCTTCGTATTTGACTCTACTAGTTTCTTCATTATTTGTAACAGTTCTTTACTTGGGGGGTTGGAATTTTTCTATTCCGTATATATTAGTTCCTGAACTTTTTGACATAAATAAAGCAGATAAAGTCTTTGGAACAATAATCGGTATCTTTATTACATTATCTAAAACTTATTTGTTCTTCTTCATTCCTATTGCAACAAGATAGACTTTACCGAGGCTGAGAATGGACCAACTATTAACTCTTGGATGAAAATTTCTTTTACCTATTTCTTTAGGTAATCTATTATTAACAACTTCGTCCCAACTTCTTTCACTGTAAAGGACAACAATAATATTCACGACTTGTCTCAAACAAGAGAAAGAAACAAGCATAATTTTTATTTATAGATATTCACTATATGTTCCCTATGGTAACTGAGTTCATGAATTATGGTCAACAAACAATACGAGCAGCCAGGAACATTGGTCAAGAGTTCATGATTACCTTGTCCCACACGAATCGGTTACCAGTATCTATTCAATACCCCTATGAAAAATTGATCGCATCGGAACGTTTCCGAGGCCGAATCCACTTTGAATTTGATAAATGCATTGCTTGTGAAGTATGTGTTCATGTATGTCCTATAGATCTACCCGTTGTTGATTGGAAATTGGAAACTGATATTCGAAAGAAATAATTGCTTAATTACAGTATTGATTTTAGGATCTGTATATTTTGTGGTAATTGTGTTGAGTATTGTCCAACAAATTGTTTATCAATGACTGAAGAATATGAACTTTCTACTTATGATCGTCACGAATTGAATTATAATCAAATTGCCTTGGGTCGGTTACCGATGTCAGTAATTGACGATTACACAATTCGAACAATTTCGAATTCACCTCAAATAAAAAATAGATAAACCCGTTGATTCAAAAAAATTTCCAATTACTAAGGTTCAGTTTGAATCTAAAAGAATGAAGTTTTTGCTTGACATACAAACTTTTAATTGATTGGTGAGAATCGTAACTTAATTTGGATTGAAAATATGTTTCTAGATTTATAGTAATGATTCCCAGATATATAGTTTCAAACTACTCTTTCGAATAGAGAATGAGAGTGGTCCAATAATTCTCTCTACATCAATCGACACTCATTCAAATTTGATTCAATTAACAATTAAAAAGTATCATAAAAAAAAATAGAGTAACTTCTTTTTCCTCGTCAGATCAATAAAGTCATGAAATATTTCGATTTCTATATTTTTTTTCTATAAAATAAATGGATTTACCTGGACCAATACATGATTTTATTTTAGTCTTTCTGGGATCGGGTCTTATATTAGGAGGTCTAGGAGTAGTATTACTTCCCAATCCAATTTATTCTGCCTTTTCGTTGGAGTTGGTTCTTGTCTGTATATCCTTATTCTATATTCTATCAAACTCCTATTTTGTAGCTGCCGCGCAGCTCCTTATTTACTTGGGAGTTATAAATGTTTTATTCATTTTGGCTGTGATGTTCATGAATGGTTCAGAATATTACTAAGATTTTCATCTTTGGACCGTTGGGGATGGAGTTACTTCGATGGTTTGTACAAGTCTTTTTATTTCACTAATTACTACTATTCAAGATACGTCATGGTATGGGATTATTTGGACTACAAAATAAAACTAGATTATAGAGCAAGATTTGATAAGTAATAGTCAACAAATTGGAATTCATTTATCAACAGATTTTTTTCTTCCATTTGAATTCATTTCAATAATTCTTTTAGTTGCTTTAATAGGTTCAATTTTTGTAGCTCGTCACTAATAACTTTTTAAATGTAAACTAGGTAATCAAATCAAACTTTGTTCTGGGTTATCACATGCATTTTCCTTCAATTCTATTTGAATTCTTGGATAAAATAGAAATGCTTTAGGGCGATCTATTACCAATACATTCCCTTGTTCCATACTTGTTATATGCTAGTCAATCGAATCGGATGAATTGTTGTTCATATTGAAATGAATTGAGATTGATAAGGAGTTGGTTAATGATACTCGAACATGTACTTGTTTTGAGTGCCTATTTATTTTCTATCGGAATCTATAGATTGATCACAAGTCGAAATATGGTTAGAGCCCTTATGTGCCTTGAACTTATATTGAATGCAGTTAATATCAATTTTGTAACATTTTCTGATTTTTTTGATAATCGTCAATTAAAAGGAGACATTTTCTCAATTTTTGTTATAGCTATTGCAGCCGCTGAAGCAGCTATTGGACCGGCTATTGTTTCATCAATTTATGTCTTGGGTTTTTATTCAAAGGGCTCGAAATACTCAATTTAGTATTCATATATGGATAATTTTTTATTTTTTTTAGTGAAGGCTAAATTGATTTTTCAACTTAAAAATATCTTAAGAATACACATATTTTCGAAAAATGTATCATTAACTCACTTCTTAATAGCTATACTCTTAAGGTCAATGAGTGCTACAACCGATGCTCGCCTTGAATGGCTCGCCATTGATTCTACCTAAGGTGAATACTTTTTCGTCATAAATTGGAAAAAAAAATCGTCAAATATAAGAAAAGCTTGAAAGTGTAAAGTAGCTTTCTGTGGCTCAAAATGTGATGAAGAAACACACCAAATCGTACAAAAGAACATTTCTCAGCAGCAACATACCCTATCTGATTCTTATTCTTTCATCTAGCCCCATTTGCATCTAGGTTCAGTGCTGGGGTGCCTTATGGCCAAGCACTGAAGCAGACTATAAATAGTAGCATTGACGAGCAGTAGTTCATCAACCAACTGAGAAAAGATTGGCTAACTAGACATCAAATTACCCTAGAGCTCGCTCGATCACGTCATCGAGTGCTTGCATTACAAGCCAAATTTACTCACTGTTTGGGGAACTCTGGTGTTCTTTGGACTCCGTTTGTTTGCTGTAAAATAACTTGTTGTTGGAAATATTTTTAGAGAAAAATATTTTCCTGGAAAACATAATATTTTTTTGTGTTTGGTTGTCATACTGAAAAACATTTTTCGATATTTAGATAAAATTGTGAAAAATTGATTAAAACTATTAGTTTATTAACTTTTTAAAAAAATTGTTAAGAATTAATCATTATAATTAACTATAATGATTAATTTATTAACAAAAATTAAAATAATTAATTAATAATTAATTAATAAAAAAATTAATTAATATATAATAAATTATTTAATTATTTAATATTCTCATAAATTAATAATAATTTATCAATTAAATATTGTAAATTTATAAATGTTTATTAACAAAAAATCTTAAATTAATTAAATAATTTAATTATTATTAAATAATATTAAATACAATTTATTAATAATTAGTTATTAAATAAAAACTAATTAATTTTTTATTATTTAATTTATTTATTTTGATTATTAAATTAATTATTTTTAATTATTATTACTTTATAAAATTAGATAAATAAATAATTAATAGTTATTAAATTAATAAAAATCTTAAATTAATTAAATAATTAAATATAATTTTATTAATTATTTTTTTAATTGATCTATTAGTCATTAAATTAAAATTAATTAATTTTTTATTATTAAATAAATATTTTTTATTTAATTAATTAATTTTTATTATTAAATTAATTAATTTTTATTTAATAATAATTATTAAAAATGTGATGGGAGGGGTGGGGTGGGGTGGGGAGGGGGTTGGGTTGGGGTGAGTGAAGATGATGTAGAATAAGTAGAAAATATTTTCTTCTCCCAAAAGATATTAAAACAATTTTCACTCATTTCAACTAAATATTTTCATTTGACCGGAAAATATTTTTTCGGTTGACCAATTTTTCAGTATTACCAAACACCATAAAATTATAAAAATATTTTTCAAAAAAATATTTTATGGCAAACAAACGAAGCCTTGATACTACCACATTTATCAAGGACTAGGCAATTGCAACACATTGGCGGGCGAATCTCTGTATAAAGTTGCGGGACTTGCATTCTCTACTGGTCTAACAAAATTGTTGAAAATTTTTTGATATTTTTTATACTTTTAGTTTACACAACTATTTACCTCCCTCTAATTTTGTCATCAATACACTAGATTTTCCTGCTAATAAAATATTTTAAATCCGTCTTTACAATGTGTTAACAACTTATGGAAGCTTTTTACAAAAGTTTTAAATTTGTGTTTTCTATTAATTGTTTGTTGTGTGACATATTAACAATGATCCAAAGGTCGGAACAAAGTATAGGGCCTATAGGCTGACATTCTTCAAATCTTGCCCTTTTGATGCAGAAAAATGAGTTCACATTCCAGGAGCTGCCACTAGGTCCAAGTTCCCAAATTCAAGGTTTTAAGTTGAAATTGAAATCATTTTGGTTATAGTTGATATTTAACTAAGACAGTTATTCTTAAATCTATACAAATCTTGCTTATCGGTTCAAAATTTTGGATTTTTGGGTGTTCAATTGGGAAAGTAACTCCCATGTTAGACACTTGGGCATGAAGATGAGGAAAACTATTACAGTTGCTGCCCATCAGTCTCTTCCAACAAACACAAGAAGATAACATGCATGAGACTTATCTAAAAGGTTCACCATGAAGGAGGACAAGGAGTGTCAACAGATTCAGTTCTTGTTGGAAACCTGTTTCTTGGGGTATTAGTAATAGCACGAGTTCTCAATAACAACAGTTAAAAAATCAATGACATGCAACAGTAGTAGTAGTAACTCAAAATATAAAATCAATAACACGTAAACATATCGTTCATTTGAATATTTGTTTTCTTACTAGCGTTTTGCATGCCAACAAATGTCAGTTGTTTTTTTTACCAAAAACTGGGTTGAATATTATATTCAGGCCCAATCAGGGAGAAAATAATAAGAGGAAAAACAAGAAAAGAATAACATTCTGAGCTTTGACACTGCATCGAATTATCTGAATTGAGCACACCTTTTTTTTTTCCTTGGGACAAGAAAAACTCAGCACTCTTTATGCACATGATCAAGTAAACTGTACTATTAGCAACCTAGATGTATTATCTTTGAATATGGAAGGAGAAATACAATAAATATCTAAATGCAAGAACTAGAGACACCATATATATGCAGAACAAAATCATGAAACAGATGACTGTAAAGCCTACAGGTAATAAATTCACCCAGAACCTCCTGAATGCCGATTGTAGAGGAAAAACACTCTACACAAACAACAAGACTGTTAAAATTCAAAACAGTCCTTGTGTTTTGTAAAAATCCCATTTTCGACCCTCCGTTAAGTGGAGGGATGTTAAACTTAACTACTAGGAGGGCCTTTTGCCCTTCACTAAAAAAACCATATATGATAAAGAAATGAAAGGATAGGGAAGTGTTGCATCGACACTTCCTTTTTGCCAGAAAAATTACCCGATTTGACAATTTTTTTTTATTTGTTTTATCTCTCACTCATCTCTCTTCTCTTCCCTTCTGATGACACAAACACACCCACACTAGCAAAACCCCCCTCCCCACCCCAACCCCAAAGTAATGATTTGTTCTCTAACTAAAAAAAAGAAATTAACAAGATTTAACTCACCTACGAAGCTCCTTTGCTTAAAGATCATTCCCATAGCAATCCTTCATCGCAAAAAGCCTTCAAATTGAAGAGGTTAGTACGGTTTAGGGTTTAGTTTTTGCTAAAAAATTTAATAACAGTGTATGTTATGTTAGTTTGTTGGCTATTTTAGACATATTATTTTTTATTTTGTTGGGTTTTAGCTTTGTATGTGATTTATTTGTGGTAGATAATTTTTTTGAGCTTTTAGAGTTATTTTTTTCTTCAGATCATTTGATCCAAGTTTAAGTGTATATACTATTAATCTTTGTATTTTTTTCATCTATTATTATGATTGATTAATTTTTCAAATGTTATTTTGATGTTAATGTTAATTTTGAATTGTTCGAATAATACTAAAACTTGTATTATTTTATTCGAACATCATGTATTATTTATTGAGTTTATTTATTTCGAACATCATGCTAAAACCATTGACTTTTTGCAATTACTCTTTTGCCTATCCCCAAATATCTATTTCTCACTTACCTCCATGATTTTGAACCTATAACCCACTTACCCAGTCCTATCATGAGTTTTATCCTATAAACAAAATTCTCCCATGCATTAATTTCTATTCAATAGTGCTATGGAAAAAAACTAGCTTTACAAACATGCAAGTTCACACACATACACACGTACACACGTACACATATATAAATAACATATTAATGGTGCTATATCAAGCACATTACGATTGCTCTTTGGAACGATAACTGTTTGGAAGAAATTTCCCTAATTTAAAATGTGTTTAATAGGACCACATAGACCTCATTGCAGCTGGTACATAATATCAAATGAGCCCCGGAGTTCCCCTAAACACTTTAGTAAAGAGTATTAGCCCCTTCAGGCAAGAAGCATGGTCCCCAATGAAGTGTTCCGGGGAACTCTAGGTTACATCTGATAATCTTTTATGCAAATTCACAAGTTATTCTATTATATATGATCATGGATCATTTCCTTACTATTTATAGTGTTTCTCACAAACTTGGCAGATGATGAACCTGGTCATGATACAGGCAAGATGAAAGGTAGGAAATCATATATATTGATCAGTTGATTGGTAATTGATTCTCAACCCTTTTCAGCCTTATTTTTTTGGTTTTTTGCTTATCATTCTCTCTACCTTCCATGAGGATACCAAGTTGGGACATGGCAAGAAGCTGGCAAACAAAAATGAGTCACTTTCCTAATTTTCACAAATATATACATGGTCTTATGTGTTACAATGTTCATATTTACTTGGATCCACATGATAGATTCCTTATGATCATAGGATATATACAATGCTTAGAAAGCTTCTTGTATCTAATTCTTGGGAGGTTGTTATTGATTGCCACACACCATTAAGCATATATTTCTCCATGATCATAGTTGCAATGACCAGGTTTAATTACTAGTCTGCCGGTATACGTACGTACTAAACCTAATCAAGTGGCTTAAAATACTTAATGATTGTGTTGATATCAGTAGAGAACACAAGTAATTATAAACTAAACACATATCATTTACACACAATTAATGTGGAAAGATGTGTTAATAGTGGAGTCCGCAAACTGATAAACTATGAAATCGAACATGATATTTCAATGATTCCCATGTTTTTATTTACGTACGTGCCAGAAACTGGCCACAAAGTCATGAAAAGTTCAGAAAGGATGATAGGAATAAGATTTTTGGTAAATGAACAGAGAATATAGAGGAGAGTTACCAATTGCATATTATTCTCTATCTTTTATCTAGCATGTTATTTCAAAATTCTACAGTAGATTCGTCTGGAGAAGACTCCGATCCATTTCGATGCATTTGTGCTCACCATAGAGCAAGCAAAAGCCCATAAAGCGAGCAGAGAGACAATTGTCCCCTAGAGTTCTCTTTAATCCTTTTCTAGGATCTATTTTGACTGGTGATTAATGATGCCCTTGAGTAAGAATATGTAAACATTGTCGCAAATATCAAATTAATTAAGTATATACACTAATAGTTTATATTGTTAGATTATATGGTCACTTAACATGGATCAGAATCTTATCAAAAAAGAAATTGTGATCTTAAATCTAGCTGCTATTATCCTGTTTGCCAGGTGTATAAATCAAAAACAAAAACTCGCTTGAACGTATAGGGGCGTGTTAGAGATAACAAACTAATTAAGTACATATTTTTAAATAAGTTAAACTTTTAAATTAGGTGATCACTTAAAAATTCTCTTTCTTGCAATTAATCTTATTTCAACAAGTTTGGTTTAATAAGGATTTTATATTTACATGGTATCAGAGCTAGGCCCATGATCTAGTCTCATTCATCTTCCGCGTGCGACCCATCTCAAATTAGGTTCACTTGTCTTCCATCCCATCTCAAATTAGGTTCACTTGTCTTCCATCTTTCACATGTACATAGTTCACGCACTTTCAATCTTTCACATATGTTATCTACCACATGTGTGTTCAATATTCCATGTATGACCTATCTCAAAAAAATTCGGTAATAAGATCCTAAGTTACTCCACTTAATACCAATTGATTTTAAGATGGGCTAGCACTACTGCTTCTCTACACTGGCACTTTTTGCTATGGGCACCTGAAGTGAAGATCTTTCCATTTTCCTTACCATGCATATTTGACGAACTAATTATGCTGGCGGTGTCATAGTGGACCATTGTTTCGGACAGAGAAAACTTAGAGCATGTTTCTGCTAAATATGAACCTGGTCAGGATTGAGTATTAGATGAAGGAAAGAGAATAAAATCGAGATGAGTGACCACAATGTCACCATCTTTCTCTCCATCACTTTCCTGTATTCTTTTGTATTCTGCAACTAGCTAGCCAAGTACTAAGGCCAGGGCAGACCTACTTGGTCTTGAGGGGGTGCACACTTGAAAAGAAAAAACCTTTTTTTTCTTCTTTTTTTTGGTTTTTTTTTTTAGAAAAAAATTATTATATTAGACACTTTCATTGTATGATAGCACACCATAAGCTCTCTCACAACACAAGTACTCCCCCGTGCTTGAGTGTCTGGGTCTTCCACTAGGTTACAGTACTAATTATCTACAAAAATCTCTGCATGGTTAACTCAAGATGCCCTTGATATCATAGCAAAAGATTCTTCAAACCTAGAGAATGAGTTGAGCCACACTTTTCTATCACAAATATTATTTGACCTGGAGCATTCATTGAGGCATGCATGCATGCTGTTGCATCATAGGGTTTATGTCTTGCCATGAGCCCAATGTGATTTTAACCAAGAGCGGATCTTGAGTTATTATTCAAGGGGCTCAACATACAAAATTTAGTATTCACAATTGGATATAAACAAAAAAAAAATTCAGTGAGGGATGAATTGATTTTTCAACTTAAAAATATTATAGAAATACACACATTTTTGAAAAATATAGCCTCAACTCACTTTTTAATGGTCTCTTGGGGTTAGCAAGGGCTACAACCACCTCTCGCATTGAATGGCTCCGCCATTAATTCTATCTGAGGTGAGTTTTTTTTATCATAAATAGAGGGGGATAAAAAGATTCGTCAAACATAAGAAAAGCTTGAAAGTGTAGAGTAGCTTTCTGTGGCTCAAAATGTGATGAAGAAACACACCAAATCGTACAAAGAAACATTGCTCAGCAGCAACATACCCTATCTGATTCTTTTTCTTTCATCTAGCCCCATTTGCATCTAGGTTCAGTGCTGGGGTGACTTATGGCAAAGCAATGAAGCAGACTATAAATAGTAGCGTTGATGAGCAGTAGTTCATCAACCAACTGAGAAAAGATTGGCTAACTAGACATCAGATTACCCCTAGAGTTCCCTTCATCACTTCATTGAGTGCCTGCATTAGAAGCCAAATTTGCTCACTGAAGTGTTTGGGGGAACTCCTGGTGTTCTTTGATACTACCACATTTATCAAGGACTAGGCAATTGGCATCGCAATGTGTCGGGGCGAATCTCGGTATAAAGTTCCAGGACTTACATTCTCTACTGGTCTCGCAAAATTGTTGAAAATCTGTTGATATTTTTTTGTACTTCTAGTTTACAATACTTAACTCCCTCTAATTTTGTCATAGATACACTTGATTCCCCGTTAACCCCTACTAATAAAATATTCTAAATCCATCCTTACAATATATTAACGACTCATGCAAGCTTTTACAAAAGTTTTGAATTTATGATTATGTCAAATTGGAGCTACCTTTCTTAGATTTTCTCAGTTTTTTCCCTCTTTCTGTGTTTTCAATTAATTGTTGATATTTAACTAAGACAGTTATTCTGAAATTTACGATATAGGTCTTGATTACCGGTTCAAAATTTTAGATTTTCGGGTGGTCAATTGAGAATGTAACTCCCATGTTAGACAAGTGGGCAATGAAGATGAGGAAAACTATTACAGTTGCTGCCCACCAGTCTCTTACAACAAACACAAGAAGATAACATGCACAAGACTATCTAGAAAAGTTCACCATGAAGGAGGGCAAGGGGTGTACAGATTCAGTTCTGCTTGAAATCCTATTTCTTGGGGGTATTACTAATAGCACGTCTTCTGAACAGCAACTGTTAGAAAATCAATGACATGTAACAAAAGAGATAACACAAAATAGAAACTGATCAATAACACGTAACCACATCGTTCATTTGAATATTTTTTTTCTTACTAGCATTATGCATGCCAACAAATGTCAGTTATTCTTTTCACCAAAAACTGGCTTGGACGTTATATTCAGGCCCATTCAGGGAGAAAAGAATAAGAGGGACAAAAAAAAAAAATTCAACATTCTGAGCTTTGAAACTGCATCAAATGATCTGAATTGAGCACACCTACTTTTTTTTACCTTTGGACAAGAAAAACTCAGCATTCTTTATGCACATGATCAAGTAAGATGTAGTATTAGCAACCTAGATGTATTACCTCTGAATATGGTAGGAGTAACAGAAGACTTTTACTCGTCGAAACACAGTAAACATCTAAATGCAAGTATTAGAGACAGATGCCATATATATGCAGAACAAACTCATGAAACAGATGACTCTAAAGCCTATAGGTAATAAATTCACCCAAAACCTCCTGAATGCCAATCGTAGAGGAAAAACAGTCTACACAAACCACACGAGTGTTAAAACTCTAATCCTTTTCCCATCTATGATTACAAAAAGAAAAAAGGGCACAATATGCAAGTTGTGAGAGTCAGTAATTTCCTTTTCTGTTCACTGATGGGTAACTACCTCTTTCACCTCACCTTTGGAAAAACAAATAATCGCCTCTATTCTCCAAGACAAAATCACTTTCTCCACTCTGCTTGAATTACCTTATCTGAAATGGAGAAATACATTTACAGGAAATTAGAAAGCAACTAACAGTATAGAACTATAGATTATAGAACATAATTAAGCATCGCACAAAAAAAAAATCCCATGAATCATCAATTTTACTTTCTGTCTGAAATGGAGGTTGAGGGAGAGGGGCCAAGCAGATGTGGGGTTCTTGACTACCATTTCTTCTTGACGTGATCAAGGGATAAATTATTGCAGAATAGATAACAGAAACCATTACAGGCTCAGAAATTTGTTTGCATGACCGCATAACAGAATAGGTCATGACCATGTGAAGCACATGAGATTCAACTAAATTATACAGCAGGAGGAAAAGTTTCTGTCCAATCACCATCTTCGCTGGAATAAGATCGGTTTTATAATATAATTCAAAGAAAATTCCAGGCAGTCTACACGAATCTGAATTTCCCCTGATATAAAAGTGAGACAAGTGAAGAATAGGTAGTAGAAAATCTTCTATGTTGCATCAAACTACTATAACTAATTTTTAGAGAAGTTTATCTTCCAACATAGAAAAGTGTATTACTACAGGATAAGAGTTTCCACCGGGAGGGTCACAATATGGATCTTTTAGAAAGAAGAGGAAAAGAAAGGAAGAAGAAACAAATTCAAAATAGTGAGCATGAAATAGTACTGGACCAAAACACACAAATGTGCACATCCACACATCTTCAAGAATATCAAATAAAATCATCTGAAATTTGAAGTTCTCACCATTACTGTCTCTCGATGATGATAGAGATTTTTAATTCTAATCCCTCCTTTGCCACTAGCTTGAATAAGCCTTTGCACTCGGGGTGATGAACTCTGTTTGCCATTGATGGAAGATGGCAAGGAATGACGCCTGGTTAGACCATTATTCTCACCCACGTCCTGCCCAAACCTTGGTGAGGCTTGACCTCTCAGCTTGGCCTTAGCAGACTCAGTTGCAGCCATATAGCTCGGCACCCTTGTCCCAGGCTGCCCTGTTTCTTGAGCATCATGCTTTGCTGGTAGTGAAGCTCTTCTTTTGCTAATCTTATCAATCTTGTTGCTAATCTGATCTTCCTTAGAGTTGAAGTCTCTATCAATGTCAGAAATGGTCTCATTTTTGTCAGTGAACTGTTTGTCTTGTACATTAGTCACAGGATGACCTTCTGAGTCATTGACTAGATCATCTCCTGCTGGCAGTGACATACTTGTTTCTTCATTGGCTAAATTTGACACAGCCCCTTCCAAATCTTTCATAGATATATCAGATGAATTTTCAGTTCTTTGTCCTGTAAACTCAGGAACTCGAGAGTTTGATGACTTTCTATAATTGCGCTTTGGTTTCTCAGTGCCAACATCTGCCTGATCAGGAATTTCACTTGCAGAGTTGGAAATTTTCTTCATGTTATGCTTGACTTTATCAATCTCATCTCTTGCCTGCTTTTGAGCAGATTTTACTTGTTGATTTAAGACTTTCCTTGGGTTGTGTTTGAGCTTTTCCGACTCTGAAGTTGGGCGAGCAGAAGTGTTTTCGACATTTACAGACCACTTTTTCCGGCCACTGGGCTTTGGTCCGCCTTTCTCTGTTTCTACTTTTTGCTTTAAGTCAACAATCTTCATTCGTTCACAATGTGAACTCCAAATGCAAGACATGGTCCACCGAAGTAGCCAGCTCCATGCAGAATTTGGTTCTCCTGGATCATGCTGAATGTGTACTGGCATCGTGGTAGGTGAGGAAAGAAGTAGCTGCAGAAATAGTAAATGCATGATAATAAAAGATCATTGTTCTATCCTAGTAATAACCAGTTGAATTGCAAAAAAGACATATGACGCAGGTTTTGATGCTGTACAATTCTTGATTAATCATTTATCCTCCTATTGTAGGAACTACATTTCCTCGCTCTGAAGTTGAACTGTTTTTATTTGCATAGGCCACTGAGTCTAGGAATTACAACATTGTATTTAAACATGGATCAGAACTTCAGAAGTGGTATAGTGTCACTTCCTGATCCCAGCCATAGCTGTCAACTAAAACATACAAGACCGGACAAACCATTTTCTAAGTGATTCAGTCCTGCTGCAAGAAATGTATTTTCAGATTTTATTACAACTGGTTCCATCACCTCTTTTCTTAGAAAATGATTAAGAGTGCCTTTGCACTAATTGCTAATGTGATAGCAGAGAAGTGATACAAAGAAAAAGAGACAAATGCCTGAGGGAGAGTAGGATATGAATTACCTGACGTAGAAAAGCATTCTTCAACAGTTTCTCTTGTCGACTACGTGTGTTCACTTTACCAGAATCCGAAAATCCAGCATCCTGTTAAAGGATTATCTCAAACTGATATGAAAGCATGTTTTCAATAAAAACATGCTTATTAAACTCTCTGTATGACAAGGAGTATATTTGAATAAAATGAAATTGCAAGTTGTCAATAGCTCAAGGATAAAATTATAGGTGAAGTGAATTGAAGATTGGTTTAGTGATAAATTGATCTATGAGAACTCCCAACCACTTGCTACCACCCATAATGAACAACAGGAAATAGATAAAGTTAGATGCAGTATATTTGATTGCACAGACCAATTAAACAATTACCTTGCTAGAAAGACTTTGTTTTCCTCGCACTTTGGTACCAATATCAGAACCCCTAATCAATCGACCACGAACAAGTGCTTGAAACTTCACTATGCCCAAAACACAGTATAATGTGGTAACAGCCTGTCTTCTAACCAAATGACCACGAATAACCGCCTGGAGTCTTATGATGCCTGTGAGAGTTCGAAATGCTCGGCGAGCCTTAGAAAAACCATATGAATATTAGTAATCAAGGCATCACTCAATGAAGAGGAATTAGTATCAGATATAGTGAGGAAATAAAGGATGCACGAGCTGCAAAAAGATTTGGAAAAAGTAAATGTACCAATCAGCGTACTATATATTAACCTATCAACCATTTCTGTGTTCAAAGTCAGAAGGCATGCCCAATTAACAAATATTGGGTTACAAGAGAAACAATAATGCTTGTGTGGTAAACAGACTAGAGAGGTTGAACACATAAATGGATGCATCTGTGGAGGCAGGCCATTTTTATGTAAAGACCAGAAGAAAAAAGGACAGACAATACAAATGGTGGAAAAGGGCAGTGCCGAAAAGTATAAAGATTTCCTTTTATCTTTTTAAGTTTTCAACCAGCCAGCAAAGGAGAAGTCCTGAGCGGAACATTTTTGAATATGCAGAAAGTTTCAGTGGCAACTGAGACTTGAGTAAAATAATTTCCATCAGTGCTATACAATCATCATAAGAATGTAGAATATACAATGAAAAAGATATATAACCCTTGCACAACCGGTTAATTAATATTGCAACCATTCTGAATACAAACTTCAACTATAATGTTTATGTCTGCCAAAAGGGCACAAAATTCAAAAAAGAAAAAGAACAATTGAAAGGGGAAATAAGTGAAATTCAGAGGACCACTAGACTAATTCTTTTAAAATCAGACAGAGACTTACCAGATAACCCCTGAAAGTGGCTTGCACCTTAGTAGCAGCTTGCTCAAGCTTAATTCTCTCAGAATCATGCGGTAGACCATTAGCTGTGGATATTTGTGAATCACCATCTTGCTTTGAGGAGGATATAGTTGACTCATCATAGGATACTGAAGCAACTTCACCATTTTCAAATTCTGGTTTCTCTTTTTCATCTTCGCCAATAACGGCAACGGGGACTGGCTCAGAAATGAACAACGGCTCAGCAGCCAAACTGGATATTGGTTCCTCAAGCGGAGCTAATGATGCCTTCTCATATGAAGATTTCTTTAAACAGAAGCAGAATATTACTTAGAACTCACACACTTATAGATGACTACAATTACATAGTATTCTTCAGTGAGTGGTAAATGACAATATCCATTATGGTGATAGGGCAGCAACAAATGCAAGACACAAGCCATGACTGCTCAACCTTTGCTTATCTCAGAGGAACTTAGATCAAACTCAAATCGAGCTTGAGCCATTTAAGTATATGTATATGATTTGAAATTGTGGTACGGACTACAGACACAATAAAATCAAAAAGGGGAAAGTAAAAGATTATAAAATGGATTTAAGTTTTCATTTTCTGTAGAAGCACATCCAACTGATGCGAAACTTTAAAATGATGTCAATAAACACATACCGAAATATCTCTTCTTTTCGACAAATTCGACTTGGATGCCTTCTTCCCAAAGAGAACAGCCTTTATCCATTTTCCCGGCGATTTTCCCATCTTTACAAAGCTGATGTCCAATAATTATGAACTTAAACTAGGTCGCCTGCAGGTTCCGCACAATAGAATTTCAGTATTATGGAAATACTATCATAATGAGTTAAGTAAGGTAAAACATAGATAGTAATGATAAAGAGGTCGTAAGCTAAAGGGAAAAAGAATATATACTGGTTATAAGAATGCGCACTAGGTTAGCTAACATAATAAACGTCACATGTGAGTTTTCAGTGAGAACACATTGCCTGTGGAAATACAATTCTTATGCATTTAGAACAAGGAAATCAAAGAGGTAAACCGATTTTTTTAACGTCCCTGATATGGGTTGATGAAGGGGATAAATTCCACGTCTCACATTCTTCTTGTTTTACAGGTTGTATTACCGAAGCACAGGTCGGGCGATTTATACCTTAACAGTCCCTGTTCTTGCACATTAATAGCTTTATGGCAAGAATAAAAGATCTTGCGGCCACATTTATCTATGCAACATCTTAACTTCTAAAAACACCAATTAGAATTAAAATGGCACGAATACTACCCTCTTAAACACCCACTAATGCAAACTTGAGACGGATCATGACGAAATGACACCACAAAGCAAAATATCTACCAAGGAAAAAAACCCTCATGAGTCACTACCCACATGCCAGTATCACATCCGCAATAAGCCGGAAGAGATAAGCAGAAATAAAGACTTAAACACAAAACCCGTGATGTCCTACATTAATGTGAGACATATATGAGAGTGCTTAATAAGTTAGTGTTGCGTATTAAGTAATAACTCGGATTCACACCATTTCGCCTAGTAATTTTTAAGCTGAAGATAGTTTCTTCAGGCTACAACTCTAATTTAGCTTTCGAGCTTGGAGTCATGAGTCTTTGACAAAAACAAGTTCAGATAAATTCATAGATTTCTCCTTTATGTGTTTTATATATTATAACAGTGTTAGAAAAAATTAAAAATTAAAAATAAAAAAAAATAAAAAACACACACACACACACACCCCAACTCCTTCAAGCAATAGCTTGAGAAAACACAAGAAGATTTGTAAAGCACTTAAAACAATAAACAAATAAGCCACTGAAGATGTATACTTAATAAAGATCTGAAAATATACCTGAGAACAAAGTGAAGTTTTCACTGCTTCAAAACCCTGCAATCAATGCTCATGTAGCTCAAAAAAATTAAAAATTAAAAAGAATAAGATAGTATCAAAGATTGAAAAAAAAAAAAACATAAACCCATCAAAAGTATGTGCTTCTTTAGAGATCTGCAAATGGGTTTAAGCATTTAGTTTACAGAGTATATAGATATAGATTCGTGTGAATGTATTAAATATGTATATTTAATGTACCATTAAGAGCTCACTGTTTACAAATACGTATGTGAGTATGTGTGTAATGTAGTACCCTGTTATATTGGAAGAGCTCTGTGTTTGTTTGTCTTCACTCTGCAAGAATCTAACACTGCCCTCTCACTCACACTCTTCACTGTATGCTTAATAAGCTCATGGCATTTTTCTCGTGACATAATAATGTTACATTACAAATGAATATTTAATAATTATAAATTTTTTATATAAATTTTTTTATAATAATATCAATAATTTAATATTAAATATAAATTATAATATTATAATAGTTAAGAGTATATACGTTCTTAATAAAGTCACCAAAGAAATTATTTCTTTAATTATCATGTGCCTTGGTGAAGTCTAATTTGACAGCTAAAAAGCAATACTTACTTACCATTTTGACTAATTTGACAATATTTCAACCACTAGTGATATGTAAACAAGTTTACTTCATTATTTCACTCAATTCTTAAATACAATTTGATAATAAGGCTGATCTACATATATGGACACGTATTATAAATGTGGTTGTTGGCAATGTTCCACATTAATAAAACATGATAAGCGAGTAATTTATAAATATTGTGAGTTAATAAATTGAGTTAACCGTTTAAGACAAATGGATTGAGACCTAAATAATTATTTCTTAAACTTAAAACTCTAGTCTCGCTTCCAAATCTAGAATTCTAAGTTTGGAGAGTCTAAACCACAAAACTCTATGCCCCTTTTGATTTTGTCCTAACATATATGCAAAACAAGAGAAATGGCTAGATGTGAAAAGAAAAGGAGATATAATAAGTGGCTGGTCAATTATGGGTTTTGAGAACCTCTTGGATGTCCCACAATAACTAACAGTGTTAGTAAAGAAAGATAGAAAGTGTGATTCCTCACCTAGGCTCATTTTGACTTGGTTTTAGCATCTATTATATCAAAAAATAAAAAATAAAAGAGAGAGAGAGATAATAGACAATGGGGGCTGAAAAAACTTTCAAACCTTAGGGTATCCTCAATGAGGGCTTGACAATGCAATGATGACTACTTTTTAACAAATATAGAAACTTTTGATGAAAACAAATCAACACCAATGGACAATATAGAACCCCAAATCTAATTTTTTGTTTCAAAGTTAATAAATTTCAACAAAAATAGAGACTATGCTCCATTTTCTTCAACAAATTTGTTGAAAAAAATGGAGCTCCAAAAAAAGACAAAAAAAATTTAGAGCCCACATATGTCTCTTCCAAATCAGATTTGACCACATAGGTTTCTTCAATAAATCAGATTTGATATCTAACTGACAACTTTAACAAAAAAAAAAAGTTGGCAACTTCCAAAAAAAATGGAACTTGGCTGAAAAAAAAAATGGAAAGGGTGACGGGTCCTACCATGGATCCTTAAATTTTGAGCCCCTCACTGGGAATGATTTTTTTTAAAAGACCCTAAAAAACACTTGAGCTTCTAAATGGGGCTCTAATAAGTAACAAGACTCTAAATTTGTTTTTAGAACCCCTCTATTTAGAGCCTTTATTGAGGATAGCTTTATGTTGGATAGAAGTGACATGAAAAGATCACCAATATAAAGATTGTGAAAAAGTTTCCACACATCACCGGCTCGTCTAGCTCATGAGCACAGGGATGGGCTTCACACCACGCAATTTAGAAAGCCGGACCAGGTCGGTTGATTTATGGAAGTGTTCCCTTACAGATTGCAATATGAAACAGACTAAGGTTATCCCTAATGGAGTCTCTATAATGGGTCTCTATCCATCATTTTAGAGACTCATATAGAGACCAAGATCAATTTTAGAGACCTATTTAGAGAGCAAGGCAAAAAAATTATTTTAGAGACTCATTTAGAGACCAATATAAAAAAAATATCCCCAATGATGGTCTCTATAAATTAGAGTCTCTATATTGTGTTAATTTTAATTTTACGTAATAATTTGATTATGTATTATTTTTTCTTGTGTGTTATCTCAACTTTTTTAACGAATATTTTTACCAAAAAATAAATAAATTGCGACAAAGATAACATTTAAAAAATTAGGATTACGTTTAATTATATAATTGAATGAAAAAACTAATTAAAAATCTCTAATTAAAAAAACCTTACATAAAAAAAAACTAATTAAAAAGCCTAATTAAATTTACCCATTAATTAAACAAAAAAAACCTAATTACAACTATAAAAAAATCCTATAATTACAATTTAGAAAAATAAAAACTAATAAAAATATAAAATATAACGATAAAAAAAAGCTTAATTACAATTAAAAAATAACCTAAACTAAAAAAACATATACAAAAAACATAAAATAAAAAAACTATAAAAACTAAAAAAGTTTAAGAAACAAAAAAAACTAAACTAAAAAAAAAAAACACAAAACCAAAATAAAAAAAAAAATTAATTAAAAAACCCTAAATACAAAACCTTAATTAAAAAATCTAATTAAAAAAGCCTAATTACAAAATCATAATTAAAAAACCCTAAATAAATAAATTAAAAAAAAAACCTTAATTACAAAAAAAAAAACCCCCTAAATATAAAAGCCCCCCTTCCCTGTCATTTCCTCACCCCACCCCCACCCCCTTTCCCCGCTACACCCCACCCCCACCCTTACCCTTACCCTTACCCTTACCCTTTTTCCCTTTCCCTTCCCTGTTACACCCCACCCACCCACTTACTTTCCCTTTCCATTTCCCTTCCCCGCTACACCACTGTCCCCACCCCCCATCCCACCCCACCCTACCCTACCCTTCTTCTCTGCTACCTTCCCACCACTGGCCAAACCACCACCACATGGGTTTTTTTTTTTTTTTTTTTTTGCTGTTTGTTGAAGAAAACAATTGTTTTTCCCTTCCCCGCTATACCATTGTCCCCACCCTCCCTCTCCCCTGCCCCCTACCACCCGCGAAACCACCACCACATGGGTTTTTTTTGTGTGTTTACCTTTTTTTTGTTGCTGTTTGTTGAAAAAAACAATTGTTTTTCCCTTTCCCGCTACACCACTGTCCCCACCCCCTAACCCCCACCCCACCCTTCTTCTTCGCTGCCCCCTACCACCAGCGAAACCACCACCACATGGGTTTTTTTTTTTTTCTGTGTTTACCTTTTTTTGTTGCTGTTTGTTGAAAAAAATAATTGTTTTTTTTTTCAGATACAAGATAAATATGTTGCTATAAATTTTTTTTTCCAGATTTGCAGAGGTTCAATGGCTATTTTGTCAGAATTTATTGGTTTTTTGTTTTTTTTGTCAAATCCATGACTTTAAATTTTTTTTGTAATTTTTTTTTTCCAAAACTGACGATGTCAGACAATCTGACATCGTCAAATCTGACATTTTTTTTTCTTTGCTCTGTTTTTGTCTTCTTGTATAGTCTCTATTTTCTTCAACAAATTTGTTGAAGAAAATAAAGACTAGGTGCTATTTAATTTGAAGACTCAAAGTTTGAGTAATGTCATGATTTTGTCACAATTTATCAAATATTGTTTTAAAAACTTCCATTAATGATAAATTTTAATCAATATAATTTCTAAAAATAGCAATTATTACTATTTAAACATTAATAATCTACTCTTCTCACGCTTCTATACAAATTAAAGTGCTTGTCATATCAGCTCAATTATTATGACTTCATCAGCAAAGGCGTCGTCATCTCAACATTTCTTGAACAGCAAAACCAAAGTAGTCGTCATAGAAGTTTGGTGGTTCAAAGATGAAGCAAGAGATCACATCCCTGAGCGTAATCACGCCGATGACTTCATTATCCTCACCGTTATTAACCACATGAATCCTGTGAACTGACTTGGAAGCAAGAGTGTGTATCACACTTCCAAGAGTTGAATCAAGCTTACATGTTATTGGTGTGATGACCTTTCCAGTCTCATGGGTTGCTGAAGCAATGGTGATCATGAAATTCTTGACAGTCAGGTGCCTGCAGTTTGGATATGATCGAGTTTAGACATCGAGCGACTAGATATATAGTGATAGAATTTGTCAGGTGACTATGCTGTTCTTGCTTTATCTAATAATTGGTAACTCGATATAGTTGTTCCGGAATCAATGGTGCTGAGTTTAAAGAACTTCTAGCGAAAGATGCAAACAGAGTTGTAACGTACTGCCAACGAGACTTGAACCGTTCACCTGAAATCGGAGAAAAGATCAGGCTTCAGCAACAGAAATCTGATATCTCTTATGCTTAAGTTGCCAATAATCTTCTTGTTTGGCCCCTCGACAACTGGAACTCCTCCAATTTCATTATCTTTCATTTTTTTGAATGCCTCCAGAACCTGTTCGTCCGCTTGGATGCTTATAACCTGACAAGCACGGAAAGAGAACCACATTTTTATTGTAAAATTTTGCTTCATCCCGATAAACAGTTCCGTGAAATGGTTGCAGATACATCACCTCATTACTGGACATGAATGGAAGCCCCAAATTCGAAATGGGATTTGCATAAATGCAATTAAACCAATCTTTTCCTCTGCATCTGTCAAGACCCTGTACAACTGCCGATTGAGTTATGAAGTTGTTAATAAATGGCTTGCCTGTTTCAATCACCGGGACGTTCCTCAGCCTATATTTTGAGAGTAGCAGCAAGACACTCAACATGGAACTATCTCTTGCAACTGGAATAAAAGGTGCCCAGCGGTAGGATTTCAAGACGGACCTCACCTGCAAAGCAGTAACACTAATTTATCTCCAGAGATGGCTTCAAGTTTTGGCCATAAGAATCTTTATTGTCATAAAATATGTTCCCAAACCTAAAACATTTAGAGGTTACAGTATGATTTCTATTGCTCCCATTGTGAGATAAAAATGTCAGTATACAGATATCGATGTCAATGGCGCAGTGGAAATAACACAAATAACTGCAGAAAATATTGCAGCACAAATTTTTAAGGGAAATGCATTTACTTGTTAACTTACCATGGTCGACTTGAAAGGTTCTTCTTGTAGGAGAACCTTATAGAAATCCTCACCCAACTTATCAGCTGCTGTAAGTGCATCTTTCCCCATTCCTTTTTCCGCAGCCACACCACCTGCCACAGCTGCCCCAACCGCGGCAACTGCCAGGCCGGCAAGTGCAACAGGACCTGTTGCACCTAATGCCAGGGCTCCAAGAGTACCAGCAGTACCGGCACCCATACCTGCAGCAGCTGCTGAAGTAGCTGATAAGGCAGCCGCGGCAAGTTCAGCGCTCTCTATCACCCAAAGAACAATCGCCGAGTAGTCTATAATTCCCAAGTACCTAACTCTCCAATCCATACTATTCCCAGCATCAGGGTTCAATACAGGAGCTGATAAAATGTTGGATTCTGATAAAATTCTGACTGCATCGCTAATAGACGCGTCTGCTTGAATTTCAATCACTAGAAATCGATTCAAGCAATCAATTTAGCATTGCAGTGGTGATGATCCAAATAACAATCTATCCATTAATAATTGATCCAATCGCGAAAGCGCGCAAAAGTTTTAATTCCAATTACCTTTTCCTCCAGGCACTTCTGGGAATGATGAAACTGGCATTCTTGTGAATGCCGCAGTTAATGACTCCTGCAGAGAATGAGGCAACTTCTTCCTACGTTGGACCATATCGAAGTATGCATCAGAACTTCTTGCAAGTTCTGAACTCTTATTTGTTACTTGTGCTTGTGCCATATATACCAATTGTCTAGACACGTTATTATATATATAATGCAATTCCTGTGAATCAACCGATTAAATTATATCAAATAACATCAGAAACTGCAGTAGTGAATCGTAAATATATCATATATCTACTTAATCATGTAGAGGAACAGAAAGATGGTTCTTTGTCCCTGGAAATACAACTAAATTATGTATACAAGTGTAACAACTCAAGTCCAATGGATCGAAGAGCCCTTGCACTTAAGAAACACCCTCTTTGTGAGATCCCGATATAGAATTACTACATTCCATCCCTTAAAAAGCTGACACCTATCTCAGGCTAGTCTATCAACACTAGGCCAACGGTAAACCACCTTTTGACTACTGCACTTGCATTTCGATATCATTTCATCAATTGTTTATCATGTCCTTGATGAAACTTATTTCTATAGTTATTTTCTTCCCTGGAAGAGAGAGATGGTGGCTAACACAATGTCCTTCCTAAGAGAAGGATTGATTTGTTTCACGTTGTACAACCATGAGATAACTTGTATATAACGTTATAGGTAGCAAGAAGACGCGCGTGCCTAGACTTGTGTAATACCTCGACAATTGCCTTGTTGATCAATAAATCATTCATTAAACTTTTAACACTAATCTCGTTTTACGAATTTAAAATTCTAGGCCTGAGACTTAACATGCAAGGGAGGCATTGGGAGGGCCGGAGGGGTGTCACTAATTCGATGAAAAATGATCACTTACCTCTGTGTTGCATCGAAGATCTGAAGGAAGTTTTCTTCTTGCGGGTCTCCTATAATATTGTCTTCAGGAAATGAGTTAGTTATTGCTGGTTTGATATGCAGCAGCTGTGGCTCTGACATGTGTAAGCATCCGATACCTGTCAAAAACCTAGCGCAGCTGGAGTAACCTACATGCATGCAACCACTAGATTTTAGATCCAGGGATATGTATTTCATAAAAGGTTGCAAGTTTAAGCATAGTTTATTATATTTATAATATATGTTGTACGATTTTAAATTTATTTAAAAAAAAAATTAAAAAAAAACTACATGCATTTTTGGTTTTTGTACCGATGCAATTGCAATTCTTTATAAGCATGTCATAATATTATAAAAAAATTATTATTAATAAAGGCATAATGCAATTATTAATCTTCATACTCAACGATTTAGATATCTTTGTTGTAAATGTAATGTTAGTTTTTCACTATATTATCCAACATTATAATGTTACTAATGCATGCAAATTTGAAAAGATACGAAAAAAGGAAAAATAAGAAAAAATATGATGAGTAATTAAACCATAATGCCAGTTTTCAATTGAAATGGAATTAGAAGTTATTGAATTAAAGTCACATCCCCAAAAATGAGCCGAATCTGACAACATTAGATTCCACGAGACATTTGAAAAAAAAAAATGTAATAGCATAAAATATATCATATAAGAATCACGAGACGTACAAATAGCTTTTGTGAAAAAGACTACTCTGCAGTATGGCTAATAATTATGTCAAATGGGGATTCATCCTCCACAAAAGTCGTTGATCGATGGATTATACATAAATGGATAAATATAGGACAAAACACAGTTTAATTGATAAGTTGTACGTAAATGGATAAATATATGCCAAGATTTAACTCTAGTACCGTGTTATATTATGAGATTACATCTTAAAATCTATTGATGTTAAGTCAATTAACTCAAAATTTGATATATTGACCTTAAAAGTATTAATTTATTCATGTGAGATAATTAGATTTTCTAACACTCATATCATCATAGAGATTAATCATTTCCATGATTGTCAAATAAGCTCTTGAACATATGCTTTTTTTGTCGTGATTTATAAAACTTCTTTTCATTAAGACTCTGTTTGTTTGCCATAAAATTACTTGTTTGTGAAAAATCTTTTTTTGGGCTCTATTTGTTTGCTGTAAAATAACTTATTGGGAAAAAATATTTTTCTGAAAAATAGAATATTGAAAAATATTTTATGGTGTTTGAGTTTTGAAAAATGTTTCCTTCTCCCAAAGATATGAAAATATTTTTTCAAACTTTGTACTAGTTATAATATTTAACTGGAAAATATTTTTCAGTTGACTAATTTTTCGGTGATACCAAACACCAGAAAATTGAAAAAAAGTAGCCACCATTTTTGCTTGAAAAATATTTTTCAGTTGATCAATTTTTCGATATTATCAAACACCAAAAAATTTAAAAAATATTTTCCTATAAAGTATTTTATGGCAAACAAACGGAGACCTATCACTAATTTAATTAGAACAAATAAACCCCTCAAAGATTCTGGGATAACCTAGCGGTGTCTCCTGGTTCTTCTTCCTTACCATGATGATTCCACCTTACCCTCCAAACAATCACAGTTACTGTTCTGCGATCATCTTTTTCCGTCTTCATACATCATAATATCATAGTATACTACAGGCTACTAAGGATGATCAAGGGACAATCATCATAGTTGTCACTATGACTTAGAGTTGTGTGTTCGAATCGTAGAAATAGTTTTTTTTGTATATATACAAGTTTGGGATGTATACAATAGACTAAAGTGAGTTGATCATTTTCCGAACATCACGCATAACAAGAACTTTGTGCATCATCCTACTATTTGAAAAATGAAGAAGCTATAATCTCGTAAGCTACCTTTTTCAGAATTCGCCTAAAAATCTTACTAGTCTTTTCTAGGGTTGATATAGTCAACAAAATTAACATTATTTTTTTATTTTTACAATAAAATTCGAAATTGTAGTTTAAGTTCAAAAACTCAAAATTAACATTATCTTTAATCTTTTAGCTTTTGCAATGTCAATTCATCAGAATGAAACCTCTGCTACAGAGCTTAATAAGACACGTTCGTTAATTAATACAACTTGTCTGATACCAGACGATATCCAATTCAATTGTCAATATGATTGTAGGCATCGAGGCACTATAGTTTAACTTTGAGCACACGATGAACTTCATATGCTTGTGCATTTCTATGATAATTGTCGGAATTTAGGGTCCGCTCAATGCTGGTTGACTCTGGGAAGTTATGTAAATAACTCTCCACATCAAATAATTAAAAAAAAAAAGGAAAACGTTTTTTTTTTTTAATGTCTAGAACAGAAGACCGTGTGTCTTCTTCATGGTTGCTCTCTCTCTCAATCTCTCTCCCGTTTTACTATGAGTAAAACGCTACGATCAAAAAAGGTTCTTAAGTTGTGGTAATATAGTTCATTATCACGCATTTTGGACTCTGATTTGCAATTGTTAAAAGGTGGAATGAACGTGGACAATTTTTTGGGCAAGCATTTCTGCAATACTAAGAGGTTAGTATTTAATTTACGGTTTTATGAAGAATCCATGTTGTGTATTAAATTTCTTCAATAATTTTGGTAATTTGAAATCTAATAACCTCGTATAATTTATAGGTATGTGACTTATTGTTTTTCTATGTTTAGTGACAATGAGAGATTTTTTGCCACATTTCTATAAATCATGTTTTTAGATTATACTGGTATCACAAGTCTAACATGTAATGTTGACAAATTTTTTTTTTTTTTTTTGAAATTTACCTTTTTTTTTCTTTTTTTAATAAATATAGAAAAATAGTAATTTTATCTGACTATTATTTTTATCTGGATCTCACATGTGGGGTCACCCTCGACTTTCGATTTGTTACATTTTCTAATGCAGAGAACTTTTCCTTCATGACCTACGGTGACGTACTTCCCGACACATTCTTCCATTTAAATGTACTAGGAAAAAAAGCATAAGAAAAGCAAATAATATTTATAATATAGCCATTTCCTTTTACAATCTTATTCTTCCCGTTCTTCATGGATCGTGACAACATTTTTTTTTTTATTTAAGGAAATTTTAAATTATTTTACATCACTTTTAATATTATACACGAAATTTAATTTTAAGACTTTTCACATCTAAAATGAGAATTATATCATTAGACCAAATGGCCGGTACCAATGACAACATTTGGCACCTTCATTTCTATCCAAAATGAAAAAAAAAAAAAGAGATGAAACTATTTAACAAGGATTGCTTGCCTCGCACCTAAGTGCACCTGCATGGCGAGTGAGTGATCCAACGTATGATCCATGTTTATGTTTGATGTTATTCTCGTTCGATAATGGACTTGTTTCTAGTGGTGTCCCAGATTCAATAAAGTAGGCTCCATTCAAGAACAAGTCTCCCTCCGATCTCCATTGCCATTCCATCCAAACGCTCTCGTTGGCTAACTCCCTCTTAGTTACCTACCACGTGCAAGTGAGATTTCGTTATATTAAACTGCACGTAGACATATATTCTTTAAATCAGTAAAAAATTGAGATTCAAACCAAGACTTTCAGTTAAATACAACATTGATATTATGTTTCTCAATCTCCTCATTTAAAACTTAAACTATTATAAAGAAATTTATATATCAATCATGTCATCAACGATACTTATATGCAACTTTACTTTTTTTTAAAAAAAAAAAAAAAAAAGTGAAAGCCCATATATATCGACTGACTTACTAATCTTGCACTTCATAATATACTTGAAGTGTTACCCTATCATTTTCTTTTTTTTTAATTCAAAGGTGTTTAACACAATAAATAAATACAACAAACCTTCATTTAACAGTTTAAACTTTTAAATGAGGTAGCCACTCAATAAAAGAAAAGTCTAAGTCAATTTAAATCACTTTGAAAAGATGTTGCATATAGATAAAAATTCATAACCACTGGCCGATCCCTCATCTAGTAGCTTTCGTATCCATCCCTACTCATTCCGAGCATGACCCGGAAGATGGAGAAGGGGCAAATAAGCTGTCTGCCTATTTCTTCTTCAATTTTACAAAGAAAATTTATACCGCTTGTTTTCTAATTTTAAAAATTCGATACACTTTAAGAATCAATTTCGAAACTTATCATACCTAAAACGAGAATCATGTCACTAGCTAGACCAAAGTTTGTCTTTTTTTTTTCAGAAAATAAGATTGTTATGCGTGGTTACCTGCTTGGTGAATGGGTTATTTGTGGGCTTGAATCGGTTACCCTGGCTGACAATAGTAGGATTGGCACTTCCACCAATGGCGTACATTTTCCATTGACGATAGTCATTGTTCACTATGTGAAAAAACCCATATCGGCACCTAGGCATCCTCTGCACTAAACGTCTTCCAAAGCGATTGAATGCAACAGTGACTTGCATAATTGAATCTTCACCATAGTCATCGTCTGCACCCAAAAGCATCACCTGCATAATCCCACCCAAATCATCTTTTAGATATTCTCCAATCCTACTATGGAAAATAACACCCAATATATAATTGAGTGGATTGGTCAGATAAAGACCTGTTATAATTAGAGATTTTAAATTCAAACCTCAGTTTCTGTTTCAACCTTGACTGTACAAACCAAAAATTATGGAAAATCATCTTTTATATATATAAGAACTTAAAAATAAAAATTGGAATGTGGTCTATAATTCAATATATTGATTTATGAACAACTTCCCAATTGAAGCTTTTTAATGAAAATTTAGCATCTTTTAGGAACATTTTATACTTTTAGTTTACGTTTTTCTTTTTCACAATTGCAAAACCATGCATAGGTATAATCATGTGTTGGTGAGGAATGTATTTATATCATCATGTGTAATTCCAAGCAAATAAAATCTATGTATAAAAATGACCATGACACTCTCCAATTATATTCATGGAAATCTTTGAAGCATGTTGTCAAGATATTAAGAAAAGAATCCTTATAACATCATCCCCGATTACAGCGTCTTACAAAATGCAAGGTATGCTGTGTATAAAAGATCTCAAAAAGAGTCCTTTGTTAAATCTCTCGTAGAGCGGAAACTTCATGCATCGAGCTGTTTAAAATGAAGTGGAAATATGGAGCTAGGAAACATGGAGATTATGTTGAGGAGAGTTCAACTTACAGAATTGTGGTGATTGAATTTGCAGTTAGAAATAGTAATAGCTGTTGACGCCATGACGGCATCAATGAGACCATCAGTAGCGTTTGCCAAGGTGACATGGTCGATCCAAACATGACTTGCTCCAAAAATTTTAATGCCATCTCCATCAGTTTGGCCTCTTACACCAATATGAGAAAATGAGTCTCTGATCTTGCCACCTGAGGTTGAAACTATGTCATGAATGAGAATGTTGTGGATGATAACATTTTCCACAAATTGGATTGTTAGCCCCGCTCCATAGGCAATGCGTACGTCAACACCTCTACCATCAATGGTCTTGTCATCGGTTATAACGAGCTCTTTTTTGAGTGTAATCACCATAGATTTATCGAAAATAATCCACAAGGGTTCTTCCTGGATCACAGCGTGACGAAAGGTCCCGGGTTTAGGTTCCACCACATCATCGTCCGAGGGATCGGTGACTATATAGAATTCGCCGTCCTTACCACCAATGGTTTCGAAACCAAAGCCACGGGCGCAGTCAGCTAGTTTCTTCCTATTATTGGCCCAGTTAGGATCACACCTCCAGCACTTGTCAATAGGGTTTGCAGCTTGGCAGTGATCACCAGCTGCTTTAAGGTGCCTTCTTGTGCTATTTTCACCTTGCAATGCCCTGTCCAGGAAAACAAGTTATTTTGAATGAAACAAAACCACTCATACACATAGGCGGATGCATTTATAGGCCAACTGTGGCTATAACCCCACTGATCCCGAGAGCAAAACTACTAAGGAGTGAGTTAGTGTTATATTTTTTGAAGATATTTGTTTTTTAAGAATATTTTTTGAAGATATTTGTATTTTAAGATATTTTTAAACTGAAAAATTAATTTAGCTTCCCGTAAGAAAAAAGTTCGCCCATATATAAATGTTAAATTGCATATTTTCAATCCCTTCTGAAAAAAAATACTGTATCCGCCCCTGCTCATACACTTACAATGTGGTGCGAACATAATGTGAAAAATTAAATGAATCATTGCCAATATATAAATTTACTATTGATCAAAAGAGTAATTGTTTGCTTACTCCTCAACTTGTTTGTTGAAGTTATTTGTAACTTCTTCTGGATTAGGGTTATATGCCATGAACGATGCCACCAGGGCTTTCTCGGCCCTCTTTTCCAAGAACTCGTCGAATTCTATATAGTTGGCATTCAAGTTTGGGATAATTGTTGCAGCAAATGTTAGGACGAAAAAGAGTAGAGGAATCGAATTAAAATCCATGATTATCACTTTCAACAAAATATATATATATATATATATATATAAATATTTTGACTTTCCTCCAATTTTTTTCCTTGCGTGAAAACACGAAAATCACTGGAATTTTTCACCAGTGATTTGTTTATTTATTCACGAAAATAAATAAATAAATAACGAAGTCTCGTGAAAGTGGAGACAACAAGACTATAGATAGAGATTTTTAGACCTATTACCAAAGTCTTCAAGAACTTGGAAAGACAAGTAGGGTGGAGATGTGTATATATAGGGATATTTTAATTATGAGAGAAACAAATGGCAGTATGAGTGGAGGACCTTTGACTAATTTGAGGTTAAAATTTCTGGGAAACAGTTTTGAACATGGAAGAATTGCACTCAAAGCTGTTTATTTTACTGTCTTTGGTCTTTTTATATATAATCCTGACAACTGTTTTACTCACCTAATGGAATTAAATTTGTTGAGATTAGGTTCTCAAACAAAATTGCACCAGATTTTGATATATATATATATATATATACCAAGAATTGCATCAGATTTGTATATATATATATATATATGCATAATATATATACTTTGGTCTATAAATGTATATGTGTTATATATAATATTAGTAGGCCTTGTCGATTCCATCTCCTCGTATTAGCTGTCGAAAAGCTAGGTGGTTGCACGGGGAAAAATAACATATATATATATATAGATAAGGGAATTGAAGTTGCTGAGATGAGGTTATCAAACAAAATTGCACAAGATTTTCATATGGGTAAATACCCAATTTATCTACTATCTTTAATATTTATTCTAATTTAGTCCATATATTTCAAAATGTACTATTTTAGTCAACTATCTTTATCATTTGTCCCGATTTAGTCCATATATTTCAAAATGTACCATTTTAGTCCACTATCTTTATCATTTGTCCCAATTTAGTTCATATCTTTCAAAATGTACTTTTTTAATCCACTATCTTTGTTATTATGATCCATGTTAGTCCTCTACCATTTTTCCATCCAAAAATCTGACGGAATAAGCAAATGAATCGTATTTGTAGGGGCAAAATTGTCCGCACACTAAATTTTTTTTAAAAAAAAATTCATAATAAACGCATCGATCAAATGCTCTCAAAATTTTTACCAAAAAAAAATGCTCTCAAAACAACACAGTGCCTAATCCTTTTTAGCATTATATTCGTGATTATGTCTAAAAGAGTCCAATTTTCCCACTCTTCAATCGTACAGTTAGTCTAAAGGGCTGTAATTTTTTGTGATTCTAATTGAAAGAGTCTAGTTTGTTGAATATTGCATTGTGTCACTATAAAATGTTTGAAAATTTTGATATTGACACTGATTATTTTGGTTCAAGTTGTGGCACTGTGTTGGTTTGAGAGCAATTTTTGGTAAAAGTTTTGAAAGCATTTGATAGATGAGTTTATTATGAAATCAAAAAAAAATTAGTGTGCGGACAATTTTACCCCTACAAATACGACTCACGTGCTTATTCTGTCAGATTTTTGGATGAAAAAATGTTAGAGGACTAACATGGATCACAATAACAAAAATAGTGGATTAAAAGGGTACATTTTGAAATATATGGACTAAATCGGGATAAATGATAAAGATAGTGGACTAAAATGGTACATTTTGAAAGATATGGACTAAATTGGGACAAATATTAAAGATAATAGACTAAATCGGAATAAATGATAAAGATAGTGAACTAAAAAAATACATTTTGAAAAATATGGACTAAATTGGGATAAATATTAAAGATAGTGAACTAAATTGAGTATTTACCATTTTCATATACATATATATATATATATATGTATATATGTATATATGTATATATGTATGTATATATATATATATATATATATATATATATATATGTATATATTCATGTATGGTGCAACTTCTGATTGCGCATTTTTCTAGATGAAAATTCCCTCACACCCTTTCTTCAATTGGAAAGAGTAATTTACAAAATTCAAAACATGCAAATATAATCTTCAAAAAGATTTCATTATTGTAGTAATTTTCGTCTTTAAATGTCATCATTCACTCAAAAGTAAAGTTGTTCAAAATCAAAGACCCTCATAATACACATAATTCAAATTCCATTTAATTGGAACCTAAAACTCCGAATAGCTGAATTAAATTGGATTTTTAGAATAAAGACCAGATGAAACAATGGGAATTTCTAAGCCTATTGATTGATTATTTCACGTGTGTTTGTTATTCAATGTCTTCTTTTATTTTCCATGATTATTATTACATATGTGAGAGTTTTCCGTATTTTGGAACAGTTAATACAAACTGAAATATACCAAATTAAAATTCATATTTGCATAAAAACAAGGATAAATTGTGACACAAATCACTAAACTTATATAAAATTTCAAATCACGGACTAATTTTTTTTTTGTTTCAAATCACCACTAAACAAATTTTTTTTTTTTAACCCAATCTCTTAGTTTTTCTAGCTAGTTTTAAATAGAGACTACAAAAAAAACTGCTTTAGGCGACTACCAAAGTCGTCTCCATGCCGTCGCAAAATAGGTATTGGCAACGGTTGGCAACAGCGTGGAGATAAATATTGGTTGTCGCCAAAAGTAGCATCGCCAAGTTGTCTTCCCGTCACCATATCATCGCATTTGGCAACGGCATTTTAGTTGTCTCTAAATTCGTCTCCGAATCGTGTCCCAAAAATATCATCTCCACACCGTTGCCAAAAGCTCTTTGTCTCCATTCCGTCTCCACGTCGTCTCCAAAAAATAGTGTCTCCATTCCGTCTCCACGTCGTCTCCAAAAAATAGTGTCTCCATTCCGTCTCCACGTCGTCTCCAAAAAATAGTGTCTCTATTCCGTCTCCACCTCGTCTCCAAAAAATAGTGTATCAAATCCGTCTCTATGTCGTCTCCAAAAAATAGTGTCTCCATTCCGTCTCCATGTCTTCTCCAAAAAATAGTGTCTCCAATCTGTCTCCAAGTAGTCGCCAAAAATATAGTGTCTCCACACTCCATAACATAAACTCTACATTCCGTCTCGAAGCCGTCGCCAAAATTGCAAATCTTGAAATTTAATTTAATTTTTTGTTTTTCAAATAAAACCTTTAAATCTTCGGTTTTTATTAATTATTTATTTATTAAATAAAGATATAATACACATTCATATAATATAAATTATATTTAATTTATATTGAAAACTATATTGTACCACACCATTAATAAAGTAAACAAATCCTAAACATAATTTAACACACTCGTTGTACATATTACTATAACAAAAAAACATGAAACTATTCTTCATTTCCATCATCGGGTTGAGGCAGATCCTGATGAGCAGGTGGCTTCATCATTATCTTTGTCAGCAGTGCGATCTGTGCACGCAGTTCTCGAAGTTCAGCATTGTGTTCTTCTTGAAGTCGTTCAATCCGCTCAGTGTGTTCTTGTTGCGCTTTACGCAATTCCTCATTCTCTGAGATGTGTAGATCGAGCTTCTCATTCAATGTTGTCGTCGCCCGAGCAACAGCCTAATGTATCTCTATCTCTGTGATCTAGCGTCTGCCTAGTGGGTTGTGGTGTGTAGAAAACACTGAACCAGATGACCCGACCCCATATATGCGCCCTCTGTTTGGTTTGCCCACAACCTGCAGGAAGAGTGCGTCATAGTCTATCGGTGTCGCTGCTGAATCGGACTCGGTAGAAACAGTTGCCTGCTGCATTAGTTCATCATAATCAGCCTGTATGATAGAGCATCTGACTTAATCATTTCGTTGGTAAATATATAAATATATATATATATATACACATATATATATATATCCCTAATTTTTTTTTTCTATTAGCAATAACTTGTACATACCATGGTCTGTTCTGCCCTAGGGTCTGTGAATGGCCCGTCTGAGCCCTTGCGATGAGCCCTTACAAAAACATCAGCCCTAGTCACTGGTGCCCCCCGTTCTTCTGCCTACAAATTATTAAAATACGAAAATATAACTACAAAAGCATTTATGATATGTTATATAATTGAATTTAATTACGACATTTTTTTAATTACATTTTCCTACTTACATACCAATCTCCTTGCAGCCTCTTCATAGGGAATAGGTCCAAAATGATGTGGAGATGGCTGATGTTTGAATTTCGCTGTGAAATTGCCTGCCATTCAGGGGTTTCCCACTTTTTTTTTAACTGATCCCACGCGCCATCGCCCACCCACCTCGGCTTCTTCTTATGTGTCCGTCCTTTATTAAGGAGGTCACGTATACAAGATCCAACTTTCGAATCAAACATTCGGCGAAGCGCTGCTTCCTCACTTGGGTACCACTTGTAGACCCTCTGCAGCCATAAATTAATGCATATAACATATTATTTCAACAGTATTCAACCCATTGATTATAACAAATAGCATTACATAAAATATATAAACACTTATTTATCATACTTGAAAATTAGCGAACCACCTATCCCTAACATCATCGGGGACCTCAGTCCAACTTGCCCAAGGCTGAGAATACCTGGCGTTCATTGCTCTAGTGACTTTTCTTGTTGCTGCGTATGGTGTCCAACTAAACATGAAGAAAACAAATAATAGGATATTAAACAACCATAATATAAGGGGAGTATTGGGATAGGGTTAACCATGGAAAAAATACAAAATCAAATACTTACCCACCACCGTAGAATGTCAAATGTGTTCGTCTGTCAACCTGCCATGCGACGTAGGCATCGTGCGATGAGAACCCATAATATTGCCATGGCTCTATACCAGCAGGTCCTTCTTGAGCTGCTGTAGATGACTCAGGTTGTTCAGGAATCGGTGTGGATTGAGGCATAGGGTCGGGCGCAGTTGCGCCATCAATGTTTACGTGTAAATCCTCTAAACCCTGTCTTAAACCGGACGATGAAGTAGAAGGTGTAGACCTCTCATGTGGTGGTAATGGAACGTGAAAAGGCACTTGGCCTGATGCAGCGTCAATGGGCCCTCCAAACGTTCTAGTATGAGTATGTACCCTTTGTTGTGAGGGATACGAACTGTGTGGAATCCCGTGCTCCAAACCTACTGATGATGATGATGAGCCACGATCTGTCGACGGCTGACCGATAGAAGACCCATGACCAACCGATTGCGGTGCTCCTATGGACCCATGACCAACTAAATGCGGTGCTCCTGTCGACCCATGACCTACTGAGTTCGGTGCTCCTGTCGACCCATGACTAGTCGATTGATATCCACCAGTGGACGTACTGGATGTACGTCCATGACCTGTACTTCCACGACCTAACCCCATCCTAAATAATTGTCTAATTCCTCCTGAAGAGTTATCTTTGCCTGTAGCCATCTCTATTCCCCTACAAATACACATAAGGAATTAGCTGTCAGTGCTACATAATACACACATACACATATTCCGTTAATTGAATGATAATTTTTAAATGTCATCCGTAAATAAGGCGTATACATCAACATGATTGTTACATAATATCCAAACTAAGTATCATCTTCTTCGTCATCATGAGCGTCATTATCATCATCGTCATCATCATCATCATCTTTTTCTTCATCTTCGTCTTGTGAATTATCATCATCATCATCATCATAATCTTCTTCTTCTTCTTCAATCTCCTCGTCTTCTTCTTGAGCATCATGTTGAGCATGTAAATCATTAATATCTTCGTATGATATTTCTATGTTATCAACCGATGCATGACAAAGTTGAGGTAAACTAGCATCAGTCAGCTGTACTTCGGCCATATTCATGTCATCTGACTGAAAAACTATTTCTTCTTCTCCTACACTATGTTGTCTTGATAGGTCATATAAATTTTTTGGACGGATTTTAGCCATAGCCCACCAATCTATTCGATCCCTTTTCGCTCCTAGGTATTTACAGTAGTACACTTGTTGTGCTTGTTCAGCCAAAACAAACGGTTCATATTTTTTATACTTTTTCTTAACGTTCACTTCAATCTGTCCAGTCTTCAGATGATACTTCACCCATCTGTCCTTTCTGGAATCATACCAGTCACACTTGAAAAGAACGACCCTTGTATATTACAATGTTGGATTATGATATTCAAGTTTAATAATGTCGTTTAACACTCCATAGTATCCAACATCCTCAGTATTACTATTATTTATCCCTTTAACAAACACTCCACTATTGTATGTTGATTTTATCTTCCCAAAATTTAATGTATGAAACCGATAACCGTTGACCAAGTATCTTGACCAACTACGAACCCGTCTACTAGGCCACATTGAGAGACATTTTACACGATCATCAATGCCATTAGTGCCTATCAACTGCAAATCGCATAATAAGGTTATTATGCAAAGTTAAATGAACTCGCTAATTTAACACCAATTACACTTTTTAACATATACTTACATGGTGATATAACCACATCGGAAAATTATTATACACTTCACATTGAATTTCCGTCGAACACAATTCGGGATAGTTTTGGCGAATATATTCCTCGAACATGCTGTGGAAAAAAAATAAAATGTGTCTAAATCATATAGTTAAGTGTATGAGGAACTGTGAGTTCCAATTTTCAAATAATATACTTATAAGTACCAGATATAGGGGGAAACTTCTCGGCAATTGGTCAAAACATAAATGTGTGCCGCATGCAGTTCTTGATCATTTAAGTTTTGTTCTGTTTCCTTCCCAATTGGACATCCCAGGTAAGTAAATATAGATAAACAACCATCAGGGTATGTCACCTCGTTGTATTGGTTATTCCGCGGAATACTTCTTGTTCTGGTACCCACGTGTGGTTCAAAATAATAAGAACAAAATGTTGATGTTTCGAGAATGTGATAAGCTTCACAAATTGATCCTTCAACGTGTGTTTTATTCTTAACCTTCCGTTTCAATCTTTGCAAAAACTTCTCGAATGGATACATCCAGCGATATTGTACCGGACCACCACAAATGGCTTCATATACCAAGTGAATTGTCAAATGCTCCATCGAATCGAAGAAACTAGGGGGTAACATTTTCTCCAAATTGCAAAGTATGACGACAATATTTTCCTGCATCCTTTCCAAATCGGTCCTTTGAAGAGTTGTACAACATAGATTGGTAAATAATAAACTTAGTTGGGCAAAACTTGCCAAACATGTTTCGGTAGTAGCTCACGTAAAGCAATCGGAAGCAATCTCTCCATACATACATGACAGTTGTGACTCTTCATGTGTGGCATCTTCAATTCTTTCACGTCCACACATCGAGATAAATTGGAAGCATATCCATCAGGGAGTAGTAGGTCTCTAACCCATTCAAGCAATGCTTTCCTTTTATCAACAGGAAGTGTGTAAACACCCATCTCCAATTCATGCTCACCGTATAATTCCGGACAGTCACAAAAGGTTGATACATCAACTCTAGCTTTGAGGTTGTCTTTTGTCTTACCCTTGACCGCCATCACCGTGTTGAAAACATTATCAAACACATTTTTTTCAATATACATCACATCCAAATTGTGTCGGACAAGATGTGTCTTCCAGTAAGGCAAATCCCAGAAAATACTTCTCTTCATCTAATTGTACCAATCCCTAAAACCGTATAGTTTGTTTTCTCTCATGTCGTTTATTTTCGGGTAATCTTTCACTAGTTCCCACAACTGCATGCCATCTAATCTTGGCGGTGCCGGATCAGTTTCAACTCTACCTTTGATAAAAAAAATTTTGTCACGCCTTAATGTACTATTCAATGGTAAGAACTAACGATGACAATCAAAGAAATATTTTTTCTATTTGCTGGTAATCGAAATGCTTTAGACTTATTCATACAATACGGGCATGACAGCTTTCCATGTGTGCTCCATCCAGACAACATACCATATGCTGGGAAATCATTTATTGTCCACATCAAAACAACCCTTAACATAAAATTTTTGTTTGTGGCAACATCATAACAAGGTGCACATTCGAACCATAAATTTTGCAATTCTTCAATTAGAGGCTCTAGGTACACATCAATATTCTTCCCAGGATTCTTGGGACCTGGGATAAGCAGGGTTAAAAACATGAAATGATCTTTCATGCACATCCACGGTGGCAAATTGTATGGTGTTAAAATGACCAGCCAACAAGAATAAGGTTTCGCATTTGAACTGAACGGATTAAAACCATCTGAGCACAAACCAAGCCGAACATTTCTGGTTTCACATGCAAATTCAGGATATACAATATCGAAATATTTCCATCCTTCAGCGTCAGAGGGATGACAAATTTTTCCTTCCTCAACCTGGTGATTCTTGTGCCACTGCATATGCTTAGCTGTCACATTTGACATGTATAGCCTTTTTAACCTTGGAGTCAATGGGAAAAACCGTAATTGTTGATATGCTTCCACCTTGTTCCGTTTTGAACCACGTGTTGTTGGTTTGACACGTCGGTGATGACAACGCGGACAAGAATCTAGGTGTTTTCTGTCATTGTAGAATAAGGTACAACCATTTACACAAACATCAATCTTCACATATCCTAGTCCCAAGAGTCTAATTAATTGCTTACACCTGTAAAACTTTTCAGGCATCGTATGCGTATTCGGCAACGAATCCCTAACTGTTTCAATCATTGTGTTAAAGCATAGTTCACTCATGTTATGCTCGGCCTTGACATTCATGTAACGAGACACAGCAGATAACTGCATCAAGTTTTCACAACCTGAAATCAGCAGCCTTCAACAACTCAAAAAACTGTTGTGCTTCAATGTTAGGTTCTTCTGTATAAGAGTTTTCATCACCATACTATTCCGGACCAACAGCGTCAAATACCATTGTCTTATAGTTATTTCTTTCTTCTATCATCTTGTTGTAATCATTATTTTGAAAATTGGACGTACGTATATTACAATTATTTGACATATCTTCCCCTTGTTCAGTCCATTTATAGTAGTTTACCATGAAACATTTCCTGTAAAGATGAAGTATGACCTCCTCTGATTTTTCAAAACTGCGATTTTTGCATTTGGCACACAGGCATGTTATTTTTTCACCATCCATGTAATATCTTTGACCACGTGCGAAATCTAAGAATTCGTGGACACCAATAACAAATGCCTCGTTAAGATGCCCGTCAGGATCGTGGCGATGATACATCCATTCACGACTTGTATCCATATCGAACAAAAATTTCCTATGTAATATTTAACATATTCAATAAATGACTTATTGATGTTTCGTTACATTTAGAGCATAATCTTGGGACCACAACAGTTACATGGACCTTTTCCTATGCAACATTATATGTAACAAATACATTTATGCTTAATATATGTAACATAGTTTATTTCACCAAGATCCATGTAGATAAAGATCTTAATTGTAACAAATTAACTACTTACTTCTTAAGTTAACTTTTTAACTTAGCTTAAGTTAAATATTAACGTAATCTTAAATGAACTTCTTCTAAATGCAAATAGTAGTACATATCAGAGAAAATTTCACATTTAGTCCCTATATTTAAAATGTCTCAATTTAGTACCTATTGTTTAACCAAAATTTTTAATTTCTTCTATTGTTTAAAATGTCTCAATTTAGTCCCAACATGTTTTTCAAAAAGTAAATATGTCGTCCCTATTATTTTTAAATAGTATCAATGTTGTCCAAATGGTTTTCTTAAAGTTTTAAATTCGTCTATATTATCCAAAGAGAAAACTGACATTTTGTTAGGAATAATCAAAACAATAGAGACGCAATTGATAACTTTAAACATTAGGGAATAAATTGAAACTTTTCAACCAACAATAGGGATTATATTTAGACATTTTAAACAATATGGAATAAACTAAATTTTTTTGCAAACAATAGAGACTAAATTTGAGATTTTCCATACTTATCTTACCACTCTAATCTAATCTATGTTACTTTCTTGTATTTAAAGTCCACCACCAAACATTCATTAACAAGACCAAGCATTGAAGATAATTAAAACACATAGTATATAATTAGAGTAATTACAACACGTACTACGACCTAACAAGCCATACAATCTATAACTTCAAAATACAATTGTTCAACCAACACATATACATGCAAGACCTATACTTCTTAAGTGTAAGATCATCTAAATGAACTACTTAACCTATACTTCTTACATACTAAACTAATTATCTTACTTATCTGAATTTGTTAACATAACATATTAATTTGTCTTGCTAAACTTATGGAATTAAATTATCTATATTTATTACTTATTAATTAACTAAATTTATTAAGCTAACTTATTTAATTACTTATTCCATTATCTTAACTTTAATTACTTATTAAATAAGTCAACATATCATACTATCATGGCAACCGTCTAACCTAATTTAACTTACTTAATTGTCAAGACACACACGGAAGATCAAATTGGTATTCTTACTTATTAATCACCTTTAATTTCTCACTCAAGTTAACTTACCTTTACTTAAACATCTTAATACAACTGCAAAAAACCAATTCTCCACCAACAACAAAACACCCTTTCATCCATTTACACAAACATCATATTCACAATACACTTTCAACTCAATTATCATAATATACAAAATCAAATACATAACAAACAATCACAATAACTTTAATTTAATTAAACGGATTTACAATTACAAATAAATTTGTTGTAAAACTTCCAACTCGCACAATCATCAAACTCACCTGAGCCGATTCAAACTAGATAAGTCGCATCCAAATATCTAAGGCCCCAAACCTTCCAAAGAAAAGCCAAACACATTGTATTAATCAAAAAAATACAATGTATAATCAAAAAATATTTATTAATTTAACACAATGTATTTTTGGCAAAAAAAAAAAATTAAATCCGAAAAAAGAAAAAAAAATCAGAAATAAATTAAAGAAATATTGCTCAACCAAAGTTTTGGTAAATTAAAACACAATTTTATTATATAAAATAAAGAAAATACCGAAAATTGAAAAAAATATTTATAAAACTAGGAAAAAAAACTGAAAAATGAACGTTAAAAAATAATCTAAATATCAACACAAAAATTAAAAATACAATGTATAATAAAAAAATATTCATTAAATTAACACAATGTATTTTTAGAAAAATATATATATTTAAAATCGAAAAATGAAAAAAAATCAGAAAAAAATATATTGGCATAACAAAGTATTGGTAAATTAGACACACAATTTTATTAAATAAAATAAAGTAAATACCAAAAATTGAAAAAAAAATAAAACTAGAAAAAAAAACAGAAAATTAAACCATAAACTAAACTAACTTTCAACACATAAATTATACAAAAAAATGACATAAATAGAATGATATATATAACAAGAAAATCAAACACATTATATAAATGTTTATATACACATATATATACATACATATACGTATAGTACATATATATATATATATGTATATATACATACATTGCAAAAGAAAAAAATTACACTATATTTTCGGATTTTACCTAATCTTCAAGGTAAGAGAGGGTGTTGAGGGGTTGGGGTTGGGGTTGGGGTGGGGGTGGGGGTGGAGGGGGGGTGTTCCACTGAGTTTTGTAGCTGGGGTGGAGGGCACTTTGTTTGTTTGTTTTTTTTTTGAATCACAATAGGGCATCATATGATAATGCAATGGAGATGGGTGAGAGGGGAGAGGAATGAAGGGAGGGAGGGGGGTGGTATGAGGTAAGGGACACGAGGGTAAGGGGTGGGGTGGGGGGTGTGTGTTGCTATATGCGTTTTTTCGCTGGGGGTGAGGGGCACTTCTATTTTTTTTTTTTTTTTTTTTTTGAATTACAAGAGGGCAGCTGCTGCCCTCTGTAAATTTTTTTCGTTTAATAGCTGGTTCCCCATGGTGACGGCCGAGTGACTAACTGGGTCGTCGCCCAAGTTTAGGGGCCCGATTAGACGGGTTCCCATGGAGACGGCCTGGCCCGTGGAGACGGATCAGGACGTCACCCAAATGTCTCCAATAGGAGACGGCCCAGGCAGTCTCCAAAATGGAGACTGGGCTCTCCATTTTGGAGACGGCACTTTTCATCTCCAAAATAGAGACTGGACCTGGTCCACTTCCAGTCTCCATGTTGGAGACGGACTAGGCCGTCTCTAAAATGGAGACTGGATCTGGTCCAGTTCCAGTCTCCATTGAGGAGATGGCCTGGGCCGTCTACTTAATGGAGACGGGGCTCACCATTTTAGAGACGGACCAAGCCATCTCCAAAATGGAGACTGGACCTGGTCCAATTTCAGTCTCCACGTTGGAGACGGACCAGGCCGTCTCCAAAATGGAGACTGGACCTAGTCCACTTCCAGTCTCTATTAAGGAGACGGCCAAGCCGTCTACTTAATGGAGGCGGGGCTCTCCATTTTAGAGACAGCCACTGTCCGTCTCCAAAATGGAGATGGACCAGGCCATCTCCAAAATGGAGACTGGACATGGTCCACTTCCAGTCTCCATTGAGGAGACAGCCGGGGCCGTCTCCTCAATAGAGACCAGGCTCTCCATTTTGGAGACAGCCACTGTCCGTCTCCAAAATGAAGACTGGACCTGGTCCAATTCCAGCCTCCATTGAGGAGACGGCCTGGGCCGTCTCCTCAATGGAGACTGGGCTCTCCATTTTGGAGACGGCACTATCTGTCTCCAAAATGGAGACGGATTAAGCCATCGCCAATCGTTTGATTTTCCTTGTCTTTCAATTTTTGGTTATAATTATTTAATATTTGATAGTTTATAATATATTGGTATAAATTATAAAATAACATGTTAATATGCATCCTTAATTTCAATTGTGTACCTCAATTTATCAAACTAATACGTAGTTTAATTAGTAATTTAAATTTTTTTAAAACGAATATTTATAAAATTTTTATAAATATATAATGTAGATGAAGTTAATTCATTAATAATTCAAATGCTTTTAAATCTCGTTCTAGTAGTGGGAATGTCATGTCCCCAATTATTTGACCCATGGAAGACGAATGGTACGCATCCACGTGGTCGCGAATCATACATACGAGAGGAACATGGTGTACTCTACCACGGGGCATAAGGAAATTGAATTGGCAGGGCCCCCGTTCGCAAGGTAGATGGATTCAGTAACTTTTCAACATCGAAAATAGCGTGCACGCCATGTCCCTTATTATTTGACCCATGGCAAATGAATAGTACGCAGCCACGTTGCCGCGAATCATGCGTACAATAAGAACATAGTGTACTATACCACGGGGCAGCAGAAAATTGAATTGGCAGGGCCCTGGTTCGCAAGGTAGATGGATTCAACAACTTTTCATTGTCGAAAATAGCGTGCACGCCATGTCCCAAATTATTTGACCCATGGAAGACGAATGGTACGAAGCCACGTGACTACAAATCATTCATGCATACCTTACCATATTATAAAATGCTGGGGTGTCTCGCTACTGTCATCAAGTAGTCTCTACATAATTCAATTACTTGTTTCCTATATATAGCACTCGGAAGTGTGCTTTCTCACACCGTCTCGAATTTTCAAAAAATAGATTGTAGTTAAATTGTTTCAAGGATGAGTAAGGATCAACAACACCACTCAAATTCTCTTCCAAGACCAACAAAAGATGAAGAGGTGGATACGATGAAACCTTATCCAAATTACAGCAAATATGTTAAATCCCAACTTGATCTAAATGCTCCGCTAAAATACGACGGATACATTTCTAATGCCCAAGTAGTCCAAAAAGTTCAAGACGGCATGCTACGGATCTATCGCCCAAACGTTTTTAAATAATATATATATCTTTTTATCATATTGGAAACATCGGCATTAGTACTATTTGTTACAATCCGTAACAATATTATTGCGTTGTTCTGCCTGATGTATAGTGTCTGGTTGTTATGTTTTAGTGATCACGATGTACTATGTTAGGTATTAAGTTGGTGTGTTTATGTATTTCGAGCACATAATTTGTAACATGTTAATTATGTTTCCTATTTAGTCATTTTGTTGCTGTATTAATAAAGGATGATATGTAATCCTTTATTAATTATGAATGTAAAATTAAGTTTATGTTTGTAATGATTTAACTCTTATAATAAAAAATCTTAAGTTGTTTCCTATTTAGTCATTTTGTTGATTTCGAAGAACTAATTGTATATAGTGGTGCATTACGTTAAATATTAACCATCTATATAAATTGTTCTTCACGGAGACAATAATGCATCCCATTAACTGTTCGAAGGCTATAAATATGTTTTTGTTTATAATAAAAGACATATTTTGTTTTGCAAGTAATGATGAATAACTTATCGTTACTATCAAAGCCCCAAATGTGGACGACTTACTTATGTAGATGCCAATTCATGACATTATAAGACGGAAAATTAGTAGTCACTACTTATATGTATAATTATTACATTAAAATAATTCATCAATCTTTAATTATAATTTTTTGGTGACGGCAGGGTGACTAAATTATGACGCTTTTTGAGGACCGTCTCCAATTTGTCGCCACTTGGCGACGGCATGAAGACAACATGTCATTATCTGTCACCAAGTAGTCACCATATGGTCACTTTTGGAGACCGCATATGATGTTGTCACCATATTTTTGCCAATTGGCGACGACGTAGGGACGGCATAGAGACAATATGTCATTATCTGTCACCAAGTAGTCACTATATGGTCACTTTTGGAGACCGCATATGATGTCGTCACCATATTGTCGCCAATTGGCGACGACGTGGGGACGGCATATGTAAGTCGTCTCCAAAACGTAACAAAATGGTCACTAAATTGTCACTAAAGTGGCGACATCTTACTCCGTCTCGAAACCGTCGCCAAGTTGGTGACAAAATGGCGACAACCCATTGCATAAAGCAGTTTTTTTTATAGTAAGAGGAAAAATTATCATTACCACACCATTTCTACACTATAAAATTGGGTAAGTTGTGTTATAGGCCACTAAACTTACAAAAACTTTAAAATCTCGCACTAAACTATTTTTTTTTCAATTTCAAATCACCCACTGAATAAATTATTTTATTTTGTTTTACCGACTCTTTAGTTTTTTCAGTTAGTTTAGGCGTATTTTTATTCTTAATTGGACAAAGTGTCCTATTATGTGCTAATTATTTTTTCTGACTCGAAGCATCGAAAAAACCACAAATAGTGTGTATTTAGTCGAAAATTTTGGTACCTTTAATTAAAATAGAATAACAAATGGCAATTTCACTTAGTTAAAATGGAGGCGTGTCCTAGAATGTCTACGATGCACGGTGGGACGTGCACTAAACACTTTCATACAGTGGTTAATAGAGGGCAATTTAGTCAGTCCATTTGACTTAAACAAACATAAGATGCTTCTTGCACCACGAATTGAATACTATTGTTTAGTACTTACAAAAACTGTTGCAATAAAAATTTAAAATAGTATCATAAGCAACGGCTTTTAATATTTTTATAATAGCTTTAAGCGTTGCAACAGATAGAAAAATGTGGTAAGGAGAGAATTAGAGGTTTAAGTGTTTAGTTATCAATAGCGTCATAAAAGCAAGAAGAAGCGAAGTTATTAAAAAGTTTGCATATACTGGAGCTTGTAGTTGTTTGGTATATAGATAATGAGTAATTTTGACCACGTATTAAATCTGTTTTGAATTCCTGTAATATTTTAATTAACAATCCAAACATGATTACAAGATTACTTGCTATTACATATATATATAGAACCAAATAACATATAATCAAATTCGTATTATTAGATTACATTCCTAATACATTGACAAAATCAATATTAATGCACCTATTATGATTAGGAATTAAAGAGAAAATTTGACTTTGACTTTGACTTCCATTAGTGAAATGTGCATTTTATTAATTGTTACGAAAATACAGTAAAATTTGTTCTTTATAAGCCACTTACGAGTTAACAGGCTTACAAGTTTTCTGCTGCTAGTAATTTTCAGAATTGAAAAGATGGCTATACTCTCTCCTTTTCGGTTTTTTTACATTTTTTTTGCTGTTTATATTGTCTGTTTAAGTGGACATATTTATGTTGCGGGTGAAGAAAGAAAGGCAAGCCATTTCATATGTTATGAGTTGTTGCTGATCATAATATTCCTGTTCTCATATATATAGGCACCATGCGTGTATTATTGCATAATTAGTTTACTACTAAATCTGCATTTAGGGGGGTGTTGGATTCCCTCGTTATATATAAAACGAGGAGGATCAATAGTGATAAAATAATAATATAGTTATTTGATCTGTACATGTAATAGTCCTAATCATTTTATAGTAACTGTATAATCACTTTACCGCCATTAATATCCTTAACGTGATCAAATTCCGTTTGGAAAAATTATACCGGTTTTTGCACCAATAATCTACCTTGTCCTGAAATCTTTGAAGGTGAAAGCACCCCATGCACCATTGCACTTGCACATATAAAATTCTTATATTAGTAGGGATATGAGGAATTAGATTTTCATTTTTCACTAGTGATCATACATATTTTATTGGACATTTTATGTTGGCTAACATCTCTCTTTTCTTAATTTCTTTCTTTTTTTTTTTTTTTAATGTTTTGTTAGGTTCATATTGTGTACATGGAAGGCCTGCGAGAAGGCGAAACTTTGACTTCAACATACCACACTAATATGCTTCAGGATGTTGTCGACAACAAGTATTAATCTAAACAATATTTATGATGAAATCTTTCAATTTTATTATTATCCACACAAAAAAAAAAAATTACTTATATTTGGCACTTTAATTCTTTTTGTCTAGTGCTCTTGACCAAGCTTTGGTTAGAAGCTACACAAGGAGCTTCAATGGATTTGCAGCATATCTCACGGAAGAAGAACGCCTAAAGTTAGCTAGTGAGTATACTATTTAGTCTCTCTCAATTTTCATTTCTTATTCTTTCTACATTTCTATATATATAGATGTATATATACATATTAAGGAAGAAGCGCAAGGGAAGGTTTGGGAGTGGTAGATGAACTTTTTATCTTTCCGGGAATTATAATTTCGTTGACCGTACAAAATAGTTTTGGTTTTGACCTGTAGCTCCGTTAATTTTGGTCACCAACTCATTTATATTCTAATTAATAAAATTTGCATAGATCCAGCCCTCAAGATTGGTATAATATCACATTGGAATCCAGTGATATATACCTTATTGTCAAGTAACTACCAAAAACTAATAATGTTTTGATTGTTGGTAATAAGACATACAAGCCCTCTAGTTTTTTTTTTTTTTTTTCCTTTTTCTCTTACTAGGTCTTCAAACTAGGTTCCTAAAGTTTTTTTTGTTGCTCTTCCAAATCGATCTCAAACTTAAAACATGAAGATTTTTTAACGTGTAAAGTGTATTATGGTCATTTCAACTTTAATTAAAAACAATTTAAAACAACCATCATCAAACCCAATCCCTAACCCTAGGCCCCCATGTACCTACCCCAGCAACCCAAACCGCCCATTCTCGCTTCAGCAAACCTAACCGCCCCTTTCCCTCCCCAGCATACTCATGGTAGGGTGTGAGGGTAAGGGATGGCGGTTTAGGTTGTTGGGGGTGGGGGAAAGGAGTTGGGTTAAGGATTTGGGGTTGGGGTGGCTATTTTTATAGTGGGGGTGGGGCTTGCGGTCGCCAAGGTGGGGAAGGGGATTAGGGTAGTTGGTTTTAACTCTTTTTCTTTTTCTATTAATGATGAAATGACGGTAATACTTCAATTCCTATCAATAAGAATCTCTAGAGGTATTAACTTTGAAAATATGGCAAGGAAAAAAAAATGAGAGGCCCTATTTGTCCCAAGTCAAAAATCTAAGCGACTTGTAAGTCTTATATATATCCAATTGGTTATCATATACAAAAGTAACACAATATTTTTCTTGCATACTTTAGACCCTTTAGCTAATATACTAAAGTAGAAGCCCTCAACTACTTTAAACATGCTGCACATAACTTGGTTTTACTTAGAAACAAGTGCAAATTATTTCGATTACGTGGATATACAATATATAGTCTTCAGAATGTAAACACATATATATATGTGAATCTAATATGCAGGTTTAGATGAGGTGGTGTCTGTTTTCCCATGTAGAACTCTCCAACCTCAAACAACTGGATCATGGGATTTCATAGGATTGCATGAAAATCTCCATCGCAATCCCAGCATCGAGAGTGATGTAATAATAGGTGTTATTGACTCTGGAATTTGGCCCGAATCAAAGAGTTTCAGTGATGAAGGTTTTGGACCTCCTCCCAAGAAGTGGCATGGAGAGTGCAAGGGTGGTCAAAATTTCACTTGCAACAAGTAAGAACATTTTCACTTTTTAGTATGTATAATCAGTAGACGGCCTTAACAGAAATGAGTCGAGTTATTAATACTATATAGTGGATACTATCTAAAAAGATGAAACCTAGTTTAGTTTGATTTTATTTAAAATGTATAATTAGTAGCATTTATCACTATCTAATGACTTATCGTCAGTGGCGGGCCACATAGTGTTGAGGGATGCATAACCTGAGAAAAGAAAAAAGAAAGAAGAAGAAAAATACATTATTATATTAGATCTCTCTCACTATATAAGTGCACCCATTAACTCCTTTCACTATATAAGTGCACTTGTTGTCACTTGGAAAACTACAGTTTCTTTCTTTGGAAATTGGAAAACCATGCATGTAAGAGTTCGAATTTCACGGGGATAAAAGTTAAAAAAGAAATAATATGTATATTTTAAAAAAATAAAAAAATAAAAAACCTTCTCGTTATATGAGTGCAACCGTTGACTCTAAATCCTAACTCCGCACTGCTAACAATTTACGTGTTAATTTTCCAGAAAGATTATTGGAGCTAGGTACTACAACTCTGGAGGTTTTTCAGACAATAGTGCAAGAGATATAGAAGGTCATGGATCACATACTGCCTCAACAGCAGCAGGAAACAGTGTAAAAAACTCAAGTTTCTTTGGAATTGCATCTGGTACTGCGAGAGGAGGTGTCCCTTCAGCAAGAATTGCTGCATATAAAGTCTGCTTCGCAAATGGGTGTTCAGAAGCAGATATATTGGCTGCATTTGATGATGCCATAGCTGAAGGAGTTGACATCATAACAATCTCAATTGGGGGACAAAATGCCATTCGTTTGTCGTCAGATGGCATTGCAATTGGTTCATTTCATGCAATGGAGAAGGGCATTTTAACTGTAAATTCTGCAGGAAATAATGGGTTTGTACCTGGACAAACTTCGAGTGTCGCACCATGGTTGTTTAGTGTTGCAGCAAGCTCTACAGATCGCAGAATCGTCAGCAAAGTTGTTCTTGGAAATGGAAAAACATTAATCGTAAGTATTCTTGAATCAATTTACTTTGTATAAGTATGGCTAGCTCATAAAAGTTCAAATATGAACCATTCCCTAGGTTATAGGGTAAAGGTTAGTTACACTTTTGTAATACCAAAATCACCTTATAAACTTGTCGTGGTTTTCAAAATGTTGCAAATACCTCATTTCCATGGTGGATCCATCCAAGTTTATGCTGCATGCGTCTCACATGGCGACTTTGGATCTTCAACATATGAGACCATGCATGATGACAAGGGTTATGGGCAACATTCTAAAAAGTAAGAGGGTTTGATGTTATCATTTCGGGAAGACAGAGGGATAACGAGCTTTCAGAACAGGGGGATAATAAGCACAAGTGGTATTTTGTATTTTCAATTGAGGACGAAGTTTTATTAGTTTGTTACGATAAGACAGGGGGGTAACTAGCTAGTTTGTTACAAAAAGCACTGCGGGGGCATATTAAATGAAGGTCATTACCATCATCTTATCTTTTTCGCGAGTGAACTTTGAAAAATAAAGTTATTTATAAGGTCATTCCGATACCACAAGGAGTAACTAACACAATCCGAAATACCCTAATTAATTAAGTTTCTTAATTTTACACATCTTTCTTATGGAAACAGGGAAATGCAGTTAATTCATTCGACCTGAACGGTACAAAATTCCCTTTGATCTATGGGAAAGATGCCTCATCAACCTGCCTTCCAACATTGGCTGAGTAAGTTACATCTCCTTATCAATTTGACTTCAATTTATCAAGATCAACAAGTATAACATTCTACTCTCAAATTTCCAGGTCATGTTTCGGAAACTGTCTAGACAGTAACTTAGTCAAGGGGAAAATTGTACTATGTAGCAGCAGTCGAGGTTTCAATGAAGTTCATAGAGCTGGTGCTATTGGATCAATTGGCTTAAGAACTAACGGCGTGTTCGATGTTTCATTTATCCCTCCCTTGCCTGCATCAGTATTAAGCGAACAGGACTTTGCACTGGTTGAGGAATACGTCAAATCCACAGAGTAAGAATTTCGAAAAAATTTCTGGTTCTTGTGTACTTATTCTGTATAACTTTGATGATTCAATTTAGACTTTTCTGGTTTTCAGCAAGCCTCAAGCAAGCATATTAAAAAGTGAAGCTGTACGAAATCCTGATGCGCCCGTGGTTGCTTCCTTTTCTTCGAAAGGGCCTAATCAGATTATCCCGCAAATTTTGAAGGTCACCAATTTTGTTGTTTCTCCGAAGTGATCCATGATTCTCTATCCGAATACATTGATAAAGTTTCGTCATGTTTGATTATACAGCCCGATATAACTGCACCAGGGGTGGAGATATTGGCCGCGTATTCACCAGTTTCTGGACTTACAAATGATCCTCTGGATAGGAGAACCGTTGAGTTCAGCGTTCTATCTGGAACATCCATGTCTTGCCCGCATACTGCTGGTGCAGCAGCGTACGTCAAAACATTCCATTCTGATTGGTCTCCATCAGCAATCAAATCTGCTCTTATGACCACTGGTAAAATTTCACACAGGAAAAAAAATCAAAGTGAGAAATAATTCATATTCTGAGATAATCTTATAGAATTTTGTTCCTGATACTGTAAATTTTCCTTTTCGTGTAGCCTGGCGGATGAACTCTACCAGTAATCGCGAAGCTGAATTCGCGTATGGAGGCCGTCACATTGATCCAGTAAAAGCAGTAGCCCCCGGGCTCGTATACGAGACAAGGAAAGAGGATTACATCAAAATGCTCTGTAGCTTGGGCTACGACGAGGCATCACTGAGACGGATAATTGGTGCTAACGAAACCTGCCCAACAGGCGAAGAATTCGCGCCAAAGGACATGAATTATCCTTCAATGAGTTATCTGCTTGAAAGGGGATCAAAGTTCTCAGTAAAGTTTCCAAGAACTGTCACAAATGTTGGATTTGCAAACTCAACATACAAGGCTAAAATCATCAGTCCACCTCAATGTGATATCAAGGTCGAGCCTGATACGCTCTCTTTTGGGGCATTGAATGAGAGAAAATCATTTGTTGTTAATGCAACAGGGGTTGTGAAGTATAAACAAGTGATCTTGTCTGCTTCATTGGAGTGGTCTGATGGCACACATGTTGTAAGAAGTCCCATTGTTGTATCCAAACCAGCTGGTCTCTTCAAGAGTTAAAGCATTGTTTATTTACATGTTGATTTAAAGGCTAGCTACACACATGGGCGGAGCTATGAATTTTTGTTAGTAGGGGTTAAAATTCATAATTTTTGAAATATACAAGTACTTTTTTTTTAATAGGGCTAATTAATTTTTTTAACTAAAAATACATAGATATCTAATTTTTTTTTCAAAAAATACATAGAAATTTTAACGTTTTTATGGGCTAGTGGAGGCTAAAATTCATAATTTTTGAACTATACAAGTACTTTTATTTTTCAGTAGGGACTAATTAATTTTTTTTTAAAAATATACATAAAAATTTTAATATTTTTATGGGCAGCCCCCACTAGCCCTTGCATGCTTCTGCCCCTGGCTACACACCATGATCGATATATATGACTTGGAAAAAGAATTTAGTTATACTGAAACAGTGAGTTATATTTTTATAGTTTATAAGAATGCCACTAAAAGTCACGTACTGCAGAAACAGTGAGTTATAATTTTATAGAATGCTTTGCTTTCCCAGCAAAAAAACAATGAGTTATGCTGAAACAGTGAGTTATATTTTTATAGTTTATAAGAATGCCACAAAAAGTCACCGTACTGCAGTTAATAATGAGTTATATTTTTATAAATTATAAGAGGGTCGTAAATTACTAACATGAAAAATACAACAAAATATATATAAGGAGATTATTTGTAATTTAAACCCATTACTAAAATAGAGTCAATATGAAAGGTGAAATTGTCATTTGGTTGTCTCATTAGGTCAGGCTAAAACACAATAACTAGATTTGTCCAGCTATCATGTGTGTGGGCCTCAAGTGCGGGTGGAACATGCACGTTTTTTTTCTCACAACACGATAGATCATTAAAAAATGATCATTTTTTTAAAGAATTTTCCCCATCTTCATAATTTTAATTATTGGCTTTTGTCCATTCCAAAGACTGCTTGTAAATAATATGATGGCTTGTCAAATTATTTTTCCGCTGGTTCTTATCGCCAATTTTAATCAATGTGACAGATTCTTTCAATGTTATTCACCACGTAATTGATTTGTAATTAATGTTATGGCAAGAGATATTTATCTCACGTGATTGCAAGATTTGAATCCTTTAAACCTTATAGTGTTAATTTAAGATTATAAAGAGATCATACTCGTGAAGTGATGATTCAAAATTCATCATAGCATTAATGAGAAGAATTTGGATCCTCCCTAATTAAAGGCTAATTGAAGAATCCTTAATTTACTTTTCTAAAAGAGTGACATATTGCATTCACTTAAAATAAGAGGTTCGTCAAAGACCGTTTGATCTAACGGTAAAACACTCGCAGTGTTTGTGAGAAGTTGCGAACTCGAATCTCGCTGACTATATTTATATATATGTATGATCTTAGTCCTCCCTTTAAATAAAATAAATATAAGAGGTCCGATTTGTATTACATATATATCTATATATTGAGAGATATACGATTTTAGTCCTCCCTTTAAATAAAACAAATATAAGAGGTCCAATTTGTATTACATATATATCTATATATAGAGAGAGGGTGAGAGAGTCGTTTCAGTATTCATCTCTAAAAATCTCATGTCAAAATGTTGAAGCTTTCTTAAATCATTTTCATAGAATCTCATGTCAAAATGCTGAAGCTTTCTTAAATAATTTTCATAAATAACGTTTATATTTTTTTGATAAATATAGACTAAATCAATTGTGAGGTACATAAATAATAAGATCAATTATTTTAAGTGGGTGCGACATCCTTCTTTTTAAGTTAATTTTTAATGAAAAAATATAAAATTATATCGTTTTGGTATTAATTATAAGTCAGTAGTAAAATAGCACAAATCTAATTATTTGTTTTAATTAAAGGATCCTTCGATTACTCGTAGAAGACCCAAATCCGTCATAGGAGAATATCAGAGAATAAATTTCAACCACACTTGTATAAATTGTGTTGCGATCTCAGCCCGTTAAACATTTGCCTACCTGGTCCAAACCCTTCAACACAGTGTTGTGCTCAGTTGGAATATTTCTTTTATGACGACGGATTTTGCTTTTGTCAAGCTGCTGATCCAACTTTCTCCAATTTTTTTGCCTCTCCCACTGGTAAAAAGGTCTTGAGTGGTTGTAATATTGGCGTGCTTTGCGATTAATAAAATATGGATAAGGTTTGAAGCATGCACGGTTTCGTTCTCCATTACACCAAAACGAGAGATATGATTAAGAGCTAGTTGCTTGTTATTTCATCATGCAATTTTTTTTTCTTTCTTAATGAAGTGAATTTTTCTTTGTGACTGAATCTTGTTAGTTCATGTTACGTTGTGTTACATAATTTCTTATTGGATTTTGCAATTATACAAGGTTGAACAAGCAACATGTTTCTCAATCAAGTTTTCCAAGAACTATAAATATTGTCCCATTTGTTGTATTGCGGCTGTAAATTAGACCTTTTATTAGTAAAAATCTAAAACCCTCCATAGTTTATAAGAATGTGACAAAGAATCTCCCGCACTGTCAGTAAATACAGGGTTGCAGTACGGTTAACCAAATTCTTATGATCAGAAGATGTTATAAAATTATTACATTATACAAGATACATACAATTTTGATGAAACACAATAAATTTTACGCTTTTACTCATTCCAAAGCGATGTCGTAAAACCTTAGCCTTGCAAAATCAACATATATGGCCAAAACTACGTACTAGTCCTCAATGAAAGGGATCACAATTAACATATCATTTGTTGTGACTGCATCACGATGATACGATGGAGAAACGAATAATAAGATTTGAGAACTCTTTCAAAGATTGTGATATTTACTAATTGTATGCTCCAAATCTCAATAGTGTAAGAAAGACGATTTTGCCTGTGATGAAGAAAAATATATAAAATGGTGATCTTTAATTAGTTTTCAAGAACATTTTAATTAAGAAAGGAAGATCAAAATGAGATGATTCTACAATTAGAATATAAAATTGATTGGATCTTTTGTTTCCCTACTTATTTTCAATCCCTACTTGCAGCCGATTTTGAGGCTGCATGTATTGGTTAACTAGTTGATATTAACATGCTATTCTAACAAAATAAAGAATAAAAAGCTCTCTATAACTTATTACCACGTCGTTGTATAATCAATAATATATAAAGATAAAGCAACGACAATAAAATAAAATTGAAGCAAAAAATAAAGAATAAAAGGCTCCCTATAACGTGCACGTAAATCGCTACTCAACAAAAAATAAAGATTGAGTAATGAAAAATTCTAAATCTATCACAAGTTGAAGCAAAAAAGAAATTAAAATTTATAGCTTGGTTTAGATTATCTATTAGGTAAGCTATAGCAGATTATCTATACCATGTTATTAAAATTCACTTTTTAACTACTACATTTAGATAATCTTTTAAACAATCTATAGCAGATTATCTAAACCAAGTTACGAAAATTCACTTTGCCATCACTTAAAACACACTATAAATGTCACCCATTCACGTTTCCATAAATCGTAAAATAGTCATCGAGACTCGAGACAAATTATAAATCATCCTCCACTTTATAGCTTTATTTGCAGCATATCACTAATTTCAAGATGAAGAAGGTGCCTTGTTTCGCAGTCTTCTCAGTGATGGCCTTCTTGATCCTTGGACAAGTAGCTCATGTCACCAATGCACAAAACCTTTGTAATTTAAATAGGGTTCAAGTATGCCTAACTGGCCCAAAGCCTTCAAAAGAGTGTTGCAATATACTGGAAGATTTAATTGATCATGCCCCTAATTGTTTTTGTGGGGCTCTTGAAACTTACAAGAAGTTTTTTAACTCTCCTGATGGCCAACAGGTATTGGCCACTTGTGGTGTGTTCTCGGGGATTTGCTAGAGACAAATATGTATAAGCCAAAACTTGTGTTGTTTTTACCCGAAAGTTGAGTTAAATGATCGAGTTATGATTTGTTATAATCAAAAGTTTTGATTTTGAACCATAATTTTGACCTCTATTATACCAAAAAAAAAAAAAAAAAATTAAATTATGTTGTCTCTTTTTTTTTTTTTTCGCGAGTTGTATTTCTTAATTTACCATATCGTTCAAATATTTAAACTATTAAAAATAAATTTATTTTATTTATTTATTTATTTAGTAAATGAGTGGCTACAATAACTGAACCAAGACTTTGATGTTAACTAATAACGACATCTGGTTAAGAATGGTAATAATAGTATCACGACTTCTTCGTCTCAATCTCATGGTGCAGTATATAAATTTATTAAGTATTGATCAGCTCTTGCGATGATAGAAGATGGATAATAAAAAAAATAAAAAAATATTCAAGTTAATTAAATCAGATTAGAGCTTTATTCTATACGAGTATATGCTCTATCCTTCCTCATTAACCATAATAACCATAATTTCTCTTCATAACTAGATAGTTGAGTAGTCACTTTTCCTCACGCTTGGTCCCTGAGATGCGGGCAATAGAAGGCTCCGGAAGGGACAATGTAACAACTCATGCTAAAAAATGTAACAATCTAAATTCAAGGGAAGAGCAAACTAAAAGACTAATCTATTAAAAGTGAAAACCTCTTGCACTTGAAACCAATCCTTCTAAGAGTGAGATTCCAATATGAAATCATTACAAACAATAGAAAATTTAAATTATCACCGTTTATATCAAAGAAAAAGAGAGCAATAATTTTATTAAAGATAAACAGATAATAAATACATGTATACCTCATTCCGTAGTTTTTGTTTCCAATTGTACATTATAAATCGGTCTTCTCGAGTACATTTTCATTTGCCTCCATTTTCATAATTCAATAATCCTTTCCAGAGGCGGAACCAGAATTTTAAAATGGTGAGGACCAAAATTCATATAAGTACATTCATGACAAGGAAAAAAAAATAGGGGGGCCATTAACTTATTTTTAACGATACTAAATAGATTTTTTTAATGACAATAACTTTTTTTTAACGATACTACATATAAATTTTTTTGAAAAAAAAAATCTTGGGGGAGCCGAGGCCCCTTCCGGCCCCCGACCTAGCTCCGCCCCTGATCCTTTCTGTGTGTACGCTTTTGCTTAATCACTATTCTTTCTTCCCATCTCTGAGTAATAAATTCCCAGATCTTCTCTGCTCATTTTACAATGACGACTTCACCTAAACCGAGATCGTCCGAGTTTTACCAAATTCTTCCCCCTGCAAGGTAACTCCAGATGCAACAGCATAAGCAACAATGGCAGGCCTTTGATGCAGGTTGCTTTGATGCGTAAATTAATTCGCTATAATCACAATAAAAGTCAGTTCAGGAGACTTACTTATCTCATTCATGAAGCTTGCCACACCTTGTAATCTTTTCCCTCAATTGCCAAAGACCATCTTTGAGCCCCGTTGGCAGGTTCATAGTAACCTGGTCCAATCTTCATTGCCACCTTCTCATCAATTATTGCAGCATAAACATCCCTTTCGGCTTTGGTTATTTTAACCTGAATCATACAGATAGGTAAAAGGCTCTCGGGTATCTGAGATTATATTGAATCGAAGTGCAGAAAATATCATATGCAATGTGGAGATTGTGTCTTAAACACAAGAATTTCTACCAATAGATCTTCTGAATTCTTGTAAAAGCCTTTGTTCAACTTCCATCTATGTGTGTGTGTGTATATATCCATATAAAAACGGGTATATACAGATGCCATATCTCAACAAATGAAAAGGTAGGGTAATAAAAGAACTAGTCTTTGGCACTTACTATACTACGGCAATGGATCTTGTTCTGCTTTCTGAGGGACAGAAGTTTTGATATTTCAGAATGATAGTTGGAGAATAGGTGATCATAGAAAACTGATGGTGTTCCAGGGTGGGTCAGGATGTAGGCATAACCTTGCATCTCCTTTGCCCGTGGGAATCTCCAATGACCCTGAGAAAAAGAGAAGGGAGGAGAATGTATTTAACAGAGAAGACTGCACACAAACTAGAATGCAATTTTCATGGAATCATTTTAAAAGCTATAACACGCGATTAATATACATTCAAGAAAGAATAGTAATAATAAAATCAACCATGTAGGAACAGACAATAACAGGGAAGCATCAACGCCAAGCACCAGTTCAGCCGAAAAATCATAGTAGTTTCACCAGAACAAAAGCTGGTTGAGACATGCCCATTTCTAGCTATCATGACATAATTGATTGCATGAAGTGATTCATCAAGATGGTAATCTATTTTGAACCATTTTTTTTAAAAAAGAGACCTTTCTTTATGTGCTCAAGAGATCCACACCAGTAAAAATCTAAGGGAGCAAGCCATGTAGAAAGACGTTTACCTGCGTTGATCCAGTATCATGATTCTCTATAAAGGTGACAGCACGAGATGGCCACCACCCAAGAACACCTGGAGGTTTTCCTTTCGGATCTGATAATCGCCAGTATTCACATCTCTCAAGCACCTACATGACACAGAACTCCGTATCAGAGATGCTCAAATGTGAAGTAAATAAAGTCATGAATCAATTATGAACAAGAATGGATTCTTGTAGTTAAATGCTTACAGAATGAAGAATCCCCTTTGTCGTGACATCAAATGCACCCGCAGTGCCATTAGTGGCATTGATCCAGTCAACAATCCTCTGCCTATGTGCATCTTGGTTGTAATCCATCTCACCATATGTGTAGCTAAGGGAATCCCAGTACTCACCAAGAGCAAAGTAAGGCTCAGTTGCATCCAAGTAGTCCTTCACATAACCACCCCAAAATCCCCGAACAAAATCAAGCCTCCATCCATCATATCCAATTTCTTCTCTGCAGGTCCATGATATCACAAAAATGTTATACTTTACTTTAGCAAGAAAAAAGTTAAATTTTAGATAACCACTCCAGAATGAAAACAAATTTAGTATGATAATCAGAAGAGAAATTCGAAGTTCAGTAAAATTCTAATGAAAGGTCTAAAGCTTACATGTTCGAGTTGAAAATATAGAAGGCAGTATTTCTGCCACAACCACTTAAAGCAGGTCCTTTTACTTACTCTATTAAATAGGAAATCTATATGCTTCCCTATGAAGAACGGTGGCTGCTCTTCTCAGGCCTCACTGAACATGTTCCAAACCCTTACAGAACACTTTCATAAGAAAAAGGTACAAAAAATTCTTCTAGAACATCTATTTTTTTGTCTTTTTTTGCATTTAATTCCTTCCTTGTTTGATGGTAAATAGCAAGTCAGATTGTATGGTTAAAGCACGGAGCACACCTTATCACTAACGAAGGATTGGACGTTTCAGAAAGCTTCAGGTGTATAGAGGAAAATAAAGCATGAAATATTTACATCTTAAAGAAATTAATACATCTTTCTCTCTCAGCAAATATCTAGTAGTCAAGAACAGCTTTCTGTATTCTCAGGCACAAGTAGGTGAAGATAATCAAAGAACTCATAAATCCAGTGGTGGTGATTAAGTAACATGATGTCTTAGATGGTATAAAGTTGGAGGTTCGCTTACATAGAGCTGGATGTCTAGCAGTCAGTTAAAGGTACATTAAGCTGTTCTTTCGGCCTACTGCTACTCTCTATTAAATTTTCCCAACTTTTCCTAATTCTTCTAATTAAAAATTTGCTCAAAGTAGAAGCCTGGATATGTGCCACAGATCCCTAAAGCTGATCACTGAGCTAGAGCCTACTTTTCATCTCACCATTCCAGAAGCAACTTTTTTATATTCTATATCTATTCTCAAGATAAGCTTTCTGCAATCTTTTTGTATTCTTCTCAGTTTATGTATCATGAAAGCTTTTGAGTTGGTAACATTGAGATGCAAAAAGTTAAGTACTCATGTATAGTGATGTTCCATATTGATAACACTAGCAGGGGATAAGCCTGTATCTGTTCTTACTTCACATAAAAACAAGCTTTGGTGATCACACAAAAAAATTCAACACATAAAAGATCCTTGTTAATAAAAATAAGAAAGGAAACTAACCTCAGCCAGCATAACCATTCCTTCAGATCCCTCCTTACAAATTCCTGGGAGTGGTCGATATTAGGAGCAGCATGGAAATTATCTCCACTGCTCTTATTGCCCCTTCCCTGTTTGGAAAAAAGGGAGAAAAGAAGTAAAGAAATGTTTCACTCATTTGATATGGAAATGAAGTATAATTACTTGCCACTTAATCCTCAGTATGTAATTTCAAAGATGCCAAATAAGAAAATTGTTGCTGAAAAAGATTCTAATTAATCGACCTGAAAATGTGGATCATCAGAAACAACTGCTCGCTCGTCCCAGTTCAAACGACCACCAAAAATATTCCACACACCATTCTGATTTTTAGAGTGTGCACATCGATGGTTCAAGACCACATCCCCAAGAACCTTGATACCCACTTCATGGAATTTTTTCACAAGAATCTTCAACTCTTCAATATTTCCGTACCTGAAAAGCACACCCAAATATAAGAATCGGGAATAAGATAGCGATGTTCTGAAAACAAAATAAATTAATGTTACTTAAAACAAAAAGAAAGCAAGCATTTCGAGCATATGTCAAATATCAAATAATAAATTACCCATTCAGAGTGCAAAATAAAATCTATAAAAGAGCAGGACAACAAGTCCTGCAGATATACTCGTAATGGTCCTTTGGATACAAAGAAAAAGAAGATTAGATGAGTAGATCCTATACTCAAGAAGAATGATTGGCTTAAATTGCTGGAGCAACTTATGCCTTAATAATAACAAGAAAAGAAAAGCAACAAAGGTATGGCTCTGATGCTTAGAAGAGCGCATTTTACAAGAAACGATAAATTCAATTGAATTCTCTGACAAACTATTCGATTAAATGAAAAAAAAAATATAAAGGAAAAAAGAAAGAAGGCTATGGCCTAGGTTGCTAATAGTCTTTGACCCTTAATCAACCAAAAATAAAGTTCACCTCTACAGAACCTGGGCAGCAGATTCATTCAGAAAGGTATAAGAAAGGTTCATATAATAAAGAAGGAAAATGGCTGCATGAAATAACAACATTCTGTGTTACAACTAAAAATCAAATTTTTGTGTCCCATTTTAAGAATGAGATACTTAATCTTAACTGATTTAAAAATACTGCATGGTATCAGATTGGAAGATAAGCAGCACTCCATAGTAGACTTATAGGCAAACTAAGCAAGATGGAGGTGCAGGAATTTGCTGTCTGCATACTCAATCATTACCTGGAATTCAAGTTGTACAAATCCTTTGGCATGTAACCTTCAGGAGACACAGACTCTGTAGGTGGCGGTAACCAGACTACAGTAAAACCAAGTGACGACAATTCTGAAGCTTTGTCATGGAGCTCAATGTACCATCTTCCAGACTTATGAGACTCCCAGTTAAAACCCTGGCATAGAATTTCATAGCCTGACCCAGTCCCTGATGAAATTTTCACAGGGGGTTTTAGCACCTCAGCTTCTGAGGGAGCAGCTTCTAAGGGAGCAGTTTCTGGATATGCTGAAATAGCACTCCTGAAGATACTGTAGGCTTCTGCAGCAAGCTTCTCAATTTCTTGAAGAATGCTCTCTTGTGCTTCTTTGCTTTTTGTTTTCCTATTCTTTTCAGAGGATATGTCACTCACCAAGTTCCTTATCTCACTGATAATTTCATTAGTAGAAACAGAACCTTCTTGTTTTACTTCGGAAGCATTGCCAGCTGAAGAACTTAATACCTCAGTTTCCCTTTTACTTCCAGCTTGACTCGAGCTAGATTGACTAGGTTGGCCCCCAGGATTTGAGATCGGAATGTAAAAATCATTCCCCAAATAATTCAACCAAGTAGTTTCATTCAGTTTCAGCACAAAGACAAACCCTGTAAGAGCATTATTCAAAGTAAATGATCCTTGACAACCTTGGCCACCCACTTTTCGCTGCAAGCAGGACACGTATTTGGTCAATTACTAAGAAAAGCAACCATTAAAAGGATTATGAATAAAAGTATGTTGAGGTAGACGTGAAAAAACCCTTTAGAATATACAAGAGGAAAGCTGACAGGAGAGAGCAAGCTAAACTCTCGACCTTGGAGGACAGAGATCCTTTTCTGCTCCTAAGAATATGCACATGTTTCATTGTTGAGCAGAGATCACGCTCTATAAAAGGGCTTAGGAGAAGCTTTTTCATGTGCGCACACTATGTTATACATCTTTCACAAACTAGGATTGTTAGATTATTGCAATTGGAAGGTTAGGATATGGAGTAAAATGTAATTGTTCTCAGTAGAAGAGATTTTAATTTTAACGACATTGTTTTCACCCTCCTTAAAGATTGGATGCAGCAAGGCCATTACATTTACTTAGTTCAATTTTTCTGGCAGGTTTGACCTGCACTTTTGCTAGTTATAAAATAAACCATATGAGCAATAAGCCTATTTTTCTTTCCATGCTAATGTTTGTTTCGTCCAAAAGCTTTTGTTTCTTAATTAATGTCAGAGAGTTTCTTTTTCTTATAGTATAGTTCTTTGCTATTATTGACCTGATTTGAACAAGCTAGAGATTTATACTTACTAGAACCTAGAGTTAAATGTCCTGTGTTGTCTACTTATAGTTGTTGACTGGACAAATAGTGTGTATCCTCATTTGACGTACAGACCATGACATTAATAGAGCATATGCCATTAGTTAAACAGGAAGTATATATCCAAGATGCATTTGAATACAATCGCTGTTGATGTCTGTGTATTGCACGTCTCAAGCTTTCTTATCGGCTTGAAGTCAGGTATAAAGTGTTCAAGCCATGATTTCGGACACACCTAGACAGAAAATTATTGAATTAATTAAGGCTACCCATCAAATTATCATGATTTTGAGATATACCTGCAAGAGAGTCTCCAATGCCTTATTTTTTAATACAATTGTTTCAGCCGGATATGGCTCAGGTATAAAGTGTTCAAGCCATGATTTCGGACACACCTAGACAGAAAATTATTGAATTAATTAAGGCTACCCATCAAATTATCATGATTTTGAGATATACCTGCAAGAGAGTCCGCAATGCCTTATTTTTGAATACACTTGTTTCAGCCGGATATGGCTCATCTGGAATTTCCCACTTCTTATCATCTTTGCAAACCCCCCAGTGAACAACTACATCTCCAGGTATATCGGTTTCTATATGCAAAAGATTCTTGGCTGTCTCTGGAGAATGCCTGACAAACACACTCACTGAATTATCAAAAAGAGTTTCTTTCACAATGCTGTGCTCTTCATAGAACCCTTCAAGGCGCCTCTTTCGCTCACCAGGCTTGGTTGCATTAATGCTCCTATCTTCACCTTTAGGGTTAGCTCCTTCCGAATTAAGCAGCATATTAGATAGCTGCCCTAAAGCCCCTGATATGCAAGAGAAAATAATGAGCTTTTTGAGTGTCTCCCCTATTAAACTAAAGCAGGTAAAATGCTGCATTTGCTCAACAGAGATAAAATAAAAAATAAAAAAAGGACATGCAAATTAGTTAGCAAGAAACAAGATATAAAGGTTTTTGTCCATATCAAATGACTATAAAATGAAGTATGCTTCACATTTACCTTGAAGCATGCAGTCCAGGTGAGGAGAAAACAGGAAGGTCCATAAATTTCAGGCAACTAAATAAGATATACAAGATAATACGTAGAATAGAAAATAAGTTTGTCTACCTGGCCATATTCCGAAGCTCTTTTTCGCTCCTACAATATTTCCATCCTCGTCAAGGTACTCAATAAGAGGCACCTTGAAGTCTCTACCCCTATGCTGATACCATGCTCCTGTTTCCTCATCCTGAAAATTAAGTAAAAATTAAAAAAATTATAGATTAAAAACAAAAAAAAAAAAAAAACAAAGTAAGAGAGGGAGAGTGTGTGTGTGTTAACTCTAATTCTGACAATTCCACATGAACACAGACACATCTGCATCGACATACAAATTGCAAATAACTAAGCAAGAAGAAAAAGATTGTTGACTGACAGAAATAGATTAGCATACCTTTAATACAAAATTTATAGCAGTGATCGAACTTCCGTTAATATTGAAGTCAATCTTTACTTCTTGAAACGTTTCTCCTTTTGATACTGTGGAGTTTGGTTGCAAAGGAGTCTCAACTGCATAATCCTATATGAAGATGGGGATACACTTTTAGAGAAGATATATCAGAGAAAAAATAAATTATTGGAAAATCACCCTTTGGATGGAATAAAACCAAAAGATACCTTAATGAGAATTGATCCAGGAGGTCTCATCTCTGGAGGCGGTTGATCCCATTCACTACAAACACTTGAAATTATTAATGCCATAACATGATAAATGAATGTAAATATGCTCATGAATTATACAGAATGCCAAAGATTCTAAAATGGTAATCACCATACTTCAGAAACTGATAGAGTAAACTTGTTTATTCCTAAACATAGACTAGAAATAGCGCATTCAGGCTAATGTTTCTTAATTTGCCCTTGGTTTTTTCTTCTTTTTATTTTCTCTTTGTTTCTTACTCCAAATCTCGAAATTGAAAATGAGCAGATTACTCCACTAGTAACACGCAAAGCAGACCTGCCACTATCACCCACATAATTAACTCCCCAGTGAAGAATCCACTTTCCGGGTAGTGTACATCCCACAGTAAGCTGCCAATTCTCTTCATCGTTACCATTATCTAATCGAACTGATATCTTTCCCTCTACCTGCAATGCCAAAAAACAATCACATTTAATTTATGCCACAAATCATGTAGCAAAAATCTAGAGATCGACGCCTATAATTTTTCAAATTGCATGTCCAGTTTGACCATTTCTCAAGCAAAGAAGCAATTTCTCATAATGAAATTATTTTTGACTTTTAAAGAGTTTACTATGAGAATAGTAAACGTAATTGAGATACCACCATAAGGCAACAAAAATACACAAAATTTACCATAAAGTATTATTTCAAATAGAACTTCGCTCAACAAGAAAAGTCAATCTGGAATAGCCGGATCACTAACATTACTTATAGTAGTAACAACAATGTCCATTATTTCAGCCCGGAATGATTCAAAGGAAGCAAAAACAGTACAGTATACTATTTCCTTACGTCGTACAAAAAAAAAAAAAAAATCAAACTTTTGAGGTTAAATATCTCAACTCTCAAATTCTAAACCAAATGCATTTTTATAGTTTATTTTTTTGAAAAAATCTTTTTTCCAATCTCTCTCGCAAATAACGTAAATTATGTATACGTCACACACACACACACACACACATATCATCCTCTCGAGGTGGCATTCATTTTAGAATTTACAACAAGCTCAAATACTTAACTTTAATCAACTGAACCATTAATTAAAAATAATATACACTTACAAATGCATATATGCATATATACAGTTTCTACATACACGCACGCACGCACGCACGCACACACATATATACTCAGTTTTTACAAAATTTCTCTTTTTTGATCAATTGATCTCGCTAATTAAGAATTCTATGAATATTAATACATGCACAAAATCACAAGCATCTACACACACGCATACAAACATTTTATACAAACACGCACCTTTTCGGGCCGTTTAACATGAAACGTTTCACGGAAGATGACGTCGGAAGATTCAGAAGTCTCGACGACAGCGGTGCCGGTGGAGCTGCTAGCTCGCGGGCGGAGATCCCGAGGTAGCGGTGGCGGCAACGTCGGGGACGGCCTGGAGTTGCGGGAGCTGAAGCTTAAGCTGGCGCCATTTTTTGAGGGGCAGTGAGTGTAATTGAGTGACGAAATCGGGGCCTTTTTAGAATTTAATGAAAATTTAGGGGTTCGTCGGAGGGAATAGTGAAAGAATGGTTCTATCGCAACGGTCGACATTTTTGCATGTGATTGGATGAAATTGTAAAGAGAGAAGAAAGTTTTGGGGAGGGAGATGAGTTTTGCAGATATTTATAGGAGTTAGTTGTGAGAAGATATTTATTTATTGTTTTCAGTGGTGGTGAGCTGTTTTACGAAGTTTTTGGTAATTACTAATTGACCTCATATGATTTTGGAATTTCATTTGTGACATACTTGAGTTTACATGACTACAAAGATTTGTACGAACAAAAAAAAAATCCTTTTTTTTTTCTCTAGAGATAGATAGATAGATTTATTACATCGTTGATTTTAGTTTACTCTAAATTCTAATGTAACCCATATTATTATGTCCTTTAATATTAAAATGACCTTTTGTGGATAATTAAAAGTTCATATTTTTGTAAAAGTTAAGATTCTACTCTTTTATAAAACGTGAAGTTTTCTAACATAATTAACAAAACTTTCAGTTACTAAACATTATCTCACATCGAGTAATGATAAGTATTAAATAGCATGTAAAATCAAAACTTATAGTTCATTTTACTCAAATATGATCTCTGAAAATTATTATCACTTATCATATACATAAAAATAATATATATATATATATATCAAACATTCAAATGGGTACATGCATGTGCCCTCACCTCCTTATTTTGTTTCTTTATGTCTTCGGTTCTTTTGACAAAAAAAAAAAACTCTTAAAATTTAAATAAATTAAGTGTGAAAAATTGTTGGGCTTGTTCCTGCACCACCCTTTCCACTTCAAACAAGTAGAGAACGTAAATAAAAAGAACTCATGGGAAGTGTTTGCAATAAACTTTAGATATAAGGATGCAAATGGAAAAGATTTCCTATTATTCTAAATATCTAAGCACTTTTGCACAAAAAGAACTCATTTTTTTCAACGGTGCACAAAAAGAATTGGTTCACGGCTTTGGACAACAAAATCTTGCCGATTGGATCATCTTTTATGACCGACAAAAAAAAAAAAGATCATCTTTTATGTACGTTTAGCTATTTTCTTACCGGATCTTTGCGTACGTCAAAAAGGTCAACTTCTACCAACTAGTGTGCATAGACTTACTAATGAGGGAATGTTCTTTCGTGATATTATAATTTTATTAATAAATTTAATAATTATAAATTATTTACGTCACTTTATCATAAATATATTAATACTTTGCAGCGGTTAGGTTTGTGCAAAGATTTAACTTTGCATTGTTGTGGAGTTAATACTATTATTGGTGGAAACATCAAGGGGACTAGTTTAAAAACTAGAAGCTTATAAATGGGTTTGTCTGTTATAAAGATAGTTCGGTATATAAAATTTTAATTATGTACAAAATTATAAAGAGGTTAAACTTAAATTGAAATTTATTATTTTATAGAGATTATTTCCTCAACTTAAACTTGTAAACCTAATAATTTTATTATTCCACCAAATTTCCAGTTTAGTGATTTTAACAGAAGGAATTGTTTTGTTTTGTTGGATCTTCTACGAAAGAAAAATTCTTATATAGCAAACAGCCATTTGGTCCCTAAAATAAAAGTGAGACCCATAAATACAGAATTCACATATTTATGAGAGACCAAATACTCGAATGCTACATGCAAAAACTACCCTACAAAAAAAGGGGAAATGCAATAGTGTCTTAGTGATTAATGGATGGGACAACTGTTGAATGCAAAGTTTTGCCCATCGACTCGGGGTATGGATTCTCTCATTTTTTTTTTCTCTTATTTTGAAAATAATGTGTATTATATGCCATCAAATTTATTCTCTTTTAATCAGCCATTCGTTTCAAAATTTGTTTCAAATCTGATGACTTAGACTAAAAATGAAAAAAAAAATGATGATTTACAATACACGTCTTTTCTAAATGATATATAGAAAGAAGAAATGAGAGGCTTTTTAGCCGTTGTTTGGACTCAGTAAAAGAGCTCAAGAAGCCAATGTAGACTTCTGCTAGATAAAGATTATGTTTTAGGTGGGCGTAGCCCCTTGTCAACAAGGTTAGGCCTGTTTAAGGCCCGTGGGAAAATTATTTATCAACCCAAAGAGTCTTATTAAGCGGCTAAATTAGATCTGCCTTGTGCTGTCTAAGATAGAATATTAAACTAATTGTATTTTCTATCCGCCGATTGTTTATCTTTCCAAAGTTTCAAATTATAAAAGTAAAATTTATGCTTCATCTGACTAAGTGCATCAGATAAAGATCTGACCATTTAAAAGTCTTTTCTCCAAAATTTGGTTCGATTTATACTTGAAGTGAAAATTAGTCTATAAAAAGAGATGGTCGGTTCGGTGCAACATAACCATCTATAAAGGGACTTCATCATTTCTCTAGATTTGATAAGTTTAATTTAGGGCGCTGTATGGGGCCTCATCCCACGATAATTGCACATTTGCATGAATTTTATAGATATATTTGTTGTATGCAAGTACTCTTAATCTTTCTGGACCTTATTTTGCATTACCGAACCTCACCAACCTCGTGGAATGACTTATCCCTGCCCATGACCTCCGCGGCATGGGAGTCTGGCAGGCATGTCTGCCGATGGTAAGAAAATTTTAAGAAGACGTTTGGTTTAGTTTATAAGTTGGTCATTTATGTTAATAAATAGTTTAAATACTCATAAGAAAATTTGACGCGTTTAGTAACGAACAAAAAAGTTACTTATATTTTGGTGCTTATAAACACTTTATCTATTTATTTTGATATTACACCTCCAAGCTTATAGTTTAGGTACCTATAAGTACTTTTCTTAATAAGCAAACCAGAAATTTACAATATTGCTTTATCAAATTTAAGCACTTTTAACTTATAAACACTAAGTGGTGATAAACGCTTTTAATCAAAGCCGAATTCTGTTAGTATTTTTACTACTATATTTTCTTCTTTTGTATTTCTTTTTGTCACGTTTTTTCTTGGTCTTTGTTGGGTACAAAAATCTATCGTGTCTAATTAATTTGGAGTATGAAAATGTTGACCATTAGAGAATCTGTTTGTTTCAATTTAAATTTAATTGAGAAGTGATTTTGAATAAGTTTGAAAGGTTTTCTGAGAAGAGTTTTTTGCTACAAAGTGACATTCGTCAATATTGGACAATTAGTAGGCAGAGCTATAAGAATTTTGAAGCATCAGAAGAAGGGAAAAAAAAAAAAAGGAAAATGTGAGAAAGTCTACAAGATCTAAATATATGTTGAAAAAATCTTCTATACATCAACCGATTCAGTCAAATTTTCTATATGGGGTAGATTTCACATTATGTGAGACCCTATCCCATACTCACAGCCGAATAAACCGATAATGTATGAAAGAATTTTCCCAGTATCTTGGACTGCAGTACCAATGTGATGTGAGAATTATGCATGGGAGGCTGCAAGAGTGTTTAATTTAGAGAAGGTTTTTATCTACTTTATACCAAAGAAAAATAAAGGGAAAAATACAAAGTTATTATCAGCTCCTCTTGGGCGTTTGCATCAGTTGCACATTTTTTTTTTTTTTTTGGACAAAAAACTCACTTTAGTTACAAATTTCGGGTAAATGTCACATTTAGTCCCTATTATTTACAAAATATCCCAGTTTAGTATTTATTATTTAAAATGTCTTAATTTAGTCATTATTATTTTTTTAAAAGTTTTAATTTTATCTCTATTGTTTAAAGTTTTCAATTTCGTCCTTATTATTTTTCAAAAAATTTCAATTTCATCCTTATTATTTATAAAAAGTTTCAAATTCATCCCTATTGTTTCAAAAAAATTCAATTTAGTAGTTGGATAATAGGGACGAATTTGAAACTTTAAGAAAATAATAGGGACGAAATTGAAACTTTTTAAAAATAATAGGGACGAAGTTGAAACTTTTTAAAAAATAATACGGACTAAATTGAGATATATTAAACAATAGGGATTAAAGTGAAACCTTTGGTAAAAAAATAAGGATTAAATTGAGACATTTTAAATAATAAGGACTAAATTGAGACACTTTACAAACAATAAGGACTAAATATAAAATTTTCCCTACAAATTTCATACAGTTTGGATGTTTTGGAATGTTCTTATATACATGTATGATGTGAACTTCACAAACGCGAGATTCATGCATTACACACAATGTGAACATTTCAATGACTTCCCCTCACTTTAAGCCATAAAATATTATATTTACTTTAACATTATAAAAGTTATGATGTAATAAAAAATCTCAATACATACTCTAAATTAATAAATAATTTAATAATTTTTGTAAAAAATTTAAATTTAAATTTAAAACATTTAATCACAAAAAAATGGTTACCTAACTACTTCACCAATCCAGAGCCATCGCATTTGTTTATCGGTATGGCTCCAGGCTCATGTGTCGTGAATGGCTTAGGTGTCTTTGTAGAGGGGACAGCTAGTATTAATATTTGTTTTTGGCCTCAGATAATGACACTTATGCATATTGTCCTCCTCTCATATTTAAAGAGATCTTCTTAATTCTTATGTTCTTTTTTTCTTTTTTTCTTTTTTTCTTTTTTGTCAAATATGTTCATTTTTTTTTTAAGTTGTAGCATCTTTAGGAATTAAAATCAGCATTGATGGAGACAGCATATTCTCGTAACAGCTACGTAATTATTTTATTATTGTTTCTTATTTTGTCATAATTACTTCTTAATGACCACTAGTAAAATTATCTGTGCTTTCTTGCGTTTATTTATATGTAGGGTGTTATTTTGAATTATTTTTAAATAATTTGATGGTCCTTTTCTTCGTGGTAACATAAGAAATAGAGCATGAGAAAAATAAAATAATTTTTTTTCCTTTATATAGATCTTACTGATGCACTATAGAGATACTTTGAAGAATTAATGCACTTTAAAGAGGTTTCGAATAATTAATAAAAAAATGTATAATTTACAACAACTCGTAAATTTAGGTACATGATACATTTAATAATGAACTACAAACTATGTACTAATATTTGTACAACGATTCATTGGTCAGAAGAATACCAATATATAATTGAATGAATACCTAAACTAATTGTGCCAATAAATACTTAGTAAATACTTTGTTCATCTTCCTTCTAAATCACCATCACTAAACCATTAGAATTCTACATATTCTAAAAGAACTCAATGGTTACACCATTTATACAAAATAATAAATGCACCATCTCTCATTTTCCTTAATAAGTTTAAACCTTTTGATAATAGATATAACACAACTAACTTTTATATGTGTTCTATATATAATAAAAATCTAAATCATGTTTCGTTCACTAAAAGTTACATATAACTAATAATTTGTTGAGTTCTTCCGTGTGAGATATATAAGACGTCCAATTGACACCGAAAATCAAAGATGAATAATTTATAAGTACCGTAAAAAATGAATGGAATTATACTCTATTTCTCAATCTACATGACGAGAAGATGACAAGTCTTCTGCTTTGAAAGAAGTTTACATAATATATATCTCTATATCTTAATAAACGTTCAATATGCTCGTATTATTTTGGTCTAGGCAATGTATATAAAACCAGTCAAAACCATTTTGTGTGAAATACAATGATTATCACCCTTTTATTAATTTACGAAAAGATCTTAAAATTAGAATTTCAGTAATATAGTTTTAAAATTAGAGTTAAATTAATTATGTGATCATGATTTGGCATCTCTTCTATGACACAATAAAAATGCCTACTCATTTTTTAGTTTTTTTTTTGCTAATTAATCATTATATTATTGAATAGCAATTTCCCCATTGTATAATATGGGATAATACAACAATTTATTCAAAAAATATTAATAAAATAAAAAAAAACATTCTCCAACCCAATCACGGCTTTCAAGACTAATAAAATAACAGAATTTACATCAACGCACCCAAAAAGTATTAAAATTAATAAATAATATGATAAATTCATCTTTTGTCACTTAACCACCAATATATGTTTATATATATATATATAATGTAAATATAATAATAAGCGCACTTGTTATATATATATATATTTTTTTTTTGTTTTTTTTGTTTTTTTTCCTAGCACAACCACTTGATATACACAGAAACACTACACAAAAACAAACCCCATTTCTCACTCTCTCTCTCTAGAACTTTCTCTTCTTCAATTCTCTCTCTCTACAAGTTGTTTTTCTCAAAAAAACAAAATTCGAAAATGGTGAAGGGTCCAGGATTCTACTCAGACATCGGCAAGAAAGCCAGAGGTGATTTTCCGTAAATTTTAATTTTATTTTGTAAACAAGTACGTATATTGATGTATATGTGTGTGTATGCGTAGGTATATGTATGGATATATACGTACAATCGGTACATGGATGAGTATCTGTTTGATGATTATTAAGTATGAATTTTGATTTGTTTTTGAATTATTCGTTTTTCAGATCTTTTGTACAAGGATTATCAAAACGACCACAAGTTCACCGTCACAACTTACACTTCAGCTGGAGTGGTCAGTATTTCATATATATGTGTGTGTGTGTGTGTGTGTGTATATATATGTATATGTGTATATATGCTCTATATGTATACATGTATGTATATGTATTTATATATTGTTCGTCTGTGTATACGAAATGTTAATCGTATGTATCTATATGTATACATATAGAGATGTATGTGTGTATGTATATACTGTGTTTGTGCCTTTGTCTGTGTGTGTTTATGTATATATTGTATATATGTATGTATGTTTGTATACTTAGGTGTTTTGGATGTCATGGTTGGGAAATTTGGAAGTAGGATTCGGAAAATTTTGTGAAACATTGGGAGGAAAAAGGTGCAGAATTGATAATTTTCTTATTTTGTTGTTTGATGTAAAAATAATTTAGAAATTTTGGATTTAAGTATGTTTTTGGGTAATGGATTATGAAATAGTGAGGAAAGTTACAGAGATTATCGTTTTTTATATCTGTTTTGATTTTTTAGGCGGAGAGTTATGTTTTGGTTTTATTGTCGGATTTATAGTTCTTATAAGTGTGATAAAAACCAGATAATTGTGGTCCGTGACATTTGTGTTTGAAATATCATGCGTCGAATATGACAATCTTCCCATTTGTATGGTAGGCTTATCCTGGTGTCACATGTTGATGTGTTTGAGTGCTTATCTTTTAAGTGTTTCCTTGCATTGCAGGCCATTACTTCATCAGGAATTAGAAAAGGTGAATTGCTTTTGGCTGATATCAGCACCCAGCTGAAGAACAAAAATGTTACAACTGATATAAAAGTGGACACCAACTCCAATGTAAGTAATTAAATTTCATATGACTTTTTCTATCCTGCTGTGGTTGATCGTCTTTGCTTTTGTTCATAGTGCTCGGATATTGATTTGACTGTATTGTTCTTACAGAGCATGCAGTCTTATAAAATCAGTATATTGAAGATGTCGGCTGATGCTAATGGAATTGATTTGCGAGATTTGTATATGTCATAGTTCATTAGTTCATAAAGTTTTGGGATCTTGGTTTATATAATTTAAGAGCTTGCACTTTTGGCCATGCTTCTTTCATTAGTAAGAAGTACATAGAATTTATTTTGTGGCCATTTTAAGTTTTCCCCTTATTTAATGATCTCTCAGTCAATTATGATGTAAAATCTGTATACTGCATTAAGCAACATAAACATTTTAAAGACTGGAACATTTTCATGTCGAACACGTCTGTCATCGCCCTCTTTTGCAATATACTGCCATGTCCAGACTTGTTCAAGAACACCCACTTTAAGTACTTCTTGGACACTTCTTTTAATTGGATTATTGAACACTTATCCATCACCCAAACAAGGATAAGTAAAGCAATATGCATATAGATCAAAACGAAAGGGGCATATGGAGATTACACAATTCATCCTATTCCTGTTTTGCAGTAAGTTTATTCCTTTATAACCATATCACTACCCTTTAAGCCCTATGCATATAGACTATCCGTCATTTTCTCTCCCTTTTCTCTTGAGATTTTTGGTCTTATCATGAAATATATTGGAAATGCATAGCGGAGTAGACATTTGGCTAATGAGTCTATCTTGATATTAGGTCTTCACAACCATTACTGTGGATGAACCTGCTCCAGGACTGAAGACGATCGTTAGTTTTCTGGTCCCCGACCAGAGATCTGGAAAGGTTTGTGTATCTTATTTTTGGTAATTTATTCTTTGAACCATTATCTTAATATTCCATGCACAGATCATTTTGCTTTTCTACTGATCAGCGATGAACATACAGCCTAATTGTGTGATTCTGCTCTTGTAAACAGGTGGAACTCCAATACTTGCATGAGTACGCTGGTATCAGTACTAGCATTGGACTCACTGCAAGTCCCATTGTCAACTTCTCAGGTGTGGCCGGAAACAACATGGTTGCTCTTGGGACCGATCTGTCATTTGACACCACCTCTGGAAATTTCACCAAATGCAATGCTGGTTTAAGTTTCACCACTTCCGACCTGATTGCTTCTTTGACATTGTAAGTATCCCTCAACTTAGAAGTATTTTTGATTTATAACAAAATGTAACTTATCTTATTCTGGGGTTTGACATGGTAAGTGAATTTTCTGTTAGTTTGCCTCTTGAGATCTGTAACATTGTATAACATGTATCTATCTCACGCTAGTTTTAACTTTTTGATGTACATTGCAACATTGTAGGATATGATTGGTTAATATTCCTTTACTTTCTGATCTATTTATCTTTCTCTTCTTGTCGTTTCTTTTTTTTCTTTTAATATATTCCAATTGCTTTCCGCTGAGGTGATTATCAATGTATGCAGGAATGACAAGGCTGACACCCTTACCGCTTCCTATTACCACACAGTCAGTCCTTTGACCAACACAGCTGTAGGAGCAGAGTTGACGCACAGCTTCTCTAGCAATGAAAATACTCTTACCATCGGAACACAACACTCATTGGACCCCCTTACCACAGTCAAGGCTCGGGTGAATAACTATGGCAAGGCAAGCGCTCTTATCCAGCATGCGTGGCGTCCGAAGTCTCTATTCACCATCTCAGGCGAAGTGGATACCGGAGCAATCGAAAAAAGTGCCAAGATTGGATTGGCTGTCGCGCTTAAGCCCTGAATTTAGTGATCAAGTTAGTCGTTGATGTAAGGACCGGAATTATTTGTGTATGGTGCAGAGCAATCAATAAAGTAGGTAGAATGACTCGAGCGTAGCGACGTTTTCTTTTTCATGAATTGTTTCATCATTGATTTGGTACTACTGCCTTAGAGATTGTTGGTATTGGTGCCATCAAGCTAAAGATGTACAATGGTATAGTTTGCACCATTCAATAAGTAAGATAGGTGAAGAGTTTGAAGAAGAGCTTATTGTCTCTTGCACAATAGGATGACATTGGTTGCAAGGCCCGTATCGATTTTTTTTAAAATATGAATGTATTTTTTAAACATTAATTAGTCCTATTAAAAAAAAAAATTAAATATAAAGTATTATACCTCCTTTTGAAAAAATCTTAAATCCGCCTCTATTTTAAGCCTAAGCCTACTCAAGCTAATGAATCAACTATCTATATATGTTGCATGTGTAGCACAATACTTAAAATTGCATTGGTAAGATCTACTAGTGCTCGGGGAAAATTAAGATTGGTAATCAACTCATTACTTTGCAAATGACGATCCAATGCGTCTTCACTTTACAAATGTGCTTCAAGCATTCATGTGCAACATTACAGGTACCGAGGATATTCCAAATCCTACTGAAGAATGGGAATCAGAAACACGCTTAACTATATCTTTGCAGTGATAACCTTGATCGAATGTGTAGGATAGGTGGGAGGTGGTGACACACAACGACCAATCCTGAAAGGACAGACAAACACAGACACGTGCACACACATACATACTATGTCCCCTCTTCACCTCCATCTCGATCGAGGATAGGTGGGAGGTGGTGACACACAACGACCAATCTTAAAAGGACAGACACAAACAAAGACACGCGCACACACATACACACTATCTCCCCTCTTCACCTCCATCCCAGAGCTAATATAGGTGGCTAAGATTGGGATTAACAATGACTACTTGTTTACATAACAGAACCAACTGTTTTGTTTTTCCAGAAAACTTGACAAACTCCTGACATTTTGATTCTCAAGCTTAGATGGATCATCCCTGTAAGGAGATCATGTAGACTATGGTTCAGATTTGCTACCTTGAAGCAGGCCATTGCGAATTTGTGAAGCGATATCTCCAACTGCTCCTGGTCCATGAGGGATGAAGACAGAGGAAGACTTTGAGGAGGCTCCAATCTCCTTCAGAGCGTCGAAGTATTGCGTAACTAGGATCATGTCCATGACATCCTTGGCCGAGGTACCAGGCACATTTGCAGAAAACCCAAGCACACTGTCCCTCAGGCCATCCACGATTGCTTGGCGTTGTCGTGCTATGCCAAGTCCAGCCAGGTATTTAGATTCTGCTTCTCCCTCAGCTTGCTTTATCTGCAGGATCTTCTCTGCTTCTGCCTTGTCATTTGCAGCTTCTCTCATTCTAGAAGCTAGTTTTCATATGGAAAGCTTAACATTATATTAAACGCGTGATAGAATCTAGGCAGAAAGCGCACGAAACATAGATCAACGCAATTATGTGGTCTGGAACTATGCATTAAGAAGGAATTTCAGAAATGTACAGAATCCAGATATATGAACTTCTAAAGTTGGTGATTGTTTTGGATGACTTCGAAAGACAATGCATATTAGCTGCTCCCTTATTTCAGTATTTAATTATATGATTACAAAGGATCAAAACCGATATTCAAGCCTTAATCATTTATTACTGGATTTTTGCAGGTCCTGCAATATCACTTGTATGTCAGAAGAGGAAAGTCACCTATCTGATTATGCAGACGACCAATCATCTCGGCCAAATAGTATTACATGTTCCGAATAAATTTTTACGAGTTTTAAACGTTCACAAGGGAATGTACACCAAGATTCTGATTTGGATGTTATATAGAGTGGAGCTCATGAGTGTGGAGCATAGATAATTGGCAACACGAAAGGGTTGGCAACGATACCTGCATTTATCTCATTCATGGATCTCTTGACGTGCTCGTCTGGTTCAATATCCACAATGAGTGTCTGAACTATTTCATATCCATAACTAGACATGGCCTACACATTCACAAGAACACGAATTAAACCAAAAGTTATAGAAATCTTTAATCCTAAGATGCAATGCCTAACTAGTAAATATACCTTTTCAAGCTCATTCTCCACAGCTTTAGCAATTTCAGTTTTTTGCTCAAACACTTTATCTAACTCCAGCTTCGGCACGCTTGCCCTGATAACTGTCATATCAATGTTAAAACTCATTCAAACCTAACAATTAAGCAACCCTCGTTGTGTCACTAACTACCATAACATAACGATATGGCATGGCGAGAAAGGAATTTCCTTTCTTCCCTTCCTATATCGATAAAAGTTAAGTGAAACAAAGATTATGATCATCAAATTGAGTACAAGTGAACATCCTTCATGTCACTCAAAGCTATCGTGGATGCAAAAGCTATGACAACATAAACTTGCAAGGACATCGCAAAAATAAAGCAAGTGAATGCTAAAAAGTTGAGATTTTCCATGTACCATCGAAGACATAGGCTTGAATCTGCTCCTTCGTATTGCTCAGCTTGTAGAAGGCATCAGATGCCTTTTCTGCCAAGGCGCGGTACTGAACTGAAGCGACTACATTCATGAAAACATTATCCTGGAAAACATAATTGCATCAACTAACTCTATAAATGAAACCCCCTTACTCAAAAACAAATTATTTTCAACGTCCAGATAGCATTAAACAATTTTGAGCTTGCTTGTTGAGATCAACAAGTCCCCTGACATAACGAGTAGTTAAAACTTAAAGAGCTTTTCCAACTATATTACATTTTTTTGTATTAACTAAAGAAAGTTCTAAACAAACCTACGAACGCTGCCAAAGAAAAATAAATATAAGTTTTCCTTTCCGGATTTTCTTAAAATTTAACATCACAATTTAAATCTTTGAAATTCTCTACCTCAACATCATCAGCAACTGGACTCGTGTCATCATTGTCGGATTCTATAATTTCTACTCCTTGATCGTGTATAATCTCGTCTGTGTTCATATTGCCTAATGCTCATATTATCAACATCACAATTTAAACTACAATAATGTATAGAGACGAAGTAGGATCAGTGCCTTAATTCATTGAATAGGCAACATTGCAACAACATTAGTGTACTCGTGTTTTGCAACAACATAAGAGTCTTTGCATTAGACTACCTCTGAATCTCGCTCTTGTATAAAACAGAGCTGAGAAAAGTACCTTTGTTTTCGTTTCACAACGAACATCGAGCTGTTGAACGCGCACAGAAACATATCCTGCTAACTGGCTCCCCGTACACCAAGGCACGCAATGACAACCAGGACCAAGAACATTGCCAAATTTCCCAAAATTTTCTTTAATAGCTACAGTTGACTGATCAACTTGAACGCAACCAAGAGCTTGCCCCATTCTTGATAATCTATTATTACACAATGGAAATAAAGATTACAAACTTAGGCACCCAACAGTCAAATTGCCTAGCTAATATTTCAGACCATATGTACGTTAAAACCAAACTAAATCTTATTCCACTAAATAAGTCGGCTATATGATGACACTATACACTTCTCTCTTTAAAAGTCTTCGAGACAGGTGTATTCTGGATAAGATTAAGGAACAAAAACAATGGTTTTTTTCATGGCCTACAAAGATTAGTGTATTGAGAGAGACGTTCACAAGAAGCAAAGTGGTCTTGGTCAACATGCTCTAGTCACTCAAAGTGTGGTTACATAGGATAAGATAAATCATATAGCATTGGAAACAACTGAACAAATATGATAGTCAAACACGCAAAAATGGCAAAAGGTATTATTCAATTCACCTACTTCCCTCTTCTCCAACCTCCTTCTTCCATCTCCATCACTCCTCAGAGATAGAAACAAAACTAAAGAAATAAAATAAAAGAAAATCAACACCCGAAAATGCAAAAGATTAACTCGAAAACGAAATGTAATTGTTAAAGAATTCAATTGTACTCCGTTTGCACTTGAACAGTTTTAATGTTTTTAAATGGATAACGGTGAGTTTTGAACCCAAGTCTTTTGGCACCTAGGCTAATATCATGATTTTCTATTTTAAAATCAATTAATATTAAGTGGAATAATCCAATATGTTATAAGGTGATCTAATAATTATTTATTTATTTATATAGAGCAAGTGCATATTTTAACCTATCACTGATAAATAATAAATTTTAATACTAGTATATAATGTCATGTGTTACTTTGTTTAATATCAATTAATCTAATTTTTGGACGGAAACTCGAGTTTCTTATCAATAACCATAATCATAGCAGAAGCAAAGGCAATGATCAAAAGATGAATAAAGGGAAAAAGTTAAAAAGAAAAAATGGCTTGAAACACTATACATAAATGGTGAAGTGAATAACCATGATATACACCGCTAGCCATTTAGTCTAAATTCTTGCTTTAGATATAAAAAGTCTTTAAATCAATTCTCAAGATATGTAATAACGTAAAATTAATTAATTTAATTTAGCCACTTAGGCCTTCCCAAAAACAAAAAGAGAGAAAAAGAATTGGTGGAAAAACCAAATATTATATTCTCACTGGGTTGTTCATATACTTTGAGATAAAAACCCCACGTCATTTCCAACGCATCTTTATACAATAGAGCTCCAAATCAGTTTAGGTTACAAAACATCTTAAATCTCACAGTTTTGACTTCTAACACGTAAATATCTCTTAAACCTTTTCTCCCACCTAACAACTTCCTTATTTTGTCTTTTTTTCTCGTACAGACACGTCAAAAAGCATCTAATAAATTTACATAGTTTAGTATCACATGTGCTAGAAGAATAAAAAAGAAAGAAGAAAAAGATCATCAAAATTTGATGGAAACCATGATGATGATGAAATTATCATCCACCTCCATGTTGTCCTTGTACTCTTCAGGATCAACTTCTTCAATCAAATCTTCTTTGTATGCTTCTTCTCATCTCTTCAATGATTCCAAGAATTTCTTTGCTGTGAAAAGGAGTAGTAGTAGTATTACTTCTCCTGGGAATTTCAAACTTCCAAGGTTTTCAATTGCCTGTGCTTCTAAAAAAATCCATGATGGCACACAAGACTCTTCATTTCAGGTACTTACTCTATTTTTTGAATTCCCAATTCCTGTTATTTTGCGGAACCAACTGCTTTCACACCGGGAGAATAACATTTAGAGCACCGATTCTCAACAGTTTGGAAGATATCTTGAGAAAATGTTTTGACACCGGTATATCCTATATGTACTCCAATTTACTCGAAGTATCCAATGTAACACCATCAACTTATTGAGAAAAAGGAGAAAGATCACTTTAATCTCTTGTTTCGGGGAAATAAGTGGGTCGCCAGGAATGAAAAGAAACATATTATATTTGATCTCGAAGTACTCATATAGCACTTCTTCCAATCCTGGATGGGGGATTTTATATCTCCGCCTGTGTTACGGGTTTTATTTTGCTTGGTTAGCCTTTTAAGTCCAAGAGGGTAACGTTGGGTAGCTCGAGCCTTTTTAATTCTAAGAGGGTAACGTTAGGTAGCTCGAAGTACAAGAAGGAAGAGGCAACACTAGGGAGTGGTGGAGTCATTTGATGCAGCCTCACTCAGCCCAAAATTCGTTAAAAAATGTGTATTTTGAAAATATTTTTAGTCCAAAAAATAAATTTAGATATGAGTGTTAAATTGGGTGTTTTAAACCTGAACATGGATTCTAGTTCCGCCCCTGACGCTAGGTAGCTGACAGCCAATGTTAACTTTGTTGAATTGTTCTTATGAATTTGAGATATCGCTGTACTATCTTTGCTTTGGTTTATCCCTTTTGTATGATCTGTGAACAAAGAGTCCCATAGTCACATGCATGTATGTATATGAGTATGTGATCAAAGGGTCTTCATTTGTGCCTTGATTTTCCCTTCATTGTCTTAGCTGATGCAATAAAGATTTTAATTGCAAACCATATGTTGTTATATAAAGGGGTGTACCAGTACATGAAGCTCTTGCTATATACGTTATGTAGTCTTATCTTGGATTTTTGCAAGAGACTGTTTATGTTGAAAATTTTAATTAAGCTTTACATGGATCTTTATTGCCTCTGTGATTCAATTGGAATATGCATGTGCACAGAAGCTATGTAGTTGATTACCTGGAAATTTTTATTATTTTTAATTATGGAAAACGGGCATTTGAGCTTTGAAATGTGCCCTTAATTGCTCCATTTACACTATAGGGTAATTCATTCCTTATTAATTTGTTAAAGCTAAACTTTTTTTACTAAAGTAAAAAAAAAAATGTGTTGAACTGTGTAACTGAAAGCTCACTGGCCTGACTTTATAATCATGTAGATGAAGAAGCCGGAATGTTTATAGCAATACTTTTGTTATTTTTCTTTTGTGTGTATTTATCTTGTCATTCTATATTCTGATATTCGTTTTGTAATTCATATTTGATTTGGCAGGGTAGCGAATCATTTTTCAGGAGCGTGTTGGCAAGTATGGAGAAAGTTTATTTGAACAGGAATCCCACAGCTAAAGCTATTTTGGAGCTCGTTCGTTCCACTGATGGTGATCGAATATGCTATGATCATTTTGCATTTAGGACTTTTGGGGTACAGACTTTGCTTTCAGCCTTTTGCTATACTTTTCTTCATTTGAAGCCGAACTAGAAATATTTGTTCTAAAGGCACTAGTTATATACTTTCACATGACATTGAAATAATTATGTCATTTGGTCAGAAGATTTGTCAATTTTGTCAATATTGTGTATCTTCTATTGATGCAAAAATTACATTTGAATTGTTTGTGACCAAAGGTTGATGGTCACGGGATCGATTCAGTGGCAAAATTTTTCCTGGATTTTGGTTATGTCCAACGAGAAGAGCTGAGATTCCCTGCAAAGAAGTTGAAAGCATTTTGGTTCTCACCTCCCATGATTCAACATTCTGATGAGGGCACTGGTGTTAACGGACCCTTACCAAGAATATTCATATCAGAACTTCTTGTGGATCAAATGAGTCCCCAAGCTCAGGTCTGTCAGAGTGCATAGAATCTCTCCATTTCTTTAATGGCCACATCAGTACTGTTTCTCAAGAGTGTTTCTAATATAGCTTAATGGTATGACAAATGAGATCTTGCTATTTTCAGATTGCTGTGTTTATACTTGAAGCATATTATCCTCCTCTGTTGTGTTGGTTTCGGTTATGGGGGTACCTCTGTTTCTCTGCATGCCATGATGCAGGAAATTTTATTGTGATTGTGATGTCTGAATGCATCGCATATAGTTGTTCAGTTATAGCATTGCATATCGTTTTCAGTTATAACGACTTTAATTAGTTTAGCATACTGCTACTTTGTAATGATGACACTGCCGCCTGATAAAGTCCTCTTACAAGCATGGTTCCTTTGTAATCTTTCTATTCTTCTATTGTCTAATAATTGTTTTCGTCCTTCTCTCTTTGTCTTCCCTTTACTTTTGCTGAAATCCTAGTGGCCTTTTCACTGTTAGATTACAGTGAGTGATATGTTATAGTTCTATTGTCGAAAAAACATGGGTCATCCAAGAATTCAAGTTTACATCCACTAGAATTATGCTAATGCAATTATAGAATTGTCGAGTTGCATTAACTTTGTGAGAAGGAAACATTGTCTCATATACCAAGAGGTGCACAAAAATTGTTAGAATATTCCTTGTTGAAGCCACCTAAGAATTTAGGGAATGCCCGGGAATTATGTGGGAATGTCCTTGCATGAAGTAGCAGGGACAATAACATCATTTCTATTCAGCCATCCCAATTAAAAACGTCTATGAAAGAGAGAGAAGAAAGATGAAACAGAATGAAAATGGAAAACTAAGTCTAGTTTAACATGATCTAGTGCCTCCTACCGTCTAAATCCTCATCTTGTGATTAGAATTATTGCATTGCATGGAACATGTCGCATAGAGCTTTTCTATTGCTTACTCTTTTTGGTTCTTGCGTGTAGGAAATAATCAGAAAATACACCGGAATTTCTACTCCCGGGAATAAGCATGCAGCTATTGCAAGTGCATTGGGATCTTTGACATGGGAGAAGCCCTCATGCGCAGAGTTCAAACTATTGGCTCGGTATGTGATACCAACCTGTGTAATAAACTTCACGAATAATGCCTGTGTAATTGGACATTAGCAACTCTTAGTCTGTAGCCGAACATGTAATATTTTTAATCTTCTATATATGAAGTCTCCTTTAGATTTTCCTACATCAAGTGAATGGATTTTTATTTAATCATTACCAGAATTTTGTTATGGCTTTTTTCTCTTTCTTCCCAATTGAACAGCATGGCCACCTTTCTTTCTTCGCCTGCCTTTATTTTTTTCCAGATGGTAATAAGCTCATGACTGCATTTCTTGATTACTTATTCTTACTGGATAATTTTGACTTTTCAGGGAAAGTGAATATGCTGCCTGGACCCTGGTGAATGGATATGCCCTAAATCACGTCACTATATCCACTCATAGGTTGAAATCTCATTTGAGAAACATCAAAAGTCTTAATCAATTCATTGAGGAGAATGGTTTCAAGTTGAACTCTGAAGGCGGTGCTCTTAAGGGTTAGTAAATAATAACTTCTCGCCGCCTCCACGGAGCTATATTATCATATCAGTTTAAAAAAATAGAATCTTCCACATGAGATACTACAATAGTTTGCTGTACATTTGATAAGAAAATCCAGGTCTTCTGTGAAAGATTACAGAAAATTTGAAGATGACAATCTTTGCGTAATATCATAGATTTCTAAAAAAAGAATATCTCCGCTTGGTATATACAAGCATCTTGAAGATTTTATGACTAGTTCTTAGGTATTTTCTAATAATGTAGTTTTGTAACCTCTTTATTTCTTTCCTCAAAAGAGAAGAAAAGTATTTGGAAAATCAAATTGCTTCATTTTGTGGTCCTTTTTCTGTTTTCAATTTCGGTCCTTATATTTTATCTTGACGGGACAGGGGAAGGGGAAGTAAGTGGTTGATTTTCAAACTAACTCTTTCAGCTGTAGGGTGGACAACTTACCTCTTTATTTACTTTTCAGTGAGCCCTGATGGTCTTTTGTTGCAAAGTTCAACTGTAGCAGACTCGGTTCCTTTCCAGTTTCCGGATGGGGTCACGGAATTGGTCCCTTCATCGTATATTGAGTTTGCTGAACGGCTTGTATTGCCTCAGTACAAGGATCTACCAGATAAACAGGTTTCCAACCTTTTCTTAGAGGATTTTTTTCTCTAACTTGAATAATTTTCTCTTGATTCAGGGGGCAGGGCATAAAAATTATATATCTGGTGATAACACTTTAAATTAGTCCTGTAAATAGAATAGCAAAATTTTCGGACCCTGACAAGCATACTCCACCTTCATGAATAAAATGTTTCTACCGAGTGTATAGACTTCCTCGAAAACTTCATCTTCACACTGTGCCATGTAGAATAGATGTCAGTTCGTTGCTGTTCGCCTAGCTTGAAAATTCTTGAGCATAAGACGAGGGTTTAAATTGTTTAATTGAGTAACGGTATGTTCGGGACGACATAAAAATTGTTCAATGTCCTCAGAAGTTACTCGTGGGAATATGATATACTGAAACTTTCAGTGCAATCACATACTCAAGTTTTTCATGGGTCTGAGAAATGTACCTGGGATTAAAAAAGTGGGGAGGGGCTACCGGTGGATGGAGACAAATGTGTTACCCTTAGTGCAGTTATGCATCACCATTCACCTATACTCCATAGTATTTAGGTTTCTCCATTATCATAATAAGTTTAGAGTTAAGTATCCACCGTGTCTTCCTACGAGAGGAAATAAAAGCATACAATGCTTCCTTTTGTTCTCTGCTAGTTTGCGCACTCATGTTTGTTACACAAAGCTACTCTGTTCTTGAAGAATTGACTTTGATCGTGAGATGAGCTTTGCTTAAAATTGTAAATTTCTTTTAGGGTTCCCCGTATTTTAAGTCATTTCTCATTTATATTTCATATCCTAATCTTTTTCGGAAAGCATGATCGGTTAGTGACTATGCCAAAGGAGGTCCTCACCTAATTTTGGCACTAGGATATGCATATTTATACTCGTAAAGTTGTTATTATCAAGCATAGCTCGTCTGCCTTGGCAGTTGAAGCAATGCAGCTTTAACATCATTTGGCGAATTTGCTTGGATTGCTGAGACCAATCTTGCATTTTGTTTTATTTTCTTCAGAAGCATCCTCATGTTAAACGCGAATGTGTACACTCGTGAATTTGTACTTATAGAGTGCGAAAATGTTATTCGTGCATGAACAAAAAAAATCTGCATGGCCGCATCTCTTTGCGTAACCTCTTGCTTCATTATCTTGATCAGGTGAAAGAATTTCACAGACGGGATGGATTTGAGGTTGGAAATGCTGACAAGATATTTGAGAGCACGTACGCGGACCAGCTAACTCGGAGGGCTGGATGAAAACTGGCTTAAACGCAGTCGAATGTTGATGGCATATCGAACTTCTGGTACCCAGTAGTACATGGATATGGTGAGAAGGCTCATAAGATGGAATGCTTCCAACTGTTATACTACTAAAATGTTTAGTTGGTTTGCAAATGGTTAGTGGTCGAGGAAGTATATATTATAGAAATCACACTTATTTTTAATAAGGAAAGAAATTAAACAATTAGATGTTAGCCTTTGATTGTCTTCACAATGTTTTAGTACATGGAAGGTGGCTTTTCATTCAGAAACAACCATTTTAGTTTAGCATAATGTTGAAAAATAAACATGAAACTATAATGTGGGCCTTACTCTTAGAATATACGTTCCTTTCACATAGAAATATTACAAACTCAAACACTATCTTATAATATTTCGAGTTACTATACGTAGTACTAATTGGTTATATGATAGAATCTTATGGTTTTTAGCTTTCATAAGCTTGGTTCAGTGGTGATGCTAAATGAGACTTCGATGTATATGGATGCATATAATCTAGACGATCATTGAAAATTTGTCTCCTCGGACTATTAAAATTGTCTTCCAATGGTACGTGTTTTTTAGTGTAGTTGTGCATCACAATACATGTACTCCACTTGAGGTTCGAATTTAAAATTTTTAGTTTATGAGTCAACATTTTTATCGTTTGTAGATTTTTTATTTATAAAGACATCGCTTGATAAAAGAATAATATTGGCAACTGGAGGGATTCCTTGAAGGTTGAGAATCTGAGTGAGTTGTCTAGAAAAGTTAAAACTTGTTCGAAAAATATAAATTTTTTTTTAAAGGAATAAATGGGATGGCCATAGAAATCTTTAAACTCCCGTGATATATACAAAACTGTACAAAAATATACAAAATACAAATTAAATTTATTTTGCATAATTTACGTGGGCTGGGGTGTTACATAAAATTTAATCCCGTATTCTTTAAATACTACTATTTGCAGGACCCTCATGCACGAGGCATGACCATTATAGTAACTAAAAGCCAACAAATTAATATTTTGATCTTCCAAAAATATTTTTAAATTATATTTAATATAGTGAATGAACGGGAAATTAGTAGAAATTGGACATGAGAATCCAAATTCAAACAGAAGAAAAAGAAAAAGTATATTTCATGAAGAGAAAAACTCACCGATCTTTACAATAACTGCCTCAAAGTATTATTTTTTCTTATTACCCTTTGTTATAATAATTTTATTTTCTTTTTAACGTGTAATGTTTTCTTTTTTCTTTTTAATGACGGAAAACTCTTATCCTAAAGAGAATCACATTAGATCTACTTCAAAATTATAAATTTCGTGGTGTAAAATAATAACGCAACCTGATCCCTCATAAACGTTATAAATACAAGTTGAGATATAAAATTCTGAGGGCGGTGTGTTTGTCATTTTTTGGCAGAAAATCAATTCTCTGTTACAAAAGTTGAAAACTGTTGACAAGTTTCAGCTAAGTAATACTTCTTTAATAAAGTCCCCATGTGGCATGTAATAAGGAACCAGAAAGCTACTTGCCACCTCACAAAATTTTTACTATGGGTAAAATTTGAAAAAAAAGTCAAAATCACTCTAAAGTTCCGTATATAACTTGAGAAAAGGATCAAAGTCATTCTAAAAGCCCGCATATAACTCCTTTCGTCTACTTGCCACTAGTGTCACAATTTTGAGCATGAGCAAACAACCTTACAACCTCCCTTCATCTACTTGCCACTAATGTTAGTAAATGTTTACTTGACCGTTAACTTTAAGACCTTATGAGATTAGGCGGGCAAAGCCCAAATACCCGCAATTTTCCAAAAAAGAAGTTTTTGGTAAGTTTAATCATCAACATTTTTTTATCACTACACTCTAAATCAAAGTCATCTATCATGCACATTAGGGACAAGAAAGGGGTGGTTTTATATTGGGATAGAAAAACATTTACTTCATCAACTTCAGCTAGACTTACATTACATTCTTCCCAAGTGGAAGTTTACCACTCTTTGAGATCATAACATAATATTAATTTGTTCACTTCTCATGTTCCCTTCCCAGTCATCTAAGTACAAAGGGCTAACAGAGTATATTCATAGTTTGGGCAAAAAAAAAAAAAAAAGAATGGTGGAAAAGGTGGAAAAAGCAGATAACTACAACCCCATGTACTATGGTTTACCATTTGGTTTTGGTGAATTGTGTGGAAACTGATGATGGTAAGGAGAAGCATGAGAACCATTTGGTATCGACAGGCTCCGTTGCGCATTCCTTGCGAATGATGCACCATGAGTTCTGACGCCATTTCTAGTATTTGGGCTGGAACTGACGCGTTCAGCTTGCATGGTCTGGAAGTAGTAGGACGAGCTCGCCATGTCTTTGAGGCCTGGCAAAGGTTTTAATGCTTCGACAACTTCGCCCATGAGAGGCCTGGCTTTGGGATCTCGGCTAAGGCAGCGAGCAGCCAACTGTGCAGCTTTTTGTGCCCCTTTAATGGAAAAATGACCTTCAAGCCTAGGATCTATCAATCGGTAAAATCTTCTCCTCTCACCGAGATGTGGCCGAGCCCATTCAACAAGGTTATGCTCACCATTAGGACGGTTCTTGTCCATTGATCTTCTACCTGTTATCATTTCAAGCAGGACAACGCCAAAGCTGTAGACATCACTCTTTGATGTAAGATGTCCTGAGACAAAAAAATGATACAATTCAATCAGACGAAAGACAGAAATCATGCAGTCCTGAAAAAGTGACAGGCTATTTAGCTTTAACACACACTTTCTTGATAAGTAACAACAACACTTATAACGACTCGAAGGAATATGTGCAATAAACGCACAAGTTCATAAAATGCAGAATGATGCATAAGTTTTCATCACAAATATAATAGGGAAACACTTATTTATTTTTATTTTTTTTTATCCACCGACGCTACAATGACCCCCTCTATTTTACTTCTACTTTTCTTCTTCCACCTTACCCTAGAGAGCATTCATAGCCAGAACAAAGGTGAAAAGACGTTTACACAAAACTACTTGTTTATACAAGAGAAATATACAAGAGAATTTATGTCATCAAAGACAAACTATATATACCGGTCATCACATATTCCGGGGCAGCATAACCATATGTCCCCATTACACGGGTAGAGACATGTGTCTTGTCTCCTTCTGGACCATCTTTGGCAAGTCCAAAATCAGAAAGTTTGGCATTGTAATCCTGGTGAAAGTAAACTTGTAAGATTTATAAATAAATATCAACTGCATATCAACCAAGTATTATCTCCATAAAGTGTTTGTTACGTACTGCATCTAGAAGGATGTTTGAAGTTTTAAAGTCGCGATATATTACTGGTCTTTCTGCTTCCTCGTGAAGAAAGGCTAAACCCTTTGCAGCACCCAGAGCAATTCTCATCCTGATTGACCAATGAAGGGGCAAAGACCCTGCATTTGCCAATAGTTATTGAACCAGATAACCAAAAGGGCATAGTAGGGACAGAATGTATATATATAAGCAGTTTTTTCTAAATAATGCAGAATACGTATGGCGCAGGGTTTGCAGGACAAACATCCCTCATATTTCTCATAAACTACACTCAACCTGGCAGAAAAAGAGTGATAAACTTGCCAAGGGCACAGGTGCCAGTAAACCAAACAAGAGAGAGAGAGAACATACATGCACCAAAGCAACTAGTATACTTTTCTGCTTGTAGAGTGCTCATTCAAAAGAAAACATTTAATCATAAATATTTACAGAGCAAACCAAGCAGTTTCTTTTGATTTTAAACATATCAAAGGTGCTTATAAGCAGTTTAGCTTATACTGTAAGCCAAACTTCCTTATTGAAACCTCTCACTGCCTCGTTACTTCTCTTGACATGATTAGAATAACCCCTCAAGTAATGCATCATCTAGCACATCAGAAACCGTATTGACCCTTCAAGGACCCTATTCACAATATTATAAGATTGTACCAATTTTAAAAAGTTATCATGAATACTCTTATTTTACCAGAAGTCACAAGAGAGGAATAGAGCAGGTGAAAGAGAGATGCCAAACAACTGAATTCCCCTACTTCTGGATACGATGTTCAAAGCTAAGCCTGCTGCAGGCAGCCGAAGATCCATAAGCGTACTAAAAGGAGTAAAGTTACAGGGCAGCTGGAAGGCACTGAAGAAAGAATTGGAATATTGACTGTGCGTCATTGTTAGTATTTGAAATTTTCCAAATTCAATATCCATGCCTCAACATCTCCTCGCCAACACAATTTCTGAAGATAAAAAAGGGTCCTGAGCAATTGCAGTAATCAGGTTCATTGATATTCCTGGCATGGTAGATGCTATCACACACACAATCATACTCAACTTGATGGAATTGTTTGATCTTAAAGGAGAAGGAAGGGAAAATCGAAGAAAAGGGAACAAGAAACAAGAAGGCAAGATTAGAGATAGAACGCAGGAAGGAAAAAAGAGAGGAAGAACAAATGGTGAGGAGGCGTCTATAGAGGAATCCATATTAATGTCAACTTTTTCACTTTGGGCAAATCATTGAATAATACAATTTGCAATATTTCTTAACATGAATTAAATCTTAAGCGTTATTGTCGATTTCAAAATAAGAGGAAGAGAAAACAGAAAATGTGCAAACATATATGGATATAGACAAATTGTCTTTCGCCACTTGGGTAACAAAACATATCTTTTAAAATGTTTGTGAAAGTACGAATCATATAGTGACCCACAAGTAAACAAGGTTAGTGTATAACATGATAGAAGATAATGCGTACATTTAAAAATCCAATAATGCATGAAGCCAATATTACTTAACAGAGCAAACACATACTTCTGAATAGGTGATTCTCCAAGCTTCCTCGAGGCATGAATTCATATACTAGCAGCCTTTGATCATCTTCAATACAGTAACCAATAAGTTTAACCAAATTAGGGTGAATAAGGTCACCAAGAAAACTTACTTCAGCCTGCCAAACATGATAATTATTGAGCATAAGGAAAAATTAAAAGCAAGGTAGAATAATAAAAGAGGAAACATAGAGAGATTAGAAGAGCATCAAACCAGCCATTCTTTGTGACCCTGAAGCCCATCATGATTTAAGGTTTTCACAGCAACAGTAAGCCCGGTCCCAGGTTTTACGGGTGCAGTTCCATTCTCTTCTATCCACCCCTTGAACACACAACCAAAACCACCTTCACCGAGAAGAGATTCTGGTCTAAAGTTTCTTGTCGCCAACTTTAGGTCATTAAATGCAAATTTTCGAAGCCGAGAAGAAACTTTAAGTTCCTCTTCAAGTTTGGACATGGATGAATTACTTTCTGCATTGCTTGTTGTGCTGGATGAGATTGTCGGCACAAGTGGTTGGTCTCTGCTAGTATCGTTGGCAGATTTGCTTTCTGCTCGCATGCACAATAAAGCGACAAATAAGTACATGGATATAACTTTTACAAGATAAAAAGCTTTAGAAGCTTGCAAGACCTAATTCTCTATTGGGCTTTTCACATTTGTGATAGATGTTAGCACTGTTTAACAAGTCAAGAAGGAAACTCAAGATGAACCAGCAATTGTGCACCAAGGATCAGAATATCTCACAAGATACATAATGCTGTGCAAATTTTCACAAAAAAAGCTCACAAGTCAACCTAAAGTCCTTGGGCATTTGTGACAAATTGACATTATAATCAAATTATGGCGGAAGAGGTTTAAGTTGTATATTCGAGGTCCAGCAGACATACACGCAACAAATAAATCTCAGGCTAATAGACTCACCGGATGGGTTAACTGAAATAACAGGCTGATATTATACTAACTCAGTCATTCATGGATGATAATTTATTGCCCCAAATGTCTACTGCACTCAAGATGATGCTCACCATCTATCTTACACGTCCTTAAATATTGTATACATCATACTAAATCATTTTTCTACCTAGTTGTTTGAGATATGTTTCTCAGGAACGGTAGCCCGAAGAATAGATAAAAACTGAGCAACAATAAGTCAAATGGTTTGTCCTGCCAGATTATGAAATTCAGAGTAAGGGTAGCTTGTAAAAGTTGATACTAGGCTGCTGTAATAACGATGATGCTGCAGATATTTTGATTCCTAAAATTGCGTATTTTACATCTGAAGGCCAGTTCACCAAATCGACATACCGGCTTTGCATTATGTGAGTGCCAAATATACCAGCAAAGGCTTCCTACTTAAATTAAGAGACGAGAAAGCTATCATAACAGAAGAAAACGTAATCCAGTACATTGAGGTTAAATTCAAATGGGATTGAGATCACATATTTTTCAGTTCAGTGACAAAAGGGCAGCTAGAAGGATAATAATTGACCAATGTGGAAACTATAACAATAAATAAAATACTAAAAGTTCACGGTAAGCCAAAGTAAAAAAAAAGGAACAGAATGAAAATCTTTAACCGTTTATCTATGAATTCTTAATTTCATTGAGCTGTATACAAGACAAACTTCTATTTGAGTCTCTACTTGCACTCGTGGTACTTCTGAACCAGGGTTCTTAGGTCCATCGTGCTTTTTACTATGGCAATTTCCATCAATACTTTGCCAACCTGAATTGAGATTTGATCTCCAAAACCACCATGAAACCACAAAATCTCATCCTTTTTTTCAGGTTAAAAAGTATCACATAACAAAATAAAACTCTATATTATAGTGAATCGTCCCTTTTTTAATCAAAGCTGAAAGGGCATCTAAAATAATCAATCAAATTAGGGAAAGCCTTATGAAGGTTCATCTCTGACTTTAGCTTCTCAAGCCCAGAGACGTGTATATGCAATTGTTGCGGCTTCCACGGTTAACAAACTAAAACTTTTGTTAACTATCAGCTTTCTCTTTACCTCTAACCATTTGCCACCATAACCATAACTACAAATTTAACCAAACCTAAAGAGAAAGGAAAAGATGAGGTGGTTTTGACTCACAAGAAGCAATAGAAATGCACAAGTATTCAAACGATATTTCAACGATACATGCATATATGCAATACACTAACTCAAGAAAACAATTTATGAGGTAAATTCAGACTCAAAACTCACACCAAATAACATCAAGCATAAAAGTATACTATCACAAGGCGAATACTGATCTTCAAAAGAAAGTAGAGAATTACCATAATTAGTACTGATCCCACTTATGGAGCTATCAACTTTAGATCTTGAAGAAATACAACTACCTATAAACCTTAACTTAATCCAACACCCAGTCTCCTCCACATCCCCTTCTTTCTTCTTCTTCACTTTCCCTTTCCCTTTACCCACCTCCCAAGACTCCACCTTTACACCATCTGCACCAGCCCCCATCTTTCTCAACCCTCAAATCACATCAAAAACCTCTCAAAATCAAATCTTTCACATAAAAAACCTCTCGAAATATATACTCTCACTCAACCCACACCTCCCCCTTCCCTTCTGCCCCACCCCTCTCACAAAACCAAATTTTTCTCAAACACCCCAAAAAATATCCAAACTCAACTCCAACCTAGTTCAGCAACTCAACCAAATATACCAAAAATCTCCCCTAAACAACCACTTCTATAACCCAAATGGCCAAAAGGGTCTTCAAATAAGCTTCCACTTTTTTTAACTAATCCTTCAAAACCCTAAAAATTAAGCATAATAACTTAAACTCAGTCCAGAAAATCAACCAAAGATACCAAAAATTTCCTCTTTTTCCACTTCATGTAACCCAAATGGCCAAAAGGGTCTTCAAATATGCTTCCACTTTTTTGAACTAAATCTTCAAGATCCTAAAAAACTAAACAAAATAGCTGAAACCCAGATGAGAAATTTGAGAAAAGAGAATATTAATGGCCTTCATTGAAGCATAAGTGATTCAGATCACATGCTTGACCTTCAAAGTTGTGAACTTTGGCCCCCCCTCTTAACCCACATAGCAACAGTGCTTGCAAAGTTGGTATCTATCAGTTAGATAGGTAGATAGGTAGATAATCTCAGTTCAAAAGTAGCCCCCAAAAGAAGAGTAAATGTCTGCAAAGATAATTGAAATCTTCAATTATGCTGACCAGTCCAAACCTCAAAACTACTTAAATATATTTAGTAAATGTTTAATCATTAGTATTAATTGTGAAGGAATGAATATGTTGTGTGTGAATAAACATTTAAAAACCATAAATAAATACATGAATAGCCCTCATCACATTTAGCCCTTGAAGTTTTATAATGTTTTTAATTAAGCCCCCCAAGGGTATTGATGTTTCAAAAAAGTCCTTAAAATTTTGCAATTGTTTCCCTGTTAAGCTTTGTTGTGTTGCTTTAAGGACTTAATTGAGATACTTGAGCAAATTTTGCAAGTTTGATTGAGATGTCGTCAACTCAAATTTTCACTAGAGTTGGTCAAAATGGCATAAAGGGGAAGAAAAAAAAAATATAGCAAACTAAGTAGTTTAGTGGGACAATTTGATAATCGATCAAGTAGTAGAACGTGACATTTAACTAACTTAGCAAGTCAGTTTGCAACACAATTTGCCTTACATTTGATGAGTTTAAAATGAACAAGGAGGAGTGTATCATCAATTCTTCAATTGGTATCCTATTGACTTGTCAGAGCTTCAAAAATGTTATCAAGTATTAGGAATTGGTTAATGTATCGTCATTGCTTATCAAAACAAGTACTCTCTTTTTTCATTCGAAAAAGAAAGACAACGTTGTGGACTTTGGTTTTATTAAAAAAAAAAAAGGATAGATTGAGGGTTTGATTGCAAAAACTTTTAGAGTTTCAAGGACTTGTAGCTGATAATTAAGCAGAAAAAAAGAAAAATAAATTTTTTTTTTGAAAACTGTGAATTATCTGTTCTTACTTTTTCTAATAGAATCGAAGACTAAAAAAAAGCAAATCCTAGAGCTGCCCGGATAATACGGGCAGGAGGAGTGAACTGCCCGTAATGCCCATTGGGCAGCTGTCCGTGAACAGTGATATAGGGGGGGGGGGCCCTAGGGGGGCATCTGGGGAATGGGAGATGTATTGAGAGAGAGTGCGGTCAGTTTCCAGCAAGTGAGAAGTGGGGGGACATTGGGCAGTTTGGGCAGGACAGAGAATTTGAGGTGGGACCCACTTTATGGTGACGTGTCCTCCTATGGCGTGCGGATGCAACCACGCACGTCAGTAGTGATATATTGACTCTGTTTTGCATGCACCTAGCAGCTTTTCTTCTTGTTTTTTTTTTTTTTTTTTTTCTTTTCCTTTTTTTCTATTTTTTTAGGAGTTTATCTTTTGTTTAACTAAAAGATCATCAATTCTATCCCACCACCATTATGCGGATATATCTGATTATTGGCAGATTACTTTTCGAATGCAAGAATTAGTTAATTTGCTTGTACATTGAGTTATTTTTAATATACGAACTGATTGAAAAAAAATATATATATGTGGATATATCTCATTTCTTCCAATTGCATATTGACTTGTTCTTACAATTGTTTATGAATAGTTAATCGAGTTGTATGGATTATTCATATATGTTCTCCTACATAAATGGCTTGTGTTATATATATATATATATATATATATATATATATATATATATATATATATATATATATATATATATGTAATAAATGGTTTGCACAAATAAGACTTGTTCGTAACTGCACGAAGGAGATATGAATTCCATTCAGGATAGTAAGGATTTTGACTTTATCCTATATTCTCCCCTGGTTCAGCCTAAAGATTATAAGTGTATGTAAATAGATCATTCTTAACGACAATTATTTGTGGTAGACTATAGCATTTTTTCAAAGTTATTTGTATCAAAAGATCAGAATCTAAGATCTTTGACATACTCAATTTAATATCTATTAGTTTTGAAATTCATAGTATTATAGCTGAACATTTGTCTAATTTAATCCATCAATGAAACTCATTCTTATTTCACACGTTTACATTTTATTATTATTTATTTTCCATCATATTAACTTTGATATGTAGTTACTCAAATTCAAAATTATTTCTTGTCAATGATTACCTTGTAAATGGTTATGATGATTCTTTTAATAATTTTAAAAAATATTTGAACAGTTGACACCCTTATCGACTTTAAATTAAATTATCAATACAAGCTTAGTAATGCAATTATTAGATAAAATCTGCTATAGAATCATTACACTTGTTATCATCATCATCATCATCATCATAAGAAATAAGATTGTTTAATCAATTATTTTATGAAGGAAACTTATTCATATAGTATGTTATCAAATATTTTGACTTGACTTGATGAGCAAACTATACGTAACCGTGTGTTATTGGTTGGGAAAAAAAGTTGAGTATTAAAATATCACAGGAGAATATTATTAAGGATTATAATATAATTTCATTTTTCTTCATCAAGACACTTTAGATAAGGATTTGAGAATTTTGTTTTTCCTATATTTACTAGGACCCATTAACAACCATGCAATCCTTTTTTCATCAAATAGATTCATAAATCTGCAATTACAACAATTATTCCCAAGATCTTATTGTAACTTTCATGAAGTGGAAATGAAATAGTAGGAATATAATGTTGCCAAATAGCTTAAATACAACAAGAGGACATGTTGATTTCCTAAGGCTTGTATGGCTTCTAAATGAAAATGTATTGAGGCGCGCTACTGTATCATAAATTAAATTATAGTATTATATTAAATTCAATAAAATCCTATTTAGAATGAGTTTTTCATCAATAAAAAGAAAGTATTGTGAGCACACATAAATGAATAAGTCTGTGACTTAAAACAAGGGTAGATGTATATGAAGGATAATGAGAGTTGCAACCTGACTGATATCAAGAATTATTTTATATATAAAATTATTTTTATTCTAAAAAATCAATTAGCCCTACTGATAAAAATAAATTTGTATATTAATAATGTTAAATTATGTTTTATCGCTCTCATTAAAAAAAATTATGAATCCGTCCCTAATTACAAAATTGATATTTCTTTTAATTTTTTGTTCAAGTATTAAGAAGGGTAGACAAAAGGGGGATTTAGACCCTCAACTTTTGGCTTTGTATAGCTTATAGTGCCAAACTGTCACATGGTAGGACTTTAAAGTTGATTCATCCTTAATATATTTTCTTTCATTTGGTGGTCTAAATATCAAACAATTTCCAGAATAAATTACTTATATATATGTGCCGAGAGGCCTTGGTTCATTGATGGTATTAAAAAAAAAAAATTAAAGTCTTAAGTGAATGAGATCAGATATTCAGATTTTATTATATGCAAGTTATTTATCTAACTAATATATTAGATATTTGTCCCATTATATATGAGTTTGTTGTTTATCATGTCGATCACTGACATGTAAATTATCCTATGTCTCAAATAAGGCTAACACTATCCTAAGCCATGTGATTATGTATATAATTGCTTGCTGGATTGTCGAACCAAAACGGATAGACAAGTCTTTTTGTTTTTGACAATTAACAATTTTATCGCAAAACGAAATAATTCAAACTACTCAATCTCGTTATTAAAATAATCACATTCTAGTATGTTATAAAAAAAAGGCAAAATGTTAAATAACCGATTTACACGACAACTCTTTCTTACAAATTCTGCTAGTCCATTTGCTGATCTAAGCACCAAGTGAAGCTGAGGACAAGTCAAACTGCACACACATTTAATTCTTGAGCTTTGAAGAACTGGTATATTATTTTTCTGAAAACAGAAAAAAAAAAAAAAGGGTTTTATTAGTTGCTATACTTATCAGCAATGACAAAAGGCAAGACAGCCCCATGGTACATCAACAAAACCAGACATCCTCATGTTGCTCAAAAACTGAAAAGCTAGCTTATGGGCCACACCATTGGCCCATCTACACACATTATATAGCTGGACAGAGCTAAACCTTGAGATCAACTGTCTTCCACACTCATAAATGGAGTTGTCTTCAAAGCAGGGATGTTCAAAATATCCCATAATAGTGGGTGGGTCTCACCAACACGAGAGTTTTACGCGTTAGAAATAGGATTGTAAGGATTGTAAGGTTCAGGACATTATGTAGCCTGACACCTCAGAAATATGTCCCAAATCAGTGTGAGACTCACCTTCAGTTCAAACTTGAAATTATAATATTTTATCGTTTTTTGTTTTCTGTATGATGAGAAATTCACTCTAGTATGACCACATTTGATCTACTCTAAGGTTATAACTTCTGTGATACAGTGGTGCATTCTAACACGTGTTCCAAGTCAGTAAAAAATCATAAGATATTTGTTATAGAAGGGCATAGTTCAAACTCTAAATTAGTCGCTACTCGATCACTCTACTTAACTCTCGAAAGCGAATTGAGATTGTTTATGACAGAAAAGCAATCCCCTTCCAAGGACACATGCAGCAAAATTCACAGCCTTGATGGGACTTACAGGCTCAGCCCATTCCGCAACCAGTGTACACTGATCAAACTCACATTTTGCAGCAACAACTTGACCCTCCATGGCCCTATATTTGAGTAGCAATAAAAAGTGTCAAACCAAAATCATATTGCATGATAACTATGGTGAAATGTAGTCTAAAATAATTAATGGATAACTACGATTAGCTACCTTCCAATCTACTGATGTATTTTCTTGAGTAAACTTCCCTTCAAATTAAAAATAAGAAATAAAAATTGTAGTGCAGGAAGATAAGTATTAGGGGTCTATTCATCATAACATTTCTTTATGGGAGTACTTTCTTTCTTCTTTTTTTTTTGGCTAATGTTTGCTATCATTTTTATGAGTAATTCTTTGATTGATTTTGAAACGCGAGTTGGATAATATATAAAATTTCAAGTCCTAGAAATTCTATAGCATTTTAAAAGAATTCAATCTCCTCTCAGTGCGATGACATCTAATCACTTACACTATCAGAAAAGGGACCTCTATGTACATGTTAGTTAAATTTAAGTATGCTCAATCTCTCATTGTAAAATACATTTATGCATAATTATCAATACTTTATGAGTCACGAATCATATCCTACGAATCGATATAAGTTAACATTGTTAACGTATAAATCTATTATGCCTGAGCTGAACACACAACCTGTAAAATAAAAGAACCACAAGAGTTTTTTCGAAAACCTCCTCTGACGATCAAGTCAATTTAAAGTATCCGAAAACGAGCTATATGTAATGAGAATTTTGAATAGTAGATAATTTAGGAAAAGAACGTGTCACATTTTGTGATTGTTGGGTTCTGTTTATACTATTTAATAGGAATCTTATAGAATATATGGTGAATTTCGAAGATTTAGAAAAATCTTCTGTGGGAGACACCTCATATAGGGAGAACACTTATAAGAGGTCGGTCATTTGACACCACCGATCCCAATCTGGTCGGGACAAGATCTTGATGAACTCTCCTGATCTTTCTTCTCAATTTCCAAGTATTCTAACATGATCGGCTATTGAGATAGTAGGTCGGGAATTTATCCCTTATCAAATACAAAATTGAGTCGTCTCTTAGAGTGACTATAATAATTAATACGCAGCCAGTCAATTATAACTCTGATTACAAGAGAGTCGTTTATCATCCAATCATAACAGGTTTAGATGAAACTCATTTTTCTAAAGCAGCTGCATAACTCTTTCTTATTTTTGAAATTATTCTGTTTCTAATAAAATTTCACATTCTTCCACTTTAGCAATTTATATACTTAATTGAAAAAATTGATTAGTAAACCAGACTTTTTATATGCATATCAATTATTTTGTTTTATTATAAATTTGCGATTTACGTTACGAGTCACGATAAAATAAGAGTCATGAGTTGCACAACAACATCCCAATTCACTAATTGACTCTCAATTCAATTGAAACGATTCGTATATCCTACTTTAATAAAAGGAGCATGCCAAATGGTTGAGATGTCAAAATACCCCACGTTAGTTACCAAATTTAGGATTAATCTAAGCCTTTCTATCATAAATATTACATGACTCTTGATTGATTTAAAATGTGTATTAAGATGCAACGCTACAAGTAGTGGCGAACCTAGGCACCCAATCTCATGGGTGCACTCGTGCGATAAGAGAGGTTAGAGAGTGTTATCATACAATAAAAGTGTCCAATATAATAATTTTTTGAAAAAAAAACCACAAAAAAAGAAAAAAAAATCAAGTTGTGTACGCTTTAACATAGTGTAGGTCCACCAATGGCTATAACACGGATTTACAACCTTAAAGTAATTCATGTAATGTTCCTAAAGTGAATTTCTCATCATAAAAATGAATAGAGTTTGGTTTTGTTCTGTATACTTACCCGTCTCACCTTTTCATTTCTACATTTACATTATTAGAAAGTACGTGAAAAATAATTTTGTGGAAAGTTTGAATTACTAAAATCTTTAAAAAGAAAATAATACAAATAAAGAAGCAAAAATGGATCATTTGACAAAGCAAAATCAAATTGTGGCAAGACAAATGGGACGAAGGGAGTATTATATTGACTGAAGATCAGCTCTTTTGAATCTAAGGACAAGTGCAACAGAGCCTCGTCAGTTTGGAATATGCAACGCCGTCTGACTAACCACCAATTGCGATAACGTCCGTTGTGTTGTACTTGCATTCCACCAGCCGGCCTGGACGGCATGGGAAGCCATGAGCTGTCCCATGCATGAGACGATGTTTTTGAAAGAATGATGTTATGAAAAAAATTTTACGCGTAAGCAGACATGTGGAAATATCACTTGTGACATATCTGACATTGTCTTCTAATAAAGAATTGGCACTGCTTAACTGCATATTAATTGCTAGGGAAAACATTTCGTACGTGACCAGCTGGGCCTTGATGGAAATTGGATTGTGCACACAAATACAATAAATACATAATTTTAACGTGTTCTGATTTAGCCTACATCTACAGATGCTCAAGTTCCGATATATTTTCTCGAGTCCAATTACTAATTAGCTTTTATAACTACATAACTTGAATTAACTCGGGGTACTTTAATACAAAACTATCAAAGCCTATTTATATTAGTAAATAGGAATACTAAGAAACACTTTATTTAATATGAATCTAAGAATACTAAAGGTATTCTCAATGGAGGCTTTAAAATATAATTTGGGTCTCTAACTCTCAAATTTGGGTCTTTAAAATGTAATAATTGAGGTTTTTAGAGATTCCATAGAAAAAAAAAATCACCAATGAGGGTTTGTAAAATCCAAATATACATAGAGTTCATCACTTTTACTATCTTTTAAGCCAAAATAGAGTCTCAGTCCCCATGTATATTTAGATTTTACAAACCCCTATTGGTGTTGCTTTCTTTTCTATGGGATCTCTAAAAATCTTAATTATTGCTTTTTAAAGACCCAAATTTAAGAATTAGAGACTCAAATTATATTTTGAAACCTTCATTGAGGATACCCTAAAAGACACTGTCTAGATACATGATTTTAAATCTATTGTCAATTAATCTACTTTATGATTATCAAATTCTTTGAACCTTGTCTCTTCATTTCTCAAAATTTCAAGAGTCATCTTGCGTTCAGTTTGCATTCTCTTATAGGCCTCACATGGTGTAGAGTCAACCCGAGCAGTGATATATTAAAGAGTTTTCCAATTCGTTATAACTCGAGACGAACCACCATTTGTGAGAATGAAATCTCAATGTGGGATCAAGCAATAGGGTAAACAACTGTGTTGTTTCATTAAAATGTCAAACTGTACAATTAAACTTACCTAACGAGATGATTAGGTAAGGACAAGTGTGAGGACAAGTGTGATGGTGTAGAACTTGGGTTTGCAAAGGATTCGATACAGTGGTGGAACTAGACACTCAAGTTCAGAGTATTTACTCTTATATCGAAAGTGTCTAATATAATAATTTATTATTATTATTTTTAAAAAAACCAAAAAAAAGATTTCCTTAGTGGCTGTGGGAATATTCGTTTCTGTGTCTTTCTTACAAGCTGACAAGCACGCAAGGATATGGACTTGCTCGCCTGGGATGTAGGAATATTTAGACATGTCAAAAGGCAAAGCTCATAAGAACAAAAGCATGTGAAATTTTATTTATCAAAATAATAAATAAGAATCTGTTAAAAATTATGGGATCCATCTTAAAACTAATTAGTGTCAAGTAGAGTAGTCCAAGATCTTATAAAGTGATCTTAGAATTTTTAATTTTTCGATGTGGAACAAATGTATATTTTAAATATACAAAAAAACAAAGAAACGATCGAAAGAATGAAATTAACGGAATAAGACAGCACAAACTAAAACCTGTATACGAGCTATATAGAATTTAAGAATCCTTCATAGCATTACTTTCTTTATAGACATAAATCTATTTAACTATATAACAAGGCTTGTGTATACTTACAAGCTAGTAAGAAAATGTAAAAGTTGAAGGGCAAAAGAGAAGTAGTATATGGGATAATTATCCATCCTTCATCTTCTACAACATCAACATGGCTGGAAATTATCCGAGGCTTAGTTTTCCCACTGAGGCCGGCACTGCCCCCTCTTTCACGAGGATATTCATCATTATATGCCTCGTGATTCTCATCCGGTATACTCTCTGAAAATGGATATTAAGCAATAAGACCTTCCAATGTTATTGCATTCGTGTTTTATGGCATTTCCACTATAAAAAAAATTCAATCTCACAAAGGATTCACACGTGATCGTAGATCAGCTAGAGGAGAAGTTCATATTTTTGCACTAAAATTATTCCTCAAAATCAAAATTAGTGATTCTATTACCAAATCGAATTTTTATAGTATAAAAGTCCATGAACATAGATGCAAGTACAATTATCAAATAATACACACACATGTAGAATATATACAGATATACATAAATTGATATACCTAACACAATTTCTCACAAATTACTTAAAACAGCATTTAAACACAATCGAACATGCCGGAATTTAAGCAGATAAAAATATGTAAATTGCAATAGACTCCCTTTGGTTTGCCAAAGTTATACACTCACACCACTAAAATAATCTAAATAACATAGTGATCTATAAGAATGTAGCTCACTACTACCTATGTCCGGCTATAACAGAAGTTTTCTTTATCACATTTTGATATAATACAAGAGTTGAGCACTATTAGATAAGTACATAATTACTTTACTAAAGAGTCTAATGTGCAACTTCGTAGTTGATTCTTTTTTCTTTATGTGATTCTCAAAACGTTCGTTTACCTAACGCCTAACCAAATAGACCTACCAATGATATATAATATAAATTGCCTATACATACAAGTACTAAAAATTGTTAATAAGAACCTCTTGGACTTAAAAATTATCCTTTATAAGGATGACATTCAAACGTGAGATCATTACACAGAAGCACCAAGTTGTTGTTGTTTGTTGTTGTTGTTGGTAGTGGTCTGTGTATTCAAGTACGAGTCTTACTAGATTCACTTGACTGCACGTTACTGTTTGTTAGATTTTTTGTGAAAAACGTTCTGTCCGCCATGACGGATGATCTGACTTTCAAATTAGCGATTGACAATAACTATTCGTTCGATTAATTTATATAGACTCCAAAAGAAATTAGAAAAAAATACTAGCCAGATCCTTCGAGCCCAAAACCAAGAGTTTGTAAAATTGGTATACTCCCTCTATTGTAATTTTCTGTTATTAATTCAAGCTATATTTCTTTATTAAACAAGAAAATCAAGGTGGTAATTCTTTTTCTTCTTCTCTTATTTTTGTTTTCCTCGAAAAATGTTTGTACAAAGAGGCTCAAAAACAAGTTGTGCACGTATGCTTCCAAAAACGTAAAAATCAATAAACCAAAAGTTATTTAAGTTGCTTAGCTTGTCGCATGATTCATATAATCATGAACCAGAACCAACCCAAATTGATCTTATAAAAGATCGAATACACAAGAAATGTATTGGATCAATTCTTTTTAATGAATAGATCATATGTGACAAGCATAAGACATCAAGCTTATAAAGGCCTTTGCATCTCATTGGAAATACCATTTTTCTGCTTGATGAAATAGAAATGCAGATCAAAGGACACTTGGAAATGTTTCGATACCGTAACTAAGCTAAGTTTTTTCATGTTACATGTTTAAAATAATTTGTTTAAGTGGTCATCAAATAGTATTTAGAGTATTGGGTAGTGAAATATTAATACGTTTATAAAATGTCAGTAGACGAGATGTGAATATCGAGATAGATGTATGACAAAATTAAGAAGGACAAGATTTGAATGAGGTAATACGTGGAAGAGTATGAGTGACCTCAATTGAGTATAAGATGAGGAAAAAATCGTCTGAAATGGTTTGGATATATTAGGAGACGACTTGTCGAGACGCTTGTTAGAAGGTGCAAATGTTTAGAGACAGTACATCAGAAGAAGGGTAGAGGAAGACCTAAAATGACTTGGACGGAGACATTTAGACGAGACCTTACTTGTATGAAACTAACAGAAGAGATGACTTTCGAGATAAATTAATAGCATCGCATAATTCATATAATTGATCCCACCTAGTGAGATAATACTTAATTTGATTTGATTTAGTTTCATCATTAAATAATACAAAAATATTTTGTATGACATAGATGATCGACTAACAGGTTTCAATGGATAGATACTTGAAACAGTTTAGGATGGCTTGGATCAAGTGAGATCATGGTTTTAGTTTATATAGTTTTTACTTATAAGATCGTAATGTGATTGAGTACGCAAGTACTAATTACAATGGTATCGTCTGTCCATTTCATTTAAGATGGGCCGAATTAAGCGAGACCATATCTAATACTAAATAAAAATTTGCTAATGGTACTTTTGATTTTTAGAGCTATGAGGGCTTTGGGCTCTCATGATTTTCGTGGCTTATGGTTGTTTTGGGTTTTTTCTATTTTTATTGTAGGTTTATTGTTGGTTTATTTGTCATTTCTTTATTATTGTTTTTCCCGATCTTTAATTTTAATTTGTTTATTGATCGTTTTTTGTACCATATATCTCGTTTGTTTTTTTTTGGTAATAAAATTCACTGAACTATAAAAAAAAAAAAAAAAAAAAGTGGATTGAATAAGTATTAGGATGATGCCATTGGCTTGTGTTTCAGTCACAATTCTGATTTAAATATTTGCCAAAACTTGATTAATGTGTTTGTTACACTTTTGCACGCCATTGATTCTGCGTAACATGTGGCTTGTAGGAATTAATGGTGTTCGTTGTGACGCTCCTATGTTTTTGACTTTTGTGTCACAAATGATAATTAAAAGTTTGATAAAAAAGAAAGAGAAAATAGCTTAATTAGTTTTAAATATTTGTTTGTTTTAATATTTTAGTCTTAAATATTTTAAATTGGATATTTTAATCTTAAACATTTTACATAAGGGATACTGTTAGTCCATTAGTTCATTTTTGTTAAATTTACTCATTTAAAATCACGTGATTCGCACGCCGCGCGTAAAAAAAAGTATATAACGTTAAATGGTTATTTAGATCTGACCAATTTAACTTAAATGAGCAATTTAATCTTGTATGTTTTTATTTTTTTACGTGAGGTGCGAATCACGTGACCTTAACAGAATAAATTTAATAGAAATGAGTTAATAAATTAACAATGTCCTTTATATAAAATATTTTTAACTAAAATATCTGATTTAAAATATTTGAGATCAAAATAAATAGGGTGAAGTGCATCAGACTCCCTTGTACTTTAACGAAAGTGCACAATATCCCCTTATAGTTTAAAAACCCCTTTAGTTAGTCCTTGTAGTTTTTCAAAAGTGCATAACACCCTCCTACCGTTAAAAAATCCGTTAAATTTAATGGTGAGTGTACTTCACACGCGTTAAGTGAGATTTTTTTATTATTTTTAACGAATTTATTTATTAAATAATTATATGAATTGACCAAATTACTTTTTTTTTGGCCTAAACAAAAAAGGAAATGAAAAAAAAAAGAGTATTTACGTTTTTTTTACAAAATCCGTTAAATATGACGGATTTTATAACTGTAGGGGGGTGTTGTGCACTTTTAAAAAACATAGGGACTAGTTCAGGGGGGTTTTTAAACTATAGGGGGGTGTTGTGCACTTTCGTTAAAGTATAAGGGGATCTGGTGCACTTCACCCAAATAAATAAACGTTAGGACTAATTGAAGTATTTTTTCAAAAAGAAAACAAGAAACTATATTAAGATATATTCTTAAAGAAACATATCCCAAAACAATCGCAATGTTTTCCGGGCCATAGACTTTCTCAGAAGGAAGCTTTGTTAAATACAATTCTTAGGTACGCTTATTGCTTGTTCTTTTAATTAACAGTCAATTGACTTTAGTTCGAACATGGTTTAACGGTAGTGAGATAAAATTATTTATGTAAATTTACGGATTTGACACATTTACTGTTTTGGAATGTCATCATTGATTGACCTAATATATATGTGAGTGCGTACAATTATACACGAAAATTTATTAATTGGTAGTCGAGCTCAGCGAATAATTCAGTAATCAGACTCCACTAATTAAGTTCCAATGTCATAAAAAAAAAAAAAACAGCAATTGACTCTATATCACATTTTCTAATATCACATCATAAAACACCCTTGATGTCACAACTGCATACTAAAGCAATCTCTAAATTGTACAAATTAATATCAATTGTCGTTTGCTATACCAAAAGAAAAAGCAATTGATACTTTGGTCTAATTATATATTTCTTGTTGCGAGTGTAAAAAATGGGGAGATTAATTATTGTAATATAACATTCTTTAATATATATTATACAATTTAGGCATCTCAGCAAATTTTCAAAAGAGACCCAACAACATACGTGCAATGATCGTTCCAAGAAAAAAAAAAAAAAACACTGACACAAAATCTCATGAGCATAAAATGAAGAACAAAAATATTTTCCAACTTTATGATATGTGTGGCTTATATTATCGATCTTATTTAGTGAAATAAAAATTTAATATCAATCTCATTGGGTGAAATAAAATTTTAATTGAATTTAATTACTCAATTTTTTATTTTATTTTTTTTAGGTCAGTGATTATTCAAGTTTACAATTAACCGAAAAAAAAGAAGGAGGAAAACAAAGATAGGACCAAGAGAAAAGTCAAATACTGACTCATTCCTAGTTGTTGTTGTTGTTGTTTTTTTTTTTGGTAAGGACTCATTCCTAGTTGCTCACCAACCTTTTTTTTTCTTTTATAACAAGGGGTTCATTTTAAACCAATGCGATTAATACACATTTTAAGCCAGGATGAAATAATATTTATGAGAAAAAAATAAAATTATAATTATTAATCATAACAAGTGTCTATCCGACCGCATTATCCAACGCTTTAAAACAGTTGCTCACCAACTTGACCAAAGAAAAAGAAACAACAAATTAGACCAAAAGAATAAATAAATCAGTAATCAGTAATCAGTAATCAGTAATATTACCAAAAATCTGTAATATGTTGTGGATATTCTAAATATTTGAAGCTTATTCTTTTGTTCTCTGTCTTCACCAATTAATTAGATTTCTTTCTTCTCTAAACCTTTTTCTCCATTCAAAATCAAAGCTTCTCATCAGATATTTTCCGGCACAAGTGATAATTATTATCTTTACTGTTGCAAAAGTATTCAACAACTTTTTGCGTCTATTATACGATCAAGTTGCATATTTTGAAGAGAGTCTGTTTCCATCCATTAATTAATTCTTTATATTATCATCCTTTAATTCTTTGTTACATAATGAGCTTTCTTTATAAAAAGATTGCATTTTTATTGTATGTTTTGTTCACTGTTACTTTATTTCTTCTTGATAGTTTAATTTGTAATGCATTTTGATGGGTTGAAGTTGAAAATTTGAAGTAAAGAAAGATTAGAGTGCCACATGGGATTGGGGTTACTCTTTGCTCATAAAGGTGTAATCTTTAAGGAAAAAGAGCTAAATTTAACATAGAAAGCCAACTGGGTATAATTAATGTTAGGTTATAGAAGCTGCTGATGAATTGCCTGATAGTTTTATTATACTGATCCTTGTATTCTTTGGGCACCAAATTGTGTATGCTTTCAGTGGATTCTTGAAAATGTAATGTTTGGTTATGGTAAGGATGAGGTGGCTGGGAGCAAGGGAGGATGTTTCTGGGGCCTCGGAGATCGGTTATGGAAGTTCGAGAGGCTACTTGAGAGGGGAGGGTTATAGAAAACAGTTTGTTGAATTATAGGATAGACGGGACACCATTATGGATGTTGTTTCACATTTGTTACGTTTCTAGTAGGGTTGGGTTGGGGGGGGGGGGGGGGGGGGGGGGGGGGGGGGGTTTTGGGGGAATGTTGTTGGAGGGGAGTTCAAGTGCCTATGTTGCAGAGAAAGAGGTTGTCTGGAAGTGCAGTTGTTAGTAATGGTATGAATGTGTGTGAAGAGACAGAGTGTTTTTCTTTGGAGATGGAAAATTCGCTCACTGGGTTTTATCAATTTGCAAATTCTTCCTCACTTAGTTAAAAGAATGAAATGTCTTCAGATGTTATCTGAAGGGAGGTGTGCTCAGTTCATTCGTGGAATTGGGACGAGCATTGGCTCAGAATTCGGCATTGGATTCACATGATGGAGGTATGCTTCTCATTTTGTAGCATTGAGCTGAATACAGTAGGTTCTCTTTATAGCGATGATATATTGCTTTTACTCTTAATCTGTTTCTCTCTGTAATAGCTAAGTTAATATTATGTACTCTACTTGAAATTGTATTTGAAGTAGCACTGTCGGGTAATCTGGTGATGTGTATCAGCGATCGCTTAGCCTTTCAGCCTTATTACTTTTCAAATCTTTTCGATGGTGTAAGCATTTTTAATATTTTCAATATCTAGAAATTTGTGATTCTGAATAAACCGCATTGCTTGAAGCTGAAAGTTCTTGTGAAAATTTTCAGTCGTACAGCAGGTTGGTTGTCCATCCTCAAAGAAGAGAGGCAGAGAGAATAGAAGGATTCCCTTTTCATTTTGTAGTTAAAACTCCCTAGTTCGCCTCCCCTTTCCTCTTTCAGCGATCATCGACCCAACTTGCAAGCTTGATAGAAGGTCTCTAAGTAATTGAATTTATATATTCGAAACTTTAATTTTCAATTTCCTTCACATTTAACCAGTCCGAAATGCTAACGAAAAGGTAATTTTATTTCTATCTCAACTTTGTTACAATGTCTTAGCTTTTATGGTCAAGCTGAAAAAATTCTTGTTAGTAAATGGTGGTTGAATCTTGAGGTTGTTGGCTTTAATATGTATGCTTAATTTGCCGCGTTGAGCAGATAGTTGTACCTATTATTTTTGGGGCAATTTAATTGAAGTTCCATTTTGCTCGGTAAAATTAAGTTGCCGACGTAGTTTTTTGGCCTGGTAAATCTCTATAGCCACAAGTTTGTCAAACAGAGTGTGGATCAAAGCTTTCTTTTCCCTCACTTGTTGGGGACCTTCTTAACTTTTTGCCAGAGTCAATAAAAGCCTGCAATTAAGTTGAAAGCCATACAGGATCTTCTTTCTTCATCTTATTGTTTTTCCTCTGCCTCTTCTTTCTTTCTTTTCTTTTCGTCATTTCCATTGTCCTGATGTTTCAGTTCCAGCCTGTTTTTGCTTACAGGCACTTACTGAACAAAATCATTGTTCTATAACCAAACTAGAGCTCTTCTCTGTGAGTGTCTGTCATGTGTGCGCAAGTGAGATTGTGAGATAAAGAAAAAAATCATATTTTTCTAGTTTGTTCCAAATTCATCTCAATCATCAGACAGTGAAATATACTTTGACATTGATGTTTCTGATTCCCAGATATTTCTCTTTAGTCCGAGACGTGGGAGGGATGATCATATTTGCTTTGACATAGTAATGTTCACTTCTTGCAGCAATACTGTTGCTTTGTATTTCTAACTTACTCCATTAGAATACTTGTGATACACTATAACATAAGGGAAAAGTAATGTCAAAGTAATTATAGGTATCAACAAAGAATTATTTCCTTTCTCTTATTAAGCAGTGTCGTACTACTTCCACATTGACTGCAGTTTTCAAGCCTAATTTCATCAAAGACCGAGTTAAGATGCACGTTAACAAGGTGGCAATAAGTAGCATCATGTATTTACATGGGGATAGGCATGCACACAGACAAGCATACATTGAGAGGAACCGGCTCAAGTACCTTAAATCATATGCCTTAGGCTCCAGCCTATTAAGGTTGATGGCTCCTGTCCTCCAGATTAAGTTGTTCATTAGTTAAAGGCTCAAAGGTCTTCTTGTCAGTTTACTACGGACTAGTTTCCCATGCTTCTTATACCCCTGTCGGGACTTTGTTAGGGTTTGTTTGGTATTAGGAGCTCTTTCTGGCAGTCTGTTAATAGCCCTGTGTACAGCTACACCAACATAATCACATTTTAAAGCTGCTTTCAATGTCTTTTCTCTTTAACTTAATTTAATTCCCACTGCGCACAGACAACACTAAACACTTCAGATCCCTTAGATTTTGCAAAAATATTCTTGTGAAGATTGTCCAGCTAAGTTAATTATTTTATTTAATGTTGCCTCTCTATACTCCAGTATTTTGAATCTTTTTTCCTTTTCATCATAGGGTAAAGGCCAACAATTCGTATGGTGATATCACATATTTAACTTAAGTATTAATTGTGAAACACTATACACAGAACATATAAGATTAGAAGGGTTGAGTTTTTTGTGGTTAAAACTTTCACATCATTGAAAATGGATTAACGTGTCTTAGAAGCGGCACCAAGTATTTGATCTAAGGGGGATGAGTGATGACCGAGTATTAAAGTTTCTCAATTGGTGTTACATCGTTGATTTTAAGGTCCCCAATTACAATTCACCACATTAATGTTCTTAGAGGCTTTTCTACTTGTCTCTGCAATCATCAAGGAGCTAAATTTTCTCTAAAATCTTGCGGTGAGGTATTAGTTGATTGAGCAAAACTTTTCTATTCTGTCTAATCTGTATCCCGTTTGTACCTACATCATATTCACCTTCCATAGTATGTTTATTTGCGTATATGGCATGCACATGTTGCAGTTTATCACCTCATAAAATTACGATTATAGAGCAGTGCAACTAAGATTTAGACAATTATGGATATTTATTCTCTATCTTTTGTTGCATAACTTGAAAATTGCTATTTGCAGTTAGAAGTGTAAGAACCTTTGTCATAGAAATATTGACCTAGGTAGGTTGCCGAGTCTCCATGAATCTAAACACATAATTATGAAATGCTAATTGTGCAGACTCCTGTATCCTTTTCCCCCTACGGAACTAAAACGACAGAAACGAAAGAAGGGTGGATGATGACATTCTTTTGTGGTTCTAGGTTTAGCAGTAAAATGCAGCTACTACATATAGTGGATTAAGTACAACTCTGCAGTCAATTATGCATTCGTGTGATTGTCATTAATGAATAAGATCTTTAATCTTTAAAATTGATTTTGAATTTAGGATTAGTTCTTCCAACATTTCTTATTGCCCAATTGCATAATCCAAATGAGCTCTATCCTATATCCATTGCTTCTGCATTCGTGTCTCTTAACAGTGTGTTGTGGCTGCACAGGTGGCATGTTTTGCTCGGATTCAAATCAATGATATCTGTCATAATCGCGAGAAACAAGGGTCGAGTCCTGAGATGAGGCAACTCGGTGCTGTAACGGCTATGAAGGTTGCAGTAAGGAGCTTGTCAATGGCCAGCACCTCTTAAGACATTGTACAGCTTTCTATATAGCTTCTTCTCCTGATCAGTATATTGTATACTCAACCCTCTAAACAGTGGAGCAATACATTGAGGGTCATTTTTCCATCTCATTTTATGCAGATCATGAAAAGAAAAACGTATGTACATATTGATGACTGTATGTATAGGAGGAATATTCATCTTTTACTTTGATAGTTTCAATTGAAGACTGACTCTAAAGTTGCTTGTGGCATTGTGTTTTGGATTGTAATAATCAACAGGGAGATGCTAAATTTATGAGATTTTATTTTATTTTTATTTTTTTTTTAAAAGCATACGACGGGAAATTCACATTAAATTCATGTTAAAGGTACTAACTCAGAGGTGCTGCATCTTCTCTCAACCGATGTTAATAGGTTATTAGATGGTCAAATAATATTTATGATGTGAGGATATAAGTCGTATGCAAGATAAAATTTATATTAAATTCACTCTAAGATTACGAACTTGTAGGTGTAGTATATCGTCTTAACGTATGTTATAAGTTAGTTAATGATCAAATAATATTTGTAATGTGAGAATATGTGTTGGAATTGAAGACTTTTTAGTCCCAACGTGTGGGTAAAAATTTATTTTATTGTCTTAATTTTAGCCTAATCACGCGCAAGATACTTGCATTTAATTACTCTCGGTAGAAGTTATGCAAGAAGTGTTTGGCATTTGGGAACGTATCAACATGTTATAGGAAATTGTTGGGCGAACTCAAACGACTATTTACATTGGTAAAACTCACATGATGCGATTACCAATTGTTTTGTGAGAAATGTTGGTCCGGCCGGCTGAAATTAATAACACAAGGTGTCTAGTCCATTTCATGTATGTAAAAGAGTAATTTATAATTATATTATTGAAAAGTTTTCAAAATGTTTGAGACGTTCAAGACACAGATTGTAAATTTCACCTCAATATGGAAGCCCACACTAGAATGAATTGGTAGAATGCGCTGATATTTGTAAGTCAAACCCTGATATTATAAAAGTGGGAAAGAGTCACAAGTACTAAATTAATCCTAATATAGTACAAGAGTACAATGTTATGTCCCATTAATTATTATTATTTCCAGCATGAAGAAATAAAATATTTTCCATCCTCTGGGATTGGATAATGTGTAAACAATCATGCATGGAGCATGCACTTCAAACTCAAGGCAGTAGAATGTTCACATATCTACAACTTGGTCTTTCTATGCTGGAAAGAAGCCCTAATGATTATGATTTTTTTTAAAATTTTTTATTCTATCTTTAATTCTATAACGGGACAAATTTTTTCTTTGAGTTATGAAAGCTACAGTAACTCTAACTTACCCTATAAAGTACTTTAATTTACTCTTATCTATCAAGTGTGCAAATGTATTTTGTCCTCACTTAACTCTCACTTCTCCACTAAATTTCATTTCAAAAATTATTGAGACGCATTAAAAAAATATTCTAAATTTACCCGATTCTATAGTTCTTCTTTTACAATGAAATTCTACTTCTTCTACATATGGATCGCCCAACAAAAAGTTAGAAATATGATGATTTCATCATTTCAAGTCGGGAAAATTTCACAAATAGTCCATAATATTACCCAATTATTTCAGTTTAGTCCTTATTATTTTATTTGTCTTAATTTAGTCCTTATTATTTGCAAAAAAATCTTAATTTTGTTCTTATTGTTTAAAATTTCTCAATTTCGTCCTTATTGTTTCTCAAAAAATTTTAATTTTGTCCTTATTATTTTTAAAAAGTTTCAATTTCGTCCCTATTGTTTTCTTAAAGTTTCAAATTCATCCATATTATTCAAGGACTAAATTCAAATTTTTTGAGAAACAATAGAGGCGAATTTAAATTTTTTTTGAAAATAATAAGGACGAAACTGAAACTTTTGGCAAACAATAAGGACGAAATTGAAAAATTTTAAACAATAGAGATAAATTTGAAACTTTTGAAAAAATAATATGGACTAAATTGAGACATTTTAAACAATAAAGACTAAACTGGATTTTTTTACAAACGAACTAAATGTGAGATTTTCCCTTTCAAGTCGTTAATCTGTCATTAGCTTATCACACAAGTGATAAATGGAATTTCAAACTCTACATATGGGTCAGTTAACCTAAGCATGCGTCATTTGCTACTAATAATATGAATTGTTCTTTTGGCCCCAAAGGATAGCTTAATATGAATTGCTATTTATATTATTAAGTAAGGAAACTTTTAAAATATATGGTAGCTCCTAAAAATCTGAAAAGATCTCCTAAACAGAACACATTACTTGAAAAAGTATTTAAGAAAGATCGATCTATTTAAAGTCCTCAGATCTCATCTAATCAAACAAAATCTTAACACACTCTCCGATCCTTCCATTTGATGCCTTCATATTTCTAATGTGGTCAATCATGTATAAGGTGGGGTCGGGAAATTATCAATATCACTACCTATGAAGTATTTTGTGTTATAAAAAAATATAAAATTTAAAAGTATATATGAAGATGTTTTTTTGGTTAAAGTATAAAGATACTTCGTCTTTAATCTCAGGGGAATCAATAGTGCATGGAGCATGCACTTCACAAAGACATGCAGGCCCCCCATCAATGGGTTCCAGTGCATCTAGCTCGATCGTTGAATAATACAAAAGCACCAAACGAACAATTTCAAGAACTAGCGATTTCTTATCATATTGAACAAGCAATTATTTCAAACTTTTTCTTAGAACATTACTTGTCATGTTAATAATGGTAATTTAGATATGCACTACTCCATAAAGTTGGTGCTAGTTCAAAGCATCATGGGTGGATATAATATTGGGTCAGCAGAGGTTAGCAGAGGTTAGTAGTCTTTATTGACACGTTAAAAATTTTCAAATATTTGTGTATTTTTATTTTTAAAAAATTAATTAATTTCAACTAAAAAATATATATTTGTAAAATTTAAAATTAATGTTTGTATTCACACTAAGAAAAAACTCTAGATTGGCTCCTAAAAAGCATATTTAGATCACAAAATTTATACGATCCCTAGTCACTTTTGAATCACTTTTAAAATTATGTGTTATGGCTCCCATTGAAAACAAATCTCTTCATTTAGTTTCTGCCATTTATAGTACGCTACGAAATGATATTACGAAAATATGGAAACTTAAATATTAATTTTCTTTATGCCTATATATTCTTTTCTATTTTATATCACGTGACTGAAAAGATGTTTTAACACATTTCAAGATTCTTCAAAAGTTAGACATACGAAAGATGAGTCACAATTGACCCCCAAAAATGAAAGATGCGTCAAATACTTTATTAGAAAAAAGTATTTAGTACAATCAATTGTACAAGAAAGGTGATGCAACAAAACTAATAATTGAAAATATGTCATATTTTTTGGAAAGTGAAGAATGCATCATCATATTGACTTTGACATTATTGGAGGACGAGAGAAAATCATAGCTAATGTGATAATAGCTAATATAGTGGCCATCGAGATAAAGAGATAAAGAGATAAAGCAGTCTTGTGGTAGCTGATAAAAATACAAGAATACATAATTTTATTTTTGTTGTAATTAAGAATTGTTGGTCGTGATAAAAAGTGTATATTGTGTTGTTTATGCAAAAAAAAAGAAAGAAAGAAAAGGCTTTTTAGCTATTTTGGCTCCCATACCATGAAACGTGAAATAATTTATTTTGAATTGTAAAGTATACAAAATTCTTATATTTATAGTACATATTGTAAAAAAATATGGAGTGAATGAAAGATAAGTGTAAACTTCCTAAAATATAGAACAAATTAAGATGAATTTAATCCAAATAATCTGATAATTATCATAAATAAAATCAATAAAACAATTACTCTTTAATTTAAGCATAAACTAGTACCATAAACTCTCTAAATATAGGAGAACGCAAGAAAGAAAAAGTTAAAGCATTTGGCGTGCAAATTCGGTAACGACTTTTTTTCTTTGCTCATAAATTTGGTATGACTTTGAAAATTCTTTGTAAGAAGCATGTGGTGGAGTTACAATGAGAGCTTACCCCACTTTTCGCAACCACTTGTTCAATTTCATATCGGAATTCTCCTTCTCTACAATTTGGGAGAATTTTCTCATAATATTATAACATCTTAAGTAAGATTTAACGAAATTCAAGTCGTGATTCGAGTTTAAAACTTTTGAGTACAACAAATTACTATTTGAGCATTGTATTCAACTTTTGAGTATATGATACGTCCCTTTCTATTTTTTGATGAAATAGAAGTCACATCCGATTACTAAACAACCTACTCAGAGAATGTCTTATCCTTTTCGTCTTTTTCCAAAAGAAAAATCAACTGTTTGAAAAATTAATTGATATCAAAAGAGCCAATGAATTAAAATATCATAATTAACGAACTAATCAACACATTAATTTACTTCGTGTGTCTCGGGCCACTTGGTACGTCCCTTTCAGAACTATAGCTTTTACGTTTATCATTATCAGTTTGGTTGTTTTTTTTTTTTTTTTTCACATGATGCACAGCACTTGGGCTATTAGAAAAGTATTACATAAACAGATTCACGTCTTCCTCAGCCTGCCAAGTAAACAGCTATAAATAGACTACGCTCACACATAGCAACAAACACCATTCAAGAAAAAAAAACACACACACACACACACAGTACTATTGCAGAAAGTACAATACAAAAAGACCAAAATGCCTCCCTCCACTCTATCCACTTCCAACCCTTCGATGAAACTTGAGACCATCTCGAAGGTCCAAGTCTCAGCTATGGCTAGTCACCTAGCTAAGCCTGATGAGTCGCCATACTACATTGGGTTTGAGAAGGTTCGAGCAGATGCATATGATGAAATAAATAATCCAAATGGGATTATTCAGCTTGGATTATCTGAAAATACGGTAGGTTAATTATTCTTTACAACGTTATGATATATATTTTTCTGAGAGTTATGTAAGAGTCGGCAACAGTGATCCGATCACTCATGACGTTATAATGCATGCTCGCTTGCTATTGCATGTCGGAAAGTTATTAAAGAGTGAGTTGAGATGCATTTTCTGAAAACACATGTATTTTTAGTTGAAATATATATATATGAGTACTAAATTATGTATTTTAGTCGTAGCACTGAATAATGACACTGAATTCGTTCCTACTTGACATTGTTATACAATGTAATCGTCCAATATTAATGAATTTGTTGTGGCGAGCCCTGAGAATAGCTCATTATTCTTATAATCTTTCCATGTGGGAGGAATTCTTCTCCTTGTTCTTTAGTTCACCATGTGAAACTCCTAACAAATCTCGCCTTTTTCACATGTAACTTCACGTTGAGCCTCAACTCCCTTTTAATCCATATTCATTGCCAATCGATTTATCTTCACCACTCTCACAAGTTTTTTAGATCTCCTTTGCACCACTCTCACAAGTTTTTTAGATCTCCTTTGCACCTTAGCTACCGTGCTGACTCCAATAACTCTTCCCTGTTCACCCAAATCAACCATGAGCCACGATGATTTTACTCTCGTACGAGCCCGTTTGAGATCACCCAGATCAACCATGCCTTGCTCCATCGCATTACCATAACCTCATACAACTTGAAGAGTATAGGCCCAAGAATTATGCTAATCGTGACCCTACTCATCACGATAGTCCACCATAATTTTTCGAGAGTCCGGACCAAGATCTGCAAACCATCGGCTCTTATACCAATTTGTTGTGGCAAACCCTGAGAATTTGAGAATAAATGGGCTTTAATACCCATGTGTCAAACTCAACTATTGACCCAAAAACTTAAGCTATTAGGTCTTGAACCTACACATGTTCATTAATAACTCGTTATTCTTCTAATATTTCCATGTGGGAGAAATCTTTCTCTTTATTTTTTAGTTCACCATGTAAAACTGCTAACAAAATTATACACGAGTTTTAAGATTAACATATAAGATCACGAGTTCATTTTTGCTTGCAAAATTATCAGAATCATTGTTTTTATTTTTTCTTCCCGTAAAATCTGATTTTTGGTTATTTGCTTATTTTTTGGGGTGAATTAGTTATCCTTGGATTTGCTCAAGGATTGGCTTTCGAAGAATTTGAATGATTCATTGTGCCGCGGAAGTGATGATGGTCTGAATATCAAGAAAATTGCTCCATATCAGGTCTTTGACGGGACAAAGGAGCTGAAAGAGGTAACATATTCTCCCTATAATTTTTATAATAAAGATTGAAACTGTTATTTAAATTTAAATATTTCTAATATTTTAACCCGTTCACTTTCACTCGACTCCTAAATTTATAATTTAGGAGACGTATTTGCCTACTTTTTTTTTTTGTTTGATTTTGTGTAATCATTTTCTTTTTTGTGACGACAGCTGGGAGTTGTTGGTTAATTTTATATTAGCACTAGATAATTAATAACCACAGCTTTGGCATCTTATTCTTACAAGGAAAAGTGACGCACACATAAGAATCCAAGTTTGTTAATTAAATACAGCTTCTTTCACATCATGATCATTATAAACTACATAGTCAACATATAAATATAGCAAATCTCTAAAAGGATTTGCTTTATTATCCAACTTTTATCATCTCTCTTTCTCTCTCTCTTTTTTTTTTTTTTTAACGATTTGTTAATGTCTTTGGTTAATTCGCTCCATCCAATATTAAAGAGTACAATAAGTTGTAAATGCCATTTTTTCCCATGAGTTTTTATTTAATTCCCAAATTCTCCTATGAAATCTTATTTTTACCCAATTTTTTCCATGACAGTTATTCCTACCAAACAAATCTTAATGACAAAAGGCATTTTAGTCCTTCACTAGTTTGACAAATTTCAATCAAAACCTCTCTTTCTCAACATCATCTCTCTCTTTCTCTCCATCATCTCTCTCTTTTTCACATATTCTCACAAATAAGGAAACAATTTCTTTAAAGCTTTCGGTTTGGTATTAACAGAATTCCAAATGAGGAAACAATTTCGTTCACTGCAAGGTATATCACAATATTTGTATGAATCTGATCATAAAACTTTTCAACCAAATCTAATTAACTTTCAATTCATCTTAATTTTTTGCTATGACCGTTAATATTAGTAATCAATGGTTTGATTAACTTATGAGATGGATATACATTTGAGAACAACCCAAAGCGTTTAAAAGCATGAGGATAAATTTTGTGTTGGAAGTATTTATGCTGTCAATTGGAGAAAACGGATCACATATTAATCACTTAGCTTGCTTATTTGCAGCAAGACTTGAAGAGGCAAAATATTAATAATAGTATTGGTAAACTTTATTTATTTCCAAAAATATAAAGTTTATCTTAGAAATTAGATTTAATTTTATCCAGAGAATGGTACCAGTTGACTTATGGGTATGAAATTTTTACACAAATAATACCTTTGTACTGTTAATATTGTGATATAAACCTTGTAGTGAAACAAAATTGTTCCCTTATTTGGTGTGGGGTGGGTCCGAAGGTTTTTTTTTTATTGTTTTATTTTTTATAATGTTTTTAAATATGATTTGTTTTACAAAATGAGAAGTCCAAAATACCCTTTAACTTTAAAGCTTTGTTTGGAAGACTTTAATGCCATGGGGGAATTTGGGTAAAAGTACTATAAGTTCATGGGGGAGTTTGGACTTGTGTTAAAACTCATGGAGGGTAAATGACATTTACTCATTGTTTAACCAAATAGAATAATTTTCCTCATTCCATGATCACAAAACATATAACGAACAAAAGAATGCTTGGGATCAAAATTTTTATCTGTTTAAATTCATTCCAATATACCAAACGCTAACTTGACTTATCCGACTTAAATACTCAAACTAGAGCCTCCCTAGGTTAGCTTTCAAGCTTCATCTCTCATTTAACTTACGTCCATCTTTGCTAAGGTAACTATTTATAGGAACTTCATTAGATGGATTATCATGCAATTAAGTAATCATTATGTTCTTTAATTACCTTGATTATTTTAGAAAGGGGCAACATTTTTTCTTATGGGCACTAAACTTTTCCAGAAGTTCCCTTTCAATATTATAAACTGATAGAGATGTGAAAACTAGTTCATTGAAAAGGTGAAGATGTTACTCGCTCTGACGAAAAAGAAAAAAAGAAAAAAAGGAAAGAGAAAGACACGACTTTGCCATGTAACTTCACAGGCATAGATGGATGCATTTACGTGTTATAGCCCCTAATGAATCCGAGGGCAGGAAATAATTAAAAAGTGAGTTAGAATTATATTTTTTGAAAAAAATTGTATTTATAAAATATTTTTAAAAAATTAATTTAACTCCAAAATAAATAAAAAAATATTTATATATAAGTGTTAAATTATGTATTTTTAACTCTTACCGAATATCATAACAAAGTCAATTCATCCTACTATTGAATGTGAACAGCATTTTTCAACCAACCATTTGAAAAAGAAAAGTGGACAAAAGAGTCCGTCAAAGGAAGTGTATTATTCTATCACGTACTCGAATATTTTCGTTGTCTATGATAGTAACAACCTAAAGATAACACAATTATTGTGTACCTTTTTCAGGTCATGGCAGGTTTCATGTCTCAAGTCATGGGAAGAAAAACAGTATTGTTTAACCCATCACAAGTAGTGTTAACCTGTGGTGCAAATCCTGCAATTGAGATATTGTGCTTCTGTTTGGCAGAGCCCGGAGATGCATTCCTCATCCCTGCACCTTATTACCCTGGGTAATTCTCATCCCAATTTTTCTTCTTTTTTTTAAGAAAAATTATTTCTCATTATCTTTAATTAGTCTTCTCGATCAGGAAACGTGAGTCATTGATTTTGAGATAGAATTCTATGGTTTTTAATACCGTATCATAGGAGAATTGGATTTTGGACCAATCTGTTTCATTTATGTCTTAAATCATGGTCACACGTGAGGAAGAGTATTAACAGTATTCTATTAGGGAAAATTGCACAAATAGATCATAATGTTTTTCCAAAATTTCAATTCATCCCTATGGTTTTTAAAAAAATTTCAAATTCATTTATATTGTTCAAAATTAGTCAATTTATTCCCTATTATATTTCAAAAAATTTCAATTTAGTCACTGCTTGGATGAATGTGAATTTTTTAAAACAATAGGGACTAAATTGACTAATTTTGAACAATAGAGACAAATTGAAAATTTTAGAAAAACAATAGGGATTATTTGCGCAAATTTTCCTATTCTATTACGTGGAGAAATCATGAATTTTTAGACCATTTTATAAAATCCTAAATTACTCGATTTAGTACCAATTGATTTTAAAATAGAGCGTAAGTTCTTGACATTTCCATTTTGGGCTTTTGAAATTTGACGTTAAATTGACGATGCACTTGCAGATTTAACCGGGACATGAGGTTCCGAACAGGCGTGGAGCTCATACCAGTTCACGCTCACAGTTCGGACAACTTCATCGTAAAAGTTGATGCTCTCAATGAAGCATTCGATCAAGCAACAAAACAAGGCAAAAAAATCAAAGGTCTACTATTTTCCAACCCTTCAAACCCTGTCGGAAACATGTTCAGCAAACAAACACTACACAATCTCTTAGATTTCGCTACAAAGAAGAACATTCACATCATATCAGATGAAATCTACGCCGGTTCGACGTACGGGAACGAGGAGTTTGTAAGCATGGCAGAAATCGTCGACGCGAAGAATTCAGACAAGGACAGGGTTCATATAGTCTATGGCTTGTCCAAAGACTTTTGCATGCCTGGCTTTAGACTTGGTGTTGTTTATACCTGGAATGAACAAGTCTTGATTGCTTCAAAAAAATTTACAAGATTTTGTTCAGTGCCGCTTCCAATTCAGCACCTGTTGATCTCTATGCTCTCAGATACGGATTTTACTAAAGAATTTATGAAGACGAATCAAGAGAGGTTGAGGAAAAGGCATGATTTGTTCGTGGAAGGCTTAGAGAAATTGGGAATTGAACATGCAAAGAGCAGTGCGGGTTTGTATTGCTGGGTTAATATGAGCAAATTGATGACCTCCATTGATGAGGATGGTGAGCTTGAGCTGTGGGATAAGCTGTTGAATATAGCTAAGATTAGTGTTACTCCTGGAAAAGCTTGCCATTGTCCAGAACCAGGGTGGTTCAGGTGCTGTTTTGCTCGATTGAGTGAAGAAGATATTCAAGTCATACTTGAACGGATCAGTAAAGTTGTGGAAACTTGTAAACCTACTGGTGAAAATATTGTGAATTGCTAGAAATTGCGGGGAAAAGGTTAAAAATGTCAGCGGGCTGTAACGTTTTTAAGAATTTCACGAATGTCTTCTATATTTCAGGAATAAAGGGTCCTCGGCACTGTTGGTGTTTTCATCGAAAAAAGCATTGCTCGGAGCAACCAAAAATCTATTGTAGGATTGTTTTATGAAGTAATTGTGAAATAATTTGTATGACCTTTGATGCATCTGTTGTGATGAATGCAATTTTAAAATTCATAAACTTAATTGTTGTCGAAGTTCTTAAAGTTCTTTCGGACTCATCGGGTAATCATCTTTTTTAGGTAGACTTGAACCTGAAACATTAATTATTTTATTCAAATGAAAAACATTTCAATATTCTACATCACCGGCTAGGCCTCCCCACAAATTTTATGTAAAAAAAACAGAGAATTTATGGTAAATAGGAAAGTTTGTGAGAGCCAAACTTATCAATGAACAATCAGGTGACAATCAGCTACACCATGCACCACATTAGAATATTTTTTGCTAATAAGCAAGTGAATTTTTATTAAAGCTCAAATGAATTATATCATGTACCAAAGTAAAATCATAAAGTCTAATTTTGGGATAGGACATGAAATATTGCACGTAATTCTCAAAAGCGAAGACAACGTTACAAATTCTTTTGTTTCTCTCCTTCCATATATTATACACAAAAGCACCCAAAAAGTGCACCATATTAGAATTTTGGAGCTATAAAAGCTATAATTTTTGTTTAAATAGAAAGTTCAAGTTTCTAGCGCTCTTGTAAAGGTAAAGTAGACATGACTTTTTGGTTCCAATTAAGCAACTTGCGGTTGCCAGGTAAAGTTTTAATGGGAACAAATTCTTCCCTTTTTGGTGCAATCCTTGAATGCTTTGGTTACAATGAAAAAAATGCAACATTCAAATGCATTCCTCTACACTTTATGCTCATGAGTGACCTTCCTCCCATGTATTAAATTGCACATTTAACTTTTTGTTTTTAAATCAGAGTGGCACCTTTTTAGAGTGTTTTGAAATTAAGAATGCATAGATAGTATTATTGTATGAAATGTTCGTGATTCTAAAGATCTCGTGAATTTAATTTTAAATTATTCGTTCAAGAAAAAGTTTATTGGACCAAAAAAGTTCTAATGCGATGCGATATTCAATTTAGGCTCTAATTGGCCTAATTTTTAAACACTCAAAAGTACTTCTTATGAATTTAGAAGTTAAAGTTAACATGTTTGACCCATACTTGAAAGTACTTTTAGGTAAAAGGTGAAATTGAGAAAAGCTAAAAAAACAAGAATCTCCAAATTGGAGCGTTTCAAAAAAGACTTTTGCGAAACTGTTTTACATAATGTGATAAATTATTTTTTTTCTTCTTTCTTAAATATATCATTCCATATTTTTTAAATTCCAACATTGTCCTTAAAAATTTTAGATGCTCAACATTGCTAGACATAGGACAAACAATCAACGACTTTTATTCAATAACACTTCCAACCAAAGTTTTATTGTTAAAAGCTCTACAATTCAAAAATTAAAATTTCACAACTAAACTAAATAAAGCCTTAAAACAGGAGGAATATTACATTCAATGTCTTCAAAGCATTTCCAAAAATGAGTCTTCAAAGCCAAGTGTTGCAATAATATCTACCACTTATAAGACCAAAAAAATGCATTGTAAGCCCACGGTGCTTTTATTTATATATGTATTTATTTTCTGAACCAAAATAATAACCCTCAAAATTTCCTGCCAACAAGATGAGGCAAAAAATGTATGGGTATTTATCAAACTATTATAAGAAGTTTTTGCTTAAGGTGACTTTTATGATCATATAAAATGCAAAATAAATTGTGATGGTTCAATGACTAAAGTGATGAACCAATTTGTAACCTTCTATATAACGAAATATTTAGTGGATTTATGAAAAGACAAGAGAAATATAAAGAGTCCATGTATCTAGTCTTATTTTGAATCTATGTCCTTAAAAGATTCATATAACCACCTAAATTATAATACTACATTAAGGTCTACTTAGTGGGGTTAGTGGTTCATTATAATCTTACATTATGGTGAAGTTAGTGGGATTGGTGGGTTCATGAAAAGTCATAATATATAGTGCAATTAAGCTTTGATGGGTGGATTTGATATATGAATACTATATAAAAGACTCTTGGTCCCTCTCTCCACTCAACCATCTCTAAGTTACTATATAAAGGATTCTTGGTCCCTCTCTCTATTCAACCATCTCTAAATTTATTTTTTCCATCAATTGGCAAACATAATAGTATATAGAGTAAGGGGAGAGAAGATCAAGTTAGTCATAAGGTGTATGTAATTCATATTATACACCATTAAAAATATGTATATATTAACTTTTTATACTATTTTGTATATTTCCAAAGTGGTTTAAGGTTATTGAGGTATGTTTTATATTTGATTATTTTATGATGTTACAACACATGAGTTAAAGATCCGTTTTTTGTCTTACAACTACTTCATGTCCTCCAATTTTATTCTAGTCCATCCACAATGACGCTAGTCTAGTATATGAAACATAAAAGGCAATATTCAAAATTTAGAGAGGGCAACACATATTTTTTAATGACAAGGAGGAGAACCATCGCAGATATGGCGACGTCACAGTGAAGGAGAAGGTTGATGCCAATTTTGTGACGGAACAGTGACGGTTTGGTGAGGGACAAAAAACACCCGTCACCAAGCCCTTACTAACAGTGACGGCTTTGTGAGCCGTCTCTAATTCGGTGACGGCCAAGCTATGACCGTCACTAATTTTTTGACGGCTCAGTGATAAATCCGTATTTTTAGTAACTTTAACCCATTGAATCATGAATATTGCATTATTATTTCAAGCTTAATTGTATATTTTACAAAATTTTAGTACAATATAGGTTTTAAAGAAGAAAGAGCAAAAACGGCCATAAAAACCAACATTTGAACAAGAAATTCATCACGGCACTAGTAAAGAATGGTAGAACAACTTCAAAACGAGCAATTCGAATTGAATTTGGCCAAATCGAGTGCGGAAACGGATTCAGGACGCTGAAAAATCTTGGAATAGAACTCGTCAACTTTTTGGTCAATGGTCAAAGTCAACTGAGCATATCAAAGTCAATGTTCGGAGTCAAAGTTCACCTACCACAGTCAAAGTAGTGCTCGAGCGCCCCTTTTCCGAGCATGAGAGCCACTTTTTGAAAAAGGCCGACAATTGAGCGGCAGAGTGCAGACTGAAAAAGGCAGGAAAAAAATATAAAAATCAAAAGTGCAGAAGGGCGCTTGAGCGCGCCAGACTGGCGCTCGAGCGCCCTTCTGAATTTCTACCTATAAAACCCGCGATTTTCAGTAACAAATCGTACCATTTTTTCTCTTAGCTTAATTTATGCTATTCTTGTGTTTGTGAAGTAAGTTGTGAGTGTTTTAATTAGTTATGTGCGAAGTTATAATCCCGAGGGAAGGGTCTAGTGAGCTATAAGCATATCAAAGTCATACTGGTCTACTGAAATTCGTTCAAACACGATAAGTATTCTTTGATTTTGATTTTCATTATGAATTTGTGTACTTTAAAGTTTATCATGGCATACTAGACCTGAAATTCAGAGTGGTATGTGTGACGTTATTCTTGTACATATGTTGTGGTTCAGATTTATTAAAGTCTCGTATTTTTATTTCCAAGTATTCTTTGATTAATTATACGTATACTTGTAGTTATGTTATATTTAATTGAAAATACATAAAAGCCCGATTTTGTAAACCAGTGGCAATACGAGACTACCTCGGATGGATTCTAGTCTGGTTGTACCGACACCTCCAGGTTACATAAGTGAAAGATTAATTGAGAGATTGGATATCGTTAGGTTGTACCAACACATCCAGTCTTGCTAATTAATTAATCTTCTCACTTATGTAATTAAAGGCTCATTTCAGTAGTGGGAGCTTGTAGCCCTATTTCTGAAGGACTTAACTTTTAATCTGAATCAATAACTTTGTACTTGCGTATACCGAGCTATAACCACCCTGAATCATTAACCCTTTGGATTTTCATTGCATTGTTAAGTGTTGAAATTCTTCAAGTTTGTACCTTTGTTTAATTCACTTTTGGATCTTATTACTACTGTATCTTTGGACATTTTGTGGATATTTCTTGGACTTAATTTTCTGTACTTCTATATTTTTGGACTTTTGGACTTTTGGACTTAATCAAACTTATCCGTGACGGGAAATAGTCAAACAATTCTAAATTAAGGACTTAAATTAATTTGATAACTCAATCTCCGTGGATCGACCCTCTACTTGCCACAACTAGAGGTAATTCAAGGTAAGCAATATTTTCAATCATTTAACCTTACTATTTTTTAGCGCAAAACAACGCGATGAAAATTTTGGCGCCGTTACCGGTGATCAGTGTTCATCAAATAAGATAAGTCTTTGATTTATGTATTTAAGTGTTAATATGTTTATATTTTAGTTTTTAGTTTTTAGTTTTCATTTTTATTTTAGTCAATTTTTGTTATTTTATAGACTTTGTCTGACTGAAGACGTTAAACTTAGCGCTCCTAAGAGGTAACCTAAGGATTCTTGTGGTGTTAGGGTTCAATTTTTATTTTTAGTCCTTTATCTTTCGTACCAAATGAGTCTTTCTCTAGCTTAATGTAGTTTGGATTTTTTAAAAAAAACAAAAAAAAATGTGTGATTTCGTAGAACATAGGTTTGAGGAAGATTACATCTTCATTAATCTTTAAATGGCCTAAAATCCCGTTATGTTCTCATTTTTCCTGATATGTTCTCCTTTTTCACAAACTCTTGAACCCCAGAAAAGAGTTTAAAATGTCTGGGTGGTTAAATTTGTTTTCAAAAAAAAATATTTTTTTTTTACACAAAAATATTTTTTTAAAAAAGGGGTCAGTCAAAAAGGGTTTTTACCCTAATCTATCTTGTAATTAGGATGAGACGCATCCACGAAGGAAGAAAATATTTTTAGTTTTTGCCCTTTTGTAATAAGTTGTGTTGTTTTGTTTTGTTTTTTTTTTTTAAAAAAAACCGGAAGACCACGATGGAGCGCGCTTGATCTCCCGCTCAAGCGTCGTTAGCCTTAGCAGAAAGGGTTTTAAAACCCTATTTTCTTCATTCTTCCCTTCATTCATTTTCGCCGCTGCCATCTCTTACCTTTCTCCCCACAAAACTTCTCCTTCTTCATTTTTTTTTTGTTGTTGTTGAACTTTCCAAGAAAATGGTGTTGTTTAAACGACTCACGGCAGATGAGTCATTGATTGTGTTTCTTGGTTTCATTATTGTGATTCTTCTTTATCTGGCTTGGTTGGTTCATGAACTGCCCAGTTCCTGGGAAAAGAGAAAGAAGTAGGCTTATAATAATGGTTGTGTTGTTGTTGTACTTGTTAAGAGATAATCTTCTGTTGCTGTATTTTTCATTTTCTTTTATGTAATATCTTTATGTTTAATAAAATAGTGTGGTTTGTTTTTATGGTTTATGTATTTATAGTATTTATATATGTATATGTATATATCTATATCTATATATAGTAAGATTAGAATTTTTTTTCTTTCATTTCCATTTTTAACATTTATGTTATAATATTGTTAAAAAAAAGGGAAATTGGTTTTCAGTAGGGCGCTCGAGCACCTGACTGCAGTCGGGACTTATAACCTAAGCCCCGACGGCAGCAGCACAAAAAAAAACAAAAAACAAAAAAAAAATAAAATTTGGATTTAGTTATTTTGAATATTAGATCTAGGGGTTGATTGTTGATGTGTCTCAAGAATGTCTTTAGTTAATCTTAACACTGAGGTCTTCTAATGACTTTGGTAATCTGGTGTGATTTTAACCCTCACTGCATAATTTTCAGCAACTGTTATGGCTATACATTCATTAGTGTATATATTCTGAGTCTCCTCCATTGCATTTGTTAGCAAACCATTAAAGGAGATTTATTGTGTATATTTTAATTTAGTATGTTAAATTTCTCTCTTAAAAAAAAAAAATAGTCCTTGGGAAACCAAATTGTATGTATTATTGAGTTTTAAATTTCGTTTTGTACCACTTTTGTTTTTATCCTCATAACTAACGTTGGTGTTTGAAGCTTTTAATGACAAATCTTCTTTTAGAACCATTTGAGGAATAATGCTTGGAATTTTTATCAGGTTGTATTTATCTTTTTAATTTGCAATGCATCACTTTCTTACATTGAGGGCAATGTAAGGTTCGGGTTTGAGAAGGTAGGAGAAAATAGTCGATACCACCTATTAAAAATTTTCCAAATTTTTAATATTTTCTTGCTTCATTTATTCATGATAATTAAAATTGAGTGGTTAATTGTTGAAATATGGTTAAATTATGATAAAATATTTAAATTAACTTTGAATTTAGAATGGAAAAATGATTAGCCACTATGAGTTGAGTTTGTATCTAGATTTTTTTTGAAATCTTGTTAACTATTATTACATCCCAACAGCGTCACATGATTCAATTAGAAGTTTTTGATTAATTATCAAAAAAGGAGTAGATTGAGATATTTTCAATGTGAGATGTTGTGTTTTATTAAAATTGGACTTATTTTTCTAGATCGATATACTCCTTTGAAAAAAAGAAAAAAGAAAAATGCTTAGATGACTCACTTAATATCATTTAAATATCAAAAGTGTTGATTCAACAAAAAAAAGCAGAAAAGAAACTCATAACAAATGCTTTCTTCTAACCATTTTTGAGCATTTTTGTTATGAAAAAGCTATTAATACAAATCTTGCCAGACAAGCCTTCTTTCACCAAATACAATTCAACCAATAAAAGACAAAATTTCGGAAATTAGTGAGTCAACCAACATCTACCATTCGAGTCGTCTATTCATAAAAAAAAATAATACAAATAAAAAAATATAAAAATATAAAAAAATCTAAAGGAGTATTACATGATTTGGGAGGTAGTTTGAGTTTTAACATTTTATGACTATCCATAGAAAATATTTTTAATTTTATAAATTTTGCGTGATTAATTTTCTTATCTCTTAATTGAGATACAAGTTCTTAAAAAGGCTCAAAGGATTTTTTGTAATTGAGTTGGTTTCTATTCTTCTAGATACAAAACGATTTCTTGGGGTGGAATTGTTTGAAGACAAACTCACTGTTAATCTTGTATTTTATAAAATTTAACTGTATGAATACATTGACCGCTTAGATTTAATATTTATGAATATATGAAGTAATTGATGCCTTTACTTGAGGACAAGCAAAGAATGGGTTTGAGGAGGTTGATAAATCCGTATTTTTAGTAACTTTAACCCATTGAATCATGTATATTACATTATTATATCAAGCTTAATTATATATTTTATACAAATTTAGTGCAATATAGGTTTTTAAGAAGAAAGAGCAAAAATGACAACAAAAATCAACATTTGAACAAGAAATTCAGCACAACACTAGTGAAAAATGGTAAAACAACTTTAAAATGAGCAATTCGAGATTGAATTTGACCAAACCGAGTGCGAAAACGGATTCAGGACGTTAAAAAACCTTGGAATAGACCTGGTCAACTTTTTGATCAATGGTCAAAGTCAACCGAGCCGGTCAGAGTCAATGTTTGGAGTCAAAGTTCACCTACCATAGTCAAAGTTCACCTACCACAGTCAAAGTAGCGCTCGAGCGCCCCTTTTCCGAGCTCGAGCGCTACTTTTTGAAAAAGGCCGACAATTGAGCGACAGAATACAGACAAAAAACGACAGAAAAATATAAAAATCAAAAGTGCAGAAGGGCGCTCGAGCGCGTCTGATTGGCTCTCGAGCGCCCTCCTGAATTTTTGCCTATAAAAGTCTTGATTTTCAGCAACAGAATCGTACCCTTTTTCTCATAGCATAATTTATGTTATTCTTGTGTTTGTGAAGTGAGTTGTGAGTGTTTTAATTATTATATTTAGTTGTGTGCAAAATTATAATTCCGAAGGAAGGGTCTAGTGAGCTATAAGCATATCAAAGTCATACCGGTCTACCGAAATCCGTTCAAGCATGATAACCATTCTTTGATTTTGGTTTTCTTTATGAATTTGTGTACTTTAAAGTTTATCATGACACACTAGACCCGAGATTCGGGGTGGTATATGTGAGGTTATTCTTGTACATATGTTGTGATTCAGATTTATTAAAGTCTCGTATTTTTTAATTAATTATGCGTATACCTGTAGTTATGTTATATTTAATTGAAAGTACATATAAGTCTGATTTTGTAAACCAGTGGCAATACGAGATTACCTCGAATGGATTCTAGTCTGGTTGTACTGATACCTCCAGGTTACATAAGTGAAAGATTAATTGAGAGATTGGATATCGTTAGGTTGTACCAACACATCCAGTCTTGCTAATTAATTAATCTTCTCACTTATGTAATTAAAGGCTCATTTCAGTAGTGGGAACTTGTAGCCCTATTTTTAAAGGACTTAACTTTTAATCTGAATCAATAACTTGTACTTGCGTATACCGAGCTATAACCACCCTGAATCATTAACTCTTTAGATTTTTATTGTATTATTAAGTGTTGAAATTCTTCAAGTTTGTATCTTTATTTAATTCAATTTTGGACTTTGTTACTACCGTATCTTTGGACATTTTGTTGACATCTCTTGGACTTAATTTTTCTTACTTTTGGACTTTTGGACTTTTGGACTTAATCAAACTTATCCGTGACGGGAAATAGTTAAATAATTCTAAATTAAGGACTTAAATTAATTTGGTAACCCAGTCTCTGTGGATCGACCCTCTACTTGCCATAGCTTGAAGTAATTCAAGGTAAGCAATATTTTCAATCATTTAACCTTACTATTTTTGAGCGCAAAACGACGCGATCACTCGGTGATAAGTTTTTCCCGTACTGACATGTAGAGACGGTACGGTGACGGTATGGTGACAGTCCCTCACCGTGCCGTCGCCATAAAGCTAAGCCAGCTCAATTTCCTATTATATTTTTAAACGAACAAGGTTTTCAAATACTGAGTAACAACGATGTGTTAAAATTTTACAAAAGCAGTTCCAGTTACTAATATATTGTTCACTTTTTTTTTTTTTTTTTGTCAAATGTATTGTTCACTTCAAGTACTGACATTATTTGATGTAGTAATAAAATACTATGTTTGTGTAGATATTTACTACAATATTGATCTTGATTTGATAATATAATTTGCAATCAACAAGATTTTATTTCATAACATTCGATAACTAGGGATTAGATTAACAGACCGTTAATTTTAGTCATCACCATACAAAAGTTTGCTACAAGATACACACACATATCCATATCATATATTACATATTTTTTAACCTTAACTACTAGTTTTTTACATAATTTTTCACTCGAACAACTTCGACAGAAGGATGCAATACATTTGATCCACATTCTTTTGATGGTGTTGAGCCATCGAAATGTAACCATCTTCTTTTGGTGGTTTTTTTAGATCAAATCGACCTTCAACTCTGCTACTGCTTGCCTTCGATGGATCATATTTCTTTGTGTGTTCCTTCTTTTTAACGGTAACCTACTAACTTTGAACTTCCTTACTCATCGTTTGTAAGACGTTGATTCACCGAGATTATTCTTATATAAAGATGTGAGACAACAAGCGGGATTGTTGATGATTTATATAGAACTGAAAGTTGTGAACATTTGGCGACGACACGGTGAGGGATCTTCTCCAAATTATTGGTGCTATGTTCACGTGCCTGCCCAAACATTGGCGATGACATGGTGAGGGCTCGGTGATGACCTAATCACCAAATTATTGGTGCATTCACTATTTTCTAAATTAGAGATGGGAAACTATGCCCGTCTCCAAAATTGAGACGGGCTGATGCCCGTCTCCAAATGGAGGCCCACGATAGGGGCCTCTTCTTATAGAGACGGGTATCAACCCGTTTCCATGTTGGAGACGGGCTGATTCCCGTCTCCGAAAAGAGGCCCACATTATATCGGAGACGAGCAGCAGCCCATCTCTATGTTAGAGACGGGCTGCTGCCCGTCTCCAAAAAGAGGACCACATCGTGGGCCTCTTCTTATAAAGATAGGTATCAGCCCATCTCCATGTTGAAGACAGGCTGATTCCCATCTCCAAAAAGAGGCCCACATATATTGGAGACAGGCTGCTACCCGTCTCCAATAAAAGAGGCCCACAACGTGGGCCTCTTGTAATTGGGCTACGACCCTAGTTCATACCGGGCTGTCGCCCAATTGAAATATGTGGGCCTCTTTTTGGAGATGGGCTGCTACCCGTCTCCAATAAAAGAGGCCCACAACGTGGGCCTCTTGTAATTGGGTGACGACCTTTGTTCACACCGGGCCGTCGCCCAATTGAAATATAGTAACAGAGGGCAGATAGTTCTGCCCTCTGTTACATTTTCTGTTTTTGTGCAAACAAAAAAAAACCCCACCCCCCACCCCCACCCCTCACCCCACCCCACCCCACCCCACCCCACCTCTCTATAGACCCCTCACCACTATCTTGTTGAGGTAATAATTTATTTATTTTTGGCTATTTATATATGTTATATATATTGTATATATATATATATATATATATACATATATATATATATATGTATGTATGTGTGTATATATAAATATATGGTTATGTATGTATAGCTCTAGCTATACACACCACCCTCTATGAATGTAGGTATATATCCATATGTAAATATGTATTTTTTGTGAGATTATTTATATATACATATGTAAATGTAGGTATATAAATGTATATATTATGCATTTATTTATTTTTCCCGGGTTTTTTGTTTTTGTTTTTGGTTTTCAAATTTCGGTAATCGTAAACCATATAATTATAAATTGAATGTCACGTCCGAGCCCGGATAAACTATTAAAATGTTTTATTTTAATTATTCTAACATCATATTTGTCGAGTTGTGACATATTTATGTTGCGTAACATTGTACATTGTACTTTAGGCCATTTTGCGGAGTTCATTATATGTTGAGGGGATTTATATGAATGTGTTTGAGTAGTTTTTATAATGTATTGTTGTTGTGGAAATCTTTTGAGTGTAGGTTATCAGATTATTAATGATACAGAGGAGACTTTGTCTGTTTGTCGCGTCCGGACTTTATTGATTTTAGGTGATATATTTTTAAACTACGGATTTTTTTTTTTAATCTTAATAATTTGTGGTCCATGATTTCAAATTCGGATAATCGTCAACCATAATATTAAAAATTCGAATGTCACGTTCGAGCTCGGAACCCCTATTAAGGATGTTTTATTGAATGATTCTAACTGCATATTTGTCGAGTTGTCACTTATTTATGTTGAGTAACTTTGGCCATTGTACTTTGGGCCATTTTGCGTAATCGTAAACATTGTACTTTGTATAAGCATATTTTGAGTAATTTGGTTAATGGATTGTTGTTGAGGAAATATTTTGAGTGCATATATCGGAGTATTAACGATATAGAGAAGACTCTGTCCATTTGTCGCATCCTAACTTTACCTCTATATTGGGGTTTGTGCATAGGTTGACATCTAATATTTTCAACATGATATATTATTCTTATATTTTTTTTGTATATATTTTTTTAGAAGTCTGCTAATATGAGAAATTTATCAGGATTTTGTAGAATTTTCAAAGTGGACTTGTTCTATCCGGATTTAAATGTTCGTGTTCGTCTATTTATTTGAATAATATTTGCAAAATATAATTCAAAGTTAATTTCATGTATGTTTTAAGTTGCACAATTTTTTCCGCATACCATTCTCTTCATTGAATAAGAAGCTTTTGGATTAGTTTGTTGTGTATATTTCTCATGTTGTCAAACTCATGCATTATAATTCTCAGTCATAGAATTATCTAGCTCTTTTACTTAATTATGTATTATGTACTTTTATGTTATGCAATAACATTTACCAAATTGCTTAGTGCATCATTTCATGGAGTCAAATCGTGAATAGATGTATAAAAAATGGATTGACGGTAATCTTAATGAGGCCTTTATCCAAGGTGTTTTGGATTTTGTATCATTCGCAAGCAACCAACATTATTATATGGATGACAACAAGATAAGATGTCTATGTGTAAGATACCGGAACTTAAAATTCCAAACAACAGGAAAAGTGGCAGATCATCTGTATCAGAAGGGTTTTATACCTTTTTACTATCAATGGATTGTATAAGGCGAACATGTGCTTAACAATTATGTTCCAAGTGCACAAACTTGGGCGTATAATCAAGAGCAACATGAGGGTGAAATGAATAATTACAGAACATTGGTTTTTGACGCTGCCGGTCCACAGTTCATCAGCGATCACAATGTTAAGGTTAATGAAGAACCTAACATGGAAGCAGAGGAATTTTTTGAATTGTTGAATGCCACTGATAGGCCATTGTTTGATGGTTGTGCGAAACTTACTCAATTGTCAGTCGTTGCTCGATACATGAATATGAAGTCTGAGCATAATATGAGCACTTCCTTATTTAATAGGTTCATTGTAGAATTAATGGGTGTGTTGCCCGATAATTATAACTTGCCTGAAAACCTTTATAGATTTAAGCAACTAATGAAACCATTAGGGTTGGGATATCAGAAGATTGATGTTTGCGAAAATGGATGCACCTTATTTTACAAGGATCGGAGTCTCATGGAAAATTGTCCGCGGTGTGGCCACGCACGGTTCAAGGATATATCTTGTGGTAGAAAATGGGGTAAGCCTATTTCACACAAACAGTTAAGATATTTCTCTCTGACACCAAGGTTAAAAAGATTGTACATGTCAAATGCTACAGCAAAACACATGACGTGGCATAAAAATTACAATATCAAGGATGGAAAAATTTGTCATCCATCAGATGCCAAAGCTTGGAGATATTTCGACTGTGTGTATCTAGATTTCGCTGCAGAAACAAGAAATGTTCGATTAAGCCTTTGTTCAGATGGTTTTAACTCATACAGCTCAAATGCGCAACCTTATTCTATTTGGCTAGTGATAATTACCCCAAACAATCTTCCACTGTGGATGTGTATGAAGGAACCCATAATGTTTTTGACACTACTCATTCCAGGTCCCAAGCATCCCGGTAAGAATATTGATGTCTAACTACAGCCCTTGATCGATAAATTGATAACTCTATGGTCGGAAGGGACATTATGTTATGATATTTCAACGAAGACTAATTTTTGTTTGAGGGCAGTCTTGATGTGGACAATAAATGACTTCTCGGCTTATGGTATGTTGTCGGGTTGAAGCATACATGGAAGGTTATTGTGTCCTATTTGCATAGAAAAAACAAGAGCTTTTCGCTTACCAGCGGGGAAGAAGCCTTCATTTTTTGATTGTCATTGTCAATTCTTACCACATAATAGCTCATTAAGACGTGATAGGACAAATTTTATCAAGGATAGGCAGGAGATATCTACACCTCCACCATGATTATCTGGGTAACAAATTTGGGAACGTGTAAAAATTTTCCCGTCAATCAAAGAGAGATCTTGCAAGAAGTTACATGGATTTGGTATAGAGCATAATTGGACGAAAAGAAGTATATTTGGGATTTGCCATACTGGAAGATGTACCTTATTCGTCACAACTTAGACGTGATGCATATTGAGAAAAATATTTTCGACAATGTCTTCAATACTATCATGGCTGTTAAGGGTAAGACTAACGACAACCTTCAAGCTCGGAAAAACATGTCCACTTTTTGCAAATGTCAATTGTGCGATGACAATTCAAACAAGATCAGTGTATACACACTCCCTAGAGAAAAAAGAAAAGTGCTCCTACAATAGGTTCCAGGCATAAAATTTCCTGATGGTTATGCTTCTAATTTATCAAATTGTGTCGACATGAAATATTTGAATTAATGTCACACATGAAGAGCCACGATTGTCATATCTTTATGGAGAGACTGTTACCCACTGCATTACGCGAGCTAATGCCAAAACTGGCTTCAGAGACATTTGCTGAGCTAAGCTTATTTTTTAGCAATCTATGTTGTTCAATTCAGCAAAGAACCGAATTGGGAAGGATGCAATATAATATAGTCATGACGCTGTGCAACCTGGAACAGATGTTGCCTCCTGCATTTTTTGACTCAATGGAGCACTTCCCTGTCCATTTGGTTTATGAAACGATATGCTGTGGACCTGTTCAATATTGGTGGATGTATCATTTTGAAAGGTTTTTGCAAGGTCTAAAGAGGATAGTTAAGAATAGAGCACGTGTGGAAGGATCTATTTGTGAAGCTTATCATGTCCTAGAGACTTCAACTTTCTGTTCATATTATTTTGAACAACACGTGTCAACTAAAAACAAAAGGTTAGGTCGAAACAACCAGTATAACGAGGTGAACTATCCTAAGGGTTGCTTATCTATATTTACTTGTTAGGGTTGTCCAATAGGGACAGATGTAGAGGTCTCTCTATTGGAAGATGATATCCAGTTGGCACATTTGTATGTACTCATGAATTGCCCAGAGGTGCAGCCATATATCAGGGATGTTTGCAACGATTGCGTATGCAATGTCATCCGTTAGGATTATCATTGTGAAACTTTTAATAGGAAGCTTTAAAAATTTGTGCAGATTGTTTGAGAAATACTTGGAACAACAAAACGACCTTATGAACCAAAGAGATAGACAGTTGCTGTTTGACCGATCTTTCCCGAGATGGTTATATGGCCAGGTCAGAACACGTTTTTCAATTGTCGCCTATTCATTAAGGTTACTGGGCATATGAGTATTAACCAAATGTAATCATATTGCAGTTAAGAAATAGGTATAACGTAAACGAGCATATGAAATATCTCTCCAAATGGCCACATAGAAATGCTCGCAGATGGTGTAGATACATGGTAAACGGATACAGGTTCTCTACATTCGAATATGGGTCTTCAAAGTCCACGAACAATAGTTGAGTGTTCGTAAGAGGTACCGGCGATGGTATAGCTGGGCAAATTGGGTACTATGGTATTCTTAAGGACATTATTGAACTTGAATATCCTAATCCAACGATACAACATACAAGAGTTGTTCTTTTTAAGTGCGATTGGTATGATACCACTAATGATAGAGGTGTGAAGTCCAATCACAGGACCGGTTTGGTTAAGATGAACGTGAAAAGAAGATATCTCAAGTATGAACCGTTTGTCTTCGCAGGTCAATCCCAACAAGTGTACTATTCTGTATATCCAAGGGCCAAGAGAGAACGAGTTGATTGAGTGGCTGTCATTAAAATCCAGCCAAGACATTTCTATGACATGGACAGGCAGGAAATAAATGTGGATGATAATATAAGTTTTCAATCGGATCATATGAATGTTCCGACAGTGGAACCGAATGATTTGGATCCTAATTCATATGGAAATTATTCAGTTGTAGACACTGAAATAACAAGAGAAGACCTTAATGTCGAACATGGAGATGTAGAAGTATATATAGATGATGAAGAACACAAGCATGATGATGATGATGATGACGATGATGATGACGACGACAACGATGATGATGATGATGAAAACGATGACGATGATGATGATGATGATGATGCTGAGGATTAGGATGATGATGATGATGATGACAATGATGACAGTGGCAATGAGGAAAATGATGATTAAAATAAAAAACATAGGTTAGGTCTTGAAGAATGTTCATGATTTTTTTCCAAATTATTGTTCAGTGAATCCATATATTGTTTGTTATCTATGACAATTTTCATAGAAGTACGCATAGGTACATTTTTTCATCTATATATGTTTATTTATATATTATAATAGTAGTATGTTGAAACAGGCAATGAGAGGCGGTGAAGATCCAAATCGAAAGGGGAAAGAACAACTTGTTTAGGAAAAGGAGGCCTACTACTCATACACCGGCCACGGTGCCAGAGGCCTAACAATTCTCTCCGGCCGGCTATAATGATACTCTGACATTGGGTGGTCGTGGATCAACAGGTACGTAGTATGTTAGTGGTCGTGGATCCACATCAGCACATACAACTGTTGTTTGTGGAGCTGACAATGTCCCATTGGTCATTGGTCGTGGTTCGTCTAATTCATCAGTGGGAACGCAGCATCATATCCCAGATGATGCGCATCCCCAACCATAGCAGCCATAAATGAACAACATTGTTCATCATCTGGATTGCTGGAGGACGTATGCGTAGATAGGAATGGCGCTTCAATGCCAAGTGGTGTATTATTTTTTAATATGCTCGAGTTTTCGCATGCTGTTGAGAGACGGGCTACAAGCATCAAAGATTGGCAATATTATGGCTTCCAGTCTCTAGCCGATTATATGGTATGTCAAAATAACAATCGATGATGTGTGAAGGTCGTAGGAAACAGGGATATATTACTTTAAATCATCCAGTTACTAAACCTTATACTTTTTTTCCAAGATATAACATATTTTGATTATGTAATGTTGTGTAGATGGGATCCATATAATGCTGTCAAAGGGGTTTCAAGAGCTCTACATACCGGGTATGTAGAGCCGTGGTTGACATACAGGCAGGTCCCAAGTGATACAAGAAGATTATGGTTTGAATATTTCAGGGTATGAAATGTTAACGCAATTATATTGTACAATGAGCACAATAAATGTTGAATTATAAGGATCATAATATTAATGTTTTCAGAGGGAGTACAAGTGGCTTCCAATTAATGAAGCCGCAGTTTGGCGCAAGTTTGAATCTACTGCAAGACGCCGAATTTTGGATTTGACAAACAAAGGACGGACAAGAACGAAAAAGCCAGATTTCATACCACTTGCTGTCACGACCCAATTCTTAATTACTGCAATAACCTTTGATACCACGATAACGACAAGAAAAAGGATATATTCAAACTTATATAAACCTCGAACATCTGGGATCGTGATGCCATGGCCTTAAGAAAATCGTTCCTCTTAGGTCCGCTAAGGCACAATTACTAGCCCGAATTCTAATATCCATAAAACTATACAACCAAGATGCTAATAATACCATTACATTACTCAGGGGTACACTAATTCTAATCAAATGCATTATACAAACTTCATCACTTTGAATTAAAATTACAACTACCGAAGTTACATTTACAAGACTTAGGTTTAATTGATCATACCTACATCTAGTCCCAACCAGACCCCTAAGTCTCAAGAGAACAAGGACTCAGTTAGATACAAGTATTAGTACCCAAAAGTTAATACAATACATAAAGATGTTTGAATACGACATAATCTCCTACATATGGGTTATAGTTACACAACAAGCATGTAGATCACAAGAACATAAGCACGTCTTGACAAGTATAGAAATTCTTGCATCAACTTGGAAAATGGGTCTGAATCCAAGCTCACCTGTAATTGTTATAAAGAGAGAGTGAGCTACACCTAGCTCAGTGAGTGATATAAAAAAATGGAGTTTTCGCAAACATTTTACCCTTTAGGAAGCATTTTTTGAAAAGTCATGCCATGCACATACAAATAGTTGTAAGAAATAAGGTAAAAACTTGATAAAGAACTAGTTTGAGCATGTATAAACAAGTACTACTAGCAAAGAACGTATATCTTGAACATTTAATGAAGAAGTAACCAAGCATGTTAATAACAAAATTAAACATGTAAATAAGTAATCAACTCTTCTCCCTGAATGAGAGTGGTTGAACATATAATAAAAGGATACGGGTAACGCTTTCCTCCGAGGATCTCAAGGGACCAAGCGAGAATGGTTGCAATTGCTGGAGATGCGAGCAACACTTTCCTCCGAGGATCTCAAGGGACCAAGCGAGAATGGTTACAAATATTAGAGATGGCCAGTCTCGCTGTTTCATCAATATCATAATCCCATACGCCAATTTACGAGGATGAAATTCGGATATACACCCTAATGCCACGGTAGCCTGTCCATCCTGGCAAGCCCAATGCTGCCCAGGTGGTACCGAAACTTCTACCATGGGGTCCATTAGATTATTTAATTGTATTTATATATCTTCCATCTCTACAAGGAGAATTCACCAAGCGAGAGTGGGTTTCAATGTAGAAACAAGCTCGGAGGCAACAAAGTAGGTTGTCAACGGTTAGTGATAACAATTAAACACATACCAATATAATCATAATCCAATGAGAGTCCGTGTAACATATAAACATGCATGAGAAGATCAACCAAGTAGGATTCCTCCGATAGCCAAGCATGATCACAAATGCAATAAGAAGTTCATGTTAATTAAGTGCTCATAGCTAGGTTCAAGGCCATATTTACATGTGTAAGGTGAAGGCAAACTTTTATGTTCAACTCTTACCAAATAATTTACCAAAGAGGATCATGGAACAAGTTAGAAACAACGGGACAAAGTGTGCAAGGTAAGCAAAGTAAAACAAGGGAGTCGCGCAAGACCTAACTTAAATAGTTAATTTTCCTATGTTCCCAACCTCCAAATAATCTATTTTGGTCTAAAATCGAAGCTTATCGAAAGTAGATAACTCTAGAATCAAATGGAATGCAATTCGGAGTTGAAACGAATGAGATATGGCCTCCAGAAAATCACTACGCAGAGCTGTCAAACATCCGGGCGTTGTAGCCTTTATCCGGTCGACCGGATGAAACAGGTAACGCCTGGATCGGAGCTTTCTGCCGGGCGTTGTGCCCTCTATCCGAGCGACCGGATAGGGGCTGTAACACCCAAATAGCTGCACGGGAAATACACAATTTTCTCAAAAATCAACCTAACAATCCACACAACCTCCTACTATCAATCAAGCATGTTCAATGTAGATTCTAGGCATCATATAAGGGTTCAAACTCCACCCAAATCACCTCTCCTCAACAAACCACAACACCCAACATACATTTTCAATTCCTAGATCTACAACACATATACATATTCAACTTCACAATGTAGACATATATGAACTTCACAAACTATATTACTCAACAACATACATAAACAACCTTGGATGAGCTTTATCAATAAGTTTTGAAAGAATCCCTCACCTCAATAAATGTTTGAATGCAAGCTTGGTGGTGATGATGCAAAGATGAAGCTTGAAAATGGTGAAAATGGCTTGAGCAAGCTTCCTCTATTTCTCTTCTCTTTTCTCTTCTCTTCTCCTTTCTCTCTTTGGTCGAGTAGTATAGTGTGTGTAGTGTGTGTGTTTGAATCGTGTATATGTGTGTGTTGTGTGGTGTGAGTGTGTTGTGTGTTGTCTGATGGGTGTGTGTGTGTAGTATTTTTGTGTGTGTAAAGTGTGTTTGTGTGTGTTTTGAGTTGGTAGGAAATATCTTATAAGCCCAAATACCCAAATTGCCCTCAACTAATGAATTATTTCAAGTTTGCCATTCTAGTTTTGTTTCAACTAATTAGTTAGCTAGTGTAGTGTAATGTAATTTATTTAATTTCTACGATATCTACATCACACAAATGCACGTTAAATAATGCAAATACACATAAAATGATGCAAATATATGTTAAATAATATAAGTGCATTTCCAATGTTGTGAATGCATAGTATTATCATGTAGTTCTAATTTTAATTATTTTGGTTAGTTAATTTTAATTTAGTAAAATTTAATTATCTTCTACAACCTCTAAGGTTCTCGAATGCACGCTATTGCACTTATTTACACGTTAAACAAGATAGATGCACGTAAACCAAAGTAAATGCGCATTAAGTTATATAAATGCACATTAAATGATGCAAAAATATATGAAATGTTATAAAATACACATGAGCCTCGTGCAAGGTTTCACATCCTTCCCTCCTTAACAGAATTGCGCCCTCGCAATTCCTTCTTCATCCTTGGAATAACTCAAATGCTGAAGGCAGTTAAGAGATACAGCAAGCCGACCACAACTATTCCTGCTAAGCTAATCTTTAGGCATACAAAGTCCAAATGAAGGCAGCAATAGAATCTCAACCAAACGAATAAGAATCTGGTTCCAAGAGAATAGCCAGTCAACTATGAATGCATCACTATTTATAAGAATTCAAATGGTTGCTGAGGAAGAATACCAATTACTACATTACCAAGTAAGAATGCCGAACCAAAATACCCTTACTAAGAATTCCCAAGCAAGAACTCCGCATAGGAATACCGAATAACATGTCGAATGAAAACCAAACCGCAAATAAGAATACCATGCGGGAATACCAAGAGAAAATACCGAATACCGAAAGAGAATGCTGACAGAGAATATCGAATGCCAAATAAAAATTCCCGAAATGAGAAGACCGATTGAAAATACCAGATACAAGTCCTGAATAAGAATACCGAGTAAACAAAAAAAACATACCGAGCGAGAATCCCCAAAGAAAAATTCCATCCCGAAGACAACCAAGACCATTGAACGCTGGCCCCACATAAGACTCCTCAATGAAGGACGCCGAATCGATCACATATTGGACCATAGATATCTAAATTTGCCCCAAAGTAAGAAACTCTTCTTTTTTCCTCTCTTGGGCTACTTTCGTAATGTAATTTTCCTTGAAAGATTTGACAAAATTAGCCAAAGTGACGGGTGTGCCTTCACACTCCCAACGAAGCTTTTATGTTCTCCACCATTGTTCTGCATCTTCCTCTAACAAGAATATCGCGAAAATCACCCTTCTTTTATCACTGTAATCAAATGCAGCATATATCCTTTCAACTTTTGCCAACCAAGCTTCAGCTTTTCCATCATCGGGTTCGCCTAGAAACTTGGAGAGGGGATGGAGATAGTTTGGTAGCCATCGCCAATTTGATGACGGTTTGGTGAGGGGAACCATTTTAGCGACAATCTCGTATCTGACGGACGATTCCCCTCATCGTGCCGTCGCAAATTCGAAATTGGCGACGGTACGGTGAGGGAAACCGTCTCTTACAAAATCTAGTAATTTTTGTTTCTGTTTTATTTTCAGAGAGGCGAACTTGGATTTCAAGTCTCACCTTCTTAACCTTATAATCCCTTAATAACCTTTTGTTTCTGTTTTATTTTCAGCTTTTGTGAGAGAATTATTCAATACTCCCACTCAACTATCCAAAAAAAAATCTCCGAAAGTTCACTGGTCTTAAGCAGCATTACCTAGAGCTAATTCTGCATTTCTTAAATTACCTTGTGAAAATTCCAAATTTCTTTTCTTATTTTATTCTTATCCTCTTCAAAATGACAAACCGGACTCATTGAAGATTTGGAAGAGGAATAAAGCTGATAAATTCAGTATTTCATTGATCACTTTCTTAACCTTCTTGACATATCGAAATAGAACAATAAAAAACTTCAAATTTACTTTTATTAATTCTTGAATTACATTCAGAAAAGGAAATTAGAAAAAAAAGAAAAATAAAAACATTTCAGAAAAAAGGAAATTTCTAGGGGAAGTACATTTTATGTGTGGACATAAATCGTATCTTGATCATCTTGCCCTTGATGGGGACAAATTAAGTGTTCCATCACTTGTATGCAATGCACTCTAATGTTGCTTCCTCAGTTTCTTGTTTTTGTTCATTCACTTTAATTTTCTCCTCAATAATTTCGGGATTTTTCCCACTCTTTTTAATTTTCTCCTCCATGTTCTTCCCCCACAAAATGCCGTATAGGCCCATCAGCAGCAATATAGCTCCACAAAAGCTGCATACATAATTTTTTCAGAAAAAAAAAGTTAATAAAATCAACAAAAAGTAGAGGTTAATTGACGCAAAATTATTGTATCAGTACGAATTGATAGGTCAGTCTCTCACATGATTAATATGACCTACACATGTGAGTCCGACCAATATATGAAAGATTGTTATCAGTCCGAACTGATTGACCATTTTTCATTAATAACATGCTATATGAAAACAAAAAGAGATGTTGTAAACCTTCCCCAGTGAAGAATCTCCTTAAAGAAGATTGCTGAGCAAGCAGCAGTTATAATAAGTGATAGGGGGTTAAATAAAGATGGAAACACAGGCCCTTTCTTCCCCACTACCCAAACTAGCAGCCAGTAAGTAATCCCAGTGACAACCACACCCTACAATCATTACAAGAAATTGATGGTGTTAGTAGATGAAAGATTTCATTTATGATATAAGCATTCTAGGATGTGCTCGTGAGAAATGATTATATCGTAATGAAGTAATATTATGAGAGAGATAATAACAGTGATATAGTGATGATGTATAGAGATAACAATGTAATTCCACATAACCGTTGAAATCTGATGGTGTTTGCAAGGGATTAAATGGATATTGGTGTTTAATGATACAAGAATCTATATGTCATCCTTGGAAAATATAAAATTATATGTCCTTTATCTGGATACCCACATACAATAGAAAACAAGACATAAAAACAAAACAAACTTTTCGTAGTACCTCGATCACTTGTATTGATTATATATATATATATATGTTATTTTATTTTTATTTAAGCGAGGTCTAAAATATTTTACATTACGTACTTAAAACGTTACATATGAAAATGGTCTCGAAACTTCTTGCATTTAAAGTAAGATTTATATCACAAATGGACTCTCCCACATTCCTTGCACAATGTGCAAGTTTTAATGACAATCACTAATTATATTAAATCAACGAAGAATCTATTAGAAAATATATGAAGATAAGGCTTTAGCACAAATCTTTTTTTGGTATTAGTTATATTTATATATATATAAATGTGTGTTTGTATACTAATACAAGAAAATAAAAAGAGGGGTTAGCCTAATAGTCTCCCTATACAGAAACCTCGCCACATTCCTTACTTGTGCAAGTATTATGTAAGTTTTTAATAACAAACACTTTTTCAAAAAATTCTAGATTTAAATGAATAAAGCAATCAACTAGAAAACTATTAGAAAAACTATGAAGATAAGGGATCAGCGCATAAATCTCTTCAAGTCATTTGTTTCATAAGATGTTGTCTTGATTTAGAATACTCACCTCATCTTTGACAAAATTTTCTTCAAATTTCAATAGTTTTCTGACTTGTCCCACCATGGCATCAGAAGGAAAATTGAGTAATAAATAGGAAAGTTGGCACTCTCTTAAAACTTGAAAGATTTCTTTATGAAGTAAATGTGAAATCTTAAATCTTTCCATTAGTGTCATAATCAATACAGCTTCCTCAAAATTGCATCAACTTAGTTTACTATAAAATTTTAGAAAAGGTCTGGAAACTATGCTAGTAATCTTTAGCAATTCAAAGACATACTTGTTCTTTGTTTGGAGAGGATAAAAATAATCTTTAAGGTCGGAATTATATTTTTCACTCTTAAGGTGTCCCATGGAATATATAATTTTAGAAAACAACAAGAAATATTGGCTGAAAGATTAAAAAAGTAAGGATCTAAATTAACAATAAAAAAAGATAGAAAAAAATTAATTCAAAAACAGCCAAAATGAAAATATATACGTATTGAATATGGGTGTTCATGAAATGCACCCTGACACATGCGGTTTGGTCAACAATTTATCCTCAGATAAAAAAAAGTTTATGAGGCTATCATCTTGGAACACCTATTTTAAATCCACAATTATATTGACCCACCTTGGCTTTACCACCCCTATGGAATCATCTTCTTTGTTTGTCTTTGTTCTTCGTGGCAACATTCTATTATGATTAGACCCTTTAATTAATATGATTGATTATTACCATCATTCTTCGTCTGATCTATTATCTAATTGAAGTAGTATTATATATCTAGAATTATTGTACTTTACTATTTTACTATGGCTATTTGTTAGTCGGACTAATGACATTTCAGCATAATAATCAATATAATCTTAAATTTTTAATCTAGTCATTTATCTAATTATTTATTGATGTACATTGGCAATGTGTGATTATTTGTTCAAATACTTATATGTTGCACTTTTCAATTTGCATATATTGTCTTGCGCATATTTAATTTTAATCCAAGCAATAAAAAGTCCTAGCTCAAACAAACTCTTTAAAAGGCTCCTTAGCCAAAAATAGGGAGTGAGATATTTTTCTTAGCTCAAACAAACTCTTTAAAAGGCTCCAATTTTTAGGGAGTCTCTGAATTTTCTATTTCGCTCAGTTTGCTATTTGACCCCCTAAATTTTGGGAGTTAGATTTGAATATCTGTTTAAACTAAAAGTTTTAAATTAAAATAATATAAAATTAAAAATAAAATTTTTAAAAAAAATAATTTTTAAAAAAATATACATAATTATTAAAAAGGTTCAAATTAAAAAAAATACTGTTAATAAGTAAAAATAATATTATTATTATCAATCTTACTGGAACATAGTCGTTAATAATTAAAAAATAAAAAATAAAAAATATTACTATTTAAAGTAAGGAATGATATTTGAGAGAAATTAAAACAAAAAGTGTTGTTGAAACGAAATTGAGATTGTGAGTTTTTCAAAATAGGGAGCCACTTGTTTTGCACCTTATTATATAGGGTTTTATCAATTTTTCTTTTCTTCCTTCAAAATTACTTATTAGCTAAAAGGGTATATTGAATTTATATAATCTAAGTGATGAACTTCTTCTCTATTTTTCTTTTTATATCCTTGCATTGGTGGCTAATATGCAATAATGTTCACCAACTTTGCTAACATATATATATAAGTAGGAAAATGAAAGGAAAAGCATACGCAATAAACCACAGAGATGAGATTAACATCCCATCCAAGTTTCCAAGCTGCCATGTTTCTTTCATGGGCAATGGCCCAAATTGCCGATTGTACGCTGCTGAAGAAGCATTGCAGTGTTGTGAGACGTAGTTTTGCTGGATATTGCTTAACAATGGGACCCTAAAAATTCATAATTAGTAGTTTAGTACTAATTAATCATTTATTTGTCAATAATTAATTAATGATGAAGAGAATTAAGAAAAGAATGATTATAATTATAATTAAACCTGCATGATAAGCCATATAGACCATGATAAGTTGCACAATAGCAAGATAAAAGAACCCTTTATCCAATCTGCTTTTGAATAAACCCTTGCTGATTGGTGTAGAATATCATGTTGGATAGTTGGATGCATTGGAGGTCCCTTGACGAAAGTGAATATCAAAGCTCCTGAAAGACCTATTGCTGAACCAAGCAACTTGAACAGTCCATGCTTTTCTTTTAACGAAATCTTCTCCATCCTGAAAATTCCGGATGAGTTGCATACTTTATTAATATTCTCTAGAACATGGTGTTCTTGGTTTTGGATTCTCTCATAATGATATAATGTTATAACGAAGATATATCAATATTGGTGGAATAATGTGTACACTTCACCACTAATAATCTCATTCATAACGTTATAATATTGTAAACAGATCCAAACGTCGTGTGATTGCCACACAATTTAAGTTACCAAGTTAGTTTTTCTTTTTCTTTTATTTTTATTATGTTACTTTTATCCCCCACCCCCACCTATCTCAACACCTAAGATTCGAACACTTACCAACCACAAGTCATGGAGAATATATAGCCCACGACTAGGCTATCTCAGAATCCTTAGTAAGTTCATTTATAGAAACATGGAAAATTTCCGTAAGTTATCGTACTTGAATGATTTGAATTACCACGACGGTTTTATAAGACAAACTTATAGGTTTATATGTGGGATTAAATAGTTATAGAGATGATAGGGTAGTCCATAATATTTTAATGTCAAATAGATAAAGAATAATACTTTATGTTATTCAAGTAATGTTTCACTCCTTCTTTGTATGTTAAGATCTTATGTATTAAATGTTAATTCATTTCTCATATAATAAGAACTCTTACAGTACGAGAGAGTTAAAACATCATGCGGGCAATACATAACTATATAAATCTATCTCTTATAATCTTCTCATTTACCTTAAGAAAGCAGCAAGTATGAAGGTAATGGCGGGGCCTATATTTGTGATGGCTGTTGCAAATGTTGCCGACACATAGTGTAGTGCAATGTAGTAAAGATTTAAGCTCATGGTGATCCTGAAAAGAAAAGCAATATTATTGAGTGATATCAAAGGTGTTACCCAGTCTCTAAAGTAGTGCAAACATTAATGATGACAATGAAGAGAAAAAATAATAATAATAATAAATTACCCGCAAAAAGAAGCAAAAAATGTCTTGATAAGAATGGAATACGATAATGTAGCTGACACCTCTCTGCAGAAAGTAGAAGAAAACATTTTTAATTATCAAGAATATATACTCTGTAATATTTAGATTTTCTCATAACGTTATAATATTATGAGGGTCGGGATATGATGATAACCTCTCAGTGAAGTAAGCAAAAGGAGCTAAGGCTGCTGAGGCGAGGGCTTGTCGATAAACGACGAAGACGTAAGGATTCACGCCATGAGTTATGGCTGCTTTGGACAGCAATGACATGCCAGCGTAAGCAAACTGTACCAATATCATTGCATAGTAATGGTTATTGCTCGCCATAGTTGTCCAACATCGTCTCAAAAGCTTCGTGTTGCACTCCATTTCTTTTGCTGCTTTCATGCACACGTGAAAGAGAGCTTAGTTAAATATCAGAAGAGATGTTCTATCTTGAGCCTTCGTAGTTCATGGTCACTACCTTATATAGGTCTATATATGTTGCTCACTAAACGTTAATTGTGCGAATAGTCCCCAATGTTTTAATATACATTTCATTTGAGTCCTTTTGGTTTTTTATTTATAACATTCAAGTACCTGAATTTTCACCCCAGGGACATGGTTTAGCGATAGTGGAGTAAAATTGTTCCTCTGAAGTCGCAAGTTCGACACTTTTCATTGTTTTGGAGTTCTGCCTTGACTGACTTGGTGCATGTGTAGGGGTACACCGCTGTAACCGGGAGTTTACCAGTTAGTAGCCGGGCTTTGTCGATTAATCTAATAATCGAGCTCCGCCAATTGGGTTCCCACGTCATCCAAAAAAAGTACCTGGATTTTCATACTTAGAATTAAATTGGCCCTGAAAATGACACATTGTTTGTTTTTGGAAGAAATATATATTAACCAATATTATTAGTTAAATGCTAATGTGTGTATAAGAAATGCTTTTTCGTTTTGTTCTTTGATGAATTATATATAAAAAATTCTAAAGGTTCATTATTTGAGGACCAATTTGATAAAACTGTAAAAATTTAAGAGAAACAAATGGGCTAGATGGGGTTAATTAGAACTGTAAAAATTAACCAATATTATGATATGTATAGATTGAGCTCCTAAGTTAGATTTCCTGTTTCGCTAAAGAATACTACCATCAAATTCACACCATGTAAGTTAGTTAGATTTCGTGTTTTGCTAAAGAATACTGCCCTCAAATTCATGTAAGTTAGTTAGATTTTGTGTTTTTTGGATTCATGGGAGGTTGAATAGATCTTAGACCTCTCACATCTAAAACGAAAATCTTACCATTAGACCAAATGGCTAGTGAGTTAGATTTCGTATTTTGCTAAATGATATTGCCATCAAATTCACACCATGCTGTGGTAGTTACTCACTCACACCACAATTTTTGTCTATTTTTGGATGTGCTATTGATAAAAAAAAAACTCATATACTGGTCTATGAATTCATGATTAATTCATGTGTGAGAATTAGATTCTCTAACAATCACTTCTGTTATTTTTCTTAAGACCGCGGTCTTGGATCTCAAAACCACTTTCTTGAACCTGGCAAATTGATTCAAAGCGCGCCAGAAATAATAAAATTTAGATTTATTTTGCTCAAGATAAGCTCTACATGCAAATATTCAGCCAGCCAAATAACAAACCAGTGGCCATAGATTTTCTGCGTCGCAGTTGTCTATAGCCACCCAGTTTGCGTGATGCCGGGCATGCAATATGCACTTCTCAAAAGGGTGACGTAAAGAATCCTCTATTCTTCTTCTGTTTTTTGCTCTGAGAATTTGAATAAAAAATGAAGGTAAAATTGTAAAAGGACAAATCAAGAGCATAAAATTGTAGGAATGAAAGAGACATTTCCCAATCGATTTATCCCATTCTTTGTCAACCTGGCAGTGGTGCGCACATTTATCATCATAGTTTTCTATCATAGGTGTAATCAAATGTATTATTCAATGGGAGATTCAGGAGTAGTACAATGATAAGGGTGAATAGCTCGGCACTTTTTTGTAATCGAGCGAAATTAGCTATAATTCCTCTGTAGTTTAAAAAAAATAGTCGTACTCCCTTGCGGTCTACCCGTTAATGCACACCACCCCCCTCCATCAATTTTTCCTTCTAAATTAACAGAAAGTGCTAACCATGCGTGAGTAATTAATGCAATTTTTAATAATTTTTAACGTATTTAATAATAAAATAATATTAGTAATTGAAATTTTTTATTTTTTTCTTTTTTCTTTTCATTTTCATCTATTTTTTTATTTACTAAAAAAAAAAAAAAATCATATTCTCCAACACACCCCCCAACCATGCACCCCAGCCCACCCCACCCCCCCACCCCTACCTTTACCCCCTCCCCCTCCTCCTCGTTGCGTCGGCGCAGCAGTAGCGAGGAGGGGGGAAGGGGGAGGGGGTGGGGGTGGGGGAAGGGTCGGGTGGGGTGTGTGGGTGGGGGGTGTGTTTGAAAAGATTATTATTTTTTTTTAGTAAATAAAAAAATAGATGAAAATGAAAAGAAAAAAGAAAAAAATAATATTTTTCAATTACTAATATTATTTTATTATTAAATACGTTACAAAACATTAAAAATCGCATTACTCGTGCGTGGATAGCACTTTTCGCTAATTTAGACGAAAAAATTGATGGAGGGGGGTGGTGTGCATCAATGGGTAGACCACAGGGGGGTTCGACTATATTTTTTGGACCACATGGGGGTTATAACTAGTTTCGCTTGACCACAGGGGGGTCCGAAACTATTCACCCTAATGATAAATTACACTTGGGGAAATAGATAAGGGTGGGGGGTTAGAAAAAAAACATTATTGAATGGTCATTGCATTGTGAAAGGTTATTGTAGATACAATATCTATTTTTATTTCCATAAGTTGTTTCACATTTTGGTGCCTTTTAGCTACAATTATCTTTCAAGATTCTAGCTAGGTAACTTCTATTCTAATCTCAAAGTGCCAATGTTGAAGTTATTAATTAATTTGAGTAACTATCATCTTTTAATCGTTTAATTTTTTAGATAAAATATAAATTACATGGTAACAAAAAGTAATGAGCTAGCTAGAGTCTCTTTGCGCTTATTTAAAAAAAAAATATATGTTTACGTGCAAAGTTTTAAAAGAAAATTTTGTCTAAGATAGTGTATTGAAGATAATAAATAAATAAAATAAAAACCATGCTCGTAACCTCTCCAAACCCGAGACTTGAAATAATTGAATTGACCAACATTTAGAAGTATTGTGATGGGAGAAAAATCTCGGCCCAAGCACTAATCCTTATATGGTAAGGTACAAAGCATTGGTAATAATTTCATTCCTGGAATAGAAAAATAATGATCACAATGAAGACTACTATAGTCAACTAAGTTGGTAATTAATAATTTCATTCCTGGGAAAGAAGAATAATGATCAGAAGCTGACACTTGTAGCCACTAACATCATAATGTTACAGGCCATAGACAACCATTATGAAATATTAATTTTATTTTATTAAAATTGTCTCGTTATGAGCATATTTATTCTCCACATAACAAGGGAATCAACTGCTAACAATTGGTGACAACAGTATCAGCCATGAACAAATCACAATATAACAACAAGACAAAAAACAGCCGCCACAATTGACATTTCTAGTTGAAGTGCGATGGCGACGGAACAAGAAATATCAGCCATGAACTTCACCCGTCCTCATATGGAAAGATATGACAAAGTTCCATACCGCCTTCTGCAGAGTTTTTCAATCATCCTTTTCGCACTGACAAGATTCAAGTGATAAATTCCTGTGAAAGCATATATATATATATATATATATATATATATATATCTGAGTTTTGGTAGGCAATTTTTGGGGAATCAAAATTGATGGTACCAATGTAACTCGATGCACAGTATGCAAATTATATTGTCGAGTTTTGATCTTCAGACCAGACGCTCCCACACGTTCAAACAGTGCATCTTAAGTTTTTTTTGATAAAATCATCTATTTGTGCTAATTATCAAAAGTCTTAAATTCGAGTATCGTCTTTAAGAAAAATTATTTTTGCATATAAGACTTGATAAAGTTGAACTTTTTTTTTTTTGCACGTAAGGGGGAGTGCTGAAATTATTAAATAATTAAAATAATTTATTTTTGATAGTTTAAACATTTGTATGAGTCGGTAAATTTATAGATTGTAAACTTAGCATGCTAGTCCATTACCTTATTATTTTTATAGTTTTATTTTATGTTACAAGGAAAATTGAACAAATCTGCAAACGTCTTAGATTTCCTCTTCGCATGTTTGGTTGTAGCTAGTCCTTTCATCATAACATTCTCAATATTGACTTGGTTAGACTCATTGTTGTTAAAACAATAGATAGAAATTTAAAACTTGATTGACTTGGTTAGACTCATTATATAGTTGAAATAATAAATAAAAAACTAAATTTTTTCATGACAATTTAAACGTTTAGACGATGTAATAATTGATTAATTTCAAAGTCAAGGCCCAAAAGAGGCCCCACCAACTCAAATTTCATCACCACTCATTTAAAGGTATGCTTTTATTTGGTTAAACTTAATAACAAAGAATTTCTTGTATGTGAGGTCATTTTAAAGACAATAAATAAATTATTGAAATCGATCCCTAATAGATTCAACTTTTAAATGAATTGTTATAATTGAATTAGCATATCAGCGAGCTGGAAATCTTGAATAGAAGCTCAAATTAACTCTGGATTATGAGTTTAAGCCACATGGACGCTGATATTAATAAGATATATAGTTTATAATGTTCAACTATATCTTATGTATACATACATTAACCTATACACTTTTAAACTTATAGACTCGTGAAGTTTTTACAAACTAGAATATTGTTTTTTCAAAGTCGACTAGGTAACTATGTGCAGATAAAAGCAGCACCGGCTTTACGAATTGTTGATGTTCTATTTCTCTTTTTTCACCAAAACTCGTATGTTGTTCTTATCACAAGGTGAAAATTAGCCAATCTTATTTTCAAAAGTTGGATAGAATGATTAAATATTTAGTGACGAATCCATGCACCTAAGTTTAGGGTATGCACTCGTTTAGTTAGAAAGGTTACGGTATGCGTTCATACAACAACAGTGTCCGATATAATAGTTTTTTTAAAAAAGAATAAAATATATATATATTTTTTTCAAGTTGAAAGTGTGCACAAACACATCCTCTTATTCACATCTGTCACTGTAAATATTAATTTATTGTAATTAAATATTATGAATTCGAAATACGTTTTTGACCTCCATTACACCTAGAGGAAACTAGCCAATCTTGATTTCCAACCATCATCACCTGAATTGTTATGGAGCTTAAGTCAGCATGGATCATGCGTATCATTAGAAAGTTAATGAATAACTGTTTTAGAGTTCAAAACAAGAACCACAATGTTTACAAACAAAAATATTATGAAACTTAATTTCAGCATGAAACATGCAATATCATTATTAAGCTTGTCCAGAATAAGAATCATCCTCAAGATTTTATCATTTTGCCTAAGACAAAAACCATCGCAGCAACAGGACAGAGCTAAATACAAAATCAAAAACTGTTGTCAATTGAAAGAAACGACGACGTAAGTTACGGGCATCGTACGTCTCTGAAGAAGTACATAACTTGGTTATGATGGTAGAAAGTAGTACGAAATGAGTTAAGGATGTCGTTAGGGTGTCGTTAATTTTTGCTGTTTTTCATAGAACATCATAGAAGAGACTAGAGAGAGAGGCCGACATTTTTTTAGATTCAAAAGAATGAGACACGTGTTAAATTAACTATAAAGAAAACTTTATATACTTGATTGAAATGAATTGGTTTAAATAATCTTGTAGTATGTAATGTTTGGAGAGAAATTTAATTATTTAAATTAATTTATTTCATAGTTATTGCTTGGATAATTCATGACTATCGAATTTTCTATCATAATGTTATTAGAGGATCTATATATCGCCACTAATTTTATTAGGCAGAATCGGATGACTCTAATTAGAATTTAGAATGAGAAACACGAAGTCAGTAATTGGGTAAGAGTGCTCCTTTCGAGTTGGCGAGTTTAGCACTTGTAAAAGAAAAAAAAAAGGAAAAAAGAGAGAGAGAGATCAAGAGAGGAAAAATTGGATAAGGTAATTGGCATGAGTTTTTAAGGGGTAGATTTTATTAGATTTGGATCATCTAATATAATTATAATGTTATAAAAGAGATCAAATGATGATAAATTATTCATGTATAGTTATAATCATGAAATGATTTAAATAATTTAGCATCAATTTTTTCATAATATTGTATGATATATGAGAGGATTGAAATCCGATTTTACTCGTCTCAGTGAGAGGGGCAATCTTATTTTGTCTTAAATTTTGCACTTCCTTAGGCTATCTCCAACATGCGTCCAAAAGCACCAAATTCTTTACATGTAGGGAAGTTATTGGAGATTTTGATCTCAAACAGTTTCCCTACACCTATTCCTACATGTAGAGAATTTCTACATCCGAATTTCGATCACTATCTCCACATGTAAAGATGCAATAATGATTCTCTAAACCTATCTCCACATCTCTACATGTGGTGTCAACAAAAATAGAGAGTTTTTAAAATAGAGAAGTTGTTAGAATGAAACTAAAATAGGGATTCTTTGAATTAAGAGATTTACTAAATGTAAAAAAATTGTTTGAGTGAAACTAAAATATGGAATTCCTAGATGTAGAGAAATAATCCAAATTTTTTACATGAAGAGAAAAATATAGGGAAACTGTTGAAATTGGTTTTAGGGTGTAGTTATAATATCAGAACGCTATAGAAACTCATCCCTTTCCATCCAATCCCAATTAGAGCAGGGATAATTTCAATTTCATTTTGGTTTAACTCGGATTAGGAAGCTACAACTAGGGCCGGGTGTAGGGGCGTGTCATGGGGGTATTAACATTCATGATGAAAGTATTATTCCTAACCAATTGGGGATAATCAAGGTGAGAGGTTGTGATATTCTAGTATATTTGAGTAGTTTATAAATGATTATTGTGAATATAAGATTAATGTATTCGAGTAGTTTATAAGTGGGTGGCATAAGTATAAAAAATAACTTAGGTTTACTATTTGGACCTAATTGATTGATATTCAAGTAGTTATTTCTTATACTTACAACATCAATCTTGCCTGCAAGTTTAGAGTTCTGAGCTTGGGGCGGGATATACACATTAGATTTTCCTCTCCAAAGAAAAGGAATAACAAAATAAAAAACTTAGATAGCGATTGGTACACTGGAATGAATTTCAACAAAAAATGAATGTAATTATGAATGGAATGAACTTGAAATGACAATAACATGCTTGGTATGTTCTAGCAATAAAGATAAGAATGAAAATATTGATTCCAAACTCATGTTTGGTAGTCAGTTTACAAGAGTAGTAATGAAAATAACTTGTATAATATAACAATATTATCATTTTATTATTATAGTATTAGAAATAAGAATAAACATGAATATAAATGTAAACAACATAAACATAATAATAAATAATAATAATAATAATAATAATAATTATCATTATTATTGTAATGATAATAATAATAAAAATGATAATGATACTATTACTAAGGGATGTTATATTATTATATTAATTTATTTTATTTATCAATATAATAATAGTAACATAAAATTATAATATAAATTTGAAATAATATAATATTATTATTATCAATATAATAATATAATATAATATAATAATATTATTATCAATATAATATAAATTTGAAATAGTTATTATTATTATCAATATAATAATAGTAACATAAAATTATAATATAAAATTGAAATAAAATACTAAATAAAAATAATAATAGTGATTATTCTAAGACATGTTATATTATTATATTAATTTATTTTTATTTTCCATTTATTTTATTATTATATCATATTTTACTATAGTACATTATTTATTAACATTGTTTTTAGTATTACTATTATTATTATTATTTAGTAGTTTATTTCAAATTTATATTATAATTTTATGTTACTATTATTATATTGATTTTATTATTTTATTCATATTTATGATTATGTTTATTTTTTATATTATTAATAGTATTGTATGTATTATTATTATGTTTTATATTATTATATATTATCGTTACATTATTTATTTCATTGTTTTATTATATATATATATATATATATATATATATATATATATATATATATATATATATATATATATATATATATATATATATATATTACTTGTAATCGTCATTATCCATATTTATCATTACTATTTATTATATTATTAATATTATTATATTTTTTGTTATTGTTTTCATATTAATATCATTTTTTATATTTAGTATTATTATTATTATTATTATTATTATATTTTACATTATTACTAGAATATATAACAATATACTTTTTGTTATTATCTTTATTTTTTGTTATTTATATCTATTATTTATTTTATTTTATTATTGTAATTATATTTTATTATTATTTTATATTTTTTATTGTTTTTTATTTTATATTATTATTTGTTATTATCGTATTATATATCTATTCGTATATTATAATGATGTTACCTTTATTTTATGATTATGATTATTTTATTTTATTGATATTTATTATTATAATAATTTATTTTTATTTTTATGTATTTTATATTGATATAACAGTTATCATAATAGTAATTATAAAAATATAAAAATAATAATGATTGTAGTAATTAATGTTATTTGAGTAGTGTGTAATATGTTCATTTTTTTTTTTTTTTGCTATTTTGGTCACTTGAGTAATAAATTTATTCCAAGAACTTGGAAAATTGAGATTCTCAAGTTAATTCCCTCATACCAAGCATAAGATTTGAAATAGAGTTGGGAATGTCACTCCATTTCCAATCTATTCCAATGTACTAATAACTACCTTGGAGAAATCTTGCCATCGTTTATTTTTCATTACTAATGATTTTTTTTTTCTTTTTTTTACCTTCCTCACCCATGAAACTCGAACTTTAGTCTCGCAACTATCAAGGAGAGTAACTCACCACTAGGCTCCTAAATCTCATCAATACAAATTAAATTTCATGTGTTAAAGGTGAAAGTTCAATCATCAAATTGAAGCACTAGGGACGCTTAGGATATGTTAAATTAATCAAAATTCACTGAAACGTATACCGTAAAGTATCTTTAAATTAATACTCGATAAATTAATGATCTATTTTAAATAATTAAATTGTTCGATTTCGACTTGGGACCAGTGTAAAAAATTAATAATTTTGATAAAAATTATAAGATAATACATTTAAAATATATTCTTTACATTTTATAGACTCATATATTTTGAAATTAATAATTAGTTAAAAAGTATATAATAAATTGACTATAAAGTTTTTTCAAAATATGGCCAAGCATTTTGTCTTTTGTTGAACTCCAATTAATCTAACTGAATCTCATCTTTAATTGTTCGCACGTGCCTAAAAGTCTTAGGGTTGCTTTCTTGTATTACAATAAGAAGTTTTGGAATGTCATTGATACTTTAAGTATTTCCTTTCGTGACACTATTTCAAAAGGTTTAGTGTCATCATCAACTTTAATTTAAGCTTTTTGTGGAGAACACCATGTCATGTTGTCAATAATCTCATCTATACTCAAAACTTTTGTATTGGTGTTATTTCACTGAAAAAGTTAAGAGGTAATTGACATCTACTTTTTACGGTACCCTCAATTTATTAATGGCATGTCTATCTTTATAAATTAATAATTATTGATATCTTTATAAATTGATATATCACTAAATTAATAAAAATTAGTGGTCTCAACACTATTGATTTAAAGATGTTATATTGTAGTTAATTATTGTGGCGGTTTGTAAGAAGCTGTTACTCAACAAGATGAATTATATGCTTTATTTGCAGGGAAAAAACCCTCGACTATGTAAAGCGGATTAACCAAGATAGAAAAGGAAAAATGATGAGGTATAGTAATAATTTGAAAGAAAATCCTTGTGATTAACTTATATAAATTATTATGATGAAAAAGAGCATTCTTCAGGACTCATGCCTAACATATTGCACACTATTGCTCTTTTAATTTTGAAAAAAAGAAAAGAAAAGAAGAGAACATCAATTTACATAAAGTTATACATGCATCTAAATACTTTTTATATCTTCAAGAAGTTTTATTGTATAGATGTGTTCGGTGTCGGGATAAAACTTTGGTCTTCTTTATCTCTTGTATTGTTTCCCTAATGTAATTGTCTCGCTATTTTCTTCATGGACTTTTCTTTCGATTGGTTTGAAAGAGAGTTTAGCTAGTTTTTTAAATAAATCGATGCATCTGTGTGAATATAGCCATAAAGGCTACTCAACAATCATTTTAGGGGATATCTCTCTGATCCCCTTCTTATCATACTCTAGAATAACATGCCACTACTACCCTTCTTAAATTTGTTTCATCATAGAAAATACGCCTAAATTTGAAAACTGATTGACGAGGGTTCCCGAGCTGATCCAAGCGAGCCGACCACTCCGAGCTGAGACCGGCTAATCCGTGCCCCATTAACAGCTTGTTCAGCTCAATGTCCAACCTAGACGACTGACCCGACCCCGTTAACCCCGACCTCAGTTCCAGCTGTTCCGATGGGATATAAAGCACTGATGGGACATAAAGCTGCGTCGCATTAAATGCTGTCAGACCCGAACTTAGTATAAATAGAGCTCCACCCTCTTCATTTAGGGGGAAAATCTCGTTATTAAATGCTATCAGCTACTTACCAGCTCGGACATACTAATCATTCGCATGCTTGAGGGGACAATCCGGGTCGTCACCCCGCCTTTTCCTTACTTTCCTTGTGCAGGTCCAATAGCCGACCGCGACAGTGCAGCTCGGAGGCGGACCTGAGGAGTCCAGCTAGGCTAAAGCAGCTCCCGAATTCAACTGTGAGACTTTCAACCTCGACAGTTTGGCGCCGTCTGTGGGGAACGATGAGTACTTTTATAACTCTCTTCGCTACTCATTGAGAAACCATCATGGTACAAACGAGAAGTCACAACATACCGGTAGAGGATTCGCCCAACCTGGAAGGGGACCTCGAAACCGCACAGGCGCCCAGCCAAAACCTAACCCAAGCCAACGTTGGAACGAGCCAATGTATACACCTAGCCACTCAAACCAACCCCGCAGCGGAAGGAGACCCCAACTCCAGCCTGTTACCGGAGATAAGCATGATGTTGAGGATGTTCGAAGAACTTAAGGAGCAGGTGGGCCGGCTGGCTGAGGGCCCCCTGGCACCGCAAGAGGATGTGCCGCGCCCATCGCACCCCCAGTTCCACATCCCGGAGCCTAGGCGGAAACGGACGCAAGAAGATGAGGGCTTCTTAGAGCCGATGCCGAGATTCGACGCGGCGAGAGGTAAAAGGGCGGCTCAAGCCGACCCCGAGCAGGCAAAGACCGCGGCTGCCATAGCTAAGGTCATCAACCAACTCGGTGTAAGCCCACTCTCTCCCGAGGTACTGGCCACGCCTCTGCCCACCGGCAACCGAATGCCCAACCTGGCCGTCTACAACGGAGATGGAGACCCTGCCAGCCACCTGCTCAATTTTGATCACCACATGACTCTGCACGACATGCCAGATCTCATGAAGGCAAAGACATTCCCGACCACCCTGGTTGGCAATGCCTTGGATTGGTTCCAAAAACTCCGTCCTGGATCAATTGCAAGTTTTCACCAGCTGGCTGAGGCTTTCCTATCCCGCTTCACGGGAAGCCGCCGCGCCACCCGCCATACTTCTACATTGCTGTTGGTGAAGCAACACATAGGTGAAAGTTTGAGGGCTTACACGGCTAGATTCAATGAAGAGTCCCTCCGAATTCCTAACTTGGAGGACTCCATGGCTCTGATGGCTTACCAGAGCAGGCTCAGGTCGGGCCCCTCACATCTTCCTTGGCAATCGACCCCGTGGATACTGTGTCCGAGTTGATGGTGCGGGCAGAAGGGTACATACACTCGGAGGAAATCCATCAGGCAAAAAGGGACGATGACAAGGAGAAGGAGGCGGGGAAGAAAGGAGAGGCCTCCCGAGCCCCACTTGGGGCCAAAGCCCAGAACGACCGAGGCAAGCAGCCACAGCAGCCGAAGCCAAACCCCCGGTTCACTATGTTCACTCCCCTTAACACCTCAAGGGAGCAGATCCTAATGGAGATCCAGCACCAGAACCACTTGCCTCCCGCTCAGAGAATGAAAGGCCGACCCGAGAAGCGCAATAGGACCAAGTATTGCCGCTACCACATGGACTACGGCCATACCACCGAGGAATGCAAAGACTTGAAACAGGAGATCGAGGCACTAATAGCCCGAGGCCACCTACAGAGGTATATAGATCCGCAGCCAACCCGGAATCCAGACCAAAGGGATAGGGAAAGGAGTCCGCCTAGGCGCCAGGCTGGGGGCGGACGCTTGGCCATGATTGAAACTATTGCGGGAGGATTGGCGTCGGGAGGCGAGACCTCAGCAAGCAGAAAAGGTTATGTTCGTGCAGGGAGGGAGTATGGAATAGTGAGAGGACCGGCCCCGGAGATGCAAGAGCTCACCTTCTCTTCAGAAGACTTGGAGGGGGTGATATTGCCTCACGACGACCCCCTGGTGATCACCGCTGAAATAGCCAACTTCACCGTCAAAAGGCTGATGGTGGACACCGGGAGCTCGGCAGAAGTCTTATTCCTAAGCGCTTTTGAGCATATGGGGTTGGACAGGAGCCGACTCAGACCGTTGAGGGGTACTTTAGCAGGTTTTACAGGGCAGTCCCACCGAGCCGAGGGAGTCATCAACCTCTCCCTGAAGCTGGAGGATGGGGATAAGTGGGTGTCAATGCAGGCCAACTTCATTGTAATGGATTGTAATTCCACTTACAACGGGATCTTGGGTCGGGTGGCACTTAATCACTTCAGGGCCGTCCCATCAACGTACCACCAGGCCTTGAAGTTCCCGACCCCGGCCGGGGTAGCCACCATTCGCAAAGCCCAGCTCTCAGCGCGGTAATGTTATGAAAACTCACTCCGGCCCAAATATTAAATCGACTGGGGACCAGATCTGCCCGAAGAAAAGAGAGATGCTAAGAGAGGAAGCCCGGCTGAGGACCTTCAGGAGGTGGAACTCTCCGATGAAACTAAGAGAGCCAAGATCGGGAGTGAACTATCTGCCAATCTCAAGAAAGGTATAAGCCAATTTCTTTTAAAGAATGAGCATGTATTTGCCTGGTCTGCCTCTGACATGACAGGAATTGACCCGAATGTGATTGAGCATCACCTGAATGCCGACCCGAATTACTATCCGGTGAAACAAAAGCGCCGGCACTTTCATTATGATAAGCAACAAATCATAGCGGAAGAAGTGGACAAGTTGGTGGATGCCGGCCACATAAAAAAATACAGTACCCAACCTGGCTATCCAATGTGGTGCTGGTGACTAAGTTCTCGGGTGGATGGAGACTGTGTATTGATTTCACCGACCTTAACAAAGCTTGCCCCAAGGACTGCTTCCCCCTACCACGGATTGACCAAATGGTGGACGCCACCTCCGGATTCGAGCTGCTCTCCTTCATGGATGCCTTCAAAGGTTATAATCAAATCAAGATGGCTCCCGGGGACAAGGAGAAGACCGCCTTCACCACCGATAAAAGACTCTACTACTATGAGGTCATGCCCTTTGGCCTCAAGAATGCTGGAGCCACATACACTCGGATGGTGAACAAGGTCTTCAAGAACCAGATTGGCCGGAATATGAAAATCTATGTAGATGATATGTTGGTCAAGAGCAGGAGGGCGGAAAACCATGTAACCGACCTGGCTGAGGCCTTCGCCGTCATGAAGCACTTTGGGATAAAATTGAACTCGAAAAAGTGCGCATTCGGCGTCAAGGCAGGCAAGTTCCTGGGCTTCATGGTCACAGCCCGCGGAATAGAGGCCAACCCGGAGAAGGTCCAGGCGAGACTAGACCTGGCACCACCGACTTGCGTAAAGGACGTCCAGGTGTTGGCAGGTAAAGTCACAGCGCTAAGCAGATTCATGTCCAGGTCGGCTGACAAGTGCGCTCCCTTATTCAAAATATTGAGGAATCCTAAGAACTTTGAATGGATTGAGGAATGCCAGAACGCCTTTCAAGAGCTGAAAAGGTATCTAGCTTCGCCACCCCTATTATCCCGACCTGAGGTGGGGGAGGAGCTAGTAATATACTTAGCATGCTCGGGTACAGCGGTGGTGGCGCGCTAGTCCGAGAAGAAGGAAAGGAACAGAAGCCGGTTTACTATGTTAGCAAAACCTTGCAGGGAGCCGAGGTGAGATACTCCTCCTTGGAAAAACTCGCCCTCGCGCTCATCACGGCGGCTAGAAAGTTGAAGATCCGATTAAGGTCATGACTGATGCCCCACTCAAATCCATCATGCACAAGCCAGAGGCGTCGGGCAGGCTACTGAAATGGGCAGTTGATCTGAGTCAACTCGACATCACCTACCAGCCCAGGACAGCCATCAAAGCCCAAGCCATTGCTGACTTTGTTGTAGAATGCACTGGCCGAGCAGAGCATGACCCGAAGGACGTATGGAAGGTCCATGTGGATGGGGCCTCAGGGAAGTCCGGAAGCGGAGCTGGGGTGGTCATCCTCGACCCAAACCGGCATGAGCACCAGTACTCCCTCAAGTTCACCTTCTCGGCGTCCAACAATGAAGCAGAGTACGAAGCGGTGATTGCAGGGCTAAAAATTGCAGCTCAGCTCAGGGCTCAGACAATCGACCTAAGCACCGACTCTCAGTTGGTCTCTAGTCAGATATCGGGGGAGTTCGAAGCCAAAGACAGTGCTATGCTAGCCTACCTCAACAGAGTCAAGGATTTGACCTCAACACTCAGAAGGTTCACGATACAGCAGATTCCCAGGGAAGAGAATATGAAGGCTGACGCCCTATCTAGGCTGGCCTTAGGCGAAAGCCGACCTGCCCTTGTCCACGTGGACGAGGTATCTGAACCTAGTATCCAGTTGGGAGTACAGGCAGTAGCCGAGCTCAATTTAAATCCAGATTGGACCAAACCAATCATGGACTACTTGGAAAGGGGTATGACCCCAGAGGATGAGAAAGCTGCTTGAAAACTCATGAAGCAGGCCTCAAGGTTTGTCATAATTGCCGGGCAGCTCTACAAAAGAGCCTACACCTGGCCTCTTTTGAAATGTGTTGGACCCGAAGAAGGAAACTATGTCCTCCGGGAGATTCATGAAGGGGTGTGTGGAAACCACTTGGGGGTAAAGCTCTGGCTCGGAAGGCATTAAGGCACGGCTATTTCTGGCCAACCTTAGAACAAGATGCCAAAGAGTATGTAAAAAAGTGCGACACCTGCCAGAGGTTCGCCAACGTGCAACGGAAGCCTGCTGTGGACCTCACAGTGATGGTAAGCCCTTGGCCATTCTATCAGTGGGGTCTAGACATCATCGGCCCCTTGCCGACCGGTGTCAGCCAAAAGAAGCACGCCTTCGTGGCCGTAGACTACTTCACTAAATGGCCCGAGGCTGAAGGTGTTGCCAGAATAACAGAAAAAGCAACTTAGGATTTCGTATGGAAAAATATCATTTGCCGATTTGGGGTGCCAAAGGTCATCGTCACTGATCACGGCAAGCAATTCGACAGTGCATACTTTCAAGGCAAATGTGCTGAGATTGCGATCGACCTCAGATTCTCGTCCGTTGCTCACCCTCAAAGTAATGGCCAAGTTGAAAGGACTAACCAAATCATTTTGCAGGGTCTGAAAACCAAGCTGGAGGAAGCAGAGGGCCAATGGGCATCAATTCTCCCAGAAGTGATGTGGGCTCAGCGGACCAACACCAGCTCGGCGACGAGAGAATCGCCCTTCGAACTGACCTTCAGCACTCAAGCAGTGCTGCCAGTGGAGATCGGGTCTCCGACCAGTAGAACCCTCCACCATGACCCAGAAATAAACGGAGCACGAATCCGTGAAGAGCTCGACCTCGCCGAAGAGCTCCGAGCTAAAGCTCAAATCAAAATGCTGGCCAGCAAAGCTGCAATGAAAAGAGCCTTTTCCAAACAGGTCAAGCCTAAGCCTATTAAGGTCGGCGACCTTGTACTCAGGAAGGCCATCTTTTTGCCCCGCTCCACAAACAAGCTTTCCCCGACTTGGGAGGGACCCTACGAAGTCATGAAAGAAGTCCGACCCGGGACCTTCTACCTTCGAGACAAGAACGGAAAACTGTTAAAAAATGCATGGCATTCAGAACATCTGAAGCGGTATTTTGTCTAAAAACGGCCCCGAGCCGAAACATTTTGTAAACGGCCCCGAGGCAAAGTATTTTGTAAAGGCCCCGAGCCGAAACATTACTTGTACGAATTCAATGCAATGCAATTTTGTAAACTAGAGTGAATTCCCGACCTGGGGACAGACTCCCGCACGATGCCCGACTCGGGTCCAAGTGCTACAACTACAAAAATTACTCCAACTCGGGTTAACGCAGTGGCCATGCGTAATCACGAAGTAAACCAGCTCGGACTAATTTCCAGCTCGGGTAAAATCAATGACAATTTGATTAAATTTGCCAGTTCGGATTGTGTTCCAACTCGGTGTTTTCCGGCTTTAGGTCGGCACATTTGTCAGCATTAATTTGACCAATTTTATAACGGACTGACGAGCTCGATTTGGTAACGATTATAAAATTGCCTCGATTATTCCGGCTCGGATTAAGATGGTAGAACGCTTAACCACTTCCAGCTCGGTTCATTAAAACTTAAGTTTGAATGGTCCATTAAGATTGGTCCGACCCCACTTGAGTAAAAATTTGCGACAATAAACATACATGTACGAAACGCAAATAAAGCCAAAGCAAACATTCCATTAAAACTGAAAAGTGATTACAAAGGCCCAGCTCGGGCAAGATTACAATAACCCTACTAGGGAAACACTGCAAAATCTATTTTGGCGCGGCAGCGGAGGTGGCGGCCTCAGCTTCATCCCCAACCTGGTCCAGGCCCTTCTGGACAAACTCAGTAACCTCCTTGGCCTGGGATATCAGGTCGGACGGAAGCTCGGGGATCTCCCAGAATTCTGGTAGCGGAACCTCCAAGATCTCGATGTAGGCGTTCTTGGAAGTTGGGAAGAAAGTCTTCGCTCCCTCCCGAGCCGCAGCTTGACCCCGGAAGTAGACCTCCCCTTCCGCCTACTTCACCATGGCCCCGCCTCCCGTGGCCAACCAATCCCCCGCCGCGTCGCTGGACTTGAAGGCCTCTACTGCCTTCTCCCCCTGGACGCCGACCCGCTCCACTAGATCTTTGAACTTAGCCTCGGCTTCCCGTTTCTCTCGCTTATAACGGTCAACGTCCTTGGCCGCGGCTTCGCGTCGATCCTTCTCCATGTCTAGCTCCTTCTTCAGGCGGTCGACTTCCGCTGAATCAGTTTTCTGCCTTTGAGCGGCCTATTCCCTCACGGTTTCAAGCTCGGCTCGGGCATCAACATATCGTTGCTCGAGCTCGACGCAGTGAGTTTGGGCCTTGATAAGGAAGCTGAGGGCAGAGAGGATGTGGGACTCGGCCTGATTCAGCAGAAAATAAAACGATCAGCCGAGCTAAAAATACAACCTTAACAGAAGATGGTTAAGGACTTATAGTGACTATGGCCGTCCTCAAATCCAGCGAGAGTTGCTCGGCGGGGACCGTCGCCAGCTTGGGGTCGCGATCCACCTTGGACGCCTCCATGAAGTGCTTGTCGGGAGGGCTCACCTCCGTGGCCTTGCCCTTCCCAGAGTGTTCGGGCCGACGTCACTTTCTGCCCTCGGGTCGGGAGGAAGAGCGCTCCGGGATCGCTAGGCTCGATCCCGATTTCTTCGGCAAAGGGGACCCCGAAGCCCCTTTTGAAGAGACCTCGGGGCCGACCTCTCGCCCTTGGCCGCTGGGGCGCTGCCTTTGACCTTGGCCGGTGCCGCCCAGTCCTGACCGAGCAGATGCATCGCCACTGACCTCACTCTTCCTCCGTACCTGGGCGTATGCAAGCTTCCTCATGTCCGCCATATCTGCAAAAACCAGGTCAAAGGGGTTAAAAAATGAGTCGAAGACCCAACTAAAAAAGCTAAGCTAGTAAACGGGACGGGAGGTCGGACGCCAATCCTGCAAACTGACCCTCTTCCGAGCTAGACCCGCCATCTTCTTCTGGGTCGAAAATCAGATGGGGATGATCCCTCGAGAGGTCGGGCTCCCGACCAAACAACTTGGAACCCCAGATTCGCTCCCATTTCAGCACGCTGTCAATGTCTATCAGCATCCCGGGCGCGGGCTTGAGCACTGCAACTTCTCTAAGCTCCTCCTTCGAGAGTTTAGGGTCATCGTTGGTGGTTTTCCTCAGGCTCGGAAGCCAGTCCAGCCTATCTCGGGGACTCACAGACGACTCCCCCCAATAATAGACATTCTGCCAGCCCTTGTTAGAGGAGTGCCACTTGGTGAATATGGAGTGGCCGACCCGAGCTGCGAAGTGGAACCACCCTGGCTGCTTCGGGTTGGGTTTGCACACGAAGAAATGCCTGAATCGGCGCAAGGTTGGCTCCACTCCCTTCTCCAAGCAGAACACGTAGAAGGCCACCATTATGGCCCAACCATTCGGTGACATCTGACCCGGGCTGAGCTCGAAATGGTTCAGAATTCCAATGATGAAGCCAGGGAGGGGGAGCTGGATGACGTCGAAGGCCAGATCGTATATGGTGTAGTGGTTGGCTGGGGGGTAACACGCTGATTCTTGCAGACCTGGAACCTTCAGCTTGTGATGCCAGTCAACTGACCAGTTCCTCAGCTTTGCGTTCGCCATCTGCACCGTAGAATGGCACTCGCGCTTGCAGCAGGCAACCAGCTGCTCGATCCTCTTCCCTCGAATTGAAGACGCGCTGGCTGAAGCCGAGCTCCGAGGTCGAACAGCACTGACTCGAACAGCCTCGATCGGCTCGGTGGCAGAAACCCCGGCTAAGAACTCTTGTGGTATCTCGATGCCCTCCAGTCGATTCAGCGGCACCTCATCCTCCCCGTCATCGAATTCTCCCAGGTCGGCCAAAGGATCCTCAGCTTCCTCTCGCACTAGTCTGACCCCAATAACTTGGCAGTCGTCGTTGCTCCTCTCGTGATTTGGTTTCCGAGTCGGCCCTGAGGACGAGCTGGTGCTCTCTCCGCCACGGTTCCTATTCGAGGTAGACCCCGAGCTCGGTGGACTTTCATCTCCACCATAAGACCTTACTTCCATAGCTTGGGAATCTTTCGATTCCGACCTCCCCATCCTGTCTACAGCAAATACAAATGTACAGGAATGACTAGAGGGAGTCGGGACGTACCTAATGCTCAACTACGGAGTATGCTGGGTCCGAGCTGAGTTATCCCGAGAAGATCCTTTCCGAGGTAGTTGTGTCCGATCACTCTAGTGTCCGACCTGAATTCCTTGGGAAATTGAAAGCGAAGTATGGAGCGAATCTCGGAGAGTATGGCCCTATTTATAGGCATCACTGAAAGTCGCCTCGGGAAGCTCAAACGTCGCGTCTCACCAGAACCGCCAGGTGACGTGGCCATCCCTACTCTATCGGGGTCGGGCACCTACTGCTCGGGATTAACTTCCGTCTAGATCTCGCCCTCTCGATCTCGAATTGGGAGGGAGAGGGAATTGACGAGGGTTCCCGAGCTGATCCAAGCGAGCCGACCACTCTGAGCTGAGACCGGCTAATCCGCGCCCTATTAACAGCTTGTTCAGCTCAATGTCCAACCTAGACGACTGACCCGACCCCATTAACCCCGACCTCAGTCCCAGCTGTTCCGATGGGACATAAAGCACTGATGGGACATAAAGCTGCATCGCATTAAATGCTGTCAGACCCGAACTTAGTATAAATAGAGCTCCACCCTCTTCATTTAGGGGGATCTCGTTATTAAATGCTATCAGCTACTTACCAGCTCGGACATACTAATTATTCGCACGCTTGAGGGAAAAATCCGGGTCGTCACCCCGCCTTTTCCTTACTTTCCTTGTGCAGGTCCAATAGTCGACCGCAACAGTGCAGCTCGGAGGCGGACCTGAGAAGTCCAGCTCGGCTAAAGCAGCTCCCGAATTCAACTGTGAGACTTTCAACCTCGACACTGATTTTTAAAGTTTTGCTGCTAAATAGGGGTGCAAAATCACTAATTTGTTCATGTATGGGCTCATGAAACTAGGGCTAACATGAGGTGAAGTGAGCCGAGCACTAACATGAAAAAACTAGGGCTTGTGTAATAACGAGCCTAGTACAAGCAACGACTATGTTAGAGTTAGATGTCTTCATGAACACTCACCATTAAGTATAAGGAAAATGGTAAGAATGGTCCCCATTGTTTCATTTTTGTTTAAAATAGTCTTCATTGTTTAAAAAGATTCAAATTAGTCCCAATTGTTTCATAAAAGTTCAAATCAATCCTCATTGTTTTCATAAAAGTTCAAATCAGTCCCCAATGTTTAAAAAAGATTCAGTTTAGTCTTTATTATTTTAAAAGGTTCAAAAAGGTCCTCAATATTTTTCAAACGATTCAGTTTAATCCCCAATGTTTTCTAAAATATTCAAAAAGGTCTCCAATGTTTTCTAAAAAACTCAAACTGATCATCACTATCAAAATAACCATTAACTTTGATAAAATAGTAGCCACGTGCGTGTCACGTGACCAGTCTTTGAAGGACAATTTCGGTAAAAGAAATATATATTTTTTTAAGTTTGAATCACGTGATCATTATAAATTATGAATTATTCTTGAAATTTCGATTCTAACAGACTAAATTTTATAAAATTTGGACAAAAATTGAAGTAGTTATGATTTTTTAAAGATTATGCATAATTTGTAATTTTTTTTTTTACTCGCATCGTGCAACCACGCGACTTTAACGATCAAAATCTAACAAAAATTGAAGATTGGACTAACGGTATCACATAAGTTTAACGTTTGAGACTAAAGTGTCCGATTTAAAACGTTTAGGACCAAAATGTCAAAACTCACAAACGTTTAGAACTAAATGAACTATTTTCTCTTAAGAGAATAAGTAAATGAGAGAATCCAAGACCCTATTCCAAAAGAACGGACATCGATAATCAGGCATTTTTGTTTTTGTTTGGATTGGGCCGGATTGTACAGTATTTTGCTCAAGGTTTTGATCTTATATTGAGTCCATTTGGCTTGTTCCATGTTCCCATTTGAATAGGCTTTCTATTCAAAAGTTAAAAGCATATGAAATTTTTGGGCTTGATCAAGGTTTCAATTTCAATTACATTAGCATATGAAACATGCTAATACTATTATTAATTATTCCATTGTTAATGTAACACTTGGCATTTTGAGATGTCTCGAAATTTGATTTATTTTTAAAAATTAATCTACATATTTGTAGTCTTTATTGTCATTTGCAATGAGAATATGGGAATTCCGTGTCGGTATGAATTTGAAAAACATGACCAATTGAATAAAGTGATAGTTTTAGCTTCCAAAAGGAAAAAAGAAAACTTGAATTTTTCGAGAGTAACTCTAAATTTGGGATGGAAGGAGTAGCTAGTAATCCAATTATAAAAATATTAAATACCACCATTATTATACAATTGATTTTTTGTTCTTTTTGTGGTATTATGGAGGTCGAATCTATAAACTAAACTCAGAAACTCTAACCATAACAGATTGTTATTTGATTATTTTAACTAACTCGTAGGTGTTAATACAGATTTTATTAGCAGGGACACTTATCTAATGTAAAACTTAGAATCAATGCCTTTGATGCTTCTATATATTTCAGTTATTAAATTTTTTATTTTCTTTTGTTCATGCAATATTTAGAATCACAAGTTTTTACATGTCATTTGAATTCTTTTTTTTTTTCTTTTTTCTTTTTCCCTTTCTTTGGTCAAAATGTCATCCGAATTCTAAGTGGAGCCTTTAACAGATTTCCGTCAATTTTGTGTGGTAAAGAAAGAAGGTGATGATCAATGTGCAGGAAAAAATTTACCTATAAATAGTGATCAAATATGGCTACAAGAAAAACATCATCATCTCTCCCTCAATAATAAAATAAAGTCTCTATAGCCATAGAGAGGTAACCCCAATGCGATAGCAAAATTTTAAGCTCAAATAACACCTCTCAAATGGCTTCCAATGGAGTTAGTGTTCTCTTATTCATCTCCACCATTTTATGTTTATTTTCATTGTCATCACAACAAGCTCAACCTCAACCAAAGCCCTTTAAGAGAGGAGTAAAACCAAAAGTTCCTCCAGGTGGGACATGGCAGTTGTTTCATCCAAACATAGGCGTGTCCGCCATGCATATGCAACTTATGCACAATAACAAAATTGTGATCTTTGATCGTACCGATACTGGACCTTCCAACCTCACACTCGACGCAGGGAATTGCCGAAAAAAGAAGGACGCAAGAGGCATAGATGTCGAGGATTGCCACGCATACTCAGTCATGATGGATTTAAAGACGAAGAAAATTCGGCCTCTTAAAGTCCACACCGACGTGTGGTGTTCTTCAGGCGCTGTATCCCCTGATGGAACATTGGTTCAAACTGGAGGCTTTCAGGCTGGTGCCGATAAGATCCGATTGTTCAAGCCATGCTATAATGATAATGATCCGTGTGATTGGCAAGAATTACCAGAAGGAATGGGTGAAAGAAGATGGTATTCAACGGATCAGATATTGCCAGACGGGCGTATAATCATCATTGGAGGCGAAATGGCATTTAGCTATGAATTCTTCCCCAAGGAAGCAAACAAACCTCTTTTCTATCGTCTTCCATTCTTGGAAGAAACCAAAGATTTTCCTCAGCCAGACAATTTATATCCAGCAGTGCATTTGTTGCCTGACGGTAACCTTTTCGTCTTTGCCAACAGACGTTCGATATTGCTTGATTACATCAACCACAGGGTTATTAAAGAATACCCAATGATCCCGGGTGAAATAAGGTCATATCCTTGCACTGGAACGTCTGCGATGCTTCCGATAAAGTTAAACAAAGATCAGCAAATACCACCAGAGGCTGAGGTGATGATATGTGGTGGTACAAAAAAAGAAGCGCCATTGTTGGCCGAATCCCAGAAGATCTTTATAGAGGCTTCCAGGACTTGTGGACGATTGAAGGTTACAGACCCTAATCCTCAGTGGTTTATGGAGGAAATGCCAATGCCTAGGATGATGCCAGACATGGTAAATTTACCCACAGGTGATATACTCATCGTCAATGGTGGAAGGTCCGGCTCCGGTGGATGGGAATGGGGAGAAGACGCGGCTCTGGAACCGGTTCTTTACAGGCCTTATGAGCAAGATCTCAAGAAAAGATTCAAAGTTCAAAACCCTAGCAAGATTCCAAGAATGTATCACTCCACCGCTTTGTTATTGCCTGACGCAAGAGTGTTGATTTCTGGAAGCAACCCTCATCAGGTCAACACATTCACCGGAAAATTCCCAACTGATTTGACCATGGAGACATTCACACCTGATTATCTCACCAGGAAGGGTCATTATCGGCCCTCAATAAAGAGACTGTCGGCTCAAAAAAACGTTATTAAGTACGGTGAGAGGTTCGAAATTGAAATGACGGTGAGATCATATCGTTCTAATAATTTCCAGGTGGTTTTGGCCTACCCATCCTTCACTACTCATTCAGTACAGATGAACCAAAGGTTGGTAGTGTTGCCAGTCGAAGAGGTTAAACCAACGGGTCCGCCGGGAGCATATAAGGTGAGCGTTCAAGGACCATTATCAGGCAATGTTGCACCACCAGGGTACTATATGTTGTTCGTCGTCAATGGTGGAATACCAGGCCACAGTGTTTGGGTGCAGATAGTCCCTCTCTGATTTTGTAGTCGGTATTATAGTAGAGGAATTCAAAATGAAACATAAGTTTAATTTGGTGGAAAATTGAAGATCATTTATGTGATGAATATATATGAGAACATTTGATGGATGTACATATGATTTTTGTTTACAATGCTCTTTTTGACGTTTGATATATGTATGTATGATTTTTGTTGACAATTAATGTTCTTTTTAACATATATAAACATTATTCGACATGCGTCGTCTAATTTAATTATTTCTCCTGAATTGCAATGCAATGATCAGCTTTCTATTGGCTTGATCATTTAATTTTGGTACCTTGTACGATCTTTTGCTTCAAATTTATTACATAAGATCAACCTAAAATGAATTCTGTGCTTCCACGATTCTTTATCAGTGGAGATGATGAAGTAGTTTTGAAAATCAAGATTAGTGGAGTTGTAGGGACTAAGTGAATTTTTAAATTGAAAAAAAATAATGTCAACATTTTAAAGGTGTTTTTAAAATATTTAATTTGTAAGAGCAATGGAAATTAAATTAATAATAATATCTCCCTAACAACCACCCAAAGAAAAGTAAGTACAATTAACTAGTCTTTTCATAATTCACTTGTCCATGGCCAATTTCAATTGCATATCAATGATATGGTCTCATTAATGGTTCTAACTGTACCAAATATGGGCTATTCTTGTTCTCTAGGTTTAACAATTGGAAAATACTTGGGTGACGGACTAGTCCATCCCAGTTCGTCTGGACCTCACAATGAGGTATGGTTAATTCAAGTGTGTGGCACGTAATTATGAGGTGCAAACGGGTGCAGTCGTCCGAACCCAAGAGTATCTTTTGCCAATGATGAACGATTGGTGGAAGTTGGAGAAATTTTTTAAAAAGTTTAAACTGATCGGTTAGTTAGATTTTTACTTATAAAACATGGGAGGTCACACACATGTGAGAATATTTCATATGAGTAAAAGTCCTGACTTACTAGTCAGTTAAGACTTTTTGAAGAGTTTTCCGTGGAAGTTGGGATCTGACATTGAATTAGAGAGTGATGGGAAGTGAATCAAGGAGAGAAGCAACTTATTCGATTTGAGTTGCAACTATCAGCAAACACAAGTTCTTACCTTCGGGTGTGGGCTTTTTCTTTTCTCAAGAAAAGAAAATGTAGACAATTTAGGTTGTTAACATTGCATTTACAAACGTCTGTAAGACTTAAATGTTTTAACGTCTCGTATTTTTAGGTCTTAATTAATTTTTTTTTGGTTTAGAGTCTTACGAATTTAAAAAGTTAATCTTCTTAAGCATGTAACAATTGCGCTCTCGAGATTCGCTTAAGTAGAATGTGAGGACGTGACAAATGCAATAACCAAACAACTTATTTATACGCTAGCTCAATTGAAATTTGGAATTTGTAATTGTCAATTACACAAATAAGAGGTTGAATGGTGTGGCATGACAACTTGCATTCTCAACAAAAAAAAAAACTTTACGGGTAGATTAAATGTGGTCTGTTTAAGGTGAGTTTCTCGTGTGTCAAAAAGAAAAAAGCCAGTTAATCCCCTTATCAATTGCTAGAGAAATGGTACAAAAGTAAAGACTGAAATTAACTTGTGCAATTGCAAAACTCGAATAATTGAAAAAACTGTCATTCCCTCTTTCTGGCTTCATTATGAAGATCCAGAAAATCATTGAGACATATTTACAACACTTTGTTATGCCTGCCTGAAAATGGCATTCCACTTACAAAATTCCACAACCTATGTTACTTGTTAGGCCTCGTTAATCTATACTTGTAACGTAACGCCCAGAAAAGATAATGCAAGAAATTTAGTAAACTTAGCACACACATCAGCCAGTAGAACAGGTCCAACCGGTAGTGATTCAAGTTGTGACCAGAGAGCCAAGGTTTGCGCGTTGAGCTGCCTGTAACGCTGTTAACTATTGATACAATGACCGTGCTGAGGTAGTATCCCATGGCCAACGACGCCCAAGATAGCGATGTAGCCAATGATCTCATGTTAATTGGTGCTTCTGTGAAGAAAAATTCCAGCAGTCCTGCTAAGGTGAAAAGGTCAGCTGATCCAAGAAACAAGTACTGAAAAGCAATCCAGAAAAATGTGATGGGTAGCGGTTTGGTTGAATCAGTTAATCCCGAGTCTGTAGCAACATTCTTGCGCTTGATCTCAACTACAGCTGCTACTGCCATGGATATAATGGATAGGACCAATCCGATCCCTATGCGCTGCAGATGAGTGATTCCCATTTCAGTTTTCGTGACTCTACGTGCGAATGGGATGATGAAGTAGTCATAGACTGGTGCAATGATCATGATAAAGAGTACAGGGAATACAGGAAGTGAAGCTGGTGGGACTTTTAGGGAGCCAAGCTTTGTATCCATTGTTGCAGCTTGTTCAACTGAGTATGTAGAGAGCTGAGCTAGGCAGCAATTCAGCATGATTGTGCAAGCAAAAATAGGGAGGATTTTTATCACAATCTTGACTTCTTCCACTTGTTCAACTGAGCATTCGAGTGCCCCGTGAGCTGGATTGCCTACCACTGCTCTGTTGAGAAATTTGAGATAGTCTGATGGATTTTCGATGGCTTCCACATCTTTCCCACTTATGGCTTTCCCTTCATCCTTGGAGGTTGGATTCGTAGGAGAAGGGCTTGTCGTCATGCTAGCAATAACATTGCTTGAACTTTTTGATGAACAAGAATTTAGGAACGCGGCAATCAGGACCTGTTCAAATAAGGCATCAATCAGTTGCCTGTAATCCGAGGATAGAAATCGACAAACATTGTAGACTTCATTTGACAGTAGAAGAACAGGCATTGGTGAAAAACTTGAAAAGAATTATGGTGCTCTGACTGCGAAATTTATCTTATTTATAAAAAATGGAGCTGGATGGATTGGCACAAATGTTTTAAGACTTTCAAGAATAAAAGAGTTTGCCAGGATCAAATTTAATCCACCTATAAGCGCGATTAGTAGTTTGTAATATATGTTGCTCGTCAGAAGAAAAACAAAACATCATTAATTACTAATAATATGCCACAATGTAAGAAATCAGGCAATTTGATTGCAAAGATAGATTAATATGATAAACCAGGCGGCAATGTAATGACAAGCATATACTCACTAACCTTGAATATAGTAGTAAATGGACTTCCACGAGGTATCTTATTCCTGTAAAATGCAGAACCAGCAAGAAAGATTGGAATCGAAAAGAATATCGACAATGTGGAGATTCCGAACCCCCATTCCCACCCCTTGTTGTCTTCAATCCACACGACTAAAGTCACCGCGATCAGAGCACCACAGGCGAGACAGAACACGTAATAGTTGAAGAAAGTTGATGTTTGCTTTCTTCCCTGTGGAGTTTCTTGGTCGAATTGTTCAGCTCCATGAGGTGCTAGTGATCCCTTAATGCCTCCAACGCCTAATGCTACTAGATAGAGGCCAGTGAACAGCATTGCAGCTTCTGCACCATGAACTTGCTCGCACGGCATGTGAGGGATAGTCAGGTCACATTGTGGTGGCTTCAGGGATTTTGAACGAGCTTGCACTGTTAGTATTACCAGGCCCTGTTTAACATTCAAAAGTTCATGGAATGAGAGAAATGTGAAAGCCTATAGCCTGTTAGTAAAATCAAGAAATGCATAATGTTGAAATTTGAAATTAATTTCATTAAAAAGTAAGTATGTTATTTTAGTGTTTGATAATTCTTTTGTTACTTCAAGATGGATTAACGAAATGGTAGGAAAAAATAGTAAAATATTAGTATCCTAGCTAAAACAAGAAGTTTTGTTGAAGTGAAAAGCAATAGAGACTGAAATAGGGAAAGCCTGTATCATCTCCCTATAATAGGGAAAAAGTAGGGGGTACATCGGAGATGGCCTTATGCTAATCTTGTAATATGACAAAGGTGAATGATGAACATAAAATTTCTGCAAATGATGTTATCTCAATTAAGTATATATGTATAAAATTAATGATTGCTATTTTCCTTGACAGTTAGGAACATCAGGATTCAAATTATTGTTATATTTAAAAAGAAAGTTGTTAATATAGATAAAGAAAAGGTGTTATACATAGGCCCTTGTGTTTTGAATATGCCTTATTCAAGCATGGTCATTTATTTTGGAATTCGACATCTATGTTGTAAGCTCGAAAAAAGTTCTTGTGAAAAAAAAAAAAAAAAAAGGTGTTGGTTGAGGTGATCGATCACAATATGGTATAAGAGTCTAAATATCAAAAGATTTGGAATTCAAAACTTACCGCGACTCATGTCCAAACTATACTACTGGAGAGAAACATCATTACTGTATAATTAACCAAGATATGTCAACATAATAATGTTGCCTAAGGAGTAATGGAATTTTGTGTGGGCTCCTTCTAATGGCGCTTTACTACTAAATTAATGTACCAAAACACCAACCACACACCTGTTGCATTGGAGTGCTCCAAGATATTCTTGTTTATTACCCGCATGTGGTTATTATATTCCCCCTTTGGACACAGTTTATAACCAAAAAAGCTATTGCTAAATGTTCTAGTAACCTCTTTCTCTCATTTAGTAGGTTTGTTTCATAATTACATACTTTATAAGCGAAATTAATGTAATAACATATTATATAATAACATAATAATATTATAAACGAATTCTTGCTAACGTTACCATTGGCAGATTTCGATTACGATTACGAATCCTTGTCAAGGAGCTTTTTACCGGCATGATTGCTATGAGATTTATAGGTAAAGTTGGTAATATCATGCTCCTTTGTTTCTACTAGGCACCAATCCATATACTAGTGGCTCGTATGACTAGAAGAATCACACATTCACATGTTAATGAAACAACTCCATATTTAGAGTCAACATCCTACGGGAGAAAAAAGATAAAACCGGTCACTTCTCTAAAAGCATGGTTTTCCCATCGCTAACCAATTGATACTCTCGTATAGTAAACAAGGTCTAAATATAAAGTTTTATTCTAAAATTAATTAATATTAAACGTAATAGTTCAAATCCGATCACCGGCTTCTACCGGTCTATACAAAAATTTATTACGTTGTGTCTATTGATGCTATGTGGTCCAACTAGAATTGCAATATCTTCCACCACGGTGGTGATAAGCTATTGGTTGACATTTTAGGCCTTATCGTGCGCGCCGGAGACAGACAAAAATGTTAATGCTAAAAAACAGACTAGATACATCTCTTTCCAAAGTAAATTAAGAAAATGAAGTCCGTCTTTGTCCTAACATAAAAATCACAACATATGGGTCCTTGTAATAATCTTACTACAACTACATACGTTGCATGTGTTGAATGTAGGGACCCATATGATATCTCTTCCACCAAAATGTATGTGTCTCCGATCTAAAATTTTTATTCAGTTAATAATTTTTTTTTTTAATAAAGGTTGATTAATTTTTCGTACTAAATATACCTTAAAATGCATATATATTTCAATAGAACGTTGAAATCGATGGGGATTAATTATAACAACATCTACGGCCTTCAATTATAACCAACAAGATCTCTAATCCTATAGCCAATACGATTCGATTTTTATCCAAATCATTTTCAGTCAATAAAGGGTGTGGTCTGATTTTGTTGGTAATCATGCTTTAAAGTAGTGCCAACTTGTGAATTTCTAATGACGAAAAAGAAGAAAAGATTCAAAAAGCTTTGGATCATTTTGGGGCTACCAAACACGTGAAGTAACGCAACTTGTATAACTTTTCAACTAGTGATCTGATGACAACATGCCCATATTCTGCGTCAATTATAAGCCTTCAATGGAGTATTGTTGACTTAGGTGACCCCATTATAAGGTAACAATATATGCTTTCTATATATTCCTATATATGCATAAGATATATAAACTAAGAACTATAAGTTTCGCCACCTTGATTTGCTCCGAAATTGCTTAATATTTAATACCGTGAATCGAATATCTAAAAACATAGGGCAAATAATACCAGCAGTTCTTTATTTTAACCGGATACTTCGTTTCCCTCATCTTGAAAATATAATATTTTTGTCGTTTATCTTTAATTTTGTGATAACGCTGACACTTCAAGTGATTTTTCCAAAATAAATGGATTACAAAAATTAAAACATGAGGCTCACATGCATTGCATGTGAGAAAATATTTTGAAAATTAGGGATGAAGCTTTCAAAAACGATTACCATAAAGCATGATTGGTGTTATTTATCCGAAGTTATATTATTACTAGCGTTTGTATACATGCCGCAATTTACAGAATAGTTTTGTTTTAAGAAAGGTTGGGCACCCTCTATTTCAAATTAAATGTCTACTTTCTCAAAGTAGTGAATTTTCTAGCAATTCTCAAAATATTCCTTCAATTCTTTGTAAAATTGATAATGATAAAAATTCATTGAATATACCACCATTGGACCATTTGCAGTTTAAAAAATCTTATCGGTTCACTTTGGGGAAAAACAAGGTTTTATGATTAGAAAAAGTCAAAGTGCACATTTAATTTGGAACAAAGCGAATTGGAATCAGAACAAAGAATTAGGATAATTATATTCCTTTATTAACCAAGTTGCATAAAGGATGATTTTTTTTTTGTTCCAAGGGATCGGAGACCTAAGGCCTGGCATACAATAAAGATGATGCCCATGAAAATCAATATTTAGATTTTTAAATCAATGGGGAGCATACTATCACTAGACCAAAGACTTAGTGGTGCATAAAAGATGATTTTGATATTGACTAGTATTTGGGTAAAAGGAATCCACATCGGTTTTGGATTTTGAAATTAATGGCAGTTAAATATTAATATAATAATAATAAAATGATCCACACTATAAAATGAGCTAGATTATTAAATATAAAAATCAAATAACCGAATCATCACTTATCATTATTAATCTCTTTAATAATATTATTATATTAAAAAAAATTCCTAATTCATTCATATGGATTCATATGGTGTTGTATAAGAGCAAATCCTTAAAAAAAGAAAATAAATAAAGAATGAGAGAGAGAAGGGTATGCAAAAATAAGAGAAGGATAAGCATCACTACTTCATAAATGAGGTTTTACAGCAGACGGAAACATGAATCTAATCGCATGCCACGTACAGTGAGTCCTCTTAGGAAGTAATCAAATCGAGTATTCCTATATATTACTCTTTCAGTATTTCATATTTTTTATATAATTAAAATTTTATTATATATAAGAAAATTTTGACATTTCGTACTATATAAAAAAGAAGTAAAAAAGTAATGAAATGACATAAAACATCACTCAATCAAATTAATCTTCGCTACTACAGCAATGAATGCAATTCAACATGATGATATAAAATTGAGAGCCTGATACTACGGTGATAATTTCGGGAGTTGAGTCCCTGGAAACATTACGATACTAACCGTAATAAAATGATAATATTATAATAAAAAGTCATAGAGTGTAATCTCGTTACGAAAGTATTCAAACCGAAAGTTCGTAAAGCTAGTGAATGTCAATTGATCAGTTACCAGATCAAACAAGAACATTAACATGGAAGAGACACCAAAAATGGAAGAGGAAACATCATGAGTTGAGAAACATTAAAGCCGTACCAGGAATTCAATCGCGGCGCTTAACAGGTAGATAACATAGGTGGTGAAGAATGCATCCGACAAAAAGCCACCAAGAAGGGCAAGAAGGAAAGCAGTGCCCATAAAATTGGTCACAGAGTTAGCTGATTCTGATGGCGAAAAATGCATGTATTGAGACAAGTATCTCACCAAATTGCTTGCATTTGCAAGATATGCCAAGTTCTCCAACACCTCCACAACTAAAGTAAAAAAGAAAAAAAAAAGAAAAGAAAAGAAAAAAGCATGTGAGATGAGAAAGCAACTTAACATTTATGGTAAAAAATGTTAGACACACAAATGATGAAACATGGATTAAAAAACATCATTTCATGAAAAGAGTTCCAATCATGTTGGACTAAAAGTTGTTAGTATAGGTATAGATCATTATTGTAATCCAACAACTATAGAGCTTTCTAAGGATTCTGGGATAATCTAGTGGTAAACTATCTTTCTTGATTTGTGGGTGATAATCTAATTAGGGAGTGGGGGCAGTTGGAGGCGTGGGTCAAAAAAAAAAATTAAGGAGTGTAATAAGTCAATTAACTTTGAATTTATTTTCAAGATGGAGAATACAAAGCATGATTCCAGATGGAGATGATCAGTATTGAAAATGAAAGGGCTACTGTATATATATATATACCTAAGACAAAGGAGGCAGCCAACATTCCACCATGGTGCCCTTTTAGTGCAGGTTTGTACCTCCAATCCACATAGCCTTCCCATTTGCTCAACTGGCTTTCAACTTCCTGCAACAAATTTCAGGAGGTGCATGCAAAGGAGTGCAACACAACTCATGATAAGCTGTTCCAACAAAAGGTAAAGAACAAATCAGGGCAAAAGGAGAAGAAAAAATGAGCAACTCACCATTTCTTTTTTCTCCTTGTTTAATTCAACTAGGGCCAGTTGAGGATGGATCTTTCAAACTAACAAGATTGAGATCAAGAGAAAAAATTGATCAAAGGTGTGAACTAAATGAGGTGGAGAAAAAGGTCCAACTTGAAGAGAATGGCGAAGACCTTTAAGGAAAAGAACCATAAGCCTTTGAACCTTCTTATACTAGTATTGGGTAAATAGTATTTTTCTGATTTTTTATTTATTTATTGTCATTATTTGTTTTTGCACTCAAAGTGCCCACCTTTTTAGGGTGAGAAGAGAAAGACAGAGATGGGATAGGCTTGCTATCTAGGATTTGCTTGGCTATAAAAATATATATATTTCCACAAAAAAAGAGGTGGAGAAAAGAGTGAAGCATATATCAAAACCTCTTTACCAAACAATAAAGAAAAAGTGTCCCCAAGGCATGATTCAGATGGTAATGGTAAGGAGAGATTTTGAGAAGATGTAGGTTTAAATTTCTTCACCTGTCTATTTTTAATTTATTTGGTATATCTTTGAATAGAGTTCTATATTCGAGATTTTGGTTTACGTTCAACCTATTAAGTCAAGTAGTGCGACACAGATTTTATTTGCCTACAAATTAGGTTAAGTAATTATGTATATTCTTATAAGTTGAATTGACTGAAGATGTTTTCCTTGTTAGAAAAAAAAAAAAAAAAACAACAACAACAAAAAAAAAAAAAACAAAGAAAAAGTTATTTAAGGGTACTATTTGGTGTTGTTTGACCAGAAACAAGACAATAAATGATAAAACTTTTATGACCCACCATCCCATTTATGGTATGCTGCTCATCACAAGTAAGAAATGCCAAGAGAGATGCACTAATGTTCAATGTGAATATCAATTAAGAATTGATTCTTTAACCCTCAAGACACGCGTTGCGACCATGATAGCCTTCTAGTGGACCTTATCGCAATTCACATGGGAATCAAGATGGCGAAATTGAATATTGCAATTTGTGGCCGTGTGATCAGAGGAATTCTTTCTAGTGTCACTACTATATTTTAGTTTTTTTTTGTAATATCTTAATTAAAAAATAAAAAAATTATTACAATAAAAAATTTACAATAGTATCATATGCATTAATCACAATCCTTTGTAATTGTTTTTTTTTTTTTTAATCCTTTTATAACAATTTAAGTGTTTTAACAAATAAAAAATATAGAAATGCAATCCAAATTGCATGTAAAAGGGAGATCTTCTAAATTTGGATTAAAAAACAAAGTTTAGGACGTCAAAATGTATTGGTAATGGCGGATTAACATGGAGTCAAGGTGTTGCTTTTTTCAAGACATACTCATCATCCACTACTTGATTAGGCTATTCATAATCTCGAATTGGAGCTACCATTAACTTAGATTTGACATTTCAATGGACGTTTCATCTCAAATTGGAGTACAATTGATTTGATCGAAGTTACCATAAGTAGCACTTGCACAAATTTGAGGCTATTATAGATACTTCATTTGGTATTACAAATTCAAAATTCACATGCAAAGTTTATAGTTTTAGTTAGTTCCCTATATTTGTATTGTTAAAAGTGTAATTTTAAATATTGTTGATAAATCAAAACCATTATCTGTTTTGCCTCTGGGAGTAAAGAAACCCTAGTTTCTATCCAGTTTCATTTTTCTTATGGCTATATTCGATTCAAGAAAGAAATAATTAAAAAAAAAAATGAAACCCTCTTAATTATTTTAATTTAAAAAACTTATTAAAAAGAAAATGACAAGGACTGGTAATTATTATATGTAAAATCTCTCTCAATTTTACCCCTGTATAAGGATTCAACCCTTCAAACTTCTTTCAAAATAAACTATGGATGGGATCCCTTCCTCCCCGTAAACTTCCTCCCATTTTTCTAATCCAAACAGGTCCTAAGCTAATATTCATAGGAGCTATAAATTTTATAGTTGACTAACTTAAATTACAGTGTAATCTCTTTAATTAATAGCGTTTGGAGTACTAAATTTTATTAATTTAGCGAGATATTAATTTATCAAGTTATTTATGGTTTTCTTGGCTTTGTAGTAAACCCATTATATTTATGGTATCATTTTTGAAAAGTAACTCATATTTTTCAGGCCAATTTGAAAATACAAGTAAAAAAGTCTAATGGGAATAGAAGATAAGAATTTAATTTAATAGAATTAGAACAAGTTTCTCTAATCTCGTATCCTAACCCTTGTAAGATTAGGATTATAATTAGTTTCTCTAATCTCGAGCTCAATTTTTTCTCTTGATTCACATTTTGAGAAAAATCACAAAGTCAATTTATTATGTACTTTTAGCTAATTATTAATTTATGGAATATTTGAGTTGATAAAATACAAATGAAATATTTTAACTGTATTATCTTATAATTTTATCGAAATTATTACTCTTTTACACTGATCACAAGTCAAGATCAGATATTTTTATTATTTAAAAAAAATTATTAATTTATTGAGTATTAATTTAAAGAGATTTTACTGTATATATCTTTCAGATCAAATAATATGTCGCAAATATTAACATTCCTAATATAAATATTAAGATATTTTGAAATCGAGACAAGCTTCAAATTTCGGAGATCCCATGAGGCCTCCTTGTGCTTGGATGTTGAGCTTGAGGGCCAGCCACACTCCTCGATATGTCTACTTCAACCAATTAGATGTCTTTTTCATGGTTTCCCTGAAATTTAGATGAACTAAAAATCCAATGAAGGGTCGCCACATCACTCAACAGACAAGAAATTAAAAGAGATGATCCCCACCTCCATGTTGAAAGACAAACAGCTTATTGGTGAATTAATACATGGTTTTGCTTTTTCTTTTTTTGTTTTCCTTTTTTTTTTTTTTTTAAATAGATGGTTTTCTTGTCCACAAAATAACAACCTTTGATCTTGCAGGCCCCCAAGAAATCGCCACGTCGTAATATAGGAAAAGTCTTTTTTTTTTTGTCGGTAATATAGGAAAAGTCACTGTGGTACAAAAGGACAAATAGGTGAATTGAAGAGTCATATGGAGATGTTCCCACCACATTGAATATCAGGGACATGAGAATAGAACATTCTCAGGATGTTACTAGGGTTTTAGTTTAACAGTAATATTACTTATTATATATATTAAAAATTATAAATTTAAATTTTATTAATTATATTGTACGATTTAACTTAAATTTTTCTTAAATTCAAAAGAAAAAAAAGAACATAAGAGTCTCAATATTAATACTATGAAAATCGTTATCACACTTTTTATTTATTACAACACTTAGAATTATTAAAAAAATAAAAAATTATTGCAAATCCTAAATGAGTTTTGTAAAAAAAAATCGTTGCATGTGATCTTGTTGTGATTTCTCTACTGTAGTACTTTTCTGTATATAATAAGGACCGGTTAAAGAAACTATTGCAATTAATCTAAATTGTTGCAGAAAAGTAATTTTCATGAGCAATACTAAACAAAAGTGATAAAAAATATTAACGGTTGTAAAAAGGTTTTAGTTTAATTATCCAAACGTGTAAGAAAGTTGTTGGCAACGATTTCTTCAATTCCCAATAGGAGTGATTCAAATGAGTTAAAATGTTGTAGTGATTTTACAAATGTTAGAGATATGCTTTATGCTTCGGTTGTAACTACAATTTTTTTCTTTACAAACGAAACATAATTTCAACATTAAACATTAATGCTCAAGCAAAAAATTAAGAGCATTTTAAAAACCTAAACTCATTAGATCTCATGTATCCTCAGAATGAAGTTAGTTAACTATATATGATGCAACACATATTCACTTAAAAATGTATTCAAGATATAGTATGTCATATGCGTGGACATATTGCTGAATAATTTTTCTGGAAATGTCAACAGTATTAACAGTCTTTCTCAGTCATAAATCTTTATGATTTTGTACAAGTATAGTCCTAGTTGGGGATTACTTCCTACACCCTCGAGGGGACGGCATGAATTTAGAATATTTTATTATTAAAAATTAAGTGAGTTTAAAAATTAAAATCAGTGAAGTTAATATAGAATTTAATTAAGTTTTTAGATAGAAAAACGTCAAAAATTTTAAAAATATTTTAAAGATATTTTGTAGACTCTGTGAAATCTATAACCCCGCAGTAATACATTTTTTTTGTCAGAAGATAATATTTATATTAACAAACAATTAATACAACAGACATTTCGGTAGAAGAAACCATATACAAGGCCTAACAATAAAAGAACAAATTGAAATTAAACAGAATTACAAGGGCCAGGAGACATGGTCATACCCAAACAAGTAAAATTAGTGTCAACCCTATAGACATAACAACACAAACTCTAACCCCAAGCAATAGACACAAAGTAGCCGAGGTAAGAATTGCCAATGATACCTCCAACTGTGAACAACTCACACCTACGACATCACAAACAACGCCATAAGATGGCACAAGCCTGCCAGAGGTGAGCAAGAAAAAAGTGTTGTATATGGGACACACCACACAGCCAGAGACTTCAATAGTCACAAATACGACAGAGCTCGAAGGTGAAAGTGGTGGAGACGTGGTTTACCGAAAGGCCTTCGAAAACACTACCAAACTCAGTGGTCAACATGAAAAGTAAGAGAGCATGGAACAACAGACAGTTTCACCCAAGAAAGGAATATGAACCTCCGTAGTGAAAAACAAATACGAAATCTAGAGTGGAAAAAACCCAAAACACAAGATTTGAGATCATTAACAACTGAAAAAAAATCATACACGTAAAAGTAGCCCTATTCATATCTACATCACTACCATCAAATATTAGAATATATTTTTTTTTTTTATCTAATTCATAATTTAAAATATTCTCAAAATTGAACTATCATGTGGACTTCGAAAATTGATATGTCGGGTGCGTGCGCCCCTCTGAATATGATTCATTTCAATACAATATTTGGTGAATATAAAAAGTTGCATCTGTCCAAAATATGGCTAAACCAATTGAAAATTTGCCAGCAAACGGCCTTCAAGAAACGTTGGCACTAGCCTCAATACTCGCAGAAGCGAGAGAGCACCGAAATGAATGAGCTATGAATGATATGTGCACAAAAACAGAGAGAGACAGCTTTCAATAATGTAGACGGTGATTAATGCTGCAATAATGGAGTAACGTATTCTGTTTTCTCGTGAACACGCCGCTTGCATATCAATATATATTATATATATATATATATATATTATATATATATATATATTATATATTTATTGTGACCTAAATTGTATTACAATACATATCAAAAGATATTGTTTACAAAAATTAATGTTACAATTTCTCGTACTCATGATAAGGAATATACCACTAGACCAAAATTCCAGTAGCTCACATATGATCATTAAACAAACATTTTTCTACATGATTTGGATTTATTATCATTTTGTTGGAAATGTTGTTTGGTTCTTTTGCATCATATTCTGTTGATATTCATGTCTCGTGGGTCCATCTCATTGTGTCTTTCTGTTTTATCGTTGACATATCACAGCCTATGCCATGTGAATCTCTCCATACCCACAGCCGCAGTGTTTGTTCCAGGCTTGGAGCTGCAGATAGAAGAAAGAAGCTTGTGTTTTTTCTTTTTGTTTTAGGGTTTTTGATTGTGAAATAACTGTTGGGGTTTTCACTGTTTTGAGTGTGCGCGTGTGTCCTCGTCTAACAGTAATGCGCGACCCCTGCAATCCATATTGTTATATATATGTTCACTTATCTTTCTTTTCAAAACTTTTGTAGTGTTTTTTCATGGTCATGTCCATGATCAAACTCAATCCTTCAGAAATGCACAGATAGCTTTTATCTCTTTCATTTCACATTTTTTTTCAAATCAGAATACACATATCTTACCCCTATCAGAAAGAAAATAAATGAAACGGAGAAAGAAAAAGAAGAGAAAAAGAGATTATACTTTTTTTTATGACAACAAGCTTATTTATTCTAGGCAAGACCATATTGTATCTATTCCGAGATTATAAATTCCATGGTACAATGGTGCTTCAATTAATGCATGGTTGAAATGAATTAAGATGACATATCTAAAAGAAGATCTCACAGGATTGATGATCTCCTGTAACAACTCAAGGTACTCGTAGAAAAAGATAGAAAGGTTGTCTCACTAAGGCTCATTCCGATTTAGCTGGTTTTAGCCTCCATTACATTAAAAAAAATTAAAATTAAAAAGACTTCTTTTGTTAGTTGTGGTTAGTGAACGAAGGATATTAATCTCAAGTGTTATAATTACAATGGTGGAATTAATAGTTGAGATGAAATTGAGACTACACGTCCACGTCTAGCATAGTACTCTAGAGTATCTTTACACTCTAAAGATAATAAACCGAAGCTATTGGAACCACCAGTTAAAGTTGATAATTCTTTATATGTTTATCTGTTATTCGAGCATGAGAAGAGATTCCAAGCCATAGGCTAAAACCTCGGGGACATTGGAAAAGAATAGAACATTCATGACTACACCAATTTTATTTTTATTCAATGGAGGCCGTTATTTGCAAGAATTAATCTTACAATTTCTTACACTTACACCAAAGGACATATCACTAAGCATAAAAAGGAGTTCACATAAGTAGATAAATCAAAACATTTATTCTTCTTTGAGTGGCTTATAATTCGAATGTTCCAGCCCCATTTCTAGAATAAACAGTATAGGTTATCTTCAGGAATATGCACCCAATACAAAGGTCTTATATTCCATGTAACTCAATCATGGCATCTTAGTGTCAGGATATACAATTTATCAACCTTGTTTATTCTTCATGCCCTGTTCATGCTTTATACTTTGTCACGATGAGAAACTCAGTTTAGGAGGATTACGTTAGATTTAATTTAAAACTTAAAATCTTATGGTGCAGTGGGGCGCTCTAATACATATGTCAAGTTAGCCAAATATATAGTGCAGTGGAGCGCTCTAATACATATATCTTAGGAAGGTATAAGTTTGAATTTAAGATTTTTTGTCTCAACAAAGTGCTACCCAATCAATCCACCCAATACTTGAAGGCAGACTTTGTAAATTTTTTTCAACAAGTCATGATTTTATCCGGACACATTCCAACTACCAATCTAATGCGCAATTGTAGGCTTCAATAGAACTATGGTAATAATCATGAATGACATCTTATAAAGCATGAAGCAATATTAAGTGTTTTATAGAAGTAAAGTTTTGGTTAAAATAAAATATAAAAAAAAAAAGTTGAATTTTTCCATAACATGTATAGACACCACAATTCTGCATATTTTCATATCAATTAGGGTAATTTATTGAAAGTCCTATCGAAATTTTACCGTGCATTAAAAATGATACCTAGCTCTGATACCATACATGTTAAGAATATTGAGATTTTATCCCAAAATCAATAGGTACTATGTGAAGTACCCAAAATCTTATTAGGTAATCTTTGAATTAGTAATTTTCCGATATAAGAGGAATGCATAATCCAACAATCTTCATGCAAATTAAAAAATTATTGATTGCGTCAAACTTTAAATCTTCTGTCTGTACAGAAAAAAGAAATATTCTTATCTCTGTAAGAGATTCTCATCAGCAATTATTTGCTTCGATATACACTTTCCTTTTTTTTTTTGGTCGAATTTATAACGATATACCCAGTAGATAATTAGATGTGTTGCATCCATCTTTTTTCGGATATGATTAAATATATATATTTTTTTTTTTCGAATGACATGATTATATACAATGTTACTAGCTAGCTCATGGCAGTGGACATCAAGATTTTGACATGAGGATCTATAGCATAATAGCAAAATATCATCGTCCACATTGAAAGCGAAGCTCTTCTAGAACGTGGAAGATGCAGCTCGTAGTTTGCAGACGTCAGGATCCAATTCCACCATGCCCATGTTGCATGCGGATGCTCGATCCCTCGTATCGGATTTGCACGTGTGCAAAATCTGTTGGGTTATGTCACATCGTTGCGTGAGGGATTGTGATGAGTTTATAACTAGGGTGAATAGTATCAGATCTCCTTGTGGTTAAACGTAACTGTACATGACTTTTTTGTGGTTTCAAAATCTCTTTCAGACCTCACTGTGGTCTGACTCTTGGTGCACAGTGTTCTCTTCCGTCAAATTTTTTGTCACTTTTGACGGCAGTGGCGGAGCCAAGTACTGGGCATTAGGGGGTGCACTACAATATCAAAATCAGTAACCGGATTACAGGACAATTATTTATGCAAAAAGTTTTATATAAACTATAAAAAAATTGATGGTTTTATGTCTAAAATTATATTTTTATACTATAACTAAACCAATACTTAATTTAAACACTTTATAACACAAATATAAGGGTGTTCCACTGTGAAAAATATTGTGTTTATGGCATTGAACTATAATTTCAGGGTGTTCCACTGCAAAAATGTTGTTTTCATGAAAAGAGAAAAAAAAAAAAAGACTACACACCCAAAATTTTAGGGTGTTCCATTGCACACCCAATGCCAAGGTGGCTCCGCCCCTGTTTGACGGCATGTGTAGCACACACACACTTATTGCAACTTGGATTCGTTTTTAATAATTTTGTCAATAAAATAAATGTGTTTATTGACCAAAATTCCCTTTTTCACAAAAAAAAATAAAAAAACTACATTCTTTTTTTTCTTCCCTTCCTCCGCCCTCCCCCACCCTACCACCACTACACCCCACCACAGCCACCCTCACCCACCACCATAAGCCCGAACTCTACATTTTGAGATTTAATAACACTAAAAAGAAACAACATTGCTTAAAGCATGTTAAAAAATCAACGGATTAGAAAAAATCTCGGAGAGATTCTACATACATACATATGATCCAATTTCGGGCCATGTAGCAGCACCCATAACTGGACTAACCACCTTAGCATCACCACCATTCGATGGCTTCATCCAAGCCTAATCGAAACCCAACTATTTTTTTTTGGGTAATAAATTTTGATATGTACGTGTGTATGGTGGCAGTGTGATGGTGGCGGTAGTAGTGACCGGAGGTGGAGATGGCAGCGGAGATGATGTTGGTGGTGAGTTGACTGTTTCTATTTCTTTTATTTTTTTATTTTTTATTTATGCGTAATCAAAACCCAACTATTTTTTTTGGGTAATAAATTTTGATATGTATGTGTGTGTGGTGGCAGTGTGATGGTAACGATAGTGGTAACCGGAGGTGGAGATGGTGGCAGAGATGATGGTGGTGGTGTAGTTTGACTATTGGTGGCCGGAGGTGGAGATGGTGGCGGAGATGATGGTGGTGGTGAGTTGACTGTTTCTATTTCTTTTTATTTTTTTATTTTTTATTTATGCCTAATCGAAACCCAACTATTTTTTTTGGGTAATAAATTCTGATATGTACGTGTGTGTGGTGGCGGTGTGATGGTGGCGGTAGTGGTGACCGGAGGTGGAGATGGTGGCAAAGATGATGGTGGTGGTGTAGTTGACTGTTGGTGGCCGGAGGTGGAGATGATGGTGGTAGTGAGTTGACTGTTTCCATTTCTTTTATTTTTTTAATTTTTAATTTATTTTTTCAATTGCTACTATTATTTTATTGTCAAATACGATAAAAATTAATAAAAAATACATTTTACGCGAGTGTGTTGCACATGCCGTCAAAAGTGACGGAAAATTTGATGAATGGGCATGATATGCACCAAGGGTTGGACTACAAAGGGGTTTGGAGGAGGTTTTGAAACTACAGAAAAATTATGTACACTTACATCTGACCATAGGAGGGTCTGATGCTATTCACCCTTATAAATATGAAAACAATCTCACGTTACAAACTAATTTTTAGGGTTGAGAATATTTAATATTGATCACTTTATGATTATAGTTTTTTAATTCAATTATTTTCCTTCCATTAAAATAAGATATCAGTTGCGGGTAGTGGAAGTTTAATGCGACTAAGGTCAACGAAACCCTTCTTCCACACCTCATGTCATGACCAACTCAAGTAAACATATCAAACACAAACACTTAGTCACCTGGTAACCCCATTTTTTTTTATATTCAAATGGAGGTCTATATATATATATATATATATATATAATTAGCGAAATTCGAACTCACAATCTTCACTAGATCAAAGGGTGTTTGACACCTGGTAACCCCATTTGCTATTAGAGATTCTCTTATTGTAACTTGTCTAATTTTGATTTTGGTTACAAACATGTACCTAATTTTCATGTCAGCTACTTTAAATTTTTACCTAACCTTCATGGCTTTTCAATCTAAATGTTGTTGGGGAAAGTTCTCCTATATAAGGTATATCAAGTGCATTCCGATATGTGTCTTCTATATCAAGATTTAATATAAGTTAGATGGAATTATTTAAATGAGATCACGTGCATAAAATTAATTAACAGAGAAGACAACTCTTATCAAGAATAAGTGATGTTGTCAAATTCAAATAGTTGACCCCATATACTGTAATAAGATAAGAGTTAATTTAGTTTGATGGTATTTCGTTTGGTTTTTGGATCATCTGCCCAGAGCATTGGATGGCTTTGAAAACTATAGTCGCGAAGTTCAGTTCGTCATCATTTCATGGATTTTCTACATCAGTTAAAGATTTTTGACTAACAGGAAGTCAAAATAATTAATTCTTCTTTTTTTTTTCTCATTATGGATATATATTGTGAGATTGTCAATCCTTTTTCTAAAGTATGATTTTTTTTTTTTTTTTTTGTAGAACTAAAGTATGAATTAATTGAGCAAACAACTGTAATATGAATTTACCATATAAAAATGGCAGCGAAAGAATAGATATATGATTAGCTTACAAAAAACGCACACTTGTTATTTCAAGTTAGGAAAGTGATTATAGACAAATATATATGGCCTAGGATATTAAGGAAAATACTATTGTTGATAGTTTCTTCCCACCAAAAAATTAACTTTTTCATAACTAGTCATGACTTAATTGGGAAAAGTATTAAATTTATTGCACTTCTTAAATATGGCCAATTATTTGATTTTCTTTTTTCCTTTTTTTGCCTAAACCAACCTTAAGCAGGTTTCACAAACGAACAAGTTACAACAACATTCCCAGGGCAGGAGGGAAAGCCGGGGCCCCAACCTCCAAAAAAAAAAGCAGTTATTAATGGATTTTTTTTTTTTTAAAAAGATTTGGCCCCCCCAAGTAAAAAACATAAAGGTTATAAAAGTATTCAATAACATGGAGTTAGCTTTGGTAGTTAGTCATCCTTGTAGCATCATGTTATTTTTTTGTTAGTCTTTTGCTATGGTGTATGATTATTTATCCATATCTTAGCATACCTCTTACGTTTGGATTTTCCAAAGAAAAGACCTAGTTCAATTCATAGATTATTAACTCGTGGGATAAAAAATTTATGAATACTGAAAAGCATCATTAGATGGAAAATATATATCTTGTTGTAAGCAAATGAATCTCAAATATATATAAATACTAGTTACGACCAAAATTTTCATGAAGTTTGAAGCATTTCTCTATATCAATTATTTATAAATCTTGAAGAAAGAAATTTCTTAGAAGCTGGATATTACACTTTAGGGTAATTTATTTATTTTATTTTTTTAATACAATTCAAATTGACGCTCTAATTTGAACCACTCTCAAATTGACACCTTAGGACATGTCCAGCAATATAATAGGAATTAGTAGTTGTAAAACTGGACCATGAATTTTACTGCAAAGTTCAACTAAAATTAATAGAACAAAGCATTTTCTAACAGTTTAAATTTTTAAACGAGTTGGTAATTCAATATGGTATTAGTACAAAAAATTATTGGGTTTTAAAATTATATTTCAATAAGGCTCAATCAAAAATTATATACCCTACACATGAGTCTCTTTTCTATTAATTCAAAAAATACTGTACAAAAAATACTAAACCAAACCAAACCAAATTGAGTTTCGTTCCACTAGGTGGGATCGGGACTGTACAAAAAATACTATACAAAAAGAAAAGAAAAAAATCTCAACCCTCCAACATTGAATTTCTAGCTTCGCCCCTGAACATTCCTCGTGCTATCAGAGAAAGTCAAAAAGTGGCTAAACATGTCTTAGAATAATCAATGAATAACCTTTGTTTCGACTACTATGTTTGTTGATTTTGAAATATCGGCTAAACTCATTCCAACGCTACAAAAAATATAAAAGAAATCAAAAAACTTAGAAGACACTAGCATTCAAAGGTAAACTACTATAAAATCCTCTTGAAGAAGTTTTCCCAAAGACAAATTCCAACAACATTTCTTATTATAACACTATATATTCTCTTGAAAAGAAATTCGAAATTAGAAGTTTCTAATCAATGGGCAAAAGAATTGCGAGTTCATATCCTTTATTTAGATATCCATGTAGAGTCTGAAGCTTGCAGGCCGATTTCGTAACTTTCGGCCCACAGTGCAATGTAGACCAAGTTTCTGTTCCAAAGAAGCTCGTTATTTTGAGGCCCACATTTTGGAAAAGGACCCAATGGTCTTTACATTATCTTTTACTGCTATTTTTGGAAATGAAATAAAGCTTTCAATTAATAAGAGGTAAGGGATGAGACACAGAAAGGCAAGTTAAGTAATGAATATAATTATTATATATATGTTTGAAGATACTAAACATAATATTTTTCTCAATAACTTTTAATTTAAAACAAAAATAGAAAATGTGATTTCACTATGCGTTGTGATTTCTATAGTCTCTATTGCTTTTCATATAAAGGAAAATAGTAAAGCGCTACAAGTTTCTAATATTAGCACCCCACAACTCTTTTTTGGTTTCTCTTTCTCCTCTATCTGAATCTTTTATCGCTTGTGACATCCCGTCCCAAAGATCAATTAAAATGCTAATCCATCTCCCAATTTTATTCTGAGTAATTATTGCAGCTAAACAACTGCTTTAATCCCTTATGTCTGCTCCATTTATGATTATTGTGTTCCTAGATCCTCTTTGTACAAATGATGCATATTATCTCCTCCCAATTAACTCAAAAGATGTTTATCAAAGCTTTGAAGAAGTGCTTAATTAGTAGCCTCTTTGTACTTATAAAGCTCTTTAAGTGCTTGCCATCAGGAACTGCTTTGTGGTGAAAGTATTCAAAATGTTAACATTAATTATGTAAGTACATTTAGTCAAACTAAATTAAAATTTAAGTGCTTATCGGCACCAAAGAAAAATAAGGTAGAATAGCTTTCAGGAAAAAAAAAAAAAAAAAAAAACTCAGATTGTTTGCCCCGATTGATCTCTTTTCTTTATTTACATGATGCACTTGAACAATAACGAGAGGATAACTTGTTGGATTCTTCAAATGAGAAAAGGGCTAGTAACATGTTTTTATTGATCATTAAGGGTTGGCCGGAATGGTTGACAATAGTTCGTTTGAAATCAAAAGTTTTGAATTTGAACTTATATTTTTTCATTAAAAATACTTTTCAAATCTTTATCTAACTTAATGTTATTGTCATATTATGAAATTTATAATTTTAAAGTAATTTTATTGTAATTTTATCTCGAATAAAATACCATGTGCCGAAAATATATTTTACTTTATCAATACAATAAAAAGTATACATTTTTATCATAAATATTGTGTGTCACAGCTTTCACTCTAGGGGCTTAGAACCAAATTTATACTCCGACGACAACAAAAAGGAATTAAAAAGAAAAATTGTACTCACCAATGAAATTTCAATTACCTAGAATATATTCAGATCCGCTTACAAGTCTGCGAACAACAACGAATTTCTTGCAGTTTGTTAATTCACTTGCCTCGATGGGAAAGACATTTGGGAAGGCGTGAACTAAACCAGAAGAATAAGGCATCATCCACAGTACTACACCTCCTTCTCCTCCAGTTGGAAACTTCATTAATATGTCATGCCTCCCAGTCACTCTTTTATCTGGATTCACAAGTCTAAACGGTATATGATACAGCCTCCGGGACATAGTTTAGCGGTGATAGGATAAAATTATTCATACAAGATTGCGGATTTAATATTCTTCACTATTTTGAAGTTCCACCGGGAATTATGAAAAAATAATGTATTGGGTGTTTCATAATTGTTGAATCTACATTTTTACCCTTTATTGTATAATAAAATATTTACCATACATACGAGAAATTCACTATTTAATACATAAATTTGTATTATACAAGAAAATGGTAAATGTGTGAAGAAGTAACATAAACCATACTCTTATTTGTTCTCTACACTCTGTATTCCTTTTGGTGTTAAGTAAAATTTTCTTCATCTTTTACCCATGGACGCAAGTTATTTTGACCGACCTATTTTAAATTTCGTCTCTTTATTTTACTTTGCGTAATTATCTACCGTTTCGTCTAAACTTGCTAATAGAACACTCTATAATCTCGGGTCCTTTCAAAAAAAAAAAAATTGGAATAATGTGTAGCATAGAATTTTAATGCATCTTCAAAACAATTAATAAGCAAATAATATTTGAAATGGCTTGGTCCAACCCTTGGGGGAAATTCCTTTGGATTGTATGCCAATAGCCTTGTACGCCCTGTTGGAGATGGATCAGAAAAGGGATACGATCCCGTGAATCGTTGGTATAACACAGTTATCGACTGAACCTCCCTTCAAACTAAAAAAAAAAGCATTAAAAAAAAAAAAATTAATCGCAATAAATCACAGGCATTCTATCCAACTTTTGGATGTGAAAATTCTTCAAACTTTGCTATTACAATAAATATGTGATTGAAGAGCATAAATTTAAATTTAAATTTTTTTAACTATAATAAATCATTACTTATTCGCTCTACCTAACTCTTGAACACGTGACTCTTCAAGCTCTACAAGTACATAAAATCATTTCTGCAAGTACATTTGGGTGCCTCAACTTATGCTTAAATCACCTTTTGGTCTCTTAACTAAAAAAAACTTCCCTTTAAGTCCATCTGTCAATTACTTTTGACGGAAAAAGTGAAAAAAATATGTTTTGTCTATTTTGCCATTGGATCATAATTCTTTCTCCTACATGGCATTAATTTCAGCTGATTTCTCTATTATTTTGACCGTTGATAGCAACGATAAAAGCTTGCATGCAACGTTAAATTCTATTTTTAATGCAAATATTAGTTAATTCAGTTTCGATTATAAATTCAATTTCTTTTTAATTTTTTATGCCTTTTATTTTGGGTAAAGAATGCAAAAGTTAGTTAATTTAGCTCCGAATTATAGATTTTTTATTTTACTTTTTGTATATTTTGGGTTAAAATATAAATTTTAGTTAATTTACTCAATGAAAATTTGTCCCACAGGCCCTCAACAATTGAACCTTTTCCTTTGGTGTTTAGCATCGCAATTTCAAATCTACACGGCGTGTTACGACTAGGAGGGGTTGAATGATTATTCGGCATTGGATGAAGACAAAAAAGGAGCGGAGGCTAAATCGAGAAAGGAGAAAGGGGTGGGGTGGGGTGGGGTGGGGTGGCGTAGGGGGTTGAGTCATCAAGCTAAGTCTGCCCAAATTCCAGAGCTCCATCTTGATAGCGATTGATTGGATATGTTGGTTTTTGTTTTCCTCCTATCCTCCTCTCCTTTGTTGTCATCTGCTATTTCTTTTTCCATCTTCAATTACTCCTCTACCCCTAGTAAAAATTGCATTAATATTTGAAGAATAATTCAATGCGAACGACGATTTTTTTATAAATTAATAATTAAAATACTAATTTCGTGGTATATGTTAAATAATTCTTTTAAAAACTTGTCAAATTTGTTCTACCGTTTCTGCGAATCAGAGTTTATGATAACAAATAATGAATCTATGACCACAACTTAAAGGCCATTTATTTGATATTTTTGTGCATGGTAAAGAGAGTAGAGAGTTCTTGAGGGTTTAGTGGTGGGAAGTTCAGTAATTTTTTTGTAACTCCTCACTATCCCCGCACAAATAAGCAGATCGGGTTAACTTGTATTCGACGATCCAACCCTAATATTCTACAATATTGCATTTGATGTTTGAGTTTATCTTTCCTGAACTATATTTTCCAATTGACCGAAAAAGAGACTATATTCTCCTTGGAAAATTGCTCCCATAATTAAAGATATCCATAGTTTCGTCTTAATATGATACCTTTTGTTTTAATATTATCTAATATTTAAAGTTCATATATTGCTAGTTGTCAATTATACACTCAGTAAAAATTTTAAATTATTCCCCTAGCTTTACGTGATACGTTAACATCAGTGTCTAGATTTGTTGCCTATCAGCAGAAATATTTCTTTTGCCTTTGATGTATATTCTGCAAAGAATATTTCCAGGTTACATAAACTTGCTGAACAGAAAAAGTAAAATTAAAAAAAATTTATTGGAGGCTGCAGAAATTGTGATGTCGCACATGAGTGAGAGAAGTAATAAGTAAAGTAGTTTATAAATGATAATTTAGTTTAATTATTTTGAGTCTGTTAATTTGAGACTCAAATAATTATTTCTTATACATATAACATAATCTCGTTTGTGAATCAAGAATTTTAATTTAAATAAATATTTCTTATACTTGTGTGAGTCGTGAATTTTGATCTTGGGAACAAGGATATAGTTACATTTTTCGTTCCTTTTTCTTTTGGGCTAAAGGGAGGCTAAAGCGAGTTAGTTGAGAACCATCCTAAGGGCAAAAACACCCCTTTTATCTTTTTCGAGAAGAAGAGTTAGCTGACCCGGAAGTTGCGCCACAGTAAAGATCCAACTAGATGAGAGATACTAGAGACTGCTAACCAATTTGTATAGAATTAGCCTCACGGTAAACATGCACCACTTTGTAATTTTTTTGTTTTTGAAACACCCGGTTGCAGTCTTCAATAATGGGTTTCAAAGGGCTGCTAGTACGAGTTTTCTTTTTCAACAAGCTACAAAGAAGCTGAGAATTCGTCTCAATCATGAACTACTCTAAATCTAGGGATTCAGCATGACTCAAACCATCCCAAATAGAGACTAGCTCAGCCCTATTAGTTGTTGAACCCAAAGATCTAATTTCCATCAGAGTTGCGAAAAGGACCACCCACCCTGGCTGCTTCCAGAGTTCCTTTAACACACCATCAATAGTCAGTATATATTTCTGTTGCGATTTAATCCAACTGATATGAGCTTCACGTCTAGAGAATATGATATGAGCTTCACGTCTAGAGAATATATAAGCTAACTTTCTCGTACGCCTTTTAAGCACTAGAAAAAGAAGTATAGTGTATTTTCCATATCAGTTAGCAATTGAATATTAACTTTTTTCGCTCGCTTTGCGAAGAGCAAAGATCATTTACTTTTTCATATTCTCTGGTGTACAACCAAGCTCAGATCATATCTTATGATCTTAAGATATTTTTCCCAAGAATTTTCACAATTGAATGGGCTCGGGTATGGCTGGCCATACATTTCTCATAATGTAACAGAAACGAACAAAAATTGAAATTAAAAATCAAGATCTTTTCATGCCAAATTGTGAATGAGAATCCAGATAGTTTTCATGTTATGAAGGAGATCAATTATGTGAAATGATGATGTGATTTTTTTTTATCTCTATACTCAATAATCCAGAAACAATAGGCGTTGAAGAGTCTCATCCAATAGTAAAAATGCCTTTTCATCTATTCTGGATTTATAATCTGTAGGAAAACTGAAAGTCTTCTAGCAACTCAAGCTGAAGTTGTAGTTATGACGAATGCTTACCTCTTTGTTATTCACCAGAGTTGACTGCGTTTACCTTTCATATTCACTAAAAGAATGTTTATGATTAATGATTGCATTCACACTAATTATTATTTCTTTACAAATAGATGTTTTAACACTTGTCATCTATTTGCTATATTATTCTCTGGGGCACTAGTTTTTCAACTTCCAAATTCCATGTGTCACCTAAAGCAAGGACATTTATCAATTATGTTGAAAAAATTTCTATGGATTGAATGATATTATAAGTAGTGGATAAATAACTCTCTATCAACTCCTTCTTGGTCCAAGTAAACCAAATTTAATAACAAGTCACTGGATCAGAAGATTCTTAAATGAAATTGCATCATCCTTTACTCAACATAATTAATTTCCTTCTTCATTTTTTTAGGCCTTAGAAAGCATTGATTTTCAAAGTGGTGTTCACATGTTATAGTTTTAGGAAGTCATGGATGAAAGAACAATTGTTTTTGGTGAAAAATATGGAATTATATTGTTCTTTTAAACGTATAAGAATTGATGGAATGATTAAATAATGACATATTATAATTAAAGTTTTTGAATTTAAATCACGAGTTCGGCCTCTAATATACCCAAAAAAAAAATTAAGTTTAAGGCCTAGTAGATAGATTCATTGTTTATGACACATTAGGTGTATATTAAAATATCAAATTCAAGCAACAATATTAGTCTTATTCAATCTTTAGAGGTGCATTTCATGAGTTGGGAGGTGAATTAATTCGAAGCACATGTAAACTGGCCACATAGATCGAAAAATATATATATTTTTTTAAATGTAAATTTAAGAGTTGCTAAGGACATATTATTCAGTAACCACCTTATTTAAAAGTTTATGTTATCTGAAAGGGATTTATTATATTACTGATTATCTTCAACCTTTACAAGTGCACAGAGTTAGTTTTTGAGCCATTGTACTTGGACAATTTTAATATTTTAAATGGACAACAGTGAATTTTGAACCTAAGACCTTTTGATATCTAGACCCTGATACAATATTAAGTAATTACCTCATCTAAAAGTTTAGACTGATAGATAGATGTTTGTTATTTTCTGAAGTGGGAATAATGTATATTTCAACACCGCTTCACATGTGACCTGAAGAGAACTAAGAAATGAAAGCTGACATTGAGGAGAAACCAGTTAGCCAGAGCGAAACGAACAAAACAAAAGGGTCATATGTGAATAAATATGACTGGACCAAAGATCCAATTCTGATCACATGTTAAGAATCATAGGGTTTCATTCTAAAACTAATTGGTACCAGATATAGTAGTCCAGGATATTATACGGTGGATTTGGGGTTCATCTAAAAAATTTTGCTTTTAAATGAGGTGGTTACTTAATATTGTATTAGAGCCTAGGTACTAAAAGGCCATGAATTCAAAACTCACCGACACTCATTTAAAAACATTAAGACTCTATTTGGCCTAGCTGTGAAATTTAAACTATTAAGTTGTAAGACTTTTAGAGTAGAGCTTTTGTTAGAAGTGTTGTTAAATAAAAGTCATTAGTTGTTTGATTTATGTTGGATAATATTGGGCTTTCAAAAAATTTTAGGGCAATATCGAGCTTTCAAAAAAATATAGGGGTATATTTGAGAAAGAAAAAGAAAAACAGCTTCAAAATGATGTAAAAACAGTTTTGCAAAAACCTTTTTTAAAAAGCTTCAATTTGGAGCTTCTTGTTTTTCAACTTTTTTTAACTTTAACTTTTACTAAAAGCTCTTTAAAAAATGGGTCAAACATGTTAGTTTCAGCTTATAAACAAAAATGAAACACTTTTAACTGTATATAAAACCTAAAATTGTTCAAGTGTAATATTCAAAACTAACTCTCCCTACACTTACAAGAGTGTGTTGAATATATTAAATAATATAATAACCCATTGATCAAGTAATACTATTAAGTGGAAAAAACAAAACAGAAAGCAAGATAATAATGTCTCGCTATAAAATAAAATAAGTTTTTGAAATTAAAAGAATATTCACTCGTCTAGATAATATTTTTTTCATATTCACTAATAAATCAACTGATTAACCTAATCTTTTGTAACTAAATTTTTTGGGGAGTAATCAACTTTCCTGATGCTTGAACTTGCAAGAATTTTACGGATTATGCATGTTAAAACAAAAAATGTGTTTTATACTACGAAGGTGAACAAAATAATTCTATGTCATGTAGTTCGAATTCAAATTTTTTTGTTACAAAAATTAAATACCCGATCATTTAGGTTACTCACTTTGGTAACTGGGAGACCAAGGATGAGGAACAAGTAGGGCAAGGGGTAAACAAAAAAAAGTTACCACCGACCATTTAGGGTTTTTTTTTTGGATGACAAGGAAAATTTAATTGACGGAGTCTGACCATCTAATAATAAAATCTCAGATATAGAATCTTACTCTAAAAATGTATCAGATAAATTAAAATCGAAGCCTTAAAAATAAAGAGGAAAACTAAACTCACAACTATCTACAAATATTTTCTCACTCCTACCACTCGAGTCATGCTTTGAGGGCAGACCATCTAGGTTATTAACTTATTAACAAAGAATTTAGTAGGAAGAAAAAGATCCTATATTAAGGGCAATATGGTAACTAGAAATGACCCTCAATTCCAAGCCAAGAAGAAAAGGCCCCCCTCTGCCTTTCACCAAGCTTCTTTTATCATCCCCATCAAGCTCTTCTTTCCATAGAAAGAATCTCTTCTCTCTCTCTCTGTCTCTCTCAATCTCTCTCTGTCTCTTTTGCCTAGTTTTCTTCACACTCTTCATTCATCTCTCTCCTCTGCTTACTTCTGCTGAGTGATGGGTGTGAGCCCTCGCTACTATCATCACACTTTTCACCTCACTATAATGCTGATCACAACCTTTTTTCGTCACAAGCTTTTGATTTGATGATATCTATCTACATACACAAAAGTAAACAAAAACTCATTGAGAACTTCGCTTGTGCATGTCACTTTTAAGTGATCAAAACAAGGAAAAGATTGTTTTCAAACAAGTGAAACGCAAAAGAAAGGAAAAGATAAAAGCTATGGAGGGTGGGAATGTTTTTGATGGTTCTAACAATATGGCTACTGTTTTACTTCAAAATGATCAAAGGCTTCCTCCTTCGACTTCTTCTTGTGAGGTTCTTGATTCTCTTTGGATAGCAAACTCCTCTTCCCCTTCTTTTCATGGTAATTCTCTTTCGAGTATTGTTATATTTCACTCTGAGACAATACATAGTATGTAGAGAATTTGACGTTTTTATATATGAATTCTTATTATACACAAAATAGAAAAATTTAAAAAAAACATGGTTGATGCAAAGCATTTGCTTCCGTATTTTTGTGTTGCATAGGCTTGGTTCCTTCTTACTATGATTTTTCATATGTTTTACCTCCATCTAAAAGGATGAAATGTTCTTGCTTTCTTCTTTAGACATGTATGTGATAGTGATACAAGGAAAAAGTTTCTATACATCACCGACCCGTTTTCCGGCTGTGAGTATGGTGTGGGTTCCATCCCATGTAGAGAGTCGGATTGGGCCGCCTGATGTGTGGGAGAGTTTCCGTAATTCAATTATGAGTTGTATTGAATGATGAATTATCAGGTCAAACTTGTGATAGATTTTTGGATATGCTTTGTTTTTCACTTTTTTCTTTGGCTAGATGAAGATCAAAATATTTGCTGTTTATGTTTAGAATATGATACCTTTTCGCACAATCTATATTCCCTTTAATTCTTAGATACTCATTATGAATGCAGAAAATTAATTAGAAAACCTTGTAAAATTTTCTTGGTTTATCATTTTTACTCTCTGGCCGTAGTAATTTAGTGATATTCCGAGATTAAAGAGATCGAATTCCTCCGGGGAACACACGAAACACTATCTATGACTACTGATAAGGGCCTTAGGATAAGACTTAATCAGCTTATTAATCACTTGGTGATTGTTTAGACAATTACATGTAATGCAGGACAAAATGAATGTAAATGTTCAATTCTTTCGATTATGTGATTTGCTAGCTAATGTGAAGAACATGTTGATGATTTGCCACTATATGATTAGGCTTGCTGTTTACTGACATCGTTTTTCTCGGTGACTCTGTTCTTTAGGCTCTGCGCCGATGGTGAATTTCGGCAAGAAGACTCGAGAGAGGCCATTGTTCCCACAATCTGATAAAGAAGAGAATGGAAGTGAGGATTATGATAGGTGCTTTCACCAACCTGAGAAGAAACGGCGACTTACGCCCGAGCAAGTTCAGTTTCTGGAAAGGACCTTTGATGTAGAAAACAAGCTTGAACCAGAGAGAAAAGTCCAGCTTGCTAAAGAAGTCGGTCTGCAGCCCAGACAAGTTGCAATATGGTTTCAGAACAGGCGAGCACGATACAAGACTAAACAGCTTGAGAAAGATTACGATTCATTGAAAGCGAGCTTTGACAAGCTGAAGGCAGACTATGATAGCCTCTTTAAAGAGAATGAAAAGTTGAAAAATGAAGTATGTCCCTGTTGTCTAAAATGCAGCACCATTTAATTCAATTGCGTGTTTTCATTATAGTTATTCATCTAATTGTTTCAATCTTTTGCTTTTAATAGGTTCATTTACTCAAAGAGAAATCTTTCATGAGGGAGAAAGGAAAGGTGAAATCAGAACCATGTGATCCCATTAGCCCATCTGATGCAGATCCTGAAAAACTAATTCCAACTGCTGTATCCGAAAATGTTTCAAGTGTACCAATCGCGGTATGTAAGCAAGAAGATGCAAGTTCTGTGAGAAGTGATGTCTTTGATTCGGACAGCCCACATTATACAGATGGGAATCATTCTTCATTGTTAGAGCCTGATGATTCTTCGCACGTTTTTGAGCCCGACCTATCTGATTTTTCTCAAGATGAAGACGATAGCCTTCGCAAGAGCCTTCTCTGTGCGCCTAGCTTCCCAAAGCTAGAAGATGAGTGTTACAATGACCTACAAGCAAATTCATGTATGTTGGGGCTCACAGTTGAAGATCCAGACACTTGGTTCTGGAATTATTGAGCTTTCAATTGGCACAAAAAGCTTGTCCACGTCCAAATTTCTTAGTAGTGAGCTATTTTATGCATCAATAGCTTTTGTAAGTAAAGCTAGGATTACAAGAAGTCTTTAGTTTCATGCACATTGTGTTGTGGTTCTTCATCTTTTTGCTTAGCTCACTAAAATAAGTTATCACTAGCAAAATAAACTTCTAGATTCAATGTCAATCAGCTTGTTTCTACAGTCAAATTTGGTTCAAATTGTGGTAGGCTTGGTTGGGCATAATAGGAAAAGTTATTACCATCATTTGCACCATACCCTTTTGTGTTTTCATAAAATTGCGTCATAAATTATGTTTTAAAAATTTGCATTATAGACCCTATGTTATTAAAAATGTTGCAAATAATTTTCTGTCGTCAATTTTTTTTTATCAATTTTAACATGAGTGTGATACACGCGTCTATGATACAAATATGAAATATATCAAGCTGTAAAATACATAGAGAATGACGAAAATACTTTTTTTTTAAAAAGTCCATGATACCCCTTTGTATTATAACAAAATTGCATAATAAACTCTATATTTTAAAAACTAGCAAATACCCCCCTTGTGTTACATAGAATGTTGCATTATACTTTCAATTTTCAACTAACACCCTTAATTTATTACCTTTTTACTTTTTTTTTTTTTTTTTTAAAACCCTCTTCTTCATTTTCACCAACAACCACCTCTATTTAGTCTCTCACGAATGGAGCTATGGATCGTACATACAACAAAATACAAAAACTTTGCGCTGCAATCTATTTTTTTCCTCTCTTAACTATCACTTGGAGACCAAAATCAATTTTCAAAATTACCACTTCAACTTATTAATCTAAAAATCAATTTTCTTGTTCCTTTCTGTTTTCCTTCTTGGTAGTCACGTAATAGTTTGTTGCTTATGGTGGAGCAGCTCGAATCCTTCTACATCTTCTTTGAATATTTTCTTCATTTTCTGAATTTTATTCCAATTATCATTTAGTTGGTTTGCGTTTACTTGGCATAGTAAATGTTAATAAGGCATTGCCTTAGCTAGATCTTTTAAAGAAAGTTGATACAATTTTTTTTAGGGTCTAGAGTTGGTACAGATGTTGAAGGTGGTAATGGTGAAAAAGAGATGGCCAAAGATGGTGACGATTGGTAATGTGAAATGAGGATACTGACGTGAAACACTGCATACATAAATGGATGCTTCCAATTCATTGAATGAAGGGTTTGGCCCAGTGGTTATTCTGTCAGTTTAAGAATTGAAAGGTCGCGAGTTCAATTCCTTGTTGTAGCTAGTTTCATATAAAATGAAAATAAATATAAATAAAGGACAATGTCGCCATTTTACCTTTGTTGTTAACGAATATTAACGAAGTTCTAGATTGGAGAGAGTGCAACATTTGACATAACACAGGAGGATATTTATCAATTTTTAAAACACATAGTTTATTGTGTAACTTTCATATAACACAAGAGGGTGTCATGCATTTTACTTTCATTAGTCACTATTGGGAATGAATATGACTTTCACAAAAAGATGAATTAGCATGTGCAAATTTTGATGATTGTTATTGTAGAAAATAGACTGTTGAAAACTATGTGAACTGAAAACTGTGCACAACGAATGGTATATATGTGTGTAAATGTTTTGTTGATTCTCTGGGAAATAACTCATATGAGCTGATATTACAGGTAGGCAGACACATGTTAATGTTACAAATAATTTTTTCACTGATCCCACAATTACTTCCTTACATCAATGGGTCATCAACACTGGCAAATGTAGTAAGAAGTGAGTGGGGCCTGGGGCTGGGGTATGTAGTGACCACATACCCCAATTATTTTTTCTTCTTTTCAAAAAATTGTATATTTTTAAAGTATTTTTAGTCTACAAAATAAATTGATCTCCCACTGAAAAATATTATTCATATATGAGTGTCGTTTTAGCTCATAATGAATAAAAATTCTTGATCTGTCTGTCATCAGTTATATATTATCAAAACATTAGAGTGTTACAATCAACTTTACAATCATAACATCAAGTAAGCTTCTAATCTCAAACATAACCACAGAAGTTTAAATCCCGCACTTACCATAAATCTTCCACAACATTTTGTCATGTGAGATGGCCCTTGGGGGCAACAAAGGGAATACATATAATGATAGGGTCTATTTGGATTGAGGGGTTTGGGGGAAATAATTGGATATTGGAGGATTTTTAAACCATTTTTCTTGTTTGGATTGGAAGGTTTTAGGGGTGATTGGATTGGGGAATCTTAGAAAATCATTTAATGAGTTGATTTGTAATCGCTCTAAATTGGGGTGATTCAAATTAAGTGATTATATAATATCTATATTACACTTCTTAGTTTTATACAGTTACACATATAAATATTATACTTGTATCCCTAGAAAAAGATAAAAATATCAACTTGTTTATAAAATTTATCATTTTCTTTAATTTACCTTCCAATTCAAACAAAACATACACATAATTCTTTATGAATCCTATCTTTATATTTTCTCTCATTCCATTTCTTTTTTTTCATTTATTATTAAATCATTTCTCTCTTTTATTATTTTTTTCCTCTGAATCAAATAAGCCCATATAGGGACATCTATGCAGAACTTCTACAAGGAAAACAAACGTAATGTGCATACAATGGCGAAGCTACGTTACAGAGAGTGGGGGCTACAACTCTTATTTACCTTAATTTTTAAAAAAATATATATATATATATTTTAAAGATATTTTTAAATTAAAAAATTAATTTAACCCCCTACTGAAAAAAAAAATTTGTATATAAATATTAAATTGTGTAATTTTAATCTCTACTAAATAAAAATCTTCAACCCACCAAGATAAAATGACTAGAGTGGTTGAATCCCAGCAAAGGGAAGGACAAAAAGTAGGCAAAACACCTCCAAAGTCAAATTTTTTGAACGGCTAAATTAAACATATTCTTCGTGAAGATGACTTTAACTTTGCTTTGGGTTCTCATGGGATGTTGACAACTTGCCTTCCATGGCTTAAACAATTGAGTATTGTATCAACACATCCATTTTAAAATTCTCGAAAAGAATCAACATTGTGATATGAAAATCTTTGATGACCCACTATGGTTACATGTGTAATTCTTTTGTTGCTTGATGATGTATTTTGCACATTAAAATAGGACCTATGTATATTTTATATATGATTTTTTTTTTTATGTAAATAAATCCATTGTGCTAGCACGTAGGTTTGAAGGAACCACTCAACGTACGCCATAAGTTTCTTCATTTTTTTATTTTTTTTTATAATCAAGTTTCTTCATGTTTCATGTGAAGAATTGTTAGTTATCTACAATCTTGGAACTTTACCATACAATAGCTCTAGCACATAGCTATTCTTTATTCGAAGGTTGCAATCAAATGGTAAGAATCCTTTTATAATATCATAATTGAATTGATAGTTGTGAATTGTTTATTATAATTGTATATATCACAATTATCATTATGACTGCATAGTCGTTAAATCTTACTTATAAGGGAGCAATTCGTTCGCAGAATGTTATAAGATTTCTAAGAATGTGAAGTCTGAAATATAACATTCTCGTCTTTGGTTCGCAGAATAAAAAAATATTCTTGAAAATATCACATTTTTGGGAATGTAATATTCCTATGATTTGGCCAATTTCTATTCTCATGTGAGGGGGTGGAAATCTCACATTCCCAAGTTATGGGAATAATTTTGAGAAAATAAAAGACCCAAATACCTATTTTAGAAGATACAAAATTAAAATAAATACAATAATATAATTCAAAAAATAAAATAATGAAAACATAAAATAAAAAAATAAAAAACTAAAAATAAAAAAAAAAAATTAATGTAAAAAATAAAATAAATAAATAAATAAAATTTAATATTTAAATTTTTAGTTTTTTTATAATAATATATTTTATTTTTTAATTTTGAAGAGTCAAGTTAAAATTTATAAATTATAAAAATAAATTTACTTTTGTTGTATTAATAGGTTAAACATTTTTTTACTCTAGTTTGTTTGATATTCTTATCTTTTTGAGTTAGGGGTATTATTGAAAAATTGCTCAACATTCTTAGGAATATTGAGTCTAAACCAAACATAATAAAATAACATTTCTAAGAACTTGACGAAATATTCCCAATAATATTTTTAAGAAATCAAACACTTTTAACTATATTCTTGGGAATAACATTCCAGAATGTCATTCCTAAGAATGAAAAATCAATTCAGAAACTAAACGCTCCCTAATATTATAATGTTGAGCAAATTCATTATTGTAATGAAGTACTCACTTCTGATAAGAAATCAAGTTTGCTAGATTGTGAGCAATCATTGTAAGACAATTCAGCCACAGATAATGTTTTAAAAAGATTAATGGCATTGCTTTCTTGAATTTGTAAAGCGAAAACCACGAAGTTTAAAGGTTTTCACTTTCAATCTTCAAATATAGTTTTTACCACTCATGTTTAGAGAAGATAATTGATATGGCTAAAAAATGGCCAAAGTGTTTTAACAGCCTAAAGCCCACCATGATGAAGGCAACTCACATTGTAAGACACTTGTCAAGAAGCTAGAAAGCAAGGACTTATGGGGACCATTTCAAAAAAGGCAACTACACTACTATAAATAGTATAAGGAAAGTGAGAAAAAGGTAACTGATTAATCCTTTATTATTTCTAAATTTGTCAGTCCAGATATATCTGAGCCAAACACTAATTCTCTCGTCTGAGGAGAAACGCGAGAGATAACCCTCGTTGTTTCTTTTCTTTTCCTTGTGTAGGTCCTCAGCTCGGATTAGGGGATTGCACAGGGTCCTTGGCTCGGTAAATTTCATACTCAACAATTGGCGCCGTCTGTGGGAATCCACATCCAAACTCATTGAGATCCACAATGGTTAGTACAAGAAGCCACAACAGCCCAGCAGTAGATTTGCAACCATTAGAGGCGGTAGAACCAAATGCCCGACCACCAAACCCGATGATACTACCTCCTAACACGGAAAATAACACCACTCAAGCTAACCTCACCTCGAGCAGCACTCCAAATCTCACCCAACCACAAACCAACTAGCAAATACCCCTTCAAACAACCCAAAACCCCCCAACACCATATATGACCACGATGTACCTCATGATAATAGAGATGAGGGAGGCAATGACCAGACTAACCAATAACCAAACACTACACCAGACCACTATCCCAACGAACCAAGGCCGGACCACTCAACATAATGGCCGGCCTCATGTAGCTCAGGAAAGGACCGAGCAAGTTAGATTCCAAGATCATGCGGAGGATGATAGGGGATCCTCAGGACTTGTTAGCTGTCTCGAGATGTCAAGGGGGAAGAGACCTGCAACCACCGTCTACGAACTAACCCGGACTGTGGGAAATGTCTCCCGAGCCATAGTTGGGTTGGACATAAGTCCATTGGCACTAGAGATTCGGGGAGAGTTACTTTATGACAGGACCAAGCTATCAAACATAGCGTCGTACGATGGAGAAGGCGACCCCGAAGATTTCCTAATGACTTTTAGTCAGAACATGGTATTATTTGACTTCTCGGATGCAGTGAAGAGCAAGGCGTTTCCAACATACTTGACAGGGGCCGTAGGCCAGTGGTATGGAGAACTGATAGATAGGTCGATATAGAGCTTCAGGTAGTTGACCGAGGCATTTGTTAATAGATTTGCAAGTAGCAAAAAGTCAACCATACACACGACAATCCTGTTTTTGGTCAGGCAGCAAAATGAGGAATCATTAAGATCGTATACTCAACGCTTCAACAAAGAAAGCCTCAAGATCCTTAACCTCGAAACCTCAGTGGCCTTGGCAGCCTATACCAAGGGGCTCAGATCCCGACCATTTCAAGCCGCGTTGGCCATACAAAAGCCCATGTCCATGGGAGAACTGATGAACCGAGTAGAGGGCTATATACATGCCGAGGAGATTTTCAAGGCATAGAAAAATGAGGATAAAGTCCGAGGAATAGGGAAGAAGGAGGAAGTGAGCAGAGGCAAATCAAAGGATTCTGGCAGGGGTAGACCGGAAGTGAGAAGTAAACCCAAGCTGGGCTGATCATATCAGTCTCGGTACACTGAATACGCGCCTCTAAACATATCTCAAGGTGAAATATTAATAGAAATTAAGAGCCATTATGACCTGAAGAAACCTCAGAAGATCTTTACCCCGTCAGACAAAAGAAGCAAAAAGAAGTATTGTCGGTTCCATGACGATCATGGTCATGATACCAACGAATGTTTCTAGTTGAAAGATGAGATTGAGGCACTTATCCGAGCTGGTCATTTGGGGAGATATGTCAAGAGGAGGGCCGAGTAAGCCAATGGGCCTGAGAGAGAATGAGAACGAAGTCATCGAGATAACCGAGAAGGAGCTAGAAGAGGCTTCAATGCGGTGATTGAAACCATTGTAGGTGGATTGACAGTCGAAGAGGAGTCATCGGCTGCCAGAAAGTCGTACATTTGGGAAGCCGGGGAAGAGCCGGCATGGAAGATTCTGAGGATGGGAGAGAGACTGACTTTCACAGATGAAGATCTGAGAGGGCTTATTTTCTCCCATGATGATCCGTTGGTAATCAATGTGATAATATCAAATTTCGAGATCCGAAGGGTGATGATTGACACGGGGAGCTCGACAGATGTTTTGTTTCTGAGCACTTTTCTGAGGATGGGATTGGACAAAAGAAACTTAATGTCGTTAAGAAGTTCACTAGCTGGATTCACAAGTACAAAGTGTGAGGCAGAGGGGTACATCAAGCTACCATTGACTTTGGGGTATGACGATCAGAAGGTTACTGAGATGGCCAATTTCATCATAGTTGACTGTAGCTTGACCTACAATGCCATCCTCGGGAAGGTGACATTGAACAATTTCAGAGCAGTCCCTTCCACTTACCATCAAGTGTTGAAGCTGCCGACCCCCGAGGGTGTGGTCGAAATTTGAGGAGATCAGATTGTGGCACGAGAATTTTATGCGGTCTCTTTAAGGCCGAAGTATCAATCAGAATGGGGCCCCGACCTGCCAGACCAAAAGAGGGATGCAAAGAGAGGTACTCTAGCCGAGGAATTGGTTGTTGTGCGGTTGTCTGATCAGCATAAAAAAGTCAAGCTGGGGAGCGAGCTAACAGAACCCCAAAAGAAATGTATAATTGATTTCCTTCTCAATAATGAGGATATATTTGCTTGGGATAATAATGACATGGCAGGTATAAGCTCGAGCGTAATAGCTTATCATCTGAATGTTGATCTTGCCTATTCAACAAAAATGAAGGAATTTTAACGCTGAGAAGTAGAAAATTATTTCCAAGGAGGTAGAAAGGCTATTAGATGCCGGCCACATCAAGGAAATACTCTACCCAACATGGTTATCGAATGTGGTACTAGTGAAAAAATCCTCGGGCAAATGAATGATGCGTATTGATTTCACTAACCTTAACAAAGTTTGTCCTAAGGATTGTTATCCGTTGCCGAGGATTGATCAGTTGGTGGATGCCACCTCGGGGATATAACCAAATTATGATAGCACCCGAGGATAAAGAGAAAACAACATTCATAACCAATAAAGGGTTGTATTACTATGAAGTCATGCCGTTTGGTTTGGAGAATGCAGGCGCAACTTATCAAAGAATGGTGAACAAGGTATTCAAAAGTCAGATCGGGAGAAACATGGAGATATATGTGGATGATATGCTAGTCAAAAGCAAGAAGGCTGAGGATCACCTTAATGATCTGGCCGAGGCTTTCAACACCATGAGGAGGTTTGGGATCAGACTTAACCCAGAAAAATGTGCATTCGGTGTGAGAGCGGAAAAGTTCCTCGGATTTATGGTGACATCCCGAGGAATAGAAGCAAACCCGAGCAAAATACAAGCAATCTTAGACCTCGATCCACCGAGGTGTATCAAGGATGTGCAGATTTTGGCATGGAAGGTGGCAGTGTTAAGCCATTTTATGTCAAGATCGGCGGATAAGTGAGCCCCATTCTTTAAAATTTTGAGGGGGCCAAAAGGTTTCGAATGGATAGAGGAGTGTGCAACCGTCTTTGCATAATTAAAATGGTACTTGGCATCACCGCCACTACTGTCTCAACCCGAGGAAGGGGATGAGTTTATATTATACTTAGCATGTTCCGAGATAGCAGTAGCGACAACACTGGTTCTAGAAGAGGGAAGAGATCAGAGGCTAGTATATTATGTTAGCAAGATGTTGATAGGGGTTGAGTTTCGATACCTAACAATAGAGAAGATGGCTTTGGCCTTAGTTACGGCTTCACGGAAGTTGAAACCCTATTTTGACGCACATCCGATCAAGGTCATGGCCGATGTCCCGTTAAAAACAGTGTTACATCGTCTGGAAGTATTGGGAAGGCTAATGAAATGGTCGGTGGAATTAGGGTAGTTTGATGTCAGCTATCAGCCGAGGACAGCCATAAAAGCTTAGGCCGTGGTAGATTTCCTGGTAGAATGCACGGCGAGAGTGGAAGAAGATGACTCGGCTACCTGGCAGATTCGGGTGGATGGAGCCTCGGGCAAGCATGGAAGTAGAGCAGGAATAGTGATACTCGATCCCTCACAGAACGAGTATCAATACTCTTTGAAGTTAGCGTTCTCTGCATCCAATAATGAGGCAAAGTATGAAGCTCTAGTTGCTAGAATTAAAACAGCAACCATGCTCAGGGCAAAGTCAAAAGATACATTCACAGATTCTCAGTTAGTAGCGAACCAAGTGACTGGGGAATTCAAGGCAAAAGATGCAATGATGATAGCATACCTCAATAAGGTGAAGATATTAATATCAAGGCTTAAGAAATTCACAATTCAACAAATTCCGAGGACAAAGAATGAGAAAGTCGATGCTTTGTCGAGGTAGGCACTTGGTACAGCTGGACCAACTACTATACAGATTGAACAGGTCATGGAACCCAATGTGAGGATAGAAGGGGAAGGGATTGCACAAATAGAAGAAAGACTTGATTGGACGATTCTTATTCGAGCCTACCTAGAAAACAGGGAGCTCCCTGAGGATGAACATGAGGCTCGGCGAATTGAGAGACGGTCGTCAAAGTTTGTGATGATTGATGGGCAGTTGTACAAAGGATCATTTACTTGGCCTCTATTAAAATGTGTGGAACCCGAGGAAGGGAACTATGTGTTAAAAGAAATCCACGAAAGAGTTTGTGGAAATCACCTCAGAAGAAAGGCCCTAGCAAGAAAAGCCCTTAGGATCGGCTATTTTTGGCTGACCATGGGGAAAGATGCTAAAGAGTTGGTAAAGCGGTGTGACCTTTGTCAAAGATTTGCTCGGGTTCAAAGAAGGTTGGCCAACCCGTTAATTGTGATGATCAGTCCCTGACCGCTTAGCCAATGGGGACTCAATTTGATCAGGCCCATGCCAGCAGGAAGGGGGCAGATGAGACATATCTTTATGATGGTAGATTACTTTACTAAGTGGGTAGAGGCTGAGTCCGTGTCCTCGATAAATGAGAAGTCTGCATGGAACTTTATGTGGAAATCAGTGATCAGTCGGTTTGGGGTGCCACAGGTGATAGTAACCGACCACGGCCGACAATTTGACAGTAAGTATTTTCGAGAGCATTGCGCTAAGCTCGGAATCAGCCTAAAATTTTCCTCTGTAGCACACCCCCAATATAACGGACAAGTCGAAGTTACTAATAGAACTATTTTGCAGGGTTTAAAGACCAAACTGGGCAAAGCAGGAGGACAATGGGTGGACAAGCTCCCCGAGGTCCTATGGGTGCACCGAACCACACCGAGCACAGTGACAGGATAAATACCATTTTGCCTGACCTTCGGGATAAAGGCTGTTCTTCCTGTCGAGATCGGCTCCCCCAGTAGCCGAGTCCAAATGCACCGAGAAGAAATAAATGGCCCATCCATCCGAGATGAGTTGGATTTAGTCGAGGAGCTGAGTACGAAGGCTCTAATTTGTACCTTGGCAGGGAAAAGAGCTATGGAGAAGGTCTTTGACAAACAAGTCAAAGGAAAACAAATCAAGATAGGGGACTTAGTCCTCCGAAGATCTATTTTCCTACCGACGAAGGAAGGAAAGCTCGGACCAACAGGGGAAGGGCCACACAAAGTAATAAAGGAAGTATGGCCGGGGACCTATCACTTAGAGGATGAAGAAATGAAAGAACTACAAAATGCTTGGAATGCCGAGCATTTGAAAAAATACTTTATGTAATGGCTCATAAATGAATAATGAAAATCTCTTTTCCCTCGGCATTTCGTGTATTTGTGTTATGTATTTATTTTTCCTCAACCAATGAACACAATAGGCCACAAAAATGCCGATGAATAGGTCATAAATGACCGACGAAAGTCCAATGAATAGGCAGAAGGCCAAAAGTGACGACGGATAGGTCATAAGTGACCGACGAAAGTCCCACAAATGGGTAGAAGGCCAAAAGTGCTGACGAATAGGTCATAAACGACCGACGAAAGCCCCATAAAAAGGCAGAATGCCAAAAGTGTCGACGAATAGGTCATAAACGATTGATGAAAGTCCCATGAATGGGCAGAAGGCCAAAAGTGCCGATGAATAGGTCATAAACAGCCAACGAAAGTCCCATGAATGGACAGAAGGCCAAAAGCTCCGATGAAAGGCCATAAATGATCGACAAAAGCTCGTTAAATGAACAAAAAAGAGAGAAGGAAATTTTTTTTATCATTTTTGACTAGCTAGAGATTGAGGTTATTCTAAGTATCAGCTCGGGCGGCTGAAAATTAAAATGAGAACCTAAATCCGACAAAGAGGAAGAATTAGATTACCTCGGATGATCAATTGAGTACTTATTCGATGTGTACAACTAGTAAATTTGATATAGAAATTATTCTAAGTATCGGCTCGGGCGATTGGACGCACGAACAAGAGAATAAAGATAATCAAGCAGTAATATCCGAGCACAAAGTCTGAAAAATTATTATACAAAGAGGGCCAAGGTTCAGAGGCCAATGATCATTACAAAAATCACCAAAACTCCTAAAGGCCTAAGTTTGCTGGTTAGAAGGAGCCTCGGGGTCCTCTGCGGGATTATTTGTCCTATCTTGAGCCTCAAGTGTCGCCTCGGGAGTTGGGAAGAAATAAGTGTCATTAGGAAGTAAACCCAACTTCTCGGCCTCTTTAGGTTGAGTAGCGAGAAGATCCCTTAGGTCGGTCTAAGGAAGCAAAGATTGGGCCTTTCTTTTGGCCTCAACTGACCCTAAAAAGGTCCCTATCGCCAGGGCGGTATTGAAAACATTAGTTGAAGACTCGCCCACGAACTTCGCACACTCGGAAGAGACTTTGAAGGCTTCGATGGCCTTCTCTCCTCGGGGCTCAACCTTCTCAATGTATTCTTTTAACCGGGTCTCTGCCTTTTGCCTGGCCGTCATTTCTTTCTCAAGGCCCTCCACTGCTTGGGTCCGAGCCTAGACATTCTCAGTCAAAGACTTCTCAGAAACCTCGAGCTTTCGCTGCACCACCTTCAAATTGGCCTCTAGCTTCTCTCGAGCCTCAATGGCCGTCTTGAGCTCTGTTTCGGCTTTGTCAGCTCTGTTCTTCTCAAGGGCTGATTTTTTCATGGCATTCTCCACATTCTTCAGGGCATCCTTGTTGGTGTCCTCGAGCTTGGAGTGCTGATGATTGTATCTCCTGTTCAGCTCAAAGTATATCTCTCTGAGGACTCCCATGCTGGATTGAATGCTGGAGGCATGAGAAGCCACTTGGAAAAAAGGAGAAGAAAGAAACAGATTAAAGCTCCATTTTTTATGACCAAGTAATGGTAAAACCAAAGAAAGGAACCGAAAAACTCACCGAGGAAGCCATTCGAAGAAACTCCTCAAGCATGGCAGTGGAAGAGAGTTTATTCACAGCCATCTCCTGACCCTAGCTGTATTTATCTCGAATAGTCACTCGCTCGGGAGGTGGAGGGGCTTTCCCCGTAACTTTTCCAGTCTTTGGCTTCTTGGCTGGGGCAGTTATAGCCAAAGCTTTGGAACCTTTAGGGACATGGGGAAGAGAAGTGTCAGTGTCAATTACGACTGTGGCTAGTTGGGACTGACCTTGAATAGGTGATGAGCCATCGCCCGACGATAGGGCATTCCTCTTCTTGCTCGGGGGGGAAGATCGTCGCTCCTTTGAGATCGGAACAGAAGAAGCGTCTCCGGACTCTTTTTGATGAGAATCCTTTGGTGGCTGGGAAGGCACAGCTTGGCTCGAGGAAGAGTCCTCAGCCCTCGAGGATTTGACTTTTGACTTACTGGCCGCTGCCCTCAGGATACTCATAGGATCCATGTCTGCAAAAACCGAGCTGATAGTTAGCAAAATAAAGAAGAAAAATCAAATATGTTCAAACAGAGGAAGTCTCAAGGTTAAGCCTACCCCTACTCCTCTTTGGCTCTCTCATCTTTTTGGAATAAAAAGCCTTAACATCGAAAAGACATGGATGAAGGTCGGTCGAAAATGGATGGGGAGGACCACATAGGCCCGATCCCCATATTTTATCCCATGTAGCAAACTCCGAGGCATCCAGGTCCCTATCGCCATGTAAAGCTGTGAAGGCGTCTCTCTAAGAGTTGGATAAGTAAGGGATATCATTCTTGCCATCCTCGATGATGCTCCATGAGGTAGGAACGTGCCAAGGCCGAGGACCCGTCACAAAATAATACTTATTATATCAACCTTTGTGGGAGAACTTCTAATTCTTAAAAATAAGGCATCTAGACCGAGCTGAGCCATAGTACAAACCCTTGCTCTAGGGATTGAATTTGAAGGTGAAGAAACGACGGAATAAAGCCCCGGTGGGGGTAAGACCTTTGGACTGAACAAAAACATAAAAGGTTACCATCATAGCCCAACCATTTGGGAAAATCTGCCCTAGACTAAATTCGAAATGGTTAACTATGTTAGCTATATAGGGGGGGATTGGAAACTTAAAAAACTCAAAGGCCACATCATATATACAAGTTTCATTTTCCTGAGGAAGGCGCGCAACTTCATATATGGAAAGAACCTTAACCCTATGGTTATGAGGAATAGACCAACTTAACATTCTCTCATTCGCCATCTCGGGTGTGGTAAAACAAGTGCGGTCATGACAGGAAAATAACTTCTTACCGACCCCGTGTGTAACAATGGTAGCGACCGAGGACTCTCCCACAGCAATACCCAACCCCTTGGCAGCCTGGAAAAAATTAATCCTAGGGAGGGGAAAAGGCACTGTATGGGTTCAGTATGGAGTTCGACACCTCTAAGGTCTATTAGAGGAGACTCGCCCGAGCCATGATACTCTTCTACATCTGTAAAACTGGCTAATTCTACCTGATCCTCGGGAACAGGATGCCTAATCTCTCGACCCTCGTTATTCGGAGAAACCCCCTGATCCTCAGCCTCATTAGGGGCATTTGTAATTGACATGGCCTCAGACTCGGAACTGGAAGTCTCGTCGGCATCCTTACCATACGACCGTATAGATTCATTCTGGAAATCCTCACCACTGCCCGACCTAGCCATGATCCAAGCAAAAGATAAGAAAAGGAGGATAGGAAAGAAAGTACGTACCTAATGGCTTTAGGAAAGATCCGAGCAAGAGAAGAAGTTAAGAGGTAAAAGTTATCCGAGCCGAGCAATAGCTCAATGAAATGACGTAAAAATGAGAAGATACAAGAAGCAAGAAGCAGGAAAAGTGTGAAAATGACACGAGGCACCTATATTTATAGGATGGGAAAGGCGCGAATCTCAGAATACAAACCATCGTGACCTTTCATCCCAACAGGTGCGAAATCATTACACTGAATTAGGGGCGCAGATATCGAAGCATCATAAGGGAGGTAACGTCTCAGCATTTATAATCCATCAGACCCCCCGAGAACTATCCTCGGCCTCGAAGGGTCTGGGGGGCAAATGATATGGCTAAAAAATGGCCAAAGTGTTTTAGCAGCCCAAAGCCTACCATGATGAAGGTAGCCCACATTGTAAGACATTTGTCAAAAAGCTAGCAAGCAAGGACATATGAAGACCACTCTAAAAAAGACAACTACACTACTATAAATAACATAGGAAAGTGAGAAAAAGGTAACTGATTAATCCTTTATTATTTCTAAATTTGTCAGTCCAGATATACCCGAACTAAATACTAATTCTCTCGCCCGATAAGAAACGCGAGAGATAACCCCCGTTGTTTCTTTTCCTTTCCTTGTGCAAGTCCTCAATTCGGATTAGAGAATTGCACAGGGTCCTCGGCTCGGTAAATTTCATACTCAACAATAATAGTTTACACCTTTGATAAATTCTGATGACCACTTAAGTCATTGACATCGGCTTTTGTTTGAGGTTGTGATAAGGATGACCTTATTGGCCAATGACAGGCTCAAAGTGCAAGAACAAGCTATATTCGTTCTACCGAGGCTGACAATTTATTTCCATTATGAATGAATAAAACGTTGAACACCCTGTTGTGGCTAAGGGAAAGTACACGTTATCTCCCTATCGTGTTGTAATTAGCTCATAGTCTTCCTGTGACTTATAAAACATATATTACTCCCTTTGTTAGAAATTATGTCTAAGTTAAAATGTTCGTGCAGCACGCGAGACAAATGCAAATTTGAGAGTATATTTCACAAATGTCCACTTATATTAGTTATTATATGAACCAAAATGCCCTTAAATTGGCTAATTATGACATTATGAGAGGTAACACGCACTTTCGCTAACTAAAAGTTTAGCTTGTATTATACACAATTCAGCAACTCGACTCTGAATTGTCACTTTAGGAAGTTATAGCTTGTAATGACATGCCAGTGAGATTGGTTGAAAGCAACTAAGACTTGAAAATGCTAATACAAAGATGAGAAAAATCACTTTCTCACACTATTTATATGGAAATTATTAAATATATGGGGCTGCAGAATGCTGAAGTGATTGCTTCTAATATTAACCAATTGAATTCTTCATGGAAAATGACCACAAAAAAAAAAGAAGAAAAAATCTTCATGGATTACCATTTTTCCTTACGTTCTTGGTGATGTATCTTACCACTTCTTGTCATTGACTTTCGTGGTTTCTTGCTTTCGCTGGACTTATCAACCATTGACAAGCATATACAAAAACTGGTACTAGGAAATCAAATTTGAAACCTTAAGATCAAGCTATCAAATGACCGAAATATTTGAATTAATTTAAAATTTGCGACCACTATTTGATCTCTTACATTCTTCTACTTGTGTTACAATGTATTTCCATATGTATTGTAGAAGATAATTATTTTCGTAGAGCCAGTGGTAGAACCACCTTTTAAAGATAGAGTGCAAGTCAACTTGGCAAAAAAAAAAGAAGTCCAAAAAAAAGTCATTGTATTACACTTCTCATTATATTAGTGTACACCCTGATCCCTCTAACTATATAAATGCATACCCTGCTCGCCAGCCGTTGGGATCCTGACTCCATCAGTGTGTAGAGCTATAATATGCCATAATTCATTCATAATGTTGTCTACCAATGATTTACATTAAAATTAGGTATACCAAAATCTTGAATCTATTGAAAAAATGCACTATCGGTATATTACATATCATCTCCATCAAATATTAAAGAATCTCTTGAAATTTAAGTTTCTCAACAAGACATCCTACATCCTTGATTCCCAAATTTGACTTTTTCAAAAATAACTTCAGAAAGAACATAAGTTACCATATTCTTGAATATTATGGTAAACTAACAAGAAACAAAGAATATTTCTTTCCTTGTAGGAACACTTATATATGGTGGGTTGAGTGGATGAAAAGGTGCGAGATGGACTATATGATGATCAAGTTTTCAATACTTTGAGATAGAAAAATCAATTTTCTTTCTTTATTTGGTAAGAGGAACGGAAAATGAAAAAGATATAGAACAAAAAAAAACAGAAAAAAGAGTGATGAAATATGAAAATGATGTAAAATGAAAAGAAAAATTGTGCCCTTTGATTTCTATCTCCTTATTTTCTTTTCTTCTTTTTTTTCCCCTTCAAACAAACAACGAAAACATTAATTTCTCTCCACCACTTTTTCATCCCTCAAATCAATACATTACAAGGAATATGAAAACCCAAAAAATAAAAAATAAAAAAGGAACAAAAGTGTAGGCTTGGTTTGTTTTCCGTAAAATATTTTTTCAAAAAATATTTTCTTTATTTTACGATGTTTGGTAACACCGAAAAATTGGTCAACTGTAAAATATTTTCCGGTCAACAATTGTGATTAGTACAAAATTCTGAAAAATATTTTCATTTTTTTTGGGAGAAAAAAATATTTTACGGAACTCATGATACATCCAAACACCAAAAAATATTTTTTAATATTCTATTTTTCAAAAAAATATTTTCTTCCAACAAGTTATTTTACGGCAAACAAACGGAGTCTTGTAAAATATTTTATTTTCCAAAAAAATATTTTTTACAAAAAATATTTTTTACAAACAAATTATTTTACGGTAAACAAATGGAGCTGTATACCTTGCTATTTTGGGAAACCATTAGCCGAAGACGCTTTTAAATAAAATAAACAAAAACCAAAAATGGAAAAGATATCTTGATTATAGTTGACGAATGGATCTCCGCCACGTATTAAGCAGCAAGCAAACCGGCTCCACATCTGACGTGCACGTGTAAGTTAAGGCAGTCTCCGTCAACCCATTGGCCACGCAACAAAGGAAAAGCTACACCATGGATCCTCTGAAGCCTATGGGGCCCACCATAAAGGCCCATAGATCGAGACTGGGCATGCAACGTGGCGGACAAAACACGGTGGACATCAAAAGTGATGGGCCCCATGGGTAGTTACAGATAAGGCTGCTGCCAATTCTGGGGGCCCAATAGTTGGACTTAGTCAGGTACGGATTCAGATTGGGCTTTCGGCAGTGACAACACAATAGTGGTCAGTGTCCTTATCCCTCTCCCTCTGTCTCTCAACTATTTTTGGGATTGTGATGTCACACGTGTACGGTCACTCTCGTGGGTCCCACAGACCACGTGGTGTACCATGTCTCAGAGTAAGAAGAACATTTTAATAACCTATGAATGAGAAAAGAATAAAGACGTGTCATCTTTGTTTTCTAGGCAAAAGAAAAGGGAAAAAAATCCATGGACCGATCCATTTTTTATATCTTTTTGGTTATATATATAATCTTTGGTTTAATGGAAGGAAAATGTTAGATTTTTTATATCTCTAGTACTCCTTTGTTTTCCACCCCGAAAAAAATGGTACTCTTTTCGTTCTAAATTAAATATGTTAGTTTGCCTTGACATGGAATATAATGTGAGATGGGTGGAGTATTAAATATGTTAATTTGCCTTGACGTGAAAAAACACATTAAATTATCCATGTGGCTGAAAGCCTTCACAACCCAGACATAAACTATTTAATTTAAGTAGGCCCGTAGCTTCACCAGAAGTGACGAAAGGAGGCTAAGGAAGGCCAATTAAGCATAAAAGTGGACTATAATGTGAGATGAGTGGAGTATTAGTTTGTACTTGGCTTTTGGTACTAGCTTTGCAATTGCGGTTGAAGCTGTGACTTTTGGGTGATTGGTGGTAGTGATGTCCAGGGTTTCCTCTGGCGGGTTTGTGTTCGAAGATAACATATGATGGTTTTCCTGATTTTTATCCATCTGGTGGGCTTAAGGCCCAAAAAAATGCACAGGCGCACTTGGGCGCTTCTAGCTGGGTCACTAACTTTATAAGAAAGTTCATTTTGGGCCCTTGACTCATTAGTCCATGGAGTATTTAGAGAGGATACTAGTAAATTCTAAAAAGCAAATTACGCGCCTGTCTAAAAACTTGCACGAAGTTTCAAATCACAAAAAAGTAGACGGAGAAATATAATTTGAAATAGATCAACTGAGATCTCCATTAAACTGTACCAAGAATTATCAGAAACTTGATATGAAACGAAGTTTTTCCAGTAATATACAATGCTAAATAACCTTAATTGTCTTGAGCATTAGTAGTAACACAATCTGTACAAATATGGAGATCTAAAATATCAAAGTGCAATCCTTATTGGGGAAAATTCGAAGCCAAGAGGTCGCGTACTGTCAAAGTCTTTTCTTTTTTTGGTCGAAAGAGAAATTTATATGAACAAGTTAAATATATAACACATCTTCATACCCCGGAGGGTGGGAAATCAAAAGGAAGTAAGTGTTGCAACTAATCCGGGATATTAGCTAGCGAGTCAAGAGCTAAATAGTTCTTAACAGTTCTAGCTAGCCAATCTGCTACACAAGTCAAGTCTCGACAAAAGGAAATCTTCGATTAATAGCTCATATCTTCTCCTCAATCTATTAATTCAGGTGCAAGAAATATAAAGACGGCCGACCAACAAAATTTCAAAAAGTCCTTTACTTCCATCTACAATCTATGTAATCCCAAGATAAAGCTGAAGGGAACAAATAATAACAAAACGTATAGCTAAGTTAAGAGGAACACAACTTTAAGTGATACCACCTTAGTGAAAAGTAAAACCAACAGGTAATATAAACTACGTTAAACGTAATCTTCTAAAATTCTCTGTTCAGAAAAAACCACTTCAACTTGCTGAGCTTAGAGATTTTTTAAGACTTCTAAGGATGCTCCACATGAATGTGGAGATGATGAATAGAATAATACCAGTCACAATGGCATACTTGAGGCCGAGGTTCACCAGCAAGTTTACAAGAAGGCCAGCCAAAACGACACCAACAAAATTGGCTGATACTGCAGACCAGAATGGCATATCTAGAATTGAAGCAATGATGGCTCCTGTCCAAGCACCCGTCCCAGGGAATGGAACAGCCACAAACAGCATCAGGCCAAGCCATTGAAATTCTTCCACAGGGCCAGCCTTCTCCTTGGCCCTCTCAAATAACATGTCAAGTAACCGAGATGCTGATTGATTTTTCCCGGCTATGAAAGTTGCCAATTTCTTCAAGTAGAGTATGATAAAGGGCACTGGGACCATGTTCCTGAAGTTATAGAACCACATTGGCTTTAGGCACAACTAAGTCTATCACATTCTCATTTGAGATGGCATAAGACATAAGAAACCCGCATTTGAATCCTCTAATCTGTTGAATATGCACTTTAGAAGTCCACGAGTCATTTGCTGTGAGCTATCACATGTTTCATTCTTTGAACACAAACAACGATAGATGATCACTCTTGACAATTTTTCTCGTCATTTGATCAAGGGAGTAAAGCTTGGGGCATTGTTGAGATTTCAAAGATCATGCTTTTCCAAGTAATCTTAACATCTCCTTATAGAGCATAAGCATTTAAAACATTGATTTCTTAATTGGGAAAAAGAGTAGAGAAAACCACCATAATCATTTTGGTAGTTGCATTCCATCATCTTACAGTCCTCCCAAAATATAGAGGGAAATCTATTAATATAAATATTTAAAGATAACTTAAAATTTTCAGTTGAGCTACATTCCTTAGACTACCTATCGGTAATCAACATTATATAACCGCACATTCCTGAGACTACTTATCGGTAATCGACATTATATAGCCGCCTACATCTATATAGTAGTAAAAGGCGTTTTTCTTAACACACTGCAATACATAAGGTATATATTCAATATTACTAAAACACTATTTCTTCACAATGCTAGAATCATCAAAATTATACCAACTGGATTAAACAGTAATTATCCATCGGACATTAAACATATCATCAGAACATTAATTTAAACTTAAAGGGGTCAAATCGTAACACAATATAAACCAAACAATGAGCACATCAGTACAAAGGCAAAGTGCAAAAAACAGCCCCCATGTTTTGCCAAAATCGCAGACCTTGGAATCACTGACCATGTGGTACCATAATAATCTAGTAAGCCTTGTGATGTAAAAGTATGTGACTCACTGTCTTCTGTGTCCAATAACGGCAGGACTTTTTCTGTGACATTTTTATAAACCACATTACTTATTACATTATTACGGTACCACATAGTATAATGCCCAAATTTGATATAAACAATAGGGTGTTTTAACAGTTTGACCTTAGCATAAGAACATTATAAAGTTGGAAATGGAGTGCAGAGAATTTGAAACTAACCCAAGAACAGACAAAACAGTGAGTAGCACGGGCTCGAGTTGCAACCAATAACCAACAGGAATAGCACCACGAAGCTCAAGCACAGGAAGTGTAGCTAAGGCAAACACAACAGCCTCATCAGGCCAACCCAAACCCCTCAAAGCAGTAGCCACCTTCACACCAAAGCTTGAAGCTTTGATGGAATCAACAGCAACAGCAGCACCACCAGCAGCATTAGCATCTTTCGAAAATGCAAACACGCCAATAGATACAGAAGCCCAAAACAGTACCCACAAGATGAATTTCACAGGCTTTTCCTCATAAGCCAATAAAGCTTCATTCTTTTCAATTGTTTCAACAAAATCAACTGCAGATGATGAACAATAAGTGGTTTTGAGATGGCCCAAATGACTAAAATGTTGAAATTTGAAGAAAGATTTGGACTTTATGAGCTTTGGGTTGTTGTGAAGCAAGGAAAAGCAAATCTTGGGGGATAAAAGTTTGGGTGGATGATTAGGCTTAGTAGCATAATGGGATGTTAAAATGGTTGGTGAGTGTGATAAAGCAAAAGCCATTGAGCATCAAAAGAGGGTGTTGGATTGTTGAATGAGTACAGTTTAGAGGTTGAAGAAATTCACATTTTGAGCTTTTTTTTAGCTGAATTTTTCATGTTGTTTTTAGTGGAAGAGAAATGGGGGTTTTGGGGTGAGGTAAATTATCTGATATATTTGTATCGTAAGTTGAGGTAACGTACATAACGATTTATTTTTCACTTTCTTTTTTGTTCTTTATTTAATCTTTGTTTTTCTGGCTTGATCGTTGTAGATGTATATGAGTATTTATATATTATGAGATTAATTATTATGCAGATGACTTGTAAATCATGACTTAATATTACGATTATATAGTTGCATCATTAACTTGACTCTTGCATTGTAAGTGATCTAAAAAGGGGTAGGCGGGGTTATATGTTATTTCACATAATTATTGAATAATGTCATTTTTACCTTATTATTATAAAGAAAAATAGTATTTTATGAAAATATAAGTAAAATTATATACAATAGATTGTCTCTTTTTGGAATTATGTGTAAAATAAGAGGTTTGTGTAGTAAATTATTATTTTAATTTAATTTTTATTTTCTAATAACAAATTTATAGAGGTTTGTTGTACATCTTTGTAGGGAAGTGGATTTAAATTTTAAAAATAGGATTAGCATGTGGATAAGGAGACGGCAGGAGACAGTAGTCAATAAACAAACAAAAGTTGGGGAGCATAAAACAAGGTTAAGGTGGGGAGAGAAACTTGGAGGTGAAGAGGAGATGAGTCAATGGAGAAAAAAATGTGTTTTTATTTATTTATTAAGAGTAATAGAAAGGATCGAATTTGTAATTTTTTAAAGTAATTTTATTCTATTATTACTAAATTATATCTCGAAAACTTTAAAAAATCTCACATAATTATCTTGTTTCTTTTTTGTGCTAGGCTAATTATTTACTCTACACAAGGGATAATTTATGGTTTACATTTACATATAATACATGCATTGTTAGAAAGACTAAATGAAAAAAGGGTAAAGTATATTTGAGTTCATTAAATATTCACGAAATATTAAATCACTTACTAAACTTGTTTCTATTTGTAATCATTAAAACATAATAAGATATTTAGCACTTAAATTCAACAGAAAGAGCAACAACAGCAACGATATTTCGTTAGTGAAAAAAAAAAAAAAAAACTTTTGCCACTAAATTGACTGCTATGTAGCTCATTTTTTTTGAATAAATTCGATCACTTAATTATCCGATCGAGCCTACTTATATTACCTACTCACTTTTCTTTTCTTTTTTTGTGGTCAAACGTACTTCACTTGACCCATCACAACTTAGATATCTTCAACTGTTCCAAAGTACTAAGCCGCCCTTAACCATCTAAAAAATCTTCCGACACAAAATCAAAAATTCCAAAAAGTAAAAAAGAAGAAAAAAAAGAAGAAGAGAAAAATCGATGAACCGCAAGAGAGATAAACCCTACTACTCCCGCCACGTACCCTACTCTTTCTCTAAACGTCGTCGTTCTTTCCAACACCACAACGCCGCCGACGATGTGGTGGTTGACGACCCTTCCCCGGTAATTACCGCCGCCGAGAAGAAGCCGAGCACCGTGGTCGTAATTGGGTTACCTTCAGAATGCTCAGTGCTGGACTTGAAATCCAGATTCGAGATCTACGGGCCTATATCTCGGACCCGAATGGACCCCAATGGGCTTGCTTACGTCACCTTCAGATCCCATGACGCGGCCCAATCCGCTATCACCGCCGCCCACGACCCTTCTTTTCAGATCACCCTCCACTCCAAACCAGTACGTATTGATCCCAGAATACTTTTTTCCTCTTCAATTTCGCAACTTTTTGCCAGTTCCGGGCCGGGCCTGGAGTTGGCAGCACTTCGACCCGGCCCGATATGCATCGTGTATGTACGGGCAAGTTTAATTATTGCTTTAAGCACTGCGCGAAGAAATTTGGGTTTTAGCTAAATTCACTTAAAATGAGCGAGGACGATTTCACGGATGATTCGGGCGGGCCCAAACCGAACCCGCATTGCTCTTACTCTTCTCTTGTACCAGCTCATACACATACTAAAACACACAATAAACTATTAAAGTAGCTATGTATGTATATGTAGTAATTTGTGTATATGAGTTAATGTGTATATTATATGTATATATGTGCATATGTGAATTGGTGTAATGGGAGCTGAAATTTTGGATTTGTTGTTGTTGATGAAGGTACAGGTAATGTGGGCAAGTGATCCGGTGCCACAGTGGAGGGAGGGAGTGTCGAAGAAGGATGGAATAACCATGGTGTCTTCAAAGCTTGTAAGGGCTGAAATGCCACTGAGTAGGCGAGGGAGAGGTAATAAGCTAGGGTCAGCTATTGTCAACCCTAGGGATGAGAATAATGGTAATGATAACGTTAAAGGCGATGATAGTAATGATGATGATGGTAACAACGATAATAAAGGTGTTCGCGATGGTGTTTCGATCCCTTCTGTAATTGATGGGGGCTTCAAGGGTAGGGAAATTGTTGCATATGATGATATTCTTTAATAACTGGGGCGTTGCCATTTTGTAACATTATATAGGTAGTGGTTGTGACTGAGCATAAGTAGGGCTGTGAGGCTTTTTCAAGGTTGCAGCTTTGGAAAAGGATAGGAGCAATTTGTATGTTGTCTTTTGAGTTATGGTTTTTCATAATGTTTCTTACCATATTCAGTTGTCTTTGATCTTTGATTGTCTTTTCCTTTTCTTCGTGTAACTTGGTAATTGTTGTAAGAATTCTGTTTGAGTGTTTTTAGTCTTACTTGGATGGAGAAGAATAATGTACTACTTTAGAGTAATTTGATCTGAAGGGGGTTGAATGTTACCTTGAGAAAGTTGTGAGGTTTGTATAAATATCAGATGCACTCCATAATTGATGTCAGTCGTCAGTTTCAAGATTGTAGCCTGTCCTCCTTCAAAGTTAAATGCGTTGCACTTGTATTCGTTGGTGATTTTCTGAATAAGACGGAAATCGAAGGGCGACCTTTTGATTCTGGGGATTTCAAACATACGGCATCTTTTCAGCTATTTTCCATACCTTTATCTTCTTTGATCTGGTACTGCACATTTTTCAATGGAATAACGAGTATGCATTTCACCTTCTATGTATCTTCTGTAGCTAATCCTGTACCAGTTTATGCATAGTCTGTAATGTGTTTAGGCTATAGGTATACCGATGCTTGAGTTGTTTGCAATATCTTAAATGTTTGTTAGTGATGTACGTGTTTATGATTTGCTGCTAAACCACATGAGATTTCAGATGCTTCCATTTTTCCTTTTCAAGTCTCTTTTTGCATCATTAGATCGAATTAGAAATAACATAAAATGATGGCTCCTTGATAGAGTCAGCAGCAGGCACCCTCCAATGGTGACCAGACTGCCGCATGGAGCCTATATAAATTCACTGGTTGAAGACCCATAAAACTTATTTCTGTTGTTTTATGACACAATAAACCGGATACATTTTCTACCGATGACTCCTGGTAAGTTGGATCATTCTGTTATGTAAGGTTGAACTAGTTTCTGAATGGGTGTTTACAGGATCTGTGCATGGTTAGTTTGACAGATTTTGATATAGAATTGAAAATTGTCCTTGCAGAATGCTTCTTGAAACATGGACTATAATACTCAATACATTCGATATCTGATCTTAAGAAAGCCAAGAACTATATTGTCCCTTACTTTTTAAATGCACGCTTAGTGTTTCCCAACAGGGAAGTTATTTGAGACCTTGCATTTTCAATTTGGAATCTTATTTGCAATCACTGTTGTATATATGGGAATTTCTGACTTAGAACATTGGTGATAATTTTAACCTTTTCTTGTCATGTTTGAGACTACTACCGTCCTATTTGGATTATCAAACTATAATCTAGGTAAAATTTTAACTATACGAGTTTTAATTGTGGATTGGATTCTCGTATAAGCTTGTAATGTTATAATAATACAAGAAAATATAATGCTGGTAAACTGATCATTCTATCGCAACTGTATTCTTAGTTCACCGTCATTAGATATCTCTCATGATATTATATTTCTTGCAGTTTTGCAAGCTTGTTAATATTTCTTTATGATGTCTAAATTTTGTGAAGATGCACCTTTGTATCTCTTTGTGCATATACAATAGTGATAGATTTATTACATGGCCCAACCATTGAATCTTGAGCTGATCTGCAAATGTACCTGGCAATGTTCAATACTTAATCAAGTGTCATGAATTGTTTAATGTTAAAGACATCCTGTATTGACAATTAAAAAGGAGCGAATGCAAAGCAATGGAGATCAGAAAGGAAGGAATCAACAAACAAAACTATAAAAGTAAAATTTCCTCATGTTGTAGATAATTAATTTAGTAATAAAGTGAAGAAATTACATTTTTTAAGTGTAGGAGTGAAGGCGAATGCCTTTTGAGTGGAGTGGTACGATAATGATTTATAGGAGGATTGAAATATCCTGACATTTTGAAACTTTTTTTTTTTTTTCCTTCTTTTTGTTTTCTCTTCCAAGAATGGACTTAATAATTATTTGTTTTTGGAGTCAAAGAATCGGACTTGGTTATGTAATAATGCAGGGTTTTTACTTAAATAGTTGATGTTCATAAAAGTTCTTTCACGTGCAAGGGATAGAGTTATGCTCGTAATAAATGAAAAATTCTTGAATCGACACCAGAGTTATGCATGTTGTAAACGAAAAAAATTTGGATGTAAATTATGTTAATTAACTATCTCATTTAAAAATTGTAATTAAATAAATTTGATGCCTCTAAAAGTTTAGCCTCACGCTTTGGGAACGTATATTTGAAAATTATGTTGGTGGGACATGGACTATTTTTAACATTTGAGAATACTTAATTTCTTCTAAAATTAAAAAATACTCACTTGTTCAAAGATATAAATATTCCTGCGTTTTGCACTCCTAATAAATAAAGATTTAAGGGCTCAAAAACTCTTTAAAAACTTGTCATTGTCCGAACATACTTTTATACCCTCAAAGAGGAAAAATTAAATTATTATTTAATCAATTCAAATTAATATCAATATTTTTATATGATATGAGCATCACATATATTTAAAACTCATTTACGAGTCTAAATTAATAAAAAATATTGAAAAATTATTATGCACGACAGACGTTATAATAAGAGGTGGCCTTACATGTAACTCGTGTCAAAAGCGACCCTCGTACAACAAGCCATATCTAGCGAACTAAAGCGAAGTGTGGACTAGGATTCGATCCAATCAGCCTTTGTCCGACAATGGAAGAACACGAAAGAATCGGACAAAAACAACAAGAAGAAGAAGGAACAGAAGAAGAAATATGGAGCTGGGGAGCTGGCACAGAGGGTCAACTAGCCACAGGCAAGCTCCAAGATGAACACCAACCCCACCTCGTCCATTCTCTCTCCTCTTTCGGACCCATCTCCTTTCTCTCTTGTGGTGGCGCCCATGTCATCGCCCTCACTCCAGGTTATTACACCTATCTCTGTGTGTTGCATCCGTGTTTTATTGGTTTATGTAATGCTATCTTGTATACCTCTGTGTGTGTGTGTGTGTGTGTGTTTATTGGTTTGTGATATTTTGTGTACCTGTGTGTGTGTTGTGTGTTTATGTTGTGTTATCTTGTGCACCTTTGTGTTTGTCTGTGTTCATTGGTTCATGTTGAGCTATCTTGTATAACCCCTGTGTGACTGTGTGACTGTGTGTCTCCGTTTATTGGTTTATGTTGTGTATCTTGTATACCTGTGTGCGTGTTTGTGTGTGTGTGTTTGTTTGTATGTTTTATGCTATCTTGTGTACCTGTGTGTGACTGTGTTTATTGGTTCATTATGCTATCTTGTGTACGTGTCTGTGAGTCTGGGTCTGTGTTTATTTGTTCATGTTATGCTATCTTTGTACCTATGTGTGTGTGTGTGAGCGCGTCGGAATGTGTGTTTGTGTTTATTAATTTGTGTTATACTATGTTGTGTACCTCTGTGTGTGTGTGAAGGAAAAGTTAGTGTTTGATGGTATTGCAGGCGGAAGAGTTTTGACATGGGGCAGGGGAACGTCTGGCCAATTGGGTCATGGAGAATTGGTTAATAGTTTGCAGCCAAAATTAGTCGAGTCTCTGAAAGACTCTGTTATTACCCACATCTCTGCCGGTTGGAATCACTCTGGATTTGTTTCAGGTTCATTGTAATACCTTAACTTGATTGTTGTAATTGATGCCTTTTCGATTTTCTCCTTTTGAACTTTGTTGTAATAGATAGTTGTGAGCCATCAAGTTGAAAAGAAAAGCGTTTACATCATTTAGTACTCCAGTAAATTGATCGAGAACTAATGATGCTCCAAATTTTGAACTTAAAAATTTAGTGTCTGTTACAGAAATTTGATCTACAGATGCTTTGTTGATCTTATATATTGGACTTTCGTTATTATTCAAATCAAAAGTTATAGTTGCAAATAGTAGACTTCGATCATTATTTGTTATCTCTGTAAGATGTTGCTTCATTCTTAGTTAGACTGATTCTTTATGCCATTTACTTACTTTTAGAGCTTATTTCTGATTGCTTTCAGACACTGGTTGCTTATTCACTTGTGGAGATGGTTCATTTGGTCAGCTCGGGCATGGTGATTACACGTCACAGTGTTCTCCTGCCAAAGTCTTGTATTTCGATTCTTGGCATGTTGTACAAATTGCTTGTGGTATGCGACATTCATTAGCCTTGCTGAAAGGTAAACTGAGCTAAAATCTCAACTGTTATTATTGATTTCACGGTGATGTGGACATACTCTTTCGTATCTATAATACTATTAAATCACATGATTCTTATGCAAAGAGGTAAGGTAGAATCCACAGAAGATCATGGCTTTACAATCAGGGCTTCTGTTTCCGGTCATCATAGAATGAAAATGAATAAGTGCGCAAAGTGGAAATCATCAAAAAAATGTTTCTACCCCCTTCAGCAAGAAGTAGTTTAAGCATTGACGAGAACTTTGTTACCGCTATCATGCTTCAGTTTTGTGAATTAGTGGCCCACCAATTGAAAAATTCCGAGTTACTTCCTTAGAAAGAAATCCAAAGTTTTGTTTTCCAGTACTCTTCATAGGAAATGTTCCTCAATAGCACCTGAACTTTTATACGATGCACCAGGTCAACTCAGTGATGGGACATATGCCTTGATGTTATAGAACTTAAATGTGACATGGAGGAATTTTAAGACTTCTACTATATTCCAGTAGTTACTAGGATCAAAATATGCAATATAATGGAGGCCATCGCTAATTGTGTTATTTGTTATCTATCTCCAACTCTCTCCTTTTACTGGAAATGCTGTCAAAAACTTCTATCTCAATTTGACTCTATATACTCACGCTCACAAACGTACAAGTCTTTTATATGAATCTATCATGTTCTTAAGTCTAAATTAGCCGATGCATGACATTTAGGGCATCAGGTGTATGGCTTTGGATCTGGAAAGCGTGGCCAACTGGGCATATCTATTGATAAAGTCAGACCAGTAAGTCTTCCTCAGATAACTTTGGGACTTGAAGATGTCAAAATTGTGAGCATTAGTGCGAATGGAGATCATAGTGCAGCATTATGTGGTAAGACGTTAAACTAGTCTATTGCAATAAAGGATTATGCCACCAATTTAAGGAACCCGAAGTCCATCCTCTAGTACTCGCAGCTTTTGGCTTAATTAATATTTCTCTTCATCTTGCCATTGATATTGTCTATGGTGCTTTATAAGCTAATGGACGCCTTTATACATGGGGAAGAGGGTTCAGTGGCGCTTCAGACGTTTACATTCCTCAGTGCATTACACCATCCTTGTCATTCAGCCAGGCTTCTCTAGGGTGGAATCATGCACTGGCATTAACATGTATGAAATGCGCACACCTATACATCCATTATCTTATCTTCCCTACCCCAGACACACAAAAGAAGAAAGGGACTGGAGGTGTGTGTTAACGAAATCTAATGGTTGCTATCTGTAACAGGTGATAATCATGTGTTCATGGTCGGTGGCTACCACCATGGAGTCCTTAGTGATCCTCAGAGAACAACTCCAATGAAACATAGTTCTGAGAATGCAGGTAGATACCTATCCATATAATATGGTTATAAAATTTTTCATTCTTATTATGTGCTGGTTCATCATGTAGCAGATTTTCCATGGGGAACTCCAGAAAGTTTTCACTAAAGGCTACTATTATATGACATAGATGGACTGAGATTGAGTTAGTAATTTTGGCAATGAACAATGATCATGCATCCATTATTTCTTCATTTTCGCCACTCAAGTAAATGAATTCTAATGCCAAAAGATGCTTCTATTGAATCTGCAGAAGCAGCAAAAGAAGGTATTGTGCAGAGAGTTCCTGGCCTTGACCAATTAAAGGTTGTGCAGATTGCAACAGGAGCAGAGCACTCAGCATTAGTAACAGGTAGTTCTTAATTAATAGCTTTATTGAAGTTTCCCTTTATCACGCATAGAGTTATTTTCCTAACTCTAATCCTTGATCAACTCTCAACTATGCAGATGATGGGTTAGTAATGACATGGGGCTGGGGTGAACACGGTCAGCTTGGCTTGGGAGACACAGTTGATCAAACTGAGCCTCAGGTGGTACATTTGGGTCAACATGGGGAGAATCAGACCATTTCTCGCATTTTTTGCGGCAGTGGCTTCACCTTTACCATAAAGACGGTTGGTGCACATTCTCAAGTTTGATGTAGCCAAAATGAGGGTTTTGTGTCGCATTTGATCTGGATTTGCCATCTCAAGTAGCTGGCAAGATGGATTTGCAGGGAAACACACCATTTCTAGAGTCTTTTGTCGCAATGGATCACCTATATGGTAAAAATGGTATGCATTCTCACATTTTATATTTCTAATAGCCAGTAAACCCCCTGATCAGAGATTCCTCAGAAGGCCCTCACTGCACTACTAGTTATGAAGTTCATTTGAGCCGGTCAAAACAAGCCTTTTCCGACTCAGATTCCAAGGAACAGGCATGCAGGGCGCAATGTCTTTCCTAAACTCTCTGTGCTCAAAGCTTATAAAAAATCTGAACGTCCGGCAGTAGCTACTATTTGGATCAAGCCAGCATGAGGGTTTTGAATTGTATTTCACTTGGATTTGCCTTCCCAACTAGATGCTAAGTTACAAAGAATAAGACCATCCATTCTGAAGACCATCTACTTTAGGGCTGAGTTACAAAAGGACAGACACTTCTGCAGTGACCATTCAATTGAAAAGAAACCGAAAACGAGACAAAAAGTTGTATTCATTGGCTTGTCATATTACAATTGCCTTGGTTTGTAACTCTCTTCGACTCTGACTTCTCTGTCCCAGTTTCCACATCCCTTGTATGAGCACGGTTTTGAACCTCGGATGCAACTAATCAACCCTGGAGACAGGATCTTCCACCTTTAAGGTTATAGCACCAGTACCAGGAATCTTACTCTTACTTCTTTTTTATTTTTTTATTTGTTTAGATTAAGAAGTTGAATGGAATCTTGTCGTTTCGCTGAATCAAGTGTAATAGGTGACAAAGCATCAATACCTTCTTGAATCATGCATGTAACAAGAGTTTCATGCATTAAATTTTTTTATAAAAAAATGGGTATGCTAGAAATTTCTTGAAGAAGCAGGGTGGATTTTTATTTATTCTTATTTATTTATTTCTTTGATTTGATATGTATTAGTTGAAAATTAGTTGGTATAAAGGGCTTATAGTATTTCCTAAAATATTTTCTAAGACTATTTTTTTAAATGAAAATCTAGTGTATAAAAAGTAGAAAAAGTTTAGGTAATTATTGTTGAAAGGGCCCTTTTCATTTTAGTGTGTGTTTAGTTGATTTGATCAGCTGTTCATTTCTTCCCTTCCCTGCATCAAGTGAAATGTTCTTTATTTTTCATGCCAAGCATGAATTCATAATATGAGCTCAAAGTGAATTACTTTAAATTCCAAAATGTACAAGAGAAATACTCATTGCATTACACATTTGTAAAAAGAAAAGAATATTCTCACTCCAGCCATAACGCTACCAACTCCCTTGAGAAGAAAAAAAAAAAAAGATAAAGAAAAAGTCAGGTCAGCTAGCCTCTTTGCCTGGGCTATATTTACATCTGCCAGAAACAAAATACTGGACAAGAGCAGGAGAATCAACCTCCACAAGAAGTGCTTCTTCTCTAACTTACAGTGCCTCGACTCAAGTTTCCGCTGTAAGATTGCGTGGGGTGACAAGAGGTAAGCCAACAAAAAATAAGATGAAGCCATGAAGGTACTGAAGGATTTCCTAGACACCAGTCTCCAGAAGTCAGATTCGTGAGAAATCATCAGTTGACACAGCTTGCACTGCCAACAAGAAGGGCCAATACACCCAATAATCAGTTGCCTAAGCTCAAACGTTGATCTTCAGAAATCATCCTCTCACTAAATGAAATGCCACCATACGACTTCATGTGATTATGAGAAGGTTGTTTTCATAGCCATTGTTGTTGATGATGGGGCGTAAGGGATCAATCCTCCATATGCCATCAACAATAAACTTGATCTGTAAAGTTTGTAAATTCAAGTTGAAAATGCTCATAATTCTAAAGAAGAAAAAGGATTATGTGGAATCACAACCCAGTAATGAAGATAACCTACCTCATATCTACCTGGGTGCAACTTTAAGCACACTGAAAAAATACCAGAACTTGATTTCTCCATCTTTCTCTGCATTCCAATGCCACCATATCATACACCAATGGTGCACAGCGTAATTCAAGCATTATAAGGAAAATGAAACGACAGAAAAGGAAACAAGATGGCATGAAAAGGTCAAGCATGTCAATGTTCAAAATTAGCTGTAAAAGCTGAAAAATATCAAAGCATAAAATTTCAGTACACCAGAACCAAATGATTTTATTTATATACAAAGAACTCGACTATTCAAATTTATAAATACTCCAATCAAGCTTGTTATGGGAAATAATGGTTATTATATCAGTGCTATACCAGGAAATCACTATATAAATCCTGTCTAGATGATCTTGGTTATAAGTCTCGGGTGTGGTCAATGACCAGGCATTAGATATGCCTATGCAATTGATCTGAAAATACAGGAATTCAGCTAAAAATGTCAAAAAATGGAGGCACTAGAGCAGGTACATGTCTTGCACAATGAATCCATTGATTTGTTTACACGACAATGCAAATGAACTACCGTAGCTTCACCTAAATTATAATCACGAACTTTCTTAAATAGTCAATGAAGAATAGCAACTCAACCAAAGGGACATTAATTAGATAATTTAGTTTCTCTTCATAGGAATCAAAAAGAGTTACTAGTTCATCGTTGAAACTAAAATTATGGCATTTTTAATTCTAGAGATCAGAGTGTCTGACCCTAAACTCCTAGAATGATAAACACATTTAATTCCCTTGTCCAACTGTCAGGAGTCTGAAGTTGTTACTCCAAGGTAAATAGAAGGGTTCATGTAAGATAGAACTAAACCTGAGTTGTCCAACCATCAAAAGATCCTGCGAGGAGAACCTCAGAGGCTGAATTAGGCCAGACTATGCGAGCAGTACGAAGAAGTTGTAAAGCTTTATGAGCACCCTCAATTCTTTTCTGCTTCTCTTCCACCATCTTTTGTGCATCGCTGACAAAATATTAAATTCTGATACATGTTAAAAGTTTCAAATAAATTTAGAGGTACACGTCATCAAGTGATTAGAAGTTATGCATACATTATTGCAAGTGCCATTTTCCCTTCTAATACAGCCAACTTTGCACGTATCGATCTCAGTCTCTCCTGAGCATTCATGATCTCATTCTCCTGAAACTCCCATGCATCAGAAAGCATTTGCAACTCACCAGAAGAGCTTCTAGGGCCCTGAATATAAACGGAAGCCAGAAATCCATGAAGAGCATCGTGGAAAAACATTTAAGGATAATATAAGCAGACAGCTGATTCTTCCCTTACTAGGACACACATATAGGATCATAAGCATTATAGAGCATACACGGAGTAGGGAATGGAATTACTAACAATAGATTCAAAAGCATCAAACCTCATCCTTTCTATACCATGAAATGTAATATCACCATGTTACCATATGTACTTATCCTAGTTCTCTTTGTTTTTTACTCTTTTCCCTTTCCCCCCCACCAAGAAGGAAAAAAGACAAATAAACAAAAGAAGCCTTAAATGATGAGATCCCTTTGATTACATAGAATAAGCGACAATTATAAGAACGTTAACAAGCAATAAACCACCAGGCCATTCACCAAAGCTATGAGGGAGCAAGGAAAGGAGGATTAATGGATAGGATCTTAGAAATAGTTCAATTTATGAGTTGTGAGTTATGTAATCAATATTGACCCGGAAAAGAAAGTTGTGTGACCACATAGCGACTAAAACGGTCATCACTTATATAAAACCATCAAGTAGCACCAGAAGCCAATTCATATCCCAGGCAGTCTTACATAACATACTAGACATTTCATTTAAAAATCAAAATCACTTCAAATTCTGACCATTTTCAAGTACATGACTCAGAAAGACGACAAAATGACATACATTTAGAAGGACAGAATGGGGAAATGAAATCTGTTGTCAAGTTCATGTGTAACTCAGAAAATGTTAATATGGTTAACATAGAGTGAGCATGATTAACATTGACATTTACTAAAAGGAGCAGCAAATTTGACTAAGAACTTTAATTCATCCTCATGTGTCAGGATCTGCACCACCAGATGGCGACATTGCATAATAAAGTTCTTAATGGATCTTTTTGCACAACCAATACCAAGGAGTTATCTTAGAACTAGACACAAAATGAATTTAGTGACACCATGTTCTAAAGAAGGCCATGATCATATTTGACCTCTGCATAAAACAATGATATCTGACATTGTAGAATTACAAGGACTGGGGAGTAAAAGATGACAGGAGCCTGACTGCTCACCTCCTTCAGAAATGATTCCTCTCTGTTGGACCTCAATGAGTGAAGAGCTGAGGAAAGCTCAACTTCTAAGTCTTGAAGACGACTTCGTATTTGGTCATGATTGATCTCTTTCCGTCTACTTATAATTTCAGTTGTATCCTTTGAGGCAATTATATCATTCTTCCTACCTTCTCTTTCATCATGATTTCTATCATACAAAATTTCAGCAGCTGCACATTTATTTGAGGCCCAGGCATTGAAGGAGCCAGGGGAGAGGACAAAAAGGTCAGTAAGATATTATGAACTAGAATATTATATGAAAATTACGTGTAGGGAAAATGTATCACCTTCAAATTCAGTATTCTGGAAGCCTGCACGTTGATTACTCCAAGCCCTCCACATGTCTGGCCTAGTGTAATGACTATATAACATGTTGTCGTCAGTGCCACCCAACGTGAGTCTTCCATTTTTTCCAGGGTCAGTCCTGTCTTTTGCAATGTAACAAAGAAGACATATCATCTTTTAGGGTTGGACATATACAAACTGCATCAGATATTTGATAACTACATTCCTAGATTTGGATAAAGTTTCCAAAAGTGAAGATATTAAATATACCTGTCCCCAGTACAGGTACACAAGCATTATAAATCACAAACAACATGCTCATTGTCATTGAACACATGCAACAAACTAAGAATCAAATCATTTAAATCTAAAAGTGTAGCTTAAAATTAACAAAATTTGCTTACCCACATCTGGTGAACTTCGAAACTGCTTGTCATCCTCATCAACCTTGCTTGAGGCATATGCTCCATTGCCATACTTTCCTAAATTAATACCAAAAGAAGAATTCCTCTCTTTCTCTAATCGACTTAATATACCCTCTACTCCAATTTCTTCCTCCGTCACCATTTCTCTGAGGGCATCAAAATATAAAAAAATTAAATGATACAAAAAGAGATCTAAACGATAACAATTCAACCAAATTCATAGCAAGTTCCTAAACTCTGGAAGACATAAAACATCAGATAATAAAAGTATACTTAAGTGACCTCTTTCTTTATCTATCTTTTTACTTCTTTTTCTTTTCTTCTAGTATACATATGTAAACTCCTTCCTCTTTATCTTTCTTTTTACTTCTTGTCCTTTTTTCTCTTCCTGGCACATTAAGTATTGAACAAATGCACACAGAACAAGCAAGTATCAAGAATTTATTTTCTTTTTCCAGATAACAAGCACAAATTTGTATTCTTTGTGAAGAAAAGTAACAACATTATGCAAAATAAACATTATCAAGAAAACACTTCAAATAGGAACCTCACAATGATCTACCAGAAGACGAAGGCAGCTGAATCGATTCCCCCGAAAATGAATCAACCCCAGAAGACCCAACCTCATCTTCTCCCAAGAAACCACTGTCTTCACAACTTTCCACCCTCCTCTTAAACTCCTCAACGTCGAAATCCATTTCGTGAATTTCACTTTCCTTGACCTTTTCCCCTTCATTCTCCCCATCCTCCATCTCCCACCCCAACGAAAACCACCCACCTCTTCTCCTTATAGCCTCTACCAAATCCAATCTTCCAGCGCTCACCAACTCTTGTTTAGTCGGAAACTTCCCTGGCTTATCCGATTTCTCCATGAATTCCAATATTTTCCCCTCTAACTCACTGTCTCCTTCACTCTCCCACCCCTTTTTACACCTACAACACCAAGAACCACTCTCACTTCCCACTCTTTTCACCTCAAACCCCCCAAAGCTACCTCCTCTTTTATACTCTAAAACCGCAGCTTTTCGACAAATCTGAACCCTTTTCCGCGGCCTCAACACAAGAACCACAGAAGAAAACGGTGCAAATTTCAAACTTGAAGTTGGGTTTTCAAGATAAGCACAATGAGTTGAGCTTGTGATGATTGAAACCATCGTTCAGGCATTTCGTCGAACACTTTGCAACCCTATTCAATTCTTGAACATATGCTTACTTTTCCAGTTTTCTTGGGTTTTTTCGGATTATTTTTTGTTGGGTGTGTGTTGAAGAGAGTGGTTTAAGAAGGGCGGGAGAGCACGAAAAGATACGAGTAGAAAGAACAGCGGCGAAGCAAAGAACAAATATTGTATTAACACACCGTACTGAAAAGCGTGACGTATAATAAATGATTCTAAGACTCCGTTTGTTTGTTTGTCATAAAATAATTTATTTGTGTAAAATATTTTTATATTTTTTTAAATTCTGTTTATTTGTCTTAAAATAATTTATTGAGAAAAAAATATTTTTTTACAAAATAAAATACTGAAATTTTTTTTCTATTTTTGGATATATAGAGAAAAATATTCTTTGATATGAGATTTAATCTTGAGGGTGAAGGGTGGATTGAGGTAGGGGGTGAGTGTAGGGGTTAGGGGTGGTTGAATTACAGAAAATGTTTTGTTTTCTTAAAGAATATGAAATTTTTTTTAAAAATTTTATACTAATAGTAATATTTGATTGAAAAATATTTTTCAATTAATTAATTTTTAAGTGTTATTAAACAATAAATAATTAAAAATATATTTTTCAAAAAAATATTTTACAACAAACAAACAGACCCTGAATGATTTTTCGTAAAGTGAGAAGATTTAATACTATGGTTAACTTTATGTTATAGCTGAAACGTGTAAAGGTTGAGAAAGGTATGTATTCCCGTAAATTTATTATTTCTTAAAACCCGATCTCTTCTGGATAAACTATTATATATAGTTAAAAGAAATTATAAATTAAAATAGAAGAGTTTATCCCACCTATAAATAAATATTTCATAGTAGGTCTTGACACAAATAAAATTTTAACTCTTTCAGAATGATACCAAACTGGTACTTGGAATTTGCGATCTCAGATAAAATTAGTTTAGAATTATAGGATCTTTTTCTATAAGATAGTACTTCGTAGGCTACATTATAAGATTTTTTTTTTTTTTCTTGTGTCAAATATATTTTAAGTTTGGACTTCATAGGTATAGTATATATTAGGGTATTTTCAATGGAGACTTTATAATATAAAATTTTTTAATTTAGGTATTTTTAAAGTTTTATGGTCTAAAAAATAATACTATTTATAAAAAAAGTACGTAAAATCTATCATTTTTAATTTAAAAAATGTTAAAATAGAACTCCAAACTCTATTTTGTTTAATAAATTTATCACTTAATGTGTATCTTATAGCATGTGGATAGATGGCAAGATATTCCATGCGTGTGATGTATCACGTGATGTGTATCTTATGACCAATTGTTTGTCCTTAAATGTAAAATTGTGGCTAGAGACGTTTAAGAGTAAGGTGAAATTTTCTATAACAATTACAAATACTTTGGATTTACTACCATAAGTATAATGCACAATTTTAATCTTTTGTATTTACAGGTGCCGTTGTTTTCATCGCTTCTTATTTAATGGTTAAGTCTAAATTTTACAATAGAGCTAATGATGAAATTTAATTTGTTCTTAAGTCAGTTTTCTTAGTCTTTTTTGGCTCAAGAGTTCGGGTGGCATTCCTAACAATATGTTGAAATAGAAGTTTTAAGTTTAAACTATAGTTTTAGGTTCCATTGTATCAAAAAGAAAAAAAGAAAAAGAAAAGTAAAATGGGAGCTAAAGTCACGGTTAAAATTTGGAGCCTTTGATTATAATATATTACTAATTAACTATTTCACCAACTCTTGGACGTTATTTTTTAGTTTTATCTATACGTGAAATCTTACGAGTAAATTTGTTATGTGCGGGTTAGGTGTTGTAGCTTAGGTCATGAGATGAGACTAGCTTTATTGTATGTTTTGGGTGGTAAATGGTGAAGTAAAAATATATTTGTTAAGATGAATGTGATGCAATATTAAGGCCTATTTTGATACTCTTTTTTTTCCCAAAAATTGGGAGTAAATTATTGATTCTCTATTTTTAAAGACCTCTATTTCAGCTTTACTATAACAATACTTTCTATTTTTAATCAATCCATTTTGGGTTTGAGGAGCCCCTAAGAAAGGAGTTCAGTCCCAAAATTGGGGAATCAACATTTGGGTTTGAAATTTTCTTTAAAAAATAGGGAATGATATAGAGTATCTATTAGAGGTATTTTTGCACAACAACTTTCCTAAATATAGGGGGAAAAAAGGTGTTTAAAAAAGTTGTTTGAATTGGTCTAAAAATGATAAAAAATAAAAAGATTGTTATTCAAAAAAAAAGTAGAGTAACTCCAATTGAAAACAAGATGAGCAAGAGTCATTGAGATGGTTTAGTTCTGTAAAAGGCGATCATGGAAGTATATATTAAAAAGTACATAAATAAGAAAGTTAGTACATCTTGGGTAGAGACAAGTGTTAAGATCTCTGATACAGAAAACTACCAAAAGAAATTAGTAGAGTAATTAAATTTATATTAAAACCCTATTTAATAAGATAAAGAGTATAAGACTTTATTTATGCTGTTGATCAGTGAATATTGTCTCCTTACGACATCTTCAATAGAGTTTTTAAATGTAAAATTTTTTAATTTAGGTATTTTTAGAGATTTCAGTCTCTAAAAATAATACTATTCATAACAAAAGTACGTGAAGTTCACTACTTTTGGCTTAAAAGATATCAAAATAGAGACTCAATCTCCATTTTTTTTCACAAATCTGTTGAAAAAAATAAAAATTGGGTCTTTATATTGACATCTTTTAAGCCAAAAGTGGTGGACTCCACATACTTTTGCCATAAATAGTATTGCTTTTAGAGACTAGAGTCTCTAAAAATAACTAAATTAAAAAAATTTTGTATTTTAAAGACTCCATTAAAAATAGTCTTATTAAATACTTTCTACCAGGTGTCTGTTAGATAAGGCTACATTTGGTCTTTAGGAGTTTTAGATATTTTATTGTAATTTATCATCCTGGCCCAGGTGTGGGGTTAAGGAAGTGTTATCGCTATAGCATTTTTCTTGAAAACATACCATAAAGCGTCCACCAAACAATAGGTGGAGCTTACGCGCTAGATACATTGGTGAGATTTAATATCGTGTTTAAATTGAATCCTTCGCAATGGTCTGATAGGTGGGGAACGATTTAGGTCACCGATGTAGAGTACAGAAGAACTTTTGTGGTTGAAAACCAAATTTTGGCCTAATAAAGACAAACCTAAGTAAAAGAAGTGGAGGGGGGCATTACATATGGACTGTATGGACAACATAGAACATTGTGGCACGTTTGGGTAAATTGCCTCCTTCCATGAACTACGTTGAAAAGGATGTTGTTGAATAAAGTTTTGAATACTTCTTTTTACGCGTGATTTATACTAAAGTTTTATACCAAAATCAGGGGTGGAGTCAGAAATTTTTATTAATGGGGGCTAAAATAAATAATTTTTTTAACTATATGACTTCAATTTTTCTTTCAGTGGTCGCTAGTTAATTTTTTTAATTAAAAATATAAAGATATTTGAATTTTTTCCTAAAAATACATAAAATTTTATAATTTTTTAACTATATGACTTCATTTTTTCCTTTAGTGGGGGCTAATTAATTTTTTAACTAAAAATACATAGATATTTTATTTTTTTTCCTAAAAAATGCATAAAATTTTTAACGTTATTTTAAGTCAGTGGAGGTTGCAGCCCCTACTTGCTCTATTGTGGCTCCGCCACTGACCAAAATCAATTGTTGATACTGCATACCACAAACTCATTACCTGAAATATCATTAGTCGTGGATGGTTAACGCAATCCTAATTTTGATATCATGCTAAATAAAATAAAATTGTATTTTAAGATCAATTAATAAGTAATTTAAAATCTTATATAATTCCCAATTTAATTCACTCCAACAGATGAAATCTCTTTTTTTTCATCTTTTTAGTGATTTGAAGTGAAATTCTTATATAATTTTTAGCTAGACTTGTATTACTTACAATTATGTGTTGGAAATTGTTGGGTGGGGCATTCAATATGGTTGACCCGACCTGACCTTGACCCATCCACTTACCTAAATAGTGGATGGGACATTATGAGGTGGTGGGGAGGTTATTGAGGGAGTGAGAGAGATTAGAAAATCGGATGAGTTATCTGATTAGAAAGCTCTCTCTCTCCCTCTCAATCTCTCTCAAATTATTGTCATATTGTGTATAAGCATCTTTGACCCAAAATAAATAAATAAAAATTGTGTATAAGCATCATAATCAAAGGGGTATTTAAATTATGAAAATATAGTTCATCATCTTATATTTTAAACTCTAATTCGCAATAAAGAAATAGTGGAACAAACTCGACAAGTTCTTGAGAAATCATTCCGTGCATGCTACGAAATTAATGTTTAATTTATGATTAATAAATAAATCATTAATTCGTGTTTAAATTATTCTTCAATAAGTTTTTATTCGTTTTTTGTTTTGTCTTAGTGGGATTAATGAGTTATTTTATATCTATTGTAGAAAAAAGAAAAATAGATTAAGAAGGCTTGTAATCTCGCTGGGATCACAGTCCATCAAAGAATTTACCGAGAAAGTTCTTTTTTCCTCTTCCTTTTTAGATGAAACGACAACAATCTCTTATAGTGACCACTTGGTACAAATCAGTTGGTACATAATCGTTAAAACTTCATTAAATGTAAGATAATTTATCAAAATAGTTCTATATCTTTGTCTTTTTTAATATTTAAGTCTTTTATTTTTTATTTTGGACAAAATAGTCATTCATCTTTTATTTTGGTGACAACCATTAGTCCTTAAAGCAAAATCTGTCAAAAAATAATATTAGTGAGCACGTGAATGACACGTGACCGCAAAATGCATAAACTTTAAGATACTTATATTTTATCGCATGACAATTTTACTCCTAAAGATTTATGAATTTTACTTCCACGTGTCATCTACGTGCTTATTAACGTTATTTTTTTGACGAATTTTACTCCAATAACTAACAATTGTCACAAAAATAAAAGATGAATGATCATTTTATTCAAAATAAAAGATACGAGACTTAAATATCAAAAAATACAAAAATGTAGAACCATTTCAATATACATTCTTTTATATTAGTATCAACTAGAATACCTGGGTATAGTAGGTGAATTACTTCGTAAGGAATGCGAGTTTACTAAGGTGAGTTTGGTATGACTGCTCTACAATATTCGTTGATATATTTTTACTGATAGCTATTATACCAAAGTTATATTGAGTGGGTTGATACCATGTAAAATTGATCTTTCAAAACCTTCAGACTATTAAATAACTCTAAATAGATTTCAAACCCCTAGAAAAAGGCATGCTCATTCACCATATTAATACGCTGCTAAAATCACAACTCAACCCTAAATAACTATAAACAGACTTCTTACCCCTAAAAAAAGGCGTACTCATTCACCTTATATATTGATACTTTGCTAAAATTACAACTCAACGCATCTCCGATCATTTACTCTAACTATTTGATTTACCTTTTCTAACAATCTACAATAACCTTATGTCCTTGAATGCTCATTGGGATTTGATGATTATTCGCTTTTGTCGGGTTAGTCAGAACAAGACTCTTAAGACGGACCTTGCAAGATCTTTGTTTTGTGCACGTGTCTATCATATCTGGCAGGAAAGAAATTGAACAAATTATTGAGAAGGTTCTTATGAATGTTAGAGATAAAATTTTTTTATAAAGTAAATATGTTAATAGTGTACAAAATAGATCATTTTGTTCTTATTGACAAATCATGGATAGATTGATATAAAAATCTCTTATAAATGATCCTTTGATTTTTTGCGGTGAAATGAAAAAATTACTTATTTAGCAAAATAAAAAGACTTGTACTTATGTTCAGCTTTATATCATTTACCTTTTATGTTACTAATTTGAGAACCGGAGTTTTTTTTGGCTGACGCCACTTAGTGTTTCAACCTGATTGTTCTTGTCTTCAAGTTATTATAAATTACAATGCCGATTTAAAAATAGATCTTGAAGCCCCAAACTCGTAGTCTTAATTATAGATTTAAATATCTAAAAAGACTAACTCACCCAAGTACTCAACATGTGAAATAGATTCGAACTCAAAATTATATGTCAACACACAAGCAGGGGTGGAGCCAGGAATTATTATTAATGGGGGCTAAAATTCATAATTTTTTAATTATACGAGTATTTTTTTTTTCCAGTGGGGCTAATTAATTTTTTTAATTAAAAATACATAGATATTTAATTTTTTTTCAAAAAATACATATAAATTTTAACGTTTTTATGAGGGAGTGGGGGTTAAATTCATAATTTTTGAACTATACGAGTACTTTTATTTTTCAGTGGGGGCTAATTAATTTTTTTTAACTAAAAATACATAGATATCTAATTTTTTTTCAAAAGATACATAGAAATTTTAACGTTTTTATGAGCTAGTGGAGGCTAAAATCCATAATTTTTTAACTATACGAGTACTTTTATTTTTCAGTGGGGGTTAATTAATTTTTTTAAACTAAAAATACATAAATATCTAATTTTTTTAAAAAAAAATACATAAAAATTTTAACAATTTTTATGAATCAATAGAAGCTGCAGTCTCCACTTGCCCTAATGTGCCTCCGCGAGTTCACACAAGTGTACAATCTTAAATAGCTACTCTATCATCTTCTCCTATTTTGCACGTTTTCATCAGTCTGTAACAGTTGTTGGGGACATCGTCAATTGTCTTCAATCTTCATGCAATATCAGCTTCACATATTTTACCCTCTTTTTGTTTGGCATACGATAAGTCAGTGATATATGGCCGAAAGCCTTCTTTGGTTGTCCTATGAAAATTTTATGATCATATTAGCTCATTGGTTTAGATTTAACGTGCATGAAACTAACAAGAGAATATAACTCTAAATAAAAATAAATTGTACCATCAAATATATATTTTTGATTTCATCTAATGAGATACGATTTAGTTTTAATATTGGTCTAGATTTTATTTACATGAGAGTAACAGAGAATATAACTCCCAATAGGAGTAAGTTGTGTCATCAAATTCATATATCTAACTTTCTAGTAAGAGACGCTTTAGTTTTCATATTAGTCTAAATTTAACATGTATAAAACTAATAAAAGATATAATTTTCTATAAAAGTAAGTAATTTCGTCAAACTCATATATTCGACTTCATATATTGAGATACGGTTTAGTGGTTTGAATTAATTTTATTAGATCGCTGGTCCACATTCTTTCACTAGCATAAATTTCTAGGATTATTAACTCTATAAAACACCAATGTTGACTGCAAAATTGAAGCTGAAATAGAAAAACCACGTCTTTTATTTTGTCTAATCATGATTATCGTTGGTGACTAACGATATGATTAGCATTGATGTAGATCAATGCATTTAAGGCCACTTTCATTGATTTTCTTTATCTTTAATGCACTATCAGTTCTTTTCCACTTTCCTTTTCTCCAATCACCATTTTCCATGTTTCGGTCCATTGATGTCAATCCTGACCATGACCTTTCCAGGAAGGTCCTCTTGAAAGACCCAAACTTTTTCGTATAGCATGCATTTTTCTTCTTTTTGGTGATCCGAGTCTTCAAATTTTACCTTCTTGTATGATGATGAGTTCTCCAGAGAATCACAACATTAGATCTCGTAAGACAATAAATCCTATAGTGCTGTGATGTGTTTCATTCATTACAAAAAAAACTATCAAATACGACAGTCAAAATCAGTTTTTTTGTCATTAAAAGCGTCTAAACGACGACAAAAAGACGAAAATCGTCCGTCGTCAAAATTATCATCGTCAATTTGTTGTGTTGTCGCCAATTCATTTCTTTTGGCGACGGATTTTAGTCCATCTCCACGCCGTCGCTAAAGATTAAATAATATTTGTGATAAAATCGTTCTACCGAGCTCTTGAGCAAAATAAAAATTAATTGTGATGGACCCTTAAGAATGATTTCAAAGCTGCAACTCTTACTTTGGCCCCTCCCACTGTGGCCAGAGCTATTACCTCTTCTGAACAAAATTAATGGACACCTCCTGATAGAGACACTCTCAAAATTAATTGTGATGCCTCCTTCTCTCTTGAAGGCTACCTTGCGGGTATTGCATCCATTTGTAGCAACCATGCAGGCCAACTGGTCAATGGAAATGCCTCCAATCTCTGCTGTGAATTTTCTTAGCAAGCCGAAGCATTAGCTCTACTTTCAGCCAGTCAAGATGGCCAACTTCAATCTCCGCTGTGAATTTTCTTAGCAAGCCGAAGCATTAGCTCTACTTTCAGCCGTCAAGATGGCCAACTTTTACAGCAATCTCCCCATTATCATTGAGACGGATTGCAAGGAGGTCTTTGAAGCTTTACCCATCAACAGCTCAGATACCAGTTGGATTATTAATCCTATCATATCAGACATTCGTGAGGAGCTCAATCATAACACCAACATTACTTTCAAGCTTATCCGAAGAACAGCCAATGTCACTTCTGATTGAGTTGTTAACCAATCTCGCCTGCGTTTATTGTTTTTAGATTGGTTATCAAATGTACCGACTTTTGTTTTCCAAATCCTTACTGCAGATTTTCTTTCTGTTAGAATTGGACAATGTAAATTTACCTTTTCTATTAATGAAACTTTTTTCAACAAAATAAAACTCTTTCGACTAGTCTACGAGTCTTATCATGCCATATCCTACCCTATGCAATCTTGATACTCTTTCATTTCAGCCACAAGGTCAGTTGTAGAATCGGCTCCAAGCCTCCATCTAATTAATCTAATCTGAAAATGGGTCTGCATCACTTTTGGGAATGTCTTTTGTACATAAAATCATGATTTGTACAGGTAACAACATCTAAGGTGTAACCCAAACATCTGCAAATTACTATATATATATTTTTTTTGGTCAAATGCAAATTACTATTGACTTGTATGTTTGGATTACACAAGGGAAAGGAAAGGAAAACGAGGTAAAAGAAAAATAATAAAACGGAAAGTAAGGAAATGGGTTTTCTTCTTTGGATTGAAAAAACGATAATTTTATGATTCTTTTGAATTGGGAAGAAAATAAAAGGAAATCATAATGTTAATGCAAAATCACTTAAATACCATTTTCATAGTTATTGGTATGTTTGAATTGCAATTATCTCGCTTTCATGAGTAGGCGAGGTAGTTTTTGATTGAGTATTATACGTTAAGATAATTTTACAAATAGGTGGTGACAAGACTTGAATGTAAGATCTTTCGGTACTTAGCTCTCATACCATATTAAGGCTCTATTTGGCATAATTCTTAGACATTTAAAGTACTTTTTGTGAGTTTAGAAGCTAAAACTAACTCGTTTGACCCATTTTTTTAAGAGTTTTAAGTAAAAGACAGATAAAAAATAAGAAACTCCAATTTGGAGCCTTTGGAAAAAGTCTTTCACAAAACTATTTTTACATAATGTAGAAAACTGCTTTTCTTTCTTTTTTCCCATATATACCCCTCTATATTTTTAGAAACCTAATATTTCTGTAAAATTTCTAAAAGCCTAACATTGACCAACACATGCCAAATAGTCAACGATTTTTGTTAAACAACATTTGTAAGAAAAGCTCTACAGCTCAAAAACTAAAATTTCATAGTTAGGCCAAACAGATCCTAAGTGACCATCACATCCAAAGCTTAAGTTGTGAGAGACGAATTTGTTGTATTAGTTTTTTTTTTTTGCTCAATAAGTAATCGTTTCATTCAACTTTCAAAAAACATGGAGATACATGAGTCATCACCTAACTGTCATGTACAAAACCTGCCATTTACATGATCCTATCAGTAATACTCCATAAATTGCAAAAAAAAGGCTATTAGCGGTATTATCCACATATTTACATTGGAGAGCAATCATTTGTCTAACATCCATTAATATCTTTGCAATGATTAGCTCTTTTGTGTTAATCCCCAAGCCATACACTCTGCTATTGTTTTCCTACCAAATTTGATAAACACAAGCACAAAATGTAGATTTAGCAAAGTCCGCTTTCAATTGCTTCTTTCGACAAATCTAACAAAGTCTTTGAATAATTAACTCCTAGTGCACATTTAGATTTTTCACCCTTAGGAGTGAAAGAAAGTGTCTCCAAATTATGTTAGAAAAAGAACATTCAAAGAACAGATGGCCACGACTCTTCAGTCCAAGTCCACAGAATTCACACTTAGTTTCATTGGACTACGATTGAGGCACATAAGCCATGTACAAAAACCTTGCTTTGGGATCACAGTTTTATCCCGAATAAGATTAGCCCAGTTAACCTTGGGTCGTTTGTTTCTGATGCGCACCCAAGTTGATGATGATTTAAATGTACCATTGCGATCTGCGGTCTCAAGTTGTATTAGTCTATTCTGCTCAACAATAGAGAACGGTATCACTATTATACTTTTAGTGGGAGCAAATTTAAGTTTCTATACTATATATATATGTATTTTTAGTATAAAAACTTAAATTTGCTCCCACTAAAAGTATAATAGTGATACCGTTCTCATCAAAATAAAATTTTCGATCCGACCTTGATATGTTATGCGTGATTGGATGAGAAATGATATTGTCAATCTCAGCCCAAGCATTGCTGCAGGCTAGACAGGTTGATGATTGAACAATTGGGCCTTCTTTTAGGTCTGAATATTTACTAGATTTGAGAGTTTTTTTTTTATTTTGTCAAAAGATTTGACAGTAGTTGACTCTGGGATAGTTGAGTGTAATAGTATTGGACTCCTCACCCAGTTGGGTCTGCCTTAAAGGACCTTATTGACAGATTGCTATACTTTTTATTTTCTGGGCTAAACAATTTGCTATACTTGAAAACATGCTTAGCTTGCATTTTTTTTAAAAAACTTTTTCCAATTAGTGCCATCATATTGTTCATTACAAATAATAATAATAATAATAAAACTTTGATGTGTAAAGTCTTTCTTTGCTTAGTCTCACATGGTCATTTCTTGTAGTCTCTTATTTTGTAAATACCCTCTTCATAATTATATATTGTATTAAGATACATTTATAGATTAGGCGGAGTGAAGCAGAAAGTGAGTGAAAAATGATAAAATAATCAACTCTTATCTTGATCCCGAAAAAAAAAAAACACTAATCGACTCGAGTGATAAAATTAAATATCAAATGAAAATCTAAATCATTTAGGATGACGAGGTAAGTTTAATTACCCTACCATTGGATACTTATCTTACCACTAGATTTTCCTTATTTCACCACTTCACACACTCCCCTATGTATCATAAAATCAAATTCAGATACATTTATTGTCAGAATATTAAATTTAAATTCGCATTAATCGAACCATAATGTCATTTGTGATTAGTCATTATTGCTTAGCACTAATTTCAACTCTCCTAAGGACAGAGCTATCTTTTAATGAACGAAAATTGTAATCCCCACTCACGTCAATTTTTTATTAAAGTATGCGTAAATTAATTTAGCGAACACTAAAAAAAATTATCTAAATGTAAGTATTACATTGTGTGTTTCTAACTCTTACAGAACAAAATATCTAGATTCGCTCGTGACCATGGACCACTTTATTTTTTTCGGTGTTCTGAAGGATAAGCAATACAATAATGGCGGGCTTCTCATATCTCAACTCTCAAGCCTTCTTAGAGGTTTGATATGCAGTTCAGCAGTCGCCCACAATGTTGACTTTTAACGTTATCTCCATCTTCAAGGCCATACAAATAAGGCACACAAATCAAAGCTAGTTGTTATGTTTAGTTAAGCTGTAGACAGAAATGGCATGTACGAGATAGCTACTTGGAGCAAATACTGTTAAGTAGGTTTTTACAGTTTACATAACTTTGCCAAAATGCTCTCGATCGTAATAGAGTTTAGGAAAAGCTTTGAAGATATTATGGAGACAATTCAAGAAACAAATTGTATCCATAAAGAGAAATGCTCACCGGATCGGAGAATCTATTTCTCAATTGAATTACATTTGTAATGTTCCATATTCGTGAGAAAAGTGACAAATGAGTACTGATTTATAAGTCAGTATTGTCAATTTTAATTCACCATTTCGGATTAGTAGATTTGAGACTCAAATAATTATTTGTTAAAATTATCGTTGGGTTATTAGCTTAAGTCTAAGCCCAATTAGGAGTTGAAGATAAGTAGGAGTCTATTAGGAGAAAAAATATTTAAGATTTCCAATCCTAGTGGAGTTAGGATTAGTTGACTTTTTAGTTTGTAATTCTTTGTCACAAGAGCTACACCCCATGGGGGGTAGGGGGGGAGGGGTGTGAGAGGGAATGAGTTGAGGGTTGAGAGTATTTTTCGTGTTTTTGCCAGTAAAAAGTCGATATGGGGAGAGTTTAGACTTTAACTATAGATAAAGTCGTTTAGCGAGGGTTTAGACTTTTCCTTTTCCGTTCATAAAGTCAATGGGTGTGAGGGTTTTATAGTTTTTCCTAAAAACTATGAGCGTTTGAGTGAGGGGAGGGTTCGGTAAATTCTGTTGTAGTAGCTGCAAGAGAATTTCTGTAGCAAGTCAACTAGAAGTTGGGTGTTCCCACAAAAGGCGAAGATGGGTAGGTAGCATATTCATTTTTTTGGTAGAATCGAGACTGAACTGTTATTTAAATTCAAAATTTTTTATTACAATAAGTTATTAGTTAATCATTTGAGTCCATTCTTGGTTGTTGGTACATTAGCATTTTAGGCATGTGATCACATAGTGCTCCAATATGTGACTATGTTCGACGAAAGCATGGAACATTTTCTGGAACTGATTGAGTGATAGGTTTGGCTATCTCCAATTGTAAGAGAGAGGATTTTGCAAAATAATGAATATGAAAAAGGATATCAAATAAGAGTGCAATGTTGAGTTTTCGATACTTTTACATAATTTCATATACACCTGTAACAAAATAATGAATATGAAATGGGATATTTAAGCAAGTTTTCATTAGATTATCATTTTATTTCTTTTTCTTCTCCAATTCACACAAAGAATTAAAACATTTTCTTTTCATTACTTGTGTTTTAGCAATCCGAAACAGGGAACGTTTCTTCTATATTTTCTTATGATTTTTTCCCCCTACATTATTTTCATTTCCTTTCCCTTGTGATGTTTTTATTTTTCATTTTTGTCAAACCTTCACGAATCCAAACATAGTATTAAAGTATCCCAGAATCCTGGACAAACACATTGTAATGTTCCACGTTGGTAGAATCAACTATTTTGAACTAGTGGATTTGATAACCAAATAGTTATTTCTTAAGATTACAACACTATTTTGCTTGCAAGTTAAGTATTATGGGTCTGGGCATGATAGAATGGTATTTAGAGTCAGTCACAAGTTGGATATAGAAGTTAAATGCTATGTAGTAGGACAAATTAAAGTGTTACATATTGGGAACGTGATGGGAGCCACCTTTTAAACTTGTATAAGCCACCTATAGACTCTTGCATCGTCTAGTTGGTCTTCAATATTTGTTTCCCTAATGAGTATGTTAGGTCCTCAACAGAGTTGATTGTAATGTCCTACCTTGGTCAGAGACTTGATAAGTAAGTGTTATGAGTTAAACTAATTTGGGTTACGCATTTTGAACAAGTGGACCTAACTAGTTATATCAAATTTACAACACTAGTTTCGCTTGCGAGTATGAGAACCTAGACTTAGAGCATGACAAAATGGGTTTCATAACTAGTTACCAGCCGTATATGGGAACTAAGTGTGTGAAATTGTAGGAACCACCTCTTGATCCCTTACGAGTTACCTCTAAAGTTTTGCAACCTCTTGTATACTGAGTGTCCATGCTTTTGATAGGGACTTCAGGTCAATCAATTGGGGGTAATTCAATTAATGTCTTACATTAGGGGAATATATGACAAATGCGTGATTTATAAATGAGTATTGTGAGTTTAAATAATAACTTGAGTTAGTTGATCATTTTAGAACTTGAATAATTATTTTTTGAGTCTATAAATGGCACTTGCACAAAATTTAGATGTACAAATACTAACATTCGTATTTTTTTTTGGCTAGACTATTTATGGGATCGGTGATTTATCATATCTGGGTTGAGAGGAACAACAAAATTCATGACAAGAAAATTCTTTATGAGAAGCAGTTTTTTGCCTTATGTGTGGATGTAGTTAGGTAGAAGATCTACCTTCACCGTAAATTTAGAGCTAATGACGTGAATAGAAAATTATGTAAAAGTTGGAACATTGAGTTTTTGCTAGAATATGTGATTTTCCTTTCTATTTGTATTTGTGGTGTAAAGTTTTTGGTTGAGTTGAAATGAAAACTTGCTTACTTAGCAAAAAACATTCGTATTTGTGAAACATGGAATATAGATGAATACATTCTTTTGTAAGTTGTTCATTCTATTATAAATATTTTTGACCGGAAAATATATATACTCCTATGTATTTGAGATTGTTGTAATAAAATTTCTTTTGTTATTCAAGAAAAAAAAAATGACACTAGCACAGACAAAAACACACATCCTCAGTCAATGTCATTTTCGGTGGACCCAAAAATGAAAAATTGTTGCTTTTATGACTACAACTAATGACATTCTTTCCCTCGGTGTTGCCAACTTCCAGTCCTCCGTCCTCCGACCTCCTTCTCGATTCTTCTTACTAGGATTCATAATTTAAGAAAGCGGGTATAATTCTCACGATATTTTATATAATTGGTTGTTGTTCCTAATTGATCAAAAAGTGGAAAATTTATTTCAGCTTACCAACTAAGTATATACACACGAAATGATAAATAGATTGTAACAATAAGTTAATATTTATCATTCCTCAAAGTATTTTATCTCCCTTGTTGTGTGAAGTATGCATTTGATGTATACGCTAAAATTAAAAAAGGAAGGTAGAATCAGGGACATATCCAAAAAATTTATTTAGTAAAGGCTATAATCGCAAAATTTAACACTTGGGTATAATTTTTTTTTTTTCAATGAGGTCTAAATTGGTGTTTTCACATAAAAATACCTCCAAAATACATGTATTTGCAAAAAAAAATGTTTGGGTAGCTCTGTCCATGGGTTGAATGCATATTTTCAACATATTTTGCCCATACCAAAATAGCACACAATTCGTTCACAAAGGCATGATATAAACATTTCTAAAAATGATTATTATATAGTTATTAGAACTATTTTTATATTCATAACTTGGTTCTTGTCGACGAGTGTTAAGTGACTACCTCATCTAAAAACTTAACATGTTAGAGAAGAGTTTATTATATTATTTGTTATCTTCAACATGTTCTTGCAAGTGCAGACAGAGTTAGTTTGTAATATTTTAAATATGTGGTGCTAACTATGTCAAGTGATACTTCATATAAAAGTTTAAACTTTTAAAGAGGATTTTTTATATTATTTATTATTTTCAACAATTAAATCTAAATTATGAAGAAAAAAAAAAACAGCTAGACCTACCTTTAAAAAAAACAAAAAAAGGGTTTTGATAGGAACATCCACTGTTTTAAGAGATTGAATCATAATCTTACAATGGTAAACGGCGGTCCCACACATCTTGACTCTTGACTACGCGCCTAACAAGTTTTCATCACTTGTTGCAGCCGTCCATTAATCTTTTTCTTTGTCTCTACATGTAAAGTAGAAATTTCAGTACGCTAATGACAAAAAAAAAAAAAGAAGCAGTTTCGGTACGCTGAATATTCAAAAGCAACACAATATGCAAATAGATTCTAGTAATCAAGCAGGTTCCGGGTGGAATATGCGTATATAGGATCAAATTGTTGTATTGATTGATTTGCTAATTTCGGTATCAATCAATTTTTTGATTTAGATATTGTGGAAAATATTTTGTATCCGTTATTTATTCTTTTAAAAAAAATAAAAAATGGTGAATTACATCCTTTAGTTTATAATGGCATTTGCCTCCATCGGATTAAAAAAAAAAAAGATTGCAAAAAGATTATGAGCAATAAAGCGGCAAGGTTTCAGGTGGAACATGTCTATTATACTGAAGTAAAATGTTGTGCTGATTTATTTGCTATCTTCGACTCAGTCAACCTCTTGATTTACAAATTGTGAAAGACATCCTGCATCGATTACTTATCTTTTAAATAAATAAATAAAAAACATCCTCTAAATCAGTGATAATATATAATGGCATTTTCCTCCATCGAATTTTTTTTAAAAAAAGGAAAAGAAGCAACACGATACACTCAACATATGGTACACATTGACCCCAAGGGGTTGCTCAAATGGTTAAGGGATGTGGTAGAATTATGAAGATCCTAGGTTTGATCTCTCCCTATGTCATGTGAATTAGATCTTAGATTAAATTTGTACATGTTTTGAATTGGGTCGTTATATCTCGAATTTTGGGTCACATCCAACTGTTAGGCCGAATTGTTATGTGGATTAGACTCTTAATTAAATTTGCACATGTTTTGAATTGGGTCGCTGTATCTCGAATTTTGATTCATACACAACCATTGGACTAGACAATGGTAAGCTAAGCTTGACCCATCCCCGTAATAATAATATCTAATCTAAATCAATATATCATGAATTAACTGATGTGGGGATACATTGCAGGTAAACAAAAAAAAAAAAAAAAAAACATATGGTTCACATTGGCACTGTAGATTAATACTGTCCTCTTGCTACCTATTTCATGATCTCTTAGCGTCCTACGTCAGCCGCACAATCATGCCCATCTCAATGTTTACCCCTCTCTCTCTCTCTCTCTCTGCGCATGTATAACAGAGATACGCCATTGCATATATCATACTTGTTATTTGAAGTACTATAAATAGAAGGGACATAGAGGGAGATATTTTCACTTCAAGCTAGAAAGAAAAATGAAGTCAGATGATAAACAGAAGCTAAGCTCTTCTTGGCTCGTTTGCTCCTCTAAATGCTTCCACATTTCATCTTCCAAGTCAACCTGAAAATGACGGCAATGATGACATGGAGAAGCATGACTTTGATCATACGGAGAAATCAATGGCGGCAACACACAAGAAGCCTGGTGGATGGAGAGCCATGCCATTCGTTTTAGGTCTCTCTCTCACTCTCTCTCTCTCTCTTTCTTGTAGACACGTGAAAGTGCGTGTACGACATGTTGGAGTTAGGGAGAAGAATTTGATCTCAAGTCATGATAAGAATGATGAGGTTATTAGAGAATATAATCGTTTCACGTGAATAAATTATAAACTCTAATACGTCATACTTTATAGTAAACTTGAATAACCCAACTCTTGCAATTGCCTAATTAATTTCACATGCACGAGGAAGAACATTACACCTACTCGTATGCTTATGTTACATACACTTGTACACGTATATTATGATTATAATACAGACTGAAGTCGTGATTTATCTTATGTGCGGAATTTCACTCAATAACATAGTGGCTAAGATGGTAGTGTGGTTGTGATAAATTATGCAGGAGCTGAAACATTTGAGAGGTTTGCTTCAATGGGGCTGTTGGCAAACTTTCAAGTGTTCCTCATGACACAATTTCATATGGACCAAGTGTTTGCTTCAAATGTTATTTACATATGGTCAGGAGTAGGAAATTTTGCGCTTTTAGTTGGTGCTTATATTTCCGACGCCTACGTAGGCAGATTTTGGACCATTGCTTACACATCCTTTGCTTCACTAATGGTACGTGTATATATATATATATATATATATATATATATGTAAGTCTCAAAATTTCCATGCATATCATGATGGTAAACATACGAGATTCAACCAAAGCGTCATAAATTTGATGGTCCATTCTTTCTTTTTGTCGGATTAACATTACTAGAAATTTAATAAAGGTAAATTAATGATACAATTGTAATAAAATAATTTAAACATTGTCAATTTACCATTATTGATCGAATTTCTAAAGTGGTTAGAAAATCCAAGTCCTGTGGTGGCTATTTCTATCTGTTTATCCTTGTTGCGCATTTTGATGCGTTCTGCCTCACTTACTATTTCACACAATTAATGAATTCTAAGGATTTTTTTTCTTTTGTTTTTTCTCCTATTTGGTATAGTAAATGGTCAAGGCAAGGGGCTGACACCGAAACCCCATAGGGTAGCCCACATACGTTTGGAGGGAGACTCAGTCTCCCACCGCAGCTACGTTGGAATAACTTCACATGTGGAGGGTATCGGGTAACAAGAAGTTTCATTTTAAACTTAATTAATATAATAATAAAGTTGTCCAATATTTTATATAATGACTTTTAAATTTATAATTTGTTAAAAGACGATAATTATATTCTCTAAGCGTACATAGAATTGCCACTTACCACTTAGAAAAAGAAAAGGAGAAAGAATTGCCACTTACCAAAGGCCACCAAAAGAAGCTTTTTAATCTATGACCTCACCTGGGCCTTCTTGCCAACCAAACTCACTCTTGGGGGTCATTGATCAATTCAAAGCAGTAACTATATAAATATGACCATAGTCAAAAAGGAAACACGAGTAATTATCACCTAATCAATTTGAGTTAGTAATCTATTTGAATACTAATGGAGATTGATCACCTACTTGAAAGAAAACTTTCACCTATGTATCTTTTTAAATTGTGCTGAAGAGCAAGAGCATCTTAAGTGGATGAAGGTCGTATCTATCAGAAGAACATGGATGATCACGAAAGTCTAGTGCAAGAGATTGCCCATTTCTTCGGGTTTTGGTGGTCACGAACTTAGTCGGCCAATGATTAGAACCTCAATTACTTTCTTTTTGTTTCTTTTTTCACTAGTTGTTTTGAAATTGACAAGCATAATTTAGGGTTAGGAGTGTGAAAAGTTTTGTGGTTTCTTTTTTCTCTTAAAGGAGGTAAGGTCGTAATCAAAACACAAGAGGCTCAAAGGAACTAAATAATGATTATCTTAAAAGATGTTTCATTCTTTTGATCTTTATCTTTTTTTATAATAAAAGTAAAGTAGGTGTATTTAAAATGTGGAAGAGTTCTAGCTCCAAAGATTTATTTAGGACATAATTAGCCAATTAATTTGTACACGGGTTTGTCTCTCTATATGCATGTTTCATGGTATCTTGGATATTAGTCATAGGGATTGAAATGACAATTTGGCCGCATCTAATCATATTCTCAAGTTGTATGTATCCCTTAAGCAAAAAACAAGAAAACAATTTTTTTTTTATAATGTTTTTGGGTTGTCATTCAATGCATGTACAACTTCATCAAATGTCCTTATCATTCCTTTATATGAAGTTACCAAAAAATCTTTCACCATGATCAAGTTAAGTTTGATTTCAAGTTAAATTATACTAACTCTAAGTAAAGACTTACATAATCTCACTTGTTTACTTTATTGGCAGGGAATGTTGACCTTCACCCTAATTGCTTGGATACCTCACCTACACCCCCCATCATGCAACCCACAAACACATCAATGTCTAGGTCCAACCAAGTCTCAATTAGGTGTTCTTATCATGGCCTTAGGGTTCATGACCATAGGCTCAGGTGGGATAAGGCCATGTAGCATACCTTTTGGTGTGGACCGATTTGATTCATCAACTGAAGAAGGAAGGAAAGGGATCAATAGCTTTTTCAATTGGTTTTATACCTCATTTACTGTTGTCTTGATCATTGCTTTCACTTTGGTGGTTTATATACAAGACTCTGTGAGTTGGGTATGGGGGTTTGGTATACCCACCATGCTTATGGTTTGTGGCATTGTGATATTCTTTGTTGGCACAAGAGTTCACATTTATGTGGAGCCCGAGGGGAGTGTGTTTTCTGGGATTGCACAGGCCATTACTGCGGCTTACAAGAAACGAAAGCTTGAGCTACCTAATTATGGAGGTGTTGATGGTGTCTTGTATGACCCACCATTGAAGGCGACCTCAGTGGTGAAGAAGCTTCCCCTCACCAATCCGTTCAGGTGATTAATTTTTTATCACTCCACTTCAAATAGAACAGCAAATTTTAGTAATATAGTGCTAACTAACTTTAGGCCTACTTTAAATGGGTAGTGTTATATGTCACAGAGGTTGATTCAAGTACTCAAAATCAGACAATTTCGATAATCAAATTTAGCACTTATATATAGAAAAAAAAAATTAATGGAACTAGGTTGATTTTTCAACATAACTTAAACATAAGAATATTTTAAAAAAGAAATTGGGCTGAGTGAGAGTTGCAACGGATCCTCATATGACAATGGATCCGTCACTGTATGTCACATTTTCACAATTTCTTATATAATATACTATATTTATGAGAAATTTAAGGTTTAATATCTAAACTTTCATCACACAAAAGAACAATAAAAGAGTGATATAAAACATTCATCGCATACAGTAAAATATACATATATGGCAAAAACGGCACACAAATTTCACAACCGAGCTAGACATGCTAGGATGTTTATATGAAGTTGAATGAGTACATTTATAATAGTAGCTTAAAATTAATTGTTAAAACTTCTTTCTCTCAAAAAAAAAAAAATTCTTTGTGTAAATTGTTATAATTAGGATTAGGAAAGAAATAAAGTATACTCAATCCACAATAATTATTTATTTTGAGTGGAGTTAATAATTGTGTGCTTTCTAATTTTGTTCATCATTCAGGTGCTTGAACAAAGCCGCCATTATAACCGATGGTGACATCAACCCTGAAGGCACTATGTCCAAGCCCTGGAGATTAGCCAGCATTCAACAAATCGAAGAAGTAAAATGCCTGCTGAGAGTTATACCAATATGGGCGTCTGGTATCATCTGTTTCATGGCCATGGCTCAACAAATGACATTTACAACCTCACAAGCCATGAAAATGGATCGTCATCTTGGTCCCAAGTTTCAAATACCTCCTGGATCACTTGTACTAATCTCCATGATCACTATAGGGCTATGGCTTCCATTTTACGATCGTGTCTTCGTACCTCGGGAGATAAAAATCACGAAAATTGAAGGAGGAATCACGTTGCTGCAGAGAATGGGGATTGGGATAGTTTTTTCGATCCGAACCATGGTTGCTGCCGGATTGTTTGAGAGAATGAGGAGAGCTTCAGCTGTTAGCCATGGCAGGCCGTATCTTGCTCCACAGCTGATACTAATGGGGTTTGCAGAACCGTTCAACATTCTTGGACAGATTGAGTTTTACAATAAAGAGTTTCCAGAGAATATGAGCAGCGTCGCGAATTCTTTGCTCGCGTGTACCATGGCCGGGACTAATTATCTTAGCAGTGCTGTGGTTAACATTGTTCATAAGGTTACAGCAACGCATGATCATCCAGATTGGTTAACGAAAGACATAAATGCTGGAAAAATGGATAATTTCTACTTCATTATTGCAGCAATGGGTGTGTTGAATCTTGTTTACTTTTTGGTTGTTGCTCGTGGATATCGTTACAAAAGTAGAGTTAGAATTGATGATGATGATGATGATGAAAACACCCTGGTGGATGTTGAGCTTAATTCCATTAAACAGTGAAGGCACTAATTACTACGAATGAAAAAATTTCAGAAATGATTATCGTTTTCAAACAATCAATCAACCACATGTGTCTGTCATGCATAGTCCACTAAAATCAAATCTAATTACATGTTTTGTGGTGATAGAGATACGTCTAGATATGTATGAGCCAACTTTCTGTATAGCCTAGATGAGTTCTGTCCTGGATAATATCACGCCTTGAATAATATCATTACATAATAGTTGCACTCATAAAGTTTGATATTTTTCTATGTTGATTTAGTGCTATATCTTTTTGTTTGTTTATTAGTCTTTGTTCAATTGAAAATGACGCGTGTCTACTCGCATAATGCAATCATCCAATGATAAGTTGTCGTGGCTTGATGTTATGGAATTCGTCAATCCATCAAAAGATCATCTGTATGAGTGGGAGGAGGTTAATTTGTTGCATGGTGAGATGCAGGGGTTGATTCCGGAATTTTATTAGTAGAGGGTTAAAGATACACAATGTAATATATATATATATATATATATATATATATATATATATATATATATATATATATATATATATATATATAAAATAAATGGAAGTTGAATTGATTTTTCATTTTAAAATCTCTGAAAAATGTATACATTTTTTTTTAAAAATTTGGAATATCCCCTACTCAATTAAGAGTGCCTCTGCCTCTGGTGACATGCGCGAGTGTAGCTCATAGTCAGTTTATCCATGTTTGGTCTCAATTTTTTCTTTATAGAATTTTTAGTATTTTCAGTTTAAAATATTAATTAGTTCTTATTAAAAGTGTTGAAATATTTTCTTTAATTATTTAGTTTAATTTTGTATTAATTCTAATTAATTAGGTTTTTTTTCTTTCCTATTTCATTAGCCTAGTTGTTATAAGGATTAATTAACTCCTAGGTTTCCATATGTAATCTACTGCTAGGGCTATTTAATCAAGATTGTACAACCAAAATGGAATCAATAAAATTTATGTTTCTAGCCCTATATTCTTTTGGAAGGAATATATTCATATAACTATTAAATTATATAATATAGTTCTCATGGAGAAAAAGAAAATTGAATCCGTGCATCCTGTGGTGATAGCTAGGAGCGAATGGAATGTTCTACACTAAAGTTTAAAGTAGGTTGAGGCTCTGTTAATTTGATATTTGTTTTGAATATAATTAAGGTCAAAATTATTTTTTAATTTAAAATTTCTGATTATAACATATCGTTATTAGATCATTATATTCAATTCGTATGTTGATTTGATTTTCTTGCCAATGGAAGGTAAACCTTTAACTTCAAACTTTCAACTATTATAGTGGAACCCATGTCCTTGTAAATTAAATTTCCAGATCTACATCACAATATCATTGTACGTAATTGACAGGTGTAGATGGCCAATACGTACATATGCTAGCTACTGGACACAAATTGGCTTGGAAAGAATCTCCTGCGGATTCTTGGTCATTGACTGTGATAAATGCACATTTTGAAAATCATGTTCCTATTGACTGAAGAAAAAAATATAATGTTCCGTAAAAAGTAGATATACTTAACTTTGGTAATATGTGAGTTTTTTTCTGTATTTGAGACCCAAAGTTACATGGGTTATATACTCTTACGCACAATATTCTTTCCTCAAATCTTTTCGTATGTATTGCTCCCTAGATATAGATCTGATATCACCCATCAAATGAGAAACAAATCTTAAATGGTTGAACTATTAATCAAGGGATTCGTGAAATTTCCGTGAATTGTGTTAACAAATATATAGTTGAGGGCCAAATACTCATTTATATTATCGTTAGAGTTTAATAAAACTGATACAAATTTATCTAGAAAACTAGTCTACGTGGAACACCAAAATAGACATAAAGGACAGAGTCAGTAAAAAGAGATAGATCACGTAAATAATAAAATTGAAATATGTTGTTACCAAGAACAAGCAAAGCCTTAGATATTATGTCATAGAAGTCTAGTAGCAACATCTCTAACAACTATTACTTGAGTTTTTCTTAAATTTACTGGAAACAGCAGCTTCACATGTAGTTCTTTCACATTTAGCAGAAAAAACTTGATCCAATATATATGAAATTATTGATAGATTGCTTATGGGGAACGATGTTTGAATCATAAGGTGGCATGTTATAGTCCATATATCACAGCTGGTGTTGCTTCAGAAATTTCCAGGTTTCAAGTAAGCACTGAAGGAGATTGATTGCATGTGGGGTTTTGCACTTCTGCTCAAGATAAATGGTGTATTAGTTTTGAAGAAAATGTTTAGCAGTACCTATAACACACCAATGATTTGAAGTTGGCTTGATAAGACACTGTCTCACGCGGAGGAATTTGTTTTCTATACTCTACTTCAATTTACACTTTAGAGTACAACTCAAGGTATCGTAACATTATTTTTTTTTTGGAAAATTAAGAAACCGTTTTAGTCTCTAAAAAATACGATAAGTCTCAAATAAATTTTCATGAATTTGAAAATCTCTCCACAAGTTCCTGCAGTTTAATTTCTTTTGTTATTTTTGATGAAAAAAAGAATAATGTACTAAAATATCATTTTTGCCCTACAAATATGATGTGGATTAGCAAATTTGTCAACGACATGGGAGGAAAGAGTTTTGGCTATAAAAAATTACAGTGACCGTTTGCTTCTTGGTTAAAGAATATATAATATTAGTGCAGTTACATTCTAACAAACAAGTAGGAAATTGATTGAAAAAAGAAGAAAAAAAAAAGTAGTCTAAAAGATAGTTGGGTAATGGTCAAATTTGAAGGGTAAAAATGACATTTTACATTATTCTTTTTTTTTTTTCCATTAAAAACTACAACTTAAAGTGTGCAGGCAATTTATAGAGAGATTTTTTTCAAATTCATAATAACCTATTTGAGACTTATCATATTACTCATGACTTTTTTTTTCTTTTTTTTTCACAAATTGAAAGGAGACCTAATCGATTAAAAACGATACAACAAGCCGAGACACTTTGCAGCGCTACTCGACAATCAACTTAGGGCCAATTCCACCCCTTTTATGATCTTTCTTTTGCCACATGAAATCCAGATTACAGTTGCAAGGACAATTTCTTTCGAATCTACCAGCACATGGATTCCTCGACAGTGTTCTATCGTTGACAACAACATTTCTTACGAGTCCAAAGCTGTGGTGAAGTCCATTTTGATGGCCAAATCCATCATCGATCACACGTGTCAAAATCAAGCACTTAGATATCGTAACTTGGTTAGATTTTCCTTCGAGCACTAACCAACGGCGGAGCTAGATATTGAGGGTCTGTGTAGGTATTCAGTACCTGGTTAATAATCAAAGATTCAGTAAGGACAAATTTAGGTATCAGAGGTCAGGACATGCACTACAGTGATATAGTGAATAACTAAAGGTTCGGATACACTAATCTATATATAAACTAATACATATTAACCACATTTTAGCAATTAAGAAAATATAAACATATAAAAAGAGAAAAAATAAGTCATTATAATTTATAGTATTATGATAATGTTATCATTGTAATTTTTTTTGTTGAATCAACAGCGGATTTCATAAATAAAATTAAAGTACCATTTATATTAAGTTCAAACAAGTCATGCAATTAGTAATTACTATTATTCTCGTGGGTGTAACAACCCGTTTCGAATAATATTCTCATTTTGAAAAATAATAAAAAATGAATGCCATGAGCATAGATCAAACACGCAACCTTCAGATCTTCATTCTAACGTTTTTCCAACTGAACTATCCCTGAAAGTTGTCAATCTTCTCTAAGTCCGACGTGTTCTTATTTCTTACCTCAATAATTGAAAAATGAGTGTAAGCACTAAAAATTCCATAACAAGGTTCAAACCTGGGTTGGCATCTTCCCAACTAATTTCAAACCTAGTTAAATTACGATTTGTTTAGTGTAAGTATTTACATACTTATTACGCATTTTATAACGTAATTCCGCCGTCGGCACTAACCTTAAAATTGTACGTTATAAGATACGCTTTCGAGTAGAGTTATACTCTCATCTTTACGGCTACGAATCGTGCCAGGATCTATGATTTGGAGCTGAAATTTTACGTAGCGAAAAGTTAATATCATCTTTTAACCTTTTCGTTTACTTTTAAAATTTTGAGTTTCTTTTTCATTCTTTGGTCAATGTAATTTTTTGAGTTTTTCTAATGTGATATTATGACCATTTTTGCACCTTTTTTGAAATATTGAAGTATCCAATTAATATCGCTTCCAATTCTGTTTTTTATTCTATTTGTCTTTTTGTATGAAAATAATGAAAAAATTGATATAATTTTTTTTTTCTGAGATTTGATCCAAAAGTTTTAAATCATGAAAACAATAGAGACGAATTTAAATTTTTTTAGAATTACAAATCCGCATCAAAAGGGCAAAAACGAAAAACCGATCTAGCAAGAGTTCATCAATCTAGTTTCCAAGATCTACCAATGCTTTCATTCAGTAAACAAAATATTTTTATTAGGATGTTACTGTGCATTTGCTTTATATAGTTCTCACTGTGTAGAGATTTCGAGATCAATTCTCAACATGTATAACATTCTTTATATTTAATGTTGACTTAGCATCCCTTTAAAGAATAATAATAAATAAAAAAAAAAACAACCCAAACTAGTTTAAAAAACTAGAGTGAACAAAAGTTCAAAATCCCCATGTCTCCTTTTGGAAAGTTCTTTACATCATTTATCATGCATAGATGCGATTCTGGAATTGATCCTTTTTGTCTTTCTCTCTTCACTTCTTCCCAGTAAGCAAATGCGAATTCTACACTTTAATTGCACCATCACCACCACCACCCCCCTCCACTAAAAAACCGTGTATTATATAAATCAATACTTGGTGGGGTAAATCATATTGCATGTCGATTTCATATGCCCAACTATAGTGACTGTAGCTGGTTACTTGGAGCACGATGAACACAAATATTTGACCTGCGTAAACGAAATAAATTGTCATTGTATCAATAGATCAATCATACCATGTCTTTAAGGCTTCGACGTGGACCTTTAGGAAATTAGAGATAACAAAGGTATGAGTTTTTGTCATTGATTTTTAGGATGAAGATTTTGGTTCTCGGTTGATACGTAAGGGTGCGATAGTTTGGAGTATTGGTTGTTTGTTTAATTAAAGATTTCTAGGGATCTTCACAGACAGAAAAAGATTGCAATCAGTTTGATAATGATCGAGTGAAATTATTTCTTTGACATAAACAATTAGGGACAAGTTTATTCTTTGAGTTATGAAAATCTTTATTAGTTCATAAAATACTTTGAAATATTACGATATTTTAGTCTGTAAAATTTTTTTCGAGCCAACTAAACCTCCACATTGATCCACTAACTTTTATATTCATACCTACTTAACCCTATTAATGAAATATTTTAAATTTGTCCCTGAACACTGACAACGACTTCACGGGAGTTGTGGACGGCCATGAAACAGCACTTACTGGTTGATCGGCGGAAATGCTGAGCCTGATATGCGGTTGTTGATAAAGTTTTTTGCTTCATCATATCAAACACAACAAACAAAAAATGACTGCAGTCAAGAAATGGATCATGGCTTCATGAAGTGATTCAAATCATACTCGTGTTGTACCACTACTTTCTAAGCCAAGTAATAAGAACAATCTGATAATGGACATGCTTTTTCTGTTCTTTTCTTTTCTTTTCTTTTCTTTTTTTTGCTAGGGGAATTCATGCATCTTATTAATAGGAGAAAGGTTGATATTGATTTGTATGTAACTTGCAAACACTAAGTTTGGATTGGAAAAATAAAGTAAGGTAGAGGAAAAATAATAAAAGAAAGGAAAGGAAAGGGATTATCTCATTCGAATTGAAAAAATAATAAGGAAAAAGAAAAGAAATAATATATTATAACTTCTTTAAATTAATAGCGTTGGGATCACTAAATTCTATTAATTTAGCAAGATATTAATTTATTGATAAATTAATAATTATTAATTTATCTAGATATTTTTAGTTTTTTTACTTAATAGTAAACATATTATATTTATGTTATCTTTTTGAAAAGTAACTTATATTTTTTCAGGAAAATTTGAAAAGACAAGTAAAAAAGTCTAATGAGAATAGATGATAAGAATATAATTTAGTTGGATTAATACAAATTTATCTAATCTCATAGTCAATTATTATATAATTTTTAGCTAATTATTAATTTACAAAATATTTGGGTCAATAAAATATAAAAGAAATATTTTAAATGTATCATCTTATAATTTTATCAAAATTATTATTTTTTTACACTAGTCCCAAGTCGGGACCAGATATTTTTATTATTTAAAAGAAATTATTAATTTATAAAGTATTAATTTAAAGAGGTTCTAATGTATTATGATTTTTTATTTGGATTGGCAAGAAAATAATAATTATAAATGCATGGAAAGTTACTTAAATATTCTTCAATATTCTTTTTTATGTTAAAGGATATAATTGAAATTATGTAAAAGTTTTAAGAACAATTAAAACCTACCATGCATTAATCTTTTCTTTCCCTTCATGAAACCCCAAATTAAAAAGATTTTGCAATCCTCTTATTACAAGAAGATCTTCGATCTCTCCATAACCTTTCTGGCATGGCAAAGTCAATCCTAATGAGGAAATGAATTCTCTAATCCCTTCATTTCCTTTTCTTTCTTTTAAAAAGTGCAAACCAAACACTATGTTAACCCACCTCCTAAGAACTACATATAGCAACAAATTTTAGAATTTGTTGCTAAAAAAAAAAAATCGGCTAGTTATTGGATATTGCCATGTCAATAATCAAAGATATTTCAATAATAAAAGCTTTCGGACTCATCGATCACTACTATGATATTGCGACTATAGTCTATATATTCATTATTTTCTTTATTTCCCTATCAAAATTCACAATTAGTACTCAATTCTAATGGAATTTCATAAATCAACTACACTGGTCTTTTTGTTTTTATTGTTAATGAAGATTGGGCTATATATTTCGTCTTTATTTGGATGAAGGATACATAAAAATATGTCTTTTATCTTAGCAATTTAATTATTCATCCATTTTAATTTGATGCTTACGGATTATTTATAAATTTAGACATCAAATTATACTTATTTCTTTGAATGTGAACTTATCATGTCTAAATATTTGTCCATCATGCCTATATCCTTTTTATTTTCTTGAAATGATATAAATTTTTCTTTTGGTACGTGTTGAGAATCGACTACTTATGAGCCCAACAAGCTAAAAACCTAATATGATGTCAAGGATGACGATAATTTATTGAGACGTTGTAGACTACTTTTTAATGTCAAATGTGAAATTATTTCTCGAATGCATAAAAAGATAATGAGTAGAATTTAAATCAAAATTCTAAATATGAAACTGATGGATGCTTTAGAGTTTAATTTTTTTTAGATGTTATCGACGGTCAATCCGATTCGCTTTGCTTTATAGAACCTAAAATATTGAAATCGAGACCCTATTATTAGTTTATTAGAAACTTTTGTATATATATACATACATGAAATAATGTTAAATTTATCAGCATATGCTTTTACTTTACGTATCTGGCCCAATATATTAAACTAATATCAATCTCCTTTTTTTTGGTCTTTAATGTGGGGCCCAATACATGCCCAAAATCTAAGGCCCAATGTTGGATAATAGTCCATTTATACAATTACTTATAGCCCTAATTTCCTAACCAATTCTACATTTCATAATTGTGTCTCCAATTGCACGGCCCAGCACGAAAGTTCGGTTTTTGCTTTCCCCTCTCTCTCCAATTTGCCCCATTTTTATCTCTCTCCAAGTTCTCCAAACATTTAACTGTATCACTTCATTCTCATCATCACTATCTTTCTCCATTGAAAAATATTCAATCTGTCATAATGGACGGAACATGCTCTCACAATGATGTGGTACCCTCCACATCATCGTGAGAGCCCTGTCATCCTTCACGACAATTAGTAAATGTACAATTACCTTTAATTTTGTCATGCAAACAATTTCAATAATTACAATTAAAGTTACCATACAATTAAATTTTGTTCCATGAATACCATTTTAGTAATATGGAATATAAACCATGAGGAAGTTATAAGACATAAACTTCAACATTTGCTTTAATATCACATGTTCGAAGAAAATAGGATGTTGAGCTTATGCCTTAAAAATCATCAAAACAATCACATATTAAGAAATAACTTGATATTCAATCACATTAGAGGGATACAACATTAGAACAAGGTTATACACATGTAACTTTGGACATGCACATCTTAAATTTTACACAGCCTGACTAATTTGATATTTCTTCTCCCTCTAACTCTACTCTTATGTTTAATTTGTGATCAATTGATTGGAACAACAAACTTGTATTTGTGTTGCATCTATGAGTGGATGAAGAAAAAGGACCAAAAGTCTTTGATATGATGCTAGTTTTACAAATTTCACCAATTATAAATTTGATCACAAAATATGTTATATTAACTTTTCATAAACCTGCTAACTCCTCTAATTTCACTAGGTATATCATAATGAAGGAGTACAATGTAAGCGGTTATATAATTTTTTTCAAGTTCATGAATTCAATATTACACTAGATGCTATGAACCTTTAATAGTCCACTTGTGCTTTTCTTTGGTTAAGGGTTGACTATGTCACAATTATCCTGGGCATGTCTCGTCCCTTCTATCTTTCTCAAGGAGAATAAGCAACGAGTACGGTAATGTGATCATTTTGTGAGACCCAACAAGTAGCTATAATACATAATTGGCAAGTTAGTCCTCACAAAAATTTACTTTCTAATAGATATGGACCAATTTGAACCTTTTCTTGTTCCTCAAAATCTTCTTACAATCGTGGATTAATAGGTTCTAAGGACTGTTACAAAAGTCCACTGGTGCTTTTAAGAATTCACTTCAGTATACGATAATGTAGGAAGTTTACATGGCCTTGGTGTCTTTGTAGTTGAAGTTGCACATAATTTCATGTATGACTTTGGTCCTAAACTAAAATAACATTGATTGTGAGTTTCTGCAATCATGAAACAACTTTAAGAAAACAGTAAAAGTAACCAAAGATAACGCGGCTAAGCAACCCCAAATAATAATAATATAGAAAGAGAAGGATAAGTAAAACGCGGTTGTTTTTTTATTTAAAGGAAATGTTCAAGTCTGTATTATATTATATATAAAATATGTTGTAATTGTCGAAAATTAATTTTGATATTTTTTGCAGGGAATGTCCAGTGGTAAACAAACGCGGTTGTTTACAATGACTTTTGCTTGATTGACTGACCTGAGTCAACTTTGGAAAACCTGAGCCTGCATTATTGATGAGCAGTGATGATGAGGCCTTTCTCGCAGCACAAAAGGACAATTCTTATGTGGTTGGTCATGATCCATCATATCCACACATAAGGTTGTGTTTATTAGAGTCTCTAAAATAAAAATTTTAGTATTGTATAATTATTACGTAATGTAGTTTATTTAGTGAAATAAAAATTTATAAAGTAGAGATTAAAATTACAAAAAGTGGGCTCGAATCTCTAAAAAGTACAGAGTATCTAAAAATGTTAACTTGTTAGAGACTCTGTACTTTTTAGAGATCTGGACCCATTTTTAATGATTTTAATCTCTACTTTATAAATTTTTATTTCATCAAATAAATTATATTACGTAATAATTATACGATACTAGAATCTCTAGTAAGGAAAACCAAACAACTGACATGAAAAATATAAGAGCTTTCACATTGCCCTTCCAGCTGTACAAAATATAATAACATAAAAATTTGAAAAATGCATAAGAGAAGAAAACTAATTGGTTGCATTAGATTGATATATTAAATTCGGCGTGACTCGCAATTTGCTCTAATTAATTCTGTGTTTTGCTGTTAAAGAAAGATTATAGAATGACTTGGTCTGATAATGAGTTGTGATTGACTTAATTGTGAAAGGGGTCAATTTTGCTTATATTTGAAAATGTTGAACTTTTAAAAATTTTAAAAGTAATATTAATTTTAAAAAATATAAAACGGTATATGTTTGAAAAGAAAAACATAAAATGGAAGTTTTGGAAACCGCCGTGCTAAACATAGAATGGCAGTTTTGGAAACTGCTGAGCTAAACAAAAAATGGAAGTTTCAAAACCACAATAAAACTTGAATACAAAAAGAATAAAATCATTTCAAAGCATTTGTAGGCTTTGCAACTGCTATTATTAGTTATTCGTCGAAATACTTACATCGCTGATGAATGATATATATATAGAGGGATTTCTTGTTTATATTCTGTATGTCAACGTTGTTTAGTGTTCTGATTGATGCGATTGTGGATAGAGTGAGCCTTGTTTGCTGAATACTAAATCATTCATGAAAGCTTGGACACGTAATATATAGTTTAATAAGAGGGTGTTTAGCTAAGATTACAAGCTATTTGAACAAATGAGTTGTGTTTTTAATTGTAATAAAATACAGTTCGAGTTAAGCAAAGCTGAAAAACGAAGCAACTTTTCTTGTTGTTTTCTTGGTTAGGGTATCTCCAATGGAGATACCCTTAGAAACTGAAGTTGTGTTTTGGTTATTTGATAGGGTTACATGTTGCAGTTACAATGTTTACGGGCTATTTGGTTGGATTTTTTGCATTCAGAGACTTATTTAGTCACAATCCTGCTGCTTCTAGTTCTTTTGAATTGCTAACGTGGTTCGATGACACCGATGGAAGGAACCACTTGTAATTCAATTTCTCATAGTGTTGCTGGAGGAATCCTTGGATTAGTTCGCGCTTTTTTGCCCTTTGTTTCCTTTTTAGGTTTTTTAACTGACAGTACAAGACATGGTTAAATTTAGATTTGTATTCAATTCTCAGTGAGCAAATATATACCTTGGCAATTAAGATTTGGGTTGATGCATGATATTTATGTGTAATATGTGATACTTCTACCCGTTCAAGTGTACTCCTTCCGCTACCCTACCAATCTTATTTATGTGTAATATGTGATACTTAGCGAGGGCTCGGCGACTGAAATAAATTTTGCGAGGGCTCGGCGAGGGACAAATTTTGCGAGGGCTCGGCGAGGGAAGGATTCCGCGAGGGCTCGGTGAGGGACGAGTTTGGCGAGGGCGCGGCGAGGGACGAGTTTGGCGACGGGCGCAACGAGGGACGAGGGCGCAGCAAGGGACGAGTTTGGCGAGGGACGAGTTTGGCGACGGTAGTCCCTCGTTGTGCCCTTGCTGAATGGAGAGGGCTTGACGAGAGAATTTTTTTTAGCGAGGGACGGTTCCTCTTGCCGGGCCGTCACCAAGACCCTTTTCGCGACGGCCCATTGACGGGAATTGTCCCTCGCCGAAAACCATTTTTCTTGTAGTGTAATCACCATATTTCCAATTTTCAATTTTTTAATCAGATTCAAATTTTACGGAAGCATTCAGGTGCGACAATGCAACGAAGTCATTCTATAATCTTTCATTGATCACACTAACCACTTGGGTTTTCCAAAGTTGACTCAGGCTCAATTATGCAACCTAGTCATTCTATAACGTTTCTTTCACAACATAGACCATAAATTAATTAAAGCAAATTGCAGATCACGATGAATACAACATAGTTTTAGTTTGTTAGTTTGGGTTTTTGCTATTTTCAAGCTACTGTTTGTTCTCAATTCTCTGCTCGCTACCGAATGGGTTTCTCGAAGATTCGTATTCAACAGTGTTCATCTTTTCTTCTCCTTCCCTGTTGGCTGTTAGACCTCTCTACTAGTGCTCTTGGTAAGTCTTTTCCCATCCTTGTGATTTTGCCAGTTGGTTGTGGACTTCGGCCTTTTGCTTGTGGCATGGTGGCAGGTGTAGAAAATCAACCACTTGGGTCTCCTTTTGTTGGTGTACAGAGTTTTGGTTTGTTAATAAGTGGTGTATGACCCAATTTTCTATTTCGTACCTTTGGTTCAGACTCTGCCGCTCATCTAGTTTTGGATGTTTCTCGGGATTTCTCAAATTGTGTTCAGAGTAGTTCCTCTACTCTCCACAATATCCAGTGTCTATCGTCCTCGTTTGGCCACTTTCGGCTCTTGTTTTCACGAGCCAATTATGTGACAGCTTGGGTTATTTTAGCAATTAAGATAGGTTCCATTTTCCATGTTGGGTTGTTCAATCCCCCTTGTAGTGTTCTTTTTGCTGGCTTTACGCGTATAATCAAATATTTTTTTAGCATTTGATATCGCCTGAACCTCTTGTAATGTTTTGTACATTAATAAATCTCCCTTTCCGACAAAAAAAAAAAATCAAATGAATTTGCAACTTGCCTGTCCCTGTATCATATAGTCGTTTTCAAAGTTTTATATTATTATATTTTGTACATTCGAAAGGGCAGTGTGAAAGATCATGTTTTTTATGTCAGTAGTTGTGTGTGAATACGAAGGCTCATCTACCAACCAGATAAGAATTGTCCTTTCCCTCTGTGTCTCAACAATTCCCAAATCACAGACCATGAGTGTCACACTGGTGCGTTGTACTAAGCAACCAAGTCATTCTATATGCTTTCTATGACAGCAAACAAGAATTAATTAAAACCAATTGCAGATTACGACGAATATGGAGCAGCTTGTGAACTCGCAACAATTGTTTCCTTGTATCATATGCAATCTATTGGTTTTGTTCTCTTGTGCATTTCAATTTTTGTGGTATTTATTTTGTACATCGGGAGGGCCAAAATTTCATTATCTTTTTGTTAATTTAATATGATAGTCGAGTTAATAAAAAATTACGAATTAAAGTCTTGTTATCCGGCCCTAATCTAAAAAGAATACGTAAAACTAAATAAAAAGTAATTTTGTATACACGTAAAGAATTGTATTAAAAATATTAAGTTAATTTTTAACTGATTAAACTTTTCGATATGATAGTTAATTTATATATGATTGTATTAATACAAGATAAGATTTTTGCCTATATTTGAAAATGTTGAATTTTTAAAAATTTTAAAAATAATATTAATTTCAAAAAATATAGAATGGTATATATTTAAAAAATATATATATAATTTATTGCATTATATGAAAAAAGTTTTGCCAAAAAAGTTTCAATTTAGTGCTCTTATTATTTTTTAAAAACTTTTTTAGCCTTAACTTTTTATCTAAAGCGCTTTTAAAAATGAGTCAATTATGTTAGTTTCAATTTCTGAACTCACAAAAAATACAACTTTTAAACTCACATAAAACGCTTTTATCTACTTTTGAAAACATGAGCCTGATTATGTGGTGGGTAAATTTCACACTCAGTCCTATTATTTATATGTTTTTTTAACATAGTCCTTAATATTTTTAAAGATTCATAGTGGCCAATAATATTTACAAAAATTAATCAAAATGATCCCTATTGTTCAAATTTATCTATTTTGGTCCTTATTATTTTTCAAAAAATTCAATTTGGTCCCTCTTGTTTTAAAAAAAAATTAATTTAATTCTTGCACATAACCAGTATTTGAGGACTAAATTAAATTTTATAGAAAACAATAAGGACTAAATTGATTAGTTTTAAACAATAAAAACTATTTTGAATCACATTGTAAATATTAGGGACTAATGTGATTTTTTGAAAATATTAAATATTATCTTTAAAAAAAAGTGTAAACAATAGGCAGTAAGTGAGAAATTTACCCTTATGTTGTCGATGTGAAAGAAGGATTATAGAATGACTTGGTAGCGTTGATCTCTGAGTCAACTTTGAAAAAACTGAGCCTGTATTGTACATGAGCAAATGACATAGGAGCTAGCTTTTCACAGTCCAAAATTGAAGAAATTTTTTTCCAGCTTCCTAAAAAGATCCCACTGATCAAAGATAGAGATGGCAGACGCTGCTACTGGATATCTCCTGGAGAACATAACGGAGGTAGTGCGTTCTAATGCTGAGCTAATTGGTAATGCAAAAGAACAAGTTGAAGGGCTGCTCGGGGATCTTAAGTTGTTCAAAGGATTCATAAGGCAGTTTACAGAAAAGCGCATCAATAATCCCGTTCTGGAAGCGTTGGCGAACAAAATCAGAAGCGTGGTAAACAAAACTGAAGATGCCATTGACAATTTTTTCGTCCACAAGGCCATATACAAGGCAAGAAGCTTCGCAGGGAAAGCTATTCATAGAATCGATCATTCAATGACAATAAGAAATTTGGCAAAAGATATAGGATCCATCAAGAGAGAACTAGATGAGATTTACACGAAAAATCAGTTCGGCTTCCAGGCCCTGCAGCAAGAACAAGGCCATGCAGATTTACAAACGGTAACTATATATGATCAATATATGTCAATGTTATGTGAATTATATGGATCTCATTTGACTTCTTTATGATATATGTGATTCTCGTTTTAGGTGCGAGAGATTTTAAGATTAATTCTCATTTGTAACATATTAAATGATGTAAAATGACTCATATTTTTATTGAGTAAAAACATAAAAAAATAAAAAATAATAATAATTAAAGAAAACGAATCCTTACTATCTGTTGTAATATTTCTAATTTCTGTTCCTCCTGTATATTCCATATACTTCAACTCCAAGAAAAGAAAACGTAATAATTACAAGGGTAAATTGCATATACCTCATTGTAATTTACTCAAGTGTACATTACAATATGTGATACTATAATTAAATCATAATCTTCTTGTGTTGTTTTGGGGAGTAATGAAGACAGTGAGAATATACAATGACTATTAATTTTCCTTTTTAATCAAAGGAAAGTTTAAACTAATTTTAGCTCACTTTCAAACATATTGCATATTTTGCAAATTGATCTCGAAGCCACTCACTTGAAGCAAGAATCATACCACTAGACCAAATGACTAGTGGTGCGGCTATTAATTTTTGCCCAAAATCATACCACTAGGTCTTTAATACATGCATAGAATTAAATCTTGAAACAAAAGTTTAACTTAATTTAATATTTTTACATGTATATTAATTGCTCTTGGTTCTCATTTTGTTTACCCATGTTGTTGTGTGATTTTTAATTCGGAATATCTCATGATAGAATTTTCAAATAAACATTCTCGAATACTAGTTAACTTATTTCTTAATTCATCAACAGCCTCCTACAGTGGAGGAATATGATGTGGTCGGCTTTGATGAAGAGGCGAAAACTGTGATTGAACGTCTTACTGGAAAAGATATGGATTTGGACATCATCACAATCATTGGAATGCCCGGTCTTGGTAAGACAACATTAGCTAGAAAGATCTACAATGATCCAACAATTGAATTTAAATTCTTCACTCGTGCATGGGTTTTTGTTTCTCAAACATATAGTAGAAGGGAGATTTTTCTCTCTATTCTGCGTATTTTCACTCAGATAACAGATTATTTGCACGAGTCTGATGAAAACATAGCTGCAAAATTGAAAGAACATTTGAAGGAAGGGAAATACCTGATTGTCCTGGACGATGTGTGGACCAAAGAGGCTTGGGTTGATCTCGAAATTGGTTTTCCCAGAAACAACAAGGGTAGTCGAATCTTGATCACTAGTCGGCACAACCAGGTGGCTAACAATGCCACTCCTACCAAAGGTCCTCATAAGTTGAAATTTCTTACCCCTGACGAAAGTTGGGTGTTACTAGAGAAGAAGGTTTTTGGTAAGGAAAAGTGCCCTGAAGAACTACAAAGTCTTGGAGAATTGATAGCTACTAAATGTGAAGGACTACCACTAGCGATAGTGGTGATTGCTGGTATTCTTTTGAATAATCGCAAGTCAAGTGACTGGTGGAACCAAGTGGCTCAAGATGTTGGTGCATTCATTGTTACTGACCAAGAAAAATTGTTATCATTGAGTTACAATCACTTGCCGTACCACTTAAAATCATGCTTTCTCTACCTAGGGGTCTTTCCTGAAGACTATGAGATCCCCGTCTGGAAATTGATTCGCCTTTGGATTGCAGAAGGATTCGTAGAGCAAAATGGGTGGCACCTAAGTTTGGAGGATATAGCCAAGGCTTGGGTGGAGGATCTTGTCAATAGGAACTTACTGATGATAGCAGAAAGAAGCTCCAACGGTCAAATCAAAACATGTCGTGTTCACGACATATTACATGATTTCTGCGAAAAGGAAGCTCAAAAGCAAAAGCTATATCAAGAGATAAAAGGTTCGGAGAAAGTAGCTCATGACAAATATCGTCGTGTTTGTATTCATTCAAGTTTGAGGAACTATATCTCTTCGAAGCCTATTGGTGAATATGTCCGCTCATTCCTGTGTTTCACCCCAGATGAATTTATCTTGCCTAGAGAACACATATCGACAATCCCTAAAGGCTTCGAATTGCTGAGAGTGTTGGAAATTAGATCCATCACTTTCGATATATTTCCCAAGGATCTACTTCTACTAGTTCTTTTAAGGTATGTTGCTCTCTCTTTTACCGAAAAAGTCAAGATTGTCCCAGCAAAAATGTCCAATCTGTGGAACATGCAGACAATGATAATTCTGGCGAGATCACGTACGCTTGAACTAAAAGGAGACATGTGGAAGATGCATCAGCTAAGACATCTACACACAAATGCAGCAGCCCTGTTGCCTCCCCCTCCATCTAACTCACCAGAAAGTGGAAAAAATATGCAAAGCCTTTCTAGGATATCACCTGAGAGTTGCAGTAAAGAGGTTCTTGCAAGAACTCCTAATATAAGAAAATTGGGAGTTCGTGGAAAAATATCTCTACTTTTTGATAAATGTTTCGACAATGTCGGAGGATTAAAGTACCTTACAAATTTGAAGCTTTTCAATGACATCCTCCATGATCCACCTTCTACATGTAGAATACCCCCAGCAGACAGGTTCCCAATAAATCTGCAGAAACTGACTTTATCAGAAACCGTGCTTGACTGGGAGGACATGCATATACTAGAAAATTTGGGAAAGCTTGAGGTGCTCAAGTTGAAAGAGAATGCAGTCAAAGGGACGATGTGGGAACCAAGAAATGGCTTCAAATCTCTCAAATTCTTGCATATTGGGAGGACAGATTTGGTGAATTGGAGAGCTTCAAAGGATCACTTCCCAAGTCTTGTACGTCTTGTTCTTCAACACTGTGATAAGCTTGGCGCAGTCCCATTTGCCTTGGCGGATGTAGATAGCTTCCAGGATCTGGAACTCCATCGTTGCAAGAGTACTGCTGCAGCTTCAGCAAAGAAAATTAAGGAGAGAAAAATGCTAAATGAAGGTCAAAACACCAAAAACAGTGGTGGTTTTAAGCTCAATATCTATCCTCCGGAGACCTGATTGCGACCTTAACTTCAAGCTCCTGCACTTCTACCTCAACAAGTTATTCAACTTCAAGTTACAGTTTGCTTGGTTTGTCTTCAATGCATCCGTGGAGTGTGGTACTTTAATTTTCATTTGAAATAAGCATGGCTTTGACTTCCTCGGTGGAATTCGTCGGCCAGCAATGTCATGAAACTCTGTTAGTTAAGTCGTCTTTTTATTTTGCCGCAGTAGTTTCGGTTTGTTTCAAACGTTGCGAGTTGTGTGTGGACTATCTCTGTATTGCTTCAGTTTGTAACAAACAAGGGCTGGAATTCTTTATTTAAAGTTGCTAATCCAGCGAACATTTCGTCACTTTATGTTCCCGAACGAGGCATATTTCTGCAGCCCAGCAGCGTATTTTTGCCGCAATTAAAAATAGTCTCTGTCAATGTAGCAAGAAAAGATTTCAGCAAGTAAATAGATAAATTGTCAGAAGCTGCAAAACATCTATAAGGTTCTATTATTTTGTTATTTCCAATCACAGCAAGAAACCTACTGTTGTAACTCGAGATAGAATAAATCTCTAATAGTGTTGCCTAATCAATTGGTCTTCTCTACCCAACTCTATATAAACCACTCTTCTTCTTTCTAGTGTTTGCATGTGGGACATTTTTCTCCATTGCCAATGACTTTAAGAAAGTGACAAGTACTGTCCCTTTTTCTCATTTATTTTCTGGTAAAATTTACAGTTCCTTCTATTTTATAAAAAATGCACGTTACATTCCGGTGTTTTGGAAGTTAGGTGATACCCCTATAGTTGAAGAAGTGACACTTGAAATGCTTTCCTTTTGCTAGATTTCTTTCATTACCTCTTGTTAAATGCATCTCTCTTCAAAAAGCACTTAAAAAGACATCCATGTTGCATCAATTGGCATGCTTATAATAAGATTAAATGCTTCGTCCAACAGACTCTATATACTCAGCCTAGAATAACAAGCAAGGCACGAATAATAATTATTTCGTGTAGAAAAGTTTGTATTGATTTGTATGTCACTTGCAAACACTAAGTTGGACTGGGAAAAAAAGTAAGGTAGAGGAAAAAAAATAAAAGAAAGGAAAGGAAAGGGATTCTGTCATTCGAATTGAAAAAATAATAAGGTAAAGGAAAAGAAATGATACATTATAACATCTTTAAATTAATAGCGTTGGGATCACTAAATTATATTAATTTAGGGAGATATTAATTTTTTGATAAATTAATAATCATTAATTTATCGAGATATTTTTAGTTTTTTGGCTTAATAGTAAACATATTATAGTTATGTTATCTTTTTCAAAAGTGACTCATATTTTTTCAGGCAAATCTAAAAAGACATGTAGAAAAGTCTAATGAAAATAGAAGATACGAATGTAATTTAGTAGGATTAATACAAAATTTTCTAATCTCATAGTCAATTTATTATAGATTTTTTAGCTAATTATTAATTTATGAAATATTTGGGTCAATAAAATACAAAAAAAAAAAAAAAATTTAAATGTACCATCTTATAATTTTATCAAAATTATTATTTTTTTACACTGGTCCCAAGTCAAGACCAGACATTTTTATTATTTAAAAAAAATTATTAATTTATCGAGTATTAATTTAAAAATGTTCTAATGTATTATGATTTTTTTATTTGGATTGACAAGGAAATAATAATTTTAAATGCATGGAAAGTTACTTAAATCTCCTTTCATATTCTTTTTTTATGTTAAAGGATATGATTGAAATTATATAAAAGTTTTAAGAACAATTAAAACCTTTCACACATTAATATTTTTTTTCCCTTCATAAAACTCCAAATTAAAAGGATTTATTATAAGAAGATTGTTGAAACTCTCGATAACCTTTCTGGCATTGCAAAAGTCAATGAAATGAGGGAATGAATTCTCTAATCCATTCATTTCCTTTTCTTTCCGTTAAAAAGTGCAAACCAAACACTATGTTAACCCACCACCTAATATCTATATACAGCATTAAATTCTAGAATTTGCTGTAACAAAAAAATCGGCTAGTAATTGGGTATGGCCATGTCAATAATCAAAGATATTTCACTAATAAAAGGTTTCGGACTCTTCTATCACTACTATGGTATTGCGACTATATATTCATTATTTCATTTATTGTCCCACCAAAATTCACTATTATTGCTCAATTCTAACGGAATTTCATAAATCAACTGCACTGGTCTTTTATTAATGAAGATTGGGGTATATATTTCGCCATTATTTGGATGAAGGACACATAAAAAGATGTCTTTTATCTTAGCAATTAATTATTCATCCATTTTCAATTTGATGCTTACGGATTATTTATAAATTTAGACATCAAATTATACTTATTTCTTTGAATGTGAACTTATCATGGCCAAATAGTTGTACATCAAGCCTATATCCTTTTTATTTTCTTGAAATGATATAAATATTTTCCTTTTGGTACGTGTTGAGAATCGACTACTTATGAGCCCAGCAAGCTAGAAATCTAATATGATGACAAGGATGACAATAATTTATTGAGATATTGTAGAGTACTTTTCAATGTCAAATGTGAAATTATTCTTCGAATATATAGAAAGATAACAACGAGTAAGATTTAAATCATAATTCTAAATATGAAACTGAGGGATGCATTAGAGTTTAATTTTTTAAGATGTCATTGACGATCGCTCTGATTCGCTTTGCTTATAGAACCTAAAATATTGAAATGGAGATCCTATTATTAGTTTATTAGAAACTTTTGTATATATATACATACATGAAATAATGTTAAATTTATCAACATATGCAATTACTTTATGTATCTGGCCCAATATCAATAACTCTTTTTTTTGGTCTTTAATGTAGGGCCCAATAAATGCCCAAAATCTAAGCCCCAATGTTGATAAGAGTCCATTTATACAATTGACTTATAGCCCTACTTTCCCAACCAATTCTACATTTCATAATTGTGTCTCCAATTGCCCGGCCCAGCACGAAAGTTCGGTTTTTGCTTTCCCCTCTCTCTCCAAGTTCTCCAAACATTTAACTGTATCACTTCATTCTCATCATCACTATCTTCTCCATTGAAAAATATTCAATCTGTCACGATGGACGGGACATGCTCTCACAATTATGTGGTGGCCTCCGCATCATCGTGAGAGCCCAGTCGTCATCCTTCATGACGATTAGTAAATGTACAATTACCTATAATTTTGACATACAAACAATTTCAATAATTACAATTAAAGTTACCATACGATTGAACATTGTTCCATGAATACCATTTTAGTAATATGGAATATAAACCATGAGGAAGTTATAAGACATAAACATCAACATTTGCTCTAATATCACATGTTCGAAGAAAATAGGATGTTGAGCTTATACCTTAAAAATTATCAAAACAATCACACATTAAGAAATAACTTGATATTCAATCACCTTAGAGGGATACAACATTAACATAAGGTTATATACATGTAACTCTGGACGTGCACATCTTAAATTATACACATCCTGACTAATTTGATCTTCTTTTCCCTCTAACTCTACTCTTATGTTTAATTTGGGATCAATTGATTGAAACAACAAACTTGTATTTGTGTTGCATCTATGAGTGAATGGAGAAAAAGGACCAAAAGTCTTTGATATGGTGCTAGTTTTACAAATTTCACCAATTATAAATTTGATCACAAAATATGTTATATTAACTTTTCACGAACGTAACTCCTCTAATGTCACTAGGTATATCATAATGAAGGAGTACAATGTAAGCGGTTACATAATTTTTTTCAAGTTCTGAATTCAATCTTACACTAGATGCTATGAACCTTTAATAGTCCACTTGTGCTTTTCTTCAGTTGAGGATTGGTTATGTCGCAATCATCTTAGACATGTCACGCCCTTTCTACCTTTCTCAAGGAGAATGAACAACGGGTACGGTAATGCGGTCACTTCGTAAGACGCAACAGGTAACTGTAAAACATAATTGATAAGTTAATTCTTATAAAAATTTACTTACAATCATCGATTAATAGTTTTTAAAGACTATTACAAAAGTCCACTTGTACTTTTAAGAATTCACTTAAGTCTACGATACTGTAGGAAGTTACACATAATTTATCAGGAGCCTACATGGCCTTGGTGTCTTTGTAGTTGGAGTTACACATAATTTCATATATGACTTTAGTCCTAAACTAAAATAACATTGATTGTGAGTTTCTGCAATCATGAAACCACTTTAACAAAACAGTAAAGTAACCAAAGATAACGCGACTAAGCAACCCCAAATAATAATAATATAGAAAAGAGAAGTGATAAGTAAAACGCGGTTGTTTTTTTATTTAAAGGAAATGTTCAAGTCAGTATTATATTATATATAAAATAAGAATAAATGACTTAATATCTTGTTATGTATTTTTAAAAATATATAATATCTTTTTATATTTTAAAAAGTAGTTGATTATCCTTGATTTATATTTTATAAAAGTAGGTGAATACTCTATATATTTTAAAAAGTAGTTGATTACCCTCATGTATTTTATAAAAGTAGTTGATTATTTTTATGTGCTTTTTAATACTCTGTTTCTGTTAGAAAATACAAGGGGTTAATTAACTATTTTTATAAAATATACTGGGATAATCAGTTATTTTTATAAAATAAAAGGGTAATTATATTTTTAAAACACACAGGATATTTAGCTATTTTTATAAAACAGAAGAAGTAATTAGTTACGTTTTAAAATACAAGAGATATTGTACATTTTTAACAAAATACAAGAATGTTAAGTCATTTACTCGATAAAATATGTTATAATTGTCGAAAATTAGGGTCTATTTGTTTGCCGTAAAATAATTTATTTGTAAAAAATATTTTTCGTAAAAAATGTTTTCAGGAAAAATATTTTATGGAAAACAAACAGAGCCTTAATTTCGATATTTTTTACACATAAAGCGACACCGTGAATGTCCAGTGCTAAAAAAAGCGGTTGTTTACAATGACTTTTGCTTGACTGACCTGAGTCAACTTTGGAAAACCCGAGCCTGCATTATTGATCAGCAGTGATGATAAGGCCTTTCTCGCAGCACAAAAGTGAAGAAGATAATTCCAACTTCTTATAGAACTCACTCACTCACTCAAGAGAGAGAGAGAGAGAGATGACACACGCTTCTGTGGGTTTTCTCCTAGAGAACCTAACGCAGCTACTGCGTTACAATGCTGAACTTATTGGTGATGCCAAAGATCAAGTTGAAGGGCTGCTTCAAGATCTTATTCTGTTCAGAGCATTCATAAGGGACTTCACAGAAAAGCGCAGCAATAATCACACACTGCAAGCATTGGTGAACAACATCAGAAGTGTGGTTGATAAAGCTGAAGACGTCATTGACAAATTTGTTGTCCAGAAGGCGACATACAAAGCAAGAAACCCTATTGGTAGAGCTCTCCATGTAATTGATCATTCAATTACGATAAGAAATGTAGCGAAAGAGATTGGATCCATCAGGAACGAGGTGAGCGAGATTTACACAAAAAAGCAGTTTGGCTTCCAGGCTTTGCAGCAAGAACCAGGCCCTGCAGATTTACAAAAGGTAACTATGAATGTCAATTTGATCATGTGAATAATATAGATCTCATGAAGGACAACATAATTGCCTATAATTGGAATGAAATGATTTACCGAGCAGAAAAAAAAAATTATATAATTGATTCTTCCCTACAATAATTCTTGAATTAGGAGCTGTTTAGTTAATTTAGGGCCACATTTCTACTATTAATGATTATTTTGTTTAAAAGTTTAAGTTATTAGATAAAAATTACAAGTTTTATTTTTAAATTGATAGTAACGAGACTTAAATCAGGAACTTTTTTGTTGGAGAAAGACATTATATTATCTCTGTCTTGAACTTTTACATTGGAAAGAGAAAGAGAAAGTGAAGGGGAAAAGATACAAGTAAAAATAAGAGAGAGGATAGTGAGAAAAAGTGAAAAAGGAAAATATATGTTTGAACATACATAATTTATGTACGATGTAATACTAATATAATGAAGCCGTATACAACGTTGGGAATATTCTTATGAGGGCAAAATAGAATCCTATTTCTTCCAAAAAGGAACGTGTGTTCATGCATATTATACATCTATGTATATATGTATATATAGATATAGATTATAATAAATTAATAATGTTTTGGGTCTTCAAAGTATATTACTCATCCCATTAGAATATATGTTGGTATCCATTAGAAAAATAAACCGTAACCTAATGGGTTCGTCATTCAAATTAAAATTAGAATTCAATTTAGATATCTATCAATTTCGAGTTTAAGCCCTATACATACATATTCTTAACTTTGCCCTCCTTTTTACTATCAATAGTGGTGGACTAGTTGGTTCTCTATCGATTATTGTACTTAACTAGTAACTGGATTTAAAACTGCAATTCAAAGTTTCCATGAAAAGATGTGAAAGATTTTCTAGCATTAAATTAATTTTTCATCTTTTATTGTTCTTGTTGTTAATGTAATATAGCATATTTGTTCGTTTAATTGCTCTTTGTTAATATACACCGTTATAAAACAGACTTCACCTAAAAGTTTAAACTATTAAATCTTGACATTAAGTACGTATGGAAGTATTCCTATATTCAATTCTTTCAATATGGAATAATTGACTTCTTCATCTCCTACCAGTTTACTGGTGGTGGTGGTGTTGTCTAGTTTTATATAGAAAATTCTCGTGAGCATTTACAATTTGATTTTCCGAATACTAACTTATGTATGAATTCATCAACAGCCTCCTACAGTGGAGGAAGATGATGTGGTCGGCTTTGATGAAGAGGCCAAAACTGTAATTGAACGTCTCACTGGAAAAGATCTGGATCTGGACATCATCACAATCATTGGAATGCCCGGTCTTGGAAAGACAACATTAGCTAAAAAGATCTACAATGATCCAAAAATTGAATATGAATTCTTCACTCGTGCATGGGTTTTTGTTTCTCAAAAACACAGTAGGAGGGAAGTTTTTCTCTCCATTTTGAATATTTTCACGCAAACGAACTATTCGGACAAGTCAGATGAAGACATATCTAAAGAGCTACGTAAACATTTGGAGGAAGGGAAATACCTCATTGTCATGGATGATGTGTGGACCAAAGAGGCTTGGGATGATCTCAAAAGTGCTTTTCCCAACAACAAGAAGGGTAGTAGAATCTTGATCACTAGTAGACACAACCAGGTGGCTCGCCGTGCCAATCCTACCAAGGACCCTCATAATTTGAAATTTCTTAGCACGGAAGAAAGTTGGGAGTTACTAGAGAAGAAGGTTTTCGGTAAAGAAAAGTGTCCTCCCGGTGAACTAGAGAGTCTTGGAGTACAGATAGCTACAAGATGTCAAGGACTACCACTTGCAATAGTAGTGATTGCTGGTATTCTTTTGAATAATCGCGAGTCAATTGAGTGGTGGAAGCAAGTGGCTCGGAATGTTAGGTCATTCATTGTTACGGAACAAGAAAAATTACTAGCATTGAGTTACAATCACTTGCCGTACCATTTGAAATCTTGCTTTCTCTACCTAGGGGTCTTCCCTGAGGACTATGAGATCTCCATTTGGACATTGATCCGCCTCTGGATTGCAGAAGGATTCATAGAACAAGATGGGGGCGACTTAAGCTTGGAGGAAATTGCAGAGGCTTGCGTTGAAGACCTTGTCAACAGGAACTTATTGATGGTAGCACAAAGGAGGTCCAATCGTCAAATCAAAACATGCCGCGTTCATGACATATTACATGATTTCTGCAAGAAGGAAGCTCAAAAGCAAAAGTTTTATGAAGAGATAAAGGATTCCAATCGGGTATCTCTGGACAAGCATCGTCGTGTTTGTATTCATTCAGGTGTTAAGGAATATATCTCTTCGAAGCCTTCTGGAGAACATGTACGATCATTCTTGTGTTTTGCCCCAGATGAAATTATCATGCCAAGAGACCACATACTAACAATCCCTAAAGTCTTTGAATTGCTCAGAGTGTTGGAAATTAGATCTATCACTTTTGATATGTTTCCCAGGGACTTGCTTCAATTGGCTCTTTTGAGGTACATTGCTATTTCTTGTAATATCAAGGCCTTCCCATCAAGCATTTCTAGACTATGGAATATGCAAACAATGATCTTTATGACAACATCACGTACGCTTAAACTGAAAGACGACATGTGGAAGATGTATCAACTGAGACATCTACACACAAATGCGTCTGCTCTGTTGCCTCGCCCTCCATCAAACTCACCACACAGTAGGGAGAACGTGCAAAGCCTTTCCACGATATCACCTGAGAGTTGCACTGAACATATTTTTGCAAGGGTTCCTAACATCAAAAAATTGGGAATTCGGGGAAAATTGGTCATACTTTTTGATGGTTTGTTCGACAATGTTGGAAAATTACAGTACCTTACAAATTTGAAACTTTTCAATGATGTCTACCATGACCTACCTTCTGTTCGCACAACACTGAGTCTTCCTCTGGCACACAAGTTCCCTACAAAGTTGCAGAAACTGACTTTATCAGAAACCTCGCTTCGCTGGGAGAACATGCATATACTAGGAAACTTGGAAAAGCTCGAGGTGCTCAAGTTGAAAGACAACGCATTCAAAGGAGAGTTGTGGGAAACAAGAGATGGAGCCTTCCCTTCACTCAAACTCTTGCACATTGGAAGGACAGATTTGAAGACTTGGATTGCTTCAAAGAATCCCTTCCCATGTCTTACACGTCTTGTTCTTCGACACTGTGATAAGCTTGACGCAGTCCCATCTAGCTTGGCGGATATAGGTAGCTTTCAGGTATTGGAACTCTATCGTACAAGCAAGAATGCTGCACTTTCAGCCTGGGAAATTCAGAGGAGGAAAAAAAATCCAAAAGAAGGCCAAGACACCAAAACCAATGCCGGTTTTAAGCTGGCTATCTATCCTCCAGATATCTGATTGCATATTTAAATACATGCTCCATTTTAGCTGCAGTTGTCTTGGTTGCTCTCCTACTGTTTGAGTTCTCTTCTATGCTTCAATGGAGTAGTACTTTTCATTTCAAATAAGCATGCCTCTGACTTCCTCAGTGGAATTCATTGGCCTGTAACGTCATAAAACTCTCTGTTAGAAGACTTTTATTTTGCTGCAGTAGTTTCGGTTTCTTTACAATGCTGCATATTCTCTGTGGGCCATTTCTGTATTGCTTTGATTTGTAATGAGCATGTATCTTACTTCCTTTTCAAAACTCTTGAAATTGTATCTTCCTAAGAATTCTCCATCAATAAATGTTGCATTACATCTGTTATAGTTGCTATTCCGGATAACATTATGTCAGTTTCTGATCCTGCTGGAGTCATATTCATGCAGCCCAGCAACATAATTCTTGCCAAAACGGTGTTAAACGCAGCAGTCTCTTGCCGGAAATATACAAGTCAGTTCGTAAAATTGTCAGAAGCTGCAGATCATGTACAGGTTTCTATATTCTGTGGTTATCTAATGATAACGGGGAGGTTATTATAGTGCATCTAGATAGAATACATCTCTAATACTAGACGCATTTCTGCAGCACTACATCACAGGAAATTTGCGAGCACGTACTGGTTAAGTCCAAATTGAAATACTGAAGAAGCACTAAACTTTTGAGATCAACATTACAGCACTGGCAGGATTGTGTGTGTTAGTTAATTTCCTTAAAAAAAACTGGCACTAGATCAAAATTGACATCATATTGGAACACGACAATTAATAAAGATTGCATAATTAGTATTAGGGTACTTCACCAAGTAAACATGTACACAATCAACATAGAGAAAGAAATAAGGAGAGATTAACAAGACAATTAGACACTGTTCAACTTCACATGGATGGCATGTATTTCCTTGCAATTTTGTGGGACCTTGACAAGGTATATCAACATGGGAGAATTTATAAAGCAGGTTGCAACCCCTGCTAACCGTATTTTTTTTTTGAAAAAAATATATATTTATCTTTATTTTTTTAAATCATGTATATTTTTAATATGAAAAATCAAATTAGTCCTTGCCCAGAAAAAATATGAATGTTATAGCTGAAGTAGCATTCTAGACTCGCCCCTGCATATCAGTTCAATTTGTCTAATTGTTTTATTGAGATTTATTGGGAAATGGTTGGAAGATTGTGCAAGCTGACAAATTTCTTCATATCTCACTCAGGAGTGCTATTACTAATGCAATCATGTATGTAAGTAAACACCTTCTAGTGCATCGAAACCTTGTGATAAAACACAAAATCCTAAATCAATTATAAATTTCCAGACTTGGATATCCATCCATCGTACACCACTAAATTGAGAATGGGGAGAGTGGTTCCAAGTTTATTGCTGGTACAATACACATGAACAACCAAAGAATAATGAGATCTGGATTTGAACAGATTCCACAAGATCTAGTTTTGTTCAAGTAACGGATTTTAGCCAACTGAAAGGATGTGTTGATATTTGTTTCGGAAACAGGGCTGTCCAAGTATCAGAATAATCAGAGGTAACTGACTATAATCAGCCATCAGTATGTTCTTTGTTACAACTTATATTTCATGAAGCATCAATAGGTTCTTCTGATAACATAAATGGAACAACTTTTGCAAGAGCTTTAACAACAAATTGGCACAAACAAATTATTTCTTCCAATACAGTATGATAATTTCTGAGAATGTAAAAAACAATGAATTATCAGCTAAGTTGTGACAAACAGAGAATAACACACGATGTTCATATATTCCGAGAAAACAACAGAATGGTAAAGCTGGGGTTGGCGATAGAACTTCAACTTCAGCTTCCCGGATAGCCCGTGTGAAGCCAGAGGTGCTAAAGGAAAGACACAATAATGAACATGTACCCATGATCCAAACTGATTAATATGAACTTCGCTCTTTCGTATTCAGCAGAGAATTTCCATTAGTTGTCCCTGAAACGGAGAAATCGGTAATAATAATCAGTGTAATAGTGTGTAACGATTCCACATCGAGTGGTTCTTAAGTGCAAAGGGTTCTACTTTCTAATAAACTAGTCTTTTGGGTTAGACACTCTACTTGAACTTGAGTTGTTACATAGTGATTATTGCTTGATAAAGCTTGAAGCTGTTATTATGGTTACAATACGAATGAAAGGCTTCAATTGACAATATTGTGACAAGGTAGATAGATATTCAGAGAGCCAATCACTCAAAAAACCCAAAACTAAAAGCTGAACAACAAAGGAAATCAAAAGCTGACCACATCCTTTGGCTATGCATATGAAGTACTGTGAATCGTAATTTCACATCTTGAAATCTCAATCATGAAACCACAACACAATACATGCATGAAATTGAAAGTTGGTAAAGAATTAAGGCATACTTCAGAACTCAACATCCATAATCATGTATTTTTCTATCAACTGATACGTAAATACATGGATATCAACTTACTAGCTCTGAAGTTTAGATTAGAGAAGGAAAGGAAATGATTTCATGATTTTTTGTTTAGATTAAAAAAGAATTGGAAAAGAAAGGATAATAAAAATTACTTAAATACACTTTTCGTATTTATTGTTATGTTAAAGATGTAATTGAAGATATACTAAGAGAACAATTCAAATATTCCACTTATTAATCTTTCTTTTCTTCCTATAAAATCCCAAAATTGAGAGGTTAAAGGATTCTTTAGTTCTTCTATAACTTTTTTTTTCCTTCCAAAAATCAATTCAAACAAGGGAAGGGACTCCCTAACCCCTCCATTTAATTCTCTACAACTGTTTATTCTTTACAACTGTATTCCCAAGAGTTAAGTGAAATGGGTTAAGGGGTAACTTGTTGTAATACGAGGTTTCTGATTAGAAACACGGCTTCACCGTAAACAAATAGTGCTGTCGTAACTGCATATCTAGTAATAAAATCTCTTGCTAGACTAAAAGTGCAGTGTTATGAATGTCTCAGCATCAGATAAATAAATAAGTAAATACAAGCAGATAAAAGATATACATATAGGCTTAATGAGTCCAATTCTTTACCTGTGAAGATGAGCACATTCACATACCCCATGCCATGTCAAAGAATCCACGATTATCAAGGATATCAGCTCTGAAATCCTCATTACCCAATTTCAGTTGTTTTTCATGAATCTTCCGGGCTGTAGCTGCAGCATTGTAACCGCACCCCTTCACCTCAATCATCTTTAGGGTTGGAATGTCTCCTAGATTCAGAGGCATCCAATTCAGTAGGGGACACTCACGAAACACTAGTCTCTCAAGGCAGGGAAAGCTATCCGCATTGGCACTCAAATAGTGAATGTCCAGTGTCTAATTTCAACATTCTGAGACGCTGGAAGCACCCATCTACCACTTCCCATTTTTTTCCGCGAAATGCATTATTCCGTAATTTGAGGACCTGCAAACTGGGTAGTAATCTTGCAAAGTTTGACAATCTAGACCATGGCATTTCAAAACAAGACAATGTCAACTTTCTGAGGCTTGACGGGAAGTGAAGGTCACCCAAAAATGGTCCGTGCCTGGGATAAATCAGCTTTAGTGATTCAAGTTGGCTAAGAGCTTCCAACCGTGCCCAATACATGCAATCTCTAGCAGAACCCCCTATGGCCGGAACTAGGCATTCCAGTTTTCGAAAACTTGGTAGCCTTACCAATATCTTCTCCATATCATCACCATGGGAAAGAGATGATGTGAGGGTTTGTAGATTTTCCAGTAGCGAGGAGTTCTCAAATCTGTTACTGCACAACCTGAACTTAGCATATCTACATATGTGTAGATGCCTCAACCTTGCCATATCCCAAATCGAATCTGGTACAATTAATTCTTTTACACATCCTTTGACAATAAAATCGCATCTTTAGCTTTCACCAAGCAGAAATCACGGATGAGATCGTGAACACGGCATCCTTTGACCCCGCCTTTCCAATTGACTTTAGCAACCATTACTAGGTTTCTACGGATAAGATCCATCAAGTAATCCTCAGCTACCTCCTCTAAGCTCTTGCGGTTAGAATGTCGTACAAATCCTTCAGCAATCCATAGCCGTATTAATTTCTGAACTGGAACTACTTCGTCTTCTGGAAATACTCCAAAGTACAGAAAACATGGTTTTACATGATCAGGTAGACATCTGTAACTTGATTCAATTACACTCATGTGTTTCCTCTCTGCGTCATCAAGAATGAGTGACATATTTTTTTCTACTCGTCTCCAGGAATCCTCTTTCTTCTCCATGGCTACAAGATGTCCAGCCATCAAAACAACAAGAAGTGGAGATTTTGAATTCTTAATATTCACAATGGATTCTTGTATTTGCAAAAATAAGATAAAATGTTTTCTCTTACCTCTCTTTTTACGGGAACAAATTGCAGTTAATTATTCGAGCAAATTTCTTTTAGCCAATGAGAAAACAATTTAATAACATTTTGTCCTTGGATGTTTTTACAAATTATTTTTCTTGTAATTTGCATAAACCACAGAATACTCAAGTCTATCCATGACGAGGTCGAGACCTATGTTATTTTATGAAATTTAAATTGGTAACTTGCAAAACTAACACATAACCAAAGTAGTATCATCGCATTTATATAAGATTAAATAAATAAATAAAATAAAAAATATTATCAACAAAATCCTTACCCCTAATCACTTTAAAAAAAAAGAATATTAGGATTAAAAGCGAAGCATGTGAAATGCACATGATTGCACTTAAATTTTTATATTTTCCAAATGTTGGTATTCTGTATAATCACAAGAATAGCTAAAACTTTTAGTTGTTATACTAAAGAAAAAGAGAGTATCATTTTCATATCTTGAATATCGTTTTATATCATTTCACCATTTTCCAAATACAATGTTTGTTGCTCTTTCTCTTATATTTTGGAATGTAGTTTGCTTATTTGATTATTAGCTATCCTCCCCTTCCCTTCACTCAAACTCTTGCACATTGGAAGGACAGATTTGAAGACTTGGAATGCTTCAAAGAATCTCTTCCCATGCCTTACACGTCTTGTTCTTCAACACTGTGATAAGCTTGACGCAGTCCCATCTAGCTGTTGAGCTGTAAAGTTCATTTGAAATCAAAAAGCAACAACAACTTTTGTTGCTTTGTTGACAAAAGAGAAAAAGCAGCAGACAAAGAAGACATAAGGAAAAAGTTTGAGCAGCAAAGTTTGGTTGCAAAAGTTAGGCGCATCGTTTTCACATTGCTGCGTTGCTTTGATTTGGTTATGGAATGAGCCTATAAATAGAGGCTCATTCCATAACATTTAGGATCACCAAGCATAGCAAATCAGAGAGAAAAATTATAAGTTTTCTCCTTAGTATTTTCTCTTCCTCTTTTGTTGTTATATATTTGTGAGTGAGAGTTATATTGTTCTCTCCTTATATTAGCGAGAAGGTTATTGTAAAATACTCCACATCATAGTGAAATCCTCCATTATTTATCCGTGGTTTTTTTCTCGATTTATTTAAGGGTTTTCCACGTAAATCTTGTGTCTCTACTTTATCTGTTCTCATTCATATTTTAGCTGCGTGATACTGCTTGTCCCCGTTCATTCCGCTGCACCGATACCCAACAGTAGTATCAGAGCCACTGGTTACGGGTCACTGGTATACATATGGGGTTACTATTCATGCATACGGTATAGTACTATTCACCTATACAGTATCGATACTATTCCCATATATGGTTTTGTTACTATTCACGTATATGGTACTATTCATAGTGAAATAACGGGAGCCGGTTCAAATTACGAAGCAGATTGTCGTTAATACTATGGCAGCAAAATTTGAAATCGAGAAGTTCAACGGGAGAAATTTTTCCCTATGGAAATTAAAGATGAAGGCAATCTTGAGAAAGGAGAATTGCTTGGCAGCAATTGGAGACAGACCAATAGAGGTGACGGATGACAAGTAGAAAGAGATGGATGACAACGCTATGGCTAATCTGCACCTGGCATTGGTAGATTCGGTATTGTCAAGTGTTGAGGAAAAGAAGTCAGCGAAAGAAATTTGGGATGCGTTGACTAAACTGTATGAGGTCAAGTCACTTCACAACAAGATTTTATTGAAAATGAGACTCTACACTCTTCGGATTAGTGAGTCCACATCGGTGACAGATCATATCAATACCTTAAATACGCTATTTTCTCAATTGACTGCAATTGGATATAAAATAGCGGAGCTTGAATGTGCAGAAATTCTACTTCAAAGTATACCTGATTCGTATGATTAACTCATCATTAACACTAACAATGTTCTTTCAGATTATGTTATTTTTGATGATGTTGCAGCCGCTGTTCTGGAAGAGAAATCTAGGCGCAAAAGTAAGGAAGACAGAATCGAAAGTTCATAACAAGCAAAGGCATTATCAATTGTGAGAGGTAGATCAACGGAACGTGGCTCTAGTGGGAGCAACAACTATGATAGATCAAAATCAAGGAGTAGAAAGAATATCAAATGCTACAACTGTGGCAAAAAAGGCACTTCAAGAAGGATTGTTAGAGCAACAAAAAGAATCTTGAGGTGACAAATTCTCAGGGATGTGTGCCGACTGCACCAGATGATGGAGATACTTTATACAGCGAAGCAGCAATTGTATCAAAAGGCAGAAAGAAGCTCACTAATGTTTGGATAATGGATTCGGGAGCAACATGACATATGACCTCTCGCAGAGAATGGTTCCACACCTATGAACCTATCTCTGGAGGATCTGTGTACATGGATAATGATCATACCTTAGAGATTGCTGGTATTGGTACCGTCAAAATAAAAATGTATGATGGTACCATTTGTACTATTCAAGGGGTACGACATGTGAAGGGCTTGAAGAAGAACCTATTGTCTATTGGACAATTGGATGACCTTGGCTGCAAGACCCATATCGAGGATGGGATTATGAAGGTTGTCAAAGGAGCGCATGTGGTGATCAAGGCAGAAAAGATCGCAGTAAATCTATATATGCTTTTGGGAGATACGTTGCAAGAGACAGATGTATCAGTTACATCAGCCGATCAAGAAGAATCAACTGTAATGTGGCATCGCAGATTGGGCCACATGACAGAACGAGACTTGAAGATTCTCGCTGAACGTAATCTCTTACTTGGGCTCAAGACGGTAAACTTACCTTTCAGTGAGCACTGTGTTACTAGTAAATAGCATAGATTGAAATTTGGGAGATCTACTGCTAGAAGCAAACACATTCTAGACTTGATCCATTCAGACGTTTGGGAATCACCGGTTTTGTCCCTAGGAGGAGCCAAATACTTTGTGTCATTTATTGATGATTACTCTAGGAGACTGTGGGTATATCCAATCAAAAACAAGTCAGATGTGTTTCCAATATTCAAAACATTCAAAGCACTGGTGGAACTTGAATCTGGGAAAAGGATCAAGTGTTTGAGGACAGACAATGGAGGAGAATACATTAACGGGAGCTTCCTGGCATTTTGCAAGCAAGAGGGTATTCAGAGGCAATTTATTATTGCACATACACCTCAGCAAAATGGTGTAGCAGAGCGGATGAACATAACTCTTCTTGAAAGAATGAGAGCTATGTTGGAAACTGTAGGTCTAGCCAAATCATTTTGGGCAGAAGCAACTAGAACTGCCTGTTACGTGATAAACCGATCACCGTCAACTGCAATTGGGTTGAAGACACCAATGGAAATGTGGACCGGAAAATCCGCAGATTATTCGACCTTGCACATATTTGGGTGTCCGGCATATGTGATGTATGGTTCCCAAGAAAGAACAAAGCTGGATCCAAAATCCAGGAAATGTGTATTCTTGAGAAATGCTGATGGTGTTAAGGGGTATCGCCTGTGGGATTCCACTGCCCACAAGGTTGTCATCAGCAGAGATGTGATATTTGCAGAAGATAAACTGCAAAGTGAAGACGACAGCAACACTTCAAAGGAGACTACTACAATACAAATTGAAGATAAGTCAGAACAAGGAGATGCTTCTTCTGAAGCTGCACCGGAGCACGAGGAATAAGAACCAGATGATACTGAGGTTATAGAAGTCCGACGTTCATTGTGTCAGACAACAAGACCAACTTGGCATTCGGATTTTGTCATGGCGAGCAATACTGCATACTGTCTTCTAACGGAGGATGAAGAGCCATCTACCTTTTACGAGGCTATAAATAGCCTCGATGTTACTCTATGGATGACAGCAATGCAGGAAGAAATTGAAGCTCTCCATAGAAACAAGACGTGGGAGCTTATTCCACTACCACCTGGTCGGAAAGCCATTGGTAACAAATAGGTCTACAAGATCAAACGAGATGGCAATGACCAAGTAGAGCGATATCGTGCAAGACTGGTGGTGAAATGATATGCTCAGAAGGAATGAATTGACTTTAACGAGATATTTTCTCCTGTGGTAAGACTTACAACTATCAGAGTAGTCTTGGCCATGTGTGTTGTGTTTGACTTATATCTAGAATAGTTAAATGTAAAGACGGCTTTTGTTCATGGTGAGCTTGAAGAACAGATTTACATGCTTTAACCAGAAGGTTTTGTTGAGAAAGAAAAAAAAAACTTGGTTTACAGGTTGACCAAATCTCTGTACGGTTTAAAGTAGGTGCCAAGGTGTTGGTACAAGAGATTTGATTCCTTTGTGATTAGCCTCAGGTACAACAAGCTCAATTCAGACCATTGTACGTACTACAAGAGGTTTGGCGATGATGATTTTATCATTCTGCAGTTGTACGTGGACGACATGCTGGTAGCAAGTCCCAGTAAAGATCGGGTCTAAGAACTGAAGGCACAGTTGGCTAGGGAGTTTGATATGAAGGATTTGGGACCAGCAAACAAGATTTTAGGGATGCAAATTCACCGAGACAGAAAAGGCAGGAAGGTATAGATTTTCTAGAAGAATTACTTAAAGAAAATCTTGCGGCGCTTCAATATGCAAGATTGTAAGGAAATCTCAACCCCGCTTCCTATCAATTACAAATTATCCTCAAGTATGTGCCTTAGCACTGAAGCGGAGAGAATAGAAATGTCTCGAGTACCGTATGCATCAGCAGTGGGGAGTCTCATGGTCGCTATGATATGTACGAGACCAGATATTGCTCAACCAGTTTGTGCGGTCAGTCAGTTCATGGCAAATCCTGGTAGAGATCATTGGAATACTATTAAGAGGATCCTAAGATACATCAAAGGGACCTTGGATGTTGCATTATGTTTTGAAGGATCAGAATTTACTGTCAAGGGTTTTGTTGATTCGAATTTTGCAGGTGATGCCGATAAACGGAAGTCCACTACAGGCTATGTGTTTACAGTTGCAGGCAACGTGGTAAGCTGGATATCTAAATTACGGACTGTTATGGCTTTATCTACAACATAGGCTGAATACATGGCAACTACACAAGCCTGTAAAGAAGCAATTTGGATTAAACGATTAATAGAGGAGCTCAGGCACAAACAAGAGAAAATTCCCTTGTTTTGTGACAGTCAGAGATGATTGGACATTTCTATCGGAGATGATAGAAATGTCTCGAGTACCGTATGCATCAGTAGTGGGAGTCTCATGTTCGCTATGATATGTACGAGACCAGATATTGCTCAAGCAGTTGGTGCGGTTAGTCAGTTCATGGCGAATCTTGGTAGAGAGCATTGGAATACTATTAAGAGGATCCTAAGATACATCAAAGGGACCTCGGATGTTGCATTATGTTTTGAAGGATTAGAATTTACTGTCAAGGGTTTTGTTTATTCAGATTTTGCAGGTGATGCCGATAAACGGAAGTCCACTACAGGCTATGTGTTTACAGTTGCAGGCGGCGTGGTAAGTTGGATATCTAAATTACAGACTATTGTGGCCCTATCTACAACAGAGGCTGAATACATGGCAGCTACACAAGCATGTAAAGAAGCAATTTGGATTAAACGATTAATGTAGGAGCTCAGGCACAAACAAGAGAAAATTCCTTTATTTTGTGACAGTCAGAGTGCCTTGCACATTACAAGGAATCCAGCATTTCATTCCAGGACAAAACACATAGGTGTTCAATATCACTTTGTTCGAGAAATAGTGGAGGAAGAGAGTGTGGATATACAGAAGATTCATACCAACGAAAACATAGCAGATGTCATGACAAAGCCAATCAACGTTGACAAGTTTGTTTGGAGTAGATCCTCTTATGGCTTAGCAAAGACGTAAGCAACATGGAACTGGCAAGATTAGAGAGATTTGAAGCATGATTCAAATGAGCTTTAAGTGGGAGATTGTTGAGCTGTAAAGCTCATTTGAAATCAAAAAGCAACAACAACTTTTGTTGTTTTGTTGACAAAAGAGAAAAGCAGCAGACAAAGAAGAAAGAAAGAAAGAAAAAGTTTGTGCAGCAAAGTTTGGCTGCAAAAGTTAGGCGCATGCAATTAGTTTTTACACTGCTGCGTTGCTGTGATTTGGTTATGGAATGAGCCTATAAATAGAGGCTCATTCCTCACTATTTTGCATCACCAAGCATAGCAAATCAGAGAGAAAAATTATAAGTTTTCTCCTGAGTATTTTCTCTTCCTCTTTTGTTGCTCTATATTTGTGAGTGAGAGTTAGTTTCTCCTATTATTTGAGAGAGTAATATTGTTCTCTCCTTATATTAGCGAGAAGGTTATTGTAAAATACTCTTCATCATAGTAAAATCCTCCATTATTTGCCCGTGGTTTTTTCCTCGATTTATTTGAGGGTTTTCCACGTAAATCTTGTGTCTCTACTTTCTCTGTTCTTATTCATATTTTAGCTGCATGATACTGCTTATCCCCGACCATTCTGCTGCGTTGATACCCAACACTAGCTTGGCGGATATAGCCAGCTTCCAGGTACTGGAACTTTATCGTACAAGCAAGAACGCTGCAGCTTCGGCAAGGCAAATTCAGAAGAAAAGAAATCCACAAGAAGGGCTAGGCACCAAAACCAATGCCGAGTTTAAGCTGGAAATCTATCCTCCAGATATCTGATTGCATACTTGAATGCATGCTCCATTTTAGAAGCAGTTTTCTTCGTTCCTCTCCTGCCGTTTGAGTTGTCTTCTACGCTTCATATGGAGTAGTACTTTTTGTTTCAAATAAGCATGCCTTTGACTTCCTCAGTGGAATTCATTGGTCTGTAATGTCATAAAACTCTGTTACAAGACTTTTATTTTGCTGCAATAGTTTCGGTTTCTTTCCAATGTTGCATATTCTCTGGGGACCATTTATGTATTGCTTCAATTTGTAATGAGTATGTATCTGACTTCCTATGAATTCTCCATCAATAAATATGCATTGCATCCGTTGTATTTGTTATTCTGGATATTTCGAATCTTTAGTTGATTAGATGACACTCGGATTCCCCCGCCTTACTGTTGTGTAGACCAACCCATGTGGGTTGGTAATGATTTTTGCTTTTGCTTTTGCTTTTTTGACCAAAAGAAAACGAAAAAAAGGGAAAGACAATAAAAAAAAAAAAAAATGGAATGGACAGACCAGCTGGTCTATCACTTATTTTTGAAAAAGAGAGAGTGAGTGAACGAGAGAGAGAGAGAAAGAAACAGAGAGAGAAAAACAGTGAGAAAGAGAGCAAAAATTTCAACATGTGCCATCTTCATCAAGTCGACTAACGGGAGGGCATTTGTGGTCCGATTGGGCTGAAATTTTGTGTGCATGTTCACAACTTGTGGGTCTTCAATCTGAACGGTGGAGATCAGATTTGGAACTCTCTACAACCTATTTTTCTGATGTGAACAGTGACAAAGTTTTTGGTGATTTCTTTCCTATTTCTTGGTTTAATCTCTTTTTTGTTGATGCAATATTTGCAATAATATGTTATTATTGGTGCATGTATTGTGCATGCCTCTAGTTGTAACTGGAAAAGACTCTCTTGTACCCGTTATTTGTTGATAGTGGAAGTTTTTAGGTGGACTACGGTCCCGTGGTTTTTACTCTCCACGTTGGGGAGATTTTCCACGTTAAAATCTTGGTGTTGCTCTATTTTCTAGAATTTTTAGATTGGGCAGATTTGTGTATATTGTTGTTGGCTCTATTTGTTGCTTCCTAACAGGTTTATACAAGGTAGGAGGGTGTTATTTCTACTGTGCATTTGTTGTTTGTGTTTTGATTTCGGGTTTCTTCCCATCAAAGTGGCCTCAGAGCTTGGTTGTTAAATTGTTGTCTTGTGTAAACAATGGAAGTTAATACAAGTAGAATGATATTTTTGAATGGTTTGAATTATGCCATGTGGGAAAGAAAAATAAAAGACTTGTTGTATGTGAAAAATTATTATCTACCGGTGTTTACTACTGAAAAACCCGTGAGTAAAACTGATGAAGAATGGGAGTTATTTCACAAGCAAGTGTGTGGTTATATCAGGACATGGGTAGATGATAATGTGATGAACCACATTAGTGAAGAAACACATGCATGTACATTATGGAACAAACTTGAAGAATTGTATGCACAAAAGTGTGGGAGCAACAAGTTGTTTTTGATAAAACAATTGATAGGTTTGAGATACCGAGATAAAACCCCTATAACTGATCATGTAAATGAATATCTTCGGATTATAAATCAGTTAGCTGCCACTGGAATTAAATTAAATGATGAACTTAAGGGGTTATTACTTCTTGGTACCTTACCGGACTCATGGGAGACATTTAGAATGTCATTATGTAACTCAAATCCAGATGGTGAAATCACTTTGAATCTAGCTAAAAGTAGACTTTTAAATGAAGAAGCTAGAAGAAAGTCACAAAATTCCTCTTCAGAGTCAGATGCTTTGGTTACTGAATCTAGGAGGAGGAATAAGCAAAAGGGTTCGGGAAATAGCGGAAGTAGTAGAAGCAAGTCAAGAGGGAAGTACAGTAATGTCAAATGTCATCACTGTGGAAAAATGGGTCATATCAAGAGATTTTGCAGAATATTGCAAAATGAAAATAAAAACAAAGATAATGATAAGAAGAAAAATGATGATAGTGGTAAAGATCGAGTTGCTACCACTACACAGGAGTTTTTCATTGTGTGTGATAGTGATGTTATTAATCTTGCATGTCATGATACATGTTGGGTAATTGACAGTAGTGCTTCTATTCATGCTACTTCTCGAAAAGACTTCTTTATGTCTTACACAACTGGTGATATTGGGGTTGTAAAAATGGGTAATGATAGTGTCGCCAAAGTTGTCAGTACATGAGATATTTGTTTGGAGACCGAAAATGGCAGCAAATTAATTCTTAAATATGTGAAGCATGTTCTCGACATTAAATTGGATTTGATCTCTGCAAGTAGACTTGATGATGAAGCTTTTCTCAAAACCTTCAGTAATGGTCAATGGAATCTTACAAGGGGCTCTATGGTTGTAGCCAGAGGTAAGAAATACTCAACTTTGTATTTGATGAATTCAAAGGTTTCCAGGAGCATTGTCAATGTAGTAAGATGCAACAGAGTTATGGCACAAGCGACTGGGTCATATGAGTCAGAAAGGAATTTCAGTTTTATCCAATAAGAAAATTTTATCGGGGCTAACAGATCCACATATGAGAAAATGTGATCATTGCTTTGCAGGAAAGCAGAACAGGGTTTCTTTCCAGAGTCATCCACCTTCCAGGAATGAAAATATACTTGAGTTGGTACATTCGAATGAATGTGGTCTGATGAAAATTAAAACACTTGGTAGTTCTCTTTACTTTGTGACGTTTATTGATGACCATTCTAGGAAGACTTGGGCTTACACCTTGAAGTCTAAAGATCAAGTGTTGGATGTATTCAATCAGTTTCAGGCATCTGTTGAAAGAGAAACAGAAAGAAAGTTGAAATGCATCCGTACAGATAATGGAGGTGAATATTGTGGTCCATTTGACAAGTATTGCAAAGAGCAAGGTATCAGGCATCAAAAGATACAGCCAAAGACACCACAGTTGAATGATGTTGCTGAGAGAATGAATAGAACTTTGATTGAAAAGGTAAGATGTTTGCTTTCACATACAAATCTACCACATTCATTCTGGGGTGATGCTTTGAATACAGTTGTTCATTTGTTGAATCTCTCACCATGTGTTCCATTAAAGCTTGATGTTCCTAATAGAGTTTGGACAGGGAAAGATGTTTCTTATGATCATTTGCGAGTCTTTGGATGCAAGACGTTTGTACACATTCCAAAGGATGAAAGGTCCAAACTTGATGTGAAGACACGACAATGTATATTTATTGGTTATGGCCTTGATGAATTTGGTTACAGGCTATATGATCTAGTTGAGAAGAAAATTGTCAGGAGCAGAGATGTTGTATTTGTGGAGGATTAAACAATTCAGAATATTGGCAAAGTAGAGAAATAGTTACCCCCACAGTCAAATGAATTGGTTGATCTCGATATAATGCCTTCAATGCCCCCAGCAACAGAGCAGGTTGAAGATGATGATCAAGGTAATTTCCCGGATGTTGATCATGCAGAAAGTCCTACACAGGTTGAGGTAGGTGATGATGATAGTCAGCCTGAGACTCTACCAACAATTCCACTCAGGAGGTCCGTTAGAGACAGACAACCTTCCATGAGATACTCTTCTGATGAGTATGTTTTATTGACAGATGGAGGTGAACCTGAAAGCTTTGAAGAAGTTATGGATGATAAACATAAAAATAAGTGGATGGAAGCTATGCAAGATGACATGAAATCTTTGCATGAAAATTGCACATTTGAGTTGGTAAAGTTCCCTAAAGGAAAAAGAGCTTTGAAGAACAGATGGGTTTACAGGTCAAAACAACAAGAAAATACTTCACAACCACGATACAAAGCAAGACTGGTTGTGAAAAGGTTCAGTCAGAGAAAGGGTGTTGAATTTGTTGAGATTTTCTCTCCAGTTATGAAAATGTCATCCATTCGAGTTGTTCTGGGTTTGGCTGCTAGTCTTGATCTGGAGATTGAGCAGATGGATGTGAAAACTACTTTTTTTCACGGTGATTTGGAGGAAGAAATTTATATGGAGCAACAGGAAGGGTTCAAAGAAAAAGGAAAAGAGGATTATGTGTGTAAACTGAAGAAAAGTTTTTATGGCTTGAAACAAGCACCTCGACAATAGTATAAGAAGTTTGAATTTGTTATGGGGGAGCAAGGCTACAAGAAAACTTCTTCGGACCATTGTGTATTTTCTCAAAAATTCTATGATGATGATTTTATTATCTTGTTGCTATACGTTGATGATATGTTGATTATTGGCAGGAATTCTTCAAAAATTGACAGGTTGAAGAAACAATTGAATAAGTCTTTTGCTATGAAAGACTTAGGACAGGCAAAACAGATTCTTGGCATGAGAATCAACCGAGACAGAAATGGCAAAAAAGTGTATTTGTCACAGGAGAAGTACATTGAGAAAGTACTTCAAAAGTTCAACATGGATAAAGCTAAAGTGGTTAGTGCTCCTCTTGCTACTCACTTTAAGCTAAGTGCTCAACAGTGTCCTTCTACAGATGAAAAAAAGAAAGATATACAGAATGTTCCATATTCTTCAGTAGTGGGAAGTTTGATGTATGCTATGGTGTGTACACGGCCAGACATAGCACATGCAGTTGGTACGGTGAGTCGTTTTCTCTCAAATCCTGGGAGAGAACACTAGAATGCAGTGAAGTGGATTATGAGATATCTTCGAGGTACATCCAAACTGAGACTTTGCTTTGGATGTGAGAAGCCTATGCTTGTGGGTTACACAGATGATGATATGGTTGGAGATGTTGATACTTGTAAGTCTACTTCGGGTTATTTGATTACCTTTGCAGGGGGAGTTGTGGCATGGCAATCGAGATTGCAAAAGTGTGTTGCCCTTTCTACTACTGAAGCGGAGTTCATTGCAGCAACTGAAGCATGCAAGGAGTTGCTATGGATGAAAAAGTTTTGGGAAGAACTTGGGTTTGAGCAAGATGATTATGTCTTGTATTGCGACAATCAGAGTGCAATACATCTTGGTAAGAATTCTTCATTTCATTCAAGATCAAAACATATTGATGTGAGGTGCCATTGGATCAGGGATGTTTTGAATTTGAAGTTGTTAAAACTTGAAAAAGTTCATACAGATGATAATGGCTCCATTATGTTGACGAAAGCGTTACCAAGAGAGAAGCTTGAGATATGTCGTTAGGTTGCCGGGTTGATTGACCTACCCACATGAGTTGGTGGAGGAGTTTGTTGTGTAGACCAACCCATGTGGGTTGGTAATTATTTTTTTCTTTTGCTTTTGTTTTTTGACCAAAAGAAAATAAAAAAAAGAGAAAAAGAATAAACAAAAAAAAAGAATGGAATGGACAGACCAGCTGGTCTGTCACTTATTTTGAAAAAGAGAGAGTGAATGAACGAGAAAGAGAGAGAGAAAGAAACAGAGAGAGAAAAACAGTGAGAAAGAGAGCAAAAATTTTAGCCTGCGCCATCTTCATCAACTCGTCAATCGGAAGGTCATTTGTGGTCCGATTGAGCTGAAATTTTGCCTGCATGTTCACAACTCTTGGGTCTGCAATTTGAACGGTGGAGATTAGATTTGAAGCTCTCTATGGACTGTTTTTCTAACGTCGACAGTGACAACATTTTTGGTGATTTCTTTCCTACTTCTTGGTTTAATCTCTTTTTTGTTGATGCAATATTTGTAATAATGTGTTATTCTTGGTGCATGTATTGTGCATGCCTCTAGTTGTAACTAGAGAAGACTCTCTTGTACCCATTATTTGTTGATAGTAGAAGTTTTTGGGTGGACTACGGTCCCGTGGTTTTTACTCTCCACGTTGGGGAGGTTTTTTACGTTAAAATCTTGGTGTTGCTCTATTTGTTTGAATTTTTCAGATTGAGCAGATTTGTGCATATTGTTGTTAGCTCTATTTGTTACTTCCTAACAGGTTTATATAAGGTGATAAGGTGTTATTTCCGCTGTGTATTTGTTGTTTGTGTTTTGATATCGGTTTTCTTTCCAACACTTACCACTTGGGCATGCTGCAAAATAGATGAAAATGTTCCCTCCGAAAAAGGTGTAAAAGCTCATTTATATTTTCTCTCATTTCAATCTCCGCGAGGACCAAGCGAAATTCAGTAGAGACTCGAAGTGGGGTTTAATTGACACATCTCTGCACTACATCACAGGAAATTTGCGAGTACTAACTGATTAAGTCCAAATTGAAAACACTGAAGAAGCACTAAACAGAGCAACATAACAGTACTAGCAGGATGATGTACGTTAGTTAATTTCCTCTAGAAAAATTGGCACTAGTCAAAATTGACATCATATTGGAACATGACAATTAATAAAGATTGTATAATTAGTATTAGGATACTTCACCAAGCAAACATGTAAACAATCAATATACAGAAAGAAATAAGGAGAGATTAATATGACAATTAGACACTGTTCAACTTCACATGGATGTCATGTATTCACTTGCAGTTTTGTGGGACCTTGACAAGGTATATCAACATGGGTGGATCTATATGGAAGCCGTTGCAGGCTGCAACTCCTATTGATGCCAATTTCTTTCTTTAATTTATGTATTTGTCATTATCTTTTTTCAAAAAATATATTCACTTAGTATGAAAAATAAAATGGGTGAAATGCATCAGATCCCCCTGTACTTTAGCGTAAGTATACAACACCTCCCTACACTTTAAAAACTCCCTAAACTAGTCTTTGTAGTTTTCAAAAAGTGCACAAAATCCCTTGCCGTTAAAAACTTTGTTAAATTTAACGGAGAGTGTACTTCACAAGCATTAAGTGAGATTTTTGTTAACTTTTAACGAATTAAAAATAGTCATCTTCCCCAAATCCGCCCACCCACCCCCCAAATGCACCCACCACCCACCACCCAGCCCGTCTTTGTTAGTAATGTTAGTATTATCACCTTCATATATGCCTAATATTGTCATCAATGCCGTATGACATGATTCCATGCACTGTTTCCAAGTTGAAGAATTTGTCTATCTGGTCAATATTCATGCAGGTGTTAATTCGGCTAGTGAATGACTACTCATTGTGGAAAATGTTCTTGTAAATGGAGTTTAGTTTCTTGCGAGTTTGGCAGTGAGATGATTTTTTTTTCCAAATGCATTGTATGCATAGCCATTATTCATTAATTCTTTTTGTTTTTTTCATTGAATATATGTATAGTTTATGTTGATGATGACATGTAGGGAAAGTCTAGCTAGTACTTGGCTGATCAGTTCCCTCCCCCCCCCTACCCTATCCTACCTTACACGGCCGTGTTGTGTGTGTGTATTATTATTTATTTTTGTGTATATATATTTATTTTCTTGTATATATATGTCTTTTTCTTTTATTTGTTTGGTCTAAACAAAAGAGAAAATGATAAAAAAGATAAATGAAAAAAGTTTGAGGGTATTTACGTTTTTTTTATAAAATTCGTTAAATATGACGTATTTTTTAATTGTAAGGGGTGTTGTGCACTTTTAAAAATCACAAGAACTATTTCAGGGGATTTTGGAAGTATAAAGAAATGTAGTGCACTTTCGCTAAAGTATAGGAAAGTTTGGTGCACTTCACCCAAATAAAATTAACCCCCACTCTAAAAAATATTACTATTATAGCTGATACAACGCTCTAGATCCACCCCTGTATACCATTTCAATTTGTCTAATTTTTCTTATGAGATTCATTGGGAAATTGGTGGAAGATTGTGCATCCAGGTCTTCTACATAAATTTATTCGTCTATCGCAACCTTGTAAATTTCTTTCGACGTTTGGAAAATTTCGTAAAATGATGCATAGGTACCAAACTATATCAATACTTACCCAACTTGATGTTCATAATTATCAGGCACATACTTTTGTATTCTCTTTTCTTCGCCCAGAATTTCATATACCAATTTTGAATATCCCGATTTATTCATGTAGGATAATTAAATTCTCTAATACATTCAATATATATCTCCTGTTTCATTGCTCATTCATTGGATTGAGAAATTCTCAGCGAAAATGTAAAATATGTACCAGAGCTTTAACAGCAAACTGGTACAAACAAATTATTCCTTCCAATACATTATCATCATTTCTGAAAAAGTAAACAACGATGAAATATCACCAGCGTTGTGACAAACAGATAAGAACACACAATGTTCATACATTCAGGAAAAAGAACATGAGAACATGAGTAGGCAAATTAGTAAAGTTGTGGTTGCCAATAGTAATTCAACTACAGTATGAAGAATATGAACTTCCCTCTTTCATATTCAGCTGAGAATTTCCCATTAGTTGTCCCTGAAAAGGAGAAATCGGTAGTAATAATCAGTGTAATAGGTCCTGCAAATGCGTGAAACTATTATTAAACTCACAAAATGAATGAAGGGCTTCAATTGACAATATCGTACAAGGTAGATAGATATTCAGAGAGTCAATCACACAAAAATAGGAATGATGACAACTATTCAAATAATCGCCAAAAAATACAAAATCTATAACCGAAATCATTTAGTATAACGTGTAACCATAACCGTAAGCCAAACCCATGAATTTTAAAATCCATTAACCAAAATCGTAAGCATTAAGGGTCTAAAAAAATACGGTTAACTATAACCGTAAGTGTCTAATTTATTTTAAGGAAAAAAAAAAAAGTTTAAATAGAAACAAACTCTAAAAAAATGTGAAAAATTCAATTTACATGTCAAAAATTCAAAAAAAAAAAAAAAAAATGAACCAAAAAAATTATTTTTATTTTTATTTTAAAGAGCTAATAAGAAGGTTAACTAGTTTAGAACAAGAAGCGGCGGAGAAGAAAAATATGGTACATTTTGCACTTTATATAGGTGGTATGTATAGGTGGCATTTGGGCCGGGTCGACACAGGCCCAATTCAGCTCAACACACGAAAATTCAGACCCAACTCAGTTCATTTGAAAATGGGTTCGAATCGGCCCACCCCACCATATATAAGTGGGCCGAGTTGGGTCATATATTTTTTGACTCAGCACATTTGTGCCTAAGCCTATTTGTGCCTAAATCCAGCCTAGCTCAGCCCACAAACTCAGCCTAGCTCAGCTCGAATCCAACACAGGCCCAGCTTGGCCCATAAGTTCAGCCCAACCCAGCTCGAACCTAGCACAAGCCCAGATCAAGCCTAGCTCAAGCATAATTCAAGTCCAAATAAAGCCCATCATGAGTCCAACTCAGGCCCAGCACAATATAAGCACAATTGGAGACCATTTATTACACAAATTGAATATTATGCATTATGACTAATAATTTTTTTAAGATAAGTTAAAAAAATATAATAATAACAAATAGCAAATTTATTTTTTAAGATGATACGGAATAACTTGTTATCAAATATTTTCTATAGTAACTTTTTTCTCTCAATTGTTCAAAGCTTCAAGCCTGATTCAACATTCAAGTGGTCAATTTATTTTCAAGAAGATGAGTTTTACTTTTTTTCAATTGAACTTTATTGAGATATTCTTTTAATTATAAAAGTAGTTTTATTATAATATTTATTTTGATTATGGATACTTATTATCAAAGTAGCACTTCACATTTTGAATTGAAAAATATAAATATTGCACAATCACAATCAATATAAATAGTTATATCATATTTTACGTTAACGTGTCCCTTACGTTATATATCATATTTTACGTTATATTTTGTTTATTTTTATATTATTTTATTTTTTATAATTATAATTTGTATATGTAGTTTTTCTTATAAATATGTATTTTATTTCATTTCATTTTATTATAAAACTATTTATTTTACTACATATTGTCTCTTTATTTTACTATAAGAGAATACACAGTATTTATGACTATCAATATTTGGAATCATTTTGCTTACTTTGAAGAACATAAGTATATAATTTGCAACTATTGTGAACATAAATATATATTTCGTCGCCCATTTAGAACTGGAATGCTTATAAGACATCTTGTATCTCAACAAATGTTCCAAACTATTTCAATCCTCAACTATCGCCACCACTACCACCACCATCAGGCCCAGCACCAGCTCAAGGAGCATAATAAAATGGAGAACTTTTCCACCAACTTTCTTCAAGCATTTATGTAATGTTTTTTATTTATTTATTTATGTTTATTAGTAATTTTTCCGTGTCTCGTAAACTTGTGGTTTGTTAAGTAATATTTTATCATTTATATTAATATTATCAATCAACTTATATTTTATTAATCGTTAAATTAAATTTTTCGTAAAAAATGTTAAGTTTAAGTTTTTTTCGTTATTAATCCAACTATCAAAATCTAGAAAACAATAATTACAAAACAAAAAATAAAATATGGGTTGGCCCAACCCAACTCAGCTCAGCTCGTGACTTGTAGTAGTGGGTTTATGGGCCGAATTGAGTCTTATATTTCAAGAATTGAGTTCAACCCAACTCAGCCCACTAAATATATGTGTCAAGTCAGGCTCATTTTTCTTAACCCACGACTAGGCCGGACCGTGTCGAGTTGGCCCATTTACCAGCTCTAGTGGTATGCTTGCAATTTTTCAGAACTAATAAGGGCAATAATAAATTATGTGTCTCCATATGTACACATATACATACATATATATATAAAATAAATTAATAATTGAGTTTCAGGTTTCGAGTTTTCTAATGCCTAAAATCAAAACCTATCTGTTTACTTGTTGGGTAGCCCATAAAAATCAAACTCTGACGAATTTTTCATTGGTTTTGATTATATGGTTTTTATAGTGCGGATACCATTTTGAATTTAAACCGTAACTGTTGTCATATCTACTCAAAAACCCGAAAGCAAAAGCTGAACAACAAAAGAAATCAAAACGTAAATGGAAACTCACGAAGTTCTTTAAGGCATTTTGACAAACAAATGCACTGGAGCAACTGACCACATCCTTTGGCTATGCATATGCATTAGAGTGAATCGTATTTTACATCTTGAAATCTCAATCATGAAACCATAACACAATACACGAATGAAATTGAAAAGGTGGTAAAGAATTAAGGCACACTTTAGAACTCAACATCCATAATCATGTAAATCTTTTTATCAACCGATACGTAAATACATAGATTATCAACTTACTAGCTTTGAAGTTTAGATTGGAGAAGGTACGAAAATGATTTCACGATTTTTTGTTTAGATTAAAAAAGAATAAGAAATTAAAGAAAGGATAATTTTAAGTAAAAAATTACTTAAATACCTTTTCATATTTATTGTTATGTTAAAGATATAATTAAATTATGTAAAAGTATTAGAGAGCAATTAAAAAATTCCATTTATTAATCTTTCTTTTCTTCCCATAAAATCCCAAAATTGAGAGGTTAAATGATTCTTAGTTTTTCTAACCTTTTTTTTTTCCTTCCAAAAATCAATTCAAACAAGGGAAAGAATTCCCTAACCCCTATCTTTCCTTTAAAAAGAGCAATCTAAACAATATATTAATGTCCATTTTCTCTAACTGTGTACCAAAAGTTAAGTGAAATGATCAAGAAGTAAGTTGTTGTAATACGAGATTTTTAATTAGAATCACGACTTCAACTGTAATAAATAGTCCCTTCATAACTGCATATTTAGTTATAAAATCTCTAGCCAGACTAAGTGCAGTGTTACGAATATGTCAGCATCAGATAAATAAATAAGTAAATATAATTAAGCAGATATTCATACAGGTTAATGAGTCCAATTTCTTTACCTGTGAAGATGAGCACATTCAAATTCTCCACCCGACTTCAAAGATTTCGTCGACCATCAAGTATGTATAACTCTGAAATCCTCAATACTATGAATCGCCCAGGCTGAATGTAAAGCAGAGCTACTACAGCCCTTCATCGAAATCGTCTTTAGGGTTGGAATGTCTCCTAGACTCAGAGGAATCTCCTTCAGTTGCCTACAGTAGTGCACCTTTAATTAGTCTCTCAAGGCAGGGAAAGTTATCCGCAGTGACACTCCAATCTTCAATGTACAGTCCCCGTAATTTTAACATTCTGAGACGCTGGAAGCACCCATCTACCATTTCCCAGCTTTCTCCCTCAAATGCAAGAACATGTAATTTGAGGACCTCCAAATTGGGTATTAGTCTTGCTATTTCTGACAATTTATTCCATGGCATTTCAAAACCCAACAATGTCAACTTCCTGAGGTTTGACGGGAAGTAAAGCTCACCATCATATGGCCCATCCATCATATAATCCACCGTTAGTGATTCAATTTGGCTGGGAAAGTCCAACATTGCCAACTGTCTAGAATAATGCCCTCGATCCTGAATTATGCATCTCAGGGTTCGAAGCCTTGGTAGCCTTCTCAATATCTTCTCCAGATCATTAGTAGAGTAAAGAGATACTGTCGAGAGAGTTTGTAGATTTTCCAGTGGCGAGAAGTTCTCAAATTTGCGTTTCCACCAAGGGAAAACAGCAATGTTACATATATGCAGATGCCTCAACTTTGTCATATCCCAAATCGAATCTGGTACATGTACTGCATATATATATCCTTTGAAAATAAAAGTTTCTAGCAACCAGAGGTTGGCTATGGACGATGGAATAGAATATGAATCAGAATATAAACGACATCCAACAGCTAAGTATCTTAAATGAACAAGCATACAGAAAGCTTTGAAAGAATTGCCGATATCGATGTTTTCAAAGTCCAGTACTCTAAGAAGCTTAAAGTTCTCAGGCATGAATAAGAAATCACTGGAATTAGTGAAACCAAAGCCACAGAAGAGCAGGGATCGAACACGTGGTCCTGAAACCATTGACATAATAAAATCGGTCGCAGAATGTATGGACAACCAACGTCGGTCACTAGAAACAGGAATATGTACGTCATGATACCCATCAATGCGTTGCCAAAAGTTCGCACCTTTAGATTTCACCAAGCAGAAATCACGGATGAGATCGTGAACACGGCAACCTTTGACCCTGCCTTTCCAATTGACTTCGGCAGCCATTACTAGGTTTCTATGGATAAGATCAATCAAGTAATCCTCTGTTACCTCCCCTAAACTCTTGAAGTCAGAATGCCGTACAAATCCTTCAGCAATCCATAGCCTTATCAATTTCTTAACTGGAACTACATGGTCTTCTGGAAATCCTCCAAAGTAGAGAAAGCATGGTTTTACATAATCAGGTACATATTTGTAACTTGATTCGATTACGCTTGTGTGATCAAGATTGACTGACATACTTGTTTCTACTCGTTTCCACGCATCCTTTTTCTTCTCCATCGCTACTAGACGTCCAGCCGTCAAAACAACAAGAAGTGGCAGTCCTTTACACTTTCTTGCAATCTTCCTTCCAACCGTCACTAGTTCAGAAGGGCAGCTTCCACTCCCGAATACTTTGCTCTTCAACAACTGCCAGCATTCATCATCAGAGAGAAGACTAAGAGAAAGTGGCTCGCTCTGGGGCTTAACTCGGTTTGCCACTTCAGTTTGTCTAGTAGTGAGCAAAATTCTACTTCCGTTCCTATCATTTGGAAAATATGTTGTTAAATCATCGTATACTTCAGTATTCCATATATCATCGAGGACGATGAAATACCTTCGTCCCTTGAGACATTGATACAGCATTTCAGCCAATTCTTCGTCAGCTTTGCCAGTCATTTTATCTTTATGCTCAAGACAAAGTAGAATTTGCATCAATGTATTTCTTCTGTCGTAGGTTTCCGAAATAGAACTCCAGGCCCGACAATTGAAGTGGTTTACAACTGAAATATCCCTATACACTTTGCTGGAAAAAGCTGTCTTGCCGATTCCCGGCATTCCGACAATGGAGACAAAAGCTAGATCGCGTGGTCTGCTGAAAAGCCGCTCAAAAATAGTTTCTGTTTCTTTCTTGAAACCTATCACATCTACTTCCATCATTGATTTGATAGTTTGTGATGAATCATGACTTGAAGTCTCCGCAACATGCTGGTCCCCGGGTATCAACAGTTGAAATCTGTTGGTCGTTTCCATTTTAACAACATATGTGTAAGGAAACTTGAAAGCCACCTCCGCAAATCGAGTGGTCAATACAATTCTGCTCCCGCTCTCGCTATTTCGTAGAATTTTTTCCAATTTACTCACTGCTTGAACGTCCCAGATATCTTCCAGGACAATAAGACACCTCCGACCTGATAGAGATCGGTGTAGTTTCTCAGGTAAACTCATTCTCTCTTCATCATCGCTCATTTCATACACTTTTTTCTCCACAAGACTATGTATGAGACCAAGCAAGACATCTTTTTCCTTTTTTTCATAAGATTGTGAAATCAAACACCGCTCGCGAACAGGAAACTTATGAATAACCCAGGGATTATTATAGATTTCCTCGGCTGGATCAGTCTTACTGGCTTCAGGCACGTTGAGGATCGAGACAACGTCTAGCCCCGGTGTGTCCGAGATAAGACGCTTTACGATCTTGCCCTCGTCATAAATCTCCACTCTGGCGTCCTTAATAAGTCGTCTGATCTCTTCCAGGATATCACCGAGCCAGAACTTATGGTGCCAGGTAGGACGGTCTCCAGACAGAGAAGAATCTGTGACATATTCTACCTCGTAGACAACTTGCATGATGCGTATTCTGAGATCCTTCAATTCTTTATTCTGCTTCCGCAACTCTTCTATTTCCTCGTCTGGCTCCTCGATATCCATGACCCAGTGAGCTTTCAGGGAAGGTAGCAGATCTGCAACTGTTGCAATCTGATGCTTCAGGAGAGCAACCGAAGCAGCCCTGTGTTTCAGAAGCTCCCTCAGATTTTCCACCACATAGTCTATAAAATCAAGTTGCTCAGTCTTTGGGAACTCGGAACGTTGTAGCTGTTCAGTTTGATCATAAAACACCTTGACCTCTTTCTTAATTTGCTCAATATTGTCACCCAAACCAAGAAGCCTGCGGTTCATTTCCTTGGCCATGTCGTTATCCATTTTCTTGACATCAATTGAGAAAATGATTGATGCTGCTTCATTAGCCATAGATTGAAGATCTGCCAATTTCCCATTCTTAACAAATTGCTTTGGAGGATCCTCGATAAATGCTCTCAGAAACCGGAGGTTCTCCATAATGGTAGAAAGATTATCATTCTTCATGAAACAAGCCATTTCTGGAGATTCAAGATGTCCTAAGAGAGCATAAACAGTAGCAGAAGCCTTCTTTGTTTTTTCTCTTTGTTTCATTTTTTCCTTTGTTTCTTTCATTTTTTTCTTTCTTTCTCTCTTTCTTTTTTTCATTCTTTCTTGCTTATTTCTTTCTCTCTCTCTCTGATTTCAATGTGGAATTGGTAGATCTAGGAAACCAGCAAATGGAAGCAGATACTTTGATATGTCAACTGATACAGCTGTTGCAGGCGCATTTAAAAATGATTAGTTTACAAATGCAACTTCAAGCTATTCTAATTTTTTACCTTATTTAAGGACGAGTGAGTCTGCCGAGATACACCAGCTCCGTCGTCAAAGTTGACATGAAACAACAAGAACTTGAACGTCTCCACTAACTTCTTTATTTTATTTCTTTAGTTAAAATAGAAATTCAAATGCATTTTCATTTATAAAAAATTATGTATTCCGTAGCTTCTTATTTCTTCCATTCTCACTCCCTGCATTTCACCTTATTTTATTTTTTATTATTTTGTCTTCTTTTTATATCGTAATTTTTATGTTTTAATTTTTCAATTGCAATAAAGTCACAGAATTTATAATTATTATCTTATTTAAATTTATTTATTTTTAACTTTAAACACTAGATTTTCAATAAAAAATTATAAAAAAAGTGTTAATACCATGATGATTAATACTATCATATTCTTTTAGTGTTTAATAATTTAGCAAAATGGTAATAAATATATGGTCATCGAAAATATAGTCATTAACATTTTAAAAAAATATAATTATTGAGGAAACATTAATCTTTAAAATCTATATGTGCTAATACGAAAATATCAGTGTGCTAGATAAAATACAGAGTGCTATTAGAGTAAAACTATAATACACAGTTCCTTGAAATAATAAAAACCCATTTCAATTCTATATAATAGGAAAACAATAAGGTATCAGATGGAGATGACTTACATGTGAATAGAGAAGATCACATTGAGGGATTTGGATCCTCTCCTTTGTTAATCCTCTCACTTCCTAATAATGTGTATTATATGACACAAGATTTGATAATTTTAAATTTTAGACATTTCTTTCCCAAAAAAAAAAAGAAGAAATTTTGAAGCATCTTTTTCAGATTACAGGCTTAGTGTCTCTTCTTGTTTCCCATTTTCTCAACCAATTTTTGTAAAGCAACATTAGCAGCCATTAGGTTTCCATCTTCTTGGTTGCATTATCTTTTGCATCATTAATAGTACCGCAAAGTTCTTTATCAGACTCCAACTTTTCACAGTTAAGGAAGCTAGCTAGTTTCAATTTTTTTTTCTTTTTTATTTTTTCCTTACTTTCTTTCTTTTGACCATGAATCCAAACTTGCCGTTAGGAACAAGTCTGAAACCAAAGAAAACTAATCAAAATGGAGCCAAACTGATCAAAGATACTATGCTAAGACCCATGTTCTAGATATTAAGAGATGGGGAGACAAAATTTCTTATACCATATTAATACATTTATACTTTAAATTATATATATTTAGTCTTATACGTGAACATATGCTTTTTAAATTAATGACAACAAGACTTCAATTTTAAACTTTTTGTTAACCTATCAGTTAATTGACAAAAAAGAGAAAAAAAGACATGGCGCTTCCCAATGTACAAAATTAGATAACACAAAAATTGAAACGAAAAAAAGAAGAAAACTATTATTTTATTTTATCGAAAATCAAAAGTAAATTTTATTAATAAACTAGCCGAATCTGTTGGGGAAAGTCTTCATATAACAAAGAAACCAGCTTATGAAGTACATTAGAAACTCAATCAACCGGAAGAACATTAATTCTACACTTCTTAAAAACCCAATCCGATACTGAGTTTGTTGACCTCTAGACAAGCTGGATACAGTAATCAGGCTTTTTTTTTTTTTGGTGTCAAAACAGTAATCAGGCTGTCTGCTCGCGATAAACTGCTTAATATCATGAATAACAGTACTTCCAAGCATGCAATAGCAGATGACTCCTGATTAATAGCTTGACAAGCATCACAGCCAATGCTTCAGCCCTTCTTTTTTTTTTTTTTGTCGAAAATGCTTGAGATTGACTCACACTTGAAGTTGACAATTTAATAGCATTACCTAATTGATTGCATATGATACAAGGACAAAAAAAAAATTTTTGGTTAAATACAAGGACAAAAAGTTGCAAGGTCCACAAGGTTGCTGTAATATTTTCGTCACTGATAAAGGTTGAAAATGTTCTTCAGCCTGAACTTAATTCCGGAAGTGGTTAATCTGTAAAACAAAGTCTTGGGATAACCTCCAAAGACTCACTCCGAAGTTCAAGTCAGTTATGGTGTTCAAAAATAGCATATAAGCTAAAGAGTAAGAGTCAAGAGAGAGAGAGATAAGATAGAAAGAGCATTTTAGTATGTCTTTTGTGTCTTCCTTTTCTTTTTGAGTTGCCCACATACTTATGCTAAATTCCATCGTCTACGGAGTGTCACGTGTCTTGACGTGATCCAAGCATATCAGGATGTTGTTGAGTTGGTATTTTACGATAGTCTCGACCTCTAAAGATATCCTAAATACATCTCGGGTTGAGATGTGTCCCGTCAACTGGCAAGGTTAGGTCGATTCTCCCCAAGCCGAACTTCGCATCACTTAAATTCTGGAGTTAATTTTATCTATTCACGTAGAGCCTAATTTCACTCATATCAGTTGCGATCTGCAATTTGCTTTAATTAATTCTGTACTTGCCGTCAAAGAAAGATTATACAATAACTTGGTTGCTTAGTAAAAAGCACCATTCTAACACTCATGATCTGTGATTTGTTGAGATACAGAGGGAAAGGACAATTCTTATCTGGTTGGTAGATGATCCCTCATATTCACACATAAGTACTGACATATAAAATATAATCTTTCACACTACAACAAAGTATAATAAGTTAATAACATAAATTTTCAAAAAGGCATGCACAAGAGTAGAAAACTATATGATTGCACATGAGAATACAGGGACAGGCAAGTTGCAAAAGCATCAGATTCCTAGGTTATATTCGTCGTGATCTGTAATCTGCTTTAATTAATTTGTGGTTGATGTGAAGGAAAAAGATTATAGAATGGCTAGGTTGCATAATTGAGCCTCAGTCAACTTTGGAAAACCTAATTAAGCCGCATCAAGTGGTTGGTGTGATGAGCGAAAGATTTTAGAATGACTTCGTTGCATTGTCGCGCGTGAGTCAACTCCTTGTATAAAATCCATCCTGAACTGACTCAATACATGTGTGTGATACACTACTATACTCTAAATTTATTAATTAGTGATTAAATTCACCATATAATTTAATAGTCGAACTCCACTTTTTAGATCGCACATCATTCAAAAAAAAGAAAAAGAAAAATCCGTCCAAAAAAAGAAAACATTAAGTTATAATAATAGTGACGAAGAACAAAATTATCCCTAAATATACATTCCCTCTATGAATTCCCGAGGTCATAATACCATCTCTCGCTTTTCTTTGGATGACATTGCCTATAGGTTAATCCGGTTGTAAAATTCTCGTTTTAGATATCAGATCAAGTTTTATGTGTAACATCCTAAGTAATATAAAATAGTTCAGACATCCCTTAAAAAAATTATCATTTCATTGTTATTCTTTTCGTTATCCTAGTTTTTTACTGTCCAAACAAAATTAATAAGCGAGTTTCATTTCTTTTTCTTTATTATGGTTTTTCCTTTTTTTTTTTTGGTACAAAAGATGCCAAAATCATAATTTGAACTTAGAACTTTTTATTACACTGAATTACTATCCAATCATTTCAACCAAACTCTTGGATATATTTTTTCTTACTTTTGCTTATTTTCTTTGGGTCCGTGAATCCAAACCAGCCTTTAGGAACATTCTGAAACCAAAGGAAACTGATCAAACTAGAGCGAAAGTGGTCAAAGATTACTATGCTAACACCCGTAATCGAGATATTAAGAGACAGAGGGAGAAAAGAATTCTCATCCTGTATTAATACTTTTGTACTGTATAAATTAATTATCTTATTTAAAAATTTAAATTATTAACAATTGACATATTATTATAAACACGATTGCTCACATATCGTAGGCCGGATTATATTCTGTTTGGATACATTACAAAACATATCCTTTTTAGATTAATGACAAGAAGACTTTTTAGATTAATGACAAGAAGATTATAGAATGACTTGGTTGCTTACTGAAAAGAACCATCCTTATCTGGTTGGTAGATGATTGTTCATATTCATAGTTAACTACTGACACAAAAAAAATGATCTTTCATACTGCCCTTCCCGATGGACAAAGAATAAAGGGTAAAAGAGATATTTGTCATACGTACTTATTGTAGATTAGATAGTTTTTTATTGGGCTTCACATGTAGATGTAATTTTTATAAACGAGTAGCAATGAGTTTTTGAAACTAGATATAACCTTTTGATACTTAGGCTAACTTCAACCCATTCCTTACCCACCATTTTTCTCTACATATAGTGATGTAGTTGGAGATATTCATCTCCAACAGTATCCCTACAACTATCTCTACATGTAGAGATGGTGAAAAACTATTATTCAGCCTGAGCTCAGTTCCGGAAGTGTTTAACCTGCAAAACAAAGTCCCGGAGTTACTCCCAAGGACTCAGTTCGATGCTCAAGTCAGTTATGAGGTCCAAAAATAACATATAATAAGTTAAAGAGTAAGAGCTCAAGAAAGAGAGATCAGATAGAGAGAGCATTTTCTCGATGTGATCCAAGCATATCGGGATGTCGTCGGGTTGATATTTTACAATAGTCTTGACCTTTAAAAATATTCTCAAGTCAGGACAAATACATCTTTGGTCGGGACGTGTCCTGTTAACAGGCGAGGTCAGGCCGATCCTCCCAGGGCTGAAGGCTCGAGCTTCGCATCACTCAAATTCTGGAGTTAATTTTATCTATTTACGTAAAGCCTAATTTCACCCATATCAGTCACGATCTGCAATTTGCTTTAATTAATTCTGTGGTTGCTGTCAAAGAAAGATTATAAAATAACTTGGTTGCTTAGTAAAAAGCACCATTCTAACACTCATGATCCGTGATTTGTTGAGACACAGAGGGAAAGGACAATTCTTATCTGGTTGGTAGATGATCCTTCATATTCACACTTAACTAATGATCCTTCATATTCACACTTAACTACTCACATAAAAAAAATATGATCTTTCAAACAACAACGAAGTATAATAACATAAAAATTTCGAAAGGCATGCATGGATAAGAGAAGAAAACTATTTGATTGCACATGATAATACAGGGACAGCCAAGTTGCAAATTCATCAGATTCCTAGGTTATATTCGTTGTGATCTGTAATTTGCTTTAATTAATTTGTGGTTGATGCGAAGGAAAGATTATAGAATGATTAGGTTGCATAATTCAGCCTGAGTCAACTTTGAAAAACCTAAGCCTGCATTAATTAAGAGGTTGGTGTGATCAATGAAAGATTTAGAAAGATTAAGTCCAAAAAAAGGAAATCATTGAAAGATTATAGAATGACTTTGTTGCATTATAGCGTGAGTTAACTTCTTGTATAAAATTTACTTTTAATTGACCAGATGCATGTGTAGGAGCGCACTATTGTACTGGGGATTTACCAATTAGTGGTTAGGCTCCGTCGAATAATCTAGTGATCGAGCTCTGTCAACTAAGTTCTGACGTTCTAAAAAATAAAAAATCTGACCAAAAAATAAATAATTTAGACTAACTTTAAAAAAAAGAGAAAACGTGATAATAATCGAGACTAAATTATCTCTAAATCTACCCGCTATGAGTTCCCGTGGTCATAACCAAATCTCGCTTTTCTTTGGATGACATTGTCTATAAGTTAATGCGCGGTTGTCAATGAAATTTGCTGAATGCTTCCGTGTAAAATTCGAACCTGATTGAAAAATGGCAAAATGGAAGAATGGTGATACCCTGTGTGCAACACCAACAGGTTCTACAACGATTGGTGGGAAAGAATTCTGAAGAAAGGAGGGGAAAAAAGAAAAAAGGAAAACGAAGGGGATGTATGTAAAAATTGTTATTTTATCACTAGTTATGTGGTTTAATGATATGATTCTCGTTTTAGTGCGAGAAATCTCAAAATCAAATCTCGTGTATAACATCTTAAATAATATAAAATAGCTCAGACTTCCTTAAAAATATATCATTTCAAAGTTATTCTTTTCCTTTTCCTCCTTTTTTACTATCTAAACAAAATAAGCGAGTTCCATTTCTTTTTCTTTATTATGATTTTTCCTTTTTTTTTGATACAGTGGATGTCAAAATCGTAATTGAAACTTACAGACTGTTTGGAACAAATGAATTCTATAAAATTTTGTGGAATTCATTTATAAATCCAATTTTTTTTTTTTTTTGTTTGGTTGCACATTTTTAAAAAGTTACAAATCCAAGATTTATAATTCTTGGATTTGCACAAGTCTTACTCAAATCCGAGCTCAAGAGGTGGAATTTGTAAATCCACGTTTTCTAATTCTGCTACTAATTCTTTGAGGACAAAACTACCCTCAAGTTTAAGTTATTGACTTTGCTAGAAATAGTAAAAAACTCAAGAAAGAAAAAAAAAAAAAAAAAATGTTTTCCCCACTCTTCTCTCTTTAACGGCCAAAAAAATAAAAATAAAAACTCAATATCTTTCATTCGCTCCTCTTTATTCGTTTAATCTTCTTTGTAAATTTATTCATGATTTTTCTTTTGGGCAATATGTATTTTTGTAAAAGAATTTCTAATTATTCAAAAGAGTGAACTGAGAATACATGATAATCTTAATATAATCAATATGTGTCAATTATAATAAACACTAGATAACGCTTTTATATATAACAACTACGCTAAAAAGATTAGTATTGTGTTTGTCATGACTTTTCTGTGGCCATGTATATGTGTATAATTGAACTTAAAAGTTATTTATTCATGTTAAATTTATGGGTGAACTTAAAATTATTATGATTATTTTGTAATGTTTATATTTTTTGAAAATATTTCTTTGCTTTTTTTTCTTTGGATTTTTATGATAGTACCATGAATTAATAATTGGTTGAAAAGATAACAGCTATATGATAGTCTAATTATAATTGAATAAAAGAAGGATATTTTAGTAAAATACATCTATTAATTCCAATTTTACATGTGTTCCAAACACAATTTAGATTTCCAAACAAGAGAATTCATTATAGAATTCATTTATAAATGAAATGAATTCTACATACGAATTACTTCCAGACACTATGTTAGAATCTCTTATTATAATGGATTACTATCTAATCATTCCATATTTTTTTCTTACTTTCGCTTATTTTCTTTAGGTCCGTGAATCGAAACTAGCCTTTGGGAACAATCTGAAACCAAATGAAACCGATCAAAATAGAGCCAAACTGATCAAAGGTACCATGCTAACACCCATCATCGAGATATTAAGAGACCGAGGGAGATAAGAATTCTCATCTCGTATTAATTAATACATACGTATGGTGAATTAATTACCCTATTTAAAAATTTAAATTATATTAACAATTGATTTATTGTTTTAAACATGGTTTCTCACATATTATATGCCGGATTATTTGGTTGCCTAGGGAAAAGAACCATCCTTAGGGCAAGCTCAATGTAAATTCTAAAACACAATGATTATATTTTTTTTTGTAAATATAGAGCATTTTAAAGCAAAAAGGCAATACCAATGTTTATTATAGAGCCCCAAATTATTACAAATTGTTACTTTTGTGTCAAATTTAACTGATTTTAACAAAAATAGAGCCCAGACTCTATTTTGTTTAATAAATTTGTTAAACAAAATGGAGCCCTAAAAAAAAGACAAAAAATTTTATAGTCGACATGGTCTCTTCCAAGATGTCAGATCTGACAGACTTCAAAAAAAAAAAAAAAAGTCTGACAAAAAAAAAAAAAACAAGTACGAACATCTGCCAAAAAAAAAAAAAATAGAACCGTTGCAATTTTCAGCTTTATCTTCAAAAAATTATAGCCGTTAGGTGTTGAATTTTCTATATATTCAAGCAAAAAAATCCAACACCCAACTTCAACAATTTATCCATTCAAGCAAATATACCCAAACAACAACAAAAAAAATTCATCTGTCGAAAAAAAAAAGGTTAATGCTCAAGATCTGTCCCTTTTTGCAAATTTCTTCTCGACCGAATCACCTGCAAAATATATATATATATATATATATATATATATATATATACACACACACACACACACATAACAACAACCGAATCAACATTTATAAAAAAAAATGGTGCATCGAGAAAAGTGGGGAGGGGCAGCGGGGAAGGGAGAAACAGAGGGGTGGGGGGAGGGAGGGAGGGGGGGGGGGGGGGCGAGGCGGCGGGTGAAAGAGCAAAATAAGGGATTGGTTTGTTTTATATGTAGGGTTTTTAATTTTTTTTAATTTTTATTTTTATAAGGGTAGGGATAAATTTTAATTTTTTTGGAATGTGTTTTTGTTTAGTTTTTTTTTTAAAGGGTTTGGATAAAACAAATTTTTTGGTCAATTTTTGTTCAGTTTTTTATTGATTTTTTTTAAAAAAAATGTAGGTAAATTTTATTTAAAATTTAAAGCATGATTAAAATTACATTGAAATTTAACCTATTTGTAATTTTTTTAAAAGTAAAAGTAATTTTAATTCAACTAGTAGAATTTATAAATTTAATTTTTTGTTGTATTTTATTGTTTAAATAAATTATTTTTTTCTTAATTTTTGCTAACTATCGTATTTTCTTTTGTGAAATGTAAGGAATATACTGATGGTACATCAAGTGGTCGCAATTTCACCGTCCAAAAAGATATTATTTTATGTCGAGCTTCATCGCAATCAGTGAAGATCTTATTATCGGGTAAGACCAAACAATAACAACAATGTGGAACAGAATTCTTGAAAAATTTGAAGAGTTCCACCCCCCAAACTATCCAACTGAAAAGAATACATCAAAAAGTCTGAAAATGCCGATGGTCCCCCATAAACCAAAAATGTACACGATTTGCGGAGTGTATTGCTCAAGTACATTTGAGACCGAGGAGCGAAGCAAATTCTATTGACAACGTGAGTTTTTTAAATATTATTAATTTTATATTGTAGATCTTATATAATATCGTAGACTTTGCAAAATTAATTTTTATAAATTTGTTGAATTGTTTTTTAGTTGAATGACGCTTGACGCGTATGTTGGGAAATTTTACAAGATGGTCAAAAATGGAGAAAAATTATCGATGTTCAATCCACACAGAATGTTACTGATTCGTATGCGTCAATGACTTTACTCGAAACTCCAATCGATAATCTAAATTCTCTCGATAATGATTATCCCAATGAGTCGGTGGCGGAAACCCAAAGCAATCCCACATCGTCAAGGTCGATTGGGAACAAGAAGGCTAAAAAATTAAAAGGTAAGGGCAACGTCGATGATATCGTAGAAGAAGCAAGAAATATGGGAAAAATTATGAAGAAGTACACGGATAGGTATGAAGAATTTGTAGATATGAAGACTATGAATATAAAGACTTCGACAATCGAAACTTCAAAAAGAAGAGCGTTTTTTATTGAACAACAAAGAGCCATTATTACAAGAAAGACATCCCGTTCGATAGACTTTGACGATGATGTATACCGTCCCAGTTTGCCTTAAATCATGGATTATTTGTATTGGCTGGTTTATTTTCGATTATACTATATGTTTAAATTTTTGAGTTGATGATGTTGTTGTAATTTCACATTTGTGTTTTTACTTTCCCTTTTTTATATTTAATTTTTTTAATATTAATACAAATTGAGTTTGAGATTCCTAAATATCTGAAAAAATACAATAATAAAATTAAAAAATACAAAACGAACGTAATTAAACGTCATCATAATTTAATAATTCTTACCGTTGTCAGAATTAATTAATTTTTTGGTCGAAATGTTCGTAAAAAAAAGTTACGATTATGAAGATAATAATTTATCAAAAGAAAATTAACACACGAGAAAAAATAACATATATTCAAATTAGTTTGTAAAATTAAATTTAACACAATATAGAGCCCCAATTTTATAGAGTCCTTCATTGGGGATGAATTTTTTTTAGAGCCCTTAAAAAACATTTGGGGCTCTAAATGGGGCTCTAAATTGATAGAGCCCCTTAACAATTTAGAACCTCCATTGAGGATGGCCTTATTTGGTTGGTAGATGATCATTCATATTTACACTAAAATATTTTATTTTCCAGGAAAATATTTTTCACGAAAAATATTTTCTACAAGTAAGTTATTTTACGGCAAACAAACGGAGCCTTAACTACTGACATTAGAAAAATGATCTTTCATACTGCCCTTCCAGATGTACAAAGTATAAATGGTTAAAGAGGGATTTGTTGTATTTACTTACTGTATTTGACATGCCTTCTCACGTATAGGTTAAATAATTTTCTATTGGGCCTTACACGTAGATATAATTTTTAAAAATGAGTGGCGGTAAGTTTTTTAAACTAGTGTAGATAGAACATTTTAATACTTAGACTCTGATACTATATTAATTAAGTGATGACTTCATCTAAGAGCCCAAATTATTAGAGAGGAGTTGATTGTATTTATTTATTGTATTCCTGACGTATAATAACATAAAATTTGAAAACGAATAACAGAAGAAAACTTTATGATCTCACATGATACAGGGACAGGCAAGTTGCAAATTAAATTCATCAGATTGCTATGTTATATCATCGTGATCCGAAATTTGCTCTAATTAATTCCGTCTTTGCTGTCAAGTGTCAAAGAAAAATTATAGAATGACTAGGTTGCATAATTGAGCCTGAGTCAACTTTCGAAAACCTAAGCCTGTATTATGTGGTTGATGTGAATGTGTTAAGTTATTATATCATCTAAAATTTAAGTTAATAGAGAAAGATTTTTTTTTGCGTTTATTTACTATGTCCAAATGCCCGCTTGCTTGTACGCCATATAGACATCGTCTTTGATTGAGTCTTACATGTGAATGTAATTTTACAAATGGGTGACGGTGAGTTTGAACCCAAGACTTTTTGATACTTAGGCTTTGAAAACGTTCACTCCACGCTTGTGCAAGCAAGGTCCATTTTTGTGTTGTGCATGTATACAATTTTAATATTTTTAAATAGGTGTCGACGAGACTTGAATTTGTCCATGCTTGGTTAGATGGACTCTAAAACCATATTAATTGACCATCCATTAAATAGATGGAGACGAGAGTTGAACTCAACCTCATTTGGTAATTTGGACTTTAATATTATATTAATTACTTATTTTATCTAAAAGTTTAAACGCTTAGAAACCAATAATGTCTTTAGTAGAACGAAAGACTATAGAATGACTTGGTTGCATGATCAAGCCTAAGTCAACTTTGAGAAAAATTGAACCTGCATTATATATCAGCAATGACATAGAAGCTTTTGCAGTCCAAAAGTGAAGAAACATTTTCCAACTTTTCCTACAACATATCACTCAAAAAGCTAGAGAGATGGCAGACGCTGCAGTTGGATTTCTCCTTGAGAACCTAACGCAGCTACTGCGTTATAATGCTGAACTAATTGGTGATGCGAGAAATCAAGTTGAAAGGCTGCTCCAGGATCTGAAACTGTTCAAAGGATTCATAAGGGACTCTACTGAAAAGCGCAGCAATAATCACACACTGCAAGCATTAGTGGACAACATCAGAAGTGTGGTTAACAAAGCTGAAGATGCCATTGACAAATTTGTGGTCGAAAAGGCCATATTCAAGGCAAGAAACTTCGCCGGGAAAACTATGCATGCACTTGACCATTCAAAGACGATAAGAACTGTAGCGAAAGAGATCGAGTCCATCCGGAACGAGGTGAACGAGATTTACACAAAGAAGCAGTTTGGTTTCCAGGTCCGGCAGAATGAAGAGTTACCGGACAGAGGTGCAAATGATCAGAAAAAGGTAAATACGAATGTCAATTTTATTTGTATTATATAGATCTCAGCATGTGTAGCACTGTAATTTCTTTTTATACTCTTGGAAGAGAAAGGTGAGAAATTATACTTTTTTCTAGAAAAAAATTGAAAATATATCTATATAAGTATTTTTAGTTAAAAATTAATTACCCTCCATTAAAAATATATATATATTAAAAGTTTAAGTGTTATAATCACACTTTAAAAATTTTTGGATCCGCCTCAAGATATTGGAATCATTCAGAGAGAGAGAGAGAGGAGAGAAAAGAAAATTCTTGAATGAGGAGGGTTTTTTTTTTTTTCTTTTGGGTTAGTGAATGAGGAGGTGTAACAGACATATAATATGCTTCTAATTAAAGATTTATGAATAATCTAGAAACGAACTAAGTGAATTTACGTTTAGCTTTGGGCATTATGTCCTTTTCTTGAAAATTATATGAAGGAAGAATTGTAGAAGTAAATAGTTTTCCATAACCTTTTAGAATTATTGACATAATTCTACAAGATTAATAAATAATTCTAAAAGATAAGTAATCACAAAGCAGTGTAGCATAATTACTTCACCACGGGTGTCTAGAGACTCTGATTTTAAACATATAGTATTGATTGAGTACGTCTAACGATGAAGAAATTCGTTCTTGCCATATAGATGGTTAAACATTTAAAAGGTTTGAATATTACCTATTTCGAAAGAGTGGATAAAATCTCATTATTTGTGTTAAGGTGGGATTTGAGTTAGACCTCGAATATTGGTTTGAGCTTTCTTCTCCGTGTCTAACAGTTGAGAATCTGAATTGGATTACCTGCAAAATAAAGGGCCCAAGATGATACCTAAAATCCTCTTCCAATACTTAAATCAATTATGAGTCAATACTTTACTCATCCAATCTTGATGTTAATGAGCAAATTCAGAATTTTCGCACATAAATGTGAAAGGTTTTGTACGTAGCATAAAGTTATAAGTTGAGAATATCTTCAATCATCTTTTATAGCTCTAGTTTCTTATGTATTCAATAGCATATTGAAGAATTTTATATTCGATTAATTAAATTCTTCATAAAACTGAAATATCATAAAAAGACGGACTTTTTATGGAGAAAAACTGTAAGATCTTTTCACTCTTGTTCCACTGTTGTTAGCAAGCAATCACGGACTACAATACTCGATAGTAGACTCTTTGTCCATAACTCAACTGCCAAAGATTACAGAGAAATATTTGCGAGAAGAGAGTGAGAAAATCTGTTGTTTTGATATCTGTTTTTCACATAGAAAACATGGATCTTAATGAAATGCACCTACGTTTCTTATGACTTATTTGGGCTATACCTGACTTAGTGAGAAATTTGTCGACTTTCCAGTTATTTACCCAATTAGATCGGGCTAGCACATCTTGAACGACCCAACCCAATATCCAAACACATATATATTCGTTACGCTATGGGGGTTTGGGTGTTGCAAGAATAAATAGGCTTTGAGACACATCAGTCTATAACACGTACAAAAGTTCAGTACATAAGGTACTGAACCAATTAACAGTTCAGCCTAACACAAGAAAATTTGGGTCTAGTTCAACTCGGCTCAACTCACCACATATAGGTGGAGCGAATTGGGTCATATAATTTTTGACCTAGCCCATTTGAGCCCAAGCTCAACCCAACTAATCAGCCAATGAGCCCAACTCAGCCCATCCCAGCTCACGCCCAGCACAGACCTAACTCGAGCCCAGATAAGACCCATCTCGAGCCCAACTCAGACTTAGCACAAATTAAGCACAATTTGAGCTAACTTATTCAAAGAAATTGAAATATTATGCTTTATGCATGCAATGTAAGTTATAGTATTTATTTTTTCAAAACAAACTAGCAAGTCATAGTAACTATTTAAAAAAAAAAAAATTAATAATAACAAGTAGCAAATTTATTTCTTGAGTTGATATTAAACGACTTGTTATCAAATTTTTTTTTTTTGATATTGCAAATTTGTAACTTGCAACTTTAAGTCTCTTCATAATATTATTATTTTTAATTATTAATCCAACTATCCAAGTAACCTATACATATATATAGGCGTTTGTATATTAGTATATATATTACATATATATATATATATATATATATATATATATATATATATATATATATATATAGGTGTTTGTATATTAGTATATATATTACATATTCAGAATATACTAATCACAGAAAATGGGTTGGCCCAACCCAACTCGCAACTCGTGGTAGAGGGCTCGTGGGCCGAGTTGGGACCTATATTCTGATAAATGAGTTCAATCCAACTCAGCCCATTAAATATATGTGCCGAGTCGGACTCAGTTTTCTCAACCCATGACTCGATCGGACTGTGCTGGATTGTACCGAGCTGACCCACATGCCAGCTCTACCTCTAGGAGTTGGTTGATATGATATATATATTTTCTCTTCTGACCAAAAAAAAATGTACACATTCATTATCAAGCTTTGAATCACTCGCACCTCACAACTCATCCAGTCTCAAGCAGCTCTCCGGTGTGCACCCGTATCACCCATGGGTATATTAGACGAGCACGCGTCTTTGCTCCACTCTTTCAAAGAGAAATACTATATAACACCTTATTCTTATTACTCAAATATCACTTCCTATATTTATGCTTTGTTGGTATACTAAAGAAGAATGAGAAATTAAAAAGTTTGTGTTATTTTAGCATGTCAACTAAACATTCATGTAAGATGTGATATTTGGGTGATAAAAATAAAGTGATAATAGCAATGCTTTTCTTCAAACCATCAAGATTTGAAGCCAATTTGTTATGGTGAGTCTAGAAAGTAGCAAGATGTTTGAAACTGTAGCAGCCATGATTAAAACCAACCTTGACCAAAAACTTAAGTTATTCTGTCTCAAGCATATACATCTATCTTAATTGTCACATTGTTCCCGTTTTGCTTTCAATATGAGAGAATTAACCTCCTTCTTGCCTTTTAAATCACATGAAAAATCCTAATAATTTACTCATCGTCTTGGTTTCTCTGTAATTTTTTTTTTAATTTGAAATTTCTCATGTTAGTGTTTTCAATTTAGCTTTCTCGGCTACGCTAGTTAACTGACTTCTAATTTCATTGACAGCCTCCTTCGGTGGAGCAAGACAATGTGGTGGGCTTTGATGAAGAGGCGAAAACTGTAATTGAACGTCTCACTAAAAAAGATGAGCTGGATCTAGATATCGTCACAATCATTGGAATGGCTGGCCTTGGTAAGACAACATTAGCTAGAAAGATCTACGATGATTCAACAATTGTATATCAATTCTTCAATCGGGCGTGGGTTTTCGTCTCTCAAAAGTACAGTCAAAGAGAAGTTTGTCTCTCCATTTTGAGTGATCTCACGCAAACAAACTTTTCAGACAAAACAGATGCAGCCATAGTTCAAGAACTACGCCGATGTTTGGAGGAAGGGAAATATCTTATTGTCATGGATGATGTTTGGACTAAAGAGGCCTGGAATGATCTAAAAGATATTTTTCCCAATAACAAGAAAGGTAGCAGAATCTTGATCACTAGCCGACATAAATATGTGGCTCACCATGCCAATCGCTACAAGGACCCTCATAACTTGAAATTTCTAACATCAGAAGAAAGTTGGGAGTTACTAGAGAAGAAGGTCTTTGGTAAGGAGAAGTGTTCCTCAGGTGAACTAAAGAATCTTGGTATACAAATAGCTACACGATGTCAAGGACTACCATTTGCAATAGTGATGGTTGCTGGTATTCTTTTGGATAATCGAGAGTCAAGTGAATCCTGGAAACAAGTGGCTCGGGATGTTAACTCATTCATTCTTACGGATCCAGAGCAAGAAAAATTACTAGCACTGAGTTATGATCACTTGCCGTACCACTTAAAATCATGCTTTCTCTATATAGGAGTCTTCCCTGAAAACTATGAGATCCCCGTTTGGAAATTGATTCACCTTTGGATTGCAGAAGGATTCATAGAAAAGAATAGGGGGGAATTGAGTTTGGAGGAAATAGCAGAGACTTGCTTGGAGGAGCTTGTCAACAGAAATTTATTGATGGTAGTGCAAAGGAGGTCCAATGGTCAAATCAAAACATGTCGTATGCACGACATATTACATGATTTCTGCAAGAAGGAAGCTCTAAGGCAAAAGTTCTATCAAGACATAAAAGATTCTGATAATCAAGTAACTGGTCTTGATGAGTATCGTCGTGTTTGTATTCATTCAGGAGTCAAGAATTATATTTCTTTGAAGCCTTCCGGTAAACATGTCCGCTCGTTCCTGTGTTTTGCCCCAGATGAAATTGTCTTGCCTAAAGAACACATATCAACGATCCCTAAAGTCTTCGGATTGCTCAGAGTGTTGGAGATTAGATCAATCAATTTTGATATCTTTCCCAAGGACCTGCTTCAACTGGCTCTTTTGAGGTACATTGCTATCTCTTGTAATATCAGGGTCCTCCCATCGAGCATCTCCAGACTATGGAACATGCAAACAATGATCTTTTTGACAAGATCACGTACGCTTGAAATGAAAGAAGACATGTGGAGGATGTATCAACTAAGACATCTGCGTACAAATGCATCTGCTTTGTTGCCTTCCCCTCCATCTAACACAATAGACAGTAGAGAAAACGTGCAAAGCCTTTCCAGGATATCGCCCGAAAGTTGCACTGATAAAGTCTTTGCAAGGACTCCTAATATTAAAAAGTTGGGAGTTCGGGGAAGATTAGCCGAACTTTTTGATAAGTTGTTCAACAACATCAAAAATTTAGAATATCTTACAAATTTGAAGCTTTTCAATGATGTCTACCCTGACCCACCTTCTGAAGGCAAAATAAAATGGCTTCCTCAAGCAGAGAGGTTCCCAATGAAGCTGCAGAAACTGACTATATCAGAAACCTTGCTCGACTGGGAGCACATGCAGATACTAGGAAATTTGGAGAAACTTGAGGTGCTCAAGTTGAAAGAAAATGCATTCAAAGGAGAGTTCTGGCCAACAAGAGATGGAGGCTTCAAATCTCTCCGACTCTTGCACATTGGAAAGACTGATTTGGTGACTTGGGAAGCTTCAGCGAGTCACTTCCCAAAGCTCACACGGCTTGTTCTTCGACACTGTGATAGGCTTAACGCAGTCCCACATGGCTTGGCAGATCTAGATAGCTTCCAGGTTCTGGAACTGTATCGTACAAGCAAGAGCGCTGCAGATTCAGCAAGGAAAATTCAGGAAAAGAAAATGCCAAAAGGAAAAGACACAAGAGCCAGTGGCAACTTTACGCTTGCTATCTATCCTCCAGATATCTGATCGCATACTTGAATACAAGCTCGAGCAGTGCTACCTCAACAAGGTATTCAACTCCATTTCAGTTGCAGTTGTTTTGGTTCTTCTCCTGTCATTTGAGTTGTCTTATATGTATCAATGGAGTAGTAGTACTCCATTTCAAATAAGCATGGTCAGTTAAGTCCTTCATTTTGCTGCAGTGATTTCGGTTTGTTCAATTCTTGCGTTGTGGTTTGTTCAATTCCTGCGTTGTGGTACCATTTCTGTATTGCTTTGATTTGTAATAAGCGTGTATCTGAATTGTAGTTTTTGAACTTTCTCCACCGATAGATGCTGCATTGCATCTTTTTTACTAGCTTTTTTTTTTTTGATTAGTCATCTTTTTTACTAGCTAATCCAGCTAACATTTCGTTGCTTTATGCTCCTACACCTGAGGCATATTCGAAGAGCCCAACTGCTTAATTCTTGCCAAAAAATGTTTCAAAACAATCGGTTTAGTGTTTTTATGGCTCATGGTTCTCACATGACCAAGCTCCTCTAATAAGTTGATCGTTTTAAAGCATTTCCCAATTCTTAGCAATTTAGTGCTGTCAATGCACAAGAATGAAAAGATTCCAGCTAGAGAATATTGAAACAGACAAGTGAATAGATACCTGTCACAAGCTGTGGAATATGTATAAGGTTCTATTATAACGTGAAACTTATTATTGTAATTCAAGATATATTACACATTAATGTGGTGAGTTGTCAAAAATATTTCCTAATATACAATGTTATAATTAATCAAGATTTAATAGTTGTAAACTGTCTAAATCATCTTATTATAATTGAATTATTAATTCACCATTATTGATCTCCCTTGTATTATCATAATTCGAGATAAAATGCATCTCCACCATGAAAGCAAGGCACCTATAACGCCACAGCCACATTGGTGGCTACACCAGGCCTGACCACTACCACCACTATAATTTTTAATTTTTAATTTTTTTTTGTGATTCAAGGGAGGTCAAGGTTGTAGTCTTTTGTTATATAAAAGTGAAAAGACAAGTATGCCCTTGTAATTTAAGGGAAGTCCAACCGTGTTAGTGTATATGGGGGAATGTGGGTAAATCTCAAAATTCATGGGGGTGTTTGGGTTTTAACTTAAAACTCATGGGGAAAAATGTCTTTATCCCTAAAAATATATTAGATCTCAATCTTATTTACCGAGTATGACAATAAACAAATGATGTTAAGAACAGTAGGATATAAACCAAATGAACTAGCACGTGAGATATACATTGGATACTGAAGTGATTTAAATAGTCTAATACTAACTTAGAAGGAGAAAGTCAATTAGTACGTGTACTAGGATATGTAGGATGTGAAATGATTGAAACAAAAATCATTTAAACAAATAAGGGAAAAATAAAAATAAAAGCAACGAATTGTAAAGAGTTTAAATTTTAAAAGGTTCGAAAAATGACCGAATAAAGGCCAAGCCACAAAAGAGGTTACAAACATACATGAGAACAAATATCAATTATAGCTAGCTTGGGCAGTGAGCATGGGTGTAGAAAGAAATAGCCTTGGTAACCAGCACGACGTAGTAATATGGGCAAATTTCACTGTTAGTCTCTATTATTTGCATGAAATGTCACTTAGTCTTTATTATTTTAAAAGTGACAGCAATTGTAATACCCCTACTAAATGCGAGTCTAAAACAAATTAAGAATTGTTAAATAATGACCAATTAACAATAATGGTTATATTGTATTTCAAAGCAGTTGAGATCGTATATAATATAGAATGTATTAAAAGTGATATAGGAACATCTAGATATGTAAGTCCAAGCATATAAGTTCACTCCGGAAATTTATTTTAAGAAGTTTGAAAGGTTACAAAGTTACGAATAAGTTTTTGGGCCAAATTTCGAATTAAAAACTGTAGCGATTGAGGAAGACTTAGGTGATGATCCATATCTGGTTGGAAAGCCTACGAGTCTAGTTTCTAGTGCTTCAAACGGCGCATCAATTGAAGTTTTGTAGAAGAAGTTACGATTATTTTAGTAAAATGTGCTTGAACTGTCAACAAGAAACTAAACTGAACTTTCAGCGTTATTTTTGCTAGTTCTCATTTTATTCGTGCAGCATCTTTTAAATTCGGAAGTTCACCTCATGCAATATATTAAGCATGTCATATTACGCTTTAGGCCCCTCCTGCTTTTGTTTAATCTTAGTCACAACGAGAAAGCAAAAGAAAATAAGATGAGTCATATTTCCAAGCTACTGTCTGGCGGCTCTTAGGAAATGAATAGGATGAATATATGCAGAGATTACGACAATGAGGAATGGCATTACGAGAAAGAGAAATGAAGTTGACCCATCTAGCACTTCATCTCCAGCCAAAGAAAAAGAAAACTTGAGCAAGCAATTCTATTCCACTCTAGCTCATGATTACTTCTACACATGCCTCAATATTATATGGTTCACTTCCCAACTTAGGCCATACTATAATTAGCTTTTGGTGGAATTTAAGCTTGGCAGAAAGATGCTAAACAAACTAATATTAATATAAGCCATATCCAACCCCAATGCAACCCATGTTGATTACCACGTTTTGCCTGCAAAGAAAAACCAAATGCATATGGATCGTCAGAGCGATTGATTATAAAATAGCCAATAGCGCCCAATCTGTAAGCATTTAAAGCGATTGGAATTTTCTAGCTTGGGCAACTCTCGAACGTTTCTCTTCATAAAAAATTATAGTAGCAGAAAACTTTGGTCCTTTGGTCTCATGCGAAAATAGCTTGCAACACGGTTTCGTCACGGTAAGCCTTAGATCTCATAATGTACTCAGATGTTTATAAATTATACCATACTTTTAGTATTAAGAATAAGAGACGGTTTTGATCATTTGGAAGTAAACTGAGATGATTGAAGTTTTTAATAGAAACATTTTATCATAGTACAAATTTTGTAGGATAAAGATATTGAGATTTTGATCAGATTTGGAATTAAGGTAAGTGAAATTCTTTCATTGTATGATTTTATATCTTTTATTGTCTCCAATTAATGATTACTACTCGTATACAAATCATATTCTAGCGATATCATTCATACTTGTCTTGTTGATCCTATTATTACTTCTCTCGTACTTTACTATTCGAAATCTATACAATTTACTATTCACCACCTTCTATGTGTTTATTGACATAATTGGAGTTATCACCAAACATTGATGCATAAGGATTGAATGACTCTTGAAATAAATTATTTTGATGCCTACAGACGTGAGGCATGGAATAAGAACAACCTGATGTTCATGACTAAATGATGACTTCTTGGGTTTAGAAGTATTTATGTGAGTTCCACTGCCAAAGAAACTATTCCCTATTACTATAATACTATCATGTTTCTTGACTTTCGCGTACTGTGCTTACAATTATACCAAGAAACTATTTTCTTATTAATCCACTGTGTACTTAAGATTGCCACGTACTTAATGTATTGAAGACTACAAAATTGTATACGTATGCATGCGTATATATTATATATTGTTCAAAAGTTGTTCATAAAACCAATATGTTCAGGTGAAAACATATATGTTTTCTATCTTTCTAAAGGCAGTCTAAGCCAAGCTTTCTATTTTCCGAACTATGTCATTATAAGAGCAACCTGGTCCTTAAATGGTTTTAGAGCTACTTTTACTTCAATTGTACATAGTTATGTATTACATATTCTTTAGACTTAATCTACTCTAAATGCATGTACATATGTAGATATATTATTCCCAATATTTATGCATTATATTTCTAACCCAGCAAAAAATAAATTAAAAGCTTTAAGACCAAGGCACCTTTTAACGTCTTTTTGTAAATAAGAATTTTATCACTTAGAGAATAATTTACCCTCCAAAAGTTAAGTTTGATCTTATTACCATTTGCAAGAATATACATAATGCTTGCACCCGAAGTGATTTTATGACCATATGTTCAAATACCATATTTAAGAATCTTTCAACTACTTGGTAAATTAACGTCATCCGATTAGTGATCTAATTTACTATTTACTATCATTCCATCTTACGATATTATATTTTCAATATAAATCGACCCTCGTCCTCTTGAAATGTAAGATTGCATGCCTGTTCCATTCAGGCAAAAAAAAGTAATGTCAAGAGTATTCTTACTTGTATATTGATGGCTGTCTCTTTCCCTCTTTAAATTGTACATTGACTGTTACTACTCGACAAGTTATAATTATCATATTGAACCTGATAGGGGGGATAATACTTATCATACTGAACCTGATAGGGGGGATAATACCTATTATACTGAACCTAATAGGGGGGATAATACCTATCATACTAACCTGATAGGGAGGGATAATATCTATCGTACTGAACCTGATAGGGGAGATAATACCTATCATCCTGTTCTGAATGTTAATTGCTATGTGACCACTGTTACAGTTTAAAGAATCTATTACAAGTTATTAATTGTCCATTATTCTTCCGCTACCACTCAGTCTCATTATCTATTTGACTCATATACTCTTGTCATTTCTCTAGGGAAAGACTCCTTGTTGAGCTTTTGTTCGCTCATTCCTTTTTTTGTTTTTGCCTGCTTCCTTTGCAGAGAAAGAAGAGTAGGAATTCAAGCCTAGGGTGGGTAGTGTCAACTTCTTGAGATGATCTAGTGCAAAAAGAATTTCCCATTCAAATGTTATTTGGTGTTGGATTTGAATTCCAGTTATGACAATTGAGTTTGTTTGTAATAATTGAGGAATTTTACCTCACGTTATGATCCTTGAAATTTGAAGTAACACTTGAGTATCTAAAGTCATTATTGGAGATTTCAAACAATTGAGGTTTTAGTAGCTTTGCACTAATTGTATTAAGATATTGAGTCTTGCGGGCTTAGAAGGACTTGTCTTTCTAGGCACGCGGCGGTCTCGTCCTAGATTTACTGTATTAAATTTCGGGGCGTGATAGCAATAGTCCTCAATATTTAAAAAAAGTGACGCGATTAGTCTCCATTGTTTCAAAAGTGGCAGCAGTAATCCATAATGTTTGAAAAAAGTGACGCGGTGGGTCTCTAATGTTGGCTTGGATTGTCAATTTCGTCCTCATTATTTCAAAAATAGCATAACTAGTCCCCATCTATTTTTGATGGGAAGGACCATTTCTATCACTTTTTTCAAATATTGGTGACTATTGCTACCACTTTTGAAACAATGAAGACCTACCGCATCACTTTTTTCAAATATTAGGGACTATTGCTGTCACTTTTGAAATAATGGAAACCTATCGCGTCACTTTTTTAAATATTAAGGACTATTACTACCACTTTTGAAACAATAGGGACTAAAATGACATTTCATGCAAACAATGAGGACTAATAGTGAAATTTACCCTAGTAATATCATAGGCAATAAGTTGTCTTTTACAGTTTTAGGCTGTAATATGTGGAGCAAACTGAGTTTGAAAATATCAAGGTTGGGAACTAGGACTCTAGCCGAAAGTATGAATTACAATAACTTAAAAAGGGCAAATTAGACAAATAGTCTTTATTGTTTACAAGTTTTGAACAAATAGTTCTTATTATTTTAGAAATTATGTAGTTGGTCCCTATTATTTATAAAAGTTCCACAAATAGTCCTCATTGTTTCAAAAGTCACTCAGTTAGTTCCTATTATTTGTAAAAGTCTCTCCATTAGTCCTCAATATTTGAAAATGCATTTGCAAACATTGAGGATTAATAAAGAGACTTTTGCAAACAATGAGGACTAATGGAAAGACTTTTGCAAATAATAGGGACTAACTGAATGACTTGTGAAACAATAGAAACTATTGGTGAAACTTTTACAAACAATAGAGACTAACTATGTGACTTTTAAAATAATAAATATTATTTGTCAAAAATTTGTAAACAATAGCAACTATTTGTGAGATTTGCCTGCAAACTCAATATCCTGCAACATTTCAGTTCAATCTAGAATGGCCAAGATCAACATTTGCAAGAATTTAACAAACCTTGCACCAATATTTAAGAGAGTAGTTTTAACTATACCGTTTTATGGGATTGATCTAATCTTTAAAAAATATCTTAACGAGATTATGATAAGTGATAAGATTTTGAGAAACTTCATGATACACAAGAGGTCGTAACACTAAATGTAAAATTTAGGAACAAAGGTTCAGCTTGGGTCAAAATAAACAAAAGTAAGCTTCGAATACTGAGATGACGCGCCATAAGGCGATCCGGCGACTAACTTTTGCAAGATAGGGATATAAATGATACATTTACAGCAATCGAAACATACTTGATTAAGGATTAATTGATGAAAAATAGGAAAAGAGAGGTATAAATTACAAAAAGCAGCACATGGGTAGGAAAGTATTCCTCACTTACCTCGATCAAAACCAAAATCGAAGCACTAACCCATTTTCTTTTCTATCTTTTTGCTTTTTTTTTTGTCAAGAACCTTAAGCCACAAACAATAGTGGAATCACTTAATTGCAAATCAATGTAACCAATCATTTAGCTAAAGAATAATCAAATCATCAAAAACCTTTAAATAAACCCAAAGTTATTAGAGAATTTAATACTCAAAATCATCAATCAAAGTTGGTAAGAAACTAACCTCAAATGAAAAACCTATTTGATTTTCCTAACTTCACAAGCTTGAAGATTTGAATCCTTGCTTGCTAAGCTTTTCTCCTTCTCTCCCTCTCTTTCCTTCCCTCAGTTTGCATTGTCTGATGAAGAAAAATGGTATGCCACAATTTGGAATTGTCTAGATATAAGATATTTACTATAAAATGCCATAATTAAAAAATGGCCGCTTTAATATAGTATTATGACCCAAATGCAAACTTTTAGGGTTATTACAAAAGTTATATGAAGAGATAAAGGATTCTAATCGGTTATCTCTTGACAAGTCGTCGTGTTTGTATTCATTCAAGTGTTAAGGGCCTTCTTAGAGAACGTGTACGATCATTCTTGTGTTTTGCCCCAGATGAAATTATCATGCCAAGAGACCACATACTGACGATCCCTAAAGTTTTTGAATTGCTCAGAGTGTTGGAAATTAGATCTATCACTTTTGATATGTTTCCCAGGGACCTGCTTCAATTGGCTCTTTTGAGGTACATTGCTATTTCTTGTAATACCAAGGCCTTCCCATCAAGCATTTCTAGACTGTGGAATATGCAAACAATGATCTTTATGACAACATCACGTACTCTTAAACTGAAAGAAGACATGTGGAAGATGTATCAACTGAGACATCTACGCACAAATGCATCTACTCTGCTGCCTTGCCCTTCGTCTAACTCACCAGTCAGTAGGGCGAACGTGCAAAGCCTTTCTACGATATCACTTGAAAGTTGCACTGAACATGTTTTTGCGAGGGTTCCTAACAACAGAAAATTGGGAATTCGGGAAAAATTAGTTGTACTTTTTGATGATTTGTTCGACATGTGTTGGAAAGTTACAATACCTTACAAATTTGAAACTTTTCAATGATGTCTACCATGACACACCTTCTGTTCGCACAACACTGAACCTTCCTCCGGCACACAAGTTCCCAACGAAGTTGCAGAAGCTGACTTTATCAGAAACCTCCCTTCGCTGGGAGAACATGCATATACTAGGAAACTTGGAAAAGCTTGAGGTGCTCAAGTTGAAGGACAACGCATTCAAAGGAGAGTTGTGGGGATCAAGAGATGAAGGCTTCCCCTCACTCAAACTTTTGCACATTGGAAGGACAGATTTGAGGACTTGGATTGCTTCAAAGAATCACTTCCCAAGTCTTACACGTATTGTTCTTCGACACTAAGCTTGATGCAGTCCCATCTAGCTTGGCAGAAATAGCCAGCTTCCAGGTACTGGAACTCTACCGTACAAGCAAGAAAGCTGTAGTTTCAGCTCGGGAAATTCAGAGGAAAAAAATTCCAAAAGATGGTCAAGACACCAAAACTAATGCAGGGTTAGCTGGCTATCATCCTCCAGATATCTAATTGCATACTTGAAAAGATGCTCCATTTTAGTTGCAGTTGTCTTGGTTCCTCTTCTGCCGTTTGAGTTGTCTTTTACGCATCCATGGAGTAGTACTTTTTACTTCAAATAAGCATGCCTTTGACTTCCTCAATAGAATTCATTGGCCAGTAATGTAACTCTGTTCGTCCTTTATTTTGCTGCAGTCATTTGGGTTTCTTTCAAATGTTGCAAGTTCTTTGTGGACCGTTTCTGTATATCTTTCAGTTTGTAATAAGCATATATGTATGTGACTTCCTCTCTGGAATTCTTTAAATTGTAGTTTCCTAAAATTTCTCCATCAATAAATGCTGCATTGCATCACTCTAGAAAAAATATTCATGGAACCCAGCAGCGTAATTCTCGCCAAAATGGCGCCATCACTGCAGAAATGAAAAATCTTGAGGAAAAAGAATAATTGGAAATCTACAAGAAATAGACAAATAGTCACTAGATGCAGAACACGAGGGTTCTATTGGTCTGAGGTTATCTAATGATAATGCGGAACTTTGTTAATGTAAACCGAGACACTTCATCTCGAGTCAGGATTGAATTCTCCATGAGATTCATAGTTGTATTACTTATAACTTCTTTGTTTGTAAAACCCCAAGTGGGGAAGAGCTGACATCGAAGTGCCAAACCTTCTTGTCAATGGGAGCTCTGCACTATATTAATTTTTTTGTGGGAGCATCTTTTTGTTTTTTAACAGTTTCGGGAATGGAAGCTGAACTTCCTTTTGGTTCTCCTTGAAAACGACCTTCTATTTTTTAGCCCATTATTAGGGAATTCAAAAAAAAAATAAAAAAATTGGATGATATGTAGTTTAATAAAATAGATTCTAATTTGGCAATCTTGATGGACGTCACAATTTGAGTTCAAACACAGCATCCAAGCAGTTCAAACATATCAAAATAATTAGCAAGTTGTAACCTGTTAAGTCAAATTGAACACTGAATAAGCTCCAACTTTTGTGGTCAATGTGGCAGCACTGGCAGGATGATACTAACAAGCACGACCGTATCCAGAATTGTTTTTTATGGGAACTATAACACGAGCTTTTAACTATACGAATATAATTTTTTTAGTAGAAACTGATTAATTTTTTAACTAAAAATATATAAATATTTTATAATTTTTTTCCCAAAAAAAGCATAAATATTTAATCTTTTTAGCCCTCATTGGCCCTTAATTGGCTCCACTAGTGTTAACTAGTTAATGGGAAAGATTTTTTAAGACAATTTTTTGGTTTTTGAAAACAAAAAAACTTGTTTGGCAAAGTTGTTTTAATAAACTGTTTTGAGAAATCTGTTTTCAAGAACAAGAAAAGCAAAATACTTTTTTTAATGTTTTCATGAGTTTGTGTTCTCTTCCTTCACCTCTCCAGCTGTAACCCATTCCTCCGACTCCTAAACACATTCTAAATTTAGTATTAATAATAATTTAATAATTTAAAAATATTAATTTATAATTAAAACTATTAATTTAATAATTCAAAATAAATAATTTAATAATTCAAAATTAACTAATTTTATTTTCACTTAATTGATAATTAATTAAAAAATAATTTCAATAATTAATAGATATTAATTTAATAGTTAGAAATTAAATAATTTTTAATTTTAATTTAATTGATAATTTAATTTAAAATATATATTAATTCAATAATTAAAATTATTTAAAAATTAATTAATTTAATAATTAAAAACTAGCTAATTTTAATTTCAATTTAATTGATAATTAATTAAAAATATTAATTTGATAGTTAAAAAAATAATTAATCTAGTAACTAAAAGTTAGAAAATTCTAATTTCAATTTAATTAATAATTATTTAATTTGAGTTAATAATAAAAATTAACTTATTTTAATTCCAAATTAATTAATAATTATTTAATTATATAAATAATTAAAATAAACTAATTAATATTTTATATAATAAATTATAATTTTAAAAATTATAATTATTGAAGTTAATTAGTTAGTAAATATTTAAAATTATTAAATGACAAATTAAAAAATTATTAATTAATTTAATAACATAATTTATAGTTCGATAAATAAAATTGTTCATATAATTTTAATGGTATCTTAATTCTAAAAACTTGTTCATAAAATAATTCTAATCAAGCAAGTTTTTTGTTTTTTTGTTCTCAAAAACTGTTTTTAACTATTATAAAAAACTGTTTTACAAAACAAAAAAACCAAAACATTTTCAAACAGGTCCTTAATTTCCTCCGAAAAAATTGGCCCTACCTTGATGAATATCGACACCATATTGGAACATAATAATTAATATAGGTTGATATAAATCACCAAGCAAACATGTGAATAATCAATATGTATAAAAAGGGTATGTTAGTCTAATTTGGCTAATTTTGCTAATTTTGCTAATGAAGTACAAAGATTCTAGTGGCAGTGAGTGATTGCATAAGGGAAAATACTAAACCAAGTCATCTACGAAACTTCATTCTATTTGTTGTTTCACCATTTACACGAAATAATACTTCCTCAAACTTATAATTAATGAGAATAATATTTGTCCATCGCAACCTTGTAAAGTTCTACCTCACTAAGGTTCAATTTGGCTTAATTTTTTGATACTCAAAAATACTTCTTGTAAGTTTACAAACTGATTTGAGCTGTTTGATTTATTTCTGAAAGTGTTTTTAATTAAAAGGTAAAATTGAAAAAAATTAAAAAATAAGAAGCTCCAAATTGGAGTTGTTTTAAAAAAAAATTTTGCCAAACTGTTTTTACATAATAACGGAAGTTTTTTTTTTTTTTTTCAAATATACCCCTTCATATTTTTTAAGTATAATATTGTCTTCAAATTTTTTAAAAGCTCAATATTATTTAATGTAGACCAAATAATCAACGACTTTTATTTAACAATACTTCTAACCAAAATTCAACTGTAAAAATTCTACAGTTCAAAATTTAAATTTAAAATTTTATAATTAGACCAAACATAATCGAAAGAATGCTGCTTTTGTCTATCTTCTACCTGGAAAATTTCTTCATATCTCATAAGTTTTAGTCTATATCACCAATGACTAATAATTCCTAGATAGACATAGTAGGAGTTATCTTTCCCATAAGTTTGTCTTTTCCTAATTCGTTGAGCAACGTTGTCATAGGCTTCTTTTGATGTTTGAAGACTCTAGAGTTCCTCTCTTGCATACGTGATAAAGAGTGACGGAAAGGGATCTTATAATTTAATTATGGATTTTTTGATTTTTTCATGTTTAGGAAAGTGTATATTCAAACACTCTTGTTCACGTATAACTTGATTTGAAATTGATCACATGTGGATAAACATGACTTATGTAGATATCTTGGGTTTTATGAAATTTTTGTTAAATAAAAAAGAAAAAGAACAGAACACGTATGCGAAAACGAACAATAAGAGTCACAAACGGTGGTTCTAGTCACTACCAATGGTGGTTCTAAACAAAATGAATAATCAAAACGACTAGATCTTCATATTATTCGATATCAAAAAGTACAATAGAAGTGCCTATATATAGACTAATAAAAAACCTAATCAAACAAGGAAACTTGAAATTTCCTTAATTTTAGCCTAAATTAATGTTCCTAGTTATTCTGAAATTTAATTTCTTCAATAGCCCCCTCTTAAATTCAAGTAGATAAACTTGAGTTTGCTAACTAAATAGCCAAGGTGTCTTGAAATCATTACCGTCATATGTAACAAATACGCAACAATACTTCCGCCAAGTGAAAAGAATGAAAAACTAATGCCTAAAAACCAAAAAAAGGAGACGAAAACAAATGACCAAAGCCCAAATACCCAAATACCCAAAGACACAATAAACAAAAAGAGGACGAAAAATAACTACATCAATCCCAAAATTCAAGGTTCAACAAGAATACCCAAAACTTCAAGAATACCAAATTTGACAAAACGAACTCAAAGTCAAATATGTTGAAAAACTCTAATAACACCAAGGACATCTTCTTCACGCCATGTTTAGTCTCTGAATCTGGGCTCTAATACTATGTTAAACAAAAAACACAAAGACTAAAAACATATGCTGAAGCAAACAATAAGAGTCATCACCAACTGTGGCTCTAAACAAGATGAATAACCAAAATGACTATATCTTTATATTATTCGATATCCTAAAGTACAATAGAAGTGTCTTAATAATAGGACGAAATTAAAACTTTTAGAAAAATAATAAGGACAAAATTAAAACTTTTTAGAAACAATAGGGACGAAATTGAGAAATTTTAATTGAAATTTTTGAAAAAATAATAGGGACAAAATTGAAAAGTTTTAAATAAAAGGGGCAAAATTAAAATTTTTTGGAAACAATAGAGACTAAATGTGGTATTTTCTCCATAAGATAATATAAGATTACACACACACACACACACACACACACACACACACATATATATATATATATATATATATATATATATATATATATATAAAATATATTTATATATGCAATTTTAGTGGTGTATGTCTTGAATTATACACCCTTGATTAACTTGATCTTCTCGTCCTAACTCTACTATTATGTTTAATTTGTCAAGTGATTAGAACGACAAACTTGTATTGTTGTGTTTATGAGTGAATAGAGAATGATCAAAAGTCTTTTATATTGTGTTAGTTTTACCAATTTCACCCGTTGTAGCTAGATTTGATTCCAAAATATGTTCCATTAACATTTTATGAGCTTGCTAACTCCACTAACCCTGCTAGATAAATCACAATGAAGGTGTGTAATCTAAGTGGTTACATATCTTTTTTCATCTTCATGGTTCAATATTACATTAGATACTAGAGATTCTTAATTGACCTCTTATGCTTTCAAGGATTCACCCACGTAGGAAATTACACATGATTTTGGTCTTTAAACTGTAATTGTATCGATTGTAATTTTCTGCAATCATTCAAACCAGTTTAAGAAAACAGTATAACACATAAAACGTCCCCAAATAACGCGGCTAAGCAACCCCAAACAGTAATAACATAGAAAGATGACAAAGAAAAATGCGGTTGTGACAAATTATTCGAGATTTTTTTTAATTTTTGTTTTGTCAAATAGCATATTATTAAAGAAGTAGGATAGATACAGATAAGAGTTGAGTTTAAACTATACAAGAATCCAGAATTACAACAAAGTACATGATACATGTAAAAATTGAAAACAAAATATTAAAAGAGAAGTTAAAATACCAAACATAGGTGAAGGGACTTATTCTAATTGTATAAGCAACTCAAACTATCATAAAGTTGGTTAGAAAAGACAAGAGTCGGGAGTAGCCTAACGAAATAAATAAGTAGAGTTGAGAATTGTGAACAATAAAAAAAACTCTTCAATCACAATTTAAAAAAATTTAAGTAGCATCCAAAATTTGTTGAGCGATAAATTATTAGACAATGACTTGGAACTTGAAGGACTGTGTCAACTTTGGTAAAGTGGAGCTTGCATTGATACTGGGCCTTTCTCGCCTTTCTCGCCGTACAAAACTGAGGAAGATATTTCCAGCTTCTTGGTTCACGACTTTTTATTGGATCATCACAATTCATTTTACACTTTATAGTTATAGAGATCACTTCAAACAAAGACTTCTTACAGCATGATCTTTTTCAAGTTCATGAATTGAATATACTCTAGATACCATGAACCCTTAATAGTCGACTTGTGCTTTCAAAAATTCACTTTCTACTTAAAAAAATAGTATTACACCCCTAGATAACGCGGCTAAGCAACTCCAAATAAAAATAATATAGAAAGAGACGTGATAGGTAAAACGCGGTTGGTTTTTTCATTTAAAGGGAAGGTCCAAATAACATTACATCAAATATTAAGATGTTATACTTATTAAAAATTAATTTTAGAAATTATATCACTAGAATAAATATTCACTGATAAAACTATGCTAATACTTTTTTTTTCTTTATTAAAGTAAATAATTTAATATTTTTTATATTTTATTAAAAGTACATAATAATTTTTATATTTTAAAACGTAATTGATTACTCACTTTATATTTTATAAAAATAACTGATTATCTCCTATATTTTATAAAAGTAATTAATATCCCTGTTAAAATAAATAATTTTTTCAAGAGAATCGAAAGTGTTAAAAACACACGAGTTTTAAAAATAAGTCAAACGAATTAATTTTAATTTTTAAATTTATAAAAAATATTTTTAAATATCAAATTTAGTGTAAACAGACCAAAGCCTACGTCTACTTTTGAAAAGATGAGCCTGATTATGTGGTCGATGTGAAAGAAAGATTATAGAATAACTTGGCAGCGTTGATTGACCCTGAGTCAACTTTGAAACACCTGAGCCTGCACAATTTTGGGTTCGTTTTGAAGAACGACTCTTATATATCAGCAACGACATAGGACCTTTTCGCAACCCAAAAGTAAAGAAAATTTTATCAGCTTCCTAAAAGATCCCACTCAAAGATAGAGATGGGAGACGCTGCAGTGGGATTTCTGGTGGAGAACCTGAGACAGCTACTGCTTTATAATGCTGATCTAATTGGTGAAGCGAAAAATCAAGTTGAACTGCTGCTCCAGGATCTTGATCTGTTCAAAGGATTCATAAAGCAGTATACAGAAAAGCGCAGCACTAATCCTATTGTGCAAGCATTGGCGAACAACATCACAAGCGTGGTGAACAAAGCTGAAGATGCCATTGACAAATTTGTGGTCGAACAGGCCACATTCAAAGATAGAAACAAGTTGGGGAAAGCTAAGCATGCTTTTGATCACTTCATGAAAAAAAGAAATGTAGCGCAAGAGATAAAATCCATCAGGGAACAAGTAAGTCAGATTTACAAAGAAAAGCAGTTCGGCTTCCAGGCCCTGCAGCAAGAACCAGACCGTGTCGATTTACAAAAGGTAATTATGAATGTCAATGTTACGTGAATTATATAGATCTGGTCATTTGACTTCTTGATGATATATGTTGTAGTATTTCTAATGTCTCAAGTATTCAATATACTTCAACTATGATTAGCTCATAATCTTTTTGTGATTGTTTTAATAAAAATTTCCATTTCCCCTTCTTCAACGCGCGCGCCCCCCCCCCCCCCCCCCCCCCCCCCCCCCAACCCAAACACACACAACACAATAAGGTTTCAGTTTTATTCACATTTTCCCTTGAAATCCAACCAAATAAAGCCTTGTGTGCGCGTGTGTTCTATGTGCGATGTATGTGTGTGTGTGTTCTCTCTGTGTGGGTGTGTGTTCTCTGGCGGAGTCAGACATCGACAGTCAGGTGGTGTATGTGTAATAGAGATAGTGAGGAAGAGTGGGGTTGGTGGTAGGGGTGGGAGGCTCAAATGGTGAGAAAGATTGGGGTTGTTGGTCGGTTAAGAGGCTATGGGGCTGTGTGAAAAAAAATTGTTTTGTACGAGTTGTTTTCAGTAATTATTTTTAAATATTGTTTTGAATAATATGTTTTCAAAAATAAGAAAAATAAGAATACATTTTTTATTATTTCATGTGTTCTTGTATTCTTCCTCCACCCTTCCAATTCCTATGAACACATTTTAAATTAATTATTATTAATTAATTTAATAATTAAAAATCAATAATAATTAAAAATGATTATTTTTAGAAATTGAAAATTAAATATATAACTTTAATTTTAATTTAATTGATGATTAATTAATTTTATTTAATAATAGAAGTTAATTAATTTTAATTTCAATTTATTTAATAATTGAATAATTTTATTGATAATTAAAATAAATTGATAAAAAATTTAGTGAATAAATCAATTAATAATTAAAAATACTCAATTTTGGTTTAATTATTACTTTTAATACATTAGCTATTATTTCATAATTAATTTATTAATTAATTTTTTTATTAGTTATTAGTTTTATTAATTAATAATTCTAATAATAAGTTATTCTAGAATTATTTATTAACTAATTTTATTTGTTAAATATTTTTTTTTATTAATTATTGATTAAATAAATAAAATTATTAATTTATTATTTAATTTTAATTAATTAATTAATTTAATAAAAGAATTTGTAGTTCACCAAAAAAAATTGTTCATATAATTTTAAGAGCATCTTCATTTTAAGAACTTGTTCAGAAAATAATTCTACTCAAATAAATATTTTTTTTTCTTCTTAAAAGTTATTTTTGAAATCTGTTCTGCAAAAAAAAAAAAAAAAAAAAAAGGCCAGAACACTCCCAAACATGCCCTAATTGTTATATTAAAATAAAGAAGACCAAAATATGCTTTAGGTGAAGACTTTATTTGGCAAATTTTGAGGTTGCGGGGGAATCTTGGTAAAACCAAAAATTCGTGAGGGAATTTAAGTTTTAGCCAAAAACTCATATCGGTAAATGGCATTTCCTCGGCTATCAAGGATAATTTTTGGCCAAAAACATATTCATTTTGGTGGGATGACCGGTCTCATCTTTAGTTCGTGAATACACACACTTAAAGTGGATGAAAATTGGACGGAAGGGGAGAGGAGGATTGTGAAATTCTTTTAAAAAATTAATACGATGAGATATGAACTAATAACAGTACTACAGAAAGACTAACATTAGGTCAATTAATATGGGGGTGTGCTATTTACCTAATTTACAATCTATTGCTCGGCCCTCCTTTTGCTTTTACCAAACGCCATTAACAAGTGATCCTATGCATAGTGGTGGACTAATTGATCAATTATTAATTACTGCAGTCATCCATAGTTTGATTTCTAGAACCAATTTAAATCTTTTCGTACAAGACTTGTGAAAGATTTGTGGCATAAAGTTAGCTTTTCGTACATTAATTGCTCTTTCTTCTCATATTCTTTCCTATGTGGTATAGATATCTCCGTCCTTTTACCTTTGTTTTATATGAGAAATCCTAATAGATCCTCCCCTTTATCATGCTCTTCATATTGGTACTACCGACGGATCCATCTTCGTTACTACTATCACAAGCTTGCACCGAGATCAACCCCATGAGTCATATGAACTTACTTAGGCCACGAGGCCTCTGTCTTACTTCATCAAGAGTGTAATATTCATGATATAGTGTGTTTGAGTGGTTTATAAGTAGATGTTAGTATAAGGAAAAATTTGGTTAGTCATTTTAAGCCATTAAAAAAAAGACTCAAATATTTATTTTTTATGCCTACAACACGAGTCTCGCCTGCAGATTTGAAATTTTGGGTTCAGGAGGTGACATAATAGTATTTAGAGCCGATTACTTGTTAGTGCAGGAATTAAATGCTATGTTGGACATTACACCAAGAAGACTGTAGAAGTCACCTTTTGAACTTCTAGAAGCCACCTCTAGAATTTTTCAACACCATCTAGAGATAATGGGTTTTAGTGGTTTATAAGTGGGTGTTGTAAGATCCAATAGAAAAGAGAGCCCAAATAATTATTTCTTACGCCTACAACAACACCAGTCTTACCTGCGAACCTAAAATTCTATGCTCGAGGCGTGACAAAAAGTCATCACTCCACCATGACTTCCGTGGTAATTTGATAGGTTGTCCTAGATCTTTGAACCATTTGATCAGATACCAATTTGTTCTTGGCAAGTCCACGATATCAATAGAATCAGTAGCCTTAATACACATTATTTTATCCTAGCACACAGTATTATTACCTAACCTTTGCCTAAAACTTTAGCCATTAACCATATGCATGCTCCTTGTTCTCATATCCTTTCGATGCGGATAACTGACTCCTACTTATCCTTTAGTTCACATGAAAAATACTAATGGTTTTACCCATGTTGCTGTGTGATTTTCAATTCGGAATTTCTCATGATAGCATTTTCAAATAAACATTCTCGAATACTAGTTAACTTATTTCTAAATTCATCAACAGCCTCCGATAGTGGAGGAAAACGATGTGGTCGGCTTTGATGAAGAGGCAAAAACTGTGATTGAGCGTCTCACTGGAGAAGATAAGGATCTGGATATCACCACAATCATTGGAATGGCAGGTCTTGGTAAGACAACATTAGCTAGAAAGATTTACAATGATCCCAGAATTAAATATGAATTCTTCACTCGTGCATGGGTTTTTGTTTCTCAAACATATAGTAGAAAGGATATTTTTCTCTCTATTTTGGGTATTTTCACGCAGAAAGCAGACTATTTGCAAGAGTCAGATGAAGTTATAGCAAAAAAACTATGTAATTATTTCGAGGAAGGGAAATACCTAATTGTCATGGACGATGCGTGGACCAAAGACGCTTGGGATGATCTCAAAATTGCTTTTCCCCATAACAAAAAGGGTAGTAGAATCTTGATCACTAGCCGAAACAACCAGGTGGCTCACCATACCAATCCTACCAAAAAGCCTCATAACTTGACATTTCTTACCAAAAGTGAAAGTTGGGAGTTACTGCAGAAGAAGGTTTTTGGTAAGGAAAAGTGCCCCCGCAAAGATTTACAGAGGATTGGAAAACAAATAGCTGGAGAATGTAAAGGACTACCACTTGCAATAGTGGTAATTGCTGGTATTCTTTTGAATGACCGCGAGTCAAGTGACTGGTGGAACCAAGTGGCCCAAGATGTTGGTTCATTCGTTGTTACCGAACAGGAAAAATTGTTAGCTTTGAGTTACCATCACCTACCGTACCATTTGAAATCATGCTTTCTCTACTTGGGGGTCTTTCCTGAAGACTATGAGATCCCTGTCTGGAAATTGATTTGCCTTTGGATTGCAGAAGGATTCGTTGAACAAAATAGGGGGCACCTAAGCTTGGAGGATATAGCACAGTATTGGGTGAAGGACCTTATAAACAGGAACCTATTGATGATAGCGGAAAGGAGCTCCAATGGTCAAATCAAAACATGTCGTGTTCACGACATATTATATGATTTCTACGAAAAGGAAGCTCAAAGGCAAAAGCTATATCAAGAGATAAAAGGTCCGAATAAGGTAACTCTTGATAGATATCGTCGTATTTGTATTCATTCAGATTTGAAGAAATATATCGATTCGAAGCCTTCCGATGAACATGTCCGCTAATTCCTATGTTTCGCCTAAGATGAATTTGACTTGCCTACAGAACATATATCGATAATCCCTAAAGGCTTTAAATTGCTGAGAGTGTTGGAAATTAAATCTATCACTTTCGATAGATTTCCCAAGGACCTATTCCTATTGGCTCTTTTAAGGTATGCTGCTCTCTCTTTTACCGATAATGTCAAGATCGTCCCCGCAAAAATCTCCGGTCTATGGAACATGCAAACACTGATAATTCTGACGAGATCACGTACGCTTGAACTGAAAGAAGACATGCGGAAGATGCATCAACTAAGACATCTACACACAAATGCATCAGCTGTCTTGCCTACCCCTCCATCAAGCTTATTAGAAAGTGGGGAAAACGTCCAAAGCCTTTCCATGATCTCACCTGAGAGTTGCCTGGTTCTTGCAAGAACTCCTTATATAAAAAAATTGGGAGTTCGCGGAAAAGTTGCTGAACTTTTTGAGAAATATTTCGGTTATGTCAGAGAATTGAAGTACCTGACAAATTTGAAACTTTTTAATGATGTCGTCCTTGCTCCACCTGCTATAAGCAGAACGCCCAGCCTTCCCCCACCAGACATGTTCCTACCAAACCTGCAAAAACTGACTTTATCAGAAACCTCGCTTGATTGGAAGGACATGCATATACTAGAAGATTTGGTAAACCTTGAGGTGCTCAAGTTGAAAGAAAATGCATTCAAAGGGCAGGTGTGGAAACCAAGAAAGGGAGGCTTCAAATCTCTCAAATGCTTGCTTATTGGGAGGACTGATTTGGTGACTTGGAGTGCTTCAGAGGATCACTTCCCAAGTCTTGTGCGTCTTGTTCTTAAACACTTTGAGGAGCTTAGCGCAGTCCCATCTGCCTTGGCGAATGTAGATAGCTTCCAGGATCTGCAACTCCATCGTACAAGCAAGAGTGCTGCAGCTTCAGCTAAGGAAATTAAGCAGGCAAAAATGCTAAAGGAAGGTCAAGCCATCAAAACCAGTGGTAGTTTTAAGCTCAATATCTATCCTCCAGAGTCCTGATTGCGACCTTAACTTCAAGCTCCAGATCTTCTACCTCAACAAGTTATTCAACTTCAAGTTACAGTTTGTTTGTTGGTTTGTCTCATGCCTTTTGAGTTTGTCTTCTATGCATCCATGGAGTGTGCTACTATAATTTTTCATTTGAAATAAGCCTGGCTTTTGACTTCCTCAGTGGAATTCATTGGCCAGCAATGTCATCAAACTCTGTTAGTTAAGTCTTTTTTTATTTTGCCGCAATAGTTTCGGTTAATTTCTGTCAAATGTTGCAAGTTGTGTGTGGACTATCTGTATTGCTTCAGTTTGTAATAAACAAGTGCTGGAATTCTTTACTTTGTAGTGTCCTATAAATTCTCCATCAATAAATGCTTTGTTGGAGATATTGGTGCTCATTTGTTGGTGCTCTATTATGCTAGATCATTCTAGTGCAGAAGGCAAGAGATATTTGTCTGCTAGGAAATTAATAAGAACAAAATAAGGAAGCTCTAGATGTATTAGTTGTAAACAAAATCTTGAAGCTTCCAAAGCTTCAACAAAGTCGGTAGTGCACCGACTTAACATCACTACAAATATATGATGGTATGCATTTGTAATGTGAGCTGAAAACATAGCTCCAACAAGGAGCCAACGAGTCCTAAATTCGAGCGAGCCATAATCTCCAAAATCAAATGTTAAAGACATGATGCTCCAATAACAATTGTCACAATTTTTTACAACTAATAAATGGAAGAATTCAACAATTATTCTTCGGTCCTCAATTTTCAACATGCTTGCATTGCATCATTTATAGTTGCTAATCCACCGAACATTTCGTCACTTTATGTTCTTGTACGAGTCATATTTATGCAGCCCAGCAGTGTTATTCTTGCCAAAATTAAAAATAGTTTGTCAATGTAGCAAGAAAAGATTTCAGCAAGCGATATTGAAATAGAAAAGTAAATAAATAAATGGTCAGAATCTGCAAAACATGTATCAGTTTCTATTATTTTGTTATTTCCAATTAGATAAAATGCACCAGACCCTCTTATACTTTAACAAAAATGCACAACACTTCCCTATATTTTAAAAATCCCTTGAACTACTTCTTGTGGTTTTTCAAAAGTGCACAACACCCCCTTGCCATTAAAAAATACATTAAATTTAACGAAAAGTGTATTTCACACGTGTTAAGTGAGATTTTTATTAATTTTAACAAATTTATCCATTAAATAATTATAAGAATTGACCAAATTATTCTTTTTAAAAAATAAATAAATATAAAATTAGTCATCTTCCCCAAGATCCCCACCCCCCCCCCCCCCCCTCTACCCACCCAGCCCCATCACCCAACCCATCACCTCCCTTATCCAGCTGTGTTGTGTGTGTGTGGTATATATATACATGTGTGTATTTTTTGTGTGTATATATATATGTAATTCACGAGATTACTGCTTAGATTTTGACACAATGCTGCTCGCTTAGAACACGGAAAAGTTTGTCCAAGCATGACTTGTGTACTGAATCCAACCTTGGAAGCACGGGACATCACTTGCATAAAGGTTAATATGTTTAAAAATAAACATCATCTTGAGCTAAGTACAGGCCATTAGGAAGCTTTTATCATGTATATGTGTGTGTATTTTTCTCTTTTTTTGTGCATATATATATATATATATATATATATATATATATATATATATATATATTTCTTTTTATTTTTATTTTTTAGTCTAAAAAAAGAGAAAATGATAAAAAAGATAAAAAAAGAAAAGATTGAGGGTATTTACGTCTTTTTTATAAAATTCGTTAAATATAACAGATTTTTTAACTGTAGGGAGTGTTGTGCATTTTTAAAAATCACAAGAACTAGTTCAGGGGGATTTTGAAGTATAAGAGAATGTCGTACATTTTTGTTAAATTATAGGGGGATCTGGTACACTTTACCATTTTCAATTATATCATGAGACCTGTTGTAACTCGAGATAGAATACATATCTCTAATAGTACACTCCATTGCTAGTGACTTTAAGAAAGTGACACACTATCCTTTTTCTCATTTTCTTTTCGAGTAAAAATTAGAGAACCTTATATTTTATCGAAAATGCATGTTACATTCCTGTGTGTAGGAAGTTAAGGGATACCCCTGTGTTTGAAGAAGTGACACTTGAAATGCTTTCCTTTTGCTAGACTTCTTTTATTGCCTCTTGCTAAATGTATATCTGTTCAAAAAGCACTGAGAGAGACCCCCATGTTGCATCAATTGGCTTGCTTATAATGAGATTAAATGCTTCATCAAACAGACTCTATATACTCGGCCTAAAAAAACAAGCAAGGCACGAATAATTCGAAAAATGTAGCACCAGCAACATAGTGGTTGTATTGTAATGGACACACCCACCATATATGAAAGCAAGGCATGCACTTCTAACACCGACAACAAGAGTGCAATGACCCACCACGATATATATATATATTTTTTTTCCTAAAGCTAAAGCAAGAATAATACGAGAAAAATGACATATAAATTTTACGTTGTTCAGCTTAAAAGCCTACATTCACGAACAACAGAAAAATATCTTTCACTCAGGGGTGGATGGAAGTATGCTCCATGGGGTGCACGTGGGAAAAAGATTTTTTTATTTTTATTTTTATGTATATATGTATACTCACATATTTTTATCCTTTATCTTTCACCATGCTTTTCCCTTTTTATTTTTCACTTTTGTTCTCTTATTCTTACACAAGTTTATAATTTATTTTTTATATTTTGAAGATTATTTGTGTTTATCATTGTATATAAATTTCAATTCGTGTATTTTTGTAATATTTTTAACATTTATTTTAAAAAATTTTAGTTTAGTTGTACATTTATTTTAATTTTAATTTTTTTGAATGATGTTTAGGTTTTTTATTTTTAATGGATTACTTTGTGTCTTTATTAAAGAGTTCGAATTTGAATACTCACAAATTCTTTTAAAAAAAAATATTATGATCAATCATGATTTTAGGCATAAAGACAATACTTAGTCTTTTTATAATTTATATAAAATAAATTTGGACAAACAAGTTCCCTTGACTTCAGTTACCGACTTGTCACGTAGTGCACCCTCTAACCCTGGGTTCTGCCTTTGCCACTACTTTCACTAGATGATGAAAGAATACAAGAGATATCATGCTTATAATAATGTCTCACATATCACTTGTGTATGTACTCAATATTTACTACAATCGATACAAAGTCAAAAAACTTATTATATAGATATAACAAGCTTTACCTACCATACACCTACCACCTTCTAAGAAGGTTCTAGGTAATAGGCTCATGAGCCTTGGCCCAATAGATATAACAAATACGGACCACTGTTTTAACATCTTCTTTTTATTAAATTCCTAGAAGATCTTGTATCCTGGATTTCAACTCTGAAATCCTCATTACCCAATTTCAGTTGTTTTTCTTGAATCACCCTGGCTGAATCTTTAGCAGAGTGACTGGACCGGTTCACCTTAATCATCTTTAGGGTTGGAATATCTCCTAGACCCAGAGGAATCTCCTTCAGATACTTACAGCAATGCACCACTAGACTCTCAAGGCAGGGAAAGCTATCCGCATTGGCACTCCAATGTTCAATGTCCAGTTCGTGTAATTCCAACATTCTGAGACGCTGGAAGCACCCATCTTCCACTTCCCAACTTCTTCCCTCAAACGCTCTATATCGTAATTTGAGGACCTCCAAATTGGGTAGTTGTCTTGCAAGTTCTGGCAAGTAATACCATGGCATGGCAGAACACGACAATATCAACTTTCAGAGGTTTGACGGGAAGTGAAACTGACCAAGATACATCAGACGACACGAATACCTCACGTTTAGTGATTCAATTTGGCTGGGAAAGTCCAACTTTGCGATCAGTCCAGCATAATCCCATTGGTCCCAAATTATGCATCTCAGTTTTCGAAGACTTGGTAGCCTTCTCAATATCTCCTCCAGACCATTACCAGAGTTAAGAGGTACCTCCGAGAGAGTTCGTAGATTTTCCAGTAGCGAGGAGTTCTCAAATCTGTGATTGCACAAACTGAAATAAGCACGTCTACTTATATGCAGATGCCTCAACCTTGCCATATCCCAAATCGAATCTGGTACAATTAATTTTTGTAGAAAACCTTTGACGATAAAAGTTTCTAGGCTCCAGAGGCTGGCTATGGACGATGGAATAGAATATGAATCGGAAGGTGCATGGCATCGAACAGCTAAGTATCTTAAATGAACAAGCATACAGAAAGGTTCGAAAGACTTGACGATGTTGATGTTTTCAAAGTCCACTAATCTAAGAAGCTGAAAGCTCACGAACATGAAATTTTTCATTAACCCAAGAATTGTCATAGATTTCCTCGGCTGGATCAGTCTTACTGGCTGCAGGCACGTTGAGGATGGAGACAACGTCTAGCCCCTGTCTGTCCGAGATAAGACGCTCTACGACACTTTCCTTGTCATAAATCTCTACTCTGGCCTCCTTAACAATAAGTCTGATCTCTTCTAGGATGTCATCGAGCCAGAACTTATGGTGCCAGGTAGGCCGATCTCGGGACAGAGAAGAATCTGTGACATATTCTACCTCGTAGACAACTTGCATGATGCGTATTCTGAGATCCTTCAATTCTTTATTCTGCTTCCGCAACTCTTCTATTTCTTCGGGGAACAATTCCTCCTCTTCGTCTGGCTCCTCGATATCCATGACCCAGTGAGCTTTCAGGGAAGGTAGCAGATCTGCAACTGTTGCAATCTGATGCTTCAGGAGAGCAACCGAAGCAGCCCTGTGTTTCAGAAGCTCCCTCAGATTTTCCACCACATAGTCGATAAGATCAAATTGCTCAATCTTTGGGAAGTTGGCGCGTGGTAGCTGTTCAATTTGATCGTAAATCACCTTGGCCTCTTTCTTGACTGGCTTAATCTTCTCCACTAAACCAAGAAGCCCGCGGTTCATTTCCTGGGCCATGTCGTTTTCCATTTTCTCGACATCTAATGTGGAAATGATTGATGCTGCTTCATTAGCCATAGATTGAAGATCTGCCAATTTCCTATTCTTAACAAATTGCTTTGGAGGATCCTCGATAAATGCTCTCAGAAACCGGAGGTTCTCCAGAATGGTAGAAAGATTATCATTCTTCATGAAAGAAGCCATCTCTGGAGATTCAAGATGTCCTAAGGGAGCATAAGAAGCAGCAGAATCCATCTTTCTTACTTTTTTTCTTTGTTTCCTTTTATTCATTCTTTCTTTTATTCTTTTTTCCATTCTTTCTTGCATTCTTTTTTTTCATTCTTTCTTGCTTATTTCTTTCTCTCTCTCTGATTTCAATGTAGAATTGGTAGAACTAGGAAACCATTAAATGGAAGCAGATACTTCGATATGTCAACTCATACAGCTGTTGCATGCATTTGAAAAATGATAGTTTACAAATGCAACGTGAAGCTATTCTAATTTTTTACCTTATTTAAGGACGAGTGAGTCTGTCAAGATTCACGAGCTCCGTTGCCAAAATTGATATAAACACCTCCACTAATCCCTTTTTTTAATTCTTTAGTTAAAATAGAAATTCAAATGCATTTTCATTTATAAAAAATTATGTATTCCGTAGCTTCTTATTTCTTCCATTCTCACTCCCTGCATTTCACTTTATTTATTTTTTTATTATTTTGTCTTCTTTTTATATCGTAATTTTTATGTTTTAATTTTTCAATTGCAATAAAGTCACAGAATTTATAATTATTATCTTATTTAAATTTATTTTTATTTTAACTTTAAACACTAGATTTTTAATAAAAAAATTATAAAAAAAGTGTTAATACCATGATGATTAATACTATCATATTCTTTTAGTGTTTAATAATTTAGCAAAATGGTATTAAATATAGGGTGAAGTGCACCAGACCCCCTTATACTTTAACGAAAGTACATAACACCTCCCTATAGTTCAAAAACTCCCTAAACTAGTCCCTATGTTTTTTAAAAATGCACAACACCCCCCTACAGTTATAAAATTCATCATATTTAACGGATTTTGTAAAAAAGACGTAAATATCCTCATTTTTTTTTCATTTCTCTCTTTTGCCATTTCTTCTTTTGTTTAGGCCAAAAAAAATGGTAATTTGGTCAATTCATATAATTATTTAATGAATAAATTCGTTTAAAAAAAAAACTCACTTAACGCGTGTGAAGTACACTCTCCGTTAAATTTAACAGATTTTTTAACGGTAAGGGGGTGTTGTGCACTTTTGAAAAACTACAAGGACTAACTCAGAGGGTTTTAAACTATAGGGGGGTGTTGTGCACTTTTGTTAAAGTGTAAGGAGGTCTGATGCACTTCACCCTTAAATATATGGTCATCGAAACTATAGTCATTAACGTTTTAAAAAATATGATTATTGAGGAAACATTAATCTTTAAAATCTCTATGTGCTAATACGAAAATATCAGTGTGCTAGATAAAATATAGAGTGTTATTAGAGTAAAATTAAAATAGACAGTTCCTTGAAATAAGAAAAACACGTTTCAATTCTCTATAATAGGAAAACAATGAAGTATTAGTTGGAGATGGCTTTCATGTGAATAGAGAAGATCACATCGAGGGATTTGGATCATCTCCTTTGTTGATCCTCTCACTTCCTAATGATGTGTATTATATGACATGAGATTTGGTAATTTTAAATTTTAGATATTTCGTTCCCAAAAAAAAAAAAAAATTGAAGCATCTTTTTCAGATTACAGGCTTAGGCTTTGTTTGGCCTAGTTATCAAATTTTAGTTTTTGAGTTTTTGAGTTTTTACAGTAGAGTTTTGGTTAGAAGTGTTGTTGAACAAAAGTCGTGGATTGTTTGGCCTATTTTGGGCAATATTGAATTTTAAAAAAATTTGAAGGCAATATTGTACTTTAAAAAATATGAAGGAGTATATTTGAAAAAGAAAAAGAAAACTTTTCACATTCTATAAAACCAGTTTCGCAAAAACCTATTTTGGAAAGCTCCAATTTGGAGTTTCTTATTTTTTAACTTTTACCTAAAAGTACTTTTAAAAATGAGCCAAACAGGTGATATCAGCTTATAAACTCACAAAAAATTCTCCATCAGACTCCAACTTTTCACAATTAAGAAAAGACCAAAATGATTAAACCGCCTCAACCAACACCAACTCAAACAATATCTTTATTTATTTCATAGTAAAACATAAAGAAGTTAGTATGTAAAAGGGCCCAACAGGCTTCCTATAGAATTCCCTATTTTTAGGGAGTCCATAAGGGGAGCTAGTTTCAATTTTTTTTTTTCTTTTTGATTTTTAGTTAGGAACAAGTCTAACCAAAGAAAATTAATCAAAATGGAGCCAACTGGTCTAAGATACTATGCTAAGGCCCATGTTCTAGATATTAAGAGACGGGGAGAAAAAATTTCTTATACCATATTAATACATTTATACTTTAAAATATATATATTTAACTTTATACATGAACATATGTTTTTTAGATTAGTGGCAACAAGACTTCAATTTTGAACTTTTTGTTAACCTATCAGTTAATTGACTAAAAAAAAAAAATCACGCTTCCCAATGTACAAAATTAGATAGCACAAAAATGGAAATGAAAAAAAAAAGAAGAAAACTATTATTTTATTTTGTAAAAAATCAAAAGTAAATTTTATTAATATACTAGCCGATTCCATTGGGGAAAGTCTTCATATAACAAAGAAACCAGCTTGTGATGTACATTAAAAACCCAATCAACAGGAAGAGTATTAATTCTACACTTCTTAAAAACCCAATCCACTACTGAGTTTGTTGACCTCTAGACAAGCTGGATACAGTCATCAGGCTTTTTTCTTTTTGTGTCAAGACAGTAATCAGGCTGTCAGCTCGCAATAAACTGCTTAATATCATGAATAACAGTACTTCCAAGCATGCAATAGCAGATGACTCCTGATTAATAGCTTGACAAGCATCACAGCCAATGCTTCAGTTTTTTTTTTTTTTTTTTTGTCGAAAATGCTTCAGATTGACTCACACTTGAAGTTGACAATTTAATAGCATTACCTAATTGATTGCATATGATACAAGGACACACATTTTTTTTGGGTTAAATACAAGGACAAACAGTGGCAAGGTTCACAAAGTTGCTATAATATTTTCGTCGCTGATAAAGGTTGAAAATGTGTTTTAGCTTGAACTCAATTCCGGAAGTGATTAACCTGCAAAACAAAATCTTCGGATAACCCCCAGAGACTCACTCCGACGTTTAAATCAATTATGGAGTTTAAAAATAACATATAAGCTAAAAAGTAAGAGCTCAAGAGAGAGTATTTTATTATGTCCCTTGTGTCTTCCTTTTCTTTATGAGTTGCCCACATACTTATGCTAAATTCCATGGTCTATGCAGTGTCACGTGTCTCGACGTGATCCAAGCATATCAAAATGTCGTCGGATTGGTATTTTACGATAGTCTCGCTTCTAAAGATATCCTAAATACATCTTGGGTTGGGGAATTATAAATAATAATATTGATAAACTTGACTATCATACTCTTATATAACATAACTTTTATAAATAATTTATTTTACAATAATAATAATTATTATTATTATGAAAATGATAATGTGTCTCGACGTGATCCAAGCATATCAAAATGTCGTCGGATTGGTATTTTACGATAGTCTCGCTTCTAAAGATATCCTAAATACATCTTGGGTTGGGGAATTATAAATAATAATATTGATAAACTTGACTATCATACTCTTATATAACATAACTTTTATAAATAATTTATTTTACAATAATAATAATAATTATTATTATGAAAATTATAATGAAAATAAAAAAATAATAATAATAATAAAAACAAAAATAATAAATAATAATATTGATTAAATAATAATAATAATTAAAAATACAATAATATTATTATGAAAATAATAATAATAATAATAATAATAATAATAATAAATAAATAAATAAATAAACAAAAAAAAATAATTATAGTGATTAAAATAATAAAAAAATAAAAAACGAAAATAAAATAATGATAATGCCAATTTAATAATAATAATAATAATTGTAGTTGTTATTATTATTGTTATTTTTATTTTTATTTTTATTTTGTTATTAATAATAATAATTATTTATTGTTGTTGTTGTTGTTGTTATTATTATTATTATTATTATTATTTATTGTTGTTGTTGTTATTATTTTTATTATTATTTATGTTTATATTGTTTACTGTTATGTTTATATTTATTCTTATTTTTAATACTATAATAATAAAATGACAATTTTGTCATATTATACAAGTCATTTACATTACTACTCTTAATTCATAGAATATATCAAATATGTCATTCTCATTCCCAAGTTCATTTCATTTCTAATTTCATTTCATTCCTGCTCAAATCTATTCCAATGTACCAATCACTACCAATTTCATCCATTTCAGTCGCGATCTGCAATTTTCTTTAATTAATTCTGTAGTTGCTGTCAAAGAAATATTGTACAATAACTTGGTTGCTTAGTAAAAAGCACCATTCTAATACTCATGATCTGTGATTTGTTGAGACACAGAGGAAAATGACAATTCTTATCTAGTTGATAGATGATCCTTCATATTCACACTTAACTACTGACATAAAAAAATATGATCTTTCAAACAACAACGAAGTATAATCACATAAAAATTTCAGAAGGCATGCATGGATAAGAGAAGAAAGTTATTTGATTGCACATGATAATACAGGGATAGGCAAGTTGCAAATTCATCAGATTCCAAGGTTATATTCGCAGAGCAGTCTCAAATAATTTAGGGATTTTGGGCGATCGTTTAAATAGGAGCCTTAATAATTAAACTTTTTCTCAATAAAAAAAACTCTAAATTTTCTACTAAAATAATCACTACAAATAATAAAAAAAACCAAAATTAGAATTATAAAATAGTATAATATTACAAGTTAACAAATTGATAGACCTATATAAAATTTATTTTTCTTACCTTTTGAGATGCAAAATTATTTATTAAATCGTCATAATCAAGTTTATCTAACAAAATTTTTTCAAAATAATATCAATATGTTTCTTTTCTTTAAAGTTTCCATCTCTTGGAAGAGAACCTATTAAAAAAATTAATTATTTCAAGTTAAGATATATATAAGTATGTAAATAAATTCAAAATTTATCACATAAAAAAATAAAAAGAAGAGTTGAATGTGTACCTCTATGCTTTCTTTCTTTTGTCTTCCTTTTTATATTATATGCAAAATTAATATCATAATAAACAATAGGAGACTTTAGAGTTTTTAAAAATACAAAAAGTATAAGAGTGAAGTGTGTAAAAATGAGGAAAAAAATGATATATATACTAGAGTTTTACTTTATTATATATATATATAAAAGAGGATATTGAACAGTCCCAAATAATAGTTAAAAATTCTGGCCGTTGGTCATACCTGTTCGAGGTTGCTGCCATGCTGGCCGTTGGACCTTCAATAGTTAAAAATTCATTTAATTGTTGGCCAAACGTTAGACATTTATTACCTTATAGCTTAGTATTATTTTTTTTAAAAAACAAATTGGGCCCCCCAAGCTAAGGGGGCCTTGGGCACAGACCCAAGCTACCCTTAGCTTGGGCCGGGTCTATATATTTGTCGTGATTTGTAATTTGATTTAATTAATTTGTAGTTGATGTGAAGGAAAACGATTATAGAATGACTAGGTTGCATAATTGAGCCTGAGTCAACTTTGAAAAACCTAATTAAGCCTGCATCAAGAGGTTGGTGTGATGAGCGAAAGATTATAGAATGACTTCGTTGCATTGTCGCTCGTGAGTCAACTTCTGGTATAAAATCCTCTCTTAACTAACTCGATATATGTGTGGAACATATTACTATACTCTGAGTTTATTAATTGATGATTGGATTCTACTAAATAATTTAGTAGTCGGACTCTATTTTTCAGATTCACATGTCATTCAAAAAATAAAATAATAGAAAAATCTGACCAAAAGAAAATGTTACGTTATAATAATAGAGATGAAGAGCAAAATAATCCCTAAATATACATACCCTCTATGAATTCCCGAGGTCATAATACCATATCTCGCTTTTCTTTGGATGACATTGCCTATAGGTTAATCCGGTTGTAAAATTTTCGTTTTAAATGCGAAAGATCAGATCAAGTCTCATGTGTAACGGTCAGATCAAGTCTCGTGTGTAACGATCAGATCAAGTAATATAAAATAATTCAAGCATCCCTTAAAAAAATTATCATTTCATTGCTATTCTTTTCATATATGCTACTTTTTAACTATCCAAACAAAATTAATAAGCTAGTTTCATTTTTTTTTCTTTATTATGATTTTTTCCTTTTTTTTTTTTTGGGTACAAAGGATGCCAAAGCTATAATTTGAACTTAGAACCTTTTATTAAACTGAATTACTATACAATTATTTCAACAAACTCTTGGATATATTTTTTCTTACTTTTGCTTATTTTCTTTGGGTCCGTGAATCCAAACTAGCCTTTAGGAACAATCTGAAACCAAAGGAAACTGATAAAAATGGAGCCAAACTGGTCAAAGATACTATATAGGCTAACACCCATCATCGAGATATTAAGAGACCGAGGGAGATAAGAATTCTCATCTCGTATTAATACTTTTGTACTGTAAATTAATTATCTTATTTAAAAATTTAAATTGTTAGCAATTGACATATTATTATAAACACGATTGCCCACATATCGTAGGCCGGATTATATTCTGTTTGGATACATTATAAAACATATTCTTTTTAGATTAATAACAACAATACTTTTTAGATTAATGACAAGAAGATTATAGAATGACTTGGCTGCTTAGTAAAAAGAATCATTTTTATCTGGTTGGTAGATGATCGTTCATATTCACACTTAACTACTGACATAAAACAAAATGATCTTTCACACTGCCCTTCCCGATGTACAAAGTATAAAGAGTAAAAGGATATTTGTCATACTTACTTATTGTAGATTAGATAGGTTTTGATTGGGACTTACACATAAATGTAATTTTTATAAATGAGTGACAATGAGTTTTTGAAATTAGATATAACCTTTTGATATTTAGGCCAACTCCAACCCATTCCTTATCCACCATTTTTCTCTACATGTAGTAATGTAGTAGGAGATATTCATCTCTAACAGTATTCCTACAACTATCTCTACATGTAGAGATAGTGAAAAAATGTTATTCAGCCCAAACTCAGTTTCAGAAGTGTTTAACCTGCAAAACAAAGTCCCGGACCCCCAAAGACTCAGTCCGACGCTCAAGTCAGTTATGGAGTCCCAAAATAACATATAATAAACTAAAGAGTGAGAGCTCAAGAAAGAGATATCAGATAGAGAGAAATTTTAGTATGTCTCTTGTGTCTTCCTTTTCTTTATGAGTTGCCCACATACTTATGCTAAATTCCATGGTCTACAGAGTGTCACGTGTCTCGACGTGATCCAAGCATATCGGGATGTCGTCGGGTTGATATTTTACGATAGTTTTGACCTTTAAAAATATCCTCAAGTTAGGACAAATACATCTCTGGTCGGGATGTGTCCCGTCAACAGGCAAGATCAGGCCGATCCTCCCAGGGCCGAAGGCTCGAGCTTCGCATCACTCAAATTTTAGAGTTAAATTTGTCTATTTACGTAAAGCCTAATTTCACCCATATTAGTCGCGCTCTGCAATTTGCTTTAATTAATTCTGTGGTTGCTGTCAAAGAAAGATTATAAAATAACTTGGTTGCTTAGTAAAAAGCACCGTTCTAACACTCATGATCTGTGATTTGTTGAGACACAGAGGGAAAGGACAATTCTTATCTGGTTGGTAGATGATCCTTCATATTCACACTTAACTACTCACATAAAAAAATATGATCTTTCAAACAACAACGAAGTATAATAACATAAAAATTTCGAAAGGCATGCATGGATAAGAGAAGAAAACTATTTGATTGCGTATGATAATACAGGGACAGCCAAGTTGCAAAATCATCAGATTCCTAGGTTATATTCGTTGTGATCTGTAATTTGCTTTAATTAATTAGTCGGATGATGTGAAAGAAAGATTATTGAATGATTAGGTTGCATAATTCAGCCTGAGTCAACTTTGAAAAACCTAAGCCTGCATTAATTAAGAGGTTGGTGTGATCAATGAAAGATTATAGAAAGATTAAGTCAAAAAAAGAAAGAAAATCAATGAAAGATTATAGAATGACTTTGTTGCATTATAGCGTGAGTCAACTTCTTGTATAAAATTCACTTTTAATTCACTAGATATATGTGAACACACCGTTGTATTCGATGTTTATCAATTAGCGGTTGGGGTTCGTTGGATAATCTAGTGATCGAGTTCCGCCAACTAAATTCTCACGTTCTAAAAAATAAAAAAATCCTACCAAAAAATAAATAATTTAGACTAACTTTAAAAAAAAGAAAAAAAGAGAAAACGTGATAATAATCGAGACTAAATTATCTCTAAATCTACCCGCTATGAGTTCCCGAGGTCATAACCAAATCTTGTTTTTCTTTGGATGACATTGTCTATAGGTTAATGCGGTTGTCAATAAAATTTGCTGAATGCTTCCGTGTAAAATTCGAACCTGATTGAAAAATGGAAAAATGGTGATATCCTGTGTGCAACACCAACTGGTTCTACCACGATTGGTGGGAAAGAATACAGAAGAAAGTAGGGGGAAAAGAAGAAAAAAAAGGAAAATGAAGGGGATGTACGTGAAAATTGTTATTTTATCGCTAGCTATGTGGTCTAGTGATATGATTCTTGTTTTAGTGCGAGAAATCTTGAAATCAAGTTTCATGTATAACATTCTAAGTAATATAAAATAGCTTAGACTTCCTTTAAAATATATGATTTCATAGTTATTCTTTTCCTTATCTTCCTTTTTTACTATCCAAACAAAATAAGAGAGTTTCATTTCTTTTCGTAATTATTATGATTTTTCCTTTTTTTTTTTTTGGTACAAAGGATGCCAAAATCGTAATTGAAACTTAGAATCTCTTATTATAACGGATTACTATCTAATTATTCCATATATTTTTCTTACTTTCGCTTATTTTCTTTTGGACCATGAATCCAAACTAGCCTTTAGGAACAATCTGAAACCAAAGGAAACTGATAAAAATGGAGCCAAACTGGTCAAAGATACTATATAGGCTAACACCCATCATCGAGATATTAAGAGACCGGGAGATAAGAATTCTCATCTTTCATTAATACATTTGTACTGTAAATTAATTACCCTATTTAAAAATTTAAATTATATTAACAATTGATTTATTGTTTTAAACACAGTTTCTCACATATTATATGCCGGATTATTTGGTTGCTTAGGGAAAAGAACCATCCTTATTTGGTTGGCAGATAATCATTCATATTTACACTAAAATATTTTATTTTCTAGAAAAATATTTTTCATGAAAAATATTTTTTACAAACAAGTTATTTTACGGCAAACAAACGGGGCCTTAACTACTGACATTAGAAAAATGATCTTTCATACTGCCTTTCCAGATGTACAAAGTATAAATGGTTAAAGAAGAATTTGTTGTATTTACTTACTGTATTTGACATGCCTTTTCACGTGTAAGTTAAATAATTTTCTATTGGGCCTTACACGTAGATATAATTTTAAAAAATGAGTGGCAGTAAGTTTTACTAGATAGAACATTTTGATACTTAGACTCTAATACTATATTAATTAAGTGACGATTTCATCTAAGAGCCCAAATTGTTAAAGAAGAGTTGATTATATTTATTATTATATTCCTGACGTATAATAACATAAAAATTTGAAAACGTATAACAGAAGAAAACTTTATGATTGCACATGATACAGGGATAGGCAAGTTGCAAATTAAATTCATCAGATTGCTCTAATTAATTTTGTGTTTGCTGTCAAAGAAATATTATAGAATGACTTGGTTGCATAATTGAGCCTGAGTCAACTTTGGAAAACCTAAGCCTATATCATGTGGTTTATGTGAATGTATTAAGTTATTATATCATCTAAATTTAAGTTAATAGAGAAAGATTTTTTTGTGTTTATTTACTATGTCCAAACGCCCACTTGCTTGTACGTCATATAGACGTCTTTGATTGAGTCTTACATGTGAATGAAATTTTACAAATGGGTGACGGTTAGGCTCTGAAAACGTTCACCCCACGCTTGTGCAGGCAAGGTCCATTTTTATGTTGTGCATGTATCAAATTTTAATATTTTTTAAATAGGTGTCGACGAGACTTGAATCTGTCCCTGCTTAGTTAGATGGATTCTAAAACTATATTAATTGATCAACCTTTAAATGAATAGAGACGAGACTTGAACTGAATCTCATTTGGTAATTTAAACTCTAATATTATATTAATTAATTATTTTATTTAAAATTTTAAACTATTAGAGACCAGTAATGTGTTTAGTAGAACGAAAGACTATAAAATGACTTTGTTGCATGATGGAGCCTAAGTCAACCTTGGGAATATTGAACCAGCATTATATATCAGCAATGAAGCTTTAGCTGTCCAAAAGTGAAAATTTTTTTTCCAACTTTTCCTACTAGATCTCACTCTAAGAGAGAGATGGCAGACGCTGCAGTTGGATTTCTCCTTGAGAACCTAACGCAGCTACTGCGTTATAATGCTGAACTAATTGGTGATGCGAGAAATCAAGTTGAAAGGCTGCTCCAGGATCTTAGATATTTCAAAGCATTCATAAGGGATTCCACAGAAAAGCGCAGCAATTATCACACATTGCAAGAGTTGGTGGACAATATCAGACGTGTGGTTGCCAAAGCTGAAGATGCTATTGACAAATATGTCGTCGAAAAGGCCATATTCAAATCCAGAAACGCCGTCGGGAGAGCTATCCATCGGATTGATCATTCATTAACAATAAGAACTGTAGCGAAAGAGATTGAATCCATCAGGAGCGAGGTGAGCGAGATCTACGCAAAAAAGCAGTTTGGCTTCCCGGCCCTGCAGCTTGAAGAGTCAACGGACAAAGGTGCAACTGAGAAAAAGGTAAAACTTGATCATGCAGATTAATGCTATATCTACATCAATCATCATCATCTAGATTTTTTACTTTTCTCTTTGTTTCTCCATTTGCTATGTTTGGTATGAACTTCACTTTACTCATGCTATATGTACAGGTATAATGACAATGTTACATATATTGTTAATGACTAAAAATTAATGGGTTAAAGACATATAAATCCCTTAGTTTTTTGCTTTCGACCAATTAGGTTTGCTTTCGACCAATTAGGTCCTTGAGTTTATTTTTTTCCCCTCCCAAATCCTTCTATTAGTCAAAAGTTAGTCAAATTTAATTATTTAGGGATATTTTAGTCATTTTACTTATAGAGAAAAAAACAAAGCATTTGAACAAAAAAACACTATCCTCTGGTTTTTTCTTTTTTTTCTTTCTGGTAATTATTCGAAACAAACCATGCCAATGGTTGTTGCAAAGTTGGGATAATTTTTTTTTTAATTTAATTTTTTTGGGATTCAGTGATGTGTAATGTTGCTAAGGTAAAAAAAGAAAAAAAAAAGAAAAAAATCGATTTTGTCCTTGCCTTATCAGACCTTCATTAAGGGCATAAAAGACTTTTTCGCACAGTCAATGACATTTTTGTTAAATTTAACCAGCTTCTAACCCATGGAGGGACCTAAGAGGAGGAAAAAAAAAAACCTCAGAGACCTATTTGGTCCAAGGTAAAAAAGTTAGGGATGTGCATGTCTTTTTTCCAAAAAAAATTAATAGATATTTGATGATTATCAATTAGTGTAATAATGTTATTGGAAACTAATTATGACATAAAAAGTCTAGAATGATTTAATAGAGAGAATTATACTGATTAAGACAAGAGGTAGGGCTCCCCATTCATAATTGGATGTCATACGTCCACTTTTTGTTCGTCCCCAAATAATATCCGCTTCCAAAAATAAAATATTTCAGATTTTTTTTTGTATAACATTTTTAAATACTATTCTTTTTGCCAAATAGTTATAAAATTAGAGCAATCAAAATATATTGGACTAAGGCATATACTATTTTAATACTTAATGAGATCAATTTGATCCAACAACTGATTTTGAAATCAGAATTTTGTTCCAACTCAGAATCATGTATTTACATACCATAAGAAGTACTGAATTAAATCCATTTTAATTTGTCCTTTGAGTTGTAAATATAAATTCCAAACTCCCTATGAACTTTTTGTTTTACTTAAATTTTCCTATGGTGTTTATCTTTGCCAAGCAGCATACCCTAAAACTAAAGGGTGTTTTTAATCTTTCAACTTTTAGATAATATTTTTAAACAAAAAAAATATATATATTTTCATACCCCCACCCACCGTACCCTACTCAACAATGGCCCAAATTAAAGCAAAAAAGAAAGAAAAAGAAAAAAGAAACCTCCCAACACACACATGACCAAATCACCACCCCTAACTCGACCCTAACAATGACCCCCTCCTTGTTAAAAATTATGAATTTCTATCTTAAAATTAATTGATACCAAGTAGAGTAGTTCAAGATCTTATAAGTCATCTCCTTGTTAAAAAAAAAAAAATTGGGTTTCCATCTTAAAATCAATTAGTACCAAGTGAAATAGTCTAATATCTTATAAGGTGATCTTAGAGTTTCTGATTTTTCTATGTGGGACAACACTCCCCCTCACGATTGAATAGAATTTTTGATTTTTCAATGTGGGACAAGTGTTCTGATTTTTCGATATGGAATAAGTTTATATTCTAACACTCATCCTCACGATTAAATACACGGGAAATACACGTGGCAAATTGAAAATATGTGGAATATGACACACGCGAAAAATTAAACACAAGTGGGCATGATTAAAATAGTTTGCACGTGGATTAATATGACTGGATCAAAGACCCAGCTCTGATACCATGTCAAGAATCATGAGTTTCTATCTTAAAACTACTTGGTATCAAGTGGAGTAGCTCATGATCTTATAAAGTGGTATTAGAGTTTTTAATTTTTCGATATGGAACAAGCGTATATTTTAACACTCCTCCCCAAGTCCCAAAAAAAAAAAAAAAAGAGAAAAACCCCGTGTTCCCCATGGCCACCTCCATCTCCCATCTTGTTATTTAATTTAGGGGTGGACCTAGACACCCAAGTTCAATGTGTGTAATCATGAGAGAGATTAAGATGTACACTCATATAATGAAAATATCCAATATAATGACTTTTTAAATATATATATATATATATATATATATATATATATATATATATATATATATTTATTTATTTATTTATTTTTTTTCAAGTTGAAGGTATGCACATAGGTCCGCCACTGATTTAATTAAATTGCCAAGCACAACATAAAATCTCTATCTCTAAAAAAAGTTTGATCTTTAACCACTAAAAATTTGACAAAACCCAATTTAAAAAAACACCAAATGACTCCAGTCTTTATGTATACACGCATGCATATATATATATATATATATATATATATATAGACACACACGAATCTGTATATATGCATCGCATACACGCTCAACCAACTCCCCAATTTTGAAAATGTGTGCGTGGGTGTCTACATACATGTGTGTGTGAGGGGGCGGCGGGGGAATTAGAGGGGGAGGGGGAAGAAATGCTTTATTGTTTTCTTTAAAGATGAAAATAAATGCCCTTTAGTCTTAAGGCTTGTTTGGCAAAGTTAAATACCATAAAAAAAAAATCTGCCTAAAACTAAAATCTTATAAGAAAGTTTGAGATTGATGATAGAACTCATAGGGCAAAATGGATTTTATTCTAAAAAATATTTTCCGTAATTTGGAAAGAATAGGTTTCTAGTTAAAATAAGAAATATTTTTTAGAATATTCCTGTATACTATATTTGGACTTAAAAGTGCACAATTTCTTCTTTAGTATACACAAATGACTAGACAATTTATTCAAAATACTTCTTAGATGACTTTTTGATGATATATGCTTGGGCATAATTTATTAAACAACCCTTGGATCCAACAATGTAGAAATAAAATATGTAAATTTCACTTCTATTTATAGATCTCTATATTGATTTTAAATAAACCAAAATATTGAAGTTTGTTTTCTCTTTTTTTTTGTCCACATTTTTATTTGCTCTCTTCAATATTTGCTTTGCAGAATCAAACTTTTATCATCATTTAAAATGACTAGTTGTATATAATATTAACTTTTGGGCTTGCCAATTTTAAGTAATTGTTTCAATTCAAAAGGTAACATGTGGTCTCACATTAGACCTTACTTTTCTATATATACTCGCTCCTTCTCAATATTGGAATTCTGATTTGGTTTTGAAGGTAATACTCTTAGATTCTTTTTGTGAATCTTGCTTATTGACAGTTAGGATATACATTTTTTTCATATTGAAAAACTATAAACTGTAAGACCACTTTTTAAAATTTTGGTTACTCTATCTAATACTAATTGATTTTAAAATAGAAGTTCATAATTTCTAACATAATACCAGAGCTGAGCCATTTTATTTAGTCATGTCCATCCACGTATAACCTATCTCACTTTAATGCATTTCACATATGCAGTCCTCTTGTTGACTAACTCATCTCCATTTTAGCTCACGTATTCATATATATTTTCTTTTCAAATTGGGTCATACATGAGAGGAGGTGTTAGGATATACAATCTTCTCACATGAAAAAAAATAAAATAAATAATGAACTCGAATACCCTATCTTATAAGATTTTAGACTACTTTACCTAATATTAATTTATTTTAAAACAGAATCCCATGATTGTTATCGTTGCCTTAATATTTTGAATCTAATATTAATTTCATTATATTCTAATTTATCACTAAAATCACAAAAAATATTAAAATTTTCTTTCAAAAATTCTAAGTTGACAAAAAAAGGTCTAAGACCAACTCTAGCGTTTGTCGGATATGGATATAACACACAAATGCAAAACAAACATAAAATTTTTAATGTGATTACAACTACAGACATCCAAACTTCGATATATTTTTTGAGTCTGGTTACTAACCGACTGTTACAACTACATTGCTTAACAAGTTTGGGGTACTTTGATACAAAGCTAATAAAGCCTATTTATACTAGTAGATAGGAAAACTAACCCCCTGTTTGCATGCGGGAAAGGAAAGGGAAGTGGAGGAAGAAAAATAAAGGAAATGAAATGAAATAAATTACCTTCTTTGGATTGCAAAATATAATAATGGAAAGGAAATAAAATGATTTTATTATTTTTTATTTGGATCCGAGAAGGAAAGGAAATGAAAGGTTCATTTTAAATACAAAATTACTTAGGTACCTTTTTTATTTTTTTAACGATAAGATATGTAAGAACAAAAGAGACTTTTTATAACTTTACTTTTATTTCCCTCCAAAAAACTCCAAACTGAGAGGATAACTTTACTTTAAACAAATGTTCTATTTTATGATTATCAAATACTCTAAACTTTGTCTCTTCATTCTTCAAGATTCTAAGAGTCATCTTTGGTTTTAATTTGCATTCTCCAACAGGTTTTACAAGTGAAATACTAACAGTTTCAATGAAATAACTTTTATTTTTATTTTTTATAGATACATATTTGTGTCTTTCGATTGGAAAAACAGATAAAGAAAACTATTCATTGCATTATACATAGCCCCATTGACAAAAAAAACTCTGAATACGTCCTGGATTGCACTGGTGTGAGAAAGTGTCCTGCTCAGCTTGCTCATTCACTAGTGAGACAAGTCTGTCTTCAATCTTTCATTGCGTGACCTCAGATACCTCCTCTTTTTGGTTTAAAACAATCAAGGCATCCCATTTAGACGATCTACTTAAAGTTGAAGCCTTAGTATCTGATAGTATTTCTATAGTGTCTCCACTATTCGGTATAATGTTAAAATCATGATATCTACACAGTAAGATTACCCAAAAGAAAAGAAAAAAGTAATCACTGGACATATGCTCAAGCTGTGTGATTTTTGCTTCAAGTGCAAGAGGTTTCGAGATTGCGATTCTCAAAGTGTGCAACATCTTTGAAAGTGATGTAAATTAGCCTTAGACCTCTCTTTGAATGCTCTGCGCTCCTTTTTCCTTCTTACCAGGTAATCGTATGCATAATGGTGGACTAGTTGGTTCTCTGTCAATACTTTTTATTCACCAAGTATCTTGATGTTAATGAGAAAATTCAAAATTTTCGTACATAAATGTGAAAGGCTTTTGTAGCATAAAGATACAAGTTGAGATTCTTATTGAAAAACATTTTTCAACAAGAATATCTTCATTCATCTTTTAGTAGCTATAGTTTATTATGCATTCAATAGCATATATATTCGTTAGGGAGTTTGGGTGTCACGAGAATAAATAGGCTTTGAGACACACCGCAGAACCAGATCTTCACTTAAAAATTTAAAGCATTTTGCCCCCGAACAATACTTAGTTCCCGCACTGATTAATAACAGGCACTGATATCATTTCATCACGCCCCAAGTCTAGAATATCAAGTTTGCATGCTAGACCATATGATTAACCCAAATTATTCCTTATACCACAACACACGCTTATAATCTACTCGTATACACTTTCCTTATTGAGAGTTTACTCCTCCTCAATCCGCAACTACCACCATCTGATACACCTTCATTACTAAGCTTTTAATCACTCGCACCTCACTACAACTCATCCAGTCTCAAGCTGTTCTCCGCTGTGCACCCATATCACCCACGCGTATATTAGATGAGCATGCGTCCTTCCTTCATTAAGAGTCCATCATCACTTTACTATAACCTCTATAATGTTTTAAGAGACAAATTCAAGATCTTCAAACCATCAAGATTTGAAGCCAATTTGTTATGGTGAGTCTAGAAAGTAGCAAGATGTTTGAACCTTGATCACCGTGATTAAAAACCAACCTTGACCCAAAAACTTAAGTTTTTCTTTCTGAAGCATAAGCATCTATATTAATTATCACATTGTTGTCATTTTTCTTTCAATATAAGGCAATTAACTTGCTCCTTGTCTTTTAAGTCACATGAAAATTCATAACAATTTACTCATCGTCTAGGTTTCTCGGTGATTTTCAGTTCGGGATTTCTCGTAGTAGTGTTTTCAATTTAGTTTTCTCGGGTACTAACTAGTTTACTCATTTCTAATTTCATCAACAGCCTCCTGCGGTGGAGCAAGACAATGTGGTGGGCTTTGACGAAGAGGCAAAAACTGTAATTAAACGTCTCAGTGATGAAGATGAGGATCTGGATATCGTCACTATTATTGGAATGGCCGGTCTTGGTAAGACAACATTAGCTAGAAAGATCTATGATGATCCAACAATTGAATATGATTTCTTCACTCGTGCATGGGTTTATGTCTCTCAAAAGTACAGTCGAAGGGAAGTCTTTCTCTCCATTTTAAGTGATCTCACGCAGACAGACCATTCAAAGAAATCAGATGCAGCCATATCTCAGGAACTACGTAAAACTTTGGAGGACGGGAAATATCTTATTGTCATGGATGATGTCTGGACCAAAGAGGCATGGGATGATCTCAAAGAGGTTTTTCCTGATAGCAAGAAGGGTAGTAGAATCTTGATCACTAGTCGACACAACTATGTGGCTCGCCATGCCAATCCCACAAAGGATCCTCATAACTTGAAGTTTCTTACATCAGAAGAAAGTTGGGAGTTATTGGAGAAGAAGGTCTTTGGTAAGGAGAAGTGCCCCGCAGGTGAACTAAAGAAGCTTGGCGTACAGATAGCTACACAATGTGAAGGACTACCACTTGCAATAGTGATGGTTGCTGGTATTCTTTTGGATAATCGAGAGTCAAGTGAATTGTGGAAGAAAATGGCTCGGGATGTTAAGTCGAATATTCTTACAGATTCGGAGCAGGAAAAATTATTAGCATTGAGTTACAATCACTTGCCGTACCACTTAAAATCATGCTTTCTCTATATAGGAGTCTTCCCTGAAAACTATGAGATCCCCGTTTGGAAATTGATTCACCTTTGGATTGCAGAAGGATTCATAGAAAAAAGTAGAGGTAAACTGAGCTTGGAAGAAATAGCTGAGACTTGCTTGGATGAGCTTGTCAATAGAAACTTATTGATGGTAGTGCAAACGAGGTCCAATGGTCAAATCAAAACATGTCGTATTCACGACATATTACATGATTTTTGCAAGAAGGAAGCACTAAAACAAAAGTTCTATCAAGAGATCAAAGATTCTAATAATCAGGTAACTGATCTTGACGAGCATCGTCGGGTTTGTATTCATTCGGGAGTCAAGAAATATCTCTCTTTGAAGCCTTCCGGTAAACAAGTTCGCTCATTCCTGTGTTTTGCCCCTGATCAAATTATCTTACCCAAAGAACACATATCAACAATCGCTAAATTCTTTGAATTGCTCAGAGTGTTGGAGATTAGATCCATCACTTTCGATATCTTTCCCAAGGGCCTGCTCCAACTTGCTCTCTTGAGGTACCTTGCTATCTCTTGTAATATCGAGGTCCTCCCACCGAGCATCTCCCGACTGTGGAACATGCAAACATTGATCTTTATGACAACATCAGGTATACTTGAACTGAAAGAAGATATGTGGAAGATGTATCAACTAAGACATCTGCACACAAATGCATCTGCTCGGCTGCCTCGCCCTCCATCTGGCATATTAGATAGTAGGGAAGACGTGCAAAGCCTTTCCAGGATATCACCCGAAAGTTGCACTAATGAAGTTTTTGCAAGGACTCCTAATATCAAAAAGTTGGGAATTCGGGGAAGATTAGCCGAACTTTTTGATAAGTTGTTCAACAACATCAAAAATTTAGAATATCTTACAAATTTGAAGCTTTTCAATGATGTCTACCCTGAGGAACCATCTAAAGGCAGAATAAGAAGCCTTCCTGACAAGTTCCCGATGAAGCTGCAGAAATTGACTTTATCAGAAACCTGGCTCAACTGGGATCAAATGCAAATACTAGGAAATCTGGAGAACGTTGAGGTGCTCAAGCTGAAAGAAAATGCATTCAAAGGAGAGGTCTGGGAAACAAAAGCTAGAGGCTTCAAATCTCTCAAACTCTTGCACATTGGAAAGACGGATTTGGTGACTTGGGATGCTTCAAAGGATCATTTCCCAAGGCTCACACGGCTTGTTCTTCGACACTGTGATAGGCTTAACGCAGTCCCACATGGCTTGGCAGATCTAGATAGCTTCCAGGTTCTGGAACTGTATCGTACAAGCAAGAGCGCTGCAGATTCAGCAAGGAAAATTCAGGAAAAGAAAATGCCAAAAGGAAAAGACACAAGAGCCAGTGGCAACTTTACGCTTGCTATCTATCCTCCAGATATCTTGTCGCGTACTTGAATACAAGCTCCAGCAGTGCTACCACGACAAGCTATTCGTCTCCATTTCTGTTGCTTTTGTTTTTGGTTCCTCTCATGTTGTTTGAGTTGTCTTCTATGCATGCATCAATGGAGTAGTACTCCATTTCAAATAAGCGTGGTCAATTAAGTCCTTCATTATTAATTTCGGTTTGTTCAGTTTTTTTGCGTTACGGTACCATTTCTATATTGCTTTCTTTTGTAATAAGCGTGTATCTGAATTGTAGTTTTTGAACATTCTCCTCCGATAGATGCTGCATTGCATCTTTTTTACTAGCTTTTTTTTTTTTTTGATCATCTTTTTTACTAGGCAATCCAGCTAACATTTCGTTGCTTTATGCACCTATACCTGAGGCATATTCGAAGAGCCCAACTGCTTAATTCTTGCCAGAAAATGCTTCAAAACAATCGGTCTTGTGTTTTTATGGCTCGTGGGCCTCATACTACCACCACCATACCCCCTATTTTTCCATCCTCGAGAGTAGCCAAGTCAGATTGGACTTAGATCTAGTCATATTTTTTAAAAAATCGAACAGAGTTCTTCTATCTCGAAGAAGCCGAAAGCTAAGCGGAGAAGAGAGACAAGAAAGAGTAGCAGAGGGAACAAGAAAGAATGACGAAACCAGTGGCCCTTTCTTGTCCAGTTTTTAACGAGTCAACTCTGTGCTACATCATCAAATGCAAGCCAAATCAAGAAAGGGAATTAGCTGCCTGAAAGTTCATTTTGCTGCAAACTCTTAAGATGCAGTGAACAAACACATCGCAATCGTCACCCCTGGAAATGAAACTCTAGATCGTGACCTCAACCCAATATTCAATCGGGTCTCACTGGAACCAGGCAACATTGAAGCCTTATAAAACCTCATCATACTGCACTCTCGAATAGTCATATACAATCAATATTCATGATAAATTCAACACCAAATTAAGACGCAAAAAAAGAAGAAAATATAACAAATAAAACAACAGAAAAATTGGTGAACCCAACTGTAACACCTGTGAAACCACCGCAACAGTAAGTTGCAACCAAAATAAGAAGATCAGAGGTGGCTACTCAAGAAATCACCTCCTTGTTTCTTTTTATTTTTTTTCTTCCTTTGCTTGGCCCTTTTCGTCTTTTCCTCTGCTGCTCTCTCTTCATTCTTCCCCCTGTTAGCTTTTGGCTTCCTTGAGTTTAGGAAGCAGCAGCGAGGCAGTGGCGAGGCAGAGGTTTAAATAATCCTAAATTTATTTATGTTTTTTTGTGATTCGGCTTTCTCATTCATGGAAAAGCCGCTCCAATCTGGTGCAATTCTGCACTTGAAGCTGAAGCTTTAGCATTGTGGCATATGCTTGCCATTTTACTAAAGTATTTGGCCTTGACAACATCATCCTTGAGAATGATGTATTAGTGGTTTTTCAGGCAATCTCATCGTCTAGACAGATTAACTGGAAGATTAAATCTGTTGTAGTGGGTATTAAAAAGATTGCAGCTGGTTTCAATGATATTCATTTTCAGCGTAAAAAGAGAATTGCAAATTGGGTCGCGGATTGAGTCGCTAAGTGTTGTGCAAATAGAAATCTTTGTCGGTAAATCTCAAAATTCATGGGGGTGTTTGGGTTTTAGCTTAAAACTCATGGGGAAAAATATCTTTATCCCTAAAAATATATTAGATCTCAATCATATTTACCAAGCATGACAGTAAACAAATGATGTTAAGAACAGCAGGATATAAGCCAAGGGAACTAGCACATGAGATATACACTGGATACTGAAGTGATTTAAAATAGTCTAATACTAATTTAGAAGGAGAAAGTCAATTAGTACGTGTACTAGGATGTGTAGATTGTGAAACAAAAATCATTTAAACAAATAAGGGAAAAATGAAAGCAAAAGCAACGAATTCTAAAAAGTTTGTATTATAAAAGTTTCGAAAGGTGACCGAATAAAGACCAAGCCACAAAAGAGGTTAAGATCAACATTTGCAAGAATTTAACAAAGTTTACACCAATATTTAAGAGAGTAGTTTCAACTATACCTTTTTATGGGATTGATCTAATCTTAGAAAAATATCTTAACGAGATTATGATAAGTGATAAGATTTTGAAAAACTTCATGATACACAAAAGGTCGTAACACTAAATACAAAATTTAGGAACAAAGGTTCAGCTTGGGTCAAAATAAACAAGAGTAAATTTCGAATACTGAGATGACGTGCCATGTGGCGACTAACTTTTGCAAGATAGGGATATAAATGATACATTTACAGCAATCAAAACTCAAAAATGAATCTGAAAAATAAATTCAGTCCAAAAATCACCATATATACTTGATTAAGGATTAGTTGATGAAAAATAGAAAAAGAGAGGTATAAATTACAAAAAGCAGCACATGGGTAGGAAGGTATTCCTCACGTACCTCGATCAAAACCAAAATCCAAACACTAACCCCTTTTCTTTTCTATCTTTTTACTTTTTTTTTTTTTGGTCAAGAGCCTTAAGCCACAAACAATAGTGGAATCACTTAATTGCAAAACAATGTAACCAATCATTTAGCTAAAGAATAATCAAATCATCAAAAACCTTTAAATAAACCCAAAGTTATAAGAGAATTAATACTCAAAATCATTGTTGATCCTTAATAACCTAAAAAGGGGGGTGGGGGGGGGGGGGGGGGCGGGGGGGGGTGAATTAGGTTGTTTAGGCAAGGTTAAACAATTTAAAATTTCTTAATATGGAGGGAATGTCAAGTAAGGATTGAAACAACACTAGAAACTCTTGTAGGTGATTTATCAAACACTTGGTGAGCATATGAGTATTTAACACTAAATATGCAATTAGAGTTTCAAGGTAGAATTTCAAATAGATATCTCAACAATTACCAAGCAATTAAGATGGACAATGTCTACATGAAAGTAAATAACTTGAAAATAAAAAGAATAGAGTAAGAGAAATCAAACACGATGATTTTCAAGTGGTTCGCACTCCCGGAGGTCTAGTACACCACCTAAGGTCTTCTCTTCTCTTAGGATTTTAGTAACACTTCACTATGATGCTTCTTCAAATGTTGGTGAACCAAGAACCAACTACAATTACTCTTGAGTCCACAAGAGTTGCACAAGCTCCTTCAAATGTAGGTGAAGCTTAACCTACTACTCTCTCTTCCTTTGAGTTCACAAAGGATTACAATACTTCTTCTCACAATGATTCTCTCAATCTATGTGAAAGAATGTATTACAAAGATTATGTGATAGAATAAATGACAATTGCAACTCCTATTTGAGTTTGATATTACACTTTGAAAAATGGCTTTGAATGCTCAAAAGATATGATAATGATAGCTCAAGATTTCTCAATAGGAATGATATGAAAGCTCTTTTCAAAATCTATTAATTTTGGCTTGGAGAGATGATTTTGAAGGTGAGAATGCATGGCTTAAAAAGAGGGAAAGATTAGACAAAAATCGGATTTTAAGCAAGATTTCCATATTTTCCCGTTAACTCATCCGGGCGCTGAGGCACTGATCCGAGCGCCCCGAAAGAGCATGTATCGCCCGGAAAGCTCTTTTTTGCCGGGCGTTGCACCTTCTATCCGGGCGACCGGAAAATCCTGGTAACGCCCAGATGCCAAAAGAAATGCTGAAAAGGTTTTTTTTTTAGCCCAGAAATATTTGGGCTTCTTTTTCTTTGAAAAAAAGATTTCTTAGCATTTTTTAACATCCAAGAAATTTCAAACTATTTGAAATGTATTTTTATAAAATGATTTCAAAAGCAAGAGTTTGAAATAAAAAATATTTTTTTCTACGAAAGGTTTTGAAATGAGAAAACATTATTATTATTTTTGAGAAATTTTGAGCGATGCAAATCATACTTAGGCAAGCGACAACTTTTAAGGCCGGTACCCCTTATGTCACCACTTCTCCTTCCTTGTGACTCCCTCTTTGTCTCCGAGTCAAAAACTTGAATTCTTTAGGGCTTGGATACAATTTGATAGTGCTTGGTCTTTGATCCAAAAAGCTTTCTACTCTTGATAAACACAACTTGATCTAATGTTGATGTAGACTTGCTTTGGAATGAAGGTCTCACAAAGAAGATATGTTAAAGCACAATTAAGATGTTTTGTTATTATCAAAATAAAGATTATAGACTTTTCAGGCCAACAATCTCCCCCTTTTTGATGATGACAAAACATTGAAGTTAACAAGTATGAAATAATTGAAATTTAAAGAATAAAGCTTGAATTGAGGTCTCCTCCTCAATTTGTGCTGATAAAATTTAGTCTTGATCCTGTAAAACAAAAACTCCCCCTGAATAAGTGCAATGATAGGCATATTTACTTCAATACTTTCTCCCCCTATTTGTCATCACAAAAGAGCATCTAATAGCGAATGAAGACAATAGTAGGCAACAATCAGGCATAAGACAAGAGATAAGCACAAAAAAAAATGCAACGCATTAATGAAAAAAAAAAATATCCAACCAATGTTAAAAGATAAGCAAAAAAAAAAAGCTAAGGAGTGTGTGAGGAAAGATACAACTGAAAGAAAAAAATAAATTGTTTGAGGAGAGACCACAACTTAAAGCATCCACAGACTAAGAACCAATGTGGTGATCATATAAAGCCTTCAGCATCTGCTCCATTCTGTCCAAACGATCATCTTGTGCATGCAAGTGTGCACGAATTTCATCAAGGGAAGAGGAGTGAGAGGAAGACGGTCTAGCCCTTTGTCCTTGAGAAGTGCCAACACCACTGCTGCCTTGCCGTTTCATAGGATCTCTAAAAGTGGTGGGGTCAACATCAAGGGATTCAAATACAAGAGGATCATCACTCGTATCATCACCAATATTGAGAACTCGAGAGTTATAAATTTTCAGCTTTTGCCGAGTGAGGCTAGTAACATTGAGAAGATAGGATCTATCGCTAATGGCCTCAAACTCGTGATCTCGCGGAACTTCTAAAGACTCAAAAAGGTGAGTTAAGGATACCCCATAAGCAAGTTGATTTTGAGCCTCCTTGGTATGAATGATATGGTTAATGATGATGTGTGGAAGATTGATACGTTTAGCTTCTTACATCAAATACATCAATAGTGCAGTGAATTTTGGAATTGAACCATCCTTAACTTCCCGTGGAATAATAACCTCATGAAGAATGTAAAATAGCAGCTTCTTTTCTGGAGTGAGATCATTAGTCTTAGGATATCCTAAGGAGCTTGTTCCTGTTCCTTCCCACAGAAATTCTATAACATTGGCTTCTAAATTTTCAAGAACACCTTCTGGCATACCTCTATATGAATAAAGTTTGGTGCCTTGATTAGGAATCCCAAAGGCTCTAGCAACAATACTTGCAGTTAATTCTAGTTCCTAAGACTTAACTTGACTATTCAGTTTCATGGTGGTGAAGTCTAAGTTAACATAGTAGTAGAATTCTCTAATCCATGCAGTAATGCCTTTGTTTTCAAACCTTAACATAGGTAGCCACCCTTGAGCATCTAAAAGCCGATAAATTCTAGTACCATTAAGTAAGGTGGGAGGATCTAAAATCTTACCCCATAGGATGTTTTGTTGTGGAAAGGCATCTGGAGTTACAATGATCTGAGGGCCTAAGGATGAAGATTCTCCTTGCTTGCGTTTCCTGGAGTCAGCCCTTGGTGGTGCCATTAGAATTTGAAGGTTTGAAGAAGCTTGTTAGAAGAAAGGCTTAGTTGAGGAATTTTACCGAACACCTTATATACAAGGTTTTCTAAGGATTGGATGAAGAGGATTTTTAAAGCTTTGATGATCAAAATATAAGAGTTTGATGATTTAAAGAGTGTTTTGATGCAAATAATGGTGAGTGATGGTGAAGATGTTGGTGATTAAATAGAAAAAATTGAGAGAAGAAAGAGTTTATATTTGAGAAGATGTGAAAAAGTGAGGAGAGAGGAAGGAGATTTCAGTTTTTCAAACAGCTTGATCCGGGCGATAGGCCCTTTTTTCGGGCGCCCGGATGAGGGCTGCAACGCCCGGCAGAGAGCGAGGTTCCGGTCGTTACATGCTTCTTCCGGGCGCCCGGAAGAAGGTAGTAACGCCCGGATCACTATTTTGCCGAAAAATGCAATATTTCGTCAGGTTAAGTGACCCAAAGCATTCCTAGTTCCCTTCTAATAACACAAAATTGATTCCCATGCAATGGTTTTGTAAAGATATCGGCCAATTGATGCAAAGAATCAACAAAAACAAGTTCAATATCCCCTTTTTGCACATGATCTCTTAGAAAATGATGACGAATTTCAATATGCTTAGTTCTAGAATGTTGAATAGGGTTCTTTGATAGACTTATAGCACTTGTATTATCACACCTGATAGGCACACGATCATATTCGAGACCAAAGTCAAGTAAAATTTGTTTCATCCATAGAATTTGTGCTGCACAATTACCTATAGCTACATACTCTGCTTCTGCTGTTGAAAGAGCTACACTATGTTGTTTCTTACTAGATCATGAGACTAAGGCATGTCCTAGAAATTGACAACTGCCGCTAGTGCTTTTTCTATCGATCTTACATCCCGCATAATCAGCATCGGAGTATCCTAGAAGTTCAAAAGATGTTCCTTTAGGATAAAAGAGTCCTAGATTGATGGTACTCTTTAGGTATCTAATAATTCTTTTTACAGCATTCAAGTGTGCTTCTTTCGGAGAAGATTGAAACCGAGCACATAAGCATACAGAAAACATAATATCAGGTCTTGAGGCAGTTAAATAGAGAAGGCTTCCGATCATACCTCGATATTATTTTTCATCAACAGATTTACCTTTTTCATCTTTGTCAAGTTTGATTGACGTTCCCATAGGAGTGCTCATTTCTTTTGCAGTTTCAAGCCCGAATCTTTTGATGAGTTCCTTAATGTACTTGGCTTGATTAATGAAGATCCCTTCTTTTGTTTGTTTGATTTGAAGTCCAAGGAAGAAATTTAATTCTCCCATCATGCTCATTTCAAATTCTTTGTGCATACATTCAGAAAAATACTTGCAAAGGGATTCATTAGTAGCACCAAAGATAATGTCATCAACATAAATTTGAACAAGCAAGATGTCTTTAGCTTTTCTTTTTACAAATAAAGTAGAGTCTAGTTTACTTCTAGAGAAGCCGTTGTCAAGTAGATAATTACTTAATCTATTATACCATACCCTAGGTGCTTGTTTAAGTCCATAAAGAGCCTTTTGAAGTTTGAATACATGACTTAATAAATTTGTATTTTCAAAACCGGGTGGTTGTTCAACATAAACTTCTTGAAGATATCCATTTAAGAAAGCACTTTTAACATCCATTTGATAGAGTTTGAAGTTCATAAAACATGCATATGCTAGTAACATTCAAACGGATTCAAGTCGAGCTACTAGTGCAAAGGTTTCTTCATAGTCTATTCATTCTTCTTGATTATATCCTTGAGCAACTAATCTAGCCTTATTTCTAGTTACATTACCGGATTCATCTAATTTGTTTCGAAAAATCCATTTTGTACCAATAATCGGGTAATTACTAGGTCTTTCAACTAAGGTCCAAACTTGATTTCTTTCAAATTGATTAAGCTCTTCTTGCATAGCAATAATCCAATCATCATCCAATAATGCTTCTTTGATATTTTTAGGTTCAATTTGAGATATAAAAGCTACATGTTCACAAAAAGTATTTAGATTGGAACGAGTTCTTACACCTTGTGATGGATCCCCAAGGATTTGATCATTTGGATGATTTTTGACAAATTTCCAACACTTTGGGAGATCTTGATTTGTTGATATGATTTGATCATTTGAAGTTGGTTGTTCTTCCTCTATTTGAGTATCAATTTGATTGCTTGTGGATGTATTGCCTTCTTCACTTGTCGGAATAGGTTGACTTTGTTCTTCAACTTGTTGAAAGCTCATACTATCGTCTTCATCCTTTCTTGACATAAATGGGTTAGTTTCATCAAAGTTAATATGCATAGATTCCTCAATTATAGAGGTTCTTTTATTGTAAACTCGATATGCCTTGCTTCTAGAAGAGTATCCAATAAAAATACCTTCGTCGGACTTTGAATCAAACTTACCAAGATACTCCTTATTATTTAAGATGAAGCATTTACATCCAAAAACTTTAAAATGTGAGATATTTGGAGTACGTCCTTTCCATAATTCATATGGAGTTTTCTTTAGAGAAGGTCTAATTAAAACTCTATTTAGAGTATAGCAAGCTGTATTGACAGCTTCTCCCCAAAAGTATGTAGGCAAGTTGTTTTCTTTCAACATTGTTCTTGCCATTTCTTGTAAAGTTCGGTTTTTCCTTTCAACAACCCCATTTTGTTGAGGAGTTCTAGGAGCCGAAAAATTATGCTCAATGCCATTTTGTTCACATAATTCCACAAAAGATGCATTTATGAATTCCGTGCCTTGATCACTGTGAATGCATGAAATATAGTATCCTTTCTCATTTTGCACTCTTTTACAGAATTTTGCAAATTCATTGAAAGTATCACTTTTGAAAGCAAGAAACATCACCCATGTGTATCTAGTATAATCATCAACAATAACAAAAACGTATCTAGATCCTCCTAGACTTATTACATCCATTGGTCCAAAAAGGTCCATATGAAGTTTTTGTAGAGCTTTTGATGTAGACACATGGCTAATGGTTTTAAAAGATGCTTTATGTTATTTTCCAAATTGGCATGCATCACATAAATGATCTTTTTCAAACTTGGTCTTAGGAAGACCTCTCACAAGATCCTTTCGAGAAAGTTTACCAAGTAGATCCATACTAATGTGTCCTAATCTTCTATGCCATAACCAAGAGCTTTCATTTGTTGTGATTAAGCACTCAATATTTTGGCATGATATACTTTCAAAGTCAATAATATAAACATTTTTATGTCTATTTGCAGTAAACAACACATTTTTCATTTTGTCAAAAATGGCGCAACATGATGATTTAAATTCAACTAGATAATCATTATCACATAGTTGGCTTACACTAAGCAAATTATGTTGCAATCCTTTCACAAGTAGTACATCATGAATGGATATTATTTCCAATGCTACCTTTACCAATAATTTTACCTTTTTCATTATTTCCAAAGCTCACAAAACCTTTGTAATTTTTGATAGGCTCATAGAAAAGAGATGGATCACCGGTCATATGCCTTGAACATCCACTATCAATGACCCAATTTCCTTCATACTTCATCCTTAGGGTAACCTATATACAAAAACAAAATTTAGGTCCCCAAGTTCTATTGGGTCCTATATTGTTAGTATTGACTTTTAACACTTTTGATAATCCATTTTGGTTTAAGCCAAGAAGGAATTTTGGAGTCTCTACCTATCATATTTCGAAATTTACAATGTGATGTTATGTGACCTTGTCTTTCACAATAGGTGCATGTTTTTTGAAATCCTTTAGATGTTGATGCTTCATTTGTAGATGATGATGCTTTAACAAAATAGCTTTTTAGAGATTTTTGTTTTGAAGAAGGTTCATATCCTAATCCACTTTTATCAAAAGTCATTTTTTGAGAGCCAAGCATTTTATCAAGGTTTTTTTTTCCTTTTGTAAATCTTACAAGGTTTCTATTTAATCCTTGATTTTCTTTTTCAAGCTTTTTAATTTTTGTTTGAAGATTATTATTTTCGAAATGAATTTTAAGTGCCTTTTCATGAGCAAAATTTCGATCTTTTTCAAGTAATTTATTTTCTTCTTTTAAGGTATTATTTTTTTTTTGAAGTTCATGTATCTTAATAATTTCAATTTCAAAACTATCATGCATTTTTTAGAATTCATTTTGTAATTCTTCAAAAGAACATTCATTTTCAATTAATGAGCTAGAGGTGTAATATTCAGAGTTAAAAGAATAACATACCTCATCATCTTCTTTTGTCATAAGACAAACAATGTTTTTCACTTCTTCATTTTCACTTTCCTCATCGGTTGATGCATCGTCATCAACGTATGTTGCCTTCAAGGCTTTTCCTTCCTTGGTTTTGTTTAGTTTTGGACAATTTGCTTTTATATGACCCGTCTTGTCACAATTGAAGCACCTTCCTTCTTCTTTTGATTTGTTTCTTCCTTTGTTCATAAACCTATTGTAGGGAGTTTTGCTTACCTTTTTGAATTTAAGAAATTTCTTAAAGTTCCTTGTGAGAAGAGCTATTTCATCATCATCTTCTTTGTTTTCTTCTTCTTCATCACTTGAGTAAGCCTTTGATGCAAGAAGCGCAAGTGACTTTTTATTATTCCTTTTTTCTTCTTCTCGATCTTTCCTCTTCAACTCATGGCTCATAAGAAATCCCATAAGTTCACTAAGAGTAAGAGTTTTGAGGTCTCTAGCTTCTTCAATAGCCGTTACTTTGGTTTCCCATGGCTCGGTTAAGCTTCGGAGAACTTTTCCTACCAATTCTTCATTAGAATACTCTTTTCCAAGAGATTTTAGAGCATTAACAATATCAGTAAATCTAGAAAACATTTGTTCTATATTTTCATCAAAAGACATTTTGAACATTTCATATTTATGAACAAGCATGTTTATTCTAGTTTCTTTAACTTGGTTGGTGCCCTCATATGTGACTTCTAATTGATCCCAAATTTCTTTAGCACTTTTGCATCCGAAAATTTTATTGAACTCATTTGAATCTAAAGCAAGATATAACATATTCATAGCTTTATAGTTTCTTTCACACATTTTGAAGTCATCATCATTATAATCTTTTTCCGGTTTGGGGGTAGTGATACTTTGTTCTCCTTCCTTTTTAGTTAAAGTAGGATTGATTGGTCCATTTTTTATCACATTCCAAACTCTTATGTCATTTGCTAGAATATAGATTCTCATCCTAGTTTTCCAAAAAGAATAGTTTGTTCCATTAAACAATGGTGGTCTGGAGGAAGATTGTCCTTCAACTATATTAGACATTGATGAGCTTTCCATAGTGATCCTCTACTAGATGTTAAGCTATATGTAGAGTACTAGCTCTTGATACCACTTGTTGGTCCTTAATAACCTAAAAGGGGGGAGGGGGGTGAATTAGGTTGTTTAGGCAAGGTTAAGCAATTTAAAATTTCTTAATATGGAGGGAATGTCAAGTAAGGATTGAAACAACACTAGAAACTCTTGTAGGTGATTTATCAAACACTTGGTGAGCATATGAGTATTTAACACTAAATATGCAATTAGAGTTTCAAGGTAGAAATTCAAATAGATATCTCAACAATTACCAAGCAATTAAGATGAGCAATGTCCACACGAAAGTAAATAACTTGAAAATAAAGAGAATAGAGTAAGAGAAATCAAACACGATGATTTTCAAATGGTTTGTACTCCCGGAGGCCTAGTCCACCACCTAAGGTCTTCTCTTCCCTTAGGATTTTAGTAACACTTCACTATGATGCTTCTTCAAATGTTGGTGAAGCAAGAACCAACTACAATTACTCTTGAGTCCACAAGAGTTACACAAGCTCCTTCAAATGTAGGTGAAGCTTAACCTACTACTCTCTCTTCCTTTGAGTCCACAAAGGATTACAATACTTCTTCTCACAATGATTCTCTCAATCTATGTGAAAGAATGTATTACAAAGATTATGTGATAGAATAAATGACAATTGCAACTCCTATTTGAGTTTGATATTACACTTTGGAAAAATGGCTTTGAATGCTCAAAAGATATGATAATGATAGCTCAAGATTTCTCAATAGGAATGATATGAAAGCTCTTTTAAAAATCTGAAAATTATGGCTTGGAGATATGATTTTGAAGGTGAGAAGGCATGGCTTAAAAAGAGGGAAAGATTAGACAAAAATCGGATTTTAAGCAAGATTTCTGGATTTTCCTGTTAACTCATCCAGGTGCTGAGGCACTGATCTGGGCGCCCCGAAAGAGCATGTATCGCCGGGAAAGCTCTTTTCTACCGGGCATTGCACCGTCTATCCGGGCGACCGAAAAATCCCGGTAACGCCTGGATGCCAAAAAAAATGCTGAAAAGGTGTTTTTTTTTAGCCCAGAAATATTTGGGCTTCTTTTTCTTTGAAAAATAGATTTCTTAGAATTTTTTAACATCCAAGAAATTTCAAACTATTTGAAAAGTATTTTTATAAAATGATTTCAAAAGCAAGAGTTTGAAATAAAAAATATTTTTTTCTACGAAAGGTTTTGAAATAAGAAAACATTATTATTATTTTTGAGAAATTTTGAGCGATGCAAATCATACTTAGGCAAGCGACAACTTTTAAGGCCGGTACCCCTTATGTCACCACTTCTCCTTCCTTGTGACTCCCTCTTTGTCTCCGAGTCAAAAACTTGAATTCTTTAGGGCTTGGATACAATTTGATAGTGCTTGGTCTTTGATCCAAAAAGCTTTCTACTCTTGATAAACACAACTTGATCTAATGTTGATGTAGACTTGCTTTGGAATGAAGGTCTCACAAAGAAGATATGTTAAAGCACAATTAAGATGTTTTGTTATTATCAAAATAAAGATTATAGACTTTTCAGACCAACAATCATCAATCAAAGTTGGTAAGAAACTAACGCCTCAAATGAAAAACCTATTTCATTTTCCCTAACTTTCACAAGCTAGAAGATTTGAATCCTTGCTTGCTAAGCTTTTCTCCTTTTCTCCTTCTCTTTCCTTCCCTCAGGTTGCATTGTCTAATGAAGAAAAATGGTATGCCACAATTTGGAATTGTCTAGATATAAGATATTTACTATAAAATGCCATAATTAAAAAATGGCCGCTTTAGGGTTATTACAAAAGTTACATGAAGAGAAAGGATTCTAACCAGGAATCTCTTGACAAGTATCGTCGTGTTTGTGTTCATTCAAGTGTTAATAGCTTTCTTAGAAAACAATTACCATCATTCTTGTCCTTTACCTCAGATGAACTTATCATGTCCACAAACCACATATTGACCATCCCTAAAGTCTTTGAATTGCTCAGAGTGTTGGAAATTAGGTCCATCACTTTCAATATGTTTCCCTGGGACCTACTTCAATTGGCTCTTTTTAGGTACATCTCTATTTCTTGTAAAATCAAGGTCTTCCCATCAAGCATTTCAAGGCCATGGAATATGCAAACAATGGTCTTTATGACAACATCACTTACACTTAGACTAAAAAGACTGTGAAAGATGTATCAACTAAGATATCTATGCACAAATGCATTTGCTCTGTTGCCTCGCCCTCCATCTAACTCACCAGACAGTAGGGAGAACGTGCAAAGTCTTTCCACAATATCGCCTGAGAGTTGCACTGAACATGTTTTTGCAAGGGTTCCTAACATCAAAAGATTGGGAATTCGGGGAAAATTAGTCGTGCTTTTTGATGATTTGTTCGACAATGTTGGAAAATTACAATACCTTACAAATTTGAAACTTTTCAATAATGTCTACCATGACACACCTTCTGTTCGCACAACATTGAACCTTCCTCCGGCACACAAGTTCCCATCGAAGTTGCAGAAATTGACTTTATTAGAAACCTCGCTTTGCTGGGAGGACATGCATATACTAGGAAACTTGGAAAAGCTTGAGGTTCTCAAGTTGAAAGACAACGCATTTAAAGGAGAGTTGTGGGAATCAAGAGATGGAGGCTTCCCTTCACTCAAGCTCTTGCAGATTGGAAGGACAGATTTGAGTACTTGGATTGCTTCAAAGCATCACTTCCCAAGTCTTGCACGTCTTGTTCTTCGACACTATGATAAGCTTGACGCAGTCCAAGCTAGCTTGGCAGATATAGCCAGCTTCCAGGAACTGGAACTCTATCGTACAAGCAAGAAAGCTGCAGCTTCAGCCCGGGAAATTCATAAGAAAAGAATTCCAAAAGAAGGCCAAGACACCAAAACCAATGTCGGGTTTAAGTTGGCTATCTATCCTCCAAATATTTGATTGCATACTTGAACACATGCTCCATTTTAGCTGCAGTAGTCTTGGTTCCTCTCCTGCTGTTTGAGTTGTCATCTAAGCATCAATGGAGCAGTACTTTTCATTTCAAATAAGCATGCTTTGACTTCCTCAGTGGAAGTCATTGGCCTGTAATGTCATAAAATTCTGTTTCAAGACTTCTATTTTACTGCAGTAGTTTCGGTTTCTTTGGAGTGCTGCATATTCTCTGGAACATTTCTGTATTACTTAAATTTGTAATGAGCATGTCTCTGATTTCCTTTTGAAAAATCTTTAAATTGTAGCTTCCTAAGAATTCTCCATCAATAAGTGCTCCATTGCATCTGTTATAGTTGATAGTCTTGTCAGCTTATCCAGTAGCATTATTCTTGCCAAGTATCAAAATAATCAAATAAATGGAACAACTTTTATGCATGTCTAAGTAAACATTAACAAAATGTTCATACATTACAACAAATTGGTACACACAAATTATTTGTTCCAATACATTATCACGATTTCCATAAAATTAAAAGACAATGAATTACCACCAAAGTTGTGACAAACAGAGAAGAACACAAAATGTTCATACATTCAGAAAAAAGAATAGAACATCAATCAACATAGTGAAATAACTGAAACTGGAATGACATGTCTAAATTGAAATGTCTGACAGGTGGCGAACGTGCAACATAAGAGAACATGAGTGGGCAGAATGGTAAAGCTATGGTTGCCGATAGAACTTCAACTTCAGCTTCCTGGATAGATCTTGTGAGGCCGCTTCTGGAAAGACACAATATTGAACACGTACCTGTGATCCAATCTGAAGAATATGAACTTTGTTCTTTCATATTCAGCTAAGAATTTCTATTTGTTGTCCCTGAAAGGGAGAAAGCGGTAGTAATAATCAGTGTAATAGGTGATTATTGCTTGATAACGCCTGAAACTGTTATCACGTTTACAATACGAATGAAAGGCTTCAATTGACAGTATTGTGACAAGGTAGATAGATAGTCATAGATATCAACTTACTCTTAACATTTAGATTGGAGAAGGAAAGGAAAGGATTTTTTGTTTAGATTGGAGAACAAAGAAAATGAAAGGAAATGATAATTTTAACTATAAAGTTACTTAAATACCATTTTCATATTTATTGTTTCTTTCCTTCATAAAATCTCAAAATTGAGAAAACAAACTTACCCCTCCCATCATTTTCTTTCTTCTCAAATATGTAACGCAAACAAACCCTAATCCTTCCGTAACCTTTTCTCCCTTTCAAAAGTCAATTCAAATAACGGAAGGAATTCCTAACCCCTCCCTTCCCTTTCCTTTAAAGAGTGCAATCCAAATGCATCCCATGCCAAAATATTACAAGTACTACCTTGTTGATTGCCACAATTCAGCCTAAACTCCCAAAATTTATAGATAGTAGTGCCAAAGTTTTGGTGATAGTCACCTATCGTTTCAGAGGTGAAGGTGAAATGATTTTCAGTTGTCAGTAATAAATAATCCCGTCAATCTCTTGCTAGACTCAGTGCAGTGTGATGAATACCTCAGTATCAGATAAATAAATAAGTAAATATAAGTAGATATACATACAGGTTAATGAGTCCAATTTCTTTAGCTGTCATGAACATGAGCACATTCAAATTCCCCATCCGAGTTGAGTTTGTTCATCATAAAAGGTATTAAGGCTGAGTTCCTCATTACTGAACTTCACTAGTTCTTGATGTATTTTCCAGGCTGAATCTGCTACAAACCGACTGCACCACTTCACCTCAATCATCTTCAGGGTTAGAATGTTTCCTAAACCGAAAGGAATCTTCTTCAGTAGCTCATAGTGATACACCACTAGTCTCTCAAGGCAGGGAAAACTATCCTCATTAGCACTCCAATCTTTAACCTTCAGCTTATCTAATTTTAACATCCTGAGCTTTGGGAAGCACTCATCTCCCACTTCCCACCTTTCACCCTCAAATGCGTAGGTCACTAATTTGAGGACTTCCAAGTTGGGTAGCTTTGCAATTTTTGAGACTTCATTCCATGGCATGCGGAAATATCCCAGTGTCAACTTTCTGAGATTTGAGGGGAAGTGAAATTCACACGAATATTTCCTACCACCCTTGTACCACACCGTCAGTGATTCAAGTTGGGTGAGAAAGTCTAACAAGGAAAATCAATTGCAATTTCTGGAATCATCCAATGAGTCGAGAAATTTGCATCCTAGTTTTCGAAGCCTTGGTAGCCTTCTCAATATCTTCTCCATATCGTCACCATATGAAAGAATTGGTGTCGAGAGAGTTTGCAGATTTTCCAGTAGCGAGGAGTTCTCAAATCTACGATTGTGCAAACTAAACAAGCACGGCTTCCTATACACAGATGCCTCAACCTTGCCATATCCCAAATCGAATCTGGAACAGTAACTTCTTCTCTTGGTCCTTGGACAATAAAACTTTCTAGGTTCAATAGGTTGGCTATGGATGACGGTATAGAATTTGTTTTACATCTAAGTGTTAACTATCTTAAAACAACAAGCATACAGACTGCTTCAAAAGAATCGTCAATGATGATAGCTTCAAATTCCAGTACTCTAAGAAGCTTAAACTTCTCAGACATGAATGAGATATCATAAGAATACCTTTGTTGATGATCAAAGACAAAGAAGAGCAGGGATCGAACACGTGGCCCTGAAGGCTCTGACATGAAGAAATTCCGCCTCTTAGAATCGAGGGACAACCAACGTCGGTCATAAATTTGGTCATCATCAGAATCTGGAAAATGTTCATCATTCCCGTCTATATGTTGCCAAAAGTTCGCATCTTTAGCTTTCACCAAGCATAACTCACGGATGAGATTGTGAAGATGACAACTTTTGACCCCGCCTTTCCAGTTTACTTCAGCAACACTTACAAGGTTTTTACGGATAAGATCCATCAAGTAATCCTCGGCTACATCCTCTAAGCTCTTTGTATCAGAATGTCGTACAAAGCCTTCAGCAATCCATAATGATATCAGCATTCGAACTGGAATCATTGTGTCCTCATGGAATCTTCCAAAGTAGAGAAAGCATGGTTTTAAATGATCTGATAGATATTTGTAACTCAATTCCAATATACCACTTGTGTCCAAGCTATCTACGGGATCAAGATAAAGTGAATTTAGAATTTCTGCTACTTGTTTCCACCGGTCCTCATTCTTTTCCATCGTTTTAAGAATTCCAACCGTCAAATCAACAAGAAGAGGTATTCCTCTGCAATTTTTCGCAATCATATTTCCAATTTCCTGTAGTTCAAGAGGGCAGAGTTCTCCCACAAATACTTTTCTCTTAAATAAATCCCAGCACTCGTCATCATTTAATGAACCAAGGAAATGTATCCGGGAGTTTATTTTATCTGCCACATCAATTTGTCTAGTAGTAAGCAAAATTCTACTTCCATTCCCATCATCTGGAAAAAATGGTCTTATACCCTTCAATGCTTTAATACTCCACACATCATCCAGTACAATTAAGTATCTGTTGTTCCTTAGACATCCATGCAGCCTCATGGCCAACGGTTCGATACTCCAGTGATCACTAGTAATCTGATTTACAGAATATAGAATTTGCATAAATAAGTTCCTTTGCTCATATTTTTCAGAAACAACGCACTAGCCTATAATATCGAAGTAAGCTCGAACAGAATCGTTAACATACAACGTCCTTGCCAATTCCACCCATACCAACGATAGAGACAACCTGCCGATGAGGCCTTTACTTGTCGTTGAGAAGCAGGTCACATAATTTGGATGTCTCATCCTCCAAACCTACAACAATTTCGTCCATCATTGAATTTCCTGTTTGTGATTAATCATGACTTTACCTCTTTGCAATATGAAGAAACTGGGGTATCAACAGTTGAAATCGTTTGCCTAACAATTCAGAATCCATTTTAACAACATATGTAAAGGAAACCTTGAAAGCCACCTCCGCAAATCGAGTGATCAATAAAATTTTACTCCCTCTGTTGCTTTTCCGAAGAATTGCTCTCAATACATCTAGTGCTTGAATATACCGCATATTTTCCACGACAATGAGACACCTGAAACCGGAAAGAGATTTGTATAATCCCTCAGCTAATTCTCTGTCACTCATTTCAGATACTACACCCTCCAATTTATATTCTTCCTGTCCCTTCATGAGACTACTTCGAATATCAAGCAGAATCTTCCTTTTATCTTTTTCATACGATTGTGAAATCACATACCGCCCACGAACATGAAGGCGATCAATAACATTGAGATCATTATAGATTTCTGTTCGGTATCAGGGCAGTGGAATGACAAGGGACAAACAGTATAACACAGCTAAAATATGAATGAGAACAGAGAAAGTAGAGACACAAGATTTTTACGTGGAAAACCCTCAAACAAATTAAGGAAAAAACCATGGGTAAGTATAGGAGGATTTTCACTATGCTGTAAAAGTATTGTACAACACCTTCTCTCTAATACAAGGAGAGAACTGTTACACTCTCACTTATAATAGGAGAAACTTACTCTCACTCAAAGAACTATAGAAGAAGAAAGAACACTCAAGAAAACTCACAATGTTTTCTCTCTATTTTGGAATGATATTGTAGGTACAAATGAGCCTCTATTTATAGGCTCATTTCATTACTATGCAAATAATGTTTTTCCATTTTTGCCCCCAGCATCATCATTTTACTTTTTCTTATTTTTCTTCACTTTTCCTTCTTTTATTATTTTGACAACTTTTCCACCGAAAGTTGGCTTTGCTTTCGGTGGGTAGTGCAACAATCTCCCACTCAAAATCAACCTTTTGGTGGACTTTACAAATCTCTCCATATTTGCCATTTCATGTTGCTTATGTCTTCGCTAGGCTACAAGAAGATCTACTCCAAACAAACTTGTCAACATTGATTGGCTTTGTCATGACATCTGCAAGATTGTCGTTGGTGTGAATCTTTTGCATATCCACACTTCCTTCCTCCACTACTTCACGAACAAAGTGATATTGAATCCCTATGTGTTTCGTCCTGGAATGAAAAGCTGGATTCCTTGCAATGTGCAAGGCACTCTGACTGTCACAATACAAGGGAATTTTCTCTTGTTTGTGCCCGAGCTCCTCCATTAACCTTTTAATCCAAATTGCTTCTTTACAAGCGTGTGTAGCCACCATATATTTAGCCTCTGTTGTAGATAAAGCTACAACAGTCTGTAACTTAGATACCCAGCTTACCGCGCCTCCTGCAAGTGTAAACACATAGCCTGTAGTGGATTTTTGTTTGTCAAAATCACCTATAAAATCTGAATCAACATAACTATTGATAGTAAGTTTCGATCCTCTATAACATAATGCAACATCCGAGGTTCCTTTAATGTATCTTAGGATCCTTTTAACCGCGTTCCATTACTCTCTACCAGGATTCGCCATGAACCGACTGACTGAGCTGACTGCTTGAGCAATATCTGGTCTCGTACATATCATAGCGAACATGAGACTTCCCACTGCTGATGTATACAGTACTCGAGACATTTCCGTCATCTCTGCTTCATCACTAGGGCACATACTTGAGGATAATTTATAATTAACAGGAAGTGGGGTTGAGATTTCCTTACAATCTTGCATGTTGAAGCGCCGCAAGATTTTCTTGAAGTAATTCTTCTGGGAAATCCATATTTTCCTGCCTTCTCTGTCTCGGTGAATTTGCATCCTTAAAATCTTGTTTGCCGGTCCCAAATCCTTCATATCAAACTCCCTAGCCAATTGTGCCCTCAATTCTTGAACTCGATCTTTGCTAGGGCATGTTACCAGCATGTCATCCACGTACAACAACATAATGATCAAATCATTATCTTCAAACCTCTTGTAATACGTACAATGGTCTGAATTGAGTTTGTTATACCCGAGGCTAATTATGAAGGAATCAAATCTCTTGTACCAGCATCTCGGCGCCTGCTTTAGACCGTACAGAGATTTGGTCAACCTGCAAACCAAGTTTTCTTTTTCTTTCTCAACAAAACCTTATGGTTGAAGCATGTAAATCTCTTCTTCAAGTTCACCATGAAGAAAAGTTGTCTTTACATCTAATTGTTCTAGATGTAAATCAAATACAATACACATGGCCAAGACTACTCTGATAGTTGTAAGTCTAACCACAGGAAAAAATATTCCGTTAAAGTCAATACCTTCTTTTTGAGCAAATCCTTTCACTACCAGTCTTGCACGATCTCTCTCCACTTGGTCATTTTCATCTCGCTTAATCTTGAATACCCATTTGTTACCGATGGCTTTCTGTCCAGGTGGTAGAGGAACAAGCTCCCATGTCTTGTTTCTATGCAGAGCTTCAATTTCTTCCTGCATTGCTGTCATCCACAAAGCCACATTGGGACTATTCACAGCCTTGTGAAAGGTAAATGGCTCTCCATCCTCCGTTAGAAGACAATATGCAGCATTGCTCGCCATGACATAGTCTGGGTGCCAGAGCGGAGTTGATGTTTGACGCGATGACCGTCGAACATCTATAACCTCAGCCTCATCTGATTCTTGTTCCTCGTGCTCTGGTGCTACTTCAGAAGAAACATCTTCTTTTCCTGGGTTATCTTCGATCTGTACTATGGTAGTCTCCTTTGTAATGTTGTTGTCATTTTCACTTTGCAGTTTATCTTCTACAAATATCACATCTCCGCTGATGATAATCTTGTGGGCAGTAGAATCCCACAAGCGATACCCCTTAACACCATCAGTATATCCCAAGAATATGCATTTCCTGGACTTTGGATCCAGTTTTGTTCTTTCTTGGGAATTATACATCACGTATGTCGAACATCCAAATACGTGCAAGCTAGAATAATCTGCGGGTTTTTCGGCTCCACATTTCCATTGGTGTTTTCAACTCAATTGCAGTTGATGGTGACCAGTTTATCACGTAACAGGCGGTTCTGGCTGCTTCTGCCCAAAATAATTTGGCTAGTCCTGCAGTTTCCAACATAACTCTCATTCTTTCAAGAAGAGTTCTGTTTATCCGCTCTGCTATACCATTTTATTGAGGTGTGTGTGCGACAATGAACTGCCTCTGAATGCCTTCTTGCTTGCAAAATGTCAGTAAGTTCCCATCAGTGTATTCTCCTCTATTGTCCGTCCTCAGATACTTGATCCTTTTTCCGGATTCAAGTTCCACCAGCGCTTTGAAAGTTTTGAATATTGGAAACACATCTGACTTGTTCTTGATTGGATACACCCACAGTCTCCTAGAGAAATTATCAATAAATGATACAAAGTATTTGGCTTCTCCTAGGGGCAAAACCGGCGATTCCCAAACGTCTGAATGGATCAAGTCTAGAATGTGTTTACTTTTGGCAATAGATATCCCAAATTTTAATCTATGCTGCTTACTGGTAACATAGTGCTCACAGAAAGGTAAGTTTATCGTCTTGAGCCCGGGTAGAAGATTACGTTCAGCGAGAATCTTCAAGCCACGTTCTATCATGTGGCCCAATCTGCGATGCCACATAATATTTGATTCTTCTTGTCTGGCTAATGCAACTGATGCATCTGCCTCCTGCAACGTATCTCCCAAAAGCATGTATAGATTTACCGCTATCTTTTCTGCCTTGATCACCACAAGCGCTCCTTTGACGACCTTCATGATCCCATCCTGGATATGGGTCTTGCAGTCAAGGTCATCCAATTGTCCAATAGACAATAGGTTATTTTTCAAGCCCTTCACATGTCGTACTCCTTGAATGGTGCGAATGGTACCATCATACATTTTTATCTTGACTGCATCGATGCCAGCAATCTCCAAGGCATGATCATTACCCATGTACACAGATCCCCCAGAGGTAGGTTCATATGTGTGGAACCATTCTCTACGAGAGGTCATATGCCATGTTGCTCCCGAATCCATTATCCAAGAATCAATGAGCTCCTTTCTGCCTTCTGATACAGTTGTTGCTTCGCTGTATAAAATATCTCCTTCATCAGGTACAGTCGCAACACATCCCTGAGAATTTGTCACCTCGGGATTCTTTTTGTTACTCCAACAATCCTTCTTGACGTGCCATTTCTTGCCATAATTGTAGCATTTGATATTCTTTCTACTCTTGGACTTTGATCTACCATTGTTGTTGTTCCCACTCGAGCCACGTTCTGTTGATCTGCCTCTCACCATTGGTAGTGCCTCTGCTTGTTGTCAACTTTCAGCTCTATCTTCTTTACTTTTGCGCCTAGTTTCCTCTTCCAAAACAGCAGCTGCAACATCATCAAAAGTAACAGACTCTGAAAAAACATTGTTAGTGTAACTAATAATGAGTTGATCATACGAATCAAGTAGACTTTGAAGTAGAATCTCAGCACGTTCAAGCTCCTTTATTATCTGTCCCAACGCAGTTAGTTGAGAAAATAATGTATTTAAGGTATTGATGTGATTCACTCATTCGAAGAGTATACAATTTTCTCTTTAAGAAAATTTTGTTGTGAAGTGACTTGACCTCGTACAGATTGGTTAGTGCATCCCAAATTTCCTTTGTTGACTTCTTTTCCTCCACGCTTGACAATACCGAATCTGCCAATGCCATATGCAAATTAGCCATAGCGTTGTTATCCATTTTTGTCCACTTATTGTCATCTGTCACCTCCTCTGGCCTGTCTCCGATTGCTGTCAAACAATTTTCCTTTATCAAAATTGCCTTCATCTTCAATTTCCAAAGGAAAAATTTGCTCCCATTGAACTTCTCAATTTCAAATTTTGCTGCCATAGTGTTAACGACGATATGTTTTTCAACTTGAACCGGTTCTCACTATTTCACTATAAATAGTACCGTACACGTGAATAGTACCAAAACCATATACGGGAATAGTAACATGACCGTATACGTGAATAATACTATATTGTATACATGAATAGTATTATACTGAATTTATGAATAGTAACTGTGAACAGTAACCCTGTATGTATACCAATGACCCGTAACCGGTGGATTTGATACCACTGTTGGGTATCAGCGCAACGGAATAATAAGGGACAAACAGTATAAGACAGCTAAAATATGAATGAGAATAGAGAAAGTAGAGAAGCAAGATTTTTACGTGGAAAACCCTCAAACAAATTAAGGGAAAAAACCACGGGCAAGTATAGGAGGATTCACTATGATGTAAGAATATTGTACAACACCTTCTCTCTAATACAATGAGAGAACTATATCACTCTCTCTAATAATAGGAGAAACTAAACTCTCACTCAAAGTAAAATAGAAGAAGAAAGAACACTCAAGAAAACTTACAATATTTTCTCTCTATTTTGGAATGATATTGTTGGTGCAAATGAGCCTCTATTTATAGGCTCATTTCATTACTATACAAATAATGTTTTTCCATTTTTGCCCCCAGTATCATCATTTCACTTTTTCTTCTTTTTCTTCACTTTTCCTTCTTTTATTATTTTGACAACTTTTCCATCGAAAGTTGGCTTTGCTTTCGGTGGGTAGTACAACAATTTCCTCGGCTGGAGAAGTCTTACCGGCCGCAGGCACGTAGAGGATGGAGACGATTTCTATCTGCTCTAGCTCCGAGGTAAGATGATCTACGATATTCTCCTTGTCATAAATCCTCACTTTAGCCTTCACAATAAGTCTGATCTCTTCTAGGATATCATTGAACCAAAATTTATGGTACCAGGTAGATCCAACTCTGCAAAGAGAGCAATCGGTGACATATTCTATCTCGTACACTACACGCATGATGCGTGTTCTGAGTTCCTTAAATTCTTCATTCCTCTTGTGAAACTCTTCTATTTCTGTGGGTGACAATTCCCCATCTTCGTCAAGTTCTTCGATGTCCATGACACAGTGAGCTTTCAGGGAAGGTAGCAGCTCTGCAACTGTTGCAATTTGATGCTTTAAGAGAGCAACTGAAGCAGCCTTTTGGTTCAGAAGCTCCCTTAGATTTTCCACCACATAGTCAATAAAATCAACGTTCTCAGTTGTTGGGAAGTTGGATCGTGGTGGCTTTTGAATTTGATCATATACCTTCTTGCCTTCTTTCTTCACTTGCTCAATCTTGTCCACTAAATCAAGAAGCCTGCGGTTCATTTCCTGTGCCATGTCTTCATCCATTTTATTGACATCAAATGAAGAAATGATTGATGCTGCTTCATTGGCCATGGATTCAAGATTCGCCAATAACCCATTCGTAACAAATTGCTGTGGAGGATCCTCAAGAAATGCTCTCAGGAAGTGGAGGTTCTCCAGAATGGTAGAAAGATTATCATTCTTCATGAAAGAAGCCGTCTCTGGAGATTCAAGGTGTCCTAAAAGAGCATCAACAACAACAGAAGCTATTTCTCTGTCTCTCAAAATCTGTGCTTTCAATGCAGAAGTGGCAGAGCTTGGAAATTAGATAATAGAGGAACTGAAGAAGCTTGGGACTTTGATATGTCAACGGCTACAGTTGATGAGTGAATGCATTTAGAAATAGTGTTTTTTAGCGTTTGATAATATTTTTTTAATTTCAAGATGAATTAGTAAAATAGTAATAAATATAGCCATTACAAAGAATATGATCACTGGAAAGAAAATTAATCTTTAAAGTCTACATGTTGAAATATAAAAATTTAAAATTTAAAAATAAGAAAACTAACAATAATATATTAGTTTGATAGTTAAAATAGAAAGTCTTATTGGAGTAAAAATGAAGTAGGTGATCCATAACATAGAAAATAGCCATTTTAACTCCCTATAATAGAAGAAAAATAAAGTGTCAGTTGGAGATGACCTTATATGTGAATAGAGAATATCACGTCGAGACCCAATTTGAATACAATGATAAGAATTATAGGGTTTTATTCTAAAATTAATTGATATGACATTTATTAATGTAGCACTTGTATTCTTCAACTCTTTTCAACTTATTTTTCAGGGAAGAGACAAAAACCTTTGAAGTCAAATCTATCTAGCACGCAAGATTTGCCCATTTTTAATATGGAAACATCATTAAGGGATATATCGTGCTTACAAACACTTAAAAAGGATAGTTGGACTTACAAAAAAGATATGAATTAGACAAAAAATGATACGTATTATTATCACGTTTATCAAGTTCATGACACCGAAGGATTATTACCTACAATCGTCAAATCATCTACGTGCGACAATAAAAGAAATTCCATTTCAAAAAGTAAATGAAAATAATTTGCTTTAGATTGAGCAAACTAAAGCGAGTTCAAGTAGTAGAGTTTAGACTATTGGCGGATGCTTGCTTTATATGCGTGTGTATGTATGTATATACACATACCTTTTTATGAAGATTACCATGTAAAAAGGCAATGTCCATATCACTTGATAGAGTTCTCAAATTTTAGCGACTACAATAGCAAGCAATTAGAAACAAGTACTGGTAGGTTTCTATCATCACCATGCCCGCTAACATTATAGGCTTAAGACGGAAGATGTTATTTGGCCAAAAAGACTACGCTAACCTAGCACGCAAAGCATCCTGAAAACCACGATATGCAAAGTAAGTCAATACACTAAGGTGGCGACTGGTATTCTGAAATGAATTTAGATTCCGTTTGTTTGCCGTAAAATAATTTATTTGTGAAAAATATTTTCCTGCAAAATAAAATATTTTACAGTAGATAGGAATGAAATAAGTGGAGGAATGAGATAAAAGTAGGTATAGAATGAATATGGTATAGAGTTTGTCATACATGGTATTCTCATATAGGAATAAATATATTGATTTCAAACCCAAATTAATTTGGTAGTCAGTATACCATAGTAGCATTAGGAATGACTTTCAGAAAATGATAAGATTACTTTTTTTATTATTATTATATAGATGTAATTATCTATATAATACTAATAAATATAATAATTATAATGGAAATAATAGTAGTAGTAATAATAATAATTTGACATTTTGTTAGTATATTACATTTATATTTTAAAAGAGTATTTTAGTCATTTGACAAATAATAATATTATTAATATCAGTAAATAATAATAAGGCTTATCATTTTGTTATTATATTTATGTTTCATTTTGAAAAAGACATTTTGATAATTTGACAAATGAATTTATTTCCACGAACATGAGAATGAGTTAACATCATGTGTTTTTGTCAGAATTTGCTAATCCCAAATTGGAAAAAATCTGAATTCCTAGGGGAATGCGATTCCAAGGTTTATTATATCATACAAAATATGAGAATGAAAATTAAAATCGAAAGTGTTATTTTATTCTCAACTCATTTCATCATATTAATCGTGACTTAAATCCATGAATAAAACTCAAACATTTCAATCATTTGGAAAGGGATGTCCCAGCTGAATATATGAACGTTAGGTTTTATGGATTTCCACTTTATGGACCTTGCTCTTAGTGTGCAACGAGCTTGGAGAGTACCAATTTTTAGTTTCTTACTTATCCAATACTTAAAAGTGAAGAATTTAAGCACTATCTATGACATCTTCATAAACTGTTAATATAAAGACTAACTTGAGAATTTTTAATGAATAAATTATTGGGTTGGTCCCTCATATATGTAGAGAGTTAAATAGTCTTTTAACTATTCATTTAAGAAGGCCTAACACATTCTTAAAGTAAGTACTTGATCTCTGAGCTTTTATGACCTATATTTAGAAAAATATAAAGGTGAATAAAAAAACCTGTTAGAATATATAATTTTTCATATTGAAAAATCATAAATTTTTAGATCATTTAATAAGATCATGGGTTACTACACTTGACACCAATTGGTTTTAAGATTGAAACTCATGATTCTTAACATGATATCGGAGCATGGCCATTGATCCAGTTTAATTCATTAACGTACAACCCATCTCAAATCAAGTCCATTTGTGTTTAATCTTTTGTGTGTGTTATATTTTACGCATCTTCAATCTTTCACGTGTGTCTCACCTGTGTTCAACTTCCATATGTATAAATCTACCATGTGTATTCAATCTTTCACTACAATAAATTTCGAAAAGGGACACGCACATTTCCGTCTTCTTTTTGTCTCCAGTCTGAAAAGGAGATGAAACGGAGACGGAACTCGGTTGTGGCCTCTCGAATCATCGCAAATTTTGAATTTTGATTCAAATGGAGATGAAAAAATATTTCGTCCCCGTTTTGTCGCAAATGATGTTCGTCTCCAAACCGTCTCCTATTCGTCTCCCTCACATTTCGTCACCTTTTTGTCTTCATTCCGTCTCCCTCACATTTCGTCTTCGTTCTGTCTGTTGGGTGTATTATTTGCATATTATTTCAACACCTTTTTACTTAATTTTTGTTAGCTCTCGCGTGATCTATGAGGAATTTTATGGGTTTTGCATTTTTTTGTGATCAATATGTGAGAAAGTCTGAGTTTCTGAGCAAAAATTGGAGAGAATTGCCAAGGACCAAGGTGCATTGAAGCCTGGAAGGTATTTGACGTGCGAATTTACAACTGATCGGTCATAGCGCAGCTGCGCTGTGTCGCAGGAATTTTTAAAGAAACTTGCCATGGTTATTTTTGGTAAAAGACAAAGAGAGTAAAGCTCTAGCATATAAAAGAAAAGTTTGAGACAGAAAAGAGGACAGCCGTTTTTGGAGAAAAAGAACGTGCTAGAGAAGGAGAGAACGCGGGAGACAGAAGCTAACGACGAAGAATCATTTTGGAGACAGATTTTGACGACGATTCTTCTTAAAATCACTAGTTTTTATCTGTCTCTCATGATGAACTATATTCAACTTTGGATTTTGATTACTTTCGTTATTATGTTATAAACTATTTTTCTAAGGCTACGATATAGCCAGATTTTGAATACTTGAATTCTTTTGGTTTAATTGATTGATGAGCTATTTCAATTCTATGTTGAATATTTCATTCTAAACTTAATGCTTGTGATTGTTTGGCCAACAATTGCATGGTTTGTAGTTTGGTTTAAGACTGAGAAATAATAATTGAATTAGACCATGTTTGAAATATCATTAAATCGTCATAAGATAGAGATATTTATGACATCTAGTGCAGCACTTGAATTTCTAGGGCTTAATGAGTTTCATAAGTTTACAGTTATCACATTAGCGAAATTGCTGGCAACATAGGGAATAGACATCAATTGAATTCAATCAATAGATTCAAGTAGGATAAATCTTGGTGAAGTCGAAAATCCTAGAGCATTCTAATTATTGGATTACCATCTTTTGTTGATTTCATAATTGCTTAAATTGTTATTTTTATAAGTTCCGTAGTTTTTAACTTTTATCTACAATCTCTCAATTTTTTAGTATCCAAATAAAGTTAGAGCTAAACCAATTTTAATACATAGTAATCACAGTTCTCGTGGGAACGATATCTACTTACTACTTTATTATTTGTTGCGATACATATGTTTGTGTTAGATTTTACACAACACCGTCTCTTTCACATTTCGTCTCCTTTCCGTAGCATTTTTTTAATTTTTTTTAAAATAATATAAAATAAAAAAGTTGTAAATTTTGATTATGTCAAATTTGCTATAAGAATTGAAATTAAAAAAAAATTATACTAATTATATATATATATATACTCACAATATATTTACATATATGAAAAGACAAAAAATTAATAAATAAAGCTGAATTTTTTTAAAAACAACTTAAAATCATGATTGAACTACAATATATATATATATATATATATATATATATATATATATATATATACACAAATATGAAAGAAAAACATCAAATAAAGCTGAAATTTAAAAAAAAAAGAGGTTAAAATCATGAAAAAAAACTACTAAAACTATATATATTTACCTAAATCTATTATTTATACATACATATATATGACATATATACATAATACATATATAATCCCAAAAAACGTGAAAGTATAAAAAAAATTCTAAAATCATAATACATATACATATAATTGGCATTATTTAAATTTAAAAATTTAAATACAAGTAAAAAAAAAGAATTACCTTAAAATGAGGCCAAAAGTGAGTGAACTCTTGAAAGTATGAGGTAAGAGTAAGGGGGGTTATGTATAAATTTTTTTTTTTTTGAATTTTCCCCCAAAAGATTTTTTATTTGGTGGGGGGGGGGGGGGGGTGGGGGGGGGAGGGGAGGGGGTGGGAATTCAAAATTTCCAGTCACTTGAATCATGTGAAAGGACTTGACACATTTTTTTAATATATATATAAATAAATGTTCGTCTTCCGTCACCAAAATTGGAGACGGACCCTTGATACTTTTGGTTTAATTTGTTTAAATTTTTTCCCAAAAATCTTGAACCATGTGCCAAGTCCTTTCATAAGGACTTGACACATTTTTTTTTTATATATATAAATAAAGGTTCGTCTTCATTCCGTTACCAAAATTGGAGACGGGCCCTTGGCACTTTTGGTTTACTTTGTTTGAATTTTCCTCCAAAAATCTTTTGGGGGGCAAATTCAAACAAAAAAATTATACATTTTTGGATACGAACTCTTGGCACGTTTTTTTTTTATATATATATTTGTTTGAATTTCCTCCCCTCCCCCCCAAAAAAATCTTTTGGGGGGAAGTTCAAACAAAAAAAAAATTATTCATTTTTGGAAACGAACTCAAAGTTCCGTCTCCCTTTTGGAGATGGAACCTTGTGTCCATCTCCATTTTGGAGATGGACACATTGCTCTCTCTCCATTTTGGAGATGGACCCAAAGTTCCATCTCCAATTTTGGAGACGAAATCTCCCTTTTGGAGACGGACACATTGGTCCATCTCCAATTTTGGAGACGAACCTATTGGCTCGTCTCTTGTCCATCTCCACATTTTGAGATGGACCCAGATGTCCGTCTCTATATTTGGAGATGAACCATGTTGTTCCGTCTCTCTTCCCATAAAAACTGATGACTTTTTTTTATAAATTTAAGGGAGACTTAAATTAATTAAGATAATTAGTAAGTTTTTATTATTAATTTAATTAATATTTAATTAGTAATATAATTACAAGTTTATAGTAAATTATTAATGATAATTTAATTAATAATAATAATTATTAATTTAATTACTAATTAAAAATACATTATTAATTAGTAAATATCATTTTTAATTTATTTATCATTATTATATTATTTAATTATTTACCTATTTAAAATAATTTATTAATTTATTTAATTAGTAATTGTCAAAATTAATATAATTACTATTTAACATTATATATTTAACGTGTTTTGTCCGTCTCCAATTTGTCTCATCACGGAGACGAAATGGAGACGGAAAATCATATATTCAACCATGTTGTCTCTTTTTCGTCTCTGCGAGGAGACGAATTAGAGACGGTAGTCATTTTTCATCTTCAAATCGTCTCATTTGAGTGACGAATTTGAGACAACATGCTTTGTCCGTCTCTAATTTCTCTCAGCGTAGAGACGAAATAGAGATGAAAAACGAAAGCTTCTCATGTCCGTATCCATTTCGTCTCGACGGTTTGGAGACGACTTATCAAATCGTCACCATTTGGAGACGACGTACCTAAGTCGTCTCTAAATTGTCACTATTCATGCATCAAAATTTCCGTCTCATTTTCTTTGATTTTTTGGCGACGGAATGGAGACGAACTATCACTTTTGACAGTTTTTCTTGTAGTGTTTCTAGTTTGACCTATCTTAAAATCTTTCAAGTGTGACCCATCTCAAAATTAGATCCACGCGTCTTCCACCTATGACCCCTTTCAAATTAGGTAATACGTAAGGGGAAGTGTTAGAATATATAATTTCTCACACTGAAAAATTATTAGAAACTCTTAGACCACTTAACAAGATTATGGGTTACTACACTTGATACCAATTGGTTTTAAGATGTAAACTCATGATTCTTAACAAAAACCACTTTTAGGTTGTCCTAGGATTAAGAGAGTACAAGAAAAATAAAAAGAACAACAGATAAAAGAAAGGAGAGTTTGTTGGTTCATGACTGCACTATATAGCTTTGTACCATAGGAAGTCGGACAGTGATTTCTATTTAGAGTGAGTTGAAATTTTGTGAGTCTGTTCTTGAGATTTGGTTCTTCAAATTCAATGGTAGGATTGCATTTTAAAGCCTACAAACCAGTCTGTCGAGCTTCTAAAATTTTTGGTGTGTTTAAGTTGTCTATCTTGTTTCTTGTTTTATTTCACTTATTTGTGAAAGTTACTTGTTGTGAGTAGTGCCTAAACTTGTTGTTCTTAACTTTGAAACCTTGAAATCCTTATTTTCAAAATAATGAGCGTCTGGTGGCATGTCTTTTGATCTAGTGGTTTTTTCCTTCACATTGAAGCATTGTGTTATTGTGCCTTTTGTAATAGTCTTACTGTCCTCTACTTGGTTTGTCATGTGTTAGATATCTGCTAGCTTGCCTACTCAATTACTTGTAGGCTAACATAAGTAGAATGAGTTCTTATTCTATTGCGTTTGGGCTTTTTCTGAAGAAGTGGTATTTAGAGCTTGATTTGTTTGGTGATTGGCTTGTGTCTGGAATGGAGGTTAATAGTAGCAGAATGATTAGATTAAATAGTAGCAATTATCAAGTATGGACATGGAAGATTATGGATCTTCTTTACTACAAAATGATCAATTACTAGTTCTTAGTGAAATTAACCCTATGAATAAAAAAGATGATGAATGGAAAGTCTTTTAATAGACAAGCTTGTGGGTGTTTGCGATAGTGGATTGATGATACTGTTTACAATCACATTAGTAATGAAACTAGAACACACACACTTTGAAAAATATTAGAGGATTTATACGCTAAAAAAGCCAACAAAAATAAACTATATTTCTACAAAATTAATGAATTTAAAATACAAAGATGATACTTCGATGATTGATCATTTTAAATGAATTGCAGGGTATTATGAATCAGTATCACTTTGGATGATTAGTTGCAGACCTTGATTTTACTTGGTTCTTTACCAAGATTTTTGGAGACATTTAAGTCTCATAGATTAATTCAACGCCTAATGTAATTATTTCCTTTGCCTTGTCAAATTGATTGAATGAGAAGTTGAGAAGAAAGACTACAAAATTCTCATCTCTCCTTCTAAAGAATACAATTAAGAATAAATTATCAGGCCTATATCAACTCTAATAGCGTTCTTATTTTGCTTCTTTAGTAAAAAAATGAAGAGGTTGATAAGGTAAAAGTACTCTAATAGGTTCCCATATAGTTGCCTATTGTTAGGGAGTCTTCAAAGGAAGCTAGTTCCATTTCTTTCATTTTTATTTATTTATGATTTTCTCCCTTACTTTCGCTTATTTTCTTTGGCCCGTGAATCCAAACTACCCCTTAGGAACCTTAGGAACAAGTCTGAAACAAAAAAAAAACTGATCATAATGGAGCCAAACTAGTCAAAGATACAATGGTAACACCCATGATCTGAATATTAAGGCTTCGTTTGTTTGCCGTAAAATATTTTTCTGGAATATATTTTTTAAATTTTACGGTATTTAGTAACACCGGAAAATTAATCAAACGTAAAATATTTTACGGTAAAAAATTGCGATTGCTTTTTTTTAATTTTACGGTGTTTGGTAATACCGTAAAATTAGTCAACGGTAAAATATTTTACGATCAATAATTGCGGCTAGTACAAAATTTTGTAAAATGTTTTACGGAATTTTGGGAGAAAAAAATATTTTACGAAATTCACGATATATCTAAATATTAGAAAATATTTTTTAGTAATCTATTTTTTAAAAAAATATTTTCTCATAACAAGTTATTTTATGACAAACAATCAGAGCTCTGTAAAATATTTTATTTTTCAGGAAAATATTTTCTACAGAAAATATTTTACACAAGCAAGTTATTTTACGACAAACAAACGGAGCCTTATAAGAGAAAGAGGGAGAGAAATTTTTTTATCTCGTATCAACACATTCATATTGAAATTAATTGTTCTATTTAAAAATTTAAATTATTAAAAAAATAATTTATTATTTTTAACACGAATAGTCAGCAGAATATTTTTTTGTCTAGTCTTATGTGCATAACATTTTCTTTTTAGATTAATAAAACAAGACTCTAATTCTGAAATTTTTATTAACTTGACTCTGACGTTATGGTAAATTGAAAAAAAAAACATTGCCCTTCCCGATGTACGGAATTAGATAATATAAAAGAAAACTAATTGATTGCTTGATTGCACATGAACATGATACAGGGACAAAGAGTTGCAAGTGCACAAGGTTGCTACAGTAATATATTCGTCGTGATTGTAAGTTGCCTCCCACTCAACTAACTCACAAAATATAAACTAGATTAATCATTACTCGAAAATAAGATACGTCAGTTTCTCCTTACCTAACTTAACAGTTGAGTTTGAACTAAAATCCCGAAATGCAGTAACCGAATCCAAAATATACACTGAATAAGTCAAGATATAATTCTCAAATAATAATACTCTAACCTTTCCACCTTACATCTATTTACTCTTACAAAGTTTAAATCCAAGACCTCCATTAAATAAAAAGAAATTTTTACTATCTAAAACGACCCTTGAGGTCGTTTTTGTAGTTGAAGTTACACATAATTTCATATATGACTTTGGTCTTCAACTAAAATAACATTGATTGTGAGTTTCTGCAATCATGAAACCACTTTAAGAAAACAGTAAAGTAACCAAAGATAACGCGGCTAAGCAACACCAAATAATAATAATATAGAAAGAGAAGTGAAGTAAAACGCTGTTGTTTTTTTATTTAAAGGATATGTTGAAGTCAATATTACATTATCTATAAAATATATTATATTTATCAAAAATTAATTTTAAAATTTTTTATATAAAACAAAAATCGTACTATTATTAGAACGAATGTCCAGAGCTAAAAAACGCGGTTGTTTACAATGACTTTTGCTTGATTGACTGACATGAGTCAACTTTGGAAAACCTGAGCCTGCATTATTGATGAGCAGTGATGATAAGGTCTTTCTGGCAGCACAAAAGGACAATTCTTATGTAGTTGGTAATGATCCGTCACATTCACACATAACTACTGACAAGAAAAATATAAGAGCTTTACATTGCCCCTCCAGCTGTACAAAATATAACAACATAAAATTTGAAAAATGCATAAGAGAAGAAAACTAATTGGTTGCATAAGATTGCTATATTAAATTCGTCGTGACTCGCAATTTGCTCTAATTATTCTGTGTTTTGCTGTTAAAGAAAGATTATAGAATGACTTGCTTGGAAGATAAGTTGTGATTGACTTAATTGTGACAGGAGTCAATTCGGCCAATGTTTAGAAATATTGAATTTTTAAAAATTTTAAAGGTAATATTAACTTAAAAATATATAAAATAGTATGTTTGATAAAATAATAATAATAATAATAATTTTTTGCATTATAGAGAAAAAGTTTTACAAAATCTTTCAATTTGGAGCTCTTATTATTTTTTAAACTTTTTTTAGCTTTAACTTGCTATCTAAAAGTGCTTTAAAAAGGGTCAATTATGTTAGTTCAACTTCTAAACTAACAGAAAATACAACTTTTAAACTCACATAGACTTTTGAAAACATGAGCCTGATTATGTGGTGGGTAAATTTCACACTTAGTCCTTATTATTTACATGTTTTTTCAATATACTTCTTAATATTTTAAAAGATTTATAGTGGTGCCTATTGTTCAAATTTAACCATTTTGGTCTTTATTATTTTTTCAAAAATTTAATTTAGTCCTTATTATTTTAAAAAAAAATTCAATTCAATCCCTATATATGATTAGTATTTGAGGACTAAATTAAAATTTTATGAAAAATAAAAAAAATTAAATTGACTAGTTTTAAACAATAAAGATCATTTTAAATTATTTTATAAATATTAAGAATAAATGTGATTTTTTTTTTAAAATATTAAGAATAACTTAAATAACTTTAAAAAAAAAGTATAAAAGTGTGAAATTTACCTAATGTGGTGGATGTGAAAGAAAGATAATAGAATGACTTGGTAGCTTGATTGAGCCTGAGTCAACTTTGAAAAACTGAGCTTGTACTATATATCAGCAATAACATAGGAGCTAGCTTCTCACAGACCGAAAGTGAAGAAAATTTCCATCTTCCCAAAAGAGCCCACTGATCAAAGATAGAGATGGCAGACGCTGCTACCGGATATCTCCTGGAGAACCTAACGGAGGTAGTGCGTTATAATGCTGAACTAATTGGAGATGCAAAAGAACAAGTTGAAGGGCTGCTCCAGGATCTTAATTTGTTCAAAGGATTCATAAAGCAGTATACAGAAAAGCGCATCAATAATTCCATTCTGGAAGCGTTGGCGAACAAAATCAGAAGCGTGGTCAACAAAGCTGAAGATGCCATTGACAAATTTTTCGTCCACAAGGCCATATTCAAGGCAAGAAGCTTCACCGGGAAAGCTATTCATGGAATCGATCATTTAATGACAATAAATACTTTAGCAAAAGATATAGAATCCTTCAAGAGAGAAGTAGCTGACATTTACACGCAAAATCAATTTGGCTTCCAGGCCCTGCAGCAAGAACCGGGCCCTGCAGATTTACGACAGGTAACTATATGTTGGATATATGTCAATGTTATGTGAATTATATGGATCTCATTTGACTTCTTGAAGATATATGTTTTCGTATTGAAAAACATTTTCCTACTCTTTCACTAGCAAGACAAGCCTGTCTTCAATTTTTAATCCATTCCGTGAAATCAGGTATAGGGGTTCCAATATATATCCACTGTAATTCTCCTTAAAACGAATCCTTAGACCACAGGTCATTTATTCTCTATATGGCCTGTGAAATTTTACTTTTTGAGGTGTAGAGCTTTTAGATTAGAATTTTTACAAGAAGTACTATTGAATAAAAGTCGTTGATTGTTTATGTTCTGTTTGGTTTAGTTGTGAAATTTCAGCTTTTGAACTATAAATATTTTAGAGTAAAATTTTTGTAAGAAGTGGCTTGAACAAAAGTCCTTGACTGTTTGGTCTGTGTTACACAATGTTAAATTTTTAAAAATTTTAAGAGTAATATCAGATTTTAAAAATATGGAAAGGTATATTTAAAAAAAATTTAAAAAAAAACAGTTTTTCGCATTATGTAAAACAGTTTCGCAAAAGTTTTTTTGAAAAGCTTCAATTTGTAGCTTCTCAATTTTTTATTTTTATCAACTTTAATTTTTACTTAAAAATACTTTTAAAAATGGGTTAAATAAATTAGTTCACCTTCTAAATTCACAGAAAGTGTTTTTGACTATCTAAAAGTTAAGCCAAATAGAGCCTTAGTTTGTGTTAGACAGCGTAAAACTTTTAAAAATTTTGAAGATAATATCAAACTTTAAAAATATGGAGGAGTAGATTAAAGAAAAAAAAAACAGCTTCCTGCATTATGCAAAATAATTTTACAAATTTTTTTTAAAAAAAGTTTCAATTTGGAGTTTTTCAGTTTTTAGCTTTTTTTCGCTTCAACTTTTACTTTAAAACACTTTTAAAAATAGGTCAAACAAGTTATTTTAACTTCTAAACTCATAAGAAATGTTTTTAAATGTTTAAAAGTTATGTCAAACAGAGTCTTAGTCTATTAGGCTATCCTCAATAGAGTCTCTATATGGGTCTCTATAAATCATTTATAGAGACCCATATAGAGACTAAATAGTATTTTAAAAATCCACTTAGAGACTAAGGCAAAAAAATTATTTTAGAGACTCATTTAGAGATCAAGATAAAAAAAAATCTACAATGACGGTCTCGCTAAAATTGAATTCCTATATCGTGTTAATTTTAATTTTACATAATAATTTGATTATGTGTAATTTTTTATCGTGTGTTACCTTTTTTTTAATTAATTGTTATTTAGATTATCTCAATTGTTTTCCCAAATATTTCAAGCAAAAATATATATAATTTGCGTCAAACATAACGTTTAAAAAATTAGAATTACGTTTAATTACATAATTGCATTTTCAAAAAAATGCATTAAAAATCTCTAATTAAAAAAAACCCTACGTAAAAAAAATATTAATTAAAAATTATCATTAATTTACCCATTAAATTAAAATTTTTTTTTTTGTTTCGTTTATATTTGTTTTTTTTTTCTTTATTTTATTCAATTTGTAAATTAATTAATTTTATTAATTTACAATTCTTTTATCTAAATATTATCCATTGGATTAAATTTTCTATACTACAAACGTAATTAAAAAAAAAATTAACACTAACTATAAAAAAATCATATAATTACAAATAATTTTATATAAAACTTAAATTAAAACATATAAAATATAAAAGCTAAAAAAAATTTAATTGCAATTAATAAATAATCAAACTAAAAAAACTAAAATAAAAAAACATTAAATAACAAAACTAAAAAAGTTATACAAACCAAAAAATTAGGTTGATTTATTTAAAAATATACTAATACTAATTCAATAAATAAAGCTAAATTAAAAAAAAAATAGAAGTTCCTAATTTAAAAAAAAAACCTTAATTACAACTATAAAAAATTCATATAATTACAATTAAAATAATATAAAACTTAAATTAAAACATATAAAAAATATAAAAGCTAAAAAAAGTTTAATTGCAATTGAAAAATAACCAAACTTAAAAAACTAAAACAAAAAACATTAAAAAAAACTATAAAAACTAAAAAAGCTATACAAACCAAAAAACTAAATTAAAAAAGTAAAAATAACCAAACTAAAAAAACTAAAACAAAAAACATTAAAAAAAAAAACTATAAAAACTAAAAAAGTTATACAAACCAAAAAAATAAATTAAAAAAGTAAAAAACAAAACAATAACTAAAATATAAATTAAAAAACTTAACTAAAAAAAAAATAACCAAACTAAAAAAACTAAAACAAAAAACATTAAAAAAAAACTATAAAAACTAAAAAAGTTATACAAACCAAAAAATTAAATTAAAAAAGTAAAAAACAAAACATTAATTAAAATATATATTAAAAAACTTAACTAAAAAAAAATAACCAAACTAAAAAAACTAAAACAAAAAACATTAAAAAAAAACTATAAAAACTAAAAAAATTATACAAACCAAAAAATTAAATTAAAAAAGTAAAAAACAAAACATTAATTAAAATATATTTTAAAAAACTTAATTAAAAAAAAAAAAAAATACCTAACTATAAAACACCCCCCCCCCCCCCCCTTCTCCCTCCCCTTCTACCTTTCCCTTTCCCCTTTCCCTTCCCCACGCCGCACCACCCTCCCACCCCACGCCACCCACAGCGCACCACCCCCCCCACCCCACGCCACCCACAGCGCACCACACCCCCACCCCCACGCCACCCCACCCCCAGCGGCCCCGTCCCCTCCCCTCTGCCTCCCCCCACCATCGCGCACCTCCCCCCCACCCCACTGCCCCCCACCATCGCGCACCTCCCCCCCACCCCACTGCCCCCCCCACCATAGCGCAGCACCCCATCGCCCCCCCCTCCTCACCATCGCGCTCCCCACCCACGCCGCACCACCTACGCGCGCCCCACCCCACTGCCCCCCCCCCCCCCCCCCCCCCCGCGCCTCACCATCGCGCTCCCCACCCCCCCCGCGCCTCAGAATGTTGTGTTTTTTTTTTTTTTTTTTTTGTTTTCTTCTCTGATCAAAAAAAAAAAAATTGTATTTTTTTTTTCAGATTTGACGTTCTGACAAGAACGTCAGATCGTCACATGCCAAGTCAGATCGTCACATGCCAAATTTAGAGACTCATTTTTGTCTTCTTGTATAGTCTCCATTTTCTTCAACAAATTTGTTGAAGAAAATGGAGACTAGGTGCTATTTTAGAGACTCAAAGCTTGAGTGATGTCATAATTTTGCCAAAAACTATCAAATAGTGTTTTAGAGACTCCCATTGGTGTTGAATTTTGATCAATAGAGTCTCTAAAATAGCAATTATTGCTATTTAGAGACCCATTAGAGACTCTATTGAGGATGCCCTTAGTATGATTTTTATTTTAAGTGTGAGAGATCTCAAGACCAATTCATTGAATAAAAACATTAAAAAAAACAAAAAACAAAAAACAAATCCTTAGTATCTGTTGTACTATTTCTAATGTCTCCTGTATTTAATATACTGAAAACCCAAGAAAAGACAACGTAATAATTAAAAGGGTAAATTGTACATACCTCGCTGTAATGTCACTCAAGTGTGCATTACAATATATAATATTCTCGTGTTGTTATAGGAAAAAACCTTATTTTTTAATTGGTAATTATATCTTTTAAACTGTAGACAAAACAAAGAAAAACTCAAAATCATTACCCACCGTCCCAACCCCTCCCTCTCCACACACACTTTGATATATACACAAAGATACAGACACATAATCCACATTCACACATACAAACATATACACATGCACACCCATACACACAAACATGTGTATATATATATATATATATATATATATATAAACTTATTGTTGGATGAAGATACTTTATTTTCTTGTCAAATATTACTCTTTGGATGTAAAATGGGAGAAGACGAAAATGATAATTCAGCTTTAAAAATTTGTTTGACAGAAGTAGATACATGGAGAAATTTGAATAAAGTTAAAATCTCATAAAAAAAAATTGAAAATTAGGTTGAATCTCATTAAAAAAAAAGGGATATTCCTATTGTTTTTATGTTGCCCACGCCTCCTAATTTCCATTTCCGGTTAATTGTCAGCATTTTTTTTCTTATGCGAAGAGATAGTGTTAGTCAATTTTACATCACTTTTACAGGATTAACCCATTTTGATAATCGATTTCGAAACTCTCGCACAGAAGCAGGAAGCCAATTCTAAGGCTTAATTATTAACAATTTTCAATTATCTTGCTCTTAACGATCAAAATAAAAATAAATAAATAAAAAGAAGAAGAGAAAAAGATTACTATGTTCCACCTCATTTTTTATTTTTCTTTTTCCTTGTCCTCTTTCACCATTTTTTAAAATTCAAACGAAATTATACCACTAAACTAAATGGTAAGCCGCCCTTTCACCATGTTTCCTTCTTTTTTCCTTCTCTTTCTTCTTTTCTTTTTCTTTCTTCCACCTACTAATTATACACTTACATGCAAATACACCCCAATCATACAGACCCTATACGTGGGTCATTAGTCACGAACAAAAAAAAGAAATCACATACCACACACACCCAAAAACTCAAACACACACGTAGCATACCCATAGTACATTGCACATATATATCTACACACACAAACTGACACATACATATACATAGAGGTAGCATTTGGGCTGGGCCGATACAGGCCCAGCACAGCCCAACACACGAAAATTTGGATCTAGCCCAGCTCAGGTGGTAGTGGGCTCGACTCGGTCCAACCCACTACATATATGTGGGTCGAGCTGGGTCTTATAATTTCTAACCCAGCTCATTTGAGTCCAGATCCATTTGAGTTCAGGCCCAGCTTAGCCTAGCCCATGAGCCCAGCCCAACTCGAAGCACAGCCCAGTTCGAGCCCAGCACAAGCCCAGCTTTAGCCCAGATAAGGCTCATTTTGAGCCCAAATAATGCCCATCTCGAGCCCAACTCTATCTCAACACAAATTAAGCACAATTTGAACTCACTTATTAAAAGAAATTAAAATATTATACTTTATGTATGCAATACAAATCGTAGTAACTACTTTTTTAAAAACAAACTAGCAAGTCGTAGTAATTATATTTTTTAACAAACTAATAATAAAAAGTAGCAAATGTATTTCTTAAGTTAATATTAAATGACTTGTTATCAAACTTTTTTTTATAATATTGCAAGTTTGCAACTTGCAACTTTGAATCCCTTCATACAATTTTTTTTAAAGATTTTAGGTACAATTTTTTAAATAATTGTACATATAAGTTTTCCTATAAATACTTACTAACAGTGCTTTAGTCACTTAGTATATTCAACTTTATTTTACTACAAGTCTATAACATTACATATAACTTTGTCCATGAAAGAATAAAATCTTTCACAATGATTACATTCGTTAGAAGTTTGGAATCATCTTACGTACTTTAAAGAACATGAGTATGTAATTTGTAACTATTATCAATATTAATTTATATTTCTACGTAAATTTGATATTATCAATTTACAGTAGCTTTCCTCAAGCATTTATGTAATATTTTATTTTCATATTTATATCACTAATTTATTTGTGTCTCATTTACTTGTAGTTTGTTGTGTTGTGTTGTATTTTATCGTTTAAGTTAATTATTAATATTATCAATCAACTTGTGTACTGTTTCGTTAATAGTTAAATTAACTTTTCTTAAAAAAATTAAATTTAAATTTGAATATATATGTATATATGTATATGGGTTAACCCAGCTCAGCTCGCGACTCGTGATAGCGGGCTCATGGACCGAGCTGGGTTGTATATTCTAAAAATTGAGCCCAGCTCAGCTCGGCCCACCAAACATATGTGCCGAGCCGGGCTCAATTTTCTTGACACACAATTCGGTAGGGCCGTGCCGGGCTATGCCGGACTGGCCCAAATGCCACCTCTACATATACATACCCTTTCACCCTTTTTACCTTCTTCTTTCCTTTTCTCTTTCTTTCTTTTCCTTTTCTTCTTTCTTCCAACTCCTTGTTACACAAACTTGCACACAAATACTATCCTAGGAGAAATCTACTACTATCCCTCAAACTCAACTCTAAGAGCTTGAAAACGGACTTTTCTTACCTTATCAACTCCTTGGTATGCTTTCTCAAGAATCTCTCATGCTTTCTTAGCTGTTGAAACTTGGACAATCTTCTCAAACGTGGCATCATCTATGGCTTGTTGGATGATTGAAAGAGTCTTTTGATCTTTCATCTTAGGCTCCTGCAAAGCCTTCTTTTGTGCTTGAGTAAGAGTAGCCTCATCTTCCTGTATATCATAACTTCTCCAACAACATCCTATATATCTTGGCTCATCTTCCTGTATATCATAACTTCTCCAACAACATCCTATATATCTTGGCCGCCAAGATATGTTTTCATTTGGATGTTCCACCTTCTATAGTTGTCATTGGAGCCAATATATATATTTTCATTTGGATGTTCCACCTTCTATAGTTGTCATTGGAGAGCCTTGAAAATGAGAATGCGACACTTGATGTTTCCATAACCTAGCTCTTGATACCACTTTGTTGTGAAAGGCCTAAACTAATTTTGAGAACTAGAACTTATGTAGGAAATATTTAGAAAGTGGAAAAGGAGAATTTTGGAGGAACTAAAGAACTTGTATTGAAGAGAAGGTTACAACTTTAGCTTGGTTACAAATGCTTGGAGTTGCCCCCTATTTATATGTGCTCAAGGAAGTTTCTACATATTACATATTCTTGAAAGTACATGGAATATGCTAAATAATATTTCAAGATTATTCTTGCTATTCAAATAAATATTTCTTCCTAGATGCATCCTAGAAAATATCTCAACTTCAAGACTTCTCTAGATATAGTGTTTGGGCTCACAATTAGGCAACACTCTTATTCTTTTGGACTAAGTGAGTAAATATTTTAGTTAGCCCAAATGCTTGAATATTAATTCTTAGTCCAAATGTTTACTCATTAACTTTTAATCCAAATTCTTTATCACCAATGCTAAGCCCAAATTTACCTTAGCCCAAATTCAAGTTTACTTTCCAACACATACACACACACCCAAAACACCTCAAATACATGCATAGCACACACTTACACGCATAATACATTGCAAGCATATATATACATACACAAATCGACATATTCATATTCATACCATTTCACCTTTGTTCCATTCTTTCTTTCTCTCTTTCTTCTCTTATCTTCTTTCTTCCACCTCCTAGTTATATACACTTATGCGCAAATACACCTTAGGGTGGCGGAGCCAGACACCGGAATTAAGGGATACATTACGTGACCGAGCCAATAATCGGGGTTAGGGACATTTATTTATACAAATTTGTTTTATATAAATTACAAAAACAAAAAAAATATTGTTTTAATTATGCCTAGAATCATTATTTTGATGATAAGATGTCACAATATTAAAAAATAAAGAATTTACGGGTATTCAAATCTACACTCTTTAATTAAAATCACAAAATAATCCATTAAATATAATAATAAAAAAACAATCTAAACATCATTAAAAAAAATTAAAATTGGAATAAATGTACAACTAACCTAGAAAAGTTTAACTTAAATGTTAAAAATATTGCAAAAATAAACAAATCAAAATTCACATACTATGATAAACACAAAAGGTTTTCAAATATAGAAAATAAATTGTAAACCTATTTAAGGATAACAGAAAAAAGTGAAAAATGAAGAAAGAAAAGCATGATGAAAGAGAAAGAATAAAAATAAATGGATATCTACAAAAAAAAAAAAAAAAAATTCTTTTTTCAAATTTCATGCACCCCCTCAACTCTACTTCCCTCCCTCCTCCCCACCCCAAGTAGATTAAATCTAGGGTGGATGGCTTTGGCAGGCATGAATGAATTGCTTACCAAGGCTCTATTTGTTTGTTATAAAATAATTTGCTTGTGGAAAATATTTTTATTTTCCTGAAAAATAATATTTTCTAGTGTTTGGGCTTCATTTGTTTGCCGTAAAATAACTTGTTTGATTTTCCTGAAAAATAAAATATTTTCTATTATTTGGAGAATGTAAAATATTTTTATCTCCAAAAGAAGATGAAAATATTTTTTCAAATTTTGTACAAGCTGTAATGTTTACTTGAGAAATATTTTTCAGTTGATTAATTTTTTGATGTTATCAAATATCAAAAAATTTAAAAAAATGTAGCCATCATTTTTAACTGAAAAATATTTTACAGTTAATCAAATTTTCACTATTGTCAAACACTAAAGAATTAAAAAAATATTTTCTAAAAAAACATTTTACTGCAAACAAACGGAGCCCAAATCACACAGATCCCACACATTGGTCACCAGTCACAACCAAAAAAAGAAATCACTGACCACACTCTCAAAACACTGAAGCACACACATAGCACACATGCACGGAGGTAGTGGGGGAGCTCCGGCCCCTAACGTAACTTCGCAACTTTTTCAAAATTTAGTGTACTATTTTTAAGAAAAAAATTTGTGGCCCCATCATATTTTGTCAAGGCCATAATTGATTAGGTTAATTTTTTATTTTAGTCAAAATATATAATCCCCATTGATTAGTTATAGTAATTAAAGCAATAATTAATTTCCTATCTTTCACAACGTAAAAAACACATTGCTCACTCTTTTACCCAAATCATTATTATAGCCTTTCCTTTTCTTTCCTTTTCTTTTTCTTTTCCTTTTCAGTTCACCAAATTGCAAAATTGTTTGAACATTCGTCTCTTATACTAGAATTGGAATGCTTCTATCTATCAAAACATAATAGTAAAAAATTGCAAAGCTTCATTGACCAAAAACATTGCAATGTTTTTTAAGTCTTCAGCTTGTGATATTCTTCAACTTGTGGCATTTGAGTTTCAGGTTAGTTTTTGTATTTATATTCTTATTTATACTTCAATTTTTATTGGACAATTTAATATGTGTATTCACTCTTATAGAACTGGTCGTTTTGTGTTACCGTTATTGTTTCTAAGAAAACAGAGTCTTAGTTTTGTAGGTTTAACACTTCACTTTGGAGTATAGTTGCTAGTTTCACTCTTTTATAAGGAAAGAAAACTTGAACTTTGATTGAGAAGCATACAGTTTAGTTATATTGGTTTTCCATAATAGGTGCATATGTTGTTTCGATGAACCAACCATATATCATGGTCTTATGTAGTTGATTCTTGCTATGTTTTTTTCAGCTTTTAGATAACTGTGCATTTTTGTTAGTTGGAAATGTCACATATGTTCTCTAATTGAAGTTTCGCCCCTCCATATCTAATTTCTTCTCCGTCCCTGATAGAATTCATTCTTGAACCAAAACTTTAACTTATATTTTATAATTTGTACATGTATATTAATTGCTCTTGGTTCTCATTTCGTTTCATGTGGTAAGATATCTTCATCCTTTTACCGTATCTGATACGAGAAATTCTAATAGATCTCTCGTTTATCATGAACTCTCCATATTGGCACTACCAACTGATCCATCTTCATTATCACTGTCACAAGCGTGCACCCGCATCACACCCATCATTCACAATGAACTTACGTAGGCCACGAGCACCCCACCCCAGTTACCCCCTCCCCCGACCAGGGTCTTATTCTATCAAGACCATCACTCCTATAGTAATTTGACATTGCTGCCCTAGATCTTTGAACCATTTGATCTAATACCAATTTGTTTTGGCAAGTCCACGATATCACGAAAATCACTAGCCTTGTACACATTATTATAACCCAAGTTTTATCCAAAAGCTTAAGCCATTGACCATATGCATACTCCTTGTTCTCATATTCTTTCGATGTGGAGAACTGACTCCTAGTTATCCTTTAGTTCACTTGAAAAATACTAATAGTTTACCCATGTTAAATCGGAATTTCTCACGATTGCATTTTCAAAATAAACATTCTCGAATACTAGTTAACTTATTTCTTGATTCATCAACAGCCTCCTTCAGTGGAGGAACATGATGTGGTCGGCTTTGATGAAGCGGCGAAAGCTATAATCGAACGCCTCACTGCAGAAGATATGGATCTGGACCTCATCACAATCATTGGGATGCCTGGTCTTGGTAAGACAACATTAGCAAGAAAGATCTACAATGATCCAACAATTGAATATAAATTCTTCACTCGTGCATGGGTTTTCGTTTCTAAAACATATAGTAGAAAGGAAATTTTTCTCTCCATTTTGCGTAATTTCACTCAGACAACAGATTATTTACACCAGTCTGATGAAGTCATCGCCGAAACACTATATAAACATTTGGAGGAAGGAAAATACCTGATTGTCATGGATGATGTGTGGACCAAAGAGGCTTGGGAGCATCTCAAAATTGCTTTTCCCAGAAATAACAAGGGTAGTCGAATCTTGATCACTAGTCGACACAAACAGGTGGCTGACAATGCCACTCCTACCAAAGGGCCTCATAATTTGAAATTTCTCACCACAGATCAAAGTTGGGTGTTACTAGAGAAGAAAGTTTTTGGTAAGGAAAACTGGCCTCCGGGTGATCTACAAAATCATGGAAAAGTGATAGTTGAAAAATGTAAAGGACTACCACTTGCCATAGTGGTGATTGCTGGTATTCTTTTGAATAATCGCAAGTCAAGTGACCATTGGAAAGAAGTGGCTGACGATGTTAGCGCATTCGTTGTTGAAGACCAAGAAGACTTATTAGCATCGAGTTACAATCACTTGCCGTACCACTTGAAATCGTGCTTTCTCTACCTAGGGGTCTTTCCTGGAAACTATGAGATCCCCGTTTGGAAATTGATTCGCCTTTGGATTGCAGAAGGATTCATTGAACAAAATATGCGGCGCCTAAGCTTGGAGGATATAGCAAAGGATTGGATGGAGGATCTTGTCAATAGGAATTTATTGATGATAGCAGAAAGAAGCTCCAATGGTCAAATCAAAACATGTCGTGTTCACGACATATTGCATGATTTTTGCAAAAAGGAAGCTCAAAAGCAAAAGCTATATCAAGAGGTAAAAGGTTCGAACATGGCAACTCTAGACAAATATTGTCGTATTTGTATTCATTCAGGTTTAGAGGAATATATCTCTTCAAAGCCTACTGATGAATAAGTCCGCTCATTCCTGTGTTTCACCTCGGAAGAATTTAGCTTGCGTAGAGAACACATATCGAAAATCCCTAAAGGCTTCGAATTGCTGAGAGTGTTGGAAATTAGATCCATCACTTTCGATATATTTCCCAGGGACCTACTTCTACTGGTTCTTTTAAGGTACGTTGCTCTTTCTTTTACCGATAATGTCAGGATTGTCCCAGGAAAAATCTCCAGTCTGTGGAACATGCAAACACTGATAATTCTGACGAGATCACCCACGCTTGAACTGAGAGGAGACGTGTGGAAGATGTATCAACTAAGACATCTACACACAAATGCATCAGCCATATTGCCTCCCCCTCCATGTAACTCACCAGAAAGTGGGAAAAACGTGCAAAGCCTTTCTAGGATATCACCTGAGAGTTGCACCAAACAGGTTTTTGCAAGGACTCCTAATATAAGAAAATTGGGAGTTCGCGGAAAAATAGCTGTACTTTTTGAAAAGTTTTTCGACAATGTCGGAGAATTAAAGTACCTTACAAATTTGAAACTTTTCAATGATATCTAGCCTCCTTCTACAAGCAGAATACCCCCAGTAGACAAGTTCCCAATAAACCTGCAAAAACTAACTTTATCAGAAACCTCGCTTGACTGGGCGGACATGCATATACTAGAAAAATTGGGAAAGCTTGAGGTGCTCAAGTTGAAAGACAATGCATTCAAAGGGCCGATTTGGGAAACAAGTAATGGTGGCTTCAAATCTCTCAAATTCTTGCATATTGGGAGGACAGATTTGGTGAGTTGGAGAGCTTCAAAGGATCACTTCCCATGTCTCGTACGTCTTGTTCTTCAACACTGTAATAGTCTTGGCGAAGTACCATTTGCCTTGGCGGATGTAGATAGCTTCCTGGAACTGGAACTCTATCGAAGCACGAATGCTGCAGCTTCAGCAAGGATTATTAAGGAGAGAAAAGAGCTAAAGCAAAGTCAAGCCGCCAAAACCAGTGGCGGGTTTAAGCTCAGTATCTATCCTCCAGAGAACTGATTGCGACCTTAACTTCAAGCTCCAGCACTTCAACCTCAACAAGTTACAGTTTGTTTGGTTTGTCTCATGCCTTTTGAGTTTGTCTTCTATCATCCATTGAGTGTGGTACTTTAATTTTCATTTGAAATAAGCATGACTTTGACTTCCTCAGTGGAATTCGTTGGCCAGCAATGTCATAAAACTCTGTTAGTTAAGTCTTCTTATTTTGCTGCAGTAGTTTCGGTTTCTTACAAATGTTGCAAGTTGTGTGTGGACTTTTCTGTATTGCTTCAGTTTGTAATAAACAAGTGCTGGAATTCTCTACTTTGTAATGTGCTAAAAATTCTGCATCAATAGATGCTGCAATATTGCATCATTTATAGTTGCTAATCCAGCGAACATTTCGTCACTTTATGTTCCTGTACGAGGCATATTTATGCAGCCCAGCAGCGTAATTCTTGCCACCACCAACATAGTGGCTGCATTAATTGTAATGGACACCCCACCATATAAGAAAGCAAGGCACTTCTAACACCATAGCCACATTGCTGACTCCACCTGGCCACCACTACCGCCACCATATAAATTAAACAGGTACTCATTCTTGTTTTTGTTTTGCTAAATATGATTTGATTATACAATAGAATCATATAGATTCGATTTGTTTTGTTTAATATGATAAGATTTAGGTAATTAGAATATTTGATGTTGTTTAGATTTTAATATTTAATACTTTTTAACAATGGTAAAGACTAGTTTAGCAAGATTAATATAGTCCATAGATAGTATTTGATTATATGTAACATTATTTAGATTGTGTATTATGTAGATAAGTCTGAAGCCAAAGAAAACTGATCAAAATGGGGCCAAACTATTCAAAGATACCATGCTAACACCCATGATCTAGATATTAAGAGACAAAGGGAGAGAGAAATTCTTATCTTGTAATAATACATTCATATATAAATTAACCATCTTATTTAAAAGTTTAAACGGTAAAAAATTGATTTACTATTTTCAACATGTTTTTTCACGTGTAGGCATAAATATTTTTTATTCATCTATATTCTTTTTATAATAGTGACATCAAGACTCTAATTCGTAATTTTTTATCAACTCTCTTCATGTGTACACATAAATATTTTTTATTCATCTTTATAATGTAGAGCATATTATATTCTTTTTAGAGTAGTGACTTCAAGACTCTAATTCATAATTTTTTATTAACTCGACTCTATATCATGTTAAATTGACAAAAAAGATGAGAAAAAATTGCCCTTCCCGATGTCCAAAAATTGAAATGCACAAGAAAATAAAAACTAATTGATTGCATATGATACTGATGAGGGCAAAAGATCCAGCTCAAGACAGAAGACTGAACTACCCCTAAAGAAAAGCTAATTCCAGAGACCAGCCGTCTGAAGCCCCGATTTGGTGACTTCCCAATGGGTCGGTTAAGGGTTCGACCCAATGACGTCCCAATAGCTCAGTCCTCTAGGGCTTAACCCGATGATGTCCCAATAGGTTGGTCCTTTAGGATCTTGAACCAATGATATCGCAAAAGGTCAGTCATTTAAGATCTCGACCGATGACATTCCAAAACGTCGAGATAGAATAATGGAAATCTGACACTAATCCCAAAAAAATCAGAGATGGAATGTTCTCAAGAGGGGCGTGTATAAATACACGCCATACTCAACAAAGGATGTAACACACTCCAAATACGATGAATTACACACACCTATCCTCAAAAAGGGCACCCATACGAAAGTATCGGAGTGCTAGGTCCTCTGCGGTTTGTTGTTTGTGTGTGCAGGTTAAAACACCTTGACAGATACAAGGTAACAAACAGTTGCAAGTGCACAAGGCTGCTCCAATATATTCCACGTAATCTGCAATTGTCTTTAATTAGTTCTGTGGTTGCTGTCAAAGGAAGATTATAGAGAGACTTGGCTGATTGGTGAAAAGCAGTAAAGCACCATTCTAACACTCATGGTCTGTGATTTGTCGAGACAGAGGGAAAGGACCTTATCTGGTTGGTAGATGATCCTCTATTCACGCATAACTAGTGGCATAAAAAAATATGAGCTTTCAGATGTACAAAATATAATAACATAAAAAGTTGAAAACTCTTAGAGGAGAAAACAATATGATTGCACATCATACAGGGACAGGCAAGTTGCAAATTCATCAGATTCCTAGGTTTATATTCGTCGTGATCTGTAATTTGCTTTAATCAATTTGTGGTTGATGTGAAGGAAAGATTATAGAATGACTAGGTTGCATAATTGAGCCTGAGTCAACTTCGGAGAACCTAAGCCTGCATTAAGTGGTTGGGTGATCAATGAAAGATTATAGAATGACTTCGTTGCGTTGTCGCGCGAGTCAATCTCTTATATAAATTTGTTATTAAGTGACCTCGTATATGTATTAGGTGTATCGTAATATTTGAGATTTATTTATTAGTAGTTAGGTTTTGTCATATAATTCGGTGGTCGAGTTTTGATCCATGTCATTCAAAAAATTAAAGGGTAAATAACACTAAACTCCCCTGTAATTAGACGTAAGTGCATACGACTCTCCTGTAGTCTTAAAACTTCTTCCAGACCTCCCTATGATCCGACCCTTGATGCACACGCCCACCTCCGTCAAATTTTTTGTCACTTTTGACGACATGTGCAGCACACTCGCACTTATTACAACTTGAATTTGTTTTTAATAATTTTGTTAATAAAATAAATATGTTTATTAACCAAAATATCATTTAAAAAAAAAAAAAAAAAAAAACTACCTCCTCCTTCTTCTTCCTTACCTCCGCCCTCCCCCACCCCACCCCACCCCACCACAGCCACAATACCCTGTTCCGGTTAATGTTTCTCAGGTTCTCCAATCGGAAGCCACACCGTCGTTGTCGTCGTCATCTTCATCTTCATCTTCGTCTTGCTTCGTATGCAATTCCAATCGCTTGTTCTTCGATGATTATATACCAACTTTGAACCCAGAGAACGAACTTCAGGCTGGTCAGATCTATTTTGTACTGCTTGAAATCAAGCGTCATTACAAACTCAGTGCATCCAACATGGCTGCGCTTGCCGTCAAGGCCAGCGTCGCCCTTCAGAAGAGTAGTGGCTCCTCCTCCTCCCGTCGGCATAAGAACAAGAAGGCCCGTATTTCACCTGTCATTCTTGACGTACAACATGATCAAGATCAACAATACCAAGCTGATTCCTATAATTATCAATAGATTCAAAAAGATGGGCTATTGCTCGACAAGATCGCAGCCAATGATTATTTCTTTTTATTTTTTATTTATGATATGTACGTGTGTGGTGGCAGTGTGATGGTGGCAATAGTGGTGATCGATGGTGGAGATGGTGGCGGAGATGATGGTGGTGGTAAGTTGACTGTTTTCATTTCTTTTATTTTTTTATTTTTTTTGTGAAAAATGGTATTTTGATAAATAAACATATTTATTTTATTGATAAAATTATTAAAAACGAATCCAAGTTGCAATAAGCGCGAGTGTGTTGCACATGCCGTTAAAAGTGATGAAAAATTTGACGGAAGGGGACGGTATGCACCAAGGGTCGAACCATAGGGGAGTCTTGAGGAAATTTTGATATCATAGAGAGGTCGTGTGTACTTACGTCTAACTATAGAAAGATCTGGTGCTATTTATCCAAAAATTAAAAAATTAAAAATCTGACCAAAAAATAAATAATTTAGACTAACTAAAAAAACGTGATAATAATAGACTAAGACCAAAATTATCCCTCTATGAATTCCCGAGGTCATAACCATATCTCGTTTTTCTTTGGATGACATTGTCTATAGGTTAATGCGGTTGTCAATGAAGTTTGCTGAATGCCACGGAGTAAAATTCGAACCTGATTAAAATATGGAAAAATGGAAGGATGGTGATACTAGAGCTAGCATATGGTCAACCCAGTATATTCCGATATGACTCGAACGAATCATTGGTTGAAAAAATTGAACTCGATTCGGCACAGATATTTTATAGGTTGAGCTAAGCTAGACTGGATTTATTTCTTAGAGTATAGGACCTAGCTATGCCCACTAGCCTGCTACCACGAGTCGCAAGCTTGGCAAGGCTGGATTGTGCCAACTATTTCTTTGTGATTAGTGTAATCTAAATATATAATTATTTTAATATACAAACACACACACTGACACACACACACACATATATATATATATAAACACCAATATATACCTATATATATATATATATATATATATATATATATATATATATACCTATATATATATATATATATATATATATATATATATATTGTTGGATTAATAATTAAAAAATAAAACTTAAACTAATTTTTTTTTTTTAAGAAAAGTTAATTTAACTATATAATAACGAGACAACACACAAGTTGGTTGATAACATTTATAATTAACATAAATGATGAAACACTACATAACAAACTACAAGTTAATGAGACACGAGTACATTATTTATATAAACATAAAAATAAAATATTACATATACACTTGAGAAAAGCTAGTGCAAAAGTTTCCCATTTTGTTATGTTCCTTGTATGGGTACTAGGTCTGCTGGTGGTTGTGGTGTGCTTGGCGGTGGCGGTAGTTGAATAACCACTTCAGGATTAAAATAGTTTGTGACATTTGGGTGTTGAGATACAAGTTATCTTACAAGCATCCTAGTTCTAAATTTACGTTGAAATATAAATTAATTTTGGCAATAGTTACAAATTACATACTCTTGTTCGTCAAAGTACGTAAAATAATTTAAACCTCTGACGATGTAATAGTCGTAAAAGATTTTATTTTTCCATAGATATAGTTATATATAATATTGTAGACTTGTAGTAAAATAAAGTTGAATATGCTTATTGACTAAAACACTATGTCACTAAGTATTTATAAGAAAATTTATATGTACGATTATACAAATTATAAAAAAATTGTACCTAAAATCTTTTAAAAAAATAATATGAAGGGATTTAAAGTTGCAAGTTGCAAACTTATAATTATATCATAAAAAATATTTGGTAATAAGTCATTTAATATCAACTTAAGAAATAAATTTGTTACTTGTTATTATTAATTTGTTAAAAAAAAATAGTTACTACGACTTGCTAGTTTGTTTAAAAAACTAGTTATTGCGACTTACATTACATGCATAAAAGCATAATATTTTAATTTCTTTTAATAAGTGAGCTCAAATTGTGTTTAATTGGTGCTGGACTCGAGTTTGTTAAAAAAAATAGTTACTACGACTTGCTAGTTTGTTTAAAAAAATAGTTACTGCGACTTACATTACATGCATAAAAGCATAATATTTTATTTACTTTTAATAAGTGAGCTCAAATTGTGTTTAATTGGTGCTGGACTCGAGTTGGACTGAGTTCATGGGCTGAGCTGGGTTGCGGATGGACTCAAATGGTTAGAGTAAAAAATTATATGACCTACCTCAAGCCACCTTTATATGGTGAATTGCGCCAAATCGAGTCTACTTTCAACCGAGTTGAAATAAGCTTGAATTTTCATGTACTAAACTAAGCTAGACCTTTGTCAGCCAAATGCCACCTCTAGTGCTACCCTGTGTGCAACACTAACTGGTTCTACAACGATTGGTGGGAAAGAATACAAAAGAAAGGAGAGGAAAAAGAAGAAAAAGGGAAAAAGGAAAATGAAGGGGATGTACATGAAAATTGTCATTTTACCACTAGCTATTTGGTTTAGAGGTATGATTCTCATTATAGATGCAAAAGATCTCGAGATTAAGTCTCGTGTATAACATCTCAAGTAATATAAAATAGTTTAGACCTGTCTTAAAAAGAAAAAAATTATCATTTCATTGTTATTCTTTTCCTTATCCTCCTTTTTTATTATTTAGTCTCTGGCTCGACTGGGAACAAATGCAGATACTAGGAAATTTGGAGAAGCTTGAGGTGTTCAAGTTGAAATAAAATGCATCCAAATGAGAACACTGGGAAACAAAAGCTGGAGGCTTCAAATCTCTCAAACTCTTGCACATTGGAAAGACGGATTCAGTGACTTGGGAAGCTTCAAGGATCATTTCCCAAGGCTTACACATCTTGTTCTTCGACACTGTGATAGGCTTGACGCAGTCCCATATGGCTTGGCGGATGTAGCTAGCTTCCAGGTACTGGAACTCTATCGTACAAGCAGAAGCGCTGCAGTTTCAGCAAGGAAAATTCAGGAAAAGAAAATGCCAGAAGGGCAAGACATAAGAGCCAGTGGCAGCTTTACGCTCGTTATCTATCCGCCAGATATCTTGCCACGTACTTGAATACAAGCTCTAGTAGTGCTACCTCAACAAGGTATTCAACTCCATTTCAGTTGCAGTTGTTTTGGTTCCTCTCCTGTCATTTGAGTTGTCTTCTATGCATCAATGGAGTAGTAGTACTTCATTTCAAATAAGCATGGTCAGTTAAGTCCTTCATTTTGCTGCAGTAATTTCAGTTTGTTCAATTCCTGCGTTGTGGTACCATTTCTGTATTGCTTTGATTTGTAATAAGCGTGTATCTGAATTGTAGTTTTTGAACTTTCTCCACCGATAGATGCTGCATTGCATCTTTTTTACTAGCTTTTTTTTTTTTGATTAGTCATCTTTTTTACTAGCTAATCCAGCTAACATTTCGTTGCTTTATGCTCCTACACCTGAGGCATATTCGAAGAGCCCAACTGCTTAATTCTTGCCAAAAAATGCTTCAAAACAATCGGTTTAGTGTTTTTATGGCTCATGGTTCTCACATGACCAAGCTCCTCTAATAAGTTGATCGTTTTAAAGCATTTCCCAATTCTTAGCAATTTAGTGCTGTCAATGCACAAGAATGAAAAGATTACAGCTAGAGAATATTGAAACAGACAAGTGAATAGATACCTGTCACAAGCTGTGGAATATGTATAAGGTTCTATTATAACGTGCAACTTATTATTGTAATTCAAGATAGATTACATATTAATGTGGTGAGTTGTCAAAATTGTTTCATAATATACAATGTTATAATTAACCAAAATTTAATGGTTGTAAACTGTACAAATTATCTCATTATAATTGAATTATTAATTCACCATTATTGTTCACCCTTATATTATCATAATTCGAGAAAAAAATACATCTCCACCAAGAAAACAAGGCACCTTTAACGCCACAACCAAATTGGTGGCTACAGTACGTGGCAAAAAGAAAAAAAGAGTAGCAGAGGGAACATGGAAGAATGAGGAAACCATTGGCCCTTTCTTTTCCAGTTCTTAAACGAGTCAACTTGGTGCTACATCATCAAATGCAAGCCAAATCAAGAAAGGGAATTAGCTGCCTGAAAGTTCATTTTGCTGCAAACTCTTAAGATGCAGTGAACAACCACATCGCAATCGTCACCCCTGGAAATGAAACTCTAGATCGTGACCTCAACCCAATATTCAATCGGGTCTCACTGGAACCAGGCAACATTGAAGCCTTACAAAACCTCATCATACTGCACTCTCGAATAGTCATATACAATCAATATTCATGATAAATTCAACACCAAATTAATACGCAAAAAAAGAAGAAAATATAACAAATAAAATAACAGAAAAATTGGTGAACCCAACTGTAACACCTGTGAAACCACCGCAACAGTAAGTTGCAACCAAAATAAGAAGATCAGAGGTGGCTACTCAAGAAATCACCTCTTTGTTTCTTTTTTTCCTCCTTCTTCTTTGCTTGGCCCTTTTTGGCTTTTTCCTCTGCTGCTCTCTCTTCATTCTTCCCCCTGTTAGCTTTTGGCTTCCTCGAGTTTAGGAAGCAGCAACGAGGCAGAGGTTTAAATAATCCTAAATTTATTTATGTTTTTTTTGTGATTCGGGCTTTCTCATTCATGGAAAAGCCGCTCCAATCCAGTGCAATTCTGCACTTGAAGCTGAAGCTTTAGCATTGTGGCATGCTTGCCATTTTGCTAAAGTCTTTGGCCTTGACAACATCATCCTTGAGAATGATGTATTAGTGGTCTCTCAAGAAATTTCATCGTTTGGACAGATTAACTGGAAGATTAAATCTGTTGCAGAGGATATTAAAAAGATTGCAATTGGTTTCAATGATATTCGTTTCCAGTGTAAAAAGAGGACTGCAAATCAAATCGCATATTGAATTGCTAAGTGTTGTGCAAGTAAGAGTCTTTATTTGGATTGGACTTCCAATATCCCACCCACCACCCCCTCCCCCTCCCCCTCCCCCTCCCCCTCCAAAATATATTGTACTCTGACTTTCAACTCCAAGGGGTTGGATAATTGTATCTTTTCTTATTAATGAAAGTTTCTATTTACCAAAAAAAGGAGGTCAAGATTGCAGTCTTTTGTTATATAAAAGTAAAAAGACAAGTATGCCTTTGTAATTTAAGGGAAGTCTGACCGTGTTAGTGTATATGGGGGAATGTGGGTAAATCTCAAAATTCATGGGGGTGTTTGGGTTTTAGCTTAAAACTCATGGGGAAAAATATCTTTATCCCTAAAACTATATTAGATCTCAATCATATTTACCAAGCATGACAGTAAACAAATGATGTTAAGAACAGCAGGATATAAACCAAGGGAACCAGCATGTGAGATATACACTGGATACTGAAGTGATTTAAAATATTAAAACCATTTTAGTCCCTGAGGTTTGTCCTAAAAACCAAATTGGTCCCTCAATTTTGCAAAAAGACCAAAGAGGTCATTCTGGTTAATTTATGTTAGCCAATTACTAACGGTCAAAGTGTTGACTGACTTAAAAGACTATTATACCATTAAGTAACATATATTATAAATGAAAATTATTTAAAAAAGTCCAAATCAGTCCAAAAAAATCATTAATCACATCATTCACAAAAGAAAAAGAAAAGAAAAACTAAAAATAATCTGTTAAAAAATAAACAAATTAAAAGTCAGTAATATATAGATAAAAAAATAAACAGTTATGATTCATTTTCTTCTCTAACTGGTACCCTTGCTGCTAATTACTTGGAATCTGAATTGTCCTTCACCTATTTCTTCAAACACACACTTATCGTCTATTTTCACGTTATGGGCATTGCGTAGCGTAGACCAACCAGAAGATGCAAAGTAGGTCCCTGCCTATCGCCTACACACGCTAAGACTGTATTGATTGTTATGACAATCAATTACGGTCATTGTTCCAGTCTCAGATATTCCGGTCCCTTCTGTAAAATTATTTTTTATCGATATATTACTGACTTTTAATTTGTTTGTGTTTGAACGAATTATTTTTACTTTTTCTTTTCCTTTTCCTTTGTGAATGATGTGAATAATGGTTATGTTACTTAATGGTAGAATAGTCTTTTAAGTCAGTCAACACTTTGACCGTTAGTAATTGACAAACATAAATTAACCAGAGGGACCTCTTTGGTCTTTTTACAAAACTAAGGGACCAATTTACTCTTTAAGACAAACTTCAAGGACTAAAATGGTTTTAACTCTTTAAAATAGTCTAATACTAACTTAGAAGGAGAAAGTCAATTAGTACGTGTACTAGGATATGTAGGATGTTAAACAAAAATTATTTAAACAAATAAGTGGAAAATGAAAGTAAAAGCAATGAATTCTAAAGAGTTTGAATTTTAAAAGGTTCGAAAGTTGACCGAATAAAGACCAAGCCACAAAAGAAGTTAAGATCAACATTTGCAAGAATTTAACAAAGCTTACACCAATATTTAGGAGAGTAGTTTTAACTATACCTTTTTATAGGATTGATCTAATCTTAGAAAAATATCTTAACGAGATTATAATAAGTGATAAGATTTTGAGAAACTTCATGATACACAAGAGGTCATAACACTAAATACAAAATTTAGGAACAAAGGTTCAACTTGAGTCAAAATAAACAAGAGTAAGTTTCGAATACTAAAATGATGCGCCATGAGGCGATCTGGCGTCCAACTTTTGCAAGATTGAGATATGAATGATACATTTACAGCAATCAAAACTCAAAATTGAATCTGAAAATTCAGTCCAAAAATCACCATACTTGATTAAGGATTAATTGATGAAAAATAGGAAAAGAGAGGTATAAATTACAAAAAGCAGCACATGGGTAGGAAGGTATTCCTCACTTACCTCGATCAAAACCAAAATCCAAACACTAACCCATTTTCTTTTCTATCTTTTTACTTTTTTTGTCAAGAACCTTAAGCCACAAACAATAGTGGAATCACTTAATTGCAAAACAACGTAACCAATCATTTAGCTAAAGAATAATCAAATCATCAAAAACCTTTAAATATACCCAAAAGTTATAAGAGAATTTAATACTCAAAATCATCAATCAAAGTTGGTAAGAAACTAACCTCAAATGAAAAACCTATTTGATTTTCCCTAACTTCATAAGCTAGAAGATTTGAATCCTTGCTTGCTAAGCTTTTTCTCCTTCTCTCCCTCTCTTTCTTTCCCTCAGATTGCATTGTCTGATGAAATGGTATGCCACAATTTGGAATTGTCTAGATATAAGATATTTACTATAAAATGCCATAATTAAAAAATGGCCGCTTTAATATAGTATTATGACCCAAATGCAAACTTTTAAGGTTATTACAAAAGTTATATGAAGAGATAAAGGAATCTAACCGGGTATCTCTTGACAAGTATCGCCATGTTTGTATTCATTCAAGTGTTGAGGGCCTTCTTAGAGAATGTGTACGATCATTCTTGTATTTTACATAAGATGAACTTATTATGTCCAGAGACTACATATTGATCATCCCTAAAATCTTTGAATTGCTCAGAGTGTTGGAAATTAGATCCATCACTTTCAATATGTTTCCCTGGGACCTATTTCAATTGGCTCTTTTTAGGTACATCGCTATTTCTTGTAAAATCAAGGCCTTCCCATCAAGCATTTCAAGGCTATGGAATATGCAAACAATGATCTTTATGACAACATCACTTAAACTTAGACTAAAAAGACTGTGGAAGATGTATCAACTAAGACATCTACGCACAAATGCAGCTGCTTTGTTGCCTCGCCCTCCATCTAACTCACCAGACATTAGGGAGAACGTGCAAAGTCTTTCCACGATATCGCCTGAGAGTTGCACTGAACATGTTTTTGCAAGGGTTCCTAACGTCAAAAGATTGGGAATTCGGGGAAAATTAGTCATACTTTTTGATGATTTGTTCGACAATGTTGAATAGTTACAATACCTTACAAATTTGAAACTTTTCAATGATGTCTACCATGACACACCTTCTATTCGCACAACACTGAACCTTCCTCCGGCACACAAGTTCCCAACGAAGTTGCAGAAGCTGATTTTATCAGAAACCTCGCTTCGCTGGGAGAACATGCATATACTAGGAAACTTGGAAAAGCTTGAGGTGCTCAAGTTGAAGGACAACACATTCAAAGGAGAGTTGTGGGAATCAAGAGATGGAGGCTTCCCCTCACTCAAACTTTTGCCCATTGGAAGGACAGATTTGAGGACTTGGATTGCTTCAAAGCATCACTTCCCATGTCTTACACGTCTTGTTCTTCGACACTGTGATAAGCTTGATGCAGTCCCATCTAGCTTGGCAGAAATAGCCAGCTTCCAGGTACTGGAACTCTACCGTACAAGCAAGAAAGCTGCAGCTTCAGCTCGGGAAATTCAGAGGAAAAAAATTCCAAAAGAAGGCCAACACACCAAAACTAATGCAGGGTTTAAGCTGGCTATCTATCCTCCAGATATCTAATTGCATACTTGAATAGATGCTCCATTTTAGTCGCAGTTGTCTTGGTTCCTCTCCTGCCGTTTGAGTTGTCTTTTACGCATCCATGGAGTAGTACTTTTTACTTCAAATAAGCATGCCTTTGACTTCCTCAATAGAATTCATTGGCCAGTAATGTAACTCTGTTCGTCCTTTATTTTGCTGCAGTCATTTCGGTTTCTTTCAAATGTTGCAAGTTCTTTGTGGACCGTCTCTGTATATCTTTCAGTTTGTAATAATTATATATGTATGTGACTTCCTCTCTGGAATTCTTTAGATTGTAGTTTCCTAAAATTTCTCCATCAATAAATGCTGCATTGCATCACTCCAGAAAAAATATTCATGGAACCCAGCAGCATAATTCTCGCCAAAATGGCGCCATCACTGCAGAAATGAAAAATCTCGAGGAAAAAGAATAATTGGAAATCTACAAAAAAATAGACAAAATAGTCACTAGATGCAGAACACAAGGGTTTCATTGGTCTGAGGTTATCTAATGATAATGCGAAACTTTGTTAATGTAAACCGAGACACTTCATCCTGAGTCAGGATTGAAGTCTCCATGAGATTCATAATTATATTATTTATAACTTCTTTGTTCGTAAAACCCCAAGTGGGGAAGAGTTCACATCGAGGTATCAAACTTTCTTGTCAATGTGAGCTCTGCACTATATTAATTTTTTTTTGTGGGAGCATCTTTTTTTTTATAACAATTTCGGAAATGGAAGCTGAACTTGCTGTTGGTTCTCCTCGAAAACAACCTTCCTTTCTTGAGCCCATTATTAGGGAACTCAAAAAAAAAAAAGGATGATATGTAGTTTAATAAAATAGATTATAATTTGGCAATCTTGATGGACGTCACAATTTGAGTTCAAACACAGTATCCAAGCAGTTCAAACATATCAAAATAATTAGCAAGTTGTAACCTGTTAAGTCCAAATTGAACTACTGAATAAGCTCCAACTTTTGTGGTCAATGTGGCAGCACTGGCAGGATGATACTAACAAGCACGACCGTATCCAGAATTGTATTTTATGGGAACTATAACACCATCTTTTAACTATACTAATATAATTTTATTTAGTGGAGACTGATTAAAAAATTTTAACTAAAAATATATAAATATTTTACAATTTTTTTTTCCAAAAAAAGCATAAATATTTAATCATTTTAGCTCTCATTGGCCCTTAATTGGCTCCACAAGTGTTAACTAGTTAATTGGAAAGAGTTTTGAAAACAATTTTTTTGTTTTTGAAAACAAAAAAACTTATTTGGCAAAGTTGTTTTCAGTAATTATTTTCAAAAATTGTTTTGATAAATCTGCTTTCAAGAACAAGAAAAGCAAAACACTTTTTTTAATGTTTTCATGGGTTTTTGTTCTCTTTCTCCACCTTTCCAGCTATAATCCATTTCCTCTGACTCCTAAACATATTTTAAATTAAGTATTAAAAATAATTTAATAATTAGAAATTAAATAATTTTTAATTTTAGTTTAATTGATAATTTAATTTAAAATATACATTAATTTAATAATTAAAATTATTTAAAAAATTAAAAACTAACTGATTTTAATTTCAATTTAATTTATAATTAATTTTAAAATATTAATTTGATAGTTAAAAAATAATTAATCTAATAATTAAAAGTTAGCTCGGCTGGGGAAATTCAGAGGAAAAAAATTCCAAAAGAAGACCAAGACACCAAAACCAATGCCGGGTTTAAGGTGGCTATCTATCCTCCAGATATCTGATTGCATACTTGAATTCATGCTCCATTTTAGCTGCAGTTGTCTTGGTTCCTCTCCTGCCGTTTGAGTTGTCTTCTACGCATCAATGGAGCAGTACTTTTCATTTCAAATAAGCACGCCTCTGACTTCCTCAGTGGAATTCATTGGCATGTAATGTCATAAAACTCTGTTAAAAGACTTTTATGTTGTTGCAGTAGTTTCAGTTTCTTTCCGATGCTGCATATTCTCTGTGGACCATTTCTGTATTGCTTCGATTTGTAATAAAAAAAATTGTAGCTTCCTAAGAATTCTCCATCTATAAATGCTGCATTGCATCTGTTATAGTTGCTATTCCGGATAACATTATGTCAGCTTATGCTCCTGCTGGAGTCGTATTCACACAGCCCAGTAGCATAGTTCTTGACAAGCATCAGAATAATAAAATAAATGGAACAACTTTTATGCATGTCTAAGTAAACATTTGGGAAAGATTGATGCGTCCAATATCAGAATACATCAAAACTACTTACTGTAAAGTAAGTGAACGCTTGGGGTGAGGGAACGTTCAGAAGGATGTTAACACTAACAGTTAACTACCAGGCATATACTTTTGTATTCTCTTTGCTTCATTCAATATATCTTTTCTGTTTCATTAAGCATCGTTACCTAAGTTCATTCACTTGTTACCAATTATCGAGTTAACTCAACAGATTGGTACAAGAATCCAATTATTTACTCATTCATCGGATTGAGAAATTCTCGGCGAAAATGTAAAATATTGACTAGTGCTTTTACAACAAATTGGCGCACACATATTATTTCTTCCAGTACATTATCATGATTTCCATAAAAGTAAAAGATAATGAATTATCACCAAAGTTGTGACAAACAGAGAAGAACACACAATGTTCATAAATTTGGAGAAAAGAACATGACGATGGGTTCCCGAGCTGAGATGAGATGTCCATTCTAAGCTGAGGCGGGCTAATCAATGCCAAGACCAGCGCGTTCAACTGAATGTCCAACCAGGATGACTGGCCCGACCCCGGAGACCCCGACCTCAGTTCCAGCTGTTCCGATGGGACATAAAGAGCTGATGGGACATAAAGCTGCGTCGCATTAAATGCTGTCAGACCTGAACTTAGTATAAATAGAGCTCTACCCTCTTCATTCAAGAGGTAACTCGTTATTAAATGCTCTCAGCTACCTTGCCAGCTCGGACATACTAATCATTCGCACGCTCGAGGGGAAAATTCGGGTCATCACCCCGCCTTTTCCTTCTTTTCCTTGTGCAGGTCTGGTGGCCGACCAGGAAAATTCAGCTCGGAGGCCAACCTGAAAAGTCCAGCTCGGCGCAAGTAGCTCCCAACCTCAACTATGAGATTTTCAACCTCGACAGTTTGGCGCCGTCTGTGGGAAATGACGAGTTCTTTTATAGCTCTCTTCACCACCCATTGAGAAACCATTATGGTGCAAACTAGAAGCCACACCACACCAGTAGAGGATTTGCCCAACCCGAAATGAGACCTCGAAACCATGCAGATGCATAGCCAAAACTTAACCCAAGCCGACGTTGGAACGAGCCAACGTATACACTTAGCCACTCAAGCCAACCCCACAGCAGAAGGAGACCCCAACTCCAACCTATCACCGGAGATAAGGATGATGCTGAGGATGTTTGAAGAACTTAAGGAGCAGGTAGCCTGGCTAGGTGGGGGCCCCTGGCTCCGCAAGAGGCTTTGCCGAGGCCATCGCGTCCGCAATTCCACATCCCAGAGTCGAGGCGAAAACGGACGCAGGACGAGGAGGGCTTCCTAGAGCCGATGGCGAGATCCGACGCGGCGAGAGGTAAAAGGGCGGCTCAAGCCGACCCCGAGCAGGCCAAGACCGCAGCTGCCATAGCCAAGGTCATCAACCAGCTCGGCGTAAGCCCACTCTCCCCCGAGGTACTGGCCACGCCACTGCCCACCGGCAACCGTATGCCCAACCTGGCCGTCTACAACGGAGATGGAGACCCAGCCAGCCATCTGCTCAATTTTGATCACCACATGACTCTGCATGACATGCCAGATCTCATGAAGGCGAAGACATTCCCGACCACCCTGGTTGGCAATGCCTTGGATTGGTTCCAAAAACTTCATCCCGGTTCAATTGCAAGTTTTCACCAGCTGGCTGAGGCTTTCCTGTCCCGCTTCGCGGGAAGCCGGCGCGCCACCCGCCATACTTCTACATTGCTGCTGGTGAAGCAACATAGAGGGGAAAGTTTGAGGGCTTACACGGCCATATTCAATGAAAAGTCCCTCCGAATTCCTAACCTGGAGGACTCCATGGCGTTGATGGCTTACCAGAGTGGGCTGAGGTTGGGCCCGCTAACATCCTCCCTGGCAATCGACCCCGTGGACACTGTATCCAAGCTGATGGTACGAGCAGAAGGGTACATATACTCGGAAGAAATCCATCAGGCGAAAAGGGATAATGACAAGGAGAAGGAGGCCAGTAAGAAGGGAGAGACCTCCCGGGCCCAACCAGGGGATACATTGCAAAATGACCGAGGCAAACAGCCTCAGCAGCCAAAGCAGAACCCCCGATTCACTATGTTCACTCCCCTTAACACCTCAAGGGAGCAGATCTTGATGGAGATCCAGCACCAGAACCACCTGCCTCCAGCTCCGAGGATGAAAGGCCAACCCGAGAAGTACAATAGAACCAAGTATTGCCGCTACCATATGGACTACGGCCATACCACCGAAGAGTGCAAAGACTTGAAATAGGAGATTGAGGCACTGATAGCCCGAGGCCACCTCCGGAGATATGTAGATTCGCAGCCGACCCGGAATCCTGACCAAAGGGATAGGGAGAGGAGTCCGCCCAGGCGCCAGGCTGGAAACGGACACTTGGCTGTGATTGAGACCATTGCAGGAGGATTGGCGTCAGGGGGAGAGACCTCAGCAGGCATGTAGGGTTATGTTCGTGCTGGGAGGGAGTATGGACCAATGCGGGGACGGGCCTCGGAGATGCAGGAGCTCACCTTCTCCTTAGAAGATTTGGAGGGGGTGATATTTCCTTATGACGAACCACTGGTGATCAGCGCTGAAATAGTCAACTTCACCGTCAAGAGGTTAATGGTGGACACCGGCAGCTCGGGAGGAGTCGTATTCCTCAACGCTTTTGAGCAAATAGGGTTGGACAGGAGCCAACTTAGGCCATTGAGGGGTACTTTAGCTGGTTTCACCGGGCAGTCCCACCGAGCCGAAGGGGTCATCAACCTCCCGCTGAAGCTGGAAGATGGAGATAAGTGGGCGTCGATGCAGGCCAACTTCATTGTGATGGATTGTAACTCCACTTACAATGGGATCTTAGGTCGGGTGGTACTCAATCACTTCAGGGCCGTCCCCTCAACTTACCACCAGGCCCTGAAGTTCCCGACCCCGGCCGGCGTGGCCACTATTCGCGGAGCCTAGCTCTCAGCTCGGGAATGTTATGAAAACTCACTCCGGCCCAAGTATCAAATCGGCTGGGGACCAGATCTGCCCGAAGAAAAGAGAGATGCTAAGAGAGGAAGCCCGGCTGAAGACCTTCAGGAGGTGGAGCTCTCTGATGAAACCAAGAGGGCAAAGACCGGGAATGAATTCTCTGCCAACCTCAAGAAATGTATAAGCCAATTTCTTTTAAAGAATGAACATGTATTTGCCTAGTCTGCCTCTGACATGACAAGGATTGACCCGAATATGATTGAACATCACCTGAATGCCGGCCCAAATCACTATCCGGTAAAGCAAAAGTGCCGGCACTTCCATTATGACAAGCAACAAATCATAGCAGAAGAGGTGGACAAGTTAGTGGACGCCGGCCACATAAAGGAAATACAGTACCCAACTTGGTTGTCCAATATGGTGTTGGTGACTAAGTTCTCGGGTGGTTGGAGACTGTGTATTGACTTCACCGACTTCAACAAAGCCTGCCCTAAGGACTGTTTTCCCCTACCACAAATCGATCAGATGGTGGACGCCACCTCCGGATTCAAGCTACTCTCTTTCATGGATGCCTTCAAAGGCTATAATCAAATCAAGATGGCTCCCGGAGACAAGGAGAAGACCGCCTTCACCACCGATAAAGGACTCTACTACTATGAGGTCATGCCTTTTGGCCTCAAGAATGCTGGAGCTACCTACACTCGGATGGTGAACAAGGTCTTCAAAAATCAGATTGGCTGGAATATGGAAATCTATGTAGATGACATGTTGGTCAAGAGCAGAAGGGCGGAAGACCATGTAGCCGACCTGGCTAAAGCCTTCGCCGTAATGGAGCACTTTGGGATAAAACTGAACCCGAAAAAGTGCGCATTCAGCGTCAAGGCAGGCAAATTCCTGGGCTTCATGGTCACAGCCCGCGGAATAGAAGCCAACCCGGAGAAGGTCCAAGCGATACTTGACCTGGCGCCGCCGACCTGCGTTAAGGACGTCCAGGTGTTAGCAGGCAAGGTTGCAGCGCTGAGCAGATTCATGTCCAGGTCGGCTGACAAGTGTGCTCCTCTGTTCAAAATATTAAGGAATCCTAAGAACTTTGAATGGACTGAGGAATGCCAGAATGCCTTCCAAGAGCTGAAGAGGTATCTAGCTTCGCCACCCCTATTATCCCAACCTAAGGTGGGGGAGGAGCTGATACTATACTTAGCATACTCGGGGACAGCAGTGGCGGCGGCACTAGTCCAAGAAGAAAGAAAGGAGCAGAAGCCGGTCTATTATGTTAGCAAAACCTTGCAAGGGGCCGAGGTAAGATACTCCTCCTTGGAAAAACTCACCCTCGCGCTCATCACGGTGGCAAGAAAGTTGAAGCCATACTTTGATGCTCATCTAGTTAACGTCATGACGGATGTTCCGCTCAAGTCCATCATGCACAAGCCAGAGGTGTCGGGCAGGCTACTGAAATGGGTAGTTGAGCTGAGTCAATTCGACGTCACCTACCAGCCTAGGACAGCCATCAAAGCCCAAGCCATTGCGGACTTTGTTGTAGAATGCACTGGCCGAGCAGAGCATGACCCGGAGGACGTGTGGAAGGTCCATGTGGATGGGGCCTCAGGGAAGTCCGGAAGCGGAGCTGGGGTGGTCATCCTCGACCCGACCTGGCATGAGCACCAATACTCCATCAAGTTCACATTTTCGGTGTCTAACAATGAAGCAGAATACGAAGTGGTGATTGCAGGACTGAAAATTATAGCTCAGCTCGGGGCACAGACAGTCGACCTGAGCACCGACTCTCAATTGGTTTCTAGTCAAATATCGGGAGAGTTAGAAGCCAAGGACAATACTATGCTGGCCTATCTCAACAGAGTCAAGGATTTGACCTCAGGGCTCAAAAGGTTCACGATATAGCAAATTCTGAGGGAGAAAAATATGAAGGCTGACGCCCTGTCTAGGTTGGCCTTGGGCGAGAGCCGACCTACCCTGGTCCATGTTGAAGAAGTGTCTGAACCCAGTATTCAGTTGGGAGTGCAAGCCGTAGCCGAGCTCAATCTAAGCCCATATTGGACCAAACCAATCGTGGACTACTTGGAGGGGGGTATGACCCCAGAAGATGAAAAAGCAGCTCGGAAGCTAATGAAACAGGCCTCAACATTTGTCCTAATTGCCGGGAAACTCTATAAGAGAGCCTACACTTGGTCTCTTTTAAAATGTGTTGGACTTGAAGAGGGAAACTATGTACTCCGGGAGATTCACGAAGGGGTATATGGAAACCACTTGCGAGGCAAAGGTCTGGCTCGAAAGGTATTGAGGCAAGGCTATTTCTAGCCAACCTTGGAACAAGATGCCAAAGAGTATGTAAAAAAGTGCGACACCTGCCAAAGGTTCGCCAACGTACAGAGGAAGCCTGCGGTAGACCTCACGGTGATGATAAGCCCATGGTCATTCTATCAGTGGGGTCTAGACATCATCGGCCCATTGCCGACCGGTGTCGGCCAAAAGAAGTACGCCTTCGTAACTGTAGACTACTTCACTAAATGGCCTTAGACTGAAGGTGTTGCTAGAATAACAGAAAAGGCGGCTTAGGATTTCGTATGGAAAAACATCATTTGCCGATTTGGAGTGCCAAGGGTTATCATCACTGACCACGGCAAGCAATTCGACAGCGCATACTTTCGAGGCAAATGTGCTAAGATTGGGATCGACCTCAGATTCTCATCTATTGCTCACCCTCAAAGTAGTGGCCAAGTTGAAAGGACTAACCAAATCATTTTGCAGGGCCTGAAAACCAAGCTGGAGGAAGCAGAGGGCCAATGGGCATCGATTCTCCCCAAGGTGTTATGGGCTCAGCGGACCACCACCAGCTCGGCAATAGGAGAATCGCCCTTCGAGCTGACCTTCGGTACTCAAGCGGTGCTGCCAGTGGAGATCGGGTCTCCAACCAGTAGAACCCTCCACCATGATCCAGAAACAAACGGAGCACGGATCCGTGAAGAGCTCGACCTCGCTGAAGAGCTTCGAGCTAAAGCTCAAATTAGAATGCTGGCCAGCAAAGCTGCTATGCAAAGAGCCTTTGCCAAACAGGTCAAGCCTAAGCCTATTAAGGTTGGCGACCTCGTACTCAGAAAGGTAAATCTTTTTGCCGCACTCCGGTAACAAACTCTCCCCGACCTGGGAGGGACCCTACGAAGTCGTGAAAGAAGTCCGACCTGGGACCTTCTACCTCCGTGACAAGAACGGAAAACTATTGAAAAATGCATGGCACTCAGAACACCTGAAGCGGTATTCTCTAAAGCGGCCCCGAGCCGAAATATTTTGTAACGGCCCCGAGCCGAAACATTTTGTAACGACCCCGAGCCGAAATATTTTGTAAAGGCCCCGAGCTGAAATATCTTGTAAAGGCCCCGGGCCAAGACATTGCTTGTACAAATTCAATACAATGCATTTTTGTAAACTAGTGCAGTACCCGACCTAGGAATAAGCACCAAAACCAGCGCAATGCCCGACCCGGGCCCAAGTGCTACAACTACAAAACCACTTCCAACTCGGATTAACGCAGTGGCCACGCTTAATCATGAGCGAATGATAAAGTAAACCAGCTCGGACTAAGTTCCAACTCGGTTATAATCAATAACAATTTGATTAGTTTTGCCAGTTCGGATTAAGATCCAACTCGGTGCATCCCGGCTTCAGGTCGGTATATTAGTTTGGGTCTAAACTCGAACTCAATATTTGTCAACATTAGTTTGACCAATTTTATAACGGACTGACGAGTTCGAGTTGGTAACAATTATAAAGTTGCCCTGATTATACCAGCTTGGATTAGGATGGTAAATCATTAATCGCGTCCAGCTCGGTTCATTACGCTTAAGTTTGAATGGTCCATTAAACTGGTCCGACCTCACTTGAGAAAAATTTGCGAAGAGAAAAGTACACGTGTACAAACTCGACCAAAACGCAAATAAAAATAAAATAGACATTTCATTAAAATTGGAAAATGATTACAAAAGCCCAACTTGGGCGAGATTACAATAACCCGACTCGGGAAAAATTACAAAATCTACTTTGGCGCAACGGCAGAGGTGGTGGCCTCGGCTTCATCTCCAACCTGGTCCAGGCCCTTCTGGACAAACTCAGTCACCTCCTTAGCTTGGGATGTCAGGTCAGATGGAAGCTCGGGAATCTCCCAAAACTCCGGCGGCGGAACCTCCAAGATCTCGATGTAGTCGTTCTTGGTGGCTGGGAAGAAGGTCTTCGCTCTCTCCCGAGCTGCGACTTGACCTCGGAAGTAGAATTTCATTTCAGTGTACTTCGCCATGGCCCCGCCTTCCGTGGCCAACCAATCCACTGCCGCGTCACTGGACTTGAAGGCTTCCACTGCCTTTTCTCCCTTGACGCCGACCCGGTCCACCAGGTCCTGGAACTTAGCCTCTGCCTCACGCTTCTCTCACTTATGGCGATCAACGTCCTTGGCCGCGGCTTCGCGTCGGGCCTTTTTTCCAGGTCCAGCTCTTTCTTTAGGCGGTCGATCTACGTCGTGTCCGCCTTCTGCCTCTGAGCGGCCTCTTCCCTCACAGTCTCAAGCTAGGCTCGGGCATCTGTGTATCGTTGCTCGAGCTCAACGCAGTGAGTCTGGGCCTTGATTAGGAAACTGGGAGCCGAAATGATATGGGACTCGACCTGTTTAACAGAAAATAAAGCAGTCAGCCGAGCTAAAAAGACAGCCTCACTAGAAGATAGTTAAAGACTCACCGTGACTATGGCCGTCCTCAAGTCGAGCGAGAGTTGCTCCACCGGGACCGTCGCCAGCTTGGGGTTGCGATCCACCTTGGACGCCTCCATGAAGTTTTTGTCAGGAGGGCTCACCTCCGTGGCCTTACCCTTCCCAAAGTGTTCGGTCCGAGGCCGCTTCCTGCTCTCGGGTCGGGAGGAAGAACGCTCCGGGATTGCCACACCCGAGCCCGATTTCTTTGGCAAAGGGGACCCCGAAGCCCCTTTAGAGGAGACCTCAGAACCGACCTCCCGTCCTTGGCCGCTAGGGCACTGCCTCTGTCCTTGAGCAGTACCTCCCAATCCTGACCGAGCCGACGCGTCGCCACTGACCTTGCTCTTCCTCCGTACCTGGGCATATGTGAGCTTCCTCATGTCTTCCATATCTACAAAAGGTAGAGGAAAGAGGTGAAAATGAGTCAAAGGCCAACCTAAAAAGGCTAACAAACAGAACGATGGGGAGGTCTGGCGCCGATCCTGCAAACTGACCCTCTTCTGAGCTAGACCCCGCATTCCCTTCTGGCTCGGGAAGCAGGTTGGGATGATCCCTCGAGAGGTCGGGCTCCCTACCAAACAACTTGGAATCCCAGATTCGCTCCCATTTGAGCATACTGTCGATGTCAATCAGCGTCCTGGGTGCGGGCTTGAGCACTGCGACTTCCCCGAGTTCCTCCTTCGAGAGCTTGGGGTCATCGTTGGCGGTCTTCCTCAAACTCGGGGTCCAGTCTAGCTTACACACAGAGTTCACGGCCGACTCCAGCCAATAATAGTCATTATGCCAGCCCTTGTTAGAGGAATGCCACTTGGTGAATATGGAGTTACCGACCCGAGCTGCGAAGTGGAACCCCCCTGGCTCCTCGGGGTTGGGTTTGCACACGAAGAAATGCCTGAACCTGCACAAGGTCGGCTCTACTTTATTCTCCAGACAGAACACGTAGAAGGCCATCATCACGGCCCAACCATTCGGCGACATCTGAGCTGGGCTGAGCTCGAAATAGTTCAGGATTCCAACAATGAAGCCAGGAAGAGGAAGCTGGATGACGTCGAACGCTAGATCATATATGGTGAAATGGTCGGCCGGAGGATAGCACGTCGATTCCTGCCAACCTGGAACCTTCAACTTGTGATGTCGATCAACCGACTAGTTCCTTAGCCTTGCGTTAGCCATCTGCACTGTGGAATGGCACTCACGCTTGCAACAGACGAGCAGCTGATCGATCCTCTTCCCTAGAATTGAAGAAGCACTGGCTGAAGCCGAGCTCCGAGGTCGAACAGCACTGACTGGTACAGCTTCGATCGGCTTGGTGGCAGAGACCCCGGCTAAGAACTCTTGAGGTATCTCGATGCCCTCCAATTGATTTAGCGGCTCCTCATCATCCCTGTCTTCCAAGTCTCCCAAGTCGGCCAAAGGATCCGCCTCCGCTTCCTTTTGCACCAATCTGACCCCAATAACTTGGCAGTCATCATCACTCTCCCCGAGGCCAGATTTCTAAGCCGGTCCTGAAGACGAACTGGTGCTCTCTCCACCACGGACCCTATTTGAGGTAGATGCTGAGCTCGGTGGACTCTTATCTCCACCATAGGACCTTACCTCCATCGCCTGGGAATCTTCCGACTCCGACCTCCCCATCCTGTCTATAGACTAAATATAAATGTACAGGAATGACTAAAGGGAGTCGGGACGTACCTACTGCTCTTGACTGCGGAGTGCGACCGACTAAGCTGGCTCCGAGCTAACAAATTCCAAGAAGATTCTTTCCGAGCTAATTGCGTCCGACCACTCTGGTGTCTGACCTAAATTTCTTGAGAAATTGAAAGCGAAGTGTGAAATGAATCTCAGATGCTAAAGCCCTATTTATATGCGCCCCTGAAAGTCCCCTCGGGAAGCCCAAACGTCGCGTCTCGTCAGAACCGCCAGGTGACGTGTCAGCCATCCGTTGGGCATGCACCACTGACGTGGCCATCCCTACTCTGTCGGGGTCGGACACCTATAGCTTGGGAGGAACTCCCAATTCTAGATCTCACCCTCTCGATCTCGACTTGGGCAGGGGGGGAGGAATTGACGAGGGGTTCCCGAACTGAGATGAGATGTCCATTTCGACCTGAGGCGGGCTAATCAGTGCCAAGACCAGCGCATTCAACTGAATGTCCAACCAGAATGACTGGCCCGACCCCGGAGACCCCGACCTTAGTTCCAGCTGTTCCGATGGGACATAAAGCGCTGATGGGATATAAAGCTGCGTCGCATTAAATGCTGTCAGACCTGAACTTAGTGTAAATAGAGCTTCACCCTCTTCATTCAAGAGGTAACTCGTTATTAAATGCTCTCAGCTACCTTGCCAGCTCGGACATACTAATCATTCGCACGCTCGAGGGGAAAATTCGGGTCATCACCTCGCCTTTTCCTTCTTTTCCTTGTGCAGGTCTGGTGGCCGACCAGGAAAATTCAGCTCGGAGGCCAACCTGAAAAGTCCAGCTCGGCGCAAGTAGCTCCCAACCTCAACTATGAGATTTTCAACCTCGACAGAACAGAACATCAATTAATATAGTGAAATAACTAAAACTGGAATGAGATGCCTAAATTGACATGTCTGACAAGTGGTGAACGTGCAACATATGAGATCACATGAGTAGGCAGAATGGTAAAGTTGTGGTTGCCGATAGAACTTCAACTTCGGCTTCCTAAACACACAATATTGAACGTGTATCCATGATCCAATTTGAAGAATATGAACTTCGCACTTTCACATTCAGCTGAGAATTTCCATTAGTTGTCCCTGTAAAGGAGAAATCGTTAGTAATAATCAACGTAATAGTGATTATTGCTTGCTAAAGCCTGAAGCTGTTATTAAGGTTAAATACGAATGAAAGGCTTCAATGACAATATCGTGACAAGGTAGATATATATTCAGAGAGGCAATCACTCAAAAACCCGAAACTAAATGCTGAAAAAGAAAGGAAATCAAAACGTAAATGGAAACTTATGAAGTTCTTTAACGCATTTTGACAAACAAATGCCATGGAGAAACTGACCACACCCGTTGGCTATGCATATGCATTACTGTGAATCGTAATTTCGCAAATTCCTCTAATCCTTCCATCAATCAATTCACATAAGGGAAGGAATTCCCTAACCCCTCATTTTCCTTTCTTTTAATTTCCTTTCCTTTCCTTTAAAAAGTGCAATCCGAACACTATTTTAATGTCCACTACTTCAGCCTAACCTCCCAAAAATTAATGGTGTTAGAGATAGTAATGCCAAACTTTTGGTGATAATCACCTAGATTTTCATTTGCTAGGTTAACTATTCAGTTGTCAGTAAAAAAAGTCCTCTTACAATTGCATATCTAGTAATAAATCTTTTGCTAGACTAAGTGCAATGTTATGAATATTTCAGCATCAGATAAATAAAGGGTAAATTGCACCAGACCCCCCTTGTGGTAAGGCTTAAGTGCACGCTACCCCCTATAGTCCAAAAACTCCCTCCAGACCTCCCCTATGGTCATATAAAAGTGCATATAACTCCCCTGCCGTTAAATAATCTGTTAAATTTAACGGAAGTGAGTTTTTTACAATAAAATAATTTTAATATTTGACAAAATTACCCTTTATTAAATAAATAAAAAAAATAAAAAAAATAAAAAAAAAGTAAAAAACACATATTCTCTCTCTCCCCAAACAACACAAAAATCGTCATCCTACCCCCCAACCCCAACCTCCACCCAGGACCCCCAGCCCACAAACCTTCAAGGGTATAAAAGTCTTTTCGTATTTTTTGTTACTTACATAAATGGAATTTTGACGGCAGGGGGGTCATATGCACTTTTATATGACCACATGGGGGTATGGAGGGGGTTTTTGGACCACAGGGGATAGCGTGCACTTAACCCTCACCACAGGGGGGTCTGGTGCAATTTACCCATAAATAAATAAGTAAATAGAAGCAGACTACAGATATACATAGAGAGGCTAATAAGTCCAATTTCTTTACCTGTGAACATGAGCACATTCAAATTCTCCATCCGACTTCAAAGATTCCATTCATATCAACTCTGAGTTCCTCATTACCAAACTCCAGTTGTTCATATTGAATGCGCCAGGTTGATTCTGCAGCAGAGTGACTGCACAACTTCACCTCAATCATCTTTAAGGTTGGAATCTCTCCTAGACTTGAAGGAATCTCCTTTAGTCGCTTACAGCGATGCACCAGCAGTCTCTCAAGGCAGGGAAAACTATCCTCATCAGCACCCCAATGTGCAATTCCCAGTGTGTCTAATTTTAACATCCTGAGCTCTAGGAAGCACTTATCTCCCACTTCCCACATTTCTCCCACAAATGCTCTATTCTGTAATTTGAGGAACTTCAAATTGGGTACTTGCATTGCAAGTTTTGACAATTCATTCCATGGCATGCGAAAATTTCACAATGTCAACTTCCTGAGGTTTGACGGGAAGTGAAACTCACAAGGATATTTCCCGGCACCCCTATAAAACACCTTTAGTGATTCAAGTTGGGTGAGCAAGTCCAACGGCGGAAATCGATTGCAATTTCTAGAATCATCCCATGAATCCAGAAATATGCATCCCAGTTTTCGAAGACTTGGTAGCCTTCTCAATATCTTCTCCAGATCATTAGTAGAGTAAAGAGATACTGTCGAGAGAGTTTGTAGATTTTCCAGTGGCGAGAAGTTCTCAAATCTGTGATTCTGCAAACTAAAATAAGCATGGTTTCGTATACGCAGATGCCTCAACCTTGCCATATCCCAAATGAATTTCGGTACAATAACTACTCCTCTTAATCCTTGGACAAGAAAATTTTCTAAGTTGCAGAGGTTGGCAATGGACGACGGAATAGAATCTGCATCACATTGAACTGCTAAGTATCTCAAATGAATAAGCAATTCAATCCCTTTAAAAGAATTGCCAATATTGATGTCTCCAAAGTCCAATATTCTTAGAAGCTTAAAATTCTCAAATATAAACGAGACATCATAGGGATAACGTTGATAATCTTCTGTAGAGGCAAAGAACAACATGGATCAAACGCGTGGCCTCAAAGGCTTTGACATAGTGAAGTCCTTCCTCTTTGTACAGACGCGCAACCAACGTCGGTCACACGTGGGGTCTGAAGTATATTCATCGGAAACAGGATCGCACTCATCTATATATTGCCACAAATTCACTTGTTTCGCTTTCTCCACACAGAATTCATGGAAGAGACTGTGGAGACAGCAAGCTTTGGCCCTACCTAACCCATTTTCTTCAACAACCATTACTAGGTTTATATTGATCAGATCCATCAAGTAATTCTCTGCTACCTCCTCTAAGGTCTCCGAGTTAATATGTCGTACAAATCCTTCACCAATCCAAAATCGTATCAATTTTTGAACTGGAATTGGTTTATCCTCTGGAAATCCTGCAAAGTAGAGGAAACATGGTTTTAAATGATTAGGTAGATGTTCGTAACTTGATTCTATTACTCTCATGCACATGCCATCTACAGGATCAAATACCAAGGATTTTGGATTTTTTCTACTTTTTTCCACCAGTCCTCTATCTTTGCCATCATTGCAAGACGTCTAGCTGTCCAAACAACAACAAGTGGTAATCCTTTGCAATTTCTCGCCATCTATTTTCTAACTGTCAATAGTTCAGGAGGGCAGCTTCCACTCCAACATAGCTTGCTCAATAACTCCCAGCATTCATCATGAGAAAGCAGACTAACAAAAATTGGCTCGTTGCAGTGTTCAACTCGTCACGCCACATCATATAGTCTTGTAGTGAGCAAAATTCTACTTCCATTGAGATCATTTGGAAAAGATCTCCTTAGACAATCCCATGCTTCAAGATTCCACATATTATCCAAAACTATGAGGTACCTCTTCCCCTTGAGACATCTGTACAGCGTCATAGACAAGTATTCATTAGTCTCTTCATGATGGCTAAAACCTTCAAGTACAAAATCTAGAAGTTGCAGCAGTAACTCCCTTCTCTCATATGTTTCAGAAACAAAACACCAGGCCGAACATCGAAGTGATTTGGTACTGAAGGATCGTTATACAATTTCGTGGCCTGAGTAGTCTTGCCAATTCCTTGCATGCCAATGACAGGGATTACTTTTAAATCTGTTAGTCGGTTGAAAAGCCACTCGCGCAAAGTTTCCGTCTCCTTGTTGAAACCAACTATATCTTCGTCCATCTTTGAATCAGTAGTTTGGGATGAATCTGTAAGAATTTGGTGAATGAAAATAACAATTAAAAATAACACCACTAAGATTGTGCTTGTAATGATAACTTGCAATGATGATGTTGTGTAATGATCCAAATGTAGTGCTTTTAAATTCCAAGATAATGGGTAAAGATGATTTTTATTAAATTTTGCTATATATATATATATATATATATATATATATATATATATATATATATATGTCGAACGAGAAGAGAGACATGTTTACAAGAACTGTACGTATTGATATTGAGAGAGTGATACAATAATTACAATAGATGACTCAATAAATAGGTGCTAGACTACTTGCTCCCCAATCTAAGCTAAATATAGTAAACCTAAATATGGTACTCCTAGCTGTACACGGAATAATAATGCAATTTACAATAAATACAATATATACGTTAACACCCCCCCTCAAACTCAAGTTGGTGCAAAGAACACCAGCTTGAGTTTGCAAATCAGATCTTGAAGACGGCTGGGAGGATGCGCTTTAGTGAAGAGATCAGCAAGTTGATCAGCAAAGGGAGTGTACTGAAGTTTGAGTATGCCACAGACAATATGTTGATGAATAAAATGACAGTCACACTCTATATGCCGAGTGCGCTCATGAAAAACATAATTATGCTCAATTTGGATAGAACTTTGATCGTCACAATGAAGAATAGAACCCGAAGGTTGAGAAACACCTGTATTAGCAAGAAGCCAACGAAGCCAGATTACCTCTTGAGTAACATCAACAAGGACACGATACTTAGCTTCAGTACTCAATCGAGCAACAACAGTTTGTTTCTTGCTACGCCAACAAAGAAGATAATCATCAAAGAGACAACAGTATCCAGTAACAGAATGTCAATCAGTAGGATCACCAGCCCAATCTACATTTGATTAACTGTGCAAAGTTAATAATAAGCTGGTAGAGAAGAAGAGGCCATGAAACAATGTGCCCTTGATATAGCGGAGGATCCAGAGAACCGCAACGTAGTGTGTGGTACGAGGAGCAGACATGAATTGGCTGACTAGGTGAACAACATAGGCAATGTCAGGCCGAGTCACAGTGAGATAGATAAGACTGCCAACCAGCTGGCGATATAAAGATACATCTAGAAGTGATGTCTCATCCAGTGGGGTAAGACGGACATTAGCATCAAGAGGAGTGGATGCAGTCTTGCTGTCAGTAAGACTTGCATGAGCCAGAAGATCACAAGAATATTTGGCCTGAGATAGATAGAAGCCAGCTGAATCAGATGAGACTTCAATCCCTAGAAAGTAACTCAGAGGACCAAGATCCTTCATCTCAAAGTGGTGGCTGAGAAACTACTTGAGATAAAAAATACCAGCTAAGTCATCCCCAGTGATAATCATATCATCCACATATAAGATCAACAGAATAATACCAGAATCAGAATGTCGAATAAACAATGTAGAATCATGATTACTCGCAGTGAAGTCGAAGTCAGTAATAACATAACTGAATTTAGAAAACCAGGCACGTAGAGCTTGCTTGAGACTATACAGAGCACGATGCAAACGACACACCTTATGAGGAAGATGAGAGTTTCCTGGATGAGGCTTCATGAAAACTTCTTCAGTAAGGTCACTAATAAGGAAAATGTTTTTAACATCAATCTGGAACAACTTCCACTGCCTGATAGCAGCAACAACAACTAATGTCCGAATAGAGGTGAGACGAGCAACCGGTGCAAATGTCTCCTCATAATCAATACCATATTCCTGAGTAAAGTCCTTAGCCATTAATCAAGCCTTATAGCGCTCTATAGAGCCATCAGAGCGAGTATTGACCTTGTACACCCATTTGCAACCCATGACATTCTTTCCCGAGGGTAGATCAACCAAATCCCAAATGTGTCTAGCTTCCAAGGCCTATAATTCATCTTTCATAGGTTGCTACCAAAGAGGGTCAGAACTAACCTCACGATAAGTTTAAAGCTCATGGAGAGAGAGAATGGTAGAAAAACAATGATAATCAAGAAGGTAAGGAGGAATAGCTCTTACACGTGTAGACCGACGAAGTGGGGGATCAAGAGAGATAAGGGGCTCAGCATCGGGCACAGGGCCATCAGATGGTACAGTCTCTTCAGGATGGGCCACGTTAGGGGCGGCGCTGGTGCTCGTACTGGAACCTGTGTCACTGTCATCAATAGGAAATAAAGGAAGAGAGGGATCTGTGAAGTACGGGGTAGAGACAGCATGAGGAAGAAAGAATGACGAGAGTGATGAGAATATCTTATTTTCCTAAAAGATCACATGACGAGATATACAGAGACGTTTAGAAAGAGGATCCTAACGCCGAAAACCCTTATGCTCAATACCGTAACCTAAGAAACAAAATTACCGAGCTCGAGGCTCAAGCTTTGTACGTTTATGTGGGGGAAGGGAGACAAAACATGCACAACCAAAAATTCTAAGATGATCATAATCTGGGGGACGACCATACAAACGTTCGAAAGGAGTGAGATTATCAATAGTGGGAGAGGGCAAAAGGTTAATAACATGCACAACAGTGAGAGCAGCTTCTCCCCATAAGTGCTTAGGACATGATGAGGATATAAGGAATATGCGAGTAATATCAAGAATGTGTCTATGTTTTCGCTCAGCACGCCCATTTTGTTATGAAGTGTAAGGGCAAAAGCGATGTGAAACAATGTCATGTTGACAAAAAAGAGCAAGTATAGTGGACTCTTAATACTCCATGGCATTATCAGCACGGATGATCTTTATGCGCTGATTGAAATGAGTGTGAATCATGGCAGTGAATTCAGAATAGATGCGTGGCAAGTCAGACCGATGATGCATAAGATATATTCATGTAAAACGAGAATGATCATCCACAAAAATGATAAAGTATCGAGATCCCCCCATGGTAGGAGTAGGGGAAGGGCCCCAAATATCATAGTGAACTAAATCAAAACACGCAGAGGATAAGGAATCACTTTTATTAAATGGCAAAGTATACTGTTTTCCAAGTTGACAAGATAAACATTCAAAATTGTGGACAACCAGTTTTCCTAACGAGCCTCTAGAAACTAAAGATTGCAATTTGCCTAAAGAAGCATGACCTAAACGAGAATGCCATAGGTGAAGAGATGTAGAACCTAATGAGGTGGTAGCGGAAGTGGCAGTAGAGAGATGACAAAAAAGATGCAAACTGACAAGCTCGAACAAACGCCTAACCTTACGGCCGATCCCAAGAAGTTATCCCGTCTGAGGGTCTTGCACACAACAACCAGAAGAAGAAACAATGACAGTAAGACCAAGTTCACATAGCTAACCAACAGAGATGAGACTAAGAGTAAGTTTCAGAACACGATAAGTATTAGGAAACGAGGCATGAGATATGGATACAGAGTCGATATGACTTACGGGAATGGACATACCATCAGCCGTGTAAATAGCAGCTGCAAATGAATTGACAACTTTATTGGTCAAGCTAGGGGAGTCATAGGTCATATGATTGGAACAAGCAGAATCAAAGAACCATGATGACTTACCAGAAGTGACTAAAAGAGTAGTGGAATGAGAAGAGCTAGACTGGACTAAAACATGTTTAAAAATATCCTGAAGGTTGGCAACTAGGGGAGGTAGGTAGATCACCTAGAGAATCAGAGGAACCTTCAGTTGTGGCAGTAGAATGTGATAGAGGTATTGATAAATTATGGGCCTTGGAACCACCCTTGGGCCGATTACCCTGAGAATTCCTGTTAAGGTTGCGATAACACTCATGTTGATAGTGACCAGGACCTATTTTGTTGCAAAAGGAGCATATCCAAGTAGGGAAGTGTAAGAGAATATGCCCAGGGAGATGACAATACTTCCATTCAATTGAGGAGGCTGAATTCTTCTTGGATGTAACATTGGGAGTTACAAGCACTACATCAGTTGAGCGAGATCTTCAAGATTGAAGACGAGTCTCTTCTAGAGGCACGAACAGGCTCGAAATCATCATGAAGGGCCATGAGAAACTGAACAAGACGTCCACGATCGCGCCAAGTAGTAAATTTGTTAGCATCTTCAGCACAATCCCAGATAGGCTCGGAGGCCATGAGTTGATCCCAAGCTGCATACATCTGAGATAGAAAAGTGGTCATTGATTGACCTGATTATTGATACATGTAGTGAAGAGTAGTGGAAAGCTGATATTGATGTGCTCCATCAGCAGCGGGGTATCTTTGTGCTAGAAAGTCCCAAACTTGTTTCGCTGTAACAAAACGCCCAAACTGAAGATTGATAGAGGTAACAGATGTGTTTCACAGCCAAGTGATGATCTGATGATTCTTGCTATCCCAATCCTCAAGACGTTCGACAAACTTTTCATCTGATTCATCAGATTTTTTCTTTGGTTCCTTAACATCCCCTGTTATGATCCGCCATAATTTCCGACCCTTGAGAAAGTTAGTCATGGCTTGAGCCCATGGTACATAATTTCCACCATCAAGAAGCAAAGAGATAGGTTGTGAAACATCTGATCGTTCCATTATGATGTCCAAAAGTGATATTTAGAGTGGGAATTTGGAGAAACAGATTGCATAAATGAACTCAGGACGTCGAAAAATATGGGAAAGGGTCTATTCATTTTTTTAAAAAATTTTATAACGACGGTAGAACTTCGGGAAGCGCGTGAGGGCACGTCCGACTTCCGTTTTTGGCGATTTTTAGACTGCTGGACTTCTTACGACGAGCTCTATGCTATAATGTAGCGCATGGCCCAAGGAAATGAAAAGAAAATATCGAAAAAGACCCAAAACAAACTGACTGAATATGATTTTTACGATGTTTAATTGCAAAAATTTGTGACAAGAGAGAAGACACGATGATAGTGGCACAGGCTACCAGGATGGTGGCTCCGATACCATGTCGAACGAGAAGAGAGACATGTTTACAAGAACTGTATGTATTGATATTGAGAAAGAGTGATACAAAGATTACAATAAGTGACTCAATAAATAGGTGCTAGACTACTTGCTCCCCAAGCTAAGCTGAATATGGTAAACCTAAATATGGTACGCCTAAGTGTACACGAAATAATAATGCAATTTACAATAGATATAATATATACGTTAACAATATTTATTCTACTGCTAGACTTTCTATTTACAAGTGATTGTAAAAATTAAAAGGATCTAACAGAACCATCACCTGAACTTTCTGCAACTTGGAGCTGGAGGCCCCTAGGTATCAACAGTTGAAATTTGTTGGTCAAATCCATCTAACAATATATGTAAAAGGAAAACTGAAAGCCATCTCTGCAAATCGAGTAGTAAACATAACTCTACAACCGCTGCTGCTGTTCTGAAGAAGTCTTTTCATGGCATCCAATGCTTCAATGTCCCATATATGAGTCAGTCTACTGTGTGGAAACTGCACAGCGCGGCTGTGAAACACATAAGTGGGCCTCACTTGTGTGGGGCCCACACCCTATTTCACATCCGCAACTATGCAGTTCTCGCACAGTAGCAAATTTTCTCATATATCTTCCAAGATGATAAGGCACTTCCAACCGGATAGAGACTGGCACAATTTCGCAGCTAATTCACTATTACTCATTTCTCGTTCATTGCCGCTCGGTTTATATGTTTCTCTTGCCTTCATAAGATTAAGTATATCACGCAAGACCTCTCTTTGTTTTTTTTCTTGTAAGGTTGTGAAATCACACACCGTAAACGAATATTAAATTTTCTGATAACCCAAGAATCATTATAGATTTCCTTGGCTGGAGTAGACTTACTGGCTGCAGGCACGTTAAGGATGGAGACAACTTCTAACCTCCCTGTCTCCGAGATAAGATGCCCTGCATTCACCTCTTTGTCATAAACCTCTACTGTGGCCTGCTTAACAATAGATTTGAGCTCTTGCAAGATATTACTAAGCCAGAACTTATGGCACCAGGTAAGACCATCACCGGACAGAAACGAATCTGTGACATATTTCACCTCGGGAAAATTATTCTATCCGGAGGATCACTATTGACGTGACAAGGTGATCCTCCCAGAGCACGACACTTGGCGAGCATATATGCATTGTCTGACATCACGCGAAGCAAGAAGACAGATTTACCCTTCATTTTGTGTGTTGTCCGATAAAGTGTTAAAAGCACATGCATAGATGGAAAATGACCAAAATAGACACACAAGTGAAGACAAAAACTTTGGCAAATGACCATATTCGGCCGTGTACAGAATAACTTAATTTTTTTTTTTGGCTCAAACATGTCCCCACTTGCCCTAGGGTTAATTTTTATTTTATTTTTCCAAATCGTGTTTCCATATGCATGCAATTTTTTTGTTTGTACGTGTATCTCCTATTTAGAAGCAATTTTGTTTGTTTGTACATGTAGTAAAGTGACGCTTCAAATTGCTTTTATTTATTTATGTTTGTCCAATTGCAATTTGCACGGGATTCATGAGTACGAAATTGCATGCAATAGAAGTGTCTCAGCAAACCAAAAACCTCACAAGATATGATAAGATTTAGTTTTATTTTAGTCTTACAAAAAAAATTAATTCTCAATCGAATTATTATCGAAACGTAATTAAAAATTACTTGATAATCTTATTAAAATATGAGAACATGATCCAAAAATAGTATCTATTGTGCAAAAAATGTCATATATATTGCGACGTGCTAATTGCATAACCAATTTAAAACGACATTGTTATCCTTGATGGGTTTATCTTTCAAGAAGTGGCAACAAACCACTTATTACATGCAAGATTTTGTTGTCCTTATCAAAATATTAAGTCAAAGCAACCCCATGAAGCCCAAATCTTTAAACTGTCCATTTATTACATGTAATGAGCCTAATCAATAACCATATATGAAATGTTAGCCCAACTTAAAAATGATGTATGTATATGAAATTCGGGCCAACTAGGCCGACTAGGCTGATCAAACAATGTTACTGCAAAAGGTCCATTAATGAGTCAAATATATGCATATTGAGAATTATGTACAAAATATTTAAATAAGCTAAACAATTTTCTATAAAAAAAAAGTGAAATGTAATTAATTAAGAGTAATTTGATTTTTGTTAGAATATTTTTAAATTATATTGGACCAAAGTTTTCAAAATCAGATACGAACTATTGATTAATGATATATACGTGCGTGGGAATGTGTGTGAAAGACTATATACTTGTGACTATGGTATGTTAAAGAATATTTGTTATTTCACTCAATCATGTCGAGGTGTTCGCAAAGATATTAACAAAAAAAAATTATGTGTTTAATAAATAATCGTGACTATTCCATTTAGTGAGAGCGGCATAATTTAAAATACTTATCGAGCTCTTATCAATTTAAAATACCGTCACTAATTAAAATTAAAACTTAATTTAAATACTTACAAATAGATTGTGTAGATTTCATTATTAACATATATAAATAAAAAAAATAATAAAGTATAGTAATATAATCGTCTATTAAAGAAGTCTAGTAAAACTCTAACAATGCCAATGATACATTATAAGTTTAGGGAACACAATATTAATTTACAAACTGGCTATGATAATGATCTTATCATATATTAAATAAGTTAAAGCAAACGTAGAGATTACAAAACAGAAAACTTAGTTTACATTACTTTTACATATATATGAGACCGCCTCTTATATGATAGAAACTAAAGACTCCTTGAAAACCCTGGCTTCATAAGGGTGCCCAACAGTATGAACATCGAAATCATACAACTCACGGGTGTCAAGTGAATAGTACATGAGCCTCTCTTCAGCGCTTTGAAAAAGTGACATGTATTTTTTTGGTCCATTTGAAAAGATAAGTAATGAGAATATTATATAAGGATCATTAATTTTAGTAGAATTAGAACAAAGTTTCTCTAATCTCGTATCTAAATCCTTTTAGGATTATAATGAGAACTAATTTCTCTATTATATCCTAATCTTTGTAGAAATTTCTCAATTTTTTATCTCCAAATAATTAAATATGAGATTCAACTAAATTTGAAGTTCAACAAAAAGAAAAGCTACTCTTGATTCATATTTTAAGAAACTTCATAGTCAATGTATTATATACGTTTTAGCTAATTATTAATGTATAAAATAATTGGGTTAATAAGATACAAAGAAAATTTTAAAATGTATTACCCTATAATTTTATCGAATTTAACAACTTTTTACAATGGTCCCAAGTCGGCACTGCACCTTTTTATTAATTAAAGAGATTATAAATTTATCGAGTATTAATTCAAAGAGAATCTACTGCATATGCTACCCCACTTATATTGATGTTGTTGAAAATATTCATCTCCAATGACAACTCTACAACCATCTATACATTTAAAGAACAATACATTCATCTTTAAACATCTATACGTGCAGAGATGGTGAAGAAAATCCCTAAAATTATCACTAAACCCAACTAGGAAATTAAAATAATATGTTTAATTAAAAATCAACATAAACAATTAACAAATATAGATTTAAAGTTTAATGATAAAGTTTTAAATGAAAATAATAGATTTAATTAAAATAGGTTTAAGAATATTAAAAATTGTTTGATTAAATAAAAAAAGATAATATTGAAATAAAATAAAAATAGGGAGTCTTACAATATAGAAGCAGCTGTTTGAGTGAAATTAAAATATGAATTTCCTATACTATGTAAGGAGAAATATGAGGAAGCTATTGAAGTTGGCCTTAGGCGAACTCCAACCCATTCCCTACAACTATCTTTACATGTAGAGATTGCACATTCATCTTTCAACATCTCTACTAGATGGTAAAAGAATCCTTACAAGGATCCCTAAACCCAACCATGGAATTAAAAGAAAAAAAAAATGATTCTCAACCTTAGAAGATGAAGAGTGCAACCTCAAATATCCTTACTATATATATGTATAACACAGGCTTATGAGATTGACATATATAAATATAGGTAAAATGAAAAGCCAGAAATATGGGCAAAATTGGAAGAAATGCAATTTAGAGTAAGCACATTAAATTTAATTAATTGATTCAAAATATTAAATGACACCGTTTCACTGATCTAGCAAAATCAATTTATGCAATTACCAGAATTGCGAATGCAAAATTATCAATATTAAATTAACACTTTGCCCTAAGATTTGATCATATCATGTCAATTATTTCTACATGGAAATATAGCAAATTCCAGTATGAAAAGAGTAAAAAATTACCACTCACCATTTACTCTAATGGTATAATTTCCTTTTAGATGCGAACAGTCTCCAGATCAATTTTAATACGTAATATCTTAATTGATTTAAAATAGTTTAAGCCACTCTTGAATCAGAAAGAAAAAAGAATATTTAAAAAAATTTAATATAATTACAAGAAACACAACAGCAGCAGCTCGGGATCTAAAGAGGGAATGGCAATAATTTAATTTCGTATGAGAATCACAAAATTAGAGATAAAGTACAAACTCAACTTCTTCAATTAGGGTATTATGTAAAGAGTGTTAATAGATGGACTCATAAAGTGGAAACATAAAATGTTTATTTTCTGTTTTCCAAAGAAAAATTACTCATGGTTTGATGGATAAGTGGAAGAGAAAAGTAAGGAATAATGGTGGAAGATGAAGAAAATAAGAGAGAGGATAGTGGTGGAGGCTTCTAGGGAAGATGAAGATGAAAAGAAATTGCATTGAAAATAAAACTGGGGGTATTTTGGTATTTAAACGTAGGGCATTTTAGTAATTGAGAGAAAACGATAAAAAAATCTTTTTTTATTTCATGTAAGTACAGTGGACGACTTTTAAGGCTAAAATGGTAAATTGCTATATATATATATTTTTAACTTTGCATAAAGGCCATCCGCATAGAAGAATGACTCTCCACCTCGTAGACTACTTGCATGATGCGTATTCTGAGATCCTTCAGTTCTTGATTCTTCTTCTGCAACTCTTCTATATCTTCCTCTTCGTCGTCTGGCTCTTCGATATCTGTGACACAACGGGCTTTCAGGAGTAGTAGGTCTGCAACTGTTGCAATCTGTTGCTTTAAGGGAGCAGTCGAAGCAGCCTTGTTTTTCAGATGCTCCCTTAAATCTTCCACCACATAGTCTATAAAGTTAACTTGCTCAGTCATTGGGAAGTTGGATCTTGGTAGCTGTTTAATTTGATCATAGATCACCTTTCCTTCTTTCTTAGTTTTCTCGAGTTTCTCCCGCAAACCAACAACTGAGGAGACGATGGATGTTGCTTCATTGGCCATTGATTCAAGATCTGCCGATTTCCCATTCTCAACAAATTTCTGTGGAGGATCATCCAGAAATGCACTCAGGAACCGAAGGTCATCCAGAATGGTCGGAAGCTTATTGTTAATAAAAGAAGCTATATCTGCAGTTTCAAGACTTGCTGCGAGAGCATCGACAGAAGCGGAAGCCATTTCTTTTCCTCCTGTCTGTCTGTCTGTCTCTCTCTCTCTGTTTTTCCCACAGATTTCAGTGCAGTAAGTGTTAGAACTTTAGACAAAAAAAAAAAAAAGTGTTAGAACTAGGAAACAAGCAAATAGAAGTAGCTTCAGACTTTGATACGTCAACTGATACAGCTGTTGCAGGCATTTAAAAATGATAACTTGCACTTGCAACTAAGTCTATGTCATTCTAAATTTTCATTCTGATAACAGAATATCTTGGTGTTGTAATTTGAGTTTTAAATTGTTGTATTTTGAGTTTAAAATCTGTTGCTGTTATAGCGCTAAGGTTTATCTTTTAGATAGGCTTCTGTAATCCTTTGTCACTATTTATATGCTGTACACTGTATACTTATGTGAAGAAAATATAACACATTTCTCTAAACTTTACAAGGTATCAGCAGTCGCTGTTCTTTGACCTACGTCCTTTTGTTCCTTCTTAGGATTAGTGGTTAGATTTTCTTCGACATGGGGGAGAGGGGCTGATTCTTTTATTTTAAATCTGTGGGACAAAATAGTGTTGCATATATAGAGTAATTTGTGCCTTCTACTGTTCTAAGTTCTTATATTTGCATTATTGATAAATCTTTTTATGAGCCTAAATTTGTTCTTTTATGATGATAAAATATTCCACTATCAAGTACATTTGTCTTCTCTCCTTATCATCACAAAGAGTACAAATTTTAAATAAAGTTTGTAGTGAATTTGAATATGTACTTATAAAAGCTGTATGAAACTGGTAGTATAATCTTAGTTAGTAAGTCGAATTTATTAACTCAAATCCAATTGTATATGTTCATGGAACTAGGACTTGAACCAATTTGCTATATAGCTATGAAAACTCCGGGATTTATTATTTTTTTTTGTGATGTATTATGCACCCTTTCAGGACTAGACTTGTTTGTTTTCCTAAATTTATCTCATATCAACTACAATTAATTAAATTAAACTTGGACTTTATTTTGTTTGCTAAATTGAAATTGCATGTTATAGAGTATGCCAAATCTTAAATCATGGTAATATTTTTTTCTTGCTCCAATTTTTTTTTCCTCATAACCAATCATAAATTATGATTACGTGCTAATTGTCATATTCGAAATATGTTGTAGTTGCTCGTAAAGGACTTTGATGAAGGAACTGGAATATATGTCACTGGCATGATAAAAGTGGTTGATTGTCATAACAATCAACACTCTGTTTGCGTCTGTAGGTGAGAGGTTAGGAGCTACTTCGCCTCCCGTGGTTGGCCTACCCTACTGACACGCATGACATGAAAGTAGGAGATAATTGTGTGTTTGCACAGATAGATGGAGGCCAATTTAGCTTTCAAGTAATTAGGAGTGGATGATGATTATGAACTATTTGAACTATATATTTATTTTATGTTTATTTTCAATTCAGTTTTCGTGACCAACTATTTTTATTTTTGGTATATTTAGTCCTAGTTTTCATGATGCATATATTTTGGGACACATTTGTGGTGTATATATATATATATATTTGTTGGGTCCCTATATTTGTTGAGACTTGTAATGTTTTTTTGATATATTTGTAAGGAGTGGAATATGGAGCGTTTGTATATGTATTGAATATGGAGTGTTTCTTACTCAAGGAAGATGAGGATAGTCATGGAAATTTTCGGTTTGCCTCAAGCATTAGCATGTAACTACCAACATAATGAAGGGAATTTTCAGTTTTTTACACAAGTCAATAGTTTGACTATTAAAATCAGCTAATTAACTTCCGTTAACTCTAGGGACTAAAACAGGTATTTTTTAGAGTTTAGGGACTAGTTTAGGAATTTCACAAAACTTTAGGGATTAAAAAATTATTCTTCCTATTTAGAATTACGAAAAATTTAAAACATAGTGTTTGGATTGCACTTTTTAAAGGAAAAATAAGAGTTAAAGAATCTATTCGTTGTTTGAATTACTTTTTGGGAGGGGAATAGGTTATGGAGGAATCGAAGAATTTTTAATTAGAGAATTTTGCGATCCTTTGAATTTGAATTTTATAAAGAGAAATGAAAGGTAATAAGTGAAATATTTTTAATTAATCCTTCAACTTTTTTCCACTAGACCAGCAACTTTGAGATGAAATTTAGAGATGGTAATAAGACGAGTTTGAGACGGAAAAATCTATCACAACACCATTTTCCATCGCATAAAAAGTCACCCCGTCCCTCGCCCTATCTACCAAATCCCCATTTCTGGAAAAATGGGAACTACCTGTGAGTTTTTTTTTCCTATTTTTTTAAACTATTCAAAATAAAGATTAATTAACAACAGGTAAAATTTCAAACACAAATTATAATTAATAAAGAAAATGAATATAAATGTTACAAAAATAATCAATATGGATTACAAATTTGACTTTCACGTCTTTAGTTAAAAAGTAAATATATATCCTAACAATAGCCCAATTTAAAGCAACTAAAACTATTGAGTATGAAAACTACATGTAAAGAAAGGATGTCATTCGATGATTAAGGTCAAGGAAATGTGACGAGAGGCAGAAAGATATACTCTAGAGTTTTAGATTTATCTGAAAGAAAGAGAGATATAACAAAGAAGACACTAAAAGAAAATAAAAAAAGAAATTAATAAAAAATTGTAATAACTTAGGGTTGGGGCATGAAGTGAGTGAAAAATATTTTTTTTTTCTTAAAGAAGATAAAAATATTTTTCACTCTTTTAACTAAACATTTTTTTTGACTGAAATATTTTTCGATGTTACCAAACACCGAAAAATAAGAAAAATATTTACTTGCAAACAAATGGAGTCTAGCCTTATATATAAAACATATTCTTTTTAAATTAGTGATAAATAAGACTCTAATTCAGTTTTTTTTTTTTTTTTTTTTTTAATCCAACTTTGATACTACGTTAATTGACCCAAAAAAAATTGCCCTTCCCGATGTACAAAATTAGATAGCATAAACATTGAAATGCACGGGACCAAAAAACAATATAGATTGACTTGGTTGCTTAGTAAAAAGCACACATTCTAACAATCATGATCTATGATTTGTTGAGACACAGAGGGAGAGGACAATTCTTATTTGGTTGGTAGATGATCCGTCATATTCACACATAAATACTGAGATAGAAAAATATGATCTTTCACGTACGCTACAACAAAGCATAAGAGAAAGAAAACTATATGATTGCACATGATAATACAGGGACAGGCAAGTTGCAAATGCATCAGATTCCTATATTATTTTCGTCGTGATGTGCAATTTGCTTTAATTAATTAGTCGGATGATGTGAAAGAAAGATTATTGAATGATTAGGTTGCATAATTCAGCCTGAGTCAACTTTGAAAAACCTAAGCCTGCATTAGGTGGTTGGTGTGATCAGAGAAAGATGATTCTTATTTTAAATGCGAAAGATTTTGAAATTAGAGTCGAGTATTTATGTTCGTGATAGTCTACATATTTAATTTACTCCATCTTCGAGTGAAAATGCTTACTAAGTAATTATAAGTTGGTTAAGAATATTTGTTCATGATATGTTATGAGTTTTGAAGAGCTTGGTTGTTCTTTGTTGATGGCGTTGCAATTGTGGTATTATTTTTTTGGGAATGTAAATTTGAGTTTTTCCCGAGGACGAGCAAATGCTAGTTTGTCATGTGTTAGATATTTGAACATAAGTAGAATGAGTTCTTATTCTATTGCGTTTGTGCTTTTTCTGAAGAAGTGGTATTTAGAGTATGATTTGTTTGGTGATTAGTTTGTGTGTGGAATGGAGGTTAATAGTAGCAGAATGATTAGATTAAATAGTAGCAATTATCAAGTATGGAAGGGGAAGATTATGGATCTTACTTACTGCAAAATTATCAATTACTAGTTTTTAGTGAAATTAAACCTACGAATAAAAAAGATGATGAATGGAAAGTCTTTTAATAGACAAGCTTGTGGGTATTTGCGACAGTGAGTTGATGATACTGTTTACAATCACATTAGTAATGAAATTAGCGCGCACACACTTTGAAAAATATTAGACGATTTGTACGCTAAAAAGGCTAACGGAAATAAACTATATTTCTACAAAATTAATGAATTTAAAATACAAAGATGATACTTCGATGATTGATCATTTTAAATGAATTGCAAGGTATTATGAATCACTTGGCATCTATGATGATCACTTTGGATAATTAGTTGCAGGCCTTAATTTTACTTGGTTCTTTACCAAGAATTTAGGAGACATTTAAGTCTCATAGATTAATTCAACCCCTAATGTAATTATTTCCTTTGCCTCGTCAAACTGAAGTATTGAACGAGAAGTTGAGAAGAAAGACTACAAAATTCTCATCCTCTCCTTCTAAAGAATACAATAAAGAAAGAAGAACAACTAACAGGCCTTTATCAACTCCAATAGCGTTCCTTTTTGCTTCTTTAGTAAAAAAACAGAGAGGTTGATAAGGTAAATGTACTCTAAGAGGTTCCCCATAGAGTTTCCTATTGTTAGGGAGTCCTCAAAGGAAGCTAGTTCCATTTCTTTCTTTCTTTTTTATGATTTTCTCCCTTACTTTGGCTTATTTTCTTTGGCCCGTGAATCCAAACTAGCCCTTAGGAATATGTCTGAAATCAAAGAAAACCTATCAAAATGGAGCCAAAATGGTCAAAGATACTATGTTAACACCCATGATCTGAATATTAAGAGACAGAGGGACAGAAAAATTCTTATCTCGTATCAATGCATTCATATTTAAATTAACCTGTCCTCTCTAAAAATTTAAATTATTAAAAATTATTTTATTATTTTCAACACATTTCATCACATATATATGGGCAGAATAATTTTTTGTTTAGTCTTATACGCAGAACATATTCTTTTTAGATTAATGAAACAAGACTCTAAATTTGAACTTTTTATTAGCTCGACTCTGATATTATGGTGAATTGACCATAAAGAAAAAACAAATTGCCCTTCCCGTTGTACAGAATTAGATAGCATAAAAATTGAAATGCACAAGAGAAAGAAAACTAATTGATAGCATATGACACAAGAACAAACACTCGAACAGTTGCACGTGCACAAGGTAGCTACAATATATTCGTCGCGCGTGATCTGCAATTTGCTTTAATTAATTTTGTAGTTGTTGTCAAAGAAAGATTATAGAATGACTTGGTTACTCAGTAAAAAGCAACATTCTAACACTCAAGATCTGTGATTTGTTGAGAGACAACGGGAAAGGAAAATTCTTATCTGGCTGGGTAGATGATCGTTCATATTCACACATAACTACTGACATATAAAATATAATCTTTCACACTACAACAAAGTATAATAACGTAAAAATTTCAAAAGGCATGCATAAGAGAAGAAAATTATATGATATATTGCACATGATACAGGGACATTTTTTTGTCGGTACATGATACAGGGACAGGCAAGGTGCAACTACATCAGATTCCTAGGTTATATTCGTCGTGATCTGCAATTTTCTTTAATTAATTTTTGGTTGATGATGTGAGAGAAAGATTACAGAATGAGTAGGTTGCATAATTGAGCGTGACCTGCATTAAGGGGTTAATTTTGGCAAGACCCCTTCAATTATTGATAAATGTGGCTTAGGCTCCCTATTTATTATAAAGTGAGAGTTAGACCCTTATATTAGGGTTTCATCCAATTTTCTGTTAAGGTAGTTATTAATTCACTTATTTACCCTTCATTTATTTCATTTTCCCTTCTTTGTTCTTTATTCTTTTTTTTTTATTTTCTTTTTCAATATTCTTTTCCCTTCTCTTTCCAATCTCTTTTTCTCCTCTGGTGCCAGCTTCGCTTCATCCTTTCTTACACCCCTAATTCTGGCAAGCAGTTGGCACCCTAAATGGCTATATAGGTTGGCTTTAGTTCATCAAAGGAGCTACTACAACGAATGATTTTGATATTAATCTTTTTCAATCTAACACTAATCACAAATCAAAGTGATTTACAAGGGCCCCCTTGATCGGAGTTAAATTCTGTCAATTAGAATCCTCTGTGGCGTAGGTAAAAAGGCTGTCATATATGCCCAACAGTTAGGAGCCAGCTGATCCAGGCTGAGCTCAAAATGGTCTAAGATATCGATCATGTATGCAGGCAGGAGCAGACGAATGACATCAAAGGCTAAGTCGTAGTTCATGAAGTTGTCCTCCGGTAGGTAGCAAGCAAAATCTTTCTGACTTGGGACTTTGAGCTTGTAGTCCATGGCCACGGCCCACTCACTTATCCATTTGTTGGCAATGGATACGGTCGTGAGATATTCCCTGTGGCAGCAGGAAAATATCAGCTTGTCCTGACCTGACGAGGTGGCGACTTCTTCACTCATTCTAGTTTTTGAGCTCGGTTGAGGCTCAACCGCTAACAGCTTAGCCTAGACGATGCAACAGAACATATTGCCAATGTTCAAGGGCATTCCCTCGTCAACCCCTTGCTCCACGTCAAACAACCCGGCCATGTGGTTCCCCTCGGCGTCGTCCTCAACCTTTCTGACCTCAAGGATATGGCATTCGTCATTACTATTCCATCCAGGCAAAGCCTGCTTTGACCTTTCCTCTTGAGGGGCTGAAGTACTTGAGCTCTCATCTGCTTGGTCCTGCTCTGAAAGGGTCCTTGAGTTGGATGGGTTTTCCTCTTCCGCGCCATAGGACATAGCCTCCATGACTTGACTGTCCTCGGAATCTGATCTCCGTATGTGTAGATATAAATGTAAAGAGAAAAAGAAAGAAGAAGGGATTAAAGGTGTAGCTAACGACTAAATGAGCTGGAAGTGTTTGAGCTGATGAAATCAAGCTTAGCACTTTTAGTTCTTCGAGCTGAGGATCCCAAGCTTATCGGTAATGCCTTGGAGGATTCCTTGATCTTGATTGCGAAAAGTGGGAAGAAATTCTGAAATGGCCAAGGCCTATTTATTGGCAAAAGAGTGACCGTCTCGAGAATCTCAACCGTCGCATCAAAGCGATGGCGTGTCAGCATCTTAGCTGAGGGAAAGGTGATGTGGTCGTTATCTTATCCAGATCGGGCGAGGGATCCACTTTTCTAGAACCTCTTCTGAGTTCTAGACTTGGAGGGGGAAGGGGGAAAATGATGGGGGTATAAATCCGAGCCCAGCTAAGTTGTCCTGACTTGGGACTAAGCGGCTAGACCCGTGCCCGACCTCGCTCTATTTTCCTAACATAGCTGTCTCTTCCGATGTGACATAAAGACAAATAGTACCGGACATGTATGAATAATGTCGGGTAGGGCAGAGCATTAATTGCTGCCCGGCATTAGAAGTAGTATAAATATCCCATTCATTCTTCATTATGAGGTAACTCGTGCACATTTATTATTCTCAACTACTTATCGTTCAGCTCGGACACATTAATTTACTCTCACGCCCGAGGAAAAACATGGGTCGCCACCCCCACGATTCCTTCTCTTATTTTGTAGGTCAGGTAATTGATGTTGGATCACTGAGCTCGAACGAATATCTATTTTCCACCCTCATCAATATTCTTTTTAGATTAATGAAACAAGACTCTAAATTTGAACTTTTTGTTAACTTGACTCTGATATTATGGTAAATTGACCATAAAAAAGTAAAAAATTTCCCTTCCCGTTGTACAGAATTAAATAGCATAAAAATTGAAATGCACAAGAGAAAGAAAACTAATTGATAGCATATGATACAAGAACAAACACTCGAACAGTTGCACGTGCACAAGGTAGCTACAATATATTCGTCGTGATTTGCAATTTGCTTTAATTAATTCTGTATTTGCTGTCAAAGAAAGATTATAGAATGACTTGGTTGCTCAGTAAAAAGCACCATTCTAACACTCAAGATCTGTGATTTGTTGAGAGACAAAAGGGAAAGGAATATTCTTATCTTGTTGGTAGTCTTATGGTAGATGATTCTTCATATTCACACATAACTACGTAGTTATAAAGTTAAAATATTTTTCAGCTTTCGGTTTGTAGGCAGCTTATATCTACTTTTTTTCTTAGATTTATTATTATGAATGTTGAAAAATTATTCTTCAAATATTATCATTTGTTCTCACATTTGTTGAACTTAAATTCTTCTTTTTTAATTTTTAATTTTTCCCTTTTTTTAGGTTGAACTATATATATATATGCATTTTTTTTTCATTTTTTTTCGTTATTATTCTCTTTTTTAGCTTATATATATATATATATATATATATATATATATATATATATATATATGTATGTATGTATATATATTATGCCTTTTCTTTTTTTATTTTATTTTATCTTTTTTTATTTTCCGATTTTATTTTATTTTGTTGGCATTTTATGTTTTTAATTTTTTTTTATCAAGCTTACTTTATTTTTTTTAAATATTAAATTTATTTTTTAAAAAAAATTGTGTGACGATGCAATAGCGACTAAAAAGTGGCTACCACGTGGAGTCGAAAATTAATGAATAAAAAAAATAATTAAAAATTTTGGCTACCTAGTGGCAACGATAAAATAACTACCATACGACCACCAAAATGTGGCTACAAACTTTGGCTACCAAATGGCGGTGAAGTTTAATAATTGATAAAAAAAAATTAAAAATATTTGGCTACCTAATGACGACGTAATTATGGCTACCACACGATTACCAAATTGTGGCTACAAAAATTGGCTACCACATAGAGATGAAATTAAATAATAAACTAAAAAATATTTAAAATAATTTGCTATCTAATGGCGACAAAGATTGGCCACCATGGGGTGACCATGCACAATTAATGATACAAAAGTTAACAAATTATTTAATAAAATTGTTAATTATAAAAATTAACTAATAATTAATTTTTCTAAAAATTGCGACCAAAGGACTACAAAATATAAAAAAATTATACTTTTTTTTTTTTAATTTGGCTACCAAAATGCGACCAAATGATCAAATGACGACAAATTTTTTTTCAACGATACGTTTTTAGTCGCCCTTTGATCGCTCAATGGAAATAGGCTATCTAAAGATGACGAGAAAACTTCATCGCTCCAAACTAATTTTCTTGTAGTGTACTGACATAAAAAATATGATCTTTCACACTGCAACAAAGCACGATAACGTAAAAAATTCAAAAGGCATGCATAAGAGAAGAAAATTACATGATATATTCCACATGATACAGGGACATTTTTTTGTCGGTACATGATACACGGACAGACAAGGTGCAACTACATCAGATTCCTAGGTTGTATTCGTCGTGATCTGCAATTTGCTTTAATTAATTTGTGGGATGATGTGAGAGAAAGATTATAGAATGACTAGGTTGCATAATTGAGCTTGAGTCAACTTTAGAAAACCCTAAGCCTGCATTAAGGGGTTGGTGTGAGCAGTGAAAGATTATAAAAGGATAATTTTGATAAGACTCCTTCGACTATTGATAAATGTGGTTTAAACTTCTTATTTATTATAAAGTGAAAGTTAGACCTTTTTATTAGGGTTCTATCCAATTTTCTGTTAAGGTAGTTATTAATTGACTTATCTACCCTTCATTTATTTCATTTTCCCTTCTTTGTTCTTTATTCTTTTTTTTGTTTATTTTCCTTTTCAATATTCTTTTCCCTTCTCTCTGCAATCTCTTTTTCTCCTCTGGTGCCAGCTTCGCTTCATCCTTTCTTACACCCCCAATTCTGGCAAGCAGTTGGCAGCCTAAATGGCTATATAGGTTGGCTTTAGTTCATCAAAGGAGCTGCTACAACGAATGATTTTGATATTTATCTTTTTCAATCTGCCGCACAAATCAGAGTGATTGAGAAGGGCCCCCTTGGTCGGAGTTAAATTCCGTCAATTAGAATCCTCTGTGGCGTAGGTAAAAAGTTTTTAACTCATACTACAACCGCCTGATTTTTGATGGGCAAGAAGTTACATTGAAGCTTCACCACAATGGGATTTGGGCCGTTTTTAATGAGAGGAACTCTAATGAAGTGATCATGACATGTTTTGTCCTGTTGAAGCTTGCGTCTAATGTCCTTTGATTTCATTTAACCTTCAAGTTTGGATGAGACGTTATATGTTGAAAAAGAAGCTATTTTTGTTACTTGCTAGACGTTATTTGCATATTTCGCGTTCATATCCTCATGTTCTTTCTTGAAAGCTCTTCTGCTGGGGTTTTGTGACCATGAAGGGAAAGAAATTTATTTAGTGGTCAAGGAGCGTTGTATATTACAAAAGTCCGGAATATGATCTTTTTTGTAAAATTTTCGATCAAACTTTGGTTCTACATAAGCTAATGTGATCATGCGTGCTTTGGTTTTGCATTCAACAATTACTTTGATTTGTTATATTGTTCAAATGGGACTTCTATGGACGTGTATATAGGTGGATTCAACTTGGTGCTCAATATATGCTTCTAAACCTTATACAAGGTTTTATTGTAAATATAACAGGGCAGCCATTAAGTTCCGAGGAGTGGAAGCAGACATAAACTTCAATTAATAATATGAGAGGACTTAGAACAAGGACAAAGTGCAGTTGGCATGGCTGCTGAAAAAGGGACTGGGCAAGTGTGTGTATGTGTGAGAGAGAGAAAGTGAAAAGAATATGCAAGATAAAAAAAAAAAAAGAACAAAGGACAGAAAAAGGAAAAAGAATTAAAGGAAGGCTAAAAAAGTCAATTGCAGCTATTTTACCGAAAAAAATATATGAATCCCTAACAAAATAAGTTTTTCTCTTACTTTTTAATAAATAAAAGGTTTAGATCACATTTATCATTGGTCGAAGGGCTCTTTGTCAAAATGACCTGATTATGAAATGACTTTGTTGCATGATCGAGCCCGAGTCAACTTTTTGCATAAAATGATCATTTCTTTTCGTATCCTTTCAAATTCAAATAAAGAATTATAGAATTATTTCATTTATTTTTCCTCGATCTTTTTTGGCTACCCGAACAAGGGAATCAAACTTTTATTTCTTTGCTTTTATGATTTTTCTCTCTACTTTGCCTTCCTTTTCCCCATACTAGCCCACCGATCTTAAAAAAAAAAAAAAAATGGTCGAAATGGAGTCGAAACGGTCAAATCAAAATAGTATATATGCTAACGCCCATAATGTTGATTTCTTAAGAGATATAGGGAGAGTAAGATTGTTAATCCTATTCACAGATTTATATTGTAAATTAACAGTCTTTTTTTATTTTTTTTCTTCAAATGGAGACTAATGTCGGAAGTTATGAATTAATAATTCTCGAAATAAGCTCACTTACTCTATCCTTCTCTACAAGCACTAATAATTGATGCGGTGGCTATGTCATTGGTATATGATAACCCAAATTCAGCATAAGTCTGTAATTGGTGAGTCAATCTGCACATTTATTAATTTGTTTCATGAAAAACATGAGAAAAGTTGTAATGTTCATAATGTGAAAGAATAGCTCTATAATCTTCCATGAGATGCGTGAGGGGGCTGTTATAGACTACAGAGACTGATCAACTGGATAACAACTTATGAATCAGATTCAATGTAGAGATGCTAGATCTTCAAGCTCTCCACTCTTCTCAACTCTTCCCAAAGAGCTGTGAGTTGTGCGATGTTGTTAGTAATAATGCCAAGATTGATGGAGTCGTCGTTGACCACATGCCATTCTTATCCTAAAATAATCTTCCTGCACCTGCAAAGGCTGGATTCCCTTTAGAACATCCATAGATATTAAACTTAATCCCACGAGGGGGCTTGTTCCAATAGATCTGAACTTCATGTCCTGAAAGAAAAGGATTACGGCGATTGAGCTTTCCAAGCCAATGCCGCCTCCTTAGTTTGTTTAACAATAAGAGCGCCAATCTGTAAGATATTGGGTTGTTGGTTCCTAGTGAAAATAAAATTGTTTATAATCTTCCAAATCCAACAAATTGTTGTTGCCAATATGTGACACCACAGGGACGGAGCCAGTGTCTAGTTTCACTTGTGTAGTACATAGCCAGTAACTAAAGGGTCATGATACTTATTTATACATAAATTAAGTATAAATTATAACAACTATAAAAATGTAAACACCAAAACATATACAGAGTCTTCAAGACATGATTCTTCTTGTACAAAGCTAGGAGACTTTTTATTACAAAATACAACACACTTTTGGTCAATCCGATCAACAAATCACAAAAGTTTCAAGATATTGAAAAAAAAGTGAGATAGAGAGAGACAAAGAAATCCATACAGAAGTGGTGTGAGGTGATCAAGGTTTTTTTTTTTTTTTTTGGGCTTATCTTGTTGCTTGAGCTTGAAAAAGGTGGAAAAAGATGGAGATCGGTAGGTGAGCACAAAAGGAAAAGTAAAAATGAGATGGCAGGCTGTTGTTTTGTTTTGGTTTTTTTTAATCATTAAATAGTGAATTTACTAAAATACCCTCAATTTTGGGGGTATTTCCAGCGCAGGCACGGGTATACGCTGACAACATTGAAGGCCCTTAGCAAGTCATTTGGTTGTGATAATGTCATTAATCCATTGATATATCCCATGAACAATTCATAAATTTGTGACGGTTCGAGAGTAGTTTATGCCATTTATTTAGTGTGTTTAACAGGACTTTTCACGTCCATGTGAGATTTATTTGACCTTACATGTATATATAATTTTCAAATTAAATAGAGACCGCGAGACTCAAACTTAGTACATTTTTTTTTCTTTTACCTAATCCTCCTGGTAGCGGTGTTAGTTGACAGAGAAATAAGATTTTTCACTTTGCCCTTTTTAAACGTATAACATAAGACAACATAAAAATTGGAACGCATAAGAGAAGAAAACTAATTGACTACTGAACATGATACATGGACAGAGTTGCAAGTGCATCAAATGTTGGAATATGGAAGATGTTATTTTATCGTAGAGATAAATAAGAAGGAAAAATAATATGGAGACTCTAAACAAAATCTTTATTGCTCTAATATTTGGTATGACTACAATTGAAAGGACCGATCCCTATTTATAGATTCACAAAAATCCTATACCAATTAGGATATGATTCTAGAAAATCATTACCCACTAGAAAAAGACTATCTAGTCAAAAACTAATTTAAAACTAGCTAGAACTAATTTAATAGAGTCCTAATCATAATCAAGTTTATCTTCTAACATCCCCCCTTAAACTTGATTTGACTCTCGTAACTCTAAGCAAAGCTCTAAGCTTCATAAACACGTCACTCTTGAGTGGCTTTGTAAGAATGTTTGCAACTTGATCTTGAGACTTCACATACTCTATCTTCACTTCCTTCCTTGTGTTGTATTCTCTTATGAAATGGTAACGTGTGTTAATGTGCTTGCTTCTTTCATGAAAGATTGGATTCTTGGCTAAGGCAATTGCGGACTTGTTGTCAACATAAATCTCTACTGACTCTTCTTGAGGCATATTAAGTTCTTTCATCAAATTCCTTAACCATAAAACATGGAAAACACATGAAGTCACAGCTACATGTTCACCTTCACATGTAGAAAGTGTGACAATGGGTTGCTTCTTGGAACTCCAAGTGAATGTTGTATCTTCTAAGAAGAAAAGATATTCATTAATATTCTTTCGATCATCAAGATCACCAGCTCAATCACCACAAGTTTGAAATCCTCTAAGTGGGAGTATAGAAGCCCATAATCAAGAGTTCCTTTGATGTAGCGAAGTATTCTCTTGGCAGTCTTCAGATATGTATTGGTAGGGGCCTCCATAAAGCGACTCACAAGTCCTACACCAAAGATAATATCTAGTCTTGTGCAGGTTAAGTATCTCAAGCTTCCAACCAGGCTCTTGAAAAGTGTTGGATTTACATGCTCTTCTTCATTAACCTTTGACAATTGTACTCCACATTCAACAAGGGTGTTAACAGGTTGACAATTTTTCATCATGAATTTCTTGAGAATTTCCTTTGCATAACCTTCTTGAGAAATAAATATTCCTTTATCTGTTTGCTTCACTTGAATTCCAAGATAATAAGACATGAGTCCAATATCAGTCATCTCAAATTCTCTTGCCATTGTCCTATTGAAATCTTCAAATAAGCTTGGGTTGTTGCCAGTAAAAATTAAGTCATCCACATACAAGCAAACAATCAACACATCTCCATTCTCATGTTTGGTATGGAGAGTATGCTCGTGCGAACACTTGGAAAAATTATTATAACAGAAGTATTAATCAATTCTACTATACCAAGCTCTTGGAGCTTGTTTTAGGCCATAGAGAGTTTTCTTCAACATTAAAACTTTATTTTCACACCCTTTTTCCATATAGCCTAATGGTTGTTGAATATATACCTCTTCATCAAGAAAACCATTCAGGAATGTAGATTTAACATCCAATTGATAAATCTCCCATCTGTATTGGACTGCTAGAGATATGATAAATCTTATAGTTTCCAAGCGTGCAACAGGAGCAAATACCTCATCATAGTCAATGTCAGCTCGTTGATAATAGCCTTTTGCAACCAGTCTTGCCTTGTACTTTTCAACTTCACCTTTAGAATCTTCTTCATCTTGTATACCCATTTTACTCCAATGGCTTTATGGCCTTTGGGTAAAGTTGCAAGTTCCCAAGTGTCATTCATCTTTATTGCCTTGATTTCTTCATTCATGGCTTGTCTCCATTTTTCACTCTCATTAGCTTCCTCAAAGCTTATTGGTTCACAATCAGCAAGCAAACAAAAGAGAGTCAGTTCGTCATTTAAATTTTGAGTTACCTTATAAATTTCATCCAAGCTTCTGAAACGGGGGGGTCTTTTCATGCGAACTTGAACTTGTTGAAGTTATGTCTTCTTGAGATGAAGTTGGAGCTTGATATGGAGATGGAGTTTGAGTTGGAGTTGGAGATATAGAGTCTTCATTGACTTCTACTTCTTGCTCTTGTATGGGTAAGAATTTGTATTCTTTTTTTTTTTTGCTCTTTGACATTCCAATTCCATTCAACTTCTTCATCAAACTGGGCATCTCTACTCAAAATAATTCTTCCATCAGTAGGATTGTAGAACTTGTATACTTTGGAACTCTTTTCATAGCCAATGAAGACTAGCTTTTGGCTTTTGTCATCAAGCTTGATTTGATTTTGATCAGGAACATGAGTATAAACAATGCTTCCGAAAACCCTTAAATGCTTGATTGTTGGCTTTCTTCCACTCCATGCTTCTAATGGTGTTTTGTCGAAGAGACTCTTTGTGACACAACGATTTAACAGATAGACTGCACAATCAACTGCTTCAGCCCAAAATTCTTTAGGCATATGTTTAGACTTCAACATGCTTTGAACCATCTCAAGAACCACTCTATTTTTTCTCTCAGCAACTCTATTCTTTTGAGGTGATCGAGGAGCTGTCAAAGGGCGTCGAATACCATTCTCTTCACAAAAATTATTGAATTCTCTTGATGTGAATTCTTCACCTTTATCAGATCTCAAGGCTTTGATCTCCAACCACTTTCTTTTTCAGCAAGAGCTTTAAATTTCTTGAACTTGTAAAAAGTTTCAGATTTTTCTTTTAAAAAATAAACCGAAGTCCTACGACTATAATCATCAATAAAAAGGATAAAATATTTATTTTTACCGTAGGAGCAAGGATTAATTGGCCCACAAATATCAGTATGGACAAGTTCTAGTAGTCTTGTTGCTCTTGACATAGTCTCGTTTGGAAAACTTTTCCTAGCTTGTTTTCCAAAAAGACATCCCTCACAAATTTGTGAGAGATGATTGATGGAAGAAAATTCATACACCATATTTTTTCTTGACATTAAAGAAAGATTTTCAAAATTTATGTGCCCAAATCTCAAGTGTCATAACCAAGAAATTTCTTTTATACAAGATTTAAGATATTTTGCAACATCGTTTTGAATATTTTTATCATGGGCACTTTTGTTATCAAAAAATTATTTTAATCTTTTATTACACAATGTTTATCTTTCAATAAAATTTCTCAAGAAGTTGACCCAGACTCAAAATATTAGTTTTTAATTTTAGCACATGATAAACCTTAGAAATAAAACGATATTTTCCATCTTTCAAACGAATTAAAATTTTACCTTTTCCTTCCACTGAGACTATAGAGGCATCTCTAAATTTAACATTACCTTTGACAATTTTATCGAGTTCTGCAAATATGCTCATTTGTCCAATCATATGATTACTTGCACCTGTATCAAGATGGCATGAACTATCTCTTCCATCTTGTTCGCCATGATAAGTCATCAACAAGGTAATCTCTTCCTCACCTTCTTGTCTTTCAGCAAAATTCACTTTTCATCCACAACTTTAGGATTACTTCTACATTCATTAGCATAATGACCATATTTTTTACAATTGCAACATTGAACTTGCGATTTATCATACCTTTGTCCTAAATAACTGCTTCCTCCATGCTCAGGTTTATGCGAATTTTGATTTTTCTCTTCCACCACGTCCTCGTCCTCGTCCTTGGTTTTGGCCTCGGCCTCTATTACGTCCATGTCCTTTTTGGCTTCCATCATTGCCAAAGTTGTCTTCTTTCTTCAAAGCGAGATTACTTTGAAGAACTTTTCCAAGACTTCTTGATTCTTCTTCTTGTGTCTTTCTTCATCAGCTTGTAATAAGCCTATGAGTTCATCAACAGATATGCTATCTAACTCTTTTGATTCTTCAATCGCTACAACAATATATTCATATTTTGGATGCAAAGAACGAATGATCTTTTCTGCAATACGAGTATCTTTTAAATATTCTCCATATCTTTTTAGTTGGTTAGAAACCATCAAAACTCACAAAACATAATCTAAAATAGATTCACCATCATTCATATAGAGAGAATCAAACTCACCTTTTAAAATTTGTAGACGAACCTTTTTCACCTTGTCTACCCCCTTTTTGTGATTTTTGGAGAGTTTCCCATGTTTGGCAGTAGTCACGCATGAGATTTTCTTGAACATAGTTTCATCCAAACATAGATAGATGATAGAGAGAGCTTGTTGATCCTTCTTACGATTCTTCACCAATGCATCCTTTTGATTTGGACTCAAAACATCATCTTCTTTAGGTTTCACGTAGCCTTTCTCTATAATCTCCCAAGCATCTTGTGAGCCAAGAAGAATCTTCACATGAATGGATCAATTATCATAATTGTCCTTAGTGAGGCGAGGAAATTGAAAAATAAATATACCATTCCCCATCATTTTTACCTAGCTCTCAATACTACTTTGTTGGAATATGGAATAGACTATTTTATCGTAGAGAGAAATAAGAAGGAAAAATAATATAGAAACTCTAAACAAAATATTTATTACTCTAATATTTGGTATAACTACAATTGAAAAGACTGACCCCTATTTATAAATTCACAAAAATCCTATGTCAATTAGGATATGGTTCTAGAAAACTATTTTTCCACTAGGAAAAGACAATCTAGTCAAAAACTAATTTAAAAATAACTAGAACTAATTTAATAGAGTCCTAATTCTAACTAAGTTTATCTTCTAACATCAAATTGCTACTTAATATTCTTCATGATCCGCAATTTGCTCTAGTTAATTTTGTGTTTGCTGTCAAAGAAAAGTTAAAGAATGACTTCGTTGAATAGTACACTGAGATAGATGATAGTGCCATATGCTATGCCATGCTATGCTAAATACTAATGATGTGTGATTTATTAATAGATGGAGGAAAATGAAAACCCTTAATAATTTGTTGGTAGATGATCTTTTCCTTTTGGATTCAAGAGAGATTTAAGTCGTACAACACAAATTAAAGAAGTCACACACAAGAATTGATCTCGCAATCTCTTGCAGTATACCACTAAACCAACAGTCTGTTGGTAGATGATCTTTCGTAGTCACACATTGTTGAGGTTGGGAATCTCGTAGTTGAGGTTGAGAGGCTACTTCTGTCGAGATGGAATTTTGGGTCGGCTTCCTGACCTGGATTTTCGGGTCGGCTACCTGACAGAAGGAAAATGAAGGAAAAGGCGGGGTGATGACTTGGATTTTCCCCTCGGGCATACGAATGATTAGTATGTCCGAGCTAGCGAAGTAGCTGAGAGCATTTAATGACGAGTTACCTCAGAAATGAAGGGGTAGAGCTCTATTTATACTAAATTCGGATTTGACAGCATTTAATACGGCACAACTTTATGTCCCATCAAGGCTTTATGTCCCATCAGAACAACTGGCACGGAGGTTGGGGTTTTCTTGGGTTGGGGTGAGGTCGGATCGGCATCCAGGTTGGGCATTAGCCGAATACGCTGGCCTTGGCTCGGGTTGGCTGGCCTCAGCTCGGTGTGGGTATCTTACCTCAGCTCGGGATCTACCCTAGTCAATCCTCCCTCCCTAAGTCGAGATCGAGAGGGTGACATCTAGATTTGGGAGTTGTTCCCGAGCTGGAGGTGCCCGACCCCAGCAGAGTGAGAATGGCCACGTCAGTGTTGCATGCTCTTCAGATGGCTGACACGTCACCTGGCAATTATGACGAGATACGACGTTTGGGATTCCTGAGATGGTTACTGGGGTTGCCTATAAATAGGGCCCTGAAGTTCGAGATTCATTTCACACTTTGATCACAAAATTTGGAGAGCTTTCAGGTCGACAACCAGAGTTGTCGGACATTTTTTAGCTCGGCAAGCAATCTTCTCGGTGTGTTCAGCTCGGGATCCATTAGCTCAGAGCCAATTAGGTCGGAGGAAATTAAATCTGGTCATCTTCCACGAATAGAGCGGTAAGTACATCCCGACTCCCTTTAGATATTCCTATACATATATTTTACTTTATAGACAGGATGGGAAGGTTGGAGTCGGAAGATTCCCAAGTGATGGAGGTAAGGTCCTATGAAGGGAACGAGAATCCGTCGAGCTCGGAATCCACCTCGGATAGAGGTCAAGGTGATGACAACACCAGTGTGTCTCAAGGATCAGCTCGGCAATTTGATCTTAGGGAGAGCGATGATAATTGCCAAGTTATCGGGGTTAGGCAGGTGCAGAAAGTTGAGGAGGATCAAGCAGTACTTAGTTAGAGCCTCCACGGCGGAGCCGATTGAAGCGATCCCAGTGAGGGCGGTTCGCCCCCAGAGCTCGGCTACGGCCAGTGTTTCCTCGGCTCGGGGGGAGAAGATCGAGTAGTTGTTTGCCTGTTGTAAGCGTGAGTGTCATTCCACTGTGCAGATGGCTAACACCAGGCTTAGGAATTGGTCGGTGGACCAACACCGTAAATTGAAGGTTCTGGGTCGGCACGAATCTGCTTGCTATCCTCCTCCCGACCACTTTACTATCTACGACCTCGCCTTCGATGTCATTTGGCTTCTACTTCCCGACTTTATTGCTGGCATTTTGAACTACTTTGAGCTTAGCCCAGGTCAGATGTCACCCAATGGTTGAGCCGTAGTGGTAGCGTTTTATGTGTTCTGCCTCGAGGAAGAAGTAGAGCCGACCCTACGTCGGTTCAGGCAGTTCTTTGTGTACAAGCCCAACCCGAAGCAACCTGGGTGGTTCCATTTCGCAACTCGGGCAGGTAATGCCATATTCACCAAGTGGCACTCCTCTAACAAGGGTTGGTACAACGACTATTACTGGGTGGAGCCGGCTGTGAACCCGGGGTGTAGAGTGGATTGGAATCCCTCTTTAAAGAAAAATGTGAATGACGACCCCAAGCTCTTAGAAGTGGAACTTGCCGAGGTCGGGGTACTGAGACCTAAGCCGGGTATGCTGATTAATATTGACAGCGTCCTCAAGTGGGACAGAATCTAAAAATCAAAGTTATTCGGGAGAGAACCCGACCTGAGAAAGAAGCATTCCCACCTACTTCCCGAGCCCAAGGAGGATGTGGCATCCAGTTTAGAAGAGGGTCAGTTTGCAGGATCAATGCCCGACCTCCCCGTCTCCTTATCTACCGTTGTTCTCTTCAGTTAGTATTTGGCCATTTCTCACCTCTTTTTCCTTTGTTTTTTGCAGACATGGCTGATACTAAAAAGCTCGTTTACGTCTAGAGGAAGAGGAAAGGGGCTGAGGCTAGCAGTGACGGCTCGGCTCGGTCTGGTTTTGGTCCGGCTATTCCTCAAGAGCAGAGGTAGTGATCCAGCAGGAAAGTCCGAGAGGTCGGCACCGAGGTGACTTCCAAAGGGACTTCGAAGTCTCCCCTGCCCAAGAGGTCAAGCTCGGGCGTGATGATATAAGAGCACTCGGCAACCCGCCCTGACAACATGAAGCGATCTCAGGCAGAATATTCAGAAAAAGGCAAGGCTGCAGAGGTAACCCCCCTTAGCAAGGATTTCATGGAGGCGGCCAAGGTGGCCCGTGATCCCAAGTTAGCAGGGGTTCCACCAGAGCGACTCTCTCTCGACCTAAGGACGGTCGTCACAACGGTGAGTTGTACTCAATTATGTACATTATAAGTCTGTCAGCTCGGTTGACCTTATTTGTTGCCCTTTGTGTAGGCGAAGTCCCATATTCTCTTGGTACCCAGCCTTATCTCCAAAGTCTAGGCTTACTGCGTCGAGCTCAAGCAGCGATGTGCTGATGCCTGAGCCGAGCTCGAGTCCCAAAGGGAGGAGGCCTCCAAAAGATATAAGGAGGATGCCGCAGAGATCGATTGGCTGAAAAAAGAGCTTTGGAAGGAAGAGTCCCGACGCTAGGCTGCAGCCAAGGACGTGGAACGCTACAAGACTAATGTCCGCGAGGCTGAGGCGAAGTTTTAGGAGCTACTCGATCGGGTCGGGGTAAATTAAGAGAAGGCGGTGAAGGCCTTCAAGTCCAGCGATGCAGCGGTGAGTTGAGTGGAGAGCGAGCGCAGGGTCATGGCCAGGTATACTGGAATACTACTTTCGAGGCCAGGTCGCCGCTAGGGAGCGGGCGAAGACTTTCATTCTGCCCTCCAAGAACGACTATATCGAAGTCCTTGAGGCTCCACCACCAGAGTTCTAGGAAGTTCCCGAGCTCCCTGTCGATCTCAAGTCCCAAGCCCAGGAGGTGATGGACTTTGTTGAGAAGGGCATGGACCAGGTTGGGGATGAAGCCGACGCTGCTGCCTCTTCTTCCGCACCTAAATGATTTCTTGTAATTTTAACCATGTCGGATTTTGTAATTTGTACTCTTTCCTTTTAAATGAAAAGAATATTTTGATGTTTATCTGCTTTTTGTTTTGAGTTCGTACAAGTGTACTTTTTCCCTTCACAAATTTTTTTAAGTAAGTGGGGTCGGACCAACATAATGGACCTTTCAAACTTAAGTAATTGACTTAAATGTAAGAACTGAGCTGGACGCGATTAATGAGTTTTCATCCTAATGTTGACAAATGTTCAGTTTCAGTTTAGACCCAAACTAACATACCGACCTAAAGCCGACTAATACCGAGTTGGACTCTAATCCAAACTGGTAAAATAAATCAAATTATTATTGATTATACCCGAGCTGGAACCTTGTCTGAGCTAGTTTACTTTATCTTTTTCTCGTTATTAAGCGTGGCCACCGCGTTAATCCGAGTTTGCGATAGCTGAATAGCTAAGGTGCTTGGGCCCGGGTCGGGCTTTGCACTGGTTTACAAAATATATTGTATTGAAATTGTACATGGAGTACTTAGGCTCGAGAGCCAATTACAGGTAGAGTTTTGGCTCAGGGCCTCAATAGAAGACTTCGGCTCGGGGGCTGTTACAAAAGTTTCCAGCTCGGGCCCGTTACAAAGATTTCGGCTCGGGGGCTGTTACAAGAGTTTCTGGCTTGGGGACGTTCAAAAGATTCCGGCTTGGGGGCCGTTACAAGAGTTTTCAGCTCGGGGCTGTTCAAAAGATTTCAACTCGGGGGCCGTTAGATAAAATATCTCTTCAGGTGTTCTGCGTGCCATGCATTCTTCAATTGCTTCCCATAGTTGTCGCGGAGGTAGAAAGTCCCAGGGTGGACTTCTTTCACGACCTTGGACAGTCCCTCCCAGGGCGGGGAGGGCTTGGTTCCCTAGGGCGACAGAAAGAGGGCCTTTTTGAGGACGAGATCGCCAACCTTAATAGGCTTAGCCTTGACCTGCCTGGCAAAGGCCCTTTGCATGGCGGCTTTACTGGCCAACATCCTGATTTGAGCTTTGGCTCGGAGCTCTTCAACGAGGTCGAGCTCTTCACAAATTAGGGTTTCATTTATTACTAGATCGTGATAGAGAGTTCTACTGGTCGGGGACCCGATCTCTACTGGCAGTATTGCTTGAGTACCGAAGGTCAGCTCGAAAGGCGATTCTCCTGTTGCCGAGCTGATTGTAGTTCGTTGAGCCCACAGTACCTTGGGGAGAATCGATGCCCACTGGCCTTCCACTTCCTCCAGCTTAGTTTTCAGACCCTGCAAAATGATTTGGTTAGTCCTTTTAACTTAGCCATTACTTTGAGGGTAAGCAATAGATGAGAATCTGAGGTCGATCCCAATCTCAGCATATTTGCCTCGAAAGAATGCACTGTTGAATTGCTTGCCATAGTCGGTGATGATGACCTTTGGCACCCTAAATTGGCAAATGATATTTTTTCATACAAAATCCCAAGTTGCCTTTTATGTTATTCTAGTAACACCTTCAGCCTCAGACCATTTGATGAAGTAGTCTACAGCTACGAAGGCGTACTTCTTCTGGCCAACACTGGTTGACAATGGACCAATGATATCTAGACCCCATTGATAGAATGGCCACAGGCTTATCATCACTGTTAGGTCTATCGAAGGCTTTCTTTGTATTTTGGCGAACCTTTGGCAGGTGTTACACTTTTTTACATACTCTTTGGTATCTTGTTCTAAGGTTGGCCAAAAATAGCCTTGCCTCAACGCCTTCCGAGCTAGAGCCTTACCACCCAAGTGGTTTTCACATACCCCTTCATGGATCTCTCAGAGCACATAGTTTCCCTTCTCGGGCCTAACACACTTTAAGAGAGGCCAAGTGTAGGCTCTCTTATAAAGTTGCTCAGCTATTATGACAAACCTTGAGGCTTGTTTCATGAGTTTCCGAGCTGCCTTTTCATTCTCCAGGGTCATCCCTCTCTCCAAGTAGTCCATGATTGGTTTGGTCCAATCTGGGCTTAGATTGAGCTCGGCTACGGCTTGCCTCCCCAACTAGATACTTGGTTCGAAAACTTCTTCCACATGGACCAATGCAGGTCGGCTCTCTCCCAAGGCCAACATGGACAGTGCATCAGCCTTCATATTCTCCTCCCTCGGGATTTGCTGCACTGTGAGCCTCTTGAGCCCTGAGGTCAAATCTTTAACTTTGTTGAGGTAGGCCAACATAGCACTGTCTTTAGCTTCGAACTCTCCTGATATTTGACTAGCAATCAATTGACAGTCGGTACTCAGGTCAATTGTTTATGCCCCGAGCTGAGCCGTAATTTTCAATCCCGCGATCACTGCTTTGTACTTGGCCTCGTTGTTGGACGCTGGGAAGGCGAACTTGAGGGAGTATTGGTGCTCATGCGGGGTTGGGTCGAGGATGACCACTCCGGCTCCGCTTCCAGACTTCCCTGATGCCCTGTCCACATGGACCTTCCACACATCCTCCAGGTCATATTCGGCTCAGCCAGTACATTCCACCATAAAGACCGCGATGGCTTGGGTTTTGATGGTTGTTCTAGGCTAGTAGGTGATGTTGAATTGACTTAGCTCAACTGCCCATTTTAACAGCCTACCCGACGCCTCCGGCTTGTGCATGATGGACTTGAGTGGGGCATCCATCATGACCTTAATTGGATGAGCATCAAAGTATGGTTTCAGCTTCCTTGCAGTTGTAATGAGCGCGAGGGCGAGTTTTTCCAAGGAGGAATACCTCGCCTCGGCCCCTTGCAAGGTTTTGCTGACATAATAGACCAGTTTATGTTCCTTCTCTTCTTCGCGGACCAGTGCCGCCGCCACTCCTGTCCCTGAGCATGCCAAGTATAGTACCAGTTCTTTCCACACCTCAGGTCGGGATAACAGGGGTGGCGAAACTAGGTACCTTTTCAGCTCTTGGAAGATGTTCTGGCATTCCGTAGTCCATTCGAAATTCTTAGGATTCCTTAATATTTTGAACAGAGGAGCACACTTGTCGGCCGACCTGGACATGAATTTGCTCAACGCCGCAACCTTGCCTGCGAGTACCTGGACGTCTTTAACGGAGGTTGGCGGTGCCAAGTCAAGTATCGTCTGAACCTTCTCCGGGTTGGCTTCTATTCCCCGGGCTGTGACCATGAAACCCAAAAACTTTCCCGCCTTGACGCTGAATGCGCACTTTTCCGGGTTTAGCTTTATCCCAAAGTGCCCCATTACGGCGAAGGCTTCAGCCAGGTCGGTCACGTGGTCTTTAGCCCTCCTGCTGTTGACCAACATGTCATCTACATAGATCTCCATATTTCGGCCAATCTGATTCTTGAATGCCTTGTTCACCATCAGAGTGTAGGTAGCTCCAGCATTCTTGAGGCCAAAAGGCTTGACCTCATAGTAGTAGAGACCTTTATCGGTGGTGAAGACAGTTTTTTCTTTGTCCCCAAGAGCCATCTTAATCTGGTTGTAGCCTTTGAAGCCATCCATGAAAGAGAGTAGCTCGAACCCGAAAGTGGCATCCACCATCTGATCAATCCGAGGCAGGGGAAAGCAGTCCTCAAGCTTTATTGAGGTCGGTGAAGTCAATACACAATCTCCATCCACCTGAGGACTTGGCCACTAGTACCACGTTGGATAACCAGGTCGGGTATTGGATTTCCTTTATGTGGCCGGCGTCCGCCAACTTATCAACCTTTTCTGCTATGATCTGTTGCTTATCATAATGAAAGTGTCTGCGCTTCTGCTTTACCGGATAGTAATTTGGGTTAACATTCAGGTGATGCTCAATTACTTCCGGGTCAATACCTGTCATGTTAGAGGCACACTATGCAAATATATGTTCATTTTTCAGAAGAAATTGGCTTATATCTTTCTTGAGGTCGTCAGAGAGTTCACTCCCCACCTTCACTCTCTTTGTTTCATCGGAGAGCTCCACCTCTTGAAGGTCTTCAGCTGGGCTTCCTCTCTTGGAATCCCTCTTCTCCTCGGGCAAATCTGGTCCCCATCCAACCTGATATTTGGGGCGGAGGGAGTTTTCATAACATTCCCAAGCTGAGAGTTGGTCTCCGCGAATGGTGGTCGTGTCGGCCGGGGTCGGGAATTTCAAGGCCTGGTCGTAAGTTGAAGGGACGACCCTGAAATGGTTGGGTGCTACCCGACCTAAGATCCCATTGTAAGTAGAGTTGCAATCCATCACAATGAAGTTGGCTTGCATCGAAACCCACTTGTCTCCGTCTTCCAGCTGCAGTGGGAGGTTGATGACCCCTTTGGCTCGGCGGGCTTGTTAAGTGAAACTAGCTAAGGTGCCCCTCAATGGCCTGAGTCGGATCCTGTCTAACCTTATCTACTTAAACGCGCTCAAGAATAGGACTTCTGTCGAGCTCCCGGTATCCACCATTAGCCTTTTTCATGGTGAAGTGGGCTATTTCAGAGCTAATCACCAATGGGTCGGCATGAGGCAATAATACCCCACTCCAACACTTCTGAGGAGAAAGTGAGCTCCTCCATCTCTGGGATTGGATCTCGCACCGGCCCATACTCCCTTCCAGACCGAACATAATCCTTCCTGCCTGCCGAAGTCTCCCCACCAAATGCCAATCCTCCTGCTATGGTTTCAATCACAGCCAAACGTCCGCCCCCAGCCTGGCGCTTGGGTGGACTTCTCTCTCTATATCTCTGGCCGTGACTCCGGGTCGGTTGTTGATCTATGTACCTCCGGAGGTGACCCCGGGCTATCAGTGCCTCGATCTCCTATTTTAAATCTTTGCACTCCTCGGTAGTATGGCCGTAATCCATATGGTAGCGGCAATACTTAGTCCTATTGCACTTCTCAGGTCGGCATTTCATCCTCGGTGCTGGAAGTAGATGGTTCTGGTGCTAGATCTCCATCAGGATTTGCTCTTTTGTAGTGTTAAGGGGAGTGGACATGGTGAACCGGGGGTTCTGCTTTGGCTGTTGAAGCTGTTTGCCTCGGCCATTTTGGGCCTTACCCCCAGGTTGGCTTCGGGAGGCCTTTCCCTTCTTCTTGGCTTCTTTCTCCTTGTCATCGTCCTTCTTCACCTGATGGATTTCTTCCGAGTGTATGTACCCTTCTGCCCGTACCATTAGCTCGGCTACGGTATTCACGGGGTCGATGGCCAAAGAGGATGTGATGGGTCCCATCCTGATCCCTCTTTGGTAAGCCATTAATGCCATGGAATCCTCTAGGTTGGGGATTCTGAGGGCCTCTTCATTGAATCGAGCTGTGTAAGCTCTCAAACTTTTCCCTCTGTGCTGCTTCACCAACAGCAGTGTTGAAGTATGGCGGGTTGCACGTCGACTTCCGGCGAAGCGGGACAGGAAAGCCTCAGCCAGTTGGTGAAAACTTACAATAGAGCCGGAACGAAGTTTTTGGAACCAGTCCAAGGCATTGCCAACCAAGGTGGTCAGGAATGTCTTCGTCTTCATGAGGTCGATCATATCATGCAGAGTCATATGGTGATCAAAGTTGGGCAGGTGGCTGGCTGGGTCTCCATCCCCATTATAGACTGCCAAGTTGGGCATCCGATTGCTGGTGGGTAGTGGTGTGGCCAGTACCTCGGGTGAGAGTGGGCTTACATCGAGCTGCTTAATGACCTTGGCTATGGCAGCCGCGGTCTTGGCCTACTCGGGGTCGGCATGAGCTGCCCTATTTCCTCTCGCCTCTTTGGGTCCTGCCATCGGCTCCAGGAAACCCTCTTTGTCTTGCACCCGTTTTTGCCCTAGGGTTGGGATGCAGAATTGTGGATGCGCGGCCCGCGGCATTGCTGCTTGCGGAGCCGGGAGGTCCGTAGCTAGCCGGGCTAGCTGCTTCTTAAGTTCCTCGAACATCCTGGGCATCATCCTTATTTCCGGTGTCAGGCTGGAGTTGTTGTCTCCATCTGTCGTGGGGTTGGTTTGGGTGGCTAAGTGTATGCGTTGGCTCGTTCCAACGTCAGCTTGGGTTGGGTCTTGGCTAGGCACCTGTTTGGTTTCAAGGTCCCCATCTGGGTTGAACGAGTCCTCTACCGGTGCACTGTGGCTTCTCGTTTGTACCATGATGGTTTCTCAATGAGTGGTGAGAAGAGTGACAGAAAGATCTCGTCTTCCCACAGACGGCGCCAAACTGTCGAGGTTGGAAATCTCGCAGTTGAGGTTGGGAGGCTATTCCTGCCGAGTTGGAATTCTGGGTCGGCTTCCTGACCTGGATTTTCAGGTTGGCTGCCTGACCTGCACAAGGAAAATGAGGGAAAAGGCGGGGTGACGACCCGGATTTTCCCCTTGGGCGTGCGAATGATTAGTATGTCCGAACTGGCGAAGTAGCTGAGAGTATTTAATGACGAGTTACCTCAGAAATGAAGGGGTGAAGTTCTATTTATACTAAATTTAGATCTGACAGCATTTAATGCGGTACAGCTTTATGTCCCATCAAGGTATTATGTCCCATCAAAACAGCTGGCGCACAGGTCGGGATTTTCTTGGGTCGGGGTGAGGTCGAATCAACATATAGGTTGGGCATTAGCTGAATACGTTGGCATTGGCTCGGATTGGCCGGCCTCAGCTTGGTACGGGTATCTTATCTCAGCTCAGAGTCCACCCTCGTCACACATGTATACTCGCATGAAAAATAAGAGCTTTCACATTGCCCTTCCGGCTGTGGAAAATATAATAACATAAAACTTTGAAAAAATGCATAAGATAAGAAACCTAATTGGTTGCACCAGATTGCTATACTAAATTCGTCGTAACTCGCAATTTGCTGTAATTAATTCTGTCTTTGCTGTCAAAGAAAGATTAAGCCTGCGTCTACTTTTGAAAACATGAGCCTGATTATGTGGTCGATGTGAAAGAAAGATTATAGAATGACTTGGCAGCGTGATTGAGCCTGAGTCAACTTTGATAACTCCTTTGCCTGCATTATATATATATCAGCAATGACATAGAAGCATTTCGCAGTCCAAAATTAGTGAAGAAAATTTTTCCATCTTCCTCATAGCAACTCTTTCGCATAAGCTAGTGACATACCGCTAGACCAAGGGGTTTTTGGCATGTGTGATTTATTAATAGATAGAGGACAAGGAAAACCCTTAACTGGTTGGTAGATGATGCCTTTTTTTTTTTTTTTTTTGGGTCTTGTTTTAATTTAAAAGAATTTTAAGATATTTTATATTATTTAAAATGTTACACATAAAAATAAATTTTGATATCTCTAACTTTTAAAGCGAAAAACATAACAGTTGATAAAATGACAAGTTGGTAGATGATCTTTCGTATTCACACATATATACTCGCATGAAAAATAAGAGCTTTCACATTGCTCTTCCAGCTGTACAAAATATAATAACATAAAAATTTAAAAAATGCATAAGAGAAGAAAACTAATTGGTTGCATCAGACTGCTATATTAAATTCGTCGTGACTCGCAATTTGCTCTAATTAACTCTGTGTTTGCTGTCAAGAAAAATTATAGAATGACTTGGTTGGATGATTAAAGCTCATGCTTATCTTAAAGATGAAATTTTAGTTTTTGAGTTGTAAAGTTTTTAGCAATATAATTTTAGTTAGAAGTGATGTTAAACAAAAAGAGTTGACTATTTGGCCTATATTTAGAAATGTTAGGCTTTTAGAAATTTTGATTGCAATGTTGAATTTTCAAAGTATGGAGGGATATATTTGAGAAAAAAAGAAACTGCTTCTCAGATTATATAAAAATAATTTTGCAAAATCTTTTTTTAGCTTTAACTTTTACTTAAAAACGCTTTTAAAAATAAATTAAACGAATTAATTTTAACTTTTTAACTCACAAAAAATACTTTTAAATGTCTAAAAATTAGAACAAACAAACCTAAGCCTACGTCTACTTTTGAAAACATGAGCCTGATTATGTGGTCGATGTGAAAGAAAGATTATAGAATGACTTGGTAGCGTGATTGAGCCTGAGTGAACTTTGATAACTCCGGAGCCTGCATTATATATATATCAGCAATGACATAGGAGCATTTCGCAGTCCAAAATTAGTGAAGAAATTTTTTCCAGCTGAACTTCCTTGGATATAAAAAATAAAAAAGGGTCATTTACCTCTATGAGTTTTTGCCTAAAATCCAAAAAAAATTAATTATTAGTTTTGTTAATTAATAATTCTAATAATTTGTATTTTTAAAATTATTGATTAACTAATTTAATTTATTATATTTCATTAATTATTGATTAAATTAATTAATTAAAACTATTAAATTTAATAATTTTAATTAATTAATTTAATCAAATAAAAGAATTTGTAGTTCGATAAAAAAAATTGTTCATATAATTATATTTGAAGAGCATCTTTGTTTTAAAAACTTATTCACAAAACAATTTACTCAAATAAATTTTCTATTTTTTGGTTCTTAAAAATTGTTTCTGAAAACTGTTCTATATAAATAAATAAATAAAAAACCTTGAATACTTTCAAACAGGCCTTAAAATTTTTAATTTTTTGATTTTTTAATATTTTGTTTTAAAATTAAAAAGACCAAAATATCCTTTAGGTGAAGACTTTGTTTGGCAGATTTTGAGTTCATGCGGAAATCTTGGTAAAACCAAAACTTCACGAGAAAATTTAAGTTTAAAGCAAAAACTCATAGGGGTAAATGGCATTTTCTCGACTACCAAGGGTAATTTTTGGCCAAAAACATATTCATTTTGGTGAGATGACCAGTCTCATCTTTAGTTCGTGAACACATGTACTCAAAGTGGATGAAAATTTGATGGAAGGGGAGAATGTTGTTGTGTGATTCTTCTGAAAATTTAATACGATGAGATTATGAGCTAATAACAGTACTACAAAAGACTAATATTAGGTCAATTAACATGGGGGTGTTCAATTTACCTAATTCACAATCTGTTGCTCGGCCCTCCTTTAGCTTTTACCAAAAGCCATTAACAAGTGATCCTTTGCATAGTGGTGGACTAATTGATTGCCAATCAATTACTAATTACTGCATTCATTCATAGCTTGATTTAAAGAACCAATTTAAAATTTTTCGTACAGAACTTGCGAAAGATTTGTAGCATAAAGTTAGCTTTCCATCTTTTATAGTACTCTAGTCTTTTTCATGTATTACATAGCATTTTTCTTTGGTGTTATGGCGGATTCGAGTGCCACGACAATAGTTAGGTCTTTATGCTGAATGCATAAACTTCACTTATTTTATGGTTGTTAGCCTATACATGTACTGAAGAATTTATTTACACAATACGGATCCTTCATAAACCGTAAATTAAATACTAACCTTGTAGTATGCGGAAGAATTTGCAGAAATTAATAACCACGTTCGTTCTATCGTATAAAATGCTGCGAATCGGAGTTCTAAATACGATATTTAGAACTATATTGCTACAACTTAATACTAATTTGATTTTTGATGTCTATGCACTGTAGACATGGTGAGAAAGAAAGAGAGAGATGGAGAAGAAGACCTCTGTCTTCTTTTTCTAATTTTTCTCAAAACTAATATGTTTAGTTCTTTTGTGTTTTTCTTATTTCCTTAATTGGAAATAGGACAAGAAATTATGAAAATAACTTCCCATAACTTCTTATGACCCATACAAAATGGGTCGGGCCGAGTCAACCCATATTGGGCGACCCGACCATAAAATCCAACATCTCCCACTTGTACAAAATGAGTAGACCTTTATTCACCACTACCACTCTCTACGACCTTGTCGGGAACCATCATCAAATTCATACGGGCAAATAAGTTGTGCGATCCGCGAGCATACAATAAGTGGAAGCTCAGACCATGCACCTGGATGACATGGGAGCTACGACCTGCAATAGAAGAAAAAGTATCGCTATACTCTAGACCAATTTAAGTTCACATCAGTCAACACATACCTTATCCCTTGTAGACTATGTTTGACCTTTAAACCTCAAACATGTATTCATAGTTATATTCAATCACAAAGATTGTATAACTGGTCGACCAATGAACACATATAGCACTAGATGCGAACAGTCTTCCTTTCGCTCAATATCCTTCTAAGTCAAGTCAACCGCTTCCCGAACATGTTTCATATAATCGAATCTAACGTGATCTTTATGCGACATACCAAAGTAGCTAACATTAAACTTGACCTATCAGAATATGAGCGTAGGTCACTAAAGGTATCCCGAAGAAGCATCTATTGCTTCACAGATTCACACAGTGGTGAAACAGGGATTCATTCATCTATTTCCTTGTACGGTCGTTAAGCACACATAGTGTGAAACATGTGTTACGGTGTGACTCCCTTAAAAAGGGGTGTATGTATTCACTTAGATCAAAATACCGTACAGATCTTGGTTTAGTTATCACTTGGTAACTAACCTGAATTCTCGAAGTTAATACACCTAGTAATTAAGCTTTCACATCTGGTTATAAACAGGTAATATGGACCGTGGGAATCTATATTGACCTCATGATAGTCTTTAATTATAACATATATAATTAAGAGGTCTCATCTTAATATTGTCACAGAAACCAATTTCAAACCAATTCTAAAGGCGACGTTTCTTATATGAGTACAGTATTTCCTGACAAATACTAACCAACTTATACCATCTTATCTCTGCACACTCCCACTACGCCAGAGACGATTGCTCGTGTGAAAGAGCCAATCTCATCCACCTGTCGACATACCTTTCAATGCCAATAAGTGTTAGGGTACTCATACTCGATTTCTTCTAGACTTATCACAAAGATAAGGCACTAAACAAATACATGAAGAAATGTCATTCACTATGATCTGGCATCAAATACTAACCAATATGAGTACATTGGTAATTGCAAATCACTTTACAGAACATCAATATCGAGTCCCACGTAATCCTAGATATTCTACTGCAACAAATACATATCTCTAGAGTGGGTCACTGCCATCTCATGCGTAGGTGAGTGTACCACATTCACTACGTTTTATGACACAAGGCATACTTAATGTTTATGTACTAAGTCTCGCCATGAAATTTAGGATCCTTAGCATAGGTGACGACTAATTAGTAGACACAATAGATCGTCATTGCTCGTCTAACAACTGACTAATCTCAAGCCCATCATAATCTCCCGAGACATACTGCCCCTTACATAGCTACTGAGTATGCCACATAGCTCAAGTTTTACAGTTGACAATGCTATGCATATTGTTTCTTACTATTCCACAAAGTGGTGCCATTGATCAGTAAATAAGCATACCAAGAGGTAACTTTACACTCAACCGGGTCGCCTCCCAAGTTAACATTTGTGGATCTCTTCTAATAGATATCAACACTTTAATGGCATTGGCAAATATCTAAATTGTCTTTCAAATACCTCATGATCCTTTTGACAACAATGCAATGAACTTATCAAAGATTTAATTGATAACAACTTACCAATCTCATGGCAAAAATAATAATCTAGCCATGTATACACCAAAGTATATACTAGACTACCCAAGGTGCTTAAATAAGGAACATTTTTATCTCATCAATCTATTCTGGCGTTAGTGACACATCCCTTGGCTTAGCCTTTCACCATTGACTTTAGGAACATCGATAGGTTTGTAGACTTACATGTAGAGTCATTCAAAAACTTGCTTGACATATAACTCTTTCAACAAAACAAGAATCTTAGATTGACCCCTATGGATCTTGACTCTTAACACATAAGGTACTCCACTAATGTCATTCATTCTATAAAGTTGAGAGGAGCATCCGACCACTTCTTAATAGTGATTATACACTCCTTGTCATTTCTGGTCAATAATATGTAATCCATCTAGAGAGGTAGAGTCACATATCTACCCTTAGATCAATTGACATATACATAGATGCCTTATTGAACCATTTGAAGATCATACAAAATGAATTCTGTTTGCATTTCTCCACTAAGAAACATCACATTTACATCCACCTGATGTAAATCATCTTTACATCCACCTGATGTAGTTCGAGGTTTAATTGAGTAACATAATCATAAATGGGTAAATTAAGGAAAACCTAACAATGAAAGAAGGTTTGCTAGCAAAATATACCCTTAACTTGGGTACAACTTTTTAGTTGCAGGCGAGCTTAATATCTGATATTAAATCCAATTATTCTTCTATTGCTTTCATCCAATTTCTCTTACAAAAAGATGAGAGAACTTCAGCCACTATCTTAGGCTCATCATCATCTAAACTAGTAATCATATGAAAAATTGATTTTCATAATCACCCGATAGTGAAATAAACTCACAATGATCATGAAACGGATTCAAGTTGACCAAACTGGTAATACTATTGCAAATGAACATGATCCATAAACTGGTAGTGAAACGAATTCACATTAATCACGAAACGGATTCAAATTGACCAAACTAAATCGGTGTTTATTTCGCACTTGGATCAGTGAACAGAAGCAAGTCCTCCTTTCCAACTGAACAATTGTTTGTGATAGTACCATTAGAAATATTCAGTTCAGATAACTGAATCTCTTACTAAAAAATTATATATCCAAGAATGTTGAGTTTAGAAACACTCCCACTATCTGTTCATCAATGAACATTCCCTTTGGAGTGTCCAATGTACCAAATAAAAATACATCTATTTCATTTCGGTTCCAATTTTTCATGCGCATGAGATGGGCCATGAACAAAATAGTTGATTCCCAGGGTCATAAGTCATTGCAGACTGGTTCACTATCTATCCATGACTCATAGGGAGTTGAAATGACTGATAGCAAGGGCACTCGATTAAGTGTACATATATATATATATATATATATATAAGTTACATATTCTCAACACAAATTTGAGAAATTTATATAAGCCATTATATACTTAATCATATTCAATAAGGTTCAGTCAAACTACTAACATCTCATAGTTGCGAAGTTCCAAGAATAATTAGCCCTCTTGCTATACCTTTTTCGTCACAAATCTTTTTGAACAAATCAAATAGATATTACCGAACAGGATTAGTTCTCAAAGATTTCAAGGCAATGGCAACTTGCCTTGAAAACAAAAGGACAAGACCAAATCTTGTGAAAAGTTTGAGAAAAGTAACGAAATATGAGGCCTCACGCCTTGCTCTAACATTCTTTGGACCAAGATTTTGGGATAAATTCAAGGCAATGGAAAACTTGCTCACAAGCCTTAGGCAAAACAACTGTATTGTGGAGTCAATGGTTAGGGAACTTGTACACAGAGGCGATAAAATTGTGCTAACCACAGTCTCAAAAGACCTCTTATTGTAAGTCTTTTCATTTTATCTTACCTTATATGTCTAGCTTGCTTTGCTATAGGTTTCAACGATGTAGCGTTAATAACATATATTTATATAACAATAGTTTTGATGTTCAACTTGTAGAACAAGAAAATACCAAACACAATATAGCCAAAATTATAATGAGTTGTTCTAACAATCTGACTTAGTTATAAATATACGAAGTTGAGAACCTAATCGTAAAAGGATTTAATCTATAGACCAAGTATTTTAGAACTTGAGCGTACAGGACACATGGAAAAAATTAGAGTTTGACCATCACATAGTGGTAGTTAACAAGTGCTAATGCCCTTGTCTTTAAACACTCAAATTATTTCCTACAGATATCCACCATGATTCGGCTAAAATTTAGTGGTATTTCATTAATGCTCCTTCATTTCTAGTTATGAGGTTAGACGCTTGATCTTCGGCTTAAGGAAATCTTGAGCTTAGTGACATTTCCTGTGACAATTGTAGCACATAACCATCACATTGTTGAATCGCACTTGTCATATATATGCCTGACCTTCTTGGTCTTCTCAATCAGCTTATCCTTCCTTTTTGTCATTGGAGTCACTGCCCATTTGTGCTTGGATCCACATGATCCTTACTTATTGGACTCAGTTACATAAGTTTGACTAGTGGTCTAGTTAGGTAATTATGGTATATACAGACTCCAAGTTACGCACAATGTATGGAATGTCTTAACATTCCTATTGTGCATCATGTTGACAATCATGCGCACCTAGCTTAGATGGATGACAACTTGCACTTGTTGTTTATCTCTGAGAATGTGGCCAACTGCCTTCAATTCTCTAATTATGTTCGACATCTCAGAAACGTTACCTCCTCAATAGCATTAGGACGCTTCCAGCATATTATGTCAAAATTTATTATCAGTTGACTTAGCTTGGAAATGAAAATTCCACTGAACTTCTCTTTCAAGCTTTCTAAATCCCAACATCAGTAGGTCATACTTCATAATAAGTAATGAGGTATTATGCATAATGCTCAGCAACGTGATGTGATCAATAACATTTTTTCTAGCCTGATAGGCATCTACCTCTTATACTGAGTTATGTTACCACCCTAATGGTTCAGTACAACATAATTCAGTGTTTCAAGCATCTATTTGCTCCTTAAGGATATTCTTAACTTGATGATGCCACATTTTCCATCATCATCGTTTATTTTTCCTTCAACAATGATATTTTGCGGTTATCATAAATATCCACAACATAAACATCTCTGATGTTCGGTACTAGCACGTTCACAATGGTCAATTCTACTTGAACAAATATTTAATTGTAATACAGTGACATTAGATATAGTACCAACAGATTGTAGTACAACTTGTCAAATTCTACTGGTCAAATGTCACAATTATCACAATTCAATCATATTCGAGTAGAAACATTAGGTTTGAATATGAATTACTTAAATTCATATGTTCGAGAACAAATAGTTCTAAATTAGAATCACACTAATTCCAAATCATAAAACTCCCACTCAAATAAAAGAATAATAAACTAATTATTAATTTAATAACATATACAACATATGCCTATAATAAGAACATGTAATAAAGGCAAATATTAACATGATCCTAACATGAATTAGAAAAATGTTTAACATATAAACAACTAACAAAGTTAGACAAAAAATAACTACTCCTCAATGTTCTCTTTTCTTTTATAATTCGGTTCGGTCCACTAGAGTTGACACATTCAATTCTTTTTAACACATGTGGACTATGACGATTGAGCATGTAAAAGTTGTCTCAAACTTATTGAGACCCAAAAGACACATTTTGGCTCTACATGTTAAAAGAAATATGAGTTTCATCTAATATTACATATAAACTATAAATCACTTTCACATGCTCATTAAAATTTCTCATAAATCTATGGGTTAATAGTTTGGGCCCATTACAGTACGTGTTCTTATGACCAGTAGTGGTGAAAATATTTCTCGTAGTTTTTTTAACTCATACTACTCTCGAATGACTACTAAAGTCCTCGGGTAAATAAACAAACTTCAATACATAACTATCTAAATAGATTAATTTCAAAAATTAATAATGCACATAACATGTATTAATATTGTACACACCAACATGTATAATAAAATTACATAAATTTTATGCTTTGTAGTGAAATTACAAAAATTCACGTCCCTAATTATAAAGATTACAATAAAATTACACAAATTTAGACATCTAAATGAAATTACAAAAATTTCATGCCCCTAATTGTAAATATTACATTAAATTACACAAATTTTAGGCAACTAAATGAAATTACAAAAATTTCATGCCCTAATTGTAAACATCACAATTAAATTACACAAATTTTAGGCATTTAAATGAAATTAAAAAAAAAATCATTCCCCTAATTGTAAACATTGCAATTAAATTACACAAATTTGGGTAATTTAATGAAATTACTCATAATTTCATGTATAATTAATTTAAGTTATGTACTTCTTTTCTAAGAAATAGGGGCATAAACACAATTATCACAAAGATAATAGCCCTAATTGAGAACTTAGGGTTAAAAATGAGATTATCACAAAGATAAAAGCTCATTTAGTGAAATGGAGTAAAAAAAAATACAATTATCACAAAGATAAAGACAAAAAAATGAACATGGGGTCAAATCTGTAAATATCACAGAGATATTAGGCTAAACTTGACACTAACACAACTAATGTATTATTTAAATAAAGTTTTTTATTTAAAAAAAAAATTCGGCGATGGACGGACTCCTGCCGGCGTCCGGCAGCACATCGCTTGTCACGCGGCTACCACACATCTGCCACATGGCTGCCATGCGGCAGCCACACGTCTATCCGTGGCACTAGTGTTTGGGCCTTGACATATTAGTTTTGAAATATATATATATATATATATATATATATATATATATATATAATTTCTCAGCTACTAACTGATATGGCCACGTGGCAACCCACGATTGTGCCATGTGGCAACCCACGATTGTGCCACGTGTCCCCTATATCTAGACCGATATTCAGATAGTTTTCATGATTTTCCACGCACACACACTGTACCAAGAACACACACTAAACCAATTTTTTCAGATTTTCGAAAAAAACTTTAAAAATTCATAACTTTCGTATTTCTTGGCCAAATGCAACGAAATTTATGTCTATGGAAAGCTCTCGACTAGCCCATTTTAATTATATGAAAATTACACATATTCGAACACATTTACAGTACCAAAATGGCAAATACAAATTACAAAAATTAGAAGAAAAATTGTACAAAACAGATAAGTTATGCTTTAATCAACCAAAATCACATAGATTATGTATTAATAATGACAAAAACATATTCTTATGGTTTCAACATGCACAAATTCATTCAATTTCAGCCAAGAATATTTGTGCTTTAAAAAATACCACAAAAACTCGCATAAATTCACATAATTTATATGGAGAACCAATGACTTGGCTCTGATACCAATGAGGAATTTAAATACACAATACGAATTCTTCATAAATTGTAAATTAAATACTAATCTCGTAGTATGCGGAAGAATTTGCAGGAATTAACCACATTTGTTCCACCGTATAAAAGACTGCGAATCAGAGTTCTAAATACGAGATTTAGAACTATATTGCCATAACTTAAATACCAATTTGATTTTGATGTCTACGCACTGTAGACATGGTGGAAGAGATTGAGAAAGAAAAAGAGAGATGGAGAAGAAGACCTCTGTCTTTGTTTTCTAATTTTTCTCAGAACTGATACGTTCAGTTCTTTTTTGTTTATATTAATTCCCTAATTGGAAATAGGATATGAAGTTATGGAAATAACTTCCCATAACTTCCTATGACCAATACAAAATGGGTCGAGCCGGGTCAACCCATATTGAATGACCCGACCCTAAAATCTGACATGTACATTAATTGTTCTTTCTTCTCACATTCTTTGCTATGTTGTATAGATATCTCCATCCTTTTACCCTTGTTTTATTTGAGAAATCATAATAGATCTCCCATTTTATCATGAACTCTTCATATTGGCATTACTAACAGATCCATCTTTGTTACTACTATCACAAGCTTGCACCGAGATCACACCCATGAGTTATATGAACTTACATAGGCCACGAGCCCCCATCCTACTTCATCAAGAGTGTAATATCTATGAGACAGTGTGTTTGAGTAGTTTATAAGTAGGTGTTGTTGGCATAAGAATAACTTGGGTTGGTCATTTTAGGCCAGTAGAAAAAAACACCTAAGTAGTTATTTCTTACGCCTACAACACCATTCTCGTCTGCAAGCCTGGGGTTCTAGGTTCGGATTGTGACATAATGGCATTCAGAGCCGGTCACTAGCCAATGTAGGAACTAAGTGCTATGCGGGACAAAGTGCTACACCAAGAATACGGTGGGAGTCATCTCTAGAACCCATAGGAGCCACCTCTAAAATCATTCACCGCATGGAGATAGGGCCTAGGGTTCTGGGCTCGGGACATAACATAATGGTATTCCGAGCTGGTTACTAACTGGTGAGGAAACTAAGTGCTATAACAAAGTGTTACACCAAGAAGTCGATATGAACCACCTCTTGAACCTGTAAGAGCCACCTCTAAAATCATTCACCATCAGGATATAGTAATTTTGAGTGATTTATAAGTTGGTGTTGTGGGTTTTAGTAAAATAGAGAGTCCAAGTAATTATTTTTTATGCTTATAACACCAACCTCGCTTACGGACCTAGAGTTCTTGACTCGGGAAATGACAAAAAGTCTATCACTTCACCATGACTCCATGGTAATTTGATAGTCTTGTCCTAGATCTTTGAACCATTTGATCAGATACCAACTTGTTCTTGGCAAGTCCACAATATCAAGAGAATCAACAGGCTTAATACACATTATTTTAGCCCAACACACATTATTATTACCTAACCTTTACCTAAAACTTAAGCCATTAACTATATGCACGCTCCTTGTGTTAAGATAACTAAGGTTACATCTTAAAACCAACTGGTGCTAAGTGGAGTAGTTCAGGATCTTATTGAACACAAGTGAACTTGATTTAAGATGGATCGCACGTGGATGAATATGACTGGACCAAGGGCCCAGCTTTGATACCATGTTAAGAATCATGAGATTCTATCTTAAAACCAATTGATGCCAAGTGTAGTAACCTAGAATCTTATAAGGTAGTCTTAGAGTTTTTGATTTTTCGATGTGGAACAAGTATTATATTCTAACACCTTGTTCTCATATTCTTTCAATGCAGTTAACTGACTCCTACTTATCCTTTAGTTCACATGAAAAATACTAATCGTTTTACCCATGTTGTTATGTGATTTTTAATTCGAAATTTCTCATGATAACATTTTCCAATAAACCTTCTCGAATACTAGATAACTAATTATTTCTAAATTCATCAATAGCCCCCAATAGTAGAGGAAGACGATGTGGTCGGCTTTGATGAAGAGGCAACAACTGTAATTGAACGTCTCACTAGAGAAGATGAGGATCTGGATATCACCACAATCATTGGAATGGCTGGTCTTGGCAAGACAACGTTAGCTAGAAAGATTTACAATGATCCAAAAATTGAATATACATTCTTCACTCGTGCATGGGTTTTTGTTTCTCAAACATTTAGTAGAAAGGACATTTTTCTCTCTATTTTGAGTATTTTCACGCAGAAAGCAGACTATTTGCAAGAGTCAGATGAAGTTATAGCGAAAAAACTAAGTGAATATTTGGAGGAAGGGAAATACCTAATTGTCATGGACGATGTGTGGACCAAAGAGGCTTGGGATGATCTCAAAATTGCTTTTCCCCATAACAAAAAGGGTAGTAGCATCTTGATCACTAGCCGAAACAACCAAGTGGCTAACCATACCAATCCTACCAAAAAGCCTCATAACTTGAAATTTCTTACTCAGAGTGAAAGTTGGGAGTTATTGCAGAAGAAGGTTTTTGGTAAGGAAAAGTATCCCCGCAAAGAACTACAGAACCTTGGAGAACGGATAGCTAGAGAATGTAAAGGACTACCACTTGCAATAGTGGTAATTGCTAGTATTCTTTTGAATGATCGCGAGTCAAGTGATTGGTGGAACCAAGTGGCCCAAGATGTTGGTTCATTCGTTGTTACCGAACAGGAAAAATTGTTAGCTTTGAGTTATCATCACCTGCCGTACCACTTGAGATCATGCTTTCTCTACTTAGGGGTCTTTCCTGAAGACTACGAGATCCCTGTCTGGAAATTGATTCGCCTTTGGATTGCAGAAGGGTTCGTTGAACAAAATGTGGGGCACTTAAGCTTGGAGGATATAGCACAGTCTTGGGTGAAAGACCTTATAAACAGGAACTTATTGATAATAGCGGAAAGGAGCTCCAGTGGTCAAATCAAAACATGTCGTGTTCACGACATATTACATGATTTCTGCGAAAAGGAAGCTCAAAAACAAAAGCTATATCAAGAGATAAAAGGTCCGAATAAGGTAACTCTTGAAAAATATCGTCGTATTTGTATTCATTCAGATCTGAAGAAATATATCTCTTCGAATCCTTCTGATGAACATGTCTGCTCATTCCTGTGTTTCACCTCAGAAGAAGTTAAATTGCCTAGAGAACACATATCAACCATCCCTAAAGGCTTTAAATTGCTGAGATTGTTAGAAATTGAATCCATCACTTTCGATATATTTCCCAAGGAAGTATTCCTACTGGCTCTTTTAAGGTATGCTGCTCTCTCTTTTACCGATGCAGTCAAGACCGTCCCCTCAAAAATCTCTGGTCTATAGAACATGCAAACACTAATAATTCTGACGAGATCACGTACGCTTGAACTGAAAGGAGACATGTGGAAGATGCATCAACTAAGACATCTACACACAAATGCATCAGTTGTGTTGCCTGCCCCTCCATCTAACTCATTAGAAAGTGGGGAAAATGTGCAAAGCCTTTCCATGATATCACGTGAGAGTTGCACTGTACGGGTTCTTTCAAGAACTCCTAATATAAGAAAATTGAAAGTTCGCGGAAAAGTTGCTGAACTTTTTGATAAATATTTCGATTATGTCAGAGAATTGAAGTACCTTACAAATTTGAAACTTTTTAATGATGTCTTCTTCTTTGCTCCACCTGCTACAAGCACAACACCGAGCCTTCCCCCACCAGACAAGTTCCCACCAAACCTGCAAAAAGTCACTTTATCAGAAACCTTGCTTGACTGGAAGGACATGCATATACTAGAAAATTTGGTAACCCTTGAGGTGCTCAAGTTGAAAGACAATGCATTTAAAGGGAAGGAGTGGAAACCAAGAAAGAGAAGCTTCAAATCTCTCAAATTCTTGCTTATTGGAAGGACAGATTTGGTGACTTGGAGTGCCTCAGAGGATAACTTCCCATGTCTTGCGTGTCTTGTTCTTAAACACTGTGAGGAGCTTAGCACAGTCCCATCTGCCTTGGCGAATGTAGATAGCTTCCAGGATCTGGAACTCCATCGTACAAGCAAGAGTGCTGTAGCTTCAGCAAAGAAAATTAAGGAGGCAAAAATGCCAAAGGAAGGTCAAGCCATCAAAACCAGTGGTGGTTTTAAGCTCAATATCTATCCTCCAGAGTCCTGATTGCGACCTTAACTTCAAGCTCCAGATCTTCTACCTCAACAAGTTATTCAACTTCAAGTTACAGTTTGTTTGGTTTGTCTCATGCCTTTTGAGTTTGTCTTCTATGCATCCATGGAGTGTGCTACTTTAATTTTTCATTTTGAAATAAGCACGACTTTTGACTTCCTTAGTGGAATTCATTGGCCAGCAATGTCATCAAACTCTGTTAGTTGTCTTTCTATTTTTCCGCAGTAGTTTCGATTAATTTTTGTCAAATGTTGCAAGTTGTGTGTGGACTATCTGTATTGCTTCAGTTTGTAATAAACAAGTGCTGGAATTCTTTACTTTGTAGTGTCCTATAAATTCTCCATCAATAAATGCTTTGTTGGAGATATTGGTGCTCATTTGTTGGTGCTCTATTATGCTAGATCATTCTAGAGCAAAAGGCAAGAGATATTTGTCAGCTAGGAAATTAATAAACAAAATAAGAAAGCTCTAGATGTATTAGTTGTAAACAACAAAATCATGAAGCTTCCAAAGCTTCAACAAAGTCGGTAGTGCACCGACTTAACATCACCATAAATATATGATGGTATGCTTTTGTAATGTGAGCGATATTGAAATACACAAGTAAATAATAAATGGTCAGAAGCTGCAAAACATGTATAAGGTTCTATTATTTTTTTATTTCCAATTATATCAAGAGATTTGTTGTAACTCGAGATAGAATACATATCTCTAATAGTACACTCCATTGCTAATGACTTTAAGAAAGTGACACTATCCCTTTTCTCATTTGCTTTTCGAGTAAAAATTAGAGCTCTTTGTATTTTATTAAAAATGCATGGTTATTTTCCTGTGTAGGAAGTTAGGTGATACCCCTGTATTTGAAGAAGTGACACTTGAAATGCTTTCCTTCTGCTAGACTTCTTTCATTACCTCTTGATAAATGTATATATGTTCAAAAAGCACTCAGAGAGATCCCCATGTTGCATCAATTGGCTTGCTTATATTGAGATTACTTTATCTCTTACTGATGCTAATATATCTTCCTTCTGAAGCTAGCGTGGCTGACATCCTGGCCATATTAGTTTGTCTAAACTTTTACCAAGGCTTTACAACTTTGTGGTAAAGCTAACGTGGTGCCATACTAGAAGTATTAGTTTTTGTCTAAAGTTAAGCTGTTAGGCCAACATTGTGAGCTTATAAATATGGGTTATCAGTAAACGGGAGAGATACTTACTACAGTACAAGGGGTACTTAAAGACTTCTAATGAAAGAAATAACTAAAACGATTACATCTTTATTATTCGGGGTGTCTTTTAAAGTATAATTATAAAGCATATTTATAGGTGTCAAAACTTGGCCACCAAGAATAGAATCCTAATTGAATAATAAATCTACACTAATAAGGAAAACTATAATTGTCATAAACTAAGTCTAATTTAATACCCAGAAATTATGTTAAATTCAATTTCTTCAACAGCTCCCCTCAAACTCAAGTAGCCTACTTAAGTTTGAACTAAATCGTTGATGCTAATGTCAGAAAGCCCAAAGAAAGAAATCTAAAGGAAGGAGACGAATGCCCGAAGGCCCAAATGACCCGAAGGGCCAAACACAAATCCAACAAGATACATAAACAATTTCAGAAAACTGATTGCAAAATTGAATTCAGCACGTCTAAAAATCCCAAGAACACCTTTGGTCAAAGTTCAGTCAACCAGTGGTCAACGCCCAGTCAAACAAGTCAAAGTTCATAATCAATCCAAGCTCACAAGGTACTCCATGTATGCTGCACCTAATCTGCAACGTTGATGGTGCAATCATAAGACAAGTTCATTTTAAGCCACTAACTACTCTATGCAGCGTGAAGAACACAAATACATCCCTCGAAGATCATATCTGAAACACTATCAACGTCTGTTACTAACTCCAAACTTTGCACACCTAACACTCCAGATCCAATCCTATAACGATCAAATCAAACACGATCAACGGTATTTCTCAAGCAACATCACCAAAGCCTTAACAAAACTGAAAAGGACAGCTGAAAAGATTTGAACCTGTGACCTCCTTCCTCTTTGCATATGCATTGACCAACTGAGCTAAAGTTACTTTGCTACCAGAGCTAAACATTATTAGTATTTATTTATGAAAAGCTATTAGATAAGCTTAAATTGATCAAATCAAGGTAAACTCCACTTCTGACTTCTCTAAACCCCCCCTACGCGACAACCCCAAAACAAAAACAGAAAAAAAAAAAAAACGAAGCCAAACCCAACTGCACATTATAGCAAAATCAACCTTTAATCTTGGAATATTAGAAGTTTTTGCAGTCTTTGAACCCTAATAGGTAAGTGGGTCTAGTTCTATTTCGTAATCTTTGCTTGTTTATGTATGTATACATGTATATATATGTGTAAACTTTTGTAATGACTTGGTTTATGGCATAAATGTTTAATATACTTGTTAGATATCGACTTAGCTAAATACTACATGATGTATATATGATTATTCGTTTGTATGTGTAGAATGGAAGGTAAAGGGGTTTAGTTTAAATCAGAATTTTTATTAATTGATATGTATATATGTATGCTTCTAAAAGAATTAGTAGGTTCACTTAGTAATTTAGAGGTGATGAATCAAGAATTGATTGATGGACATGCTTGAAATAATGAGAAGCTATATGAATTAAAATGGGAGAAAAGGTAGTCACGGGTGTGTGGTGTAAGGACATGTTACGGTAGAGTGAATAAGTCAGTTCCTATGGTGTTTGGAGTGTTACATGTATAGTAGTCTTGAAGTATATGTGTGTACATGATAGCTTGTGTAAGAGTATGTGTTAATATACTTGTATATATAAGATGTAAATATGCATGTAATGGTTTAATAATTTGTACAGTAAATGTTTTGAGTGTTTAAGAAGTAGTATAATGGTGAAGTCATGTGTTTGGGTGCTAGTTGAGTAAATATGTGCAGTAATATATAATACTTGTGAGAATATATAATATGTGAATTAGTGAAGTATGACATAATTCACGTAATTGAGGAAAGGGGAAGTACTGTATACGATGTTTAGTTTATAACCATGATTGTGCTTCATGTTAATTGGAAAGAAATCTTATAATTATGTATATGTGCATATATAGTAATATGTGTAGGAATAGACTCATATAATTATTGAACCTATGGAATAAGTGATTAACATACTTGTTAGATATTAAGTTGGTTAAAGAACTAAATGAATTGGAAATGGTTATAGATTTACATGCGTGAAACAGTAAGTAGTAACAAGTTTTGGTAAAGTGAGTTTAATTAAATCATGTAATCTCTACACTTTTTATATACATATAGTTATAATTTTGTAAATATGAGTTGGGTTTGAGAAGCCATTGACATGTACACTTAATGAATAGCATTTGGACTTTAGACTTCCATGAATTGATGATTATAATGACTATGGGGCTGAATAGTAACAGGGAATAAGAATGAACTATGGTGAATCTATGTGTATATGTTTGGCCGTGTAGTTGTGGTTGTCGTGTGTGTGTAATTGCCTTTGACTATGCATATTGGCTTTATGTATGTAAGATACATATATGTATTTGCTTGCATACGTGAGAATTATATACTTAAGTGATTTGTTTGGTAAAGACATTAAGTCATGTTGGATATGCATTTACAGGTGCTTAGGAATGGTAAAGACTTTACATATTGTGGCTTTGGGTACTTTTAGGCTGGGTGGCGTCTTGTTTATATGTAGGAGTAATATGGGGATTATGAGTTATGAAGAAGAAAGAAAGGTTAGATAGATGAAAGTAGGTAAAGCAAAACAAGAAAGTAATCTAATAAATAAAATATGGTGATTTTCGTATTTTAGGACTTCTAATTTATCTTCTTAAGTTTAATGTTTTAGTATAATTGATTATTGTGTAGCTATTAGTCGCTCTTGAGTCAATCACCTTAGTCAGAAGGTTGGATTTCTCTCTTGAGTCAATCACCTTAGTCAGAAGGTTGGATTACTTTTGAGGCTCGATCGAGGTAAGTAGAATACCCGTCACACACACACTTCTACTTTGTTTCAGTTCGAGCTATGCATTCTCTTTCTTATTCAAGTTGATCCGTTTTTGACTCTTTGTTCTTTATCACCTGAATAAAGCACTTGCTCTTATTCATTGTATGCTGTGACACCCAGACGGTAGGGTGAAATATATAGTCGTCCTGGCTTTTAGGCCTACTCTGTTATACATATGTATCAATTGTTATCAAATGAATCAGTTGTGCATCAATTGTTAGACATATATGTTAGGCAATTGTATCAGCAATTGTATCAGTGGCCGGCCAAACTTCGCAATTGTTAATTATATGTATCAATTGTTTATCACAGCTGTGCAATTGTACTCAAATTCTATTCCGTATGCTTATTACCTCATCTTTCTATCAAATGTTTCATTGATATCTCTTAAGTTTTTCAAGGTATTCTACTTAATAAGCTTTCTTTGCTCATTTTATTATTTTTGGCAGAGTCAGGGGTTATTGAGCTGCCCAAGCTACGTGAGTTTAGAGGCCACCTTATGAGATCAGTCCTTGCACTTGAATGGTATTATGGGAAGGATAACTTAGAAGAAATACCATATGTAAATCTTGTAATAGATATTTAGAAATGTGATTTGATTTAATTAAGAGTTGTAGTCACTCTGATGAATTAATTTGTGGATTTAGGTTTATGTACTGTGGTATTAGCGCCTTGCGAGTTTAGAAAATGTAATTTTCTTAGACTCGCGGCATCACAGCCTTGAGTTTAACCTGGTGAATTTTTTGGGGCGTGACACATACGCCGCCACATTGAATCACATCCACACCATCAAATATAGTCAACACAATCAGATCCAAACTCTTACATCTGGGTTAGGACAACCCATGACCCAACCCGACTCCACAGGACAATCTGACTGTTTGATCATAACATCGCCGGCTCCAACATGATCACAATCGTCAGGCGACCCTTCTGGTAGTATCCAATCAAAAATCTGGCCAAGATCCACCGTTGACCGTTACATCACCACTCTGTCACCTTCTTCCTCATCTACGGCAACATTACGGAGACAACAAGCTATGCCGCTGCCACCACCCTCTTCCTTTCTTTGCGGTCCTCGTTTTGAAGTGCTCCAAGAACATCTATGCTTCTCCGACGATGTCCAACCACCATAACCCACCAATTTTTCGACAGCCACAATAGTCCTCCTTTCTTTTTTCTATTTTTTTTTTAAACAACCTTGCTGACGTCAGTAGGACATCAGCCCTACGACTTCATCTCAAAATCGTGCTCAAAAGAACAACTTTTATTATCACATAATGCCCAGAGTTGAAACCCGGGCTCTGATACCATGTTAAACAAAAATAAAAAAGACTAAAAACATATGTGGAAATAACAATAGAGCTACCACCAATGGTGGCCCTAAACAAGAGAAATAACTAAAACGACTACATCTTTATTATTTGGGGTGTCTTCTAAAGTACAATTATAAAGCATATTTATCGGTGCCAAAACTTGGCCACCAAGAATAGAATCCTAATTGAATAATAAATCTACACTAATAAGGAAAACTATAATTGCCATAAACTAAGCCTAATTTAATGCCCTAAAATTATGCTAAATTCAATTTCTTCAACAGTTTACTCTAGTCAAGATCATGAAGAAAAAGGAGGAATTCCGGTATGTGATAATAACGCGAGAGTTCACGAAACGGACACTATCATTTTTGGATTGTGAATTGTGGATTTTAAAGACATTTATAACTCGTGAAATTAAGTCTTCATATTATGTAGCTTGGAAGTGATGTAAGTGAGGTTTTTCATCTCTTTCTATCTTATCCCCAGTTTTTCTTACGTGAACTTGTGTATTTATTATGTACGGAGTATTGCTTGTATTTTTGTTATCCTCAAATCTTGATATTATACTCTTGCTCCACCTACTTGTCATTTATTATTAATTCTTGATTAGACCCTTATTAATTCTTGTTAACCTATTATATCTTTATTTTTCATGTGAATCATATTTTATCCGCCAGTCTCAACTTCCTATTACTCATTCTTTGCTCTCGCCATATGATATTAGTGTCGAGCCTTGATCAATTCTGTATTGGTTCAGTGCATAATCATTTCTAAAGTTATTGTTCCCAGCTTCCCTAATCAAAACTTCTTGTTTGACAAATATATAGTTATACTACGAAATTATTTATGAGTTGGACATTTTTTATTTATTTTATCATACCCGATTAATCATTAAATCTTGTTAATATTTCCTTTTTTCTTAAATTCCTAGAAGATTGTTGTGTGAAAATCTAACGCAAGTGCACGTATCGCAACAAATAATAAAGTAGTAAGTAAAGATCGTTCCCACAAGGACTGTGATTATTAACTACCGAAATTAGTGTAGCTCTAATTTTATTCAGACAATAAAAAATTGAGAGTTTGTAACTAACGTCTAAAGAAATTATAGAACTTATAAAAATAGCAACTAAAACAGTCACGAAATTAACAAAAGATGGTAATTCAATAGTTAAAAAGCTCTAGGGATTCCGATTTCACCAAGATTAATCATACTTGAAACTATTGATTTAAATCAATTGATGCCTATTCCTTACGTTGCCAACAATTTCTCTAAGGTAGATATTAATCTTTCTCAAGCATCAATAACCTATCCCAATAAGCAAGCTAACTACATCTCTGTGATAACTGTGAACTTATGTGTCACGCCCCAACTCGACCCCTCCTACAATCAGTCAGGACGCAACAGAATTTCGACAGTATAACGACAATAAATAGGATACCAAGGCTCTAAACCAACCTCAATAGAACATCATACATCAACTCCATAAACCATACAACAAACAACTCCTCAACAAAATAACAACATACATCATAACCATATTATACAATAATCATTCCTCGTCATACGCCTCCGTTCCAACATAATACGTAAACCTTAATATACATCACAAAATATGTTGATACCAACCTAGCAACCTAAACATAGACAAAAAAAAAGGCTACCAAGACAGCATCAACTAATTCATTATCTTTCCAACATCTTTTACACTATAAACTACAAGGCATATAAAAGTCTACTAAGTTAATATACAAGATAGTAAGACAGTACTACATCAAGGATAAGACTCCGGCACATAGGACTCATCCACGTAAGGCACATTTTCCTCTTCAGGAGGCACGTACCCGTAATCCTGCTTAAGTACACCTGTAAGCATGCAATAATAGAGAGTGAGCTTATATAAAATAAGCCCAGCGAGGATCCAATAGATCTCGAGCAAGGTTTACTAAACTCCTTGGAAATAATCCTTTGAGTCATTAAACACACAATAACATCAATAATACTATCATCACATAACTATATAACCATTCAATAAATGATACTTTAGTTGGTGTAGCTCCAAACGCCATCACGATCTCAACCATTCTTCTTGTAACTCCCCATTACACACACACCCGAGGTACCTCACTAGCCTCGCCCTCCATGACACCTCCGTCATGCAAGCTGGAGGTAGTCTCTGGCAGTCATGCCGTTTTCAACCTGATAGCCCAACGCTGCCCGAGAGGTGGCACACACATACCAAGACTCCATAATAATCATCAATAATCAATCAATCATCAATCAATAATCTGGGAGATCAGCAACAAAAGTGCCCGATTCCCGTACTCAATAATAATCAATATAACATCAATATAATATCAATATTTAATTAAACAACAAACAACTAAGTTAGATGACAAAGTAGGCCATTTAACCGAACATGCATTAAACACACAATCAAACCCTAGTTTACCCATCATCAACTCACAATTCAATTACTCAAACCACACCCAATCAACTAAGGCTCAATTCAACAACTTAAAGAAAGATAACCTAAACTTCAATAAGTCATATCTTACATTCTACTAATCCAAACAACTCCAAATCAGTTTCAACTCACCCATTCAATCAACTACATTAGCCCCCCTCGAAAACCAACCATAACACCTCCAAATCATGCCCGATAACTCTAAAACCCTAAGGTGTCAAGGCTGAAATTTCCGGATTTTGGCACGAACATCACAATCAAAAATTCGGCATTACAACGGCGCTACTACGTAATTATCAAACATTTAGAAATCAACGGCAATCGATTCCGATCAACACAACTCAATTTAATCAACATTGAACAAATTAATCAAATTTAAATACCCGAAAAATAAAAATTATGCTACATCCGATAAAAACTTGTAGTATTACATATAAATGATCCCTAGAATGCATGGAGCAATAATCTAACATCAGATTAGAATTCTAACGGTTCGATTTTCAATTCTACGCAAAAACACAAAAATTGAGTTTTGAGATCTAGAATTTTTCTCTCACCTTTGATGCGATATATGCCTAGGAATGCGTGCAATGCGTGCCCAACAAGCGGAATCCAACTCGGCACGAAATTCTACGGACAAAAACTAGCTTTTTCTTTGAAAAACTGCTTGGAAAACCTTGAAGAAAAGCTTGGCTATTCTCTCATGAACCTCTCGGCCATATGTGTAAAAATGAAGGTGTTTTTGTGCTTTGCTTGTGTGTGTAGGTGATATAAGCTTCAAAGTCAACATTTTAAATAAAGTCAAAGTTAGTTTAAATTGGTATTTTTGTGTTTTCTTGACTTTAAATGCATTCTCTTGATCACCAAAGTTCAAAACATTTATTCAACACCCAAGCTAGCTAAAGTAAATTATTTTTAGGTGACAAGAAGTTTTACAATCAAACAATTCCACCCGAGTTGGCTTAAAACTCGATTTTCGCAAAAGTCGGTGTAAAAACCCTAATAAATTCTTAAGCCGATTTTAAAACCGTTTTGATCAAACACAGGTCTATTAAAGTCCGTGGACTAGGTCTAGAAAGGTTAAAAAGACCAGTTTCAAAATTTTAGCGTACGTGTTTCGAAAATACTATTCACTCAAAATCGACGATAAATTTTCTGACTCCGTTTTTTATGAAAATTTCATGAATGCACATTTAGCATGTTCTAGGAGTATTGATATCAAAATTACCATATTCTAAGTCATATAGAACATAGACAGGTTAATTCACGCAAAACAAGAATAAACACGCAAAACGAGACAGGATAGAAAAGTGGGGTTTCACATTATGGAACTCATTAAGCCCTAAAATTCAAGTGTTGCACTAGATCTCATAATTATCTCTACCTTATGATGATTTAATGGTATTTCACATGTGATCTAATTTAGTTATCACTTCTCAGTCTCAAACCAAACCATGAATCATGCAATTGTTGAACAGACAATCACAAGCATTAAACTTAGCATGAAATACTCAACGCATAATGGAATAGTTCATCAATCAATTAAAATCAAAAGCATTCAAATATTCATAATCTAGCTACATCGTAGCCCTAGAAAAATAACTTAGAACATCATAAAGAAATTAAATAAAATCCCATTTGTAACGTAAATCATAATAAGAGAGATAGAAAAAATTAAGATTTGGAGAAGAATCGTGGTAGAAGTCGGTCTTCGGATTGTTTCTCCGTCTTTAACTCGCGAATCCTCGCTTTCTCTCCCTCTGGAATGTTGTTTTTTGCTCGGCAAAAACCAGCCGCTAGCAAAGCCTTTTTTCACATTCTTTTCCTTCTTTTTATCCTAGGTTTTTTTCTTTTCACGCCTTTTTTACAAAATTGCCCTTTAATATCCTGCGATGCTGCGCAGCTGCACTATGACTGCGCTACTTTTGATTTTTCTTCAATTGCTCCACAAGTCGCATGAAAGCTAATCCTTTGTCATTTCTCTTCAATCTTTGCCTCAAAACTCATATTATCTCTTGGAAATTACCTACAATGCAAATCAAACACAAAACCAATCAAGTTGCTCATAAATTACTCAAGAACTAACCAAATTTAAGTGAAAAGGTGTTGAAATCATATATCAATAAAACACCCAACAAACACCCCCAAACTTAAGCTTTGCTTGTCCTCAAGCAAAAGACACAATTAAAGAAAGAAAAAACCTAAAAACTAAAGACTCGACGCAAGACAACTTATAAAATCAATGTTGTAAGATAGTAAATTTTCACGGCCTCAATAGCTTTATTTCACAATTCCAAAGGGGACTTTCAGTCATAATCATGACAAATAGTAACTTCACATAATTTGCATTTTACTTCAAATCTCCCAAGTGAGTGTGTGAGTAGCCTCTATTCTAATTAATTGTACCCGGATGAGTTTATGCAAGCTAAGCGAATTTCCAATGTGGGACTTTTATTTTCAATTACTTAGGACTTCATAGGCTCACTTTTCATTTCACTCTCCACTAATGTAGATTAATCATATCATTAAGGATCAGTAGGACTTTACATTTGGTTGTAATGTGTGGCTAGGGTCAAGGTAGGATAATGGATATAACATACGGCTAAACTACCTGTAAGTACACAACTATTCAAGGATGTTCAATGGAGCACATGACAACTCTACTTCTTACCACCACAATTATTCAACATATCTCTTTTCTTTCTTCTTTCATTTCACTTCCTCAAACACAAAAAGAATCCATATTCCCCCAACCTTGCATTTTGACATTAAATACAAGGAGTGTGACTTTTCTCTTTTCTTTTCATTCTTTTTTTTTTCTTTTCATGTTTTATTTTTCTCAAAACAAGACACCATATCACCCAGTCATACCACCTCCCATCTTTTAATACAAAACATAGCTCCATATAATCATCCTAGAATAATCATATGTTACAAGTAGGAGGTCATAATCTGGGGAAATCAAACTTAACAAGGTAAGAAAGATATTGTAGGTTGCATAAGAAAGAAAAGGCTAATTAAGCTCAAAAGAATGGACTAGGGATATTCAATTATCACAAGGGTTGGCGTGAAAGACTCAAACGATCCAAAGATGGCCTAAATCATTTCTCTAATGCTATGCAACCTAGGATTTCGCCTCGAGTGACAATCAAACAAGTTCTAAAGTCCTATTTCATCATTTTTTTCTCTTTTTTTTGTCACCTAAACTCACATAAACCTTCTTTAAGTATCAACATTACTAGACGAAGTTAAGTGCGCAATAGGTGGGGATTTTCTGTAAAACGAAACTATGTTTCAGTTAATTATCCTCGTTACTGTCATGTACTCCTTATGCTACTCATTATCAGCCTATTTCTTATCTTTCCAGCATTACTTCCAAAAAAAAAATTCAAATTTTTCTTATTTATTTTTATTATTATTATTATTTTTTAGAAAATAATTAAAACACATAACACAAAGAAAAAAACACATAACACAAAACTCACTAAGACAGGTTCACAAAACAAATAAAGAGACACCACCCCAAACTTGAAAGAAAAATATTATCCTCAATGTGAAAATACAAAATGAAAGAAATCAGAAGACTTCCCTGAATAATCGTACCAATCATCAGCCAGCCACCAGAGGTACCACAATCCTGAATGCACAAAAGGGAGCAACAGTGTTGTCTACTTTGCTAAAAGCTCGAACATATAGGTAACATCCAATCCGAATCCACAAACTGTTCCACTCAACAAACACAACTCACCACCACTACAAGTCAGTCAATAGAAAAATTGTGCACTCACAACCACATGATATCCACTTCAAGCACGAGCCACCCAACAGACTCAAGAAATGTGCTCAATGATCACAAGCAGTAGAACTCAGCCAACAACAAAGCAATCACAAGTTTCCCAACCAATATGTCAACACAACTAGTAATGAACTGAAACAGTTCAAAGGCCACAAAAGATCAATAACAACAAGAGAAATCAACAGCAACTTGTAACTACTAAAACCACCAATTAACGATCATCAAAGTGCCCTCAAACGACGTAACTCAAAGACCAGCAATAGCAATAGTACCAAAAATAAAAAGATCACCAACTCAATCCCACAATCGTATGCAACTGCCCCTATTAGCGTGCAATTCAAATTTTTTTTCTTTTATTTCTTTCAAGTCAACAAACCGTGACAGCTCTCTGCCACCGCCGCTGAAACGTTGCTGGCGCCGATGGGAGCTGGAGAGAGAGACTGACGACTATGAGCTTGTGCCGTCGTCGTCACCGTGAGCCTGAGGTGGTGAAAAAGTCGACAACAAGAGAGTCGTGAGGTGTTTGGCGTTGAGATCGGAGATGGTAATGGTAGGTGATACACCAGAGACGTGAGGGAACTGTGCGGTTTTTTTTTGTGTGGAGCTAATGAGAAAGTAGAGAGTTTGTAAAAAGTTGGGTTTGTGTAAGTGGGTAAGGGTTTTGGAGCTTTTAGTATTTGTGTGGGTTGGATCTTAGTGTATGAGTGGGTTTTATGTGATGTAGGTTGGTTTAGAAAGTCTAGGTCGCGGGTTAAAAGAAGTTTTGTTTTTTGTTTTTTTTCGAACGTCACTGTAGGATGCCAATGCAGCTGCGCTCTTTTTTAGCGCAACAGCGCTGCTTTGTTTTCGAACAGCTCTAAAAAAACGTAACTTTTAGAGACACCAGCGCAGCTGCACTAAATTATAGCACAACAGTGCTACTTCACAGCTTTATTTTTTTTCTTGATTTTCTCTTCCATGCATGCATCCCCTTCACTTCAAACACCAATTTCTCCATATTTTCTCCCTTAAATGACTTGGTAGAACTTCTCATTGCCTTGGCTTCCCCCAAACTTGTTTTAGAACCTACATGACAATAAAAATTAACAATTAATTACAACAACTATAACTCAAGAATTAACTAAAAAACAACTAAAACTATTAAATCAAGAAAAGTAGGAAACTTCGGGTTGCCTCCCGAAATGCACTTATTTTAACGTCAACAGCTTGACGGAGCAATTTCTCAAGACGAGTTGAGGTGGACAACGGACTTGTGTTTATCAAACTCATCATCCCAATAAGTCTCTAGTCTTTGTCTGTTGACCTTGAATGTCCCCTTCTCTGGATGAGTAACTTCAACAGCTCCATAGGAAAACACCTTCGTTATAACAAAAGGGCCAAACCATCTTGATTTTCATTTTCCAAGAATCCGTGGGTTATAAAGAAGTATTTATTGCCCATGAGAGAAATCTTCTCCCAAAATAAGTTTGTTATGCCACTCGTTTGTCCTCTCTTTGTAACTTCTTGCATTCTCATTCGCTCCATCACATGATCCTTCTAGTTTATTCAATTGCAAGAATTCTTTTCTCACCCACTACTTGTACACCCATGGTTAGTTGTTTAATGGACCAATATTCTTTGTGCTCAAATCCCACCGGAACAAAAGAATCATCTTGTAACAAGCTAGCCTTCAAGGAATCCAATTCACCCCCATGGTTAGACACTATAGCTTGTATGGCATCAATGCGAAAACAATTGTCGTTGGCTTCTGGGTACTTGATAGCTTTGAAAACATTAAAGGTCACCTCTTCCTCTTATATTCACAACCTAAGCTCACCCTTTCGAACATCAATAAGTGCTCATCCAATTGCAAGGAAAGGTCTTCCAAGAATGATAGGAATTTCTTTGTCTTCCTCCATGTCTAACACTATGAAATCTGCAAGATAGATGAATTTATCGACTTTGACTAGCACATCTTCAATGACTCCTCTGGGGTGCTTGAAAGAACGATCAGCTAATTGAAGTGTTACAGTAGTGGGTCTTGCCTCTCCCAATCCAAGTTTCCTGAAAATAGACAAAGGCATCAAGTTAATACTAGCACCCAAATCACATAAAGCTCACTAAAAAACAACATTGCCAAATTCAAATGGAATAGTAAAACTCCCTAGATCTTTGAGTTTTTGTGGTAGCTTCTTTTGTAGAATAGCGCTGCATTCCTCAGTAAGTGCAATGTCTCATAATCTCCAAGCTTCATCTGGTTTGAAAGAATGTCTTTCATAAACTTCACATAACATGGCATTTGTTCAAGTGCATCTGCAAATGGGATATTAATGTGAAGCTTCTTGAAGACTTCAAGAAATTTAGTAAACTGCTTGTCAAACTTGTTCTTCTACAATCGTTGAGGGAATGGCACGACCATAGGTGGCTCTTAGGTAGATGGTGATGGGCGAACTTCTGCTTTCTCTTCATCTTTTGCTTTATTCTTCGCTTCACTTTTCTCCCCTTTCTTGGTTCTCACTGGCTCCTCTAGCTCCTTACCACTTCTTAAGGTGATCGTTTTGCAATGCTCCATGCCATCTCTTCTGGGATTTACCTCCGAAGAATTAGGTAAACTTCCATGTTGTCTTTCAGATAACATCGTAGCCAACTGACTAAATTATGCCTCTAAGTTTCTGATTTGCGCGGATTGGTTCTGGAAGTTAGTTTTAGTTTCATTCATAAACTGAGTTTGCGAAATCGCCAACTAAGCCAATGCATCCTCCAAGTTTACCTTATTCTCTAGTAGGGGTTTATTCTGTTCAAGCTGCAACACATTCTGAGTATTTATCCAAGATAAATTCGGATGATTACGCCATGTTGAATTATATATATTAGAGTATTAATTGTGTGGCTGCCCATTAAAATTTCCCACAAATTGTGCTTGTTCTGCTACACCTTGCGCAAATGGATTTCCAACCTGACATTTTGCACTATAATGTGAACCACAGCAAAACTCACACACTACTACCGCCTGAATAACATTAGTAGTTACTTGATTATTTTGCATCTGTTTCGCGAGATTATCAATTTTTGCTGCCAAAGCAATTATGGCATCAATCTCATGAACCCCAGCTGTCCTCTTTGGTGTGACTCTCTCGATTGACCACTGCAAATTGTTCAAAACAATATCTTCAAGTAACTCATAGGCTTCATCTGCAGTTTTGTTCATTAAAGCTCCTCCTGCTGATGCATCAATCAAAGTTCTTGTAGAATTTACCAACCCATTGTAAAAATTATGAACCTGCATCCACTTGGGCACTCCATGGTTAGGGTACTTTCTCAATAAACCTTTGAACCTTTTCAATGCTTCACAAAGAGTTTTTCCTTCATGTTGAGCAAAGTTATTGATTTCAATGCGCAGCTTCACTGTCTTTCCAAGTGGAAAGAATCTCGATAGGAATTTGTGCATCAAGTCTTCCCATGTGGTGATTGAATCTGAAGGCAGCGAATTCAACCATTCCTTAGCTTGATCCCTCAAAGAGAAAGGAAACAAGCGAAGGCGCAAAGCTTCATCAGTGACTCCATTGTACTTAACAGTTCCCCAGACTTCTAAAAAATTCACTATATGCTGATTAGGATCTTCAGTTGGTAGTCCATGGAACGGGATATTCTGAATCAACTGTAGTGTCATTGTCTTCAAATCAAAATCATACGCTTGAATCGCTAGCCTTCTAATCACAGGTCGAATTCCAGTAGGTAGCAAAGCATACTCTCGCAATATTCTAGGCGGATTTTCCTGATTGACTGCTAGATTATTTCCTTCTTGTACTTGAATAATTGCAACCATGGTATCTTGAAGATGGTGGGTAGTAACTCTTTTATCCTTTTTATTCTTTCGACAAGTGAGTTCTATCTCAGGATCAAAAGGCAGCTAAGTACCACTTCTCAACTTTCGCATGCACGTAAAGGAATATGTTCCTAAAACACACGTAACAAAAATAAGAGAACAAAACAAAATAAAATAAAATCCATAGTAAAATTAAAGTTATTTGGTATCAATATTAACAATTGACACAGTCCCCGGCAACGACGCCCAAAACTTGTTGTGTGATTTCTAACGCAAGTGCACGTATCGCAACAAGTAATAAAGTAATAAGTAAATATCGTTCTCACAAGGACTGTGATTATTAACTACTGAAATTGGTGTAGCTCTAACTTTATTTGGACAATAACGAATTGAGAGTTTGTAACTAACGACTAAAGAAATTATAGAACTTATAAAAATAGCAACTAAAACAATTACGAAATTAACAAAAGATTGTAATTCCATAATTAAGAGCCTCTAGGGGTTCCGATTTCATCAAGATTAATCCTACTTGAAACTATTTATTTAAATCAATTGACGCCTATTCCTTACGTTGCCAGCAATTTTGCTAATATAGATATTAGTCTTTCTCAAGCATCAATAACCTATCCCAATAAGCAAGCTAACTACATCTCCGTGATAACAATGAACTTATGGAACACATTAAGCCCTAGAAATTCAAACGCTGCACTAGATCTCATAACTATCTCTAGCTTATGACAATTTAATGGTATTTCACACGTGGTCTAATTTAGTTATCATTTCTCAGTCTCAAACCAAACCACGAATCATACAATATTTGATCAGGCAATCACAAGCATTAAACTTAGTATGAAATACTCAACGCATACACGGAATAGTTCATCAATCAATTAAAATCAAAAGCATTCAAATATTCATAATCTGGCTACATCGTAGCCCTAGAAAAATAACTTAGAATATCATAAAGAAATTAAATAAAATCCCACTTGTTACGTAAATCATGATAAGAGAGATAGAGAAAACTAGGATTTGGAGAAAAATCGTGGTAGAAGTCCGTCTCCGGATTGTTTCTCCATCTTCAACTCGCGAATCCTTGCTTTTTCTCCCTTTGGAACGTTGCTTTTTGCTCTGCAAAAACCAGCCGCTAGCAAAGCCTTTTTTTCAAGTTCTTTTCCTTCTTTTTATCCTAGGTTTTTTTCTTTTCGCGCCTTTTTTACAAAATTGCCCTTTAATTTCCTGCGATGCTGCGCAGCTGCGCTATGACTGCGTTACTTCTTATTTTTCTTCAATTTCTCCACAAGTTACATGAAAGCTAATCCTTTGCTATTTATCTTCAATCTTTGCCTCAAAACTTAGATTGTCTCTTGAAAATTACCTACAACGTAAATCAAACACAAAACTAATTAAATTGCTCATAAATTACTCAAAAATTAAGTGAAAATGTGCTGAAATAATATATCAATAAAACACCCAACAAAGATCTTGTATCCTGGATTTCATATTCTTGTAATGACCTTATTCATATAATATTTTTTATCTTCTTGTACCATTTTTCATCACTGAACCATGACAATTAATTTATTCAACTTTATCTATTATTGGTAAATACGGGACTTTCTTTACCCACACTACTCGTGAATGACGTCCTTGTAATAGAAGTCAAATTACCAAAATACCCCTCATTATTGAGGGATATTTCAGTCATGCCCGTGCATGCGCTGAATAAGAGGCAGGTCCGCCCCTAGTTATTGAAAGATCAATATCCAGGATTGCTCAATATGAATCAAAGATAAGTAGCTGAAGAAACTATAAAATATAATTTTTCAAAGCATTCATACAATCCCGTCTCTTGATATCTATGCTATATACATTATAAACCAAAGATAAAGCAAGGATAAATGAATACCTCTAGAAGACCTAAGGTTGATATTGCTTGGTGAAACCTTTGAGAAGATCTTTGCTCATTCCACAAATGCAGAAGCTCTAGATTGTCCACCTAGCAATTTGATGAAGCCTTTCCTCCTCCTTGGAGTTGTTCTCTAAGATTACTTAACTACTTTAGTTTAGTTATCTTAAGCTTAGTCTCAAAGGCCTCCAACAAGCATAGCAAAGGAAGAACTAACACTTGTGTAACTTCTACCAGCATATCAAGTGTTTGTTCGTATGTTTATATGAAGCAGAGAAAAAAGAAAAGGCGCATTCTCTCTCTTGCTTTGGATAGCCGGTCAAGCAACCTTGACAGACATGACATCTTCATTTTTTTCTTTACGTCTTCTCAGGACAGTGCAAGTTGGATGAAAACTTAACCATTAAGTTTTCTTGTTATGTGTTCAAATAACACCCCTTGGATATTTGCAAGATCAATGGCTAAGATTAGATGTTGGCAACCAATAAGATTAAATCATATTTTAGCTACTTGCACCAAGCACCTCAAAACTTAATTCGTCAATCTTACAAATTTGCCCCATTAACTTTTAATGGTTGAGACTTCAATTGTTAACTCTAAATAACTGTTTAGAGAAGATGATTAAAGTCCAAACAATACTTAATCTCATTGCTAATATAGTGTGACTTTCTAGTTTCATATCCAAAAAGTATTAAGGAAACATCAAGCCCTTTTAATGTCAATCAACTTCTTGATTTGTTTCAAGAATTTCTCCTCCAAGTCTTGAAACACCCTTAAGGTTTTGAGTGATGTCTAGTAACATATCAAGACAATATATAAGGCAATGAAGTTATCATGTAATGAACCTATTTAGTTGTTGATTACCGTGTAAATCAATCCTTCTATTAGTAGTCACGATTGAGTAAGAACCATGGACCAATTAAGTTCATAGACTCAATTCTATGCATAGATTGAATGTGGTGAAATAAGAGATGACAACCATGGAAAAACACATTTCCATCAATCATACCTTGGTCAAGGATTTCCTCATTTACCAAATTGAATCGCATAGGACATTGCCTCAATAATCAAGGTAATGGATTCTCTCTTGACAAGCACTTGTCACTCTCTATATTGAAAGAATAATACTACAAGTGAATGTATCTTTCCCGTGGTTGGGAAAAGCATTATTTAAAAGCAAGTATCAAACCTCAATACATATGACAACCGTGCTGTCTCAAGTCTAAGAATCACATGCACCATCGCAACGAATAACAAATCATTAATCCATGCCATGTGATTTGTTATTCATATCATGTTCAGTGATTATTCCACTAATACTCACCCACATGTTTGTTATTAGCATCTCATGCTTGTATGATATGTAACTCACCATCCTTTATCATTAATATCTTATATTAATCAAAGGTAACAAACCGATGTGATAGCCCATAATTGATTAATTGAAATCCCTTTCAAATAATCTAAAGCCTATGAACATTTCAAGTATTTCTCGTTCCAAAGAAACATGCTCACATATTTTCAACTCCTCGAGAATACATTTCTTCAACGAAAATATCAGGGACTCATTCATACGAGAAAGAAGAAGAATATGAATGATTAAACATGCCATTTATATATGAAACAAGTACACATCAAAATGTCCAATATAAGTCATCTAATTATAGCATTAGGGCATATCTCTAACAGTTATGTGGTTGTTGTAAAAGAAAGACTATAGAATGACTTGGTTGCTTGGTAAAAAGCACCATTCTAACAATCACGGTCTGTGATTGGTCGAGACAAAGAGTATAAAGTGAACATCTCATTTAAAAGCTTAACCACGCCCCCGCAAGTGCAGACGGAATTAGTTTTTGAGTCTTATACTTGGATAATTTTAATATTTTTAAATGAGTGGTGATGAGTTTTGAACTCAAAATATTTTGGTACCTAAACTCTAATATCATAATAAGTGACCACCTCATCTAAAAGTTTAAATTGTTAGAGAGGGATTTGCACATAACTACTGACAGATAGTTCTTATCTGGTTGGTTGATGAACCTTCATATTCACAAATAACTATTGACATAAAAAAATTGTTGGGTATCGGCGTAGCAGAATGGTCGGGAACTCACGCAACTAAAATTTGAACGAGAATAACGTAAAATTAAAATAATTGTGACACAGTTTACGTGAAAAATCCTCAAACAAATCGAACAAAAAACCACGGGCAAGTAAGGAGGATTTCACTATAATGTGGAGTATTTTGCAATAACCTTCTTTATATTATAAGGAGAGAACAACTTTACTCTCTCAAATAATAAAAGAAACTAACTTTCACTCACAAACAAAAGACAAGGGCAATAATATATATGTAACATGTGTCTATATATGTACACAAACATATAAAATAAATTAATATTATGGTTTTGGATATCTATTTCTTTTAAAATCTAAACCAAAATTTATCGGTTACCCCTATAAAAATCAAACCTTAGTAGATATTCCATTGGCTTTGATATCAGGTTTTTGCCGGACAGATATCTAGCAATTTCATATTTAAACCGTAACCGTTGCTATCCCTACTACAAGCCCGAAACTGAAACCTGAACAACAAATTAAAGGAAATAAAAACGTAAATGGAAATATATTAAGTTATTTCGGATTCCCTAACCCGTCTTTCCTTTCCTTTAAAAAGTGCAATCCAAACGCTATTATAATGTCCACTAGTTCAGCCTAAATTCCGAAAAATTAATGGTGTTAGAGATAGTAATGCCAAAGTTTTGTTGATCGTCACCTATAGTTGAGAGGGTGAAATGACTATTTTCATTTGCTAGGTTAACTATTTAGTTGTCAGTAACAAAAAGTCCCCTTACAACTGCATATCTAGTAATAAAGTCTCTTGCTAGACTGAGTGCAGTGTTATTGAATATATCTCAGCATCAGATAACTAAATAAGTAAATATAAGCGGATATACATATAGGCTTAATGAGTCCAATTTCTTTACCTGTGAATATGAGCACATTCAAATTCTCCATCCGACTTTAAAGATTCCATTATTCGAGAAGGATATCAACTCTAAAATCCTCATTACCCAATTTTAGTTATTTTTGACAAATAGCCCCGGCTGAATTTACAGCATAGTCACCACACCACTTCATCTCAATCATCTGTAGGGTTGAAATGTTTCCTAGACCCAAATGAATCTTCACTATTTGCTTACAGCGATCCACCACTAGTCTCTCAAGGCAGGGAAAGCTAGCCGCATTGGCACTCAAATGTACAATGTACAATGTGTCTAATTTTAAGATCCTGAGCTTTGGGAAGCACTCATCTCCCACTTCCCACATTACTCCCGCAAATGCGTCATTTAGTAATTTGAGGACCTCCAAATTGGGCATTAGTGTTGTAAGTTCTGACAATTTATTCCATGGCTTGCGAAAATTCGACAATGTCAACTTTATGAGGTTTGATGGGAAGTGAAACCCACAAGGATATTTTCCATAATGCCAATAAATCACCTTTAGTGATTCTAATTGGCTGAGAAAGTCCAACAATGGAAACCGGCTGCATTGTCTGGAATGATCCCATGAGTCCCGAAATATGCATCGCAGTTTTTGAAGCCTTAGTAGCCTTCTCAATATCTTCTCCATGTCATCCCCATATGAAAGAACTAGTGTTGAGAGAGTTTGCAGATTTTCCAGTAGCGAGGAGTTCCCAAATCTCTGATTGTGCAAACTGAAACAAGTACGGTTACGAACCTGCAGATGCCTCAACCTTTCCATATCCCAAATCGAATATGGAACAGTAACTTCTCCTATTGGTCCTTGGACAAGAAAAGTTTCTAGGTTCAAGAGGTTGGCTATGAATGAGGGTATAGAATTTGTTTGACATTGAACTGCTAAGTATCTTAAATGAACAAGCACACCGACTGCTTCAAAAGAATTACCAATGTTGATATCTTCGAAGTCCAGTACTCTAAGAAGCTTAAAGTTCTCAGGCATGAATAAGAAATCACTGGAAATACTTTTATCATTATCACTAGAGGCAAAGAAGATCAGGGATCGAACACGTGGCCCTGAAGGCTTTGATATAATAAAATCCTTCCTCTTAGAATAGATGGACAACCAACGTCGGTCATAAATTTTGGATCTTGAAGTATAAAAATAATTAGGATCAACACCGTGATCTTGGTGATCATCAGAAACTGGAAAATGTTCGTCATTCTTGTCTATATGTTGCCAAAAGTTCGCATCTTCAGCTTTCACTAAGCATAAATCACGGATGAAATCGTGAAGACGGCAACCTTTGACCCCGCCTTTCCAATTTACTTCAGCAACACTTACTAGGTTTCTACGGATAAGATCCATCAAGTAATCCTCAGCTACCTCCTCTAAGCTCTTTGTATAAGAATGTCGTACAAAGCCTTGATCACCTATCCATAACCGTATCAGTCTTTGAACTTGAATTATTGTGTCCTCCCGGAATCCTCCAAAGTAGAGAAAGCATGGTTTTAAATGATCTGGTAGATATTTGTAACTCATTTCCATTATACCACTCGTGACCAAGCCATCTACGGGATCAAGATCAAGTGAATTTAGAATTTCTGCTACTTGTTTCCACTGGTCCTCTTTCTTTTCTATCGTTTTAAGAATTTCAGCCGTCAAAACAACAAGAAGTGGTACTCCTCAGCAATGTCTCGCAATCGTCTTTCCAATTTCCAGTAGTTCAAGTGGGCAGCGTTCTCCCCCAAATACTTTGCTCTTCAATAAATGCCACCAATTGTAATCATTTAACGAACGAACGAAGATATATCCTGGAGTTAATTTGCAGTGCCACATCAAGTAGTCTAGTAGTAAGCATAATTCTACTTCCATTCGCATCATCTGGAAAAGTTGTTCTTATAACATTCCATGCTTCAATTGTCCACATATCATCCAGTACAATTAAGTATCTCCTACTCGTTAGGCATCGATACAGCATCACAGCCAACTCTTTGTCACTCATTTTATGATAACCAAAAGGAACCTCATTTAAAGAATGTAGAATTTGCAGCAGTAGTTCTTTTTCTCATATTTTTTAGAAACAAGGCACCAATCCTTAAAATTGAAGCAAGTTTGAACAACATCATCATTATACAGTCTCCTTGCCAAAGTTGACTTGTCAATTCCACCCATACCAACGATAAAGACAACCCGCAGACGTCCAAACCTACCACAATTTCGTCCATCATTGAATCACTAGTCTGTGATGAATCATGACTTGATCTCTTTGTAGCATTAAGGAACCCATCAACAGTTGATATCGGTTGGCTAACAATTCAGTATCCATTTTCATAACATATGTAAACGAAACCTGGAAAGCCACCTCCGCAAATCGAGTGATCAATAAAATTTTACTCCCTCTGCCGCTTTTCCGAAGAATTGCTCTCAATTCATCCTGATAAGATATCTCGAGCATTGTGCAGCTATCTTATCACATCCAGTGCTTGAATATCCCGCATAACTTCCACGACGATAAGACACCTGAAACCGGATAGAGATTTGTATAATTCCTCAACTAATTCTCTATCACTCATTCAGATACTACACCCTCCAATTTATATTCTACTTGTCCCTTCATAAGACTACTTCGAATATCAAGCAGAATATTCCTTTTATCTTTTTCATACGATTGTGAAATCACACACCGCCCACGAACATGAAGGCGATCAATAACATTGAGATCATTATAGATTTCCTCGGCAGGAGAAATCTTACTGGCTGCAGGCACGTGGAGGATGGAGATGACTTCTTGCTGCTCTAGCTCCGAGATAAAATGATCTACGATACTCTCCTTGTCATAAATCCTCACTTTGGCCTTCATAATGAGCCTGATCTCTTCTAGGATATCATTGAGCCAGAACATATGGTACCAGGTAGATCCAACTCTGCAAAGAGAGCAATCGGTGACATATTACTATATGCATTCATGTTTTGTTATTTATAATTGTTAAATAAGCTAAAAAAAGAAAGAAAGAAGCACTTAGCAAAACTAAGAAGACAAGAAGATTCGAACCTATGACCTCTTTCCTTGTTGCACACACCTTGACCATCTGAGCTAATGTTAGTTTGTTACTGAAAGTAAACGCTAATATACTTATGTATGAAAGGATATTAGATAAGTTTAAATTGAGCATAGCGAGGTAAACTCCACTTCTGCCATTCTAAACCCCCCAACCCGTTAACCCCAAAACAAAAACAGAAAAAAATGAAGGCAAACCCAACTGCACAATATAGCAAAATTGACATTTAATCTTGGGATATTAGAAGCTTTTGCAGTCTTTGAACCCTAATAAGTAAGTGGATCTAGTTCTATTTCGCAATTTTTGCTTGTTTATGTATGTATACATGTATATATATGTGTAAACTTTTGTAATGACTTGGTTTATGGCATAAATGTTTAATATACTTGTTAAATATCGACTTAGGCAAAGACTACATGATTTAGATATGATTATTCGTTTGTATGCGTGGAATGGAAGGTAAAGGGGTTTAGTTTAAATCAGAATTTTTATTAATTGATATGTATATATGTATGCTTCTAAAAGAATTAGTAGGTTCACTTAGTAATTTAGAGGTGATGAATCAAGAATTGATTGATGGACATGCTTGAGATAATGAGAAGTTATATAAATTAAAATGGGGGAAATGGTAGTCATGGGTGTGTGGTGTAAGGACATGTTATGGTAGAGTGAATAAATCAGTTCCTATGGTGATTAGAATGTTACATGTGTAGTAGTCTTGAAGTAAATGTGCGTACATGATGGCTTGTGTAAGAGAATGTGTTAATATAGTTGTATAGATAGGATGTAAATATGCATGTGATGGTTTAATAATTTGTACAGTAAATGTTTTGAGTGTTTAAGAAGTAGTATAATGGTGAGGTCGTGTTGGGGTGCTAGTTGAGTAGATATGTGCAGTAATATTTAGTACTTGTGAGAATAAATGATATGTGAATTAGTGAAGTATGACATAATCCATGTAATTGAGGAAATGAGAAGTACTGTATACGATGCTCAGTTTATAACCATTTAATTGAAAATAAATCTTATTATTATGTATATGTGTATATATAGTAACATGTGTAGGAATAGACTCATATAATGATTGGACCTATGGAATAAGTGATTAACATACTTGTTGGATATTAAGTTGGCTAAAGAACTAAATGAATTTGAAAGGGTTATAGATTTACATACGTGAAACAGTAGGTAGTAACAAGTTTTGGTGAAGTGAGTTTAATTCAATCATATAATCTCTACACTTTTTATATACATATAGTTATAATTTTGTAAATATGATTTAGGTTTGAGAAGCCATTGACATGTACACTTAATAAATAGCATTTGGACTTTAGACTTCCATGAATTGATGATTATAATGAGAATGAGAATGAACTATGGTGAATCTGTGTGTATATGTTTGGCCGTGTAGTTGTGGTTCTCATGTGTGTGTGTAATTGCCTTTGAGTTTGCATATTGTCTTTATGTATGTAAGATACATATATGTATTTGTTTGCATATGTGAGAATTATATACTTAATTGATTTGTATGGTAAAGACATTAAGTCATGTTGGATATGCATTTATAGGTGCTTAGGAATGGTAAATACTTTACATATTGTGGCTTTGGGTACTTATAGGCTGGGTGGCGCCATGTTTATATGTAGGAGTAATATAGGGATTATGAGTTGTAAAGAAGAAAGAAGGGTTAGATAGATGAAAGTAGGTAAAACAAAAGAAGAAAGTAATCTAGTAAATGAAATATGGTGATTTTCGTATTTTAGGACCTTTAATTTGTCTTCTTAAGTTTAATGTTTTAGTATAATTGATTATCGTGCATCTATGAGTTGCTCTAGAGTCAGTCATCTTAGACAGAAGATTGGATTACTTTCGAGGCTCGATCGAGGTAAGTAGAATACCCGTCACACACACATTTCTACTTTGTTTCAGTTCGAGCTATGCACTCTCTTTCTTGTTCGAGTTGATTCACTTTGATTCTTTGTTCTTTATCTCCTGAATAAAGCACTTGCCCTCATTTATTGCACGCATTTCTACTTCGTTTCAGTTTGAGCTTTGCGCCTTCTTCCCTCTTCAAATTGATTCACTTCTGATTCTTTGAGTAAAGCACTTGCCCTTACTAAATGTACGCTGTGACACCTAGACGATATGGTGAAATATATAGCCTTCCTGGCTTTTAGGCCTATTCTGTTATATATATATATGTATCAATTGTTATCAAATGAATCAGTTGTGCATCAATTGTTAGGCATACGCATCGATGCCAGAAATGCATCAATTGTTAGACATATCTGTTAGGCAATTGTATTAGCAATTATATCAGTAGCTGGATAAAACTCCGCAATTGTTAATTATATGTATCAATTGTTTATCACAGCTTTGCAGTTGTACTTAGATTCTATTCCGTATGCTTATTACCTTCTGTTTCTACCAAATGCTTCATTGATATTTCATAAGTCTTCAGGGTATTCTACTTAATGAGCTTTCCTTGATCATTTTATTGGTTTTCCAGAGGCCGAGGTTATTGAGCTGTCAAAGCTATATGAGTTTGAAGTCGTCTTGTGATGTTGAGTCTTGTTTTCGCATGGTATTTTCTTTAGGAATTTATATTAGTATCAGTGTTAAGAAAGATTCTATGGACTTGTAATAAGTAATTAAAGTATTATATGAATTCATTAAAGTCTTTGAAGCTCTGATTGTTGGTTTGGAGAATTAGTATTATTTTGTACTATGGTATTAGCGTCTTGGGGGTTGAGGAAGGGTAATTTTCTTAGGTTCGCGGCATCACGTCCTTGAGTTTAACCTGGTGAATTTTTTGGGGCGTGACATATTTTATCTCGTACACTACACGCATGATGCATGTTCTGAGTTCCCTAAATTCTTCATTCCTCTTGTGTAACTCTTCTATTTCTGTGCATGACAATTCCTCATCTTCGTCAAGCTGTTCGATGTCCATGACACAGTGAGGTTTCAGGGAAGGTAGCAGATCTGCAACTGTTGCAATTTGATGCTTCAAGAAAGCAACTGAAGCAGCCTTGTGTTTCAGAAGCTCCCTTAGATTTTCCACCACATAGTCAATAAAATCAACGTTCTCAGTCGTTGGGAAGTTGGATCGTGGTGGCTTTTGAATTTGATCATACACCTTCTTGCCTTCTTTCTTCACTTGCTCAATCTTGTACTCCAAACTACCAAGCCTGCTGTTCATTTCCTGGGCCATGTCGTTATCCATTTTCTCGACATCAAATGAGGAGATGATTGATGCTGCTTCATTGGCCATGGATTCAAGATTCGTCAATTTCCCATTCGTAACAAATTCCAGTGGAGGATCCTCAAGAAATGCTCTCAAGAACCGGAGGTTCTCTAGAATGGTAGAAAGATTACCATTCTTCATGAAAGAAACCATCTCTGAAGATTCAAGATGTTCTAAGAGAGCATCAACAGCAACAGAAGTCATTTCTCTGACTCTCAAAATCTTTGATTTCAATGCAGAAGTGGCAGAGCTTGGAAATTAGCTAACAGAGGAACTAAAGAAGCTTGGGACTTTGATATGTCAACGGCTACAGGTGGTAAATGCATTTAGAAATAGTATTTTTTAGCGTTTGATAATATTTTTTTAATTTCAAGATGGATTAGCAAAATAGTAATAAATATAGCCATTTGAAAGAATATGATCATTGGAAAGAAAATTGATCTTTAAAGTCTACCTGTTGAAATATAAAAGTATAGAATTTAAAAATAAGAAAACTTATAATAATATATTAGTTTGCTAGTTAAACTAGAAAGTATTGTTGGAACCAAATTGAAATAGGGGTTCCGTAAAATAAAAAATATTTATTTCAGCTCCCTATAATAGAAGAAAAATAAGGTGTCGGTTGGAGATGGCCTTACATGTGAATAGAGAATATCAAGTCGAGACCCAATTTTAATACAAGAATAAGAATTATAGAGTTTCATTCTAAAATTAATTGACATCGTCATTTATTAATGTAGTAATTGTATTCTTCAACTCTTTTCAACTTTTTTTTCAGGCAAGAGACAAAAACCTTTGAGGTGAAATCCATCTAGCACGCAAGATTTACCCATTTTTAATATGAAAACATCATTAAGGGATATATCATGCTTACAAACAATTAAAAATGACAGTTGGACTTACAAAAAGGATATGGGTTAGACAAAAAATGATACGTATTATTATCACGTTTATCAAGTTCATGACACCGAAGAATTATTACCTACAATCGTCAAATCATCTACGTGTGAAAATAAAAGAAATTCCATTTCAATAAGTAAATGAAAATAATTTGCTTTAGATTGAGCAAACTAATGCGAGTTCAAGTAGTAGAGTTTAGACCATTGGCGGATGCTTGCTTTATATGTGTGTATATGTATGTATGTTTATACACATACCTTTTTTATGAAGATTACCATGTAAAAAGGCAATGTCCATATCACCTGATAGAGTTCTCAAATTTTAGCGACTACAATAGCAAGCAATTAGCAACAAGTACTGGTAGGTTTCTATTATCACCATGCCCGCTAACACTATAGGCTTAAGACGAAAGACGTTATTTGGCCAAAAAGACTAGGCTCACCTAGCACGCAAAGCATCCTGAAAACCACGATATGCAAAGTAAGTCAATAAGTTCAGGTGGCGACTGGTATTTTAAAATAAATTTAGATAGGAATGAAATAAGTGGAGGAATGAGATGAAAGTAGGTATAGAATGAATTTGGGATAGAGTTTGTCATACATGGTATTCTCATATAGGAATAAATATATTGATTTCAAACCCAAATTAATTTGGTAGTCAGTATATCATAGTTGTATTAGGAATGACTTTCAGAAAATGATAAAATTACCTTTTCATTATTATTATATACATGTAATTATCTTTAGAATACTAATAAATATAATAATTATAATGGAAATAATAGTAGTGGCAATAATAATAATTTAACATTTTGTTAGTATATTACATTTATATTTTAAAAGAGTATTTTAGTCATTTGACAAATAATAATATTATTAATATCAGTAAATAATAATAAGGCTTATCATTTTGTTATTATATTTATGTTTCAGTTTGAAAAAGACATTTTGATAACTTGACAAATGAATTTATTCCCACGAACGAGAATGAGTTAATATCACGTGTTTTTGTCAGAATTTGCTAATTCCAAATTAGAAAAAATCTGATTACCTAGGGGAATTCGATTCCAAGGTTTATTATATCATACAAAGTATGAGGATAGAAATTAAAATCGGAAGTGTTATTCTATTCTTAACTCATTTCATCATATCAATCGTCACTTAAATCCATGAATAAGTCAAACATTTCAATCATTTGAAAAGGGATGTCCCAGCTGAATATATGAAAGTTAGGTTTTATGGATTTCCACTTTATGGACCTTGCTCTTATTGTGCAACGAGCTTGGAGAGTACCAATTTTTAGTTTCTTACTTATCCAATACTTAAAAGTGAAGAATTTAAGCATTATCTATGACATCTTCATAAACTGTTAATATAAAGACTAACTTCAGAATTTTTAATGAATAAATTATTGAGTTGGTCCCTCATATATGTAGAGAGTTAAATAGTCTTTTAATTATTCATTTAAGGAGGCCTAACACATTCTTAAAATAAGTACTTGGTCTCTGAGCTTTTATGACCTATATTTAGAAAAACCTAAAGGTGAATAAAAAAACCTGTTAGAATATATAATTTTTCATATCGAAAAATCAGAAACTCTTAGACTATTTAATAAGATCATGAGTTACTACACTTGATACCAATTGATTTTAAGATTGAAACTCATGATTCTTAACATGGTATCAGAGAAGGGCCATTGATCCAATTTAATTCATCAATGTGCGACCCATGTCAAATCAAGTCCATTTATGTTCAATCTTTCGCGTGTGTCATATTTTACGTATCTTCAATCTTCCACGTGTGTCCCACCTGTGTTCAACTTCCACATGTGTTAATCTACCATGTGTATTCATTCTTTTACAACAAGAAATTTCAGAAAGGGAGACAACACATTTTCGTCTCCTTTCCGTCTCTAATTTGGAAAGAAGACGAAACTCGGCTGTAGCCTCTCGAATCGTCGCAAATTTTGAATTTTGTCTCAAATGGATACGAAAAGATATTTCGTCCTCGTTTCATCGCAAATTATGTTCGTCTCCATAAGAAAATCGTTTCCAATTCGTTTCCCTCATATTTCGTCATATTTTCGTCTCCCTTACATTTCGTCTCTGTTCCATCTGTTAGGTGTATTATTTGCATATTATTTCAACACCTATTTACTTAAATTTTGTTAGCTCTCGCGTGATCTATAAGCAATTTTATGGGTTTTGCATTTTTTTTATTTATGATCAATCTGTGAGAAAGTCTGAGTTTCTGAGCAAAAATTGGAGAGAATTTCCAAGAACCAAGGTGCATTGAAGCCTGGAAGGTATTTGACGTGCGAATTTACAGCTGACCAGTCATAGCGCAGCGTTGCAGGAATTTTTAAGAAAACTTGACACGGTTATTTTAGGCAAAAGAAAAAAAAGAGCAAAGCCCTAGCATATAAAAGAAAAGTTTGAGACAGAAAAGAAGGCAGCCGTTTTTGGAGAAGAAGAACGTGTCAGAGAAGGAGAGAACGTGAGAGACTGAAGCTGACAACGAAGAATCATTTTGGAGACAAATTTTGACAACGTTTCTTCTTAAAATCCCTAGTTTTCCTCTTTCTCTCATGATGAACTATATTCACTTTGGATTTTGATTACTTTCGTTATTATGTTTTAAACTATTTTTCTAGGGCTACGATGTAGCCAGATTTTGAATACTTGAATTCTTTTGGTTTAATTGATTGATGAACTATTCCAATAATATTTCATTCTAAACTTAATGCTTGTGATTGTTTGGCCAACAATTGCATGATTTGTGGTTTGGTTTAAGACTGAGAAGTGATAATCAAATTAGACCATGATTGAAATACCATTAAATCGTCATAAGATAGAGATATTTATGAGATCTAGTGCAGCACTTGAATTTTTAGGGTTTAATAAATTCCATAAGTTCATAGTTATCACAGAGATGTAGTTAGCTTATTTATTGGGATATGTTATTGATGCTTGAGAAAAATTAATAATTACATTAGCGAAATTGCTGGTAACATAAGGAATAGACATCAATTGAATTCAATCAATAGATTCAAGTAAGATTAATCTTGGTGAAGTCAAAAACCCTAGAGCATTTTAATTATTGGATTACCATCTTTTGTTGATTTCACAATTGCTTAAATTGTTATTTTTATAAGTTCCGTAGTTTTTAGTTTTTATCTACAATCTCTCAATTTTTGGGTATCCAAATAAAGTTAGAGCTAAACCAATTTCGGTACTTAGTAATCACGGTTCTCGTGGGAACGATTTCTATTCACTACTTTATTACTTGTTGCGATACGTATACTTGTGTTAGATTTTGCACAACACCGTTCCTCTCACATTTCGTCTCCTTTCCGTCGCAATTTTTTAATTTTTTTTTAAAATAATATAAAATAAAAAAGTTATAAATTTTGATTATGTCAAATTTTCTATAAAAATTGAAATTAAAAAAATTATACTAATTATATATATATATATATATACATAATATATTTACATATATGAAAAGATAAAATAAATAAATAAATAAAGCTGAATTTTTTTAAAAAAAGAGGTTAAAATCATGAAAAGCTACCAAAACTATATATATTTACCTAAATCTATTATTTATACATACATATGTATGACATATATACATAATACATATATAATCTCAAAAAAGTGAAAGTATAAAAAAAAATAAAAAATCATAATACATATACATATAATTGGCATTATTTACAAACATATATATAATGAAATAAACCAAAATAAATTTAAAAATTTAAATACAAGTAAAAAAAAAAGAATTACCTTAAAATGAGGCCAAAAGTGAGTGAACTCTTGAACATATGAGGTAAGAGTGGGGGGGTTATGTATAATTTTTTCCCCAAAAGATTTATGGATAGGGAGGGGGGGGGGGGGGGGGGGAAGGGGAGGGGGAATTCAAAATTTCCAACCACTTGAAGCATGTGCCAAGTCCTTTCATGAGGACTTGGACACATTTTTTTTTATATATATATAAATAAAGGTTCGTCTCCATTCCATCACCAAAATTGGAGGCGAACCCTTGACACTTTTGGTTTAATTTGTTTGAATTTTTCCCCAAAAATATTTTGGGAAAAAATTCAAACAAAAAAAAATTATACATTTTTGAAGACGGACCCTTGGCAAGTTTTTTTTTATTTGTTTGAATTTCCCCCCTTCCCCCCCAAAAAAAAATTTTGGGGGGAAGTTCAAACAAAAAAAAAGTATTTATTTTTGGAGACGGACTCAAAGTTCCATCTCCAATTTTGGAGATGGACCCTTGGGTCCATCTCCCTTTTGGAGACGAAACCTTGTGTCCGTCTCCATTTTGGAGACGGACACATTGGTCCATCTCCATTTTGGACACCGACCCAAAGTTTCGTCTCCATTTTGGAGATGAACACATTGGTCCATCTCCAATTTTGGAGACAGACCTATTGGCTCGTCTCTTGTACGTCTCCACATTTGGAGATGGACCTAGATGTCCGTCTCCATATTTGGAGATGAACCATGTGTCCCGTCTTTCTTCCCATGAAAAACTAACGACTTTTATTTTATAAATTTAAGAGAGACTTAAATTAATTAAGATAATTAGTAAGTTTTCATTATTAATTTAATTAGTAATTTAATTACAAGTTTATAGTAAATTATTAATGATAATTTACTTAATAATTATTATTATTAATTTAATTACTAATTTAAAATACATTATTAATTAGTAAATATCATTTTTAATTTAATTATCATTATTAGATTATTTAATTATTTACTTATTTAAAATAAATTATTAATTTATTTAATTAGTAATTTTCAAAATTAATATAATTACTATTTAACATTATATATTTAACATGTTTTGTCCGTCTCCAATTCATCTCATCACAGAGACAAAATGGAGACAGAAAATCATATATTCAACCATTTCGTCTCCTTTTTATCTCTATGCGGAGACGAATTGAAGACAGTAGTCATTTTCCATCTCTAAATCGTCTCATTCGGGGGACGAATTGGAGACAATATGCTTTGTCTGTCTCTAATTTGTCTCGGCGCAGAGACGAAATAGAGATGAAAAATGAAAGCTTCTCATGTCCGTCTCCAATTAGAGACGGTTTGGAGACGACTTATCAAACCGTCTCCAAATCGTCGTCATTTGGAGACAACGTACCTAATTCGTTTCCAAATCGTCGCTAAATTGTCACGTTTCATTATGCATCAAAATTTATGTCTCATTTTCGTCAGTTTTTTGGCAACGGAATGGAGACAGACTGTCGCTTTTGACAGTTTTTCTTGTAGTGTTTCTAGTGTGACCTATCTTAAAATCTTTCAAGTGTGACCCATCTCAAAATTAGATCCACACGTCTTCCACCTGTGACCCATCTCAAATTAGGTAATACGTGAGGGGAAGTGTTAGAATATATAATTTCTCACATTGAAAAATTATTAGAAACTCTTAGACCACTTAATAAGATCATGGGTTACTACACTTGACACTAATTGGTTTTAAGATGCAAACTCATGATTCTTAACAAAAACCTCTTTTAGGTTGTCTTAGGATTAAGAGAGTACAAGAAAAATAGAGAGAACAACAAAGAAAAGAAAGAAGAGTTTGTTGGTTCATGACTGCATTATATAGCTTTGTACCATGGGAAGTCGGATAGTGATTTCTATTTAGAGTGAGTTGAAATTTTGTGAGTCTGTTCTTGAGATTTGGTTCTTCAAATTCAATGGTAGGATTGCATTTTAAGGCCTACAAACAAGTCTGCTGAGCTCCTAAATTTTTGGTATGTTTAAGTTGTCTATCTTGTTTCTTGTTTTATTTCACTTATTTGTGAAAGTTACTTGTTGTGAGTAGTGCCAAAACTTGTTGTTCTTGACTTTGAGACCTTTGTAATCCTTATTTTCAAAATAATGAACGTCTAGTGGTATGTCTTTTGATCTAGCGGTTTTTTCCTTCACATTGAAGGATTATGTGATTGTGCCTTATGTGATAATCTTATCGTTCTTTACTTGGTTTGTCATGTGTTAGATATTTGCTAGTTTGCCTACTCAATTACTTGTAGGCTAACATAAGTAAAATGAGTTCTTATTCTATTGTGTTTGTGTTTTTTCCGAAGAAGTGGTATTTAGAGCTTGATTTGTTTGGTGATTAGCTTGTGTGTGGAATGGAGGTTAATAGTAGCATAATGATTAGATTAAATAGTAGCAATTATCAAGTATGGACGGGAGAGATTATGGATCTTCTTTATTGCAAAATTATCAATTACTAGTTCTTAGTGAAATTAACCCTACGAATAAAAAAGATGATGAATGGAAAGTCTTTTAATAGACAAGCTTGTGGGTGTTTGCGACAGTGGATTGATGATACTATTTACAATCGCATTAGTAATGAAACTAGCACGCGCACACTTTAAAAAATATTAGAAGATTTGTACGCTAAAGAGGTCAACAGAAATAAACTATATTTCTACAAAATTAATGAATTTAAAATACAAAGATGATACTTCGATGATTGATCATTTTAAATGAATTGCAGGGTATTATGAATCAGTTAGCATCCATGATGATCACTTTGGATGATTAGTTGCAGACATTGGCGGAGGCAAATATGGGCCAGTGGGGACTGCAGCCCCTACTAACCCATAAAAACATTAAAATTTTTATGTATTATTTTTTTTAAAAATTAAATATTTATGTATTTTTAGTTAAAAAAAATTAATTAGCCCCCACTGAAAAAATAAAAGTACTCGTATAGTTTAAAAATTATGGATTTTAGCCTCCACTGGCTCATAAAAATATTAAAATTTCTATGTATTTTTTGAAAAAAAATTAAATATCTATGTATTTTTAGTTAAAAAAATTACTTAACCCCCACTAAAAAAAAAAAAAAAAGTACTCGTATAGTTTAAAAATTATAAATTTTAGCCCCCACTGACAAAAATTCCTGGCTCCGTGCCTAGTTGCAGACCTTGATTTTACTTGGTTCTTTACGAAGATTTTTGGAGACATTTAAGTCTCATAGATTAATTCAACCCCTTATATAATTATTTCCTTTGCCTCGTCAAACTAAAGTATTGAACGAAAACTTGAGAAGAAAGACTACAACATGCTCATCCTCTCCTTCGAAAGAATACAATTAAGAAAGAAGAACAATTAACATGCCTATATCAACTCTAATAGCGTTCCTTTTCACTTCTTTAGTAAAAAATAGAGAGATTGATAAGGTAAAAGTACTCTAACACGTCCCCCATAAAGTTCCCTATTGTTAGGGAGTCCTCAAAAGAAGCTAGTTCCATTTCTTTCTTTCTTTTTTATGATTTTCTCCCTTACTTTCGCCTATTTTCTTTGGCCCGTGAATCCAAACTAGCCCTTAGGAACAAGTCTGAAACCAAAAAAAACTGATCATAATGGAGCCAAACTAGTCAAAGATACTACGCTAACACCCATGATCAGAATATTAAGAGACAGAGGGAGAGAAAAATTCTTATCTCGTATCAACACATTCATACTTAAATTAACTGTTCTATTTAAAAGTTTAAATAATTAAAAATTAATTTATTATTTTCAACATGATTCGTCATATGTGGGCAAAATAATTTTTTGTTTAGTCTTATAGGCCGAACATATTCTTTTTAGATTAATGAAACAAGACTCTAAATCTAAACTTTTTGTTAACTCGACTTTGATATTTTGAATCTAAGATCTTTTAATATCTAAGTTTTAATATTATGTTAAGTGACCACCCATCTAAAAATTTAACTTATCAAAGAGTAATTTATTATATTATTTACTATATTCAACGACATAAAAATTGAAATGCACAAGAGAAGAAAACTAAAGATTATATAGAGTTACTATTGGATTTGGATTTTGGGTCGCCCTAGATGGGCAGACCCAACCCATTAGACCCAAGTGTGAGAGGTTGGGTAACTTCCCATCACTAGGTATTTAAGCTCAATATACTAATAGAACGACGTACGTTCTATTAGTATCAGATACAAGAAACATAAAGTTATTAAGAAAACTCTCTTAAAAGCATATACATCAAAAAAAGTTATTTAGGCTGTGAATTAACAGAACACAAGACTGTATTGTGCACTTAGATTTATGACACATGCAGTGGAACAAGCACATCCAACGATCAAATCTATTACACTACATAAAAGGTTAGTTTTCTTTTATGGCATTAAACAATGCATGAAGATACTGAATTTAGATTTAAAATTCTTCATTGGTATCAGAGCCATGCTACTTGTTCCCTGCAATATACATGATTATATGCATGAAAATATGTCAATTATTGTGTTTTTGGCAATTTTTCACGTATTTATAGTATTATTGCGATTCTATGAAGTATCACAAATTTGTATGATTATGATACTTATAGAAAGTAATTTTTTCAAGGATTCTAATGCCACTAATTTCATAATTTTTCGATAAGAATTGAATTTATTATGAATTTTTTAAGATTGATACATACACTGTTTTGAACGTTAAAAATAGTACGTGTTCTTGGTGTTTGTGCGTGCTTGCGTCAGTTTTTTCTCCGTCAAAAAGTGGAGTTGAATATGGGGTGACGTGGCATAGCGGGATTGGTGCCACGTGGCCACGTTATTTGGTAGTTATATCATTTAATAATTAGTTTATTAAATATTTATTTTCTTTTTATTTAATTTTTGAAATTCGAATTTCAAACATTAAATTAAAATTAAAATAATTTAATTTTTAGATTATAACTGCGGCGCCACGTGGCACATTAGGGCCTTGCCACGTGGCTAACAGTGACACGTGGTAGCCACAGGCTGACACGTGGCGCCGGTCCGGTCACCGGCCGGCCACCGACAGGCAGCCGTCCGGCCAGAAGCGGCCGTCCGGCCGGCCCAAAAGAAAAAGGTGTGTTTTTTTTTTGTTTTGTTTAAGCCCTATATCTATGTGATATTTACTGTATGAACCTCATGTACACAAAACTTTGTGATATTTGTGATTTAGCCCCAATGTTATCTATTTAGGCATTATATCTTTGTGATGTGCTTATTTAGGTTTTTTATTTTAAAAATTATGTCACAAAACTTAGATTAAACTCTATTGAAACTTAGAAATTTTAAATAATTTCTAATTGTAGTATGAATTTATGTAATTTGCGTTGTAAAACATTATTCTAGGAATGAAATTTAATGAAATTTCAAATGAAAATCTAGAAATTTATGTAATTGTTTTGTTTTACAACTTATTGTATGAAATTTATGTAATTTCATTGCGGTAAATAAAATTTATATAATTTTATTATAATTGTTGGTATGTACGACATTCACTATGCTATGTGCATTAACCTCTGTAAGAATTTAATATAGGAAGGTTTTGTGTCTTATTTTTAAACCAGGACTTTTGTAGTCATAATCACATGGCGAAAGTAAGACGCACCGCGAGGAAGTCTGTTGCGGCAGCATATATTAATAGTTTTCGTCATGGTCCCGGTTGTAATTGTAGACCACGTCTGCTAACTAAGTACATGAGTCTACAATTCACTGATGAGAAGACTTTTCGTGAGCACCTTAATGAAGTTAAAGATTTTGTTCTTAAAATGCGCATTAAGCTTGAAGTTCGACCTACCTTACAGAAGGAAATTGAGGGATTGCTAAACTCTCTTCCTAGCATGTATGACCATGTGAAAAATAAGATCATCGAGTTGGAAATGTCTTTTGAAAATGCTCTATGTGAGATAGAACAATTTGAGGAAAAGAGAATACTTCAAGGGGTTAGACGCACTGCTTGTTTGTCTTTGTTCCCTAACATGTCCAAAGCTAAGGGATCTCGTAAAGACTCTTTTCTCATTAATCGTTTTGCTCCGAAAATAGTTAAGGACTATGAGATCACTTATGAATCAGATCAAACTAGATATGGGTGTCAAAATGATGAAGAAAGTGCATAATATGTCTTACATTCTGTTGTTGAACTTTTATGCTTATTAATTTCCGCAATCATCGTTCTTTTCCATATGTAAACAGTGATGTTTATTTATAGATATATATCTATTTCCTTATTTTTTTATTATTCTTTTAATGATGTTTTTAAGAGAATATTCTATCTAAGTGGGAGTTCTATAGATGCTAAACTAAGTGATTAACATTTAGAACTTATTTTTCATAAAAATATGAATTTGGGTAATTCAATTTTTTTTGAAAATATAGTTTTTGCTAGAATAAGTTTAATTGTACTTTTAAGACACATGAACTATAAAGGATGATAGATCGTGCTACGATATGTTGATTTTAAGTCTTGTGTCTTTTCAATACAATTTAATACTCAATCTGACAAAATTACTAAGTGTATGTATGTGTTAAGTTTCTCTTATTACTGTCTATGTAGAGTTACAAATGGCATCGAGAAACATCATAGCAGATCTTAATAAGGGTGACAAGTTGAATGGGGGCAAGTAGGATGTGTGGGATGGGAAGGTGCAGTACATTTTAGAAGGACAATAAGTAATTGAAACCCTTAACCATGTAATGAATGAACCTGAGATTGGTACTGGAGCTTAGTATCGAAGGAATATGGACGCCTATCAGATCTGGAAGAAGAAGAATGCGACTGCTCGCATTACATTGTTAAGTACAATGCATGATGATCTGATTGCTGAATTCGAGGCTTACCCTACCGCTGAGGGCATGTGGATAGCCCTGAAAGAGAAGTTCGGTGGAACTTCTGTGTCAAAACTGCGTCGGCTAACTATCAAATTTGACACCTATAAAAAGAAACCTGATGTCAGCATGAGGCAACACATTAGGGAAATGTCAAATATGATACGAGAGTTGAAGACGGCCGACCATGTTCTGACGGACGAGCAACAGGTGCAAGCTGTTATCCGATCTCTCCCTGCCAGTTGGGAACACATGATTGTTAATATAACGCACAATGAGAACGTGAAAACGTTTGAGGACATTGCGCGTCACCTAAAACTCGAAGAAGAGTGCCTCCTTGCTGTCAAGGCCACTGGACAAGCCTATATGGCTGAATCCAGCAAGTCTGGAACATTTGGCTCTAAACGCAAAAGAGGCAAACAATCTGGAGATAAAGGAAAGGGTAAGCAAAACAAGCAAGGCAAGAAGGAGAAAAAGAAAGGCAAGCGCAATGGGAAGAAGAACATTGCAAAAGTTAAGTGCTATAATTGCCGAAAGAAGGGTCACTACGCTCGGGATTGCCCTGAGCCCAAGACCTAGGTAATGCGTTTTACCAAACCTTTTTGTAATGCATATGTTTCTAGTTGTGCGTTACTGACTGAATCTTTACCTATGTGGACACTTGACTCAGCAGCGACCGACCATATAGCTAGAGATAGAGGTGCGTATGTAGAGTACCGACGTGTTCCGACTGAGTCTCGATGGATATATGTTGGCAATAACGCTAGAGTCGAAGTTAAGGGCATTGGCACTTGCAAACTTCAGCTGCGTGGCGGCCGAACCCTCTTTCTCTACGATGTCCTCTATGCTCCGGATTTTAGACGGAATCTGGTCTCTGCATTAGTCCTTTTGCGTTTAGGTTTTCATATTTACATGTCTGGCGTTTCTGTTGAACTACTTTTTAATTCTGTTTCTTTTGGTCATGGATATTTCTTGGATGGTTTTTTAGTTTTGGATATTGAACATATTAGTTATGGTTTTAATAGTGAATGCTTTTCATATTATACATCTTCTAGCACTTTAGATGTAGATGTGAATGTATGGCATAGCAGGTTAGGGCATATTGGGCAAGATCGTATGAACCGACTGGCTAGAGAAGGTTTTCTGGGATCACTAGCAAAAGTCAACTTGACCGTTTATGAAAGTTGCCTTGCTGGTAAATCCAATAGAAAACTATTTGGCAAAGGCTTACGAGTAGAATTTCCATTACAATTAATCTCTTCTAACATATGTGGTCTAATGAATGTTAGGGCGAGGCATGGAGCCTCTTACTTCATCACTTTTATAGATGATTTTACTAGATATGGTCATGTCTATCTGATATCACATAAATCTGATGCATTAGATTGTTTTAAAAAATATGTGAGTTTGGTGGAAAATCAGTTAGACAAGAAAGTAAAATCATTATGCACTGACCGTGGTCGTGAATATATCTCTGATCAGTTTAGAAGTATATGTGATGAAAAAGGTATAGTTAGACAACTTACTATCCCTGGAACTCCGCAACAGAATGGTGTTGCAGAAAGAAGGAATAGAACCTTACTAGACATGGTTAAGTCTATAATGGTTCAAGCTAATCTTCCTATTTCGTATTGGGGTGATGCACTACTAACAGCCAAATATATACTTAACCGTGTGCCCACAAAGTCCGTCAATTCCACTCCTTACGAGTTATGGACAGGTAGACGACCTGATCTCTATAACTTACGGCCCTGGGGCGCAACTACTTATGTTCATAACAATTTCCATAAGCATGGAAAATTGGGACTGAGAGGAAAAAAGTGTATTTTCATTCGGTATTGTGAACACTCAAAGGGATATGTTTTCATTGGAGAACAAGCAGATGGGAGTGTAACCGAAATTGAATCACGTGACGTAACATTCTTGGAAACAGAATTTCTACGTAGGGATGAAGTAAATAAGGATGTTTAGTTAATTGAATTGAATAACCCTGACAATCCTAATATTTCTAGATCATCAGTTGGAATAGAGGTAGTGCTTCCGTTCATTTATTCAAGTGGGAGAAATACACCGGTTAGTCATATTGAATCTGAATCATTTTCAGAACCGGTTAGTGGATCTAGCTCACTCCATACTCTTACACGGAAAAGTAACCGCCAAAGTATTCCTTGACGTCGTTTTGAGATTGAAGGGGAATCTTTAATGGTTACTACTCAAGATGATGATCAGCTGAAAAATGTGTCTGAAGCACTCTCATCCTCTGCATGAGAAAGTTGGATTAAAGCAATGGAAGAAGAAATGGATTCCATGAAGAAAAACCAAGTCTGGGTACTGGTTGATCTTTCACCTATAAGGAGAGCTATTGGGAACAAGTGGGTTCTCAAAATTAAACGAAAAGCAGATGGATCCATTGAGAGATACAAAGCTCGCCTAGTGGCTAAGGGCTATACCCAGATGGAGGGTATAGATTATGAGGAAACCTTCTCTCCGGTGGTAAGGTTTGCCTCAATTCGACTAATTTTAGCCATAGTCGCTCATCAAGACCTGGAATTACATCAGATGGATGTAAAAACGGCATTTCTCAATGGAGAACTGGATGAAGAGATCTACATGGAACAACCTGTAGGGTTCATAGAAAAAGGTCAAGAGAGCAAAGTGTGCAAGCTCCAAAGATCTATTTACGGGTTGAAACAATCATCCAGACAGTGGTATCTAAGGTTCCATCGAGAAATCATTTCGTATGGTTTTGTTATGGTTCAAGAAGACCACTGTGTATATGTCAAGAGGTCTCAGAATAGATATGTAATTCTATCTCTGTATGTTGACGATATTTTATTGGCTGGGAATAGTAAGGATTATATAATCACCGTAAAAAAGTGGTTATCTTCAACTTTTGAGATGAAAGATATGGGTAAGGCAGCATATGTACTTGGAGTCAAGATTCAGAGGGATCGATCAAAAAGACTCCTTGCTTTGTCGCAAGAATCTTACATCAAGAAAGTTCTTGAACGATTCCAAATGCATAACTGCAAACCTATTGACACTCCTATAGCCAAAGGTGAAAGCCTGAACCAAGGGATGTGTAACAAAACTCCAGAAGAAATAGAAGACATGAAGGTTGTTCCTTATGCGAGTGTTGTAGGTAGCTTGATGTATGCCATGTTATGTACAAGGCCAGATATATGTTCTGGCGTAGGATTGGTAAGTTGTTATCAATCTAACCCTGGACGAGCTCATTGGCAAGTTGTTAAGAGGATTCTGAGATATTTGAAGGGCACTTTGGATTATTGCTTATGCTACCAAGGAGTTGACCTAAATCTAAAGGGATTTACAGACGCTAACTGGGGTGGTGATCCAGATGAGCGAAAATCAACTTCTGGGTATGCCTTCTTGCTGAATAGTGGGGCTATTTCTTGGTGTAGCAAGAAGCAAACCTGCATAGCATTATCTACCATGGAAGCTGAGTTTGTGGCTTGCTCAGCGGCTGTACAAGAAGCGGTGTGGCTTAAAAGGTTCATTTTGGATTTAAGAGTATTCACAAATACTGATAAACCGGTGATAGTCTATTGTGATAGTCAAGCAGCCATTGCCTACACTAAGGATCCTAAATACCATGGCAAGACTAAACACATAGACATAAAGTATAATTTTGTAAGAGATATGGTGTCAAAGAAAGAAGTGATCATTGAACATATCTCTACGCATGAGATGGTAGCCGACCCACTCACTAAGCCAATTCCTAGAGATATATATTTGTCTCATGTAAAATCTCTAGGATTGCACAGAATTTAATGTATGTTCATATGTTGTGAAATGATCACTTTTGTACTCATACAATTGTATATTTCAGATGTCAAATAAATAAATAAATGAAATATTTTGATGCACTTAAGTAATGTTAAATCTTTGTGATATATGTAAATTAGAATGTGTATGAGTATGTTAGCACATACAATTGACATCGAATTGTACGTCGACAGGTTAGGGAGATTGGCTCTCTCATACGAGCAATCGCCTCTGACACAGTGGGAGCGTATAGAGATGAGACAATATAAGTTAGTTAGTATTTGTTGAAAATACTATACTTATATAAGTGTCGCCTTGAAAATTGGTCAGGGATTAGTTCCAACGACAATTATTAAGATGAGACCTCATATTGTATGTGTTATAATTAAGACTAATGTGAGGTCGATATGGATTCCCACAATCCATACAACCTGTATATAGTCAGATATAAAACCTCGATTACTGTGAGTATTAAGTTCGAGGATTCAGGTTAGTTATTTGAGTGATAACTAAATCAGAATCTGTACGGTGTTAGAATTAAATAAAGATGTACTCCCTTTTTTTTTCTAAAGGAAGTTACACCGTAACACACGTTTCATACCGTGTGTACTCTAGCGACTATTTAAGGAAGTTGATGAATGAATCCCTACTTCATCACTGTGTGAGACCTTGAAGCAAAATATGCTTCTTTGAATATACCCTTTGAGACCTACGCTCATATTCTGATAAATCAAGTTTAATGTTAGCTACTTTGGTATGTTGCCTAAAGATCACGTAAGATTCGATCATATAGGACATGTCCGGAAAGCAGTTAACTTGATTTAGAAAGGTATTGAGCGAATGGAAGACTGTTCACTTCTAGCGCTACATGTGTTCATTGGTCAACCAATTATACAATCTATGTGATTGAACGATCTTTGTGATCAAATATAACTATGAATACGTGATTGAGATTTTATAGGTCATGCACAGTCTAAGCGGGATTAGGTATGCACTGACTGATGTGAACTTAATTTGGTTTAGGGTATAGCGAGACTCTATATTCTTTTGAAGATAGTGGCTCCCATGTCATCCTTAACAGGTGCATGGTCTTTGAGCCTCCACTTGTTGTGTGCTCGCGAGTCGCACGGCCTATTTATCTGTATGGAGTTTGAATATGCTTTGAAATCAGTTTCTTGAGAGATAACGGTGGATTTTGTTCTGCCCATCTTGTGCGAGTGGGAGATGTTGGATTTGGATTATGGGTCGCCCTAGATGGGCAGACTTGACCCATTAGACCCAAGTGTGGGAAGTTGGGTAACTTCCCATCACTGGGTATTTAAGCCCAATATACTAATAGAACGACGTACGTTCTATTAGTATCAGATACAAGAAACAGAAAGTTATTAAGAAAACTCTCTTAAAAGCATATACATCAAAAAAAGTTATTTAGGCTGTGAATTAACAGAGCACAAGACTGTATTGTGCACTTGGATTTACGACACACGCAGTCGAACAAGCACATCCAACGATCAAATCTATTACAGTACATAAAAAGGTTAGTTTTCTTTTATGACATTAAACAGTGCATGAAGATACTGAATTTAGTTTTAAAATTCTTCAGTTACTAAAAAGCACCATTCTATTTGAATGCTCTCAAGCTGTTTTTTGGTGCATTTGTGTATCACATTTGAAAGGAATGAAACAAAATGTTGCATTTAGAGGAAGTTCGAACAGAAGAATAAATTCTCAATTTCTTACTTTGCGATGTTAGATATAAATTTTATATGAGTAAGAAAATTAGACATTCTTTTTTGAACTCTTCTATTTGTAGATTTTTAAACTTAAATGAAAGTATCTTTTCAAAATGAGTTGTACAGTTTTTGCTGATTGTAATGATTTTTGATTCTATCAATACAAATCTTGTTGATTTAGAAAAAAAAAAAAAAAAAAACCATTCTAAAAACACTCATGATCTATGATTTGTTGAGACACAGAGGGAAAAGGACAATTCTTATCTTGTTGGTATATATATATATATATTTTTTTTTGGTCAATATCCAGTTGGTATATGATCCTTCATATTCACACATTAACTAGTGACATAAAAAAATATTATCTTTCACACTGCAACAAAGCATAATAACATAAAAAATTCAAAAGGCATGAACAAGAGAAGAAAATTATATGATTGTACGTGACAGGGACATGCAAGTTGCAGATACATCCGATTCCTCGGTTATATTCGTTGTGATCCGCAATTTTCTTTAATTAATTTGGGGGACCGATGATGTGAAAGAAAGATTATAGAATGACTGCGTTGCATAGTTGAGATTGAGTCAACTTTGGAAAACCTAAGCCTAAGTGGTTGGTGTAACCAATGAATTATAGAATGATTTTGTTGCATGATTGAGCCTGAGTCAACTTCTTGTATGATTCGACAAAAAAAAAACTTCTTGTATGAAATTATTATTTCTTTTCGTATCCTTCCATTAACAGTTTTATCTTTTTACTTCAATGGTAGAAAATTCGCATAAGAGGAATATATGGGAGGAATTCATTGAACGAATGATCATTCATAACTTTTGTGTTACACTAGTGCTACAAAGGCTTTTGATGGTCTTATTAGTACATTACACGGTAGGGTCTTCAACTGGGATGAAATCGTAGAATTTTTTCATTTATTTTTCTTCCTTTTTTGCTATCTGAACAAGGGAATTAAGCAACTTTTATTTTTTTGTCTTTATGATTTTTTCTTCAATCTTGCCTTCCCTTTCTTTAATGAATTGGTATTCAAAATGGTCATGAGCCCTGCACCCCTCAATCAAGTGTGTAAACTCTTGACCAAAAAAAAAAAAAATCAAATGTGTAGACCTAGGGTGGGGCCCACAGCCTGAGTCTTTGAAGACCATTCATTCTTTCACTCGTGAATCCCCTAACTAGTCCACCTACCCAAAACCAAAAAAAAAATGGTCAAGAGGGAGTAAAAACTCAAAGATACTATTCTAACACTCATGATATTGATTTAGTAAAAGACATAGGAAGAGAAATATTATTAATCCTATTCACACATTCATATTGTAAATTACATGTTATATCTAAAAATCCAAACTGTAACAGAATATTTTATGTTATTTATTTAAGAGTAAAATGCACAATACCTCTCTGTGTTTTTACAAAGTTGCATCATAAACCCTGTGTTTTAAAAAGTTGTGTTATAAACTCTGTGTTATGGAAAACGTTGCATATAATCTCCTGCCGTCTATTTTTCTGTTAATTTTAACGTGAGTGTAATACACACGCTTGAAATACAAGTATAACATTTATCAAGTTTTAAAACACATGCAGAAGGACGAAAATACCCTTTTTAACATCAGTTGCTAATTTTCCCTTGTGTTTTCGATAAGATTGTAAATAGCCCCTTGTGTTTTCAATAAGATTGTAAATTGCCCATTGTGTTTTTTATAAGGTTTCTAATTGCCTCTATGTTTTTTTTATAAATATGTAAATTGACCCTTCAAAGATAAAAAAATAAAAAAAAAATGACAATCTTAGAGAGAAAAACTATTTTAAAATAATTTTCCTTCGATTTGAAGTTAATTTTGCACTTATTTAAAAATTTTAATCTACTTGTAGAAGAACGTGATTCCAAGTGAAGGTGCGATTATTTCTAGTTACAATATGACTTTGAACTTCAAGTATAAGATTTTTATTTTTTATGGTGGTCATCAATGTTCTTTTATATAAACTATATGTTTTTTTATTCTTTTGATTAAATGATATTTATTAGTTTAAAGTTGTAGATCTCCTTAGAAGGTAAATTAGCTCATGGTTCTGATATTGCAAAATGAAAAATGTTGTAAATACCCCCCTCTAATATTAAAAAAGTGATAAATACCCCCTTCTGATATCAAAAAAGTTCTAAATACCTCCTTTGACGGATTTATCTTTAAACGAGGACAATTTTGTCTTTTTACAAGGCTAACTAACAGAGTTAAACAGAATTTGAGTTTGGGGCATGTATGCAACGTTTTTCATAACACAGGATTTATAACGCAACTTTTTAAAACACAAGGTTTATGATGCAACTTTGTGAAAACACATAGAGGTATGGTACATTTTACTCTTTATTTAATGATGAAAACCCGACTTTTTTGGGTGGAATTTATTTAACCTTGCAGGTATACATGCTTTTTAATTAGAGACAGCAAGACTCATACTTAAGACTTTTCTTTTTTCTTTTTGTTAAACCTATCCCTGGTAGCGTGTTAGTTGACAAAGAAAAATAAGATTTTTCACATTGCCCCTTCTAGATGTGTAAAATAAGATAGCAAAAATATTGAAATGACAAGAGAAGAAAACTAATTGACTGAACAGACATGGATAGAGGTAAACCGAGCTGCTATTTTTAAAATATCTTTTTAGTTGAAATTAAAAAAAAAATGATAAAACATAAAAAGTTTCAATTAGAGTTTTTCAAAAAAAGATTTATGCAAAACTACTTTTACAAAATAAGAAAAGTATTTTTTTTTTCTTTTTTGAAATGTACCCTTCCATATTTTTGAAATTCTAACATGGTTTTTAAAATTTTTAAAAGCTGAATATTATTTATCATAGGCCAAACAGATAATAATTTTTATTTTCAATAATATTTCTAATTAAAGTTTGTTTTTAATGATATCCTTTTATTTTTTTAATTTATCATCATTTTTATGATTTACAATTACACCTTGTGGGATGATGTGAAAGAAAGATTATCTGGTTGGTAGATGATCGTTCATATTCACACATAACTACTGACATATAAAATATAATCTTTCACACTACAACAAAGTATAATAAGTTAATAACATAAATTTTCAAAAAGGCATGCACAAGAGTAGAAAACTATATGATTGCACATGATACAGGGACAGACAAGTTGCAAATACATCAGATTCCCATGTTAGATTCGTCGTGATCTGCAATTTGCTTTCCTTAATTAATTTGTGGGGTGATGTGAAGGAAAGTTTTTTTTTGCTAGGAATGTGAAGGAAAGTTTATAGAATGACTAGATTGCATAATTGAGCCTGAGTCAACTTTGGAAAACCAACGACCCCAGGGTCATCCAGTTAGTTTGTGGGAGTGTTGTGTAATCGGATAATACGGGTTCAACTTTTTATAATTATTGAGATTTTATCTTAATTTATTTGGTATATATTTTAAATTGGGTCGTTATACTTTTAAAATTTTGATTTATATATAATCGTTAAGTTGTATGTTGCAAAATTGGTAAGCCCCATATCCGTTTAAGGTGGGGTTATCCCGGCCAATCTAGCAGGAGCTGGTTCTGTGGGGATATTTCCCAGGGTTATCAAAAAAAAAAAAAAAAACTTTGGAAAACGTACAAGGATAAATGCTTATTGAAGATCAGATTATTCAATGTATTTATTTTGATGTTAGATATAAATTTTACACTTTTAAAAAGTTTTAAAAAACTACAATGAACAAATCCATTTGTAGGAGTTAGAATATAGATAGAAGTATCTTACATTAGATGAATTTGTACTTTTTATTACTTGTACATCCATTTTTTCTTTTACACTAATAAAAACACTTGCTTACGTTAGCAAAAACGAAACTTTGGAAAACCTAAGCCTGCATTAAGTGGTTGGTGTGACCAAAAATTATAGAATGACTTCGTTGCATGATTGAGCCTAAGTCAACTTCTTGTATGAAATTATCATTTCTTTTCATATTCTTTCTGATCCAAACAAAAAATTATACAATTCTTTCATTTATTTTTCTTCCTTTTTTACTATCCGAACAATGGAATTAAGCAACTTCTATTTCTTTGTCTTTATGATTTTTTCCTCTATCTTGCCTTCCTTTTCTTTCACTCGTGAATCCCCTAACTAGCCCATCGACCCAAAATAAAAAAATGGTCAAGATGGAGTAGAAACTCAAAGATACTATTCTAACATTCATATTGTAAATTATCTTATTTTATTTAAAAGTCTAAATTATAAGAGAGTAATTTATGTTATTTATTTAGTATTTTCAACGTAACGTTTCTCGTGCAAGTGGAAATTATTTAGCCTTGCACTTATATATACTTTTTAAATAAAAACGGCGAGACTCAAAGTTAAAACTTTTTTTTTAACCTATCCCTAGAAGAGTGTTAGTTGACAAAGAAAAATAAGATTTTTCACATTGCCCCTTCTAGATGTATTAAATAAGATAGCAAAAAAATGGAAATGCATAAAAGTTGCAAGTGCATCAGACTGCTATATAGAGTCGGATTTTCCTAATTTTTTGACACTTAAAAACGCTTTTTGTGAATTCAGAAGTTGAAAGTAACCTATTTGACCCATTTCTCAAATAGTTTTTTTTTTTTTGTTAAAAACTGAAGTTAAAAAAATTAAAAATTAAGAAGTTCCAAATTAGAGTTTTTTTTAAAAAAAAATTTGCGAAACTATTTTTACAAAATGGGTAAAGTTGTTTAATTCTTTTTCTTTCTCAAATATATCTCTCTATAATTTTAAAACTATAGCATTGCCCTCAAAATTTTTAAAAGCACAACATTGCCCAACACACGCCAAATAGAAGGACTTTGTTCAACAATACTTCTAAAAGCTCTATAGATCAAAATCTAAAATTTTACAATTAGACTAAATAGAGCTTTAATATTCTTCGTGACCCGCAATTTGCTCTAGTTTTTCTTTTTTTGGTCAAACAATTTGCTCTAGTTAATTTCGTGTTTGCTATCAAAGAAAAGTTTTAGAATGACTTAGTTGCATGTAGTACACTGAGATACGCGATAGTATCGTATGCTATGCTAATATACTCATTGATATGGGTGGGGCGGTTTGGCCCGACCCGAATTTGACCTCATCTGTTTTTCGACCTGACATTAATTTCAAATGTAACATAAAGGTTTAGGTCATGTGTGAATAGTATCGGACAACATTAGGTATTAAATATTGTCCGTCTTGAATGTTAATATAAATAATCCACTAAATATTTCAAATGAAGATAACTCGTCCTCATTAAATACTCCTAATTACCAATTTTTAGATCAGTTCAGACAAATTAACTTACTCTTACACCCGAACACAAGTCTTCACCCTTGCAATTCCTTCTTTTGTTTTGGAGGACATTACAGAGCTAGGGGGAAGTGCATTTTCTACATTTATTAATAGATGGAGGAAATGGAAAACCCTTATCCGGTTGGTAGATGATCTTTCGTATTCACACAAGTATACTCGCATGAAAAATAAGAGCTTTCACATTGCCCTTCCATTGATGCATCCTTTCGAGAGACAAAGAAAGCATCCGTCGAGTTCATCGGCCGCGACAGTGAGGGGCGCCTTATCAACGGCCAAGCGGCTTCAGTCTTTTGCCATTCTGCACCTGAAGTAGAAGCCCTTGCGATTAGAAGTGCCAGTCTCTTTGCTAAGGATATCCAGTCCCATAGCATCACTATCGAAAGTGACGTAGAGGCAGTGATCAATGCAATCAATTCTTCGGATATCGCCTCCAACTGGAGAGCGAGAGCCATCGTGGAGGATTGTAGTAGGGAACCCATCCATTAGGTTTCAATGCGTGATGAGAACTGCCAACAAATCCTGTGATTGGATTGCGAAAGAAAATTTTAATGGAACCTTGCCTTTAGATTGGTGCTTTAACATTCCCCCCATTGTATCAACTTATAAACTTAAACATCCACCCGACGGGAATTGGATAGCCTTTGTAATCTTCTTTTCTATTAATGAATCATACGCTTGACCAAAAAACAAAAAAAAAAACACATTGCCCTTCCAGCTGTACAAAATATAATAACATAAAATTTTGAAAAATGCATAAGAGAAGAAATCTAATTGGTTGCATCAGATTGCTATATTAAATTCGTCGTGACTCGCAATTTGCTCTAATTAATTTTGTCTTTGCTGTCAAAGAAAGATTGTAGAATGACTCGGTTGCATGATTGAGCCTGAGTCAACTTTGAAAAAACTGAGCCTGCAATATATATCAGCAATGACGTAGGAACTAGCTAGCTTGAAAATTTTTAGTTTCCAGCTTCCTAAAAGGATCCCACTGATCAAAGACAGAGATGGCAGACGCTGCAACTGGATTTCTCCTGGATAACCTAGCGGAGGTAGTGCGTTATAATTCTGAACTATTTGGTAATGCAAAAGAACAAGTTGAAGGGCTGCACCAGGATCTTAATGTGTTCAAAGGATTCACAAGGGAGTGTACAGAAAAGCGCACCACTAATCCTACTCTGCAAGCCTTGGCCAACAAAATCAGAAACGTGGTCAACAAAGCTGAAGATGCCATTGACAAATTTTTCGTCCACAAGGGCATATTCAAGGCAAGAAGCTTCACCGGAAAAGCTAAGCATGGAATCGATCATTTAATGACAATAAGTACTTTAGCAAAAGATATAGAATCCATCAAGAGAGAAGTAGATGACGTTTACACGAAAAATCAGTTTGGCTTCCAGGCCTTGCAGCAAGAACGAGGCCCTGCGGATTTTCAAAAGGTAACTATATATATATATATATATATATATGAATTGTCGATGTTATGTGAATTATATGGATTTCTCATTAATTTGACTTTTTGATGATATATGCTTTGGTATTGAAAAATGTTAAGGTAAAATATGGACAGTGAATTAGAAAATCCCTACAACTAATATTCAATATCGTGGAGATGCTAAACTCATGTCCTAAACATCCCAAAAAAATCTGACAATAAAAAAAATTAAAAAAAATTGTTGGCCAAAAAAAAATATCCAACGGTCAGAAACACCTCTCTTCTCCAATCTTGCAGCGTGCTTGATCTCCGATTTTAGGACTCTTCTTTATATTGCTGGCCAAGAACCCTTTAATCCTCAAAACTCAACTCAACTGCAAACAATATAATCTCAACTTTCAGCTTCTTCATACTCCCTTTTCGCCGTGAGATGAGGAATTGGGGTGGGGTGGTGTTGCTGTGAGATGAGGGATTGGGGTGGGGGGTGTTGCCGTGATGGATATTTTTTTGAGAAAATTGTGCAATTAGTTCTAAATATTTGTTTGTTTTTATATTTTGGTCTCAAACATTTTAAATCAGATACTTTAATCCTAAATATTTTATATAAAGAATACAGTTAGTCTATTAGTTTATTTTTGTTAAATTTGTTTCGTTAAAGTCAAATGATTCGCACACCGTGGGTAAAAAAACATATAAGGTTAAATTGGAGAATGTGTGATATTTTGTGAGAATGAGTTGTAAGTTAAATGATCAATTTAACCTTATATGTTTAATTTTTTTTTTTTTACGCATGGTGTACAAATCATGTGACATTAACGGAACAAATTTAACAGAAACAAGCTAATGGACTAACAATGTCCTTTATGTAAAATATTTAAGATTAAAGTGTCCGATTTAAAACATTTAAGATTAAAATGTCAAAACATAAAAATATTTGGGACTAATTGAGTCATTTTTTTCCCCGTTAAAGTGAGATGAGGGATTGGGGTGAAGGTCTTGTATCATCTTTTTTTTTAAATATAAATAAAAAGTTGAAAAGTTTTAAAATAAAAAACAAAATAAATATTAATAATTAAAAATAAAAAATAGAGTAAAAAAAATAGAGAATTTGTAAAATAAAAAAGTTGTTGGAGTGAAACTAAAATAGAGAATCCCTAAATGTAGGAAAATGAGTTTAAAATCTCTACATGTAGGAAAAAAAATAAGAAAGTTGGTGGAGTTAGCCTGACCGCATCACTTTTTATAAATAATAGAGACTAATTATGTTACTTTTGTAATAATAAGTACTAAAGTAAAATTGAAAGTCAACAATGAAGACTAATAGTGAAATTTGCTCTAGACAAAACAAAGAAAAACTCAAATCATAACGCACCCGCTCCCTCCTCCCTCCTCCCTCCTCCCTCCTCCCCCCTCCCCTACACACTCTTTGATATATACACAGAGATACACACTTAGAGCTGCACATTCACAAATACACACATATACATACACACATATATGTATTTATGTATATATATATATATATATATATATATATATATATATATGGTGAAAAAAAAATTCCTAGGTGAAGATTTTACACCTAGGAATTTTATTTATTATTATATTTTTTTGCTAGGCAAAGATATTGTTTTTTTGGTTGAGTGAAGATACTTTCTTTTGTTGTCAAAGATTATTTTTTGACTTTGAAACAGGAGAAGACCAAAATGCCCATTAAACTTTAAGAATTTGTTTGATATATAAAGAAATTTGGGTAAAATTAAAATCTCCTGAAAAATTTAAAAATTAGGTTTGATGTCGTGAGAAAAAAAAAAAGGATGTTTCCATTCTTTTTATGTTGCACACACTTCCCAGTTTTCCTTTTTGCTTAATTGTTAACATTTTTTTTTTAATTCAAAATGAGGTCTAAGTTAATTTTATATCACTTTCAAAAGATGTTGCACAATCTAAAAATCGATTTTGAGACTTCTCGCACTCAAAGTGAAAAATCAATTTTACATCACTTTCAAAAAGATGTTTCAAATGCTTAATTTAATTATTAAAATTTTTGCAATGACTATGTTGCTCTTAATGACCAAAAAGAAAGAAAATTTACTATGTTGCACTTCATTTTTCTTTCTCTTTTTTATTGTCCCCTTTCACTCTTTTTCCCTCCTTTTTTTTCTTGGTTTAATGAATCTAAGGCATTTTATATTACATAGATATTACACACAAAAATAAATTTTAAGGTTTTTTACATTTTTTTTCGTTAAACGACGATGTGGTCCCCACACCAAAAGTGTGGGACTAATCCTCGTTCGGGATTGGAGGATGTCCCTGGCCACGAGCTGTTTCTAGTGAGTTTCGAACTCCTGACCTTACAGATAAAGGCCGCCCACTGATAGTCCATTTACATTTAAAGCAAGATTTACACAACTAGACCACATGGCCCGTGGTTTTTTTCCTTCTTCTTTCCTTTTCTCTTTCTTCTTTTCCTTTTCTTTCTTCCGCTTCCTAGTTACACACACTTGCACGCAAATACAACCCAGTCACACAATCCACACATAGCGATCACCGGTAACGGCCAGAAAAAGAGATCACATACCACAAACACCAAAACACCGCAAACACACATATAGCATACATATACTCACACACACCGACATATATGTATATATACTCCCAAACCCACATATGTATATATATATATACACATAAATGTATACATTATTAAGTAATTATCTCATCTAAAAGTTTAAATTTTTGAGTGAATAGTTGAGTTCTACACATGGGTGTTAAATCTTAAAACCAACTGATATTAAGTGAAGTAACCCAAGATCTTCAGAAGGTGGCCTTAAAATTTTTAATTTTCGTGTTATATTCTAACATACATTCTCACAAATACATTATGTACTCACTTTTAGCCCATCAAACGTAATCAAACTGAAATGATCGAATCTTCGGACACCCCGAAAATGCTATGACGTGCACGGCATGTCCCCTTGTCATCATTACCTCAATTTCATAAATTTTTAGCCATATCTGCTGCATGCATAATATTATTTCTCATACGCATTTGTTATGCTCATCTACCGTATGCGCATACCAAGAATCGGAGATTAGGTGCCGCATTTTGATTGAACTCAATTAAGGAAAATTAAGGGATTGAGATTTGTTGTTTGTCGGTTTAAGCAGCAAGCTGTAAAAATTTCTGAGTTAATGTAGTGTTATAACGAAGTTCATCGTAAGATTTTGATGTGCGTAAAAATTTCTGAGTTAATGTAGTGTTATAACGAAGTTCATCATAAGATTTTGATACAGATTGAACATATGTCGGCGTTTGCCCTTGTAATTGACCAAATTTTCTCTGCCAATTCTCTTGTGTATAAGTATGTGTGTTGGTTTGTGTTGGGCATGTGCGTAAGTGATTAGGGTAGTTTTGTTAACGATAGACTATAGTTTAAAATTCAAAATCTCATCTTTACTGATTCTGATTAATCTGTTTGTTACATTTTACTGTTCACTGTTATATAAATATTAGTTTTACTTGTGCAAATATTAGATTAAAATACAACACACTTTTCTTCTAATTGTACTTTTTTATGGTATCAGTAATTTAACGACAAACGTCTACGACCTTGACCTCTTTTCCCTGCAACACCTACTGCTTCTCCTTCAAACACATCTTTTTTTCAAAAGCCTTTTCCTCTACTCCACCGCTTCTCTCTCTTATTTCTTTCGTTTTACTTTCCAAACCTTTTGCCACATCAATCAATCCCTGTTTTTTATTCCCTTACACGTCATTTATCTCTCTTCTTACTCATTTCATGGCTTCCTCTGCTACTGCTGTCCCACTACCGACTCACAACGTCAAAAGTTTTGTTATTGTTCTTCTCGATAACACCAATTATTTAACTTGACAGACACAAATTATGAACTATTTTACTTTCATTGAATTAACCGGTTACATAGATGGCACAGTTCCTAAACCTGCCAAAGACTAGACTACCTCCTCCACTTCGTTTATTTCAGCTCTTCATGACTGGGCTCCTTTGATAACTTTGTCACAGCCTGCATAACTTCTACTATCTCTGACTCTCTTGTGCACCAAGCCACTGGTCATGCTACGACTTGTGCTCTCTGGAACTCACTTAACAAATCCTATTACCAGCAATCCTTAGCTCGCAAATCCCTTCTTCGAGCTCAACTACGTTCTCTTGGCAAAGGCTCTCTCTGTCTCTAACTATCTTCAGCAGATTCATACTCTTTCTACCTCTTTTACGGCCATCGGTGATACTCTAACGGACTCCAATCTTGTGTTGGTCACTCTTGACAGACTGGCACTTGAATACCGTCCATTTGTGACTTCCATTGAGAATCTGAATCCTATTCCCTCCTTCTCCGACCTCATCGCAAAACTACTCACGTATGAACAACGAGTCTTACTTGATGATGGTCCCAAAACTGTGTCGGACAATTCCTCTGTTACAGCTCTCAACACTTACCTACAATCAGTTTTTGTGAGTTAGCAGGGTTTATTTCCTACTCTACCTGTTTCCGCCTATGTTGCTTTGTTTGGTTCTAAGTCCATTCTGTCCCCTCTACCGAATCAACAAAATAACAAATCTTCATCCAATGGTTCTCGCACCAAATGTCAGATTTGTCACAAGTTTGGTCATTCTGCAGCTAAGTGCCAATATAGATATTCTCAATCTCGCAATAGTGGTAACCATAAAACCACCAATCATTTTGCTGGATTTCATATTCAACACTCTCCACAAATGTTTGGCACACCGTCGGTTGCTTCTTGGATCCCTGACGTTGGTGCCTCATCTCATATGAATGCGGACCCCTCTCTTCTTCATCAACTTCAGCCTATCACGGATCTGACCAGGTTGTAGTCGGCGATGTCACACCTTTAAACATTTCTCACACCGGTAATTCTTCTTTTTCCACTCCCTCTCGTACGTTTAATCTCCATAATGTTCTTCGAGTTCCTCACCTTACTAAAAATCTATTGTCTTTGTCCCAATTCACTAAAGATAACTCAAGTCTCATTTGAATTTTTTTCTGATGGTTGTCTTGTTAAGGACTTCTGCATTGGGACTCCTCTTCTCAAGGGCTATACTGAGTCGAATCTGTACACACTTCCAGTATTCCCACCCAAGCTGGCTCAACCTACCTTGGTGCTAGCTGCTTCCCATTTGTCATCTACTATTTGGCACCAACGATTGGGTCATCCGTCACAGTCAACTTTAGCTTTTTTAAAATCTAGAGATTGTGTTAGTTATTTTGATTTTCCTATTCTTACTCTGCTTGTAATTCATGTATGATGGGCAAGTGTCGCAAGCTTCCTTTTCATACATCAATCAATAATATAACTACTTCTTTGTAAATAATACACTGTGACATTTGGGGTCCCATTTCGACTAGTTCATTTTTTGGTTTTTGTTATTTTATTATATTTGTTGATGAATTTAGTCGTTTTCCTTGGTTCTACCCATTAAAAAATAAGAGTGATTGTGTTGATTGTTTTATCAACTTCAAAAAGTTGGTTGAAAATCAACTCTCCACCACAATTAAATATTTTCACTGTGACGGAGCTTGCGAGCTCACTCATGGTTGATTCAAATCTTTTCTTCTATCTAGTGGCATTTAATATCGGATATCTTGTTCCCACGCTTCGAAGCAAAATAGAATGGCTGAACGAAAGATTCGTTATATCACGGAGCTCGATGTAACATTGATGTTTCAAGCTTCACTTCCCAAAAAAATTTAGGTTGAGTTTTTTACCACTGCAGTTTACTTAATTAATAGATTGCCAACTATGGTTTTACAGTAATTTTCTCCATTCTAGAAGTTATTTTCTACCTTGCCTAATTACTCTTTCTTTCGTGTTTTTGGATGTCTCTATTTTCCCTTTCTCGGAGATATTAAACAAGATAAACTAAGTCCAAAATCAGTTCCTTGTGCTTTTGTTGGTTATAACACTGATCATTTTGGCTATCGGTGTTATGACTTACGAACTGGCAAAATTTACTTGTCACGACATGACGAGGGAGACCCCGAGCTGAGGTAGGACACCCACACCGAGCTGAGGTAGGACACCCACACCGAGCTGAGGGAGTCCAACCCAAGCCGAGGCCGGATTACTCAGCTAGTGCCCTACCTAGATGCTGATCTAAACTCACCCCGACCTCAGCGCCATCTGTTTTGATGGGACATAAAGCTGCACCGCATTAAATGCTGTCAGGTCCGAATTTAGTATAAATAGAGCTCCACCCATTGATTTCAAGGGTAAATCCTCATTATTACACTCAGTTACTTTGCCAGCTCGGACATACTAATCATTCGCAGGCCCGAGGGGAAAATCTGGGTCATCACCCCACATTTTCTTTCCCTTTCCTTGTGCAGGTCGAACAGTTAACCTGAAAGTTTAGCTCGGAAGCCAACCTAAAAGTTTAGCTTGACAAGCGTAGCCGTCCAACCTTAACTGCGAGATTCCTAACATCGGCAGTTCGGCGCCGTCTGTGGGAATGAGTTCTTTCTATCACTCTTCTCACTACTCATTGAGAAACCATCATGGTACAAACTAGAAGCCACAGTGTACCGGTAGAGGACTCACCCAACCCGGACGAGGACCTCGAAACCACACAGGTGCCCAGTCAAGACCCATACCCAAGCCGGCGTTGGAACGAGCCAACGTATACACTTAGCCTCAGAAACCAACCCTTCTACAGATGGAGACCTCAACTCCAGCCTGTCACTAGAGATGAGGATGATGCTTGGGATGTTCGAAGAACTCAAGGAACAGGTAGTCCGGCAAGCTGCGGACCCCCCGGCCCTCCAAGCAGCCACGCCGCGACCTGTGCGTCCACAGTTCCGCATTCCAGCCCCAGGGCGAACCCGAGCACAAGGTAAAGAGGGTTCCCCGGAGCTAAAGCCGAGACCAGCGGAGGCGAGAGGCAAGAGGGCGGCCCATGCCGACCCCGAGCAGGCCAAGACCGCGGTTGCCATAGCCAAGGTCATTAACCCGCTTGGCGTAAGCCCACTCTCACCCGAGGTACTGCGACACCATTGCCCACTGGCAACCGGATGCCCAAGGAACGGAGACCCCGCCAGCCACTTGTTCAACTTTGATCACCATATGACTCTGCACCGTATGACCAACCTCATGAAGATGAAGACATTCCCGACCACTCTAGTTGGCAATGCCTTGGACTGGTTCCAAAAACTTCATCCTGGCTCTATTGTAAGTTTTCATCAGCTAGCTGAGGCTTTCCTGTCCCGTTTCGCTGGAAGCCAACGTGCAACCCGTCACACTTCGTCATTGCTGTCGGTAAAGCAACATAAAGGAGAAAGTTTGAGGGTTTACACCGCTCGATTCAATGAAGAGTCCTTCAGAATACCCAACCTGGAGGACTCTATGGTGTTAATGGCTTACCAAAGTGGGCTAAGGTCGGGCCTCCTTACATCCTCCTTGGCCATCGACCCAGTGGATACTGTAGCCGAGTTGATGGTACGGGCAGAATGGTACATACACTCGGAAGAAATTCATCAGGCGAAGAGGGATGATGACAAGGAAAAGGAAGTCGGCAAGAAGGGAGAGACCTCACGAGGCCAACCTGGGAGTAATGCCCAAAATGACCGAGGCAAGTAGCCTTAGCAGCCTAAGCAGAATCCCCGATTCACTACGTTAACTCCCCTTAACACCTCAAGGGAACAGATCTTAATGGAGATTCAACACCAGAACCACCTACCTCCGGCGCCGGGGATGAAAGGCCGACCTGAGAAGCACAATAGAACCAAGTATTGCCGCTACCATATAGATTACGGCCACACCACCGAGGAGTGCAAGGACTTGAAACAGGAGATCGAAGCACTGATAGCCCGAGGTCATCTCCGGAGGTATGTAGATCAACAGCCGACCCGGAGTCGGGATCAAAGAGACAGAGAGAAAAGTCCACCCAGGCGCCAAGCTGGGGGCGGCCGTTTGGCTATGATTGAGACCATCGCAGGGGGATTGGCGTCGGGTGGGGAGACCTCGGCTGAAAGGAATGGTTATGTTCTAGCTGGAAGGGAATATGGGCCGGCGCGGGGTCTAATCCCGGAGATGGAGGAGCTTATTTTCTCCTTAGAAGATTTGGAAGAACTGATATTGCCCCATGACAACCCACTAGTGATCATCGCTGAAATAGCCAACTTCACCGTGAAGAGGCAAATGGTGGACACTGGGAGCTCGGCAGAAGTCCTGTTCTTGAAGGCATTTGAACAAATGGGGTTGGACAGGAGCCGGCTCAGACCATTGAGAAGCACCTTGGCTAGATTCACCGGGCATGCCCACCGAGCCGAGGGGGTTATCAATATCCCATTGAAGCTGGAAGTCGGAGATAAACAAGTTTCGATGCAGGCCAACTTCATTGTAATGGATTATAACTCCGCTTACAATGGGATCTTGGGTCTGGTGGCACTCAATCATTTCAGGGTCGTGCCTTCAACTTACCACCAGGCACTGAAATTCTCGACCCTGGGGGGCCCGGCCACCATCCGTGGAGCCCAGCTCTCAGCTCGAGACTGTTATGAAAATTCACTCCGTGCCAAATATCAGGTTGGCTGAGGACCAGATTTGTCCGAGGAAAAGAGGAATGCTAAGAGAGGAAGCCCGGCTGAAGACTTTCAGGAGGTAGAGCTCTCTGATGAAACAAAAGAGCAAAGGTCGGGAGTGAACTCACTGATTACCTCAAGAAAGGTATAAGCCAATTTCTCCTGAAAAATGAACACATATTTGCATGGTCTGCTTCTGATATGACAAGTATTGACCCAATTGTGATTGAGCATCACCTGAATGCCGACCCATATTATTATCCGGTGAAGCAGAAACGCAGACACTTCCATTATAATAAGCAACAGATCATTACAGAAGAGGTGGATAAGTTGGTAGACGCCGGCCACATAAAGGAAATCCAATACCCAACCTAGTTATCTAACGTAGTGCTGGTGACCAAGTCCTCAGGTGGATGGAGACTGTGTATTGACTTCACCGACCTCAATAAAGCTTGCCCTAAGGACTGCTTTCCCCTGTCTCGGATTGATCAGATGGTGGATGCCACCTCCGGGTTCGAGTTACTCTCTTTCATGGATGCCTTCAAAGGCTACAACCAGATTAAGATGGCTCCCAGAGACAAAGAAAAAACTGCCTTCACCACCGATAAAGGTCTATACTACTATGAGATCATGCATTTTGGCCTCAAGAATGCTGGAGCTACCTACATTCGGATGGTGAACAAGGTTTTCAAAAATCAGATTGGTTGAAATATGGAGATCTATATAGAAGACATATTGGTCAAGAGCAGGATGGTAGAAGACCATGAAGCTGACCTGGCTGAAGCCTTCACCGTGATGGAGAACTTTGGGATAAAGCTGAACCCGAAAAAGTGCGCATTTGGCGTCAAGGCATGAAAGTTTTTGGGCTTCATGGTCACAGCCCGCGGAATAGAAGCCAACCCAGAGAAGGTTAAGGCGATACTTGACCTAGCGCCGCGGACTTGTGTGAAGGACGTCCTGGTGCTCGCGGGCAAGGTCGCGGCGCTGAGCAGATTTATGTCCAGGTCGGTCGATAAGTGTGCCCCTCTGTTCAAAATATTGAGGAATCTTAAGAATTTTGAATGGTCTAAATAATGCTAGGACGCCTTCTAAGAGCTGAAAACGTACCTAGTTTCGCTACCCCTGCTATCCTGACCTGAGGTGGGGGAGGAGCTGGTACTATACTTGGCATGTTCAAGGACAGTGGTGGCGGCAGCGCTACTCTGTGAAGAAGGGAAGGAGCAGAAGTCGGTCTATTATGTCAACAAAACCTTGCAAGAGGCCGAGGTGAAGTATTCTTCTTTGGAAAAGCTCGCCCTCTCGCTCATCACGGTGGCAAGGAAGTTGAAGCCATACTTTGATGCTCATTCAATTAAGGTTATGATGGATACCCCGCTCAAGTCCATCATGCACAAGCCGGAGGCGTCGGGTAGGCTGCTGAAATGGGCAATTGAGCTGAGTCAATTTGATATCACATACCAACCTAGAATAACCGTCAAAGTCCAAGCCATCACAAACTTTGTGCTGGAATGTACTGGCCGAGCCGAGCATGACCTGGAGGATGTGTGGAAAGTCCACGTAGACGGGGCGTCGGGGAAGTTTGGAAGCAGAGCCGGGGTAGTCATCCTCGACTCAACCCGGAATGAGCACCAATACTCCTTCAAGTTCTCATTCCCAGAGTCCAACAATGAGGCTGAATACGAAGCGGTGATTGCGGGGCTGAAAATTACGGCTCAGCTCGGGGCGCAAACAGTTGACCTGAGCACCGACTCTCAATTGGTTGCTAGTCAGATATCAGGAGAGTTCGAAGCCAAAGATTGCCATGTTGGCCTACCTCAACAGAGTCAAGGATTTAACCTCAGGGCTCAAGAGGTTCACGATACAGCAAATTCTGAGGGAGGAGAATATGAAGGCTGATGCTCTGTCCAGGTTGGCCTTGGGCGAGAGCCGACCTGCACTGGTCCATGTGGAAGAAGTCTCTGAACCAAGTATCAAGTTGGGGATACAAGCCGTAGCCGAGCTCAACCTAAGCCCAGATTGGACCAAACCAATCGTGGACTACTTGGAGGGGGTATGATCCCGAAAGATAAAAAAGCTGCTCGAAAACTCATGAAATAGGCCTCGAGGTTCATCATAATAGCCGGACAACTCTACAAGAGAGCCTATACTTGGCCTCTCTTGAAATGTGTTGGGCCCGATGAGGGAAACTATGTATTCAGAGAAATTTATGAAGGGGTATGTGGAAACCACTTGGGTGGCAAGGCTCTGGCTCGGAAGGCATTGAGACAAGGTTATTTTTGGCCAACCTTAGAACAAGATGCCAAAGAGTATGTAAAAAAGTATGACACCTGCTAAAGGTTCGCCAACGTACAGAGGAAGCAGGCAGTTGACCTCACAGTGATGATAAGCCCGTGGCCATTCTATCAGTGGGGTCTAGATATCATCGGCTCATTGCCAACCAGTGTTGGCCAAAAGAAGCACGCTTTCGTGGCTATAGACTACTTCACCAAATGGTCCGAGGTTGAAGGTGTTGCTAGAATAACAGAAAAGGCAGCTTGGGATTTTGTATGAAAAAATATCATTTGCCGATTTGGAGTGCCAAAAGTCATCATCGCCGACCACGGCAAACAATTTGATAGTGCATAATTTCGAGGCAAATGTACTGAGATTGGAATCGACCTCAGATTCTCATCTATTGCTCACCTTCAAAGTAATGGTCAAGTTGAAAGGACTAACCAAATCATTTTGTAGGGCCTGAAAACCAAGCTGGAGGAAGCAGAGGGCCAGTGGGCATCGATTCTTCCCGAGGTATTGTGGGCTCAGCTGACCACCACCAGCTCGGCAACGGGAGAATCGCCCTTCGAGCTGACCTTCAGTACTCAAGCAGTGCTGCCAGTGGAGATCGGGTCTCATACCAGTAGAACCCTCCACTATGATCCAGGAATAAACGGAGCCCTAATCGGCGAGCAGCTCGACCTCGCTGAAGAGTTTCCAGCTAAAACTCAAATCAGGATGTTGGCAAGCAAAGTTTCCATGCAAAGAGCCTTTGCCAAGTAGGTCAAGCCTAAGCCTATTAAGGTCGGCGACCTCGTCCTCAGAAAGGCCATCTTTTTTCCACGCTCGGGTAACAAGCTCTCCCCGACTTAGGAGGGACCGTACGAAGTTGTGAAAGAAGTCCGACCTCGGACCTTCTACCTCTGCGACAAACACGGGAAACAACTGAAGAATGTATGGCACTTAAAACACCTGAAACAGTATTTTGTCTAAGGCCCCCGAGCTGAAGTCTTTTGTAAAGGCCCCCAAGCCGAAATCTTTTGTAAAGGCCTCCGAACCGAAATCTCTTATAACGGTCCCCAAGCCGGAATATGTTGTTAAGGCCCCGAGCCAAAACATTATCTGTATTCGGCTCTCGAGCCCAAGTACAACTTTAATACAATGTGTTTTATAAACCAGTGCAATACCCGACCCGGGCTCAAGCACCTCAGCTACTTAGCTACTACTAACTTGGATTAACGCGGTGGCCATATTTAATTATGAGCTAATGATTAAGTAAACTAGCTCGGACTAGGTTTCAGCTCGGGTATAATCAATAATAATTTGATTAGTTTTGTCAGTTCGGATTAAGGTCCAAATCAGTATAATCCGGCTTCAAATCGGTATGTTAGTTTAGGTCTAAGCTCGAACTCAACATTTGTCAACCTTACTTACTTAAGAAAAATTTGCGAAGAGATAGGTACACAGGTACGAACTCGAATGAAACGCAAATAAAACGAAAATATTTATTTCATTAAAAGTGAAAAATACAATTACAAATAGCCTGACCTGGGCGAATCCACTAGAACCCGTCCCGGACGAGTACAAAATTTACTTAGGCGTAGCGGCAGAGGTGGTGGCGTCAGCTTCATCCTCGACCTGGTCCATGCCCTTCTTGACGAACTCGATCACCTCTTGAGCTTGGGACGTCAGGTAGGCTAGGAGCTTAGGAATGTCCTAGAACTCCGGCGGTGGAGCCTCCAAGATTTCGTTATAGTCATTCTTTGAGGCGGGAAAAAAGGTCTTTGTTCACTCCCAAGCTGCGACTTAGCCCCGGAAGTAGTACTCCAGCTTGGCGTACTTGGCCATCACCCCACCTTTCGTGGCCAACCAGTCCCCGGCCGCTTCACTGGACTTGAAGGCTTCTACCGCTTTCTCCCCTTGGGGCCCGACCCAGTCTACCACCTCTTGGAGCTTCTCCTCGGCTTCGCGCCTCTCTAGCTTATAGCGCTCGACGTCCTTGGCTGTGGCCTCGCGTCGAGACTTCTCTGCTTCGAGCTCCTTCTTCAGCCGGTCAATCTCCAATGCGTCCGCTTTGCGCCTCTGGGTGGCCTCCTCCCTCATGGCCTCAAGCTCCGCTCGAGCATTGATGTATCGCTGCTTGAGCTCGACGCAATGAGACTGGGCCCTGGCAAAGAAGTTGGGAGCTGAAAGGATATTGGACTCGGCCGACACAAAAGACAGCAAAATAATCAGCCAAACTAAAAGACAACCATATCAACACTGTCAAAGATGCCTCACCGTGACTATGGCCGTTCTCAAATCGAGAGAGAGCTGCTCTGCCGGGACCGTTGCTAGCTTGGGGTCACGGGCGACCTGGGTTGCCTCCATAAAATCCTTGTTGGGAGGGCTTATCTCGGTGGCCTTACCCTTCCCGGTGTACTCAACTGGAGGCCATTCTTACTGTCAGGGCGGGATGCCGAGCACTCCGAGATTGCTACCCCCGAGCTCGATCTCTTAGCCAGGGTAGACCCCGATGTCCCCTTGGAAGAGACCTCGGCATCGACCTCCCGCATTTGGCCACCGGGCCGATGCCTCTGCCCTTGAGGGACGGTGGAGCCCAAGCTGGACCAAGCCGAGACTTCACCGCTGGCCTCGGCCTTTCTCTTCATCTAGGCATAGGCGAGCTTTCTCGTATCTATCATATCTGCAACATAGTAGAGGAAAGAAGTGAGAGATAGCCGAAAGCCAACTTAAAAAGGTAACGGTAGTCAGGATAATGGGAAGGTCGGGCGCTGATCTTGCGAACTGACCCTCTGCTGAGCTGGATTCCGCGTCCTCTTCGGGCTTAGAAAGTAGGTGAGGATGATCTTTTGAGAGGTCGAGTTCTTTCCCAAATAGCTTGGACTATTAGATCATATCCCACCGGAGCACACTATCAATATCTATCAGCATTCTTAGCTCGGGTCTCAGTACCCTGACCTCGGCAAGTTCCTCGTCTGAAAGCTTGGGGTCGTCATTTACATTCTTCTTCAAAGTGGAATTCCAATCCACTCTGCACCCTGGGTTTATAGCCGGCTCCACCCAGTAATAGTCGTTGTACTGGGACTTGCTTCAATCGGCTCCAACGTAGAGGCTCCAGCTAAGTACTCATGTGGTATCTCAACCCCCTTCAACTGGTTCAACGGCTCCTCATCTTCCCTATCTCCCAAGTCTCCCAAGACGGCCAAAGGGTCCGCCTCGGTTTCTTCTTGCACTCGTCTGACCCCAATCACTTGACAATCGTCATCACTCTCCCCAGGCTCGGATCGCCGAACTGACCCTTGAGATCCATCGGTGCTGTCATCCCCTTGACCTCTATCTGAGGTGGATCCCGAGCTCGACAAACTCTCATCCCCACTGTAGGATCTCACCTCCATCGCTTGAGAATCTTCTGACTCCGACCTCCCCATCCTATTACAAATTAAAATATGTGCAGGAATATCTAAAGGGATGCGGGACGTACCTATTACTCAAGCTGCCGAAGATGATCCGACCTAGTTGGCTCCGAGCTAATTGATTCCAAGTTGGATACTCCGAGAAGATTGATTGCCGAGCTAAGAATGTCTGACCACCTTGGTTGCCAACCTAAAATTCTTAAAAGTTCGTAAGCAAAGTGTGAAATGAATCTCGGATGACAAGATCCTATTTATAGGCAATTCCTGTAACCGCTTCGGGAATCCCAAATGTCGCATCTCGTCATAACTGCCAGGTGACGTGTCAGCCATTTGAAGGGCAAGCACCGCTGACGTGGCCATCCTCTCTGCCGAGCTCAGGCACCTTCAGCTCGGGAACAACTGCCAAATCTAGATCTTACCCTCTCGACTTCGACTTGGGGGGGGAGGGATTGACGAGGGGGACCCCAAGCTAAGGTAGAATACCCATACCGAGCTGAGGGAGTCCAATCAGAGCCGAGGTCGGACTACTCAACTAGTACCCAACCTGGATGCTGATCTAACCTCACCCCGACCTCAGGAAAATCCCGACCTCAGCGCCAACTGTTCTGATAGGATATAAAGCCCTGATGGGACATAAAGATGCACCCCATTAAATGCTGTCAGGTTTGAATTTAGTATAAATAGAGTTTCACCCCTTCATTTCAAGGGTAACTCGTTATTATTGCACTCAGCTACCTTGCAAGCTCGGACATACTAATCATTCGCACGCCCGAGGAAAAAATCCGGGTCATCACCCTGCCTTTTCCTTCCTTTTCCTTGTGCAGGTTAAGTGGCTGACCTGAAAGCTCAACTCGGAGGCCAACCTAAAAGTTCAGCTCGGAGGCCAACCTGAAAGTTCAGCTCAGAGGCCAACTTGAAAGTTCAGCTTGGCAAGCGTAGTCATCCAACCTCAACTGCGAGATTCCCAACCTCGACACGACATGTTGTTTTTAATGATAACTTAATTCCATTTCGTATGAGTTGTCAATATTTGTTATTGTATGCGTTACTTTCTACTTCTACGCATCCTCTTAGTTCGCACAATTCACAGTCTGTTTCTTCTAATATCTCCACGTCTTATCTTGATCTACCATATCACTATGTGCCAGTGTTCACTATGGGTCAAACTCCCCTCTCATCTCCTCATTTGCCATAAAATTCAAATTCAGACTCTCCTTTGCAAGTTACGTGCACGTCTCTATTGTGGTCATCCTCACCAACTCCACCAACTTTATCTAAGTCAAATCCCACTTTTCAGCAAACCACTCAACTGACATGTCCTATCATCTCATGTTTCCTATAGCCTTATTCTATTCATACGCCTCATTCTCTCTCCTATTCCCACATGCGCACACAAGCTTCCACTCGCTTCCCTTCTCTATCGCTTCAACTTCATAATCTTTCTCCTCCTTCACAAGGGCCCCGTGAGTCTTCTTCTCTCTCCTTCTTACAAGACACCACTTCAGACAAAAATTGTCCTACCACCAACACTACTAATCACTTACTTTCTCTCTCTCCAATGTCGTCAGTGTCACCTTTGGACATGTCTTGTCCTAACAACACTACTTTCTCTTCTTCACACTCTCTCTCCCTGATATCATCGACGTCTCTATCTACATCATTTAATGCACCATCTCTTCCCACCACAGTACCTATACTTACTTAGGTTATCCTTACCAAGATTTGCTAAAATATAAAACTTGCTAAATTTGAAAATTTTTAGACACCCAATCTTTAAAAAACATTCTTAATGATTTAAATATACATAGAACCCACCACTTTTCACAACTTTTGAGGCAAAATGGGTAACTAAATTACATTTGGGATGCTAAATTTAGCACCCCAAATGTAAAATGAGTCTATATTTTGCCTCAAAAGTTGTAAAAAGTTGTGAGTCTCATATATATTTAAATCATTAATAATATTTTTTAGAGACTGGGTCTCTAAAAATTTTCAAATTTATCAAGTTTTACATTTTTTTCAACCTTGGTAAGGATAGCCTTATCGTGATGTATTCTTCTCTCCACTGCGTGCACACTCTTCTCCACTTTCTTGTCCATTGCTTTCTGTCGTTACGGATTCCCTTCCTTTAAATCTTGCTTATTCATCTCACCCATATCACTCTCGATCTGATTACCTTCATCCGATAGTTACTAGATCCCGTCATAATGCTCGGCAGAAAAAAACGTTTGCTGATTATGTCACGTACATTACTACTGCCCAATCTTCAAATATTCCCTCTGCTTTGGACTGTGAACCAACGTCTTATTCTATTGCATCCAAATATTCTCAAAGGCGTGAGGCCATGAGCAAGGAGTACAATGCATTGATACAAAATAATACTTAGTCATTAGTTCCCAAACCTCCGGGTGCAAACGTTATTGAGTGTAAGTGGGTGTTTAGAATTAAAAGGAAAGCTGATGGTTCAGTCGAAAGATATAAGGCTTGATTAGTGGGGAAGGGGTTCAATCAAGAAGAAAGAATCAACTATACAGAAACGTTTAGTCCAGTGGTCAAACCCATGACTATTCAAATCATTCTATTTAAAGCGGTTTCTCATCACTGGCCGGTTCGGCAGGTCGATGTCAACAATGCATTCTTGCATGGGTTGTTTTCTGAGGTTGTTTATATGTCGCAACCTCCTGGCTTCACGTATCTAGCTCTTCCAGGACATGTGTGCAAATTGCAAAAAACGATTAAAACAGGCACCACGGGCTTGGTTTTCTCAGCTTAGCATATTTCTGATACATATGGGTTTTGTTCCGTCCAAGTCTGATACATCTTTGTTTATAAGCTCTGGCAGTCATACAACAGTAATGTTGTTGATATAAGTAGATGATATTATCCTGACGGGAACAACTCTTGATGCCATACAGTCCGTCGCCAATGCTCTGCACAGTCAATTTGCATTGAAAGATCTTGGAGATTTGTCTTTCTTTCTGGGTATTCAGGTTACTCATACTACTGCAGGCTTGTTACTTACTCAACAGCGTTACGTTAATGATCTATTGGCCCAAACTAAGCTTGCTGAGGCCAAAACTATTTCCACTCCACTCGCTGCTTCACAACAACTTTCACAGCATAAGGGTGATTCGTTTCATGATCCAACCTTATATCGCAGCGTTGTTGGTGCACTTCAGTATCTTACAATCACATGGCCTGAAATTAGCTTTATTGTTAATAGAGTGTGTCAGTTCATGCATGCCCCTCGAGATCCACATTGGTCTGTCGTGAAGCGTATTCTGAGATATTTGAGAGGGACTACCTCTCATGGTTTGGTTTTTCAGCCCTCCTCTAACACAGACCTTCATGCTTACTCAGATTCCGACTGGGCTGGATGTCCTGATGACAGGCGTAGCACTCATGGGTACTGCATTTATCTGGGTTCAAATCTTGTCTCATAGTCTACGAAGAAGCAAACAACCACGTCGCGTTCTAGTACAGAGACGGAATATAGTGCCATTGCTTTTGCGACTGCTGAACTATGTTGGATACAGTTTTTATTAGGTGAGTTGCATCTGGTGCCTCCTATTCCACCAATCCTTTGGTATGATAACATTGGCACTACTTATTTGACGGCTAATCCAGTATTCCATGCGAGAACGAAGCACATTGAAGTGGATGTTCATTTTGTGCGTGAAAAGTGACCAGTGGTGCATTGTCTATTCGGTTCGTCTCTATTGTTGACCAGCTAGCAGATGTTATGACTAATCCTCTAGCTCGACTGTGGTTCACTACTTTGTGAAACAAGCTTGCTGTCTTCGACCTAGCTTTGCTTGAGGGGGCGTGATAACGATAGACAATAGTTTAAAATTTAAAATCTCATCTTTATTGATTTTGATTTATCTATTTGTTACGTTTTACTGCTCACTGTTGTATAAATATTGGTTGTACATGTGCAAATGATAGATTGAAATACAACACATTTTTCTTCTAATTGTACTCTTTCAAGTTTACTTTCAAAGATATTGCATACCCCAAAACTCTATATCGGAACCTCTCACACCTAAAGCGAGAATCATACCATTAGACCAATGACCAGTGGTACGACTATTAATTTTTTCCCAAAAACATATTCAGTTTGGTAGGATGACCGGTCTTGTCTTTAGTACGTGCACATGCATATTCAAAGTGGATGAAAATTTGACAGAGGGGGGAGGATTGTTGTGTAATTTTAGGGAAAAAAAATAGATGAAATTATGAGGTAATTACGGTGTCACAGAAGATGATCAAATCGCATAGGATGTGTAATTTACCTAATTTAAAATCCGGGGTTTGGTCCTCCTTTCGATTCTACCAAATGCCATTAACAAGTGATCCTAGCAATTACTTATTACTGCATTCATCCATAGCTTGATTTAAAACATCAATTCAAAATTTTTCGTACAAAAACTGTGAAAGATTTGTAGCATAAGGTAATTAGCTTTTCATCTTTTATAGTTCTCATATTTTTCATGTATTAGATAGCATATTTCTTTTATGTTATGGTGAATTTGGGACATCACAATTATAGTTAGGTCTTTATACACATGCATAGAGTTCAATCTTGAACCAAAAGTTTAACTTATTTTATAAATTTGTTAACTTATTCCCAAGCCGCTTCACACGAACTTTATCCATCTTCATTATCACTATCTAATAGTTTACCCATGCTTCTGTGCGATTTTTAATTCGGAATTTTTCATGATAGCATTTTCAAATAACATTCTCGAATACTAGTTAACTTATTCCTTTAATTCATCAACAGCCTCCTACGGTGGAGGAAGATGATGTGGTCGGCTTTGATGAAGAGGCGAAAACTGTAATTGAACGTCTCAATGGAAAAAATCTGGATCTGGACATCATCACAATCATTGGAATGCCTGGTCTTGGAAAGACAACATTAGCTAGAAAGATCTACAATGATCCAACAATTGAATATGAATTCTTCACTCGTGCATGGGTTTTTGTTTCTCAAACATATAGTAGAAAGGAGATTTTTCTCTCGATTTTGCATATTTTCACTCAGACAACAGATTTTTTGCATGAGTCTGATGAATTCATAGCTGCAAAACTATGTGAACATTTGAAGGAAGGGAAATACTTGATTGTGATGGACGATGTGTGGACCAAAGAGGCTTGGGAAGATCTCAAAATTGCTTTTCCCAAAAACAACAAGGGTAGTCGAATCTTGATCACTAGTCGACACAACCAGGTGGCTGACAATGCCACTCCTACCAAAGGGCCTCATAATTTGAGATTTCTTACCACAGATGAAAGTTGGGTGTTACTGGAGAAGAAGGTTTTTGGTAGGGAAAAATGCCCTCCAGGTGAACTACAGAGTCTTGGAGAACTGATAGCTGCTAGATGTGAAGGACTACCATTTTCAATAGTGGTGATTGCTGGTATTCTTTTGAATAATCGCAAGTCAAGTGACTGGTGGGACCAAGTGGCTCAAGATGTTGGTTCGTTCATCATTAAAGACGAAGAAAAATTATTAGCATTGAGTTACAATCACTTGCCATATCACTTGAAATCATGCTTTGTCTACCTAGGGGTCTTTCCTGAAGACTATGAGATCCCCGTTTGGAAATTGATTCGCCTTTGGATTGCAGAAGGATTTGTAGAACAAAATGGGTGGCAACAAAGCTTGGAGGATATAGCAAGGCTTGGGTGGAGGATCTTGTCAATAGGAACTTATTGATGATAGCGGAAAGAAGTTCTAACGGTCAAATCAAAACATGTCGTGTTCACGACATATTACATGATTTCTGCGAAAAGGAAGCTCAAAAGCAAAAGCTATATCAAGAGATAAAAGGTTCGAATAAGGTAACTCTTGACAAATATCGTCGTATTTGTATTCATTCAGGTTTGGAGAATTATATTTCTTCGAAGCCTACCGGTGAATATATCCGCTCATTCCTCTGTTTCACCTTGGACGAATTTGTCTTGCCTAGAGAACACATATCGACAATCCCTGAAGGCTTCGAATTGTTGAGAGTGTTGGAAATTAGATCCATCACTTTCGATATATTTCCCAATGACCTACTTCAACTGGTTCTTTTAAGGTACGTTGCTCTCTCATTTACCGATAGAGTCAGAACTGTCCCAACAATAATCTCCAGTCTATGGAACATGCAAACAATGATAATTCTAACGAGATCACGTACGCTTGAACTAAGAGGAGACATGTGGAAGATGTATCAACTAAGACATCTACACACAAATGCATCAGCCCAATTGCCTCCCCCTCCATCTAACTCACCAGAAAGTACTGGCGAAAACGTGCAAAGCCTTTCTAGGATATCACCTGAGAGTTGCACTAAACAGGTTTTTGCAAGAACTCCTAATATAAGAAAATTGGGAGTTCGTGGAAAAATAACTGTACTTTTTGATAAATTTTTCGACAATGTTGGAGAATTAAAGTACCTTACAAATTTGAAACTTTTCAATGATGTCTACCCTGATCCACCTTCTACAAGCAGAGTACCGAGCCTTCCCCCAGCAGACAAGTTCCCAACAAACTTGCAGAAACCGACTTTATCAGAAACCTCGCTTGACTGGGAGGACATGGAAATACTAGGAAATTTGGAAAATCTTGAGGTGCTCAAGTTGAAAGATAATGCATTCAAAGGGACGACGTGGGAACCAAAAAATGGCTTTAAATCTCTCAAATTCTTGCATATTGGGACGACAGATTTGGTGAATTGGAGAGCTTCAAAGGATCACTTCCCAAGTCTTGTACGTCTTGTTCTTCAACACTGTGATAGGCTTGGCGCAGTCCCATTTGCCTTGGCGGATGTAGATAGCTTCCAGGATCTGGAACTCCACCGTACAAGCAAGAGTGCTGCAGCTTCAGCAAGGAAAATTAAGGAAAGAAAAATGATAAAGGAAGGCCAAGCCACCAAAACCAATGGTGGGTTTAAGCTCAATATCTATCCTCCAGATAGCTAATTGCGACCTTAACTTCAAGCTCCAGCACTTCTACCTCAACAAGTTACAGTTTGTTTCCTTTGTCTCATCCCGTTTGAGTTTGTCTTCTATGCATCCATGGAGTGTGGTACTTTTCATTTGAAATAAGCATGGCTTTGACTTCCTCGGTTGAATATTGGCCAGCAATGTCATAAAACTCTGTTTGCCGCAGTAGTTTCGGTTTCTTTCCAATGTTGCGAGTTTTGTGTGGACTGTCTCTGTATTGCATCAGTTTGTAATAAACAAGTGCTGGAATTCTTTTCTTTTTTAGTGTCCTAAAAATTTCCATCTATAAATGTGGCATTGCATTTGCTGATTCAGCGAACATTTCGTCACTTTATGTTACGAGGCATATTTATGCAGCCCAGCATCGTAATTCTTGCCAGAATTAGAAATAGTCTGTCAATGTAGCAAGAAAAGAATTCAGCAAACAATACTGAAATAGACAAGTAAACAGATAAATTGTAAGAAGCTGCAAAACATCTATAAGGTTCTGTTATTTTGCTATTTCCAATTACAGCAAGAAACTTATCGTTGTAACTCGAGATAGAATACATCTCCAATAGTGTTGGCTTTTTGGAGTGATTTTATATAGGAGTTAGGCTTTGAAGTATCCGAAAGCCTAAGTAATTGGTCTTCTCATCATCATCATTATTATTATTAAGTTATCGTTGTTGTTGTTGTTATTCTTCTTATTGTTATTGTTGTTATTATTATTATTATTATTATTATTATTATTATTATTATTATTATTGTTGTTGTTGTTGTTGTTGTTGTTGTTGTTGTTATTATTATTATTATTGTTATTCTTACTATTATTGTTGTAATTATTATTATTATTATTATTATTATTATTATTGTTGTTGTTATTTTTATTATTGTTATTGTTGATATTATTATTATTAGGATAAATAGCGCATTACCCCCTGTGTTTGTTAAAAATACACAATACTCATCTGTGTTTTAAAAATTAACTAATTACCCCCCTATGTTTTGCTAAAAGTGCATAATACTCCCCTGTGTTTTAAAAATTAGCTGATAAGCCCCTTGTGATTTGCTAAAAGTAGCTGATTACCCCCCTTGTGTTTTATAAAAATAACTGATTGCCTTCTTATATTTTCTAACAAAAGCGCTAATTTTTAAAAAACACAAGAAGATAATTAGCTACTTTTATAAAATACAGGGGAGTAATCAGCTAATTTTTAAAACATAAGGAGGTAATCAGCTACTTTTAACAAATCATAAGGGGGGTAATCAACTAATTTTTAAAACACAAAAGAGTATTGTACATTTTTAGCAAAATATAAAAGGGTAATATACTATTTACCCTTATTATTATTATTATTATTATTACTATTATCATTATTATTATTATTTATTTTAGTTTTTAGCTTTTTTTCCCAGTTTCTGGGCCCAAATATCTCTTTTTTTGGGCTATCAAGACCAAGGATCGTTCGACACTGATACCATTTGTTGGCTTTTCAGAATAATTTTATAGGAGTTGGGTTTTGAAGTATCCAAAATTTTAAGCATAAGCAATTGGTCTTCTCTATCCGACTCTATATAAACCACTTTCTTCTTTCTAGTGTTTGCATGTGGGACATTTTTCTCCCACAAGCTCACATGTGCTCTAATAAATAGTGCATTGCATTGCCAATGACTTTAAGAAAGTGACACTGTCCCTTATCGGGTAAAACTTACAGTTCCTCCCTTTCCCTTTTGCTTTTCGGGTAAAAACTTACAGTTGCTTGTATTTTATTGAAAATGCACGTTACCTTCCTGTTTTTCAGAAGTTAATTAAGTGATAATGTCTTTGATAAGTGACACTTGACATGGTTTCCTTCTGCTAGATTTCTTTCATTACCTCTTGTTAAATGCATATCACTTCAAAAAGCACTTAAGGAGACCTCCATGTTGCATCAATTGGCATGCTTATAACGAGATTAAATGCTTCGTCCAACAGACTCTATATACACGGCCGAGAAAAACAAGCAAGGCACGAATAATTCTTTTATGTAGCACCAGCAACATAGTAGCTGCATTGCAATGGACATCACCATTTGTGAACGTAATCGCAGAAACTATCAAAATCAGCATTACTTAGATGGGTTCTAGAAATAGAAAGTCCTGTAGGGAGAAATGAAGAAATGGAATATGAAAGAGAATACAAAGATTTAAGGGTATCAGATTTTATTTATTTGTATTCTATCTGATAACACCACAGTCACATTGGTGACTCCACCAGGCCAGATCACTACCACCACCATCTTTTTAACATTGTCGACGATCCCCTGCATTCGATGCTGAAACAAAGGATCGCCAAACACTGTGATTAGTTAATCACCCAACAATATGAAAACCACATCTCAGATAGAGACCTTTATAGCTTACAGGAGGTGTAGCATATTGAGCAGACTTTGCTCCCCCGAAAGCTTTAACCTCAAGAGTAGCTAGTCAGATTGGACATAGGTTCTGTCGAATTTCTAATAAGTCCAACTTGCGTGGTGAAATTGTGTTTTTGGTATCCATTGACTACTTTCCTAACAGTTGAGACACAAATGTTTGAATCTTATGGGTACAGTTAGATAGGGGTGGGGTTGGGGTTGGGGTGGATAATATTGCAACCACTCAAATTCCCCTGTAGACTAAAAAATACACTACAAAAAAAACGCATTTTTGCGACAGGTTGTCGCTATTTTGTCACCAACTTGGCGACGGTTTAGAGACGGTGTAAGATGTCGCAACTTTAGTGACAATTTAGTGACCATTTTGTTACGTTTTAGAGACGACCTACATATGCCGTCCCCATGTCGTCGCCAATTGGCGACAATTTGGTGACGACATCGTATGCGGTCTCCAAAAGTGACTATATGGTGACTAATTGGTGACAGCTAATAACATGTTGTCTCCATACCGTCCCCATGCCGTCGCCAATTGGCGAGAAGGTGACAACATCATATGCGGTCTCCAAAAGTGACCATATGGTGACAACTTGGTGACAGATAATAACATGTTGTCTCTATGCCGTCCCCAAGTGGCTCATTGTTCGAGATGATCCACAAAACAAGTCAGGATTTAGTCACCCTGTCGTTGCCAAAAATTTATAATTTTATATTGATGAATTATTTTAATGTAATAATTACACATATAAGTAGTGACTACTAATTTTCCGTCTTATAATGTCATGAATTGGCGTCTACATAAGTAAGTCATCCACATTTGAGGCTTTGATTGTAACGATAAGTTATTCATCATTACTTACAAAACAAAATATGTCTTTTATTATTATAAATAAAACATATTTATAATCTTCGAAAAGTTAATGGGACGCATTATTGTCTCCGTGAAGAACAATTTATATATATGGTTAATATTTAACGTAATGCACCACTATTTCTATTATTTCTTCTAAATCAACAAAACGATTAAATAGGAAACAACTTAAGATTTTTTATTATAAGACTTAAATCATTACAAACATAAACTTAATTTTACATTCATAATTAATAAAGGATTACATATAATCATTTATTAATACAGCAACAAAACGACAAAATAGGAAACATAATTAACATGTTACAAATTATATGCTCGAAATACATAAACACACCAACTTAATACCTAACATAGTACATCGTGATCACTAAAACATAACAACCATACACTACACATCATGCAGAACAACGCAATAACATTGTTACGGATTGTAACAAATAGTACTAATGCCGATGTTTCCAATATGATAAAAAAATATAAATATTATTTAAATACGTTTGGGCAATAGATCCGTAGCATGTCGTCTTGAACTTTTTGGACTACTTGGGCATTAGATATGTATCCGTCGTATTTTGGCGGAGCATTTAGATCAAGTTGGGGTTTAACGTATTTGCTGTAATTTGGATACGATTTCATCGTATCCACCTCTTCATCTTTTGTTGGTCTTGGAAAAGAAACTGAGTGGTGTTGTTGATCCTTGCTCATCCTTGAAACAATTTAACTCCAATCTATTTTTTTTGAAAATTCTAGACGGTGTGAGAATGCACAATTTCAACTGCTATATATAGCAAACAAGTATTTGATTTATGTAGAGACAACTTGATGACAGTAGCGAGACACCCCAGCATTTTATAATATGGTGATGTATGCACGAATGTTTCGCAGTCACGTGGCTGCGTACCATTCATCTTCCATGGGTCAAATTATTTGGGACCTTGCGTGCACGCTAATTTCGACAATGAAAAGTTGTCGACTCCATCTACCTTGTAAACCGGGGCCATGCCAATTCAATTTCCTGATGCCCCTTGGTATAGTACACCATGTTCTTATCCTACGCATGATTCGCGGTCACGTGGCTGCGTACCATTCGTATGCAATTGGTCAAATAATAAGGGACATGGCGTGCACGATATTTTCGATGTTGAAAAGTTACTGAATCCATCTACCTTACGAACGGGGGCCCTGCCAATTCAATTTCCGTATGTCGTGTGGCAGAGTTCACTATGTCCCTATCGTATGTATGATTCGCGACCACGTGGCTGCGTACCATTCGTCTTCCATAGGTCAAATAATTGGGGACATGACGTTCCCAATTACTACATAATGACGTAAAAGCATTTGAATTATTAATGAATTACCTTCATCTACTTTATATTTTACAATTTTTTTATAAATATTTGTTTTAAAAAAAATTTAATTACTAATTCAACAACATATTTGTTTGATAAATTGAGATACACAATTGAAATTAAATATGAATATTAACATTTATTTTATAATTTATACCAATATATTATAAACTATCAAATATTAAATCATTATAACTAAAATTGAAAGACAAGGAAAATTAAACAATTGGCGATGGCTTAATCCATCTCTAGAAATTGTAGACGGCCTAGGCCGTCTATATTTTGGAAACGGTCGGGCCGTCTCCATAATGGAGAGCCCGGTCTCCATTTAGGAGAAGGCCCACGACGTCTCCTCAATGGATATCGGAATTGGACCAGGCCAGTCTCCATTTTGGAGACGGCCTGGTCCGTCTCCATTTTGGAGACGGCCTAAGCCGTCTCCAAAATGGAGAGCCCGATCTCCATTGAGGAAACGGCCCACGCCGTCTCCTCAATGGAGACTGGACTGGACCAGGCCAGTCTCCAAAATGGAGACGGCCTAAGCCGTCTCCAAAATGGAGAGCCCGGCCCCCATTGAGGAGCCGGCCCCCGCCGCCCCCTCAATGGAGACTGGACTGGACCAGGCCAGTCTCCAAAATGGAGACGGCCTGGTCCGTCTCCATTGAGGAGACGGCCCACGCCGTCTCCTCAATGGAGATTGGACTGGACCAGGCCAGTCTCCATTTTGGAGACGGCCTGGTCCGTCTCCATTTTGGAGACGGCCTAAGCCGTCTCCAAAATGGAGAGCCCGGTCTCCATTGAGGAGACGGCCCACGCCGTCTCCTCAATGGAGACTGGACTGGACCAGGCCAGTCTCCATTTTGGAGACGGCCTGGTCCGTCTCCATTTTGGAGACGGCCTAAGCCGTCTCCAAAATGGAGAGCCCGGTCTCCATTGAGGAGACGGCCCACGCCGTCTCCTCAATGGAGACTGGAATTGGACCAGGCCAGTCTCCATTTTGGAGACGGCCTGGTCCGTCTCCATTTTGGAGACGGCCTAAGCCGTCTCCAAAATGGAGAGCCCGGTCTCCATTTTGGAGACGGCCAAGGCCGTCTCCTATTGGAGACCCTTGGGAGACGGCCTGGTCCGTGGAGACGGACCAGCCCGTCTCTATGGGGACCCGTCAAATCGGGTCCCCAAACTTTGGTGACGGCCCAGTTAGTCACTGGGCCGTCACCATGGGGAACAGCTGGTTCCCATATAAATCCATCTTACAGAGGGCAGCGCGCTGCTGCCCTCTTTTAATTCAAAAAAAAAAAAAAAAACAGAAGCCCCCCACCCCCAGCGAAAAAAAAAACTTAGCAACACCCCCCTCCCCCCCTCCCTCACCCCCCCACCCCCCTCGTGTCCCCTACCTCATACCACCCCTACCCCCATCCCCACCCCTCAACACCCTCTCTTACCTTGACGATTAGGTAAAATCCGAAAATATACTCCCTATTTTTTTCTTTTGCAATGTATGTATATATGCATATATATATATGTACTATATGTATATGTATGTATATATATGTGTATATAAACATTTATATAATGTGTTTTATTATTTTGTTATATATATAATTTTATTTATGTATTTTTTTTTGTATAATTTTCTGTTTTTTTCCTAGTTTTATAATTTCTTTTTTTATTTTTCGGTTTTTTTCTTTGTTTTATATAATAAAATTGTTTTTTAATTAACCAAAAATTTGGTTGAGCAATATTTGCTTAATATATTTCTGATTTTTTTTTTTTCGGATTTATTTTATTTAATTTTTTTTTTCCAAAAATACATAGTGTTAATGTAATAAATATTTTTTGATTATACATTTATTTTTTTTATTAATACAATGTGTTTGACTTTATTTTGCAAGGTGTGGGGCTTTAGATATTTGGATGTGACTTATCTAGTTTCAATCGGCTCAGGTGAGTTTGATGATTGTACGAGTTGGAAGTTTTAAAATAAATTTATTAGTAAATGTAAACCCGTTTAATTAAATTAAAGTTATTGTGATTATTTGTTATGTATTTGATTTTGTATATTATGATAATTTAGTTGAAAGTGTATGGTGAATATGATGTTTGTGTAAATGGATGAATTGGTATTTTGATGTTGGTTGAGAATTAAATTTTTGCAGTTGTATTAAGATGTTTAAGTAAAGTTAAGTTAATTCGAGTGAGAAATTTAAGGTGATTAACAAGTAAGAATACCGATTTCATCTTCTGTGTGTGTCTTGACAATTAAGTCAGTTAAATTAGGTTAGACGGTTTCCATGATAGTATGATATGTTGACTAATTAAATAAGTACTTAAATTTAAGATAATAGACTAAGTAATTAAATAAGTTAGCTTAATAAACTTAGATAATTAATAAGTAATAAATATATATAATTTAATTTCATAAGTTTAGCAAGACAAATTAATATGTTATGTTAACACACTCAGATAAGTAAGATAAGTAGTTTAGTATGTAAGAAGTATAGGTTAAGTAATTCATTTTGATGTTGTTTCACTTAAGAAGTATAAGCCTTGCATGTATATATGCTGCTTTAAGAATTGTATTTTGAATTTATATATTGTATGGCTTGTTAGGTCGTAGTACGTGTTGTAATTACTCTAATTATATACTATGTGTTTTGATTTTCTTCAATGCTTGGTTTTGTTAATGAATGTTTGATGGTGGACTTTAAATACAATAAAGTAACATAGATTATATTAGAGTGGTAAGATAAGTATGAAAAATCTCAAATTTAGTCCATATTGTTTGCAATCTCAAATAATAGGGGCGACATATTTACTTTTTGAATTATATGTTGTGACTAAAATGAGACATTTTAAACAATAGAAGAAAATTAAAATTTTGGTTAAACCATAGGTACTTAAGCTAAGTTAGGAAGTTAGCTTAAGAAGTAAGTAGTTAATTTGTTGCAATTAAGATCTTTATCTACATAGATCTTGGTGAAATAAACTAATTTACATATATTAAGCATAAATGCATTTATTACACATAATGTTACATAGAAAAAGGTCCGTGTAACTATTATGGTCCCAATATTATGCTCTAAATGTAACGAAACATCAATAAGTCATTTATTTAATATGTTATATATTACATAGGAAATTTTGTTCGATATGGATACAAGTCGTGAATGGATGTATCATCGTCACGATCCTGACGAGCATCTTAACGAGGCATTTGTTATTGGTGTACACGAATTCGTAGATTTCGCACGTGGCTAAAGATATTACATGGATGGTGAAAAAATAAGATGCCCGTGTGCCAAATGCAAAAATCGCAGTTTTGAAAAATCCGATGAGGTCATATTTCATCTTTACAGGAAAGGTTTCATGGTAAACTACTATAAATGGACTGAACACAGGGAAGACATGTCAAATAATTGTAATATACGTACGTCTAATTTTCAAAATAATGATTACAACGAGATGGTAGAAGAAAGAAATAACTATAGGACAATGGTATTTGACGCTGTTGGTCCAGAATGGTATGGTGATGAAAACTTTTATACAGAAGATCCTAACATTGAAGCACAACAGTTTTTTCAGTTGTTGAAGGCTGCTGATTTACCACTATATGAAGGTTGTGAAAACTTAACGCAGTTATCTGCTGTGTCTCGTTACATGAATGTCAAGGCCGAGCATAACATGAGCGAACTATGCTTTAACACAATGATTGAAACAGTTAGGGATTCGTTGCCGAATACGCATACGATGCCTGAAAACTTTTACAGGTGTAAGCAATTAATTAGACCCTTGGGACTAGGATATGTGAAGATTGATGTTTGTGTAAACGGTTGTACCTTATTCTACAATGACAGAAAACACCTAGATTGTTGTCCGCGTTGTCATCACCGACGTTTCAAACCAACAACACGTGGTTCAAAACGGAGTAAGTTGAAACCATATAAACAATTACGGTTTTTCCCATTGACTCCAAGGTTGAAGAGGCTATACATGTCAAAGGTGACAGCTGAGCACATGCAGTGGCACAAGAATCACCAGGTTGAGGAAGGAAAAATTTGTCATCCCTCAGACGCTGAGGGATGGAAATATTTCGATAGTGTATATCCTGAATTTGCATGTGAACCCAGAAATGTTCGGCTTGGTTTGTGTGCAGATGGTTTTAATCCGTTCAGTTCAAATGCGAAACCTTATTCTTGTTGGCCGGTCATTTTAACACCATACAATTTGCCACCGTGGATGTGCATGAAAGATCCTTTCATGTTTTTAACCCTGCTTATCCCAGGTCCCAAGAATCCTGGGAAGAATATTGATGTGTACCTAGAGCCTTTAATGAATTGCACAATTTATGATTCGAAGGTGCACCTTGTTATGATGTTGCCACAAACAAAAATTTTATGTTAAGGGTTGTTTTGATGTGGACAATAAATGCTTTCCCAGCATATGGTATGTTGTCTGGATGGAGCACACATGGAAAGCTGTCATGCCCGTATTGTATGGATAAGTCTAAAGCATTTCGATTACCAGCAGGTAGAAAAAATTCGTTCTTTGATTGTCATCGTCAGTTCTTACCATTGAATAGTGCATTAAGGCGTGACAAAAAGAATTTTATCAAAGGTAGAGTTGAAACTGATCCACCACCGCCAAGATTAGATGGTATGCAGTTGTGGGAACTAGTGAAAGATTACCCGAACATAAACGACATGAGAGAAAGCAAACTATCCGGTTTTGGGGATTGGCACAATTGGACGAAGAGAAGTATTTTCTGGGACTTGCCTTATTGGAAGACACATCTTGTCAGACACAATTTGGATGTGATGCATATTGAAAAAAATGTGTTTGATAATGTTTTCAACACGGTGATGGCGGTCAAGGGTAAGACAAAAGACAACCTCAAAGCTAGAGTTGATGTATCAACCTTTTGTGATCGTCCGGAATTATGCGGTGAGCATGAACTGAAGATGGGTGTTTACACACTTCCTATTGATAAAAGGAAATCATTGCTTGAATGGGTTAGAGACCTACAACTCCCTGATGGATATGCTTCCAATTTATCTCGATGTGTGGACATGAAAGAATTGAAGATGTCACACATGAAGAGTCACGATTGTCATGTATTTATGGAGAGATTGCTTCCGATTGCTTTACGTGAGCTACTACCGAAACATGTTTGGCAAGTTTTTGCCTAACTAAGTTTATTCTTTACCAATCTATGTTGCACAACTCTTCAAATGACCGATTTGGAAAGGATGCAAGAAAATATTGTCGTCACACTTTGCAATTTGGAGAAGATGTTACCCCCTAGTTTCTTCGATTCGATGGAGCATTTGACAATTCACTTGGTATATGAAGCCATTTGTGGTGGTCCGGTACAATATCGCTGGATGTATCCGTTCGAGAGGTTTTTGCAAAGATTGAAACGGAAAGTTAAGAATAAAGCACACGTTGAAGGATCAATTTGTGAAGCTTATCACATTCTGGAGACATCAACATTTTGTTCTTATTATTTTGAACCACACGTGGGTACTAGAACAAGAAGTATTCCGCGGAATAACCAATACAACGAGGTGACATACCCTGATGGTTGTTTATCTATATTTACTTACCCGGGATGTCCAATTGGGAAGGAAACAGAACGAAACTTAAATGATCAAGAACTGCATGCGGCACACATTTATGTTTTGACCAATTGCCGAGAAGTTTCCCCCTATATCTGGTACGAATAAGTATATTATTTGAAAATTGGAACTCACTGTTCCTCATACACTTAACTACATGATTTAGCCGACAAATTTTTTTTTTTTCCACAGCATGTTTGAGGAATATCTTCGCCAAAACTATCCCGAATTGTGTTCGACGAAAATTCAATATGAAGTGTACAATAATTTTCCGATGTGGTTATATCACCATGTAAGTATATGTTAAGAAGTGTAATTGTTGGTAAATTAACGAGTTCATTTAACTTTGCATAATCACCTTATTATGCGATTTGCAGTTGATAGGCACTAATGGCATTGATGATCGTGTAAAATGTCTTTCAATGTGGCCTAGTAGACGGGTTCGCAGTTGGTCAAGATACTTGGTCAACGGTTATCGGTTTCATACATTAAATTTTGGGAAGATAAAATCAACATACAATAGTGGAGTGTTTGTTAAAGGGATAAATGATAGTAATACTGAGGATGTTGGATACTATGGAGTTTTGAACGACATTATTGAACTTGAATATCATAATCCAACATTGCAATATACAAGGGTCGTTCTTTTCAAGTGTGACTGGTATGATTCCACAAAGGACAGAGGGGTGAAGCATCATCTGAAGACTGGACAAATTGAAGTGAACGTTAAGAGAAAGTATCAAAAATATGAACCGTTTGTTTTGGCTGAACAAGCACAACAAGTGTACTACTGTAAATACCCAGGAGCGAAAAGGGATCGAATGGATTGGTGGGCTGTGGTTAAAATCCGTCCAAGAAATTTGTATGACCTATCAAGACAACAGAGTGTAGGAGAAGAAGAAATAGCTTTTCAGTCAGATGACATGAATGTGGCCGAAGTAGAGCCGACTGATGCTAGTTTACCTCCACTTTGTCATGCATCGGGTGACAACATAGAAATATCATACGAAGATATTAATGATTTACATGCTCAACATGATGCTCAAGAAGAGGACGAGGAGATTGACGAAGAAGAAGAAGATTATGATGATGATGATGATGATAATTCAGAAGACGAAGATGAAGAAGATGATGATGATGATGATGATGATGATGATGATGATGACGGTGATGATAATGACATTCATGATGACGACGAAGATGATACTTAGTTTGGAAAAAAAATGTAACAATCATGTTGATATATTCAACTTTTTTACGGATGACATTTAAAAATTATAATTCAATTAACGGAACATGTGTATGTGTGTATTAATGTGTGTAGCACTGACAGTTAATTCCTTAAGTGTATTTGTAGGGGAACAGAGATGGCTGCAAGCAAAGATAACTCTTCAGGAGGAATTAGACAATTCCTCAGGACGGGGATAGGTCGTGGAAGTACAGGTCGTGGGCGTACATCCAATACGTCCACTGGTGGATATCAATCGATTGGTCGTGGGTCGACAAGAGCACCGAACTCAGTAGGTCGGGGGTCGACAGGAGCACCGCATTCAGTTGGTCATGGGTCCATAGGAGCACCGCAATCGGTTGGTCATGGGTCTTCTGTCGGTCAGCCGTCGACCGGTCGTGGCTCATCGTCATCATCAGTAGGATTGGAGCACGGGATTCCACACAGTTCGTATCCCTCACAACAAAGGGTACATACTCATACTAGCACGTTTGGAGGGCCCATTGACGCTGCATCAGGCCAGGTGCCTTTGCACGTTCCATTACCACCACATGAGAGGTCTACACCTTCAACTTCATCGTCCGGTTTAAGACAAGGTTTAGAGGATTTACACGTAAACGTTGATGGCGCGAATGCGCCCGACCCTATGGCTCAATCCACACCGTTTCCTGAACAACCTGAGTCATCTACAGCAGCTCAAGAACGACCTGCTGGGATAGAGCCATGGCAATATTATGGGTTCTCGTCGCACGATGCCTACGTCGCGTGGCAAGTTGACAGATGGACACATTTGACAATTGACGGTGGTGGGTAAGTATTTGATTTTGTAATTTTTTCCATGGTTAACCCTATCCCAATACTCCTCCTATGTTATGGCTATTTAATATCCTATTTATTTGTTTTCTTCATGTGTAGTTGGACACCGTACGCAGCAACAAGAGAAGTCACTAGAGCAATGAACGCCGGGTATTCTCAGCCTTGGGGGAGTTGGACTGAGGTCCCCGATGATGTTAGGGATAGGTGGTTCGCTAATTTTCAGGTATGATAAATAAGTGTTTATATATTTTATGTAATGATATTTGTTATAATCAATGGGTTGAATACTGTTAAAATAATATGTTATATGCTTTAATTTATGGCTGCAGAGGGTCTATAAGTGGTACCCAAGTGAGGAAGCAGCGCTTCGCCGAATGTTTGATTCGAAAGCTGGATCTCGTATACGTGACCTCCTTAATAAAGGACGGACACGTAATAAGAAGCCGAGGTGGGTGGGCGATGGCGCGTGGGATCAGTTAAAAGAAAAGTGGGAAACCCCTGAATGGCAGGCAATTTCACAGCGAAATTCGAATAACCGACTGCATTGGCCATCTCCACATCATTTAGGACCTATCCCCTATGAAGAGGCTGCAAGGAGATTGGTATGTAATGAACAAAATGTCGTAATTATATTGAATTATATAACATATCATAAATGCTTTTGAAGTTATGTTTTCCTTTTTAAAAAATTTGTAGGCAGAAGAACGGGGGGCACCAGTGACTAGGGCTGATGTATTTGCAAGGGCTCATCGCAAGGGACCAGACGGTCCATTCACAGACCCTAGGGCAGAACAGACCATGGTATGTGCAAGTTAATGCTAATAGGAAAAAAATTAGGGATATATATATATATATATATATATATATATATATATATATATATATATATATATATATTTACCAACGAAATGTCTAAAATGATTAAGTCAGATGCTCTGTCGTACAGGCTGATTATGAGGAATTGGTGCAGCAGGCAACTGTTTCTTCGGAGTCCGATTCAGCAGCGACACCGATAGACTATGATGCACTCTTCCTGCAGGTTGTGGGCAAACCAAACCGAGGGCGCATATATGGGGTCGGGTCAACTGGTTCAGTGTCTTCTGCACATCACAACCCACTAGGCAGACGCCAGATCACAGAGATAGAGATACATCAGGCTGTTGCTCGGGCGACGACAACATTGAATGATAAGCTCGATCTACACATCTCAGAGAATGAGGAATTGCGTAAAGCGCAACAAGAACACACTGAGCGGATTGAACGACTTCAAGAAGAACACAATGCTGAACTTCGAGAACTGCGTGCACAGATCGCACTGCTGACAAAGATGATGATGAAGCCACCTGCTCATCAGGATCCGCCTCAACCCGATGATGGAAATGAAGAATAGTTTCATGTTTTTTTGTTATGTTAATATGTGCAACGAGTGTGTTAAATTATGTTTATGATTTGTTTACTTTATTAATGGTGTGGTACAATATAGTTTTCAATATAAATTAAATATAATTTATATTATATGAATGTGTATTATATCTTCATTTAATAATCAAATAATTAATAAAAACTGGAGATTTAAAGGTTTTAGTTAAAAAACAAAAAATTAAATTAAATTTCGAGAGTTGCTATTTTGGCGACGGCTTCGAGACGGAATGTAGAGTTTATGTTATGGAGTGTGGAGAAACTATATTTTGGCAACTATTTGGAGACGGATTAGAGACACTATTTTTTGGAGACGACGTGGCGACGGATTGGAGATACTATTTTTTGGAGACGACGTGGAGACGGAATGGAGACACTATTTTTTGGAGACGACGTGGAGACGGAATGACGACACAATTTTTGGAGACGACGTCTAGACGGATGAGAGACGACACTAGTTTTGGGAGACGACGTGAAGACGGAATGGCGACACAATTTTTTGGAGACGCCGTCGAGACGGATGGGAGACGACACTAGTTTTTGGAGACGACATGGAGACGGAATGGAGACACTATTTTTTGGAGACGGGATGGAGATGGAGTGGAGACAAGGAGCTTTTGGCAACGGTGTGGAGATGATATTTTTGGGACACGATTCGGAGACGAATATGGAGACGACTAAAATGCCGTCGCCAAATTCGACGATATGGCGACGGGGAGATAACTTGGCGATGCTACTTTTGGCGACAACCAATATTTATCTCTACGCCGTTGCCAGCCATCGCCAATATCAATTTGGCGACGGCATGGAGACAACTTTGGTGGTCGCCTAAAGCCGTTTTTTTTGTAGTGATAGGACAAAGGTCTTCCATTCTTTCTTCTCTGAGCTCATGTAACGGTTGGGCACCCTTAGAAGAAGTGGAACCCCTACTCAGCCCATTGACCTAGCCATCAATCCTGTAAATTGCGTAATCGAAGTCCAAAATTATAGGGATTCGTTAGGTAGGATTCTACCAATTTAGAAAAACAAAATAAAAGCTAATAAACACTCACCTATGAGGACGACAATGTTTTCGTCATAAAGCTTCTTTTCTATCTTTGAGAGCCGACTGATAGGAGCCACCAGTTTACACCTGTGTTGAAAATGGCGAGAGGAGAGGAAAGAGGCAGTGAGCAAGCAGTTTATATGTGTTAGAAATTTCACATGGTAAATTAAAAAGTAAAGGCATTTATTTTTTTTACATAAAAAAATTAGGTCAATAATGAGCTATTAATAATTAAGTGTGCTCAATCCTTAATATCTTAAGTTTTTGGGTCAATAGTGAGTTCTACACGTGTATTAAGATCCATCTCTTCTAGGATTCTTTGGGCTAGTCTAGTGGCGGAGCCAACCACCCGAGATTAGGGTGTGCAACCACAGTGATAAAATCAATAATTGGAGATCGGGAGATTATATCAATTACAAAAATATAAGCACTAAAACGTATATGAAATATTTGTAAATAGATAAAGTACCTTTTATAATTATCCTCATCATGCCTTCATATTTTGATAACATAAAATTTAAGGACGTAACCCAAGATCCGCTTGTAGATCTGCTAAATTGATTTTAATTTGAGGTTTCTTTGAACAATTATGTTCATTATCTTCACATTCTATTTTATTAAATTCAAAAGGAATTTGTTACTTCAAAATTAATTTAGATATTAGAAATTTATCCAATAATCCAAAAATCAATAACCTATATGTGAAAAAAATAATTACATCAATTAAAATAAATAAATAAATAATAATAAATGTAAATCAAAACAACAAAACATTAATAACAGGTGAATTAAATTAATAATCAACTACCATAACTAAAACTAAGAATAAGAAATTAACAACAATTATAACTTAAAATTAATAAACAAGTGAAACTATAAGTAAAAAATTAAAACTACTTATTAAACTAAAAATAAAATAATAATGAACCTTCACAAAAGAAAAACTTAAAATAAACAAAATATTAAAATTAAACATAAAAATTAGACATAAATAGATATTGAAAGTAAGTTTCTCATTTTCTTAAAGAAGAAAAAACACTTACAACTAGAGCTGTGTATTGGTCGGTTTGGGCGGTTTAAAACATATTTTTTGACCCAAATCAACACATTCGGTTTGGAAAAATTAAAACCATAATCAACCCATATACTTCTCAAAGCCACTCAAACCAAACCAATACATTTGAAGAAACCAACCCACCCAAACCAAGCTAAATCATACATTCAATTTAACTTATAATTATATTTGAATAAAGTAATTATATTGTAGAAATCTAAAATCTAGAAGAGTTACTCATGGTATCATTTATTTTTTTCAATAAATGGGGAGATAGATTAAAAAAATGCGGAGAAAAGTAAAAACTTCTCTAGATATATATGTATGTACGTATATATATGTACAGGTCGGTTTGGTTTATAGTTTTGATTGTAAAAACTATAAATTAAATAATATAGTCGGTTCATATGAAAATTTAAATCATAATCAACTCAACTTTTAAAAAATTACTAAAAATAGATTGAGTTAGGTTAGGTTAAGCAGTTTAAACAGGTTGACGATTTCATTACACACCCCTACTTACAATTGCATCTGCGTAGAAGGAGGCGTTGAGTTGTTGTCTGATGGTGTGTGAGGATGTGAGGTAGGGTGTAAGTTGTATTGATATTTTTTTGTTTGTTGATCACTTCTTTTTTAGGTCAAAGTTATTGATTAAAAGGTGGACATGATAGAACAAATTGCCACTTTTGTTGGGGTTAGTGGGTTTGGTTGGCCAGGTGTCATATTTTTATAATTTTAAATATAAAATAATAAAATTACGAAATTATTTCTGAACTATTGAGGGAAAATTTGGGGTGACCCAATGTTGAACGTGGCTCTGTCATTAGACTAATCACAATAAATTGGATTAATAATTAAATTTCACACACGTGTATTAAGGACAACTTGTTTTCAGGTTCTCTGAGCTTTCGGGACAATGTGACTAGTGCCTTGGTCTCTTGTTGTGGTTGTGACTGGAGGCTAAGAAGGTGTGGGATAATTTCGGACAACTAAGGTAAGTAGGGTTTTCTCGTGCTTGTATCGTACCCTATGCTATTTTGTTGACTTGTTTACCCGATCATGTTCCATGACCTTGGTGGTACAAGTGATCAAATCAATCTACTCGTGAAATCCTAAGCCATGTTTGATCATACTTGTTTACTTTGTTAAATATCGATCATGAGCCATTTTCTTGGATGAAGTGCACAGACTCCATGTGTTTTTGTAAAATTGTGTAACATCTCCTATGGTTTTAAAGTGCATAGTATCTTTTGTGATTTTTGAAACTAAACACAATATCCCCTGTGATTGTGCATGGTACCTCTTGTGATTTCTGAGACTAAGCACAATAGTTTCCCTCTGCCAAAAAATTTGTTTATTTTAACAAAAAATATGATGCACGCGCGTCTAATGCGATTATTCAAGATTTTTTGCTTAAATTATCAATTATTTAGACAAAATATCCTTATATGATACATATTTTTTTCCTTTAGGGTTGGGAAAAATTGGTGTTTTTGTCAAAATAATTAATAATGTAAGCAAAAAAGCGCATTTGACTCGCGTGTATCATACTTTCAGTTAAAATAAACGGATTTTTTGACGAATGGGGTTGTTGTGCTTAGTTTCAGGAAGCACAGGAGAGTACTGTGTATTTTTAAAACTACAATGGGGTACTATACACTTTTAAAACTATAAGAAATATTATTCAATTTTACAAAAATATAGGGATTTTCTGTGCACTTCACCCCATTTTTTTTTAACTTTTCCATTGAGTTTCAGATTTCCTATTATTAGGAATCTTAGTTTTTGCTTCTCAGTGCACGAAAATTATTTTAGTATCATGGATGGCATATTCCTTATATCATAAAAGATAATATGTCATATGCTATTCTCATCATGCATCATTGATTCTTTATTAAAGTGTTAAGCCCGTAGGCCAAATGTCAATATTTTGTTTCAGTAGTAAGAGGGTCATATGCTTGATGTTCCATGGCGTCAAATGCTGCATTGTTTGGCTTCAAGATGCAGCAGACCTTTTTCTATTTTTGTTTCTGGTTTTTCCTTTTCATTCATTATCATCATTTACTATTCTCTTGCTTACCAGTCTCGAACTAGTATTCGTTCTGAATCACTAATTTTTTCATCTATGCCTTGCCACTGTTTATATGTGTTAGTTCCTGACTATTATCTTATTGTAACAGAAGTTAAGACAAAATAAATCAATGCATACAGAAAGTAAGAAAATTTAACGTGGTTTAATTATGCGATCTACGTCCACGGGACCTCTCCTGGTCTAACAAACCTGTTTCATTAATAAATCACAAGTTACAACATCAATGAACTTACACAAGTAAAGACTTTCTCTTGACCTTTGATGCCTTGATGACGAACTCCTTTAACGAACCTCGATTTGATGAGCTTCCCTCGACTTGCGACGTTCTCTCCAGAAAACTATACCTTCTTCTCCCAAGGAATGAACAAAAATAATAAACAACTAAAAACTTTTCATATCAAAGATTAAAACAGTAAGCATAGCGGAAGCATAAATAAGCTGTTTGTTTCACAGTTTGCTGTAACAACACATACTTTATCAGATTTCCTATGTTTCTGACTTTTGTTGCAGCACATAGTCAATCTGCTACAACAAAACCTGATAGCTCGAAATCCTTAAAGCAATCTTATTTTTCAGCTCTCTTTCTCCACACTTTTCAGTTGTGTGAGGCCCTGTATATATGCTGAATTAGTTGCCTAAATCTCCACAAGGTAATCCGTGCTTAGGCCTTGAGATTTTATGGAATGACTTTGTCTCCAAGCAATTCTTGAATAAGACAACTTTCCTGATTTGAATTAAGGAAACTTCATTCATCTTTAAGTAAATGTCAATTTGCCTTTTCAACTCTCTTATAAATATGGTTTACTTGTCAATCAAAGTTTTCCAAATAGATATACACATACCATAATTAAATTCAGTCAAAGCATAATTTTGGCAAAACACAAGCCAATTAATTTTACAACTCTTGTTGCAACAATGGGCGTAACAAGCTCCCCATTTGGCTTTGTTTTGGCAAAACTAAATATTAGAGTAATAACACATTAGAGATAAAGACAAGGTATTATCAATGTAACTATGTATCAAACAGAGTCAATGAAAACATAACACAAAACATATCAGAGTATCATAGTAGAGATTAAAACAACCAAAAAAAAAACAAACTATATCAGAGCAAGGATAGGAAAAGAACAAGATAAAAGTTCAGAATTAAAGCATAAGAACATCAAAGCAAAAATAGCAAAAACACAAGATATAATAATAATAAACCCATTTATCTCCCCTTTTTTGTCAAACAAAGGCAAAGAGTTAAGCATCTGGTGGTGTTAACTATTGCAGCATAGCTTAGAACTGTTGTAACAATTTCCTCACATCAGCACTTGCACTGGTGGCAGAGCCTGCACCACCAGGTGCTGTAGTAAGTAACGAGAGGGGTAGCAACCCTTCCATTTTTACCATTCGATAAGAGTTTTAGTGATAGGACACTATTCTACTCATGCCACATAATGTTAGATTTGCCAGTTTGGCAATATAAGTGTAAACATTTCCTTTTGAGGTTATTTCTTAAATACTTGGAGTGCAATAGTTTCAATAAGTAGATGATTTTTTATTTTTTTTAGTGCTTTGTTATTTTTGTTATCGATTTGTGGATTCAGACAGTCTTGTGTTCCAAGAGGATTACTCCTTTTGGTACACGGCGTGTTATGCCTTGAACCTGTAAAGTCCATGGATTGGGGGCGTGACAAGAAGAATCAAGAAGAGGTATCAGCATTCAATGACCACTAGTTTTATTATGTGATAGTTGCTTCTTGTTAGTACATAAAGTTCAATAAGCATATCACAGATTCTCGTAAGATTGACTAGAATCCCACCCAACAAGAATTTTTATCCAAAAGTGAGATTTAGGGAATCAATTAGTTATTCATTAAAGTTATATTGATCTCAAAGGGAGCAAAGGTAGAAGGAAGTTTGATTGCAAAACTCCATAGCCGAGCACATAAGAGATAAAGCACTTGACATTTGTTGGTTATTAGAGACATCCAAAGATATCTGCAAAGTAAACTCAATTATGTCAGCTACATTAAATGATGTTTCAAAATGTTCTAAAAATTACATTTACTAAAAGTAAGTTTTGGCCTCTATTCTGCGTGTAGAAGCCTTGGCCTCTACTGTAGGCATCTACAAGATATTCCTCACCCTTGATGAGATTGCTAGCTAATCTCATTAATTTCCTTTCTTAGAGCATCTTTAATGGCAATGGTTTTCAATCGACTTCGTTGCATTATCTTTGGCATCATTGGTGCCAAGTTCCTTATCCAGCCTCCATTTTACCATTCCAGTTTAAGGAAGTCACAAGTTACGCTGCAACATTGGGGAACATTTGCTCAGCGATCCATACAATTAGCTTCCAACCAGTTTGAAAACCTGGAAATAGACTTGTGGATTGGGTTGTGAAATGTTTGGCTTTGGCCAATCTAGCCCTTGATTGGAATGCTAAAAATCTAGTCCCAAGCTCTTTTGTTGATGAAGCACATCGATCCTGCTGGCATTGGTTGAATATTCCTCGCGTAATTTTTACCCTTATTAAAAGAAAGTATTTGTAATATTTTATCTTATAGCGATTAGTACATTGGAATGGGGTTGGGAATGTAATGACATTCTCAACTCTTTTTAATTTTCATGCTTGATATGAAGGAATGAACTTGAGAATCCATTCCCAAGGTAATTCCACTCACACGTACATGAGAATAGTCATTTAAGAGCAAACACATAAGATTAGTCCAACCTCATATGTTTGAGAATAAACTTGACTATCATACTTCCATATAACATAACTTTTATATATAGTTTGTTTTACAACAATAGTTATAATAATAATAATAGTAATAATAAAAATAACAATAATATCATTAAACAATATAATAATAACTATTATTATAAAAATAATAATAAAATTAAAATTAAAAAAAAATAATAATAATAAATAAATAAATAAATAAATATAATAAAAATAAAAATAAAATAATATTGATCAAAATAATAATAATTATTAAATTTTATTAATAATAGTGATAACAAAATAAAAATAAAAGTAATAATAATAGTAGTAGTAGTAGTAGTAGTAGTAAAAATCTATAAATATATATATAAAATAATAATAATAATGAAAATAAAGAATAATAATGTTGATAATAATAATAATAATAATAATAATCGTTGTTGCTGTTATTGTTGTTGTTGTTGTTGTTGTTGTTGTTGTTGTTATTATTCTTATTATTATTTTTATTTTGTTGTTGTTGTTGTTGTTGTTATTATTATTATTATTTGTTGTTGTTGTTGTTGTTATTATTATTAGAGTAAATAGCACCAGACCCCCCTGTGGTGTGGCGTAAGTGCGTAGGACCCTCCTATGGTGATAAACCCCCCTCCATACCCCCCTGTGGTCTATGCCACATTGCGTACGCACCCAAAAGTTAAGTTTCCGTCATATTTACTAGTAGAATGTTTAAAATGACCGTATTGTCCTTAATGTTATATTTGCTTTTTACTCTTTGCATTTAACTTTACAGTTTCCATTTAACTTTACCTTTACCATTCCTTCACCAAACAAATCGCGAACGCAAGCTGTGTAACTCACGAACACACGCTGTAAAATCAAGATCAGACATTGCAAAGTCAAGATCGCAAGCTGTAAAAAATTGGAATATCAAGATCTACCACTACAAATATATTGTCAAGTATGTATTGTTTCTATTTTATTTGTCCGTATTGTTGAAAACGACAAGCCACGCTCTTTGCTAAAATAAAAAAATTGTACTTTTGAAAGCGAACATATTTGCGAAGCACTTTTCATCCTTACGATCCTATTTCATCATTAAAAAAACATTTGATTTTGTCTTTTGGGTGTTAAGGTTTTTGCTTCTGGAATTTTAGGGTTTACTTTAGGGTTGAAGTTCGGGTTTATGTAAAGTGAGTTAGGATTTATAACATCTGCAAATTAAGGATTCAATTTCTGCAATTTAGGGTTTCAATTTTTGCAAATGAGGGTCTTCAATTTTGGGTTTTTGCAATTTATTGCATTTGCGATTTAGGGTTTTTGTGATTCATGTATTGCTCGATCATCTACTTGTGTGTGCAATGACTTTAATACGTATGTTCTTTGTTACTATTGAATGAGCTAGTACTAATTTAAATGCCTGTGTAAATTGGTTATTTCAGAATAGAAGATGATAATGTTGGTGTAACTGATGATGAATTTGACAATTTTAGGATTGTAGATGGTTGTCTTGACATTGAGTTATGGTTGGGTGGTATATTAGTCACAGAACCTAAAATTCAATATGTGGGAGGGAGGAAAGAAATGTACCCTAATGTGGTTTTAGATACTCTTAATCAGTTTAAATTGTTTGCTATGTATGAAGATGTTGGTGGTGATAAAAGTAATATATCTATCTACTATACTAGGCCTAGTACGCTTCATGATGGGATTAGGCAAATAACTGATGATGCAAGTGTTAGGGAGTTCCAATCTCGATATGAAAACGAGGCTTATGTACGGGTTTACATTGTAGAAGAATATGAGCCACTAGATGCAGTGGATACTGAAGGACAATCACTGTTTAAAAATGCAATAGTGTTGTATAATGGAGTAGATAGAGTAGATGATAAATGTGGTACAACTAATGGGGGAGTTGATGAAGGTGATAGAGGGACTGCAACTAATGAGGGAATTAAGGGAGTTGATGGAGGTGATAGAGGGACTGCAACTAATGAGGGAGTCGAAGGAGTTGATGGAGGTGATAGAGGGACTGCAAGTAATGAGGGAGTTGATGGAGGTGATAGAGGGACTGCAAGTAATGAGGGAGTTGATGGAGGTGATAGAGGGACTCCAACTAATGAGGAAGTTGATTGGAGTGAACTATTCATCGACGATGATTACCATGGTTCAGATGTGGTGAATGAAGCCTCCGAGGATTTATCTACTATGACAGAAAATAATTCAAATTGTCAGGAGAATGTTGAAATAGAGAACGAGGGACCAAATATGGATGAAGAAAATAATGATGAAATAGAGAATGAGGGACCAAATCTGGATGAAGAAAATAATTCAGATTCAGATTCGGATGATGCAGATTATGAAATGGAGAACGAGGGATCAATTTCTGATACAGATTCAGAAACTCCTAGCTTGGTTTATGAAGACATTGAGGAGTTAAGTGATAAAGACATTTTCAAGGAGACTGGTGAGTAGGTAAAAACAAAAAGAGAAATATATGTTCTATTGATGAAAAAACTTGGCAGGAGTTACAATAAGGGAAAAAGTGCACTAATGATACAGAGACTACTGAAAAAGGTAATGAAGAGTGGGATAGTGATGTGGAAGTAGAAGATTTAAATATGATGGGTTGTGATGGCAAACCTGCTGAGAGGTGCTTCCCAGAGTATACAGATGGTGTAAAAATGAAACTGTTTGATATGGTTAAGGGAAAAAAGTTTAAGAATGTTGTAGAATATAGGAGGGTGCTGAAAGATTGGGCTATGAGAAGGGACATTGATTACAAATTGGTTAAAAATGATCCCACAAGAGTTAGAGCCAAATGTACGCATGTCGATACTCATAGGTGTACATGGATCATACTTGCGTCTCCAGTGAATGGTATGTAAACTTTTCAGGTGAAGACCCTTGAGGGAGATCACAAATGTGGCCATAGGTTTGATAATAGATTGGCAGACTACAAGTACATTGGAAAAAGGATGAGGAAGCATGTGAGGAGTAACAAAGATGAGTCAATATCTGATATACAAACAAAGATTCATGAGAAGGTTAAAGTGATTGTTAGCAAATACAAAGTTGTGAGGGCTAAACAAGTGTCAATCAAGTATATAGAAGGGGATGTTGTTGAGCAGTTTGCCATACTCAGGGACTATTGTGCTACGGTTCTTCACTATAATCTAAGCAGTACCATTTTACTGAGGGTTGATAGGAGTTTGGGTGAACCAAGGTTTGAAATGTTGTTTTTTTCAATGGCTGCAATGAAGAATGGCTTTCTTGCTGGTTGTAGGCCAATAATAGCATTAGATGGGTATTTTTTGAAGACATTGTATGGGGGACAATTGTTAGCTACGGTTGGCCGAGATGGTAATGATAATATGTTTCCAATTGCAATAGCGTTGGTACCAATTGAAAGGAGAGAAACATGGTCATGGTTTTTGAATGAATTACATACTTTGATTGGCAGCCCTTATGAGAAAGGTTGGGTATACATTTCCGATAGACAAAAGGGATTATGTGAAGTGTTCCGTGATGAATACCCAGGTATACAACATAGGTTTTGTATGCTTCACATGTATCAGAATTTTAAGAGTAAATTTGGGGGCTGACACTTAAATTGTTGTTTTGGAAGGCTGCATCGACAACAAATATCAAGGAAATTAAGAGATGTATGAAGAGCATAGAGAAAGCTGATCCAAAAATTGATGGTAAAGAGAATGCATTTGAGTAGTTGTCGAAAATACCTCCAAATAATTGGGCAAGATCACATTTTCCAACAACTTCAAAGTGTGACATCTTGGTAAACAATATATGCGAGTCTTTCAACAATTATAACCTGGAGCCCAGAGACAAGCCACTTCTGACCATGCTTGAAATGATTAGGGGCAGATTGATGAGCCGACTGCAAGTTAAGAGAGTGGGAATGGAAAAATATGAAGGCACTATCTGCCCAAACATACTGAAGAGAATCAATAAAATGAAGGATGAATCATGTGCTTGGTGGGCTAATTGGTCAGGCAATGAAGAATATGAAGTTGTTCAAGACTGCTATAAACATGTTGTCAATTTAGACACCAAAACGTGCACGTGTGGAATGTTTCAACTGACTGGAATTCCATATACTCATGCTTTGGCATGCATAACCAGATATGGGAAAAATATGGAATCATATGTGGATCAATGTTATTATAAAGATGTTTATATGAGTGTATATGCAGATATGATTCATCCAGTTTCAGGCCCACATGACTATGTAGATAGTGGTGGTGAGGCATTGAAGCTACCATTAGTGCACAGAAGGACTGGCAGGCCACCAAAGGCAAGGAAGAAGACTACTACAGAGTTGAAAAAGCAAACTGAAACTATCTCTACAGGGAAAGGTCTGACCATTACATGCAAAAAATGCTTGCAAAAGGGACATAATAAGGCCCATTGCAGAAATTAGTTCCATCATAATTCACCATTGTTAAAGGTAATCTCTTATATTTGAAGTTTGCTATATCCTAAATGATATTGATACATTCTACTATGCAGAACATGAACAATGAAGAACAAAGCAACATGGAGTATAATCAGCCCACAATGGAGCAACAACAATCCAACTCACATCATGTAAGTAGTTTTTTTATCATTACTTCATTTTATTGATATCATATTCCATTAAACAATTGTTTTTTCATATTGAATGTATCAGAATATGAAAGAGTCGAACTTTGCATCGCAAGAATCGTACCTGTCCTCCAACCTACCACCAAGACCAAGACCAAGATCAAGACCAACTATTGCTGTTAGAGGTAGGGTCGAGGAGCTGCCACTGACAGTTTGGGTATTGGTAGTGGTAGAGGAGGTACTGCAACTGTTACTTTGAGTGTTGGCAAAGGTAGAGGAGGTAGTGCAAGTCATGCTTCAAGAGATGGTGTTAGCAGATCTGCAGATGTTGGTAGATCCATAGGTCGGGGTGAAAGATCTGCTGGTGATGATGAACCTGCTGTTGGTAGATCCACAGGTGGTGATGCATATGGTATTGGAAGATCTGGTGGAGTCACAAACACAAGTGGTAGAGGAACTAGTAAAGGCGGCATATCTAATAACTCCACACGCGTTGAAGATGATTCTACCAGTCAAGGAGTGGTTGGAGGAACTTACAGAAGTTTTCGCAATGATGCCCTCACAAGTGGTGCAACCCAAAAAAAGAAAAAGGGTTGCAAGCATTTTTGAGGTTTTGGATAATATCAAGAACAGAAAAAGAATATGGCACCCATGACCTAACTTTAAGCATGTGGCACCCTTTTTGGACTTTCTGAACAAGAATATGGAACATGTAGCTTTTGCAATATTTAATTGTGGAGTGTTCCCTATGGTTTACACATGCTTATGTGGGGCAAAGTTGGTTTCTTTTTGGATGTTGACATGCTTATGTGCGGTACAAGTAGTTTAATTTTTGGATGGTTAACTTTAATGTGTACTGATAAGTATTATTATAAACAACTGATTTCTATCTTTATCTTCGTGTTATGACAATCACTTCTTCAATTTAACTATTATTATTATTGACAATGGAGATTTCGATAACATAATACATATTATTAAAACAAGTCTTCATTACAGGGATAAACCATTTCAAACAAGCCTTCATTATACCAATTCAAAATGTACGACCACAAAAGTCAAGATGACCAACTGCAAGTCATCTTCCAAATTAACAATGGTCATCCCTAACTACTTTTCATTTCTTCACGATTACAACAACAATGAGTATCACAATCAAAATACACAAAATAACACCAACATGAAGAAGCATCATTGTCAGCTTTGTATCATCTTCATCACTCTCCCTTATCCTCATTGTCGTCATCTTCTTTTTCTTTTTCTTCAACATGGATGTCACCTCGTCTTCACTATCATCATTGTCGCTATCATCCAATCTTTCAGAGACAGAAATCTCAACTCATTTCCAAGATGCCATGTTCGGCTCACACTAATTAAAGTAATTGCATAAATCACAATTGTAGAACAAATGGCCTTTCGAGGCCTTTTTTTGTCTGTTACCACTAGAATCTCAGCCTTACGATGGCAACGGCAATACGCATTCCGATATTGCAAGTCAAGTGCAGGTTCTTTGTAACTTCGGCTCCTTCGACTTCGAGTGCTTGATGTTGACATTGTGATATGCGCTACAACATTAAGCTCAATAAGCAACTCACAAACAAATATATTTACTTACAATATCAACAAGAATTTAAAAAAAAAATAACTTGGATTCTATGTACTCACCAAACCACGACAGCAGCGAAGGAATTCGTTACTCAAACACAACGGCAACTAAAGAATTCCTTACTTAAGCTCACCAACTACGACGATGATGTTAGCTCACATAAGACACAAACGACTTAGGATTGTTAGCTGACTTCGATTTTAACAAGAATGGATGCTCAGTGATGTTTAATAGTGAAGTGAGGGGTATTTCGAACAAAATCCAGTTGATAATGTCGTTAATAAGCATTAACAGCCGCATATGCAACGCGTGATACACACTTCCTGTTAGTTTGGACAAAAAATATGACGGAGGGAGGTCCTACGCAATGTGGCATAGACCACAGGGGGGTATGGAGGGGGTTTTATCACCACAGGGGGGGTCCTACGCACTTACGTCACACCACAGGGGAGGTCTAGTGCTATTTACCCCTATTATTATCATGAGGTATTCTTGTTACTATTCTTCATTTTTAGAGCATACCAAATATGTTATTCTCATTCTCAAGTTCATTTAATTCCTAGTTTTATTCTATTCATTGACTCATTCTATTTATGTTCAAATCCATTCTAGTGTACCAATCGCTTATGTGTTTTGTTTATAATACTTGGATTCACTATTACTCTCAACAGAATTTAAACATTTTGGCTCGTTGACTTAACACAATGTGTTGACAAACAAGTAGATGAGCTTAAGTCGTTACGAGATTTCAGTGATCCAAAAGAAAAGGCAACATTACCCCTTGAAACCCAGGAGGAAGCTATTACACCTTTATTAGTCCGTGCAGTTTGTTCAGTTGGTAAAGTACGTGCCTGATTCCAAAGAAGGGCTCTCAATAGTCAATTCATTGAAGAAATCGATCATGCCTCGTAAGATATGAACGAAATGAGAAGCCGTTTTTCTTCGTCCAAACTGTCTATGTTAACGCTTACCGATCGCCAGAAGAAGTCAGCCAAATTTTGAAAGAACCAAACAAGGTTGCTAGAAGTTGGACTTCTAGGCTCCGTTTGTTTGCTGTAAAATATTTTACCGGAAAATATTTTTCGGATTTTACAATGTTTGGTAATACTGGAAAATTGGTCAACCGTAAAATGTTTTCCAGTCAAAAATTGCGGCTGCTTTTTCTTAATTTTACGGTGTTTGGTAACACCGGAAAATTGGTCAACCGTAAAATATTTTCCGGTCAACAATTGCGGCTAGTACAAAATTATGTAAAATGTTTTCATGTCCTTTGGGATAAGAAAACATTTTACTGAACTTACCGTACATCCAAACACCAGAAAATATTTTTCAGTATTCTATTTTCCAGTAAAATATTTTCCCTCAATAAGTTATTTTACGGCAAACAAACGGAGCCATGTAAAATATTTTATTTTCCAGGAAAACACTTTCTACGGAAAATATTTTACACAAGTAAGTTATTTTACAGCAAACAAACGGAGCCCTAGTCAAATTTATATTTCCTAGATTTCCTTGCCAGCATAGCGTAAGATGTAATTTGCCGTCAAACGTTGGTAGAAATAGTTGAATAGTGATTTATTTTAATTAAAAGTTTCAAGTTATAATTTATGTTCTTTTGTTCCAAAATAGTTGACCCTTACTAACCTAAAACGTCTGTATTGTAGAGTGTCGCTGCATCACGGGATTACTTTTCATTTCAAATAAGCATGCCTCTGACTTCCTTAGTGGAATTTATTCGCCTGTAATGTTCTAAAATTCTGTTAGAAAACTTTAATTTTGCTGCAGTAGTTTCGGTTTCTTTCCAATGTTACATATTCTCTGTGGACCATTTCTGTATTGCTTCAATTTGTAATGAGCATGTATCTGACTTCCTTTTCAAAAATCTTTTAAGTGGTAGCTTCCTAAAATTCTCCACAATAAAATGCCGCGTTGCATCTGTTATAGTTGCTATTCCGCATAACATTATGTCTGTTTAAGATCCTGCTGGAGTCATATTATATTCACGCAGCCCAGCAACATAATTCTTGCCAAAACGGTGTTGAATGAGCAGTCTCTTGCCGGGAATATACAAGTCAGTGCGTACGAGGAGCTTATTATAGTGTATCGAGATAGAAAACATCTAATGCTAGACACATCTCTGCACTACATCACAAGAAATTTGCGAGTACTAACTGGTTAAGTCCAAATTAAAATACTGAAGCAGCACTAAGCAGAGCAACACAGCAGTACTGGCAGGATGATGAATGTTAGTTAATTTCCTTCAGAAATTGGCACTAGATCAAACTTGACATCATATTGGAACATGTAACGCCCTGTATTTTTGGGCTTGATTTATTTGATCTTTTTTATTTGGATAAGGGCCTCTTATTAAGTATTTAAGCCCAGCCCTTAAATCTAACCTAGTATGATTTATACAACATTTTAGAACTTGTAGCCTCCTGAGAAAAGATAAGAAAATATTCTATCTATACCCAAGCAAGGAGCATATTGTGCAAACCTCTCATGTTTAGATTCTTGGAAAATCGTGCAAAATTCGAAGAAAAAAAAATCTTGAAGTTTAGGCTTGATTTTCAAAGAGGTAAGTTGCTTGATTCCTTCCTTCGAAAACTCCTATATTATTCCTATAGACTATTCGAGTATTGGAACAATACTATGCATATGTCGTCGTTTAAGGCATGATAGGAAAAGGGGGATTTTCATGAAAAGTTTATATTTCATTTAGCCTTGAATATGTATTAATCTTACAATAAAGAAAAGTGAATCTTAAAATAGTTTCCGTACGATTTTGGAACAAGTTAGAAAAAAAGAAAAAGGATATTTGTTTATTATTCTTAAACCGTGCTTTTCATCATTGTTCACACAACAAACCACTTTTTTTTGGTATAACCAGTGGCCATTAATTTAGAGAAAGATATAACAACTTTTTGCTCTATTTACAGTTTTATCAGAGTTTAAAAGAAAAATATTTTTGCCACTTCCAGTTTAAAAGAAAAAAAAAAAAAAAAAAAAAAAAAAAAAAAAAAAACGAAGAGCTCTGAAATGGTGGCTTCGGTCATTGGAAAGTGAGGCCATTATTAGCTTGGGTATGAGTTTAGAAAATATGATATTTTATTTCATCTATTCACAATTGTGCCATTGTAATTTGAAAAGAAGGGAAGTTTCTTTGTCTCATCTTCATTCTTACAGATGTAAATATCGTTATACGCATAGCCCTTGAATGCTTGTATAGTTTTGAAACTCTGAACATGTTTTGGATTCTAAATTCATTAAACACATACATGTTTTGGATTCAAAATGCATTGAACATTTTTACAGAAACTCAACAACAAAATCTTCGGACTAAATTTTAATTTGATTTCAAGAGGCTTTATGAGAATATTTTGATACTTTGAGATTACTTTGGTGCATCATGTGATTATAAAACATATATATGGACTTTCGATACTTGAGGCATAGAACAACGGCTGTGAATTCAGGGCTCCAACATTCAAGACCCTTTTAGTGGAGACTAAACACTAGTATACTATCATAAGAACGGAATTCCATTTGGGGCTTTTGGTAGTGTTGTGCCTATCAAACCCACGTCGTTAGAATGGTGATATCCGTTTGTAATCATAGCTACCTCTTTGGACTTGTTGTATTGACTCAGGCTATTTTTTTATTTTTTTTTTTGAGTTTTATGAACATGTGGCATATAATCTTATTTTTGCATAAATTTTTATGTCCTTTGTCATGAAGCGCTTGGGTTTTTAGCAAGATCCTTATTTATTGTTGAATTATGAAGTCTAGCAATTGTTTGATAAAATAACTATTTTGACATATATGAATATTTTAAAGGTCCTAAGAAGTTTTTCTTAGGGATAGCCACTTGCTGAGATTTGTATCTAACGTTTTGTAAATAAAAATATTTTTCTTTGCAGAGGGTGAAGAATAGACGTTAGCTATTATTTGAGATAGAGGTCGCTTGACAAGAGATTCAGTTAGAAATTTAAATTTTTTAGTTATGGATAGGAATGGCAACGGTTCGGTTAATCGCAAAAAATAGAAAAATCGAAACTGAAACCGTTTACAAAACCTAAAATTAAAACCAAAATCGAAACCAAATGGATTTGAAAATTAATAACCAAAACCGAAACCGAATGGATTTTAAAAAATCAAGGTTATCTAAACCGAAACCCATTTTTTTTTAAAAAAAATAAAAATTTAGTTTAAATAACAAATTAACCTAAAAAATATTTTTAAAAAATCTAAAAATTAGAAAAATAATTATTGAAGGCCTAAATATTAAGATATTAAACATAAGTATAATTTATGTAATACAACAAAATAAATTCAAAAAATTATTTAAATAAAAATAAAAAAAGATCAACAAAATTACAAAATATAAAGTCACACTACCAAAAAATACCAAACATCTTCAAGATCTTTAACTTTATCATCAGATCTGATAGCCCGTTTTGCTGGGATGGAAAATTTGTCATTTAATTAGCTTTCTCATCCCTTCGTCCCTGTCCTCTAGTTACTAGCTAAAGAAGTAGAAGTAGAAGTTTGATAATGTTTTGGAGTGGTTGGGTAAAGTGAATATGTTACAGAGAAGAAGTAGAAGTTTCAACTACAAAGAAAAAAAGGAAGAAGAAGAACTGAAAAAGACGGTTACCAAGCAAGGAAGAAGGAAAAGAAGATGAGAGAGAAAGGAGTAGGATATTTTTTGGTCAATTGGGGTAGAATTGGTAGGAATGGCAATGGGTCGGGGTCGGGGTCGGGGTCGGGGTCGGGGCGGGGGGACCTATCCCCACACCCCGCCCCGTTACTTGAAAAACCACCCCGTCCCCTGCCCCTCCCCCGCATCTTTTAGCCTCGTTCCCCGCCCCCGCCCCGTTAATAAATCCCCACGGGAATGGGGATTACCCGCGGGATTTTTTATATTTTTTTAAACTATGCAGTGACTTTATTTTACAATATACAAATTTCGAGATGTAATATAAAATTAAATAAAAATGTAAACATAGATATCAAATTAACATCAAATATATATTATAGAATGAGTTTCAACTTTGTAATTAAAAGTAAATATTCCTTGCAATAACTTAATTCTAAGAGTCTAAAACACTTCTCAACAAAGTTACTCAGAATGAAAATTATATAGGAAAAAAATAATGTCATCGAATGAATAAATTAAAGCTTGGAATATTCTCAACACTTCATCAACTTGCAAAGAGATAATGCCACAACCTGTAACATAGTCAAATAAAAATTAAATATGAAATTTGTATATTTTATTTTGTCAAAGAAATAAAACAAATATTTTTGTTAGAGATATAAAAAAAAATTTAGTTTTTAAATTCTCACCAGTATGTATCACCCCTTGAGAAAGTCAAGTAGTGCATTCTATATCGGATTCCTCATCAAAATGAGAAGGACAAGATGCACCATCCGCTGATGAACAAGTAGCTAAAGTGATAAGAAGAAAAAAGTAAATTTACAATATCCACAATTATTTTAAAAATCAATACAAAAGAAAAAAGAACTTACAGTTTATTTCATTCCACAACCAACTATGAGCACACATTAATGCCTCCAAAGTATGTGGGTGGAGCCTACTACGGTGAGGACTAATTAATCTTCCACTAGCACTAAATGCGCTCTCAGATGCTACAGTAGACACAGGAATAGCTAAAATATCTCGGGCTATCCTTTGCAAAGTTGGATACTTTACTCCATTTGTTTTCCACCATCCCAACACATCAAAATCATTAGTCCTTGGCAAGACTGGCTCTTCTAAGTACAAATCCAATTCTGATTTTGTTGGCATATTACTAGCTTGTGAAGCTACATATCTGTCAAAATTAGAAAGAAGATCCACCTTATCCATATTGTTAACATTAGTAATTGTAGACAAACAAGAAGATGAAGGTGCACCAGAAAAATCCAACCCAATTTGAGAACTACATCCATCAGAATTTGCCTTCACTTGATATTCGAGCAATAAATCATAACAATTTTGACGAAGTTTAGCAAGTTTCGATGAAGCATTTAGACCATAAATGTTATCAAAATAAAACTCAGCCAACTTTAACTTGTATTTGGGATCCAAGACACTGGCCACGCCCATTAACATATGACAAATATCCCAATACTTTTGATACTTTTCCAATATATTAATGCTATTTCTCTAATCATCAAATCAGAACTATTTGACCATTTATCAAGTGCCATTTTAATATCACAAATCTTCAAAAAATACCAATTTGAAGTAGGATAAAGAGTACCAGAAAATACTTCAGTCGCTTGATAAAAGATTTTCAATTTCTCACAGATCTCAATAGCATTATTCCAATCTTCATTAGTGGGCAAAGTAGTATAATTTCTCTCTCGGACTTTAACTCTTAGAAATACATCTTTATAAGCTATAGTAGATTGTAGCATCAAATAAGTTGAGTTCCAGCGAGTCTTACAATCAAGAGAGAGTTTTTTTGTACATGAAATGCGTAATTGACGAGCTGCTTCCTCAAATTTTTCAATCCTTCCCGATGAAGCTGTCCAATAAACAACACTATCACGAATTCTCTCAATCCCACTTCCTATAACTTCTAATCCATCTTTCACAATCAAATTTAATATGTGTGCACAACAACGCATATGAAGTACCTTTCCCTCTAACAAAAAATCACCTAAAGAAAGCTTTTCCAATAAGCAATTAATCATGGAATCATTAGTTGAACAATTATCCACAGTAATTGAGCTTAACTTACGATCAATATTCCAATCCAACAAAGAATCAACAAGTATATCAGAAAGTACCTCTTTAGTATGTGGGGTAGGAACATAAGCAAACCTAAATAGAAAAAAATATATATAAAATCATGTTAACAACAAATAAACTAAACAAGGCATAGAGATTTTTTTTTCTTTTCGTAAGAATGAAGTTGTACTATACCTTAGAATGATACTTTGTAGCTTCCATGATTCATCAATGAAATGGGCAGTGATAGCCATAAAACCTTTTTTTTGTGTTGTTGGATGTCCACATATCAGTAGTGATTGCAACTCTACTCTTAAGCCTCTCTAATAGTTGATAAGTCTTTGCCTTTTCAACATCATAGATTTTCAGTATATCACTCTTAATTGTATTTCTTGAGACCATCTTGAAGCATGGTTGAAGGCTACTAACAAACCTCCTAAACCCAATATGATCAACAATGGATAAAGGATATTCATGTAAAATAATTGCACATGCTAACTCATGACGCGCAATCTCTTGATTAAAAGAGTAATTGTAAAATTCTTGAGATCCGTCTTTTTTTTTCTCCCTACTCTTAATAAAAATTTGTCTGATATCATTCTTTCAAGGCTTTTTCTTACAATGCTTATCTATATGGTCAAGCATAGATTTAGTCCCATAGTCTCTAGAGGCTTTAATATCCTTTAAACAAAAATTACACCTAGCATAGTCAAAATTATCTATCTTGACTTTTTTGAAGTGATTCCAAGCTCTCGAAGTCTGTTTCCTTTTATTAGTACCCTCTATTTGTTCAAGATCCCCTTCATCAATCGCATCTCTACCGTTTTCATCTATTTGAATATGATGTGTGGTTTTATCACCTTCAATGGAGTCAACATTAATTGAAGGCTGAGAATTGTCGACTTGTGTGAATGTATTCATGTTACCTTCACAAATAGAATAAGTACATAAAAAAATTGAAAAAATAGATAAAAGATAACTAGTTTCGTTAACAAATACAATGAATATATAAAATAGACAATCTTGTATCTTTCAGGCCTCTATCTAGAAAATATTATCTTATGTATAAACAAACTAACAAGTGAATTCTCTTAACCAAGCGACTACCTATCAAAACGAAACAAAGTTATCTATGAAACACTAGAAGTTTAATTCTTTTATGGTTTTAACAGTTAAATTCAATGTATGTTTATATCAATGTCTATAAACATCATACGATAAAATAAAGATAAAACATTGACCTAATTGCCATGCTAAACCCTAATCAAGTTGTTTGTTTCATACATAACTACTGTAAAATTTATGATCACTCTATATACAGCCACAACTTCTGAACAAAAAAAAAATGATGCAAGGCAACAAATTTTATTGACCCGTGAATCACATGCATTCATATATGACTTTGCATTAAAGATTGGTGATGATGAATGTATATGTGTTTTACGAAAAGATTCTCAAGTTGCAGCAGAGAAAAATAGTTGATAAACAATCGATGAAAATAAGTAAAGAACTCAAAAACAAGTGATATATAAATTTTATGCTAGTGAATAAAATTAAAATATGAATATAATGCGTTGTAAATTTTTGATATACAAAAAGACAGAATACTCACATATAATCTAAATTTTATACAAAAGTAATTAAAAATATTATAAAGAAAAAAGTTTGAAAATAGTACATGTGAGATGGAATCCTGAAAAAACTAGGTTAATGGTGAGTGGTGATTTGATAGAAGTAATCGTAAGAGTTTAGGTAATTTTTTGGTCGAGGATTAACTTTAAAATTACAATATAGTTATAATATAAAATATTAAAATATAACCCTAGCACTAATACAAATAAGGAAATAGAAATGAATTAATTAATCCTAACAATTAGGCATTTAGGCTAATAGTTTAGGAAAAAAAATATTTTATAATACTATAAAATTAACTAAATTTTTTTTACATAGATAAATAAAGTGTTTAAAAATTATATAAATGCGGGGCGGGGAATGCGGGGCGGGAAATGTCTATCCCCATCCCCATCCCCAATAGTACCCCCGTTTGGGGCGGGGGCGGGGGCGGGGGTGGGGGTGGGGGCGGGGCGGTGCGGGTACCTACAAAACTCATCCCCGTTGCCATCCCTAAGAATTGGTGTGGATAGATCAGTGGGTGAAAAAAAAAATTTGGTTGAAAGTTGAGTTGTTTTATATAGAAAGTAGAGTTGGTGTGTTGAAAAAAATGAAAGATAGTATTGAAGTAAGAGCAAGATAAAAAACATAAAAAAGTATGTGGGGAAAGTAAGAGAGAGAAATGAAAAGATCAAGAGTAATATGCATGTACATGTATATATATATATATATACATATATATATATATATACATATATATATATATATATATATATATATTAATTAATTAATTAATTAATAATCAATTTTTGCGTTTTGTTTTTTTTTAATATAAAAAATCAAATCCTATCAGTTTCTCCTTATAAAATTCAAAACTTAATGGATTTTCCCATCGGTTTTTGCTATCGGATTTTTATCAGGCGGATAACCGTCGATTTCAAATAAAACAGTTACCCATTGTCATCTCTAGTTATGGACAATGTATTTCATTTGTCTAGAAATTGGATTATGATTCCACTTTGTTTAAGACCATGTAAGAAATTATTTATCTTGGATAATTTCTTTATTGAATTTGAAGATGTGATTATGATTTGCTTATTGGTTAGATGCTCTGATGCCTTATCGCCTATTTATGATTATGATTTTTAGTGTGAAGTTAGTTTACTGCCTTGCACATTTAGAAAGGTCGTTCCTTCTTAGTACGCGGCAGTCTCGTCCCCGAATTTTACTTTAGATGAATTTGAAGGTGTGACAGAACATGACAATTAATATAGATTGTATAAGTGCAGGAACGACTTGTTTTCTGATCATTAAAAATAAGGGGGGTGTTATTTTCTTTTGTTAGTTGATAAAATGAAAGAAGGTTTGTAGAAATGCTAGGAACATGCAAGACATTAGGCAGTGCAAATGTAGAGTTTAGAGTATGGAGATTGCCAGATCCTGTGTGAGCTATGGAGAGAGTGTTTCCATTTCCAACTATTACAGAGCCATTCCCTTGATAAGGTTGATAGGCAGTCAGATAAGAAAGATCACTTGTCACATGGGAGTTTGCACCTGAATCAAGGTACTTCCTGTGCAATATAGTGAGCTTGTGCAGGAGGAGCTGTTGGTTGAAGGTATTGTGGAACAGGGGTGGCCTGAGTGAAATGAGCTTGTTTGCCTGATTTGGTGCCTCCGTAGTTGATTGTGTCATGTCTGTGCCAGCAGTCCACAGTTAGATGATTAGGTTTGCCGCAGATTTGGCAAAAAATGGTTGGTTCATTTGAGTTCTTGTTGGCATCATTCTGTGAGCTACCATTTCCTTTGCCTGTGTAGCCTCCCCTATTGCCATTTTCTCTACCACTTCCTCTGCCTTTGTTGCCATTGCCTCTTCCTCGTTGATTTCCTCCACCTCTAGATGTGTAGAGGACAGTGTGAACATCAGTTGAAGAAGAGTCTGTGATGTGCATATTTTTCAGGACCTGTAGATGTAATTTTTCTGCAATTAGCAGATTTGAGAGTTCAATAACACCAATGAGTGTTGTACGAACCCAAATAGAGGCCCTGAGGGTTTCATATTCCATTGGTTGACCATTCAAGATGTACATTACAAGATCATCTTCATCTACACTCTGAGCAACACTTGTTAAGCTATCTGTTATGTTCTTGACTTCATCAAGATATGCTTGTATTGATCTTGAACCTTTGTTGAGCATGTGGAGCCTGTGCTTCAGCTGATGAACGTGTGATCTTGACAGAGTATGGAATCTCTATTCAAGATTTGCCCAGATTTCTGAAGCAGTAGTGAGGTGTAGCACTTGTGGAAGCACTGGTAAGTAGATTGATGAAATGAGGCATGAACACACATATCTATCAACCTTGAGCCACTTTGGGGTATTCTGGGTTGGGAATTGTTTCGCCAGCATCATCCCTGATGGATTTTGCAGGAGCTAGTACAAGCCTATTGACATGTTCAAGAAGTTCATGCGCTTCAAGAACAGTCTGCAACTAAGCTCTCCAAATATTGTTGTTGGTGTTGTCAAGCTTGACTTGAACCAAGGAGCTTAGATTCTAGATCAGTAGTTTAAGCTCTGCAGGCAAGTCTGCTGCAACATTAGAAACCATGGCTGTTGAATCTTCAAGTGTTTGAAGAAGAAGAAAGAGATCAAGATTAAAAAAAAAATTTGCAGTTTTGCCTTTAAGCTCTCGATACCATGATGAATATGTAAACTGAGAGAAAAATGAAGAAGTGTTTATTCATTCTTGATGATCATTGCATAGTTACAGGCTCAGATATTTATAGTAGCTCTAGACCTGTTCTGTTATGGATTGAGCATGTGCTCTTTACAGTTATGATCAGATGGTAGTTATCTGTTAGTTAGTTGTTATCCTTACTAACTATTGTTAGTTCCAGTTAACCACTTGAACTACTTTGAGAGCTTCTGAATCTTCACAATCGAGCTCTGTTGTGCAGCTGACTTCAGTTGGCTTTGTACTCTTATCACTTTCATCTAGTTAAGTTTAGCATCCCTTTTATTTCGTTAGCTAGCCCGTGCTCTTTGTAATATCTTTTTAGGCTAGCTTTTTGTTTGATTGTTCTTGCTTGATATAATTGGTCATAGACCCCTGTTTGTACTTTTCCTTGGTGAAATAAAAAATGCTTAATTTGAAGAGAGAAAAAAAAAACCGTAACCTAATGGGTTCATTGTTCAAAATTATCCATCAATTTTGAGAGTAAGTCCTATACATTGTTATTCTTAACTTTGCCCTACTTTCGCTTCTCTCACACCCCATTTACGGGTTATACTATGAACAGTGGTGGACAAGTTGCTTCTCTATCGATTATTGTACTTATCCAATAGCTTGATTTAAACGGCAATTCAAAACTTTCATGAAAAGATGTGAAAGATTTTCAAGCATTACTTTAAGATTAAATAGCACCACAACCCCCTATGCTTTAGTAAAAGTACACATGACCCCCCTGTGGTTTAAAAAGTGCACCGGAACTCCCTATGATTTCAAAAAGTGCACACGCACCCCCTCCCTAATTTTTCGTCAACAAATTTAACTGAATTGTATAAAATGACTAAAATGCCCTTCAATTTTTTATTTTTTATTTCTCTTTTTCTTTTCTTTTTTGTTCAAACATACACACACACACAGACGCACACACACACACACACACACACACACAGACGCACACAGACACACACACCCATACACACATACACACACACAGACACACATACACACACACACACAGACACACATACACACACACATACATATATATATATATACATATATATATATATATATATATATATATATATATATATATATACACATGCACACACATATGTATATAATATACACACGCACACACACATATATATAATATACACACGCACACACACACACACACACACCTGCAAATCTTTATATATATATATATATATATATAAAGATTTGCAGGTATGTGTGTGTGTGCGTCTGTGTGTGTGCGTCTGTGTGTGTGTGTGTGTATGTGTGTCTGTGTGTCTGTGTATGTGTGTTTGTGTGGGGTGACGGGGTGGGTGTGATGGTCAGGTGGCTGGGGATGGGGGGTTGACAGTGGGGGTGGGGTGGGGGGGGAGAGGGCGCGCTGGTTTGAGGAAGATGGGTTTTTTTTTGTTTTTTTTATTTTTTGTGAAAATTGCATTGGGAGAAAAAAAAATATATAAGGGCATTTTTGTCCAATTGAGTAATAATTTAAGCCTAAAAACATGAAAAATTGCACCAAACGCGCGTGTAACACACTCTCCATTAAAAGTAACGGTTTTTTTAACTGAGGGGTCTGTGGTGCTACACTTTTGAAACCACAGGGGGTTCCGGTGCACTTTTTAAACCACAAGGGGGTCATGTGCACTTTTGCTAAAGTATAGGGGGTTGTAGTGCTATTTACCCAATTAAATTTTCATCTTTTATTATTCTAGTTGTTAATGTAATATAGAGTATTTGTTCGTTTATGTTATGTCAAGTTTGGGGACAGATAACCAACATGGCTTTGGTTTAATGGTACGACGCTTGTTGTTAGTGTAAGAAATTGTGAGATCAGTTTTCATGAGTTAAAATCCTTTAACATGTATTATACTGCTTAGACCTCTTACTCTTTTGCATATGAGCTCTTCATATTTCGCATTACCAGATCCATCTTCATTACAACTCTCACAAGCTTGTATCAAAATCATTGTTGGAAATATCGGTTATTCCCCAGCTCAAGGTCTACAATAGATCATGTACGGTAACACGTGAAAGCAATAAAAATGTGATACAAAAATTTTGACATAGTTCGGCCAACAACAAACAGCCTATATCCACGGAGTAATTCACCAACTTTACACAAAGATTATAACGGTATGATTTTTGAACGACTAAAATTTTAACCTTCCCTAACAATATAACTTTTGAACAAATAAATTTTAACCTTCACCAAAAGGTTTTCTAGTAAAACACGAGAAACTATCCCTCACAATGATTGAATTACTCACACCTAACTATGTTTTCTATTCAATCTTTGCTTAATCCTTCTTCTCATCACCACCTCACTATTTATAGACTTTGGGAGACGGTGATAAAGATAACTTTGTCAAAGTTGTCTTCTCAAACTTGACCAAAGTTGTCCCAACTTGGGGACTAAGTTAAGTCCCCGTCCTTATCTTCTCCTTTCTTTTTTGTGCATTTTGGGGCTAGACCCCACAATCTCTCCCTTCAAACCCAAATGAGAGGAACAATTCTTAACTAGTTCCCCCTGGCCTGGACTCTGGTTTTTGTTGAACAGCTTGCTCCCCCTACTCATCACTTCTTTCTTTTCGATTAGATTCTCCAAACACCTCAGCAACCTTAAAGAACAACACTATTTTCTCCATGGTTTGTTTTGGGCAAATGTTCGTCCATCTACGACTCATGCTTCTGATCTCCTCTCGTGCAATATGACCTTCCAAGATGTAAACGCTTCTCTCATTCATCTTGCCAATTAGGATAATCTTGTCATGTTTGCTTAGTCTACACCGGTCTCATTTGCCAATATACTTGTATCCACGTGATGACAATATTCCCATTGCAATGTTATTGTGACCAATGTTTAGCTTCAGGCGGACACTCCTAACACCTTCAACCTTTATCACCTCGTTGTTTGCAACAACGATGTCTACAAATTCTCTCTCAGCGTGAAAGTCCCGAATAGACCCCTATCATTGCACATATATACAAAAGCAGCAAAATCTAGAACCCATTCGGGTTTCCTCAATCAACTTTTACAACATCCACAGTCTTCCCCATCAATATCATTGGTTCCTCATCACCAGCCACGTACAGGTTTGAATTTGAGCCATCACACTTGGCTTTGCCCTTGGACAACTTCATCTCCTTGAAGTTTTTCATGTCATCCTTGAATTGTGAGCACTTTGTCTAGGTATGGCCCTTCTTTGAGCAATAGTAGCACTCCTTTTCACTTTGGTCATATACCCGTGATCTCGATCTACCTTTGCGCTGGCTATTCATGCCATGACTCCTTCCCCGATCAGAATCCTGTACAGCTAGTGCATTGTTATACTTTCCTTTCCCCATCATTCATTCATCTTCGCAAAGGAGTGAAGTGACATCATCCAATTTGAGTGTCTTCTTCCCCCACCAACATCATTTGTACTAACAATTTATACGACCTCGGCAAAGAAGACAATAAAAGAATTGTCTGCTCCTTATCTTTGAGTTTGTCCTCATGATTCTCTTCAACATTTTGAAGTTGGCACACTAGTTGGTTGAACCTGTTGATGTGATCCTGGATTCTTGTTCCTTCCTCTATCTTTAGAGAGTAAAAATTCATCTTAAGGCATAACCGATTGGTGATAGATTTTGAGGCGTAGATGCTTTCGAGCTTCTCACACAATTCCTTTGTTGTTGTCAATTTCAGGACATTGTACTAAATCTCAAAAGCAAGGGCCAATCAGATCATACTCACAGCCCTTTTCTGAATGGATCTCTAATCGCTATCTTTCATCTCTATAGGCTTTGTTTCCTCCAAAGCCTCGTCAAGACCTTGTTGTACCAAAAGGTCTTTCACTATACTCTGCCACAAAGTAAAGCTCATCTTTCTATCATACAATAGAACTTTAAATTTAGGTGCAGACGCCATTTTTTCAGCCTCACAAGTACCAAATTCACCACACGTCAATTATATAATAAGAATTTGGCAAAACTGACTACAATATCGGACTCAGAACGTCAAAAACCTTAAGGGGACCCTTGGTCAACTCGGTCAACCCTTAGTCAACGCCCAATCAACACGGTCAAAGTTTTTGACCTCCTTAGCCAATCAGGTACTAGGATGCACCAACCTTCTGTGCACTACACAACACTAGATTTGCACCTTTAGATCTGATTTAAATTCAACGACTCACGTTCAATGCTTGATATCTCACGATCTAACTGTCTGATTTTCAAATGGCCAACACCGTTGGACTTCTCGTTGGACAGGGAACACATTGATAGTCTCCAATTTCCAATCAGGTCAACAGTCAATATTGACCAACCCTACAATAGTCGCGACTTCCTCTGACAGTGTGAAAGGTATAGTTGGACTCCCTTCGCAACAAAGATTCAAATGATCTACTCCAATATAGATTTGGTTCATTGGAGGCACAAGAATCGAGACAACGCCGTTCTAACTTGCTTTTTTTCTTTGGTGACGATCCGGCCAAAGGATGATAATAAAACCACCACCAATCTCTTCCTCTTGTCGCTATGAGTCCAACGATACCTTATGTGCATTCTGATGTGGTCTGATGAAGAAGATATAATGTCTTCTTCCTTCTTTCTCTCTTGAGTTACTATTAATATGAATAGCAACTCCGGTTGTACTATTCCAGTGAATAGTGATGTCTGGCAAATTATTCCATCATCGGTGACATTTTTCATCAACGCGAATTTTCATACAAAACCACAGGTCTCGATACCACTGGTTGGGAATATCGGCTATTTCCCAACCCAAGGTCCACAACGGATCGTGTACAAATATACATGAAAGCAATAAAATGGGACACATAAATTTTAACGTGGTTCGGCAAACAACTGCTTACGTCCACGAAGTAATTCACCAACTGTTACACAAGGATTATAACGGTATAATTTTTTACGACTAAAATCTAACTTTCCCTCGCAATACAACTTTTGAACGAATAAAATTTAACTCTCACCAAAACCTTAAATTTCTAGCAAAACACAAAAAACTATAATTTTCTAGCAAAACACGAAAAATTATCTCTCACCATGATTGAATTACTCACACCTAACTATGCTTTCTATTCGATCTTTGGTTGATCCTTCTTCTCATCACACCACTTCCCTATTTATAGACTTTGGGATGCGGTGATGAAGACAACTTTTGTCTTCTGACAACTTGACCAAAGTCCCAACTTGGGGACTAAGTTAAGTCCCCATCCTTATCTTGTCCCTTTTTTTTGTGCATTTTGGGGCTGGATCCCACAAATCATACTGATGATTCATTGTGTACTTGCTTATCATTCCAACCCACCACCTTGTTCTGTTAAGAGTCCATCACTAGGACTACGTCTATAATGCCTAAACGACCCTATCTAAGATCTCCAAATCGTCTATCCATTCACTATCACAAGGGCACAACCTTAATATATACTATTACAAAACAATCTTCATCCAAAAGTTTAAACTATGGGATGCTAAGTATGTCTGCCTTAATGTATACTATTACAAAACAATCTTCATCCAAAAATTTAAACTATAAGATGTTAAGTATGTCTGTAAGTATTCCTATATTCATATTCTTTCAATATGGAACAATTGACTTCTTTATTATCCCCTTAGTTCAGAGGAGAAATGCTACCAGTTTACTCGTGTAGTTGTCTAGTTTTATAAATTCTCTTATTAGCATTTACAATTTGATTTTTCGGATACTAGTTAACTTATGTATGAATTCATCAACATCAAGAGGACAATGTGGTGGGCTTTGATGAAGATCCAAAAATTGTAATTAGAAGTCTCACTGGAGATGATAAAAATTTAGATATCAACCCAATCCTTTGAATGACCAATCTTGGTAAGACAACATTAGCTAGAAAGATCTACAATAATCCAGCAATTGAATATGAATTCTTCACTCATGCATGGTTTTTTGTTTCTCAAAAACATAGTAGAAGGGGAGTTTTTCTCTCCATTTTGAGTATTTTCACGCAAATAACAAACTATTCAAATAAGTCAGACGAAGACATATCTAAAGAACTCCGTAGACATTTGGGCGAAGGGAAATACCTCATTGTCATGGATGATGTATGGACAAAGAGGCTTGGGATGATCTCAAAAGTGCTTTTCCCAACAACAAAAAGGGTAGTAGAATCTTGATCACTAGTAGACACAACCATGTGGCTCGCCATGCCAATCCTACCAAGGACCCTCATAATTTGAAATTTCTTAGCACAAAAGAAAGCTGGGAGTTGCTAGAGAAGAATTGCTTCATAATTGAAAAAATATACAACCTAGCTAGATGATGAGAACGCTTTTTTGATATGAATATGAAAGCTTTAATTGTATTTAAAAATCAATTTCCTTTCTTTTAGTTTTGGATGGCATCAATTTGATTGAATGAACGTCACTTTAATTTTTTTTCAAACCGAATACTCATAAAGTTGAGTCTACGACCGCCTCTTCTCAAATTGTACATTGTAGATCAAAGTGACTATTGCAATTGATCGAAGGGAGAAGAACGCCATTAAACGTCTTCAAACCATGAAATCTTGATAAGCATGATTTAGAAGGATAGAAGGAAAGAAAAGTAATCTCTCATATAGCAGCCAACGTAAGCTTTTTAAGCATGATAAGCTTAAAATGTTTTTGGTAAAGAAAAGTGCCACCTGGTGAACTAGAGAGTCTCGGAGTCCATATAGGTACAAGATGTCAAGGAAAACCACTTGCCATAATAGTGATTGCTGGTATTCTTTTGAATAATCACGAGTCAATTGAGTGGTGGAAACAATTGGCTCGGAATGTTAGGTTATTCACTGTTACGGACACTACAAAAAAAAGCTACATTCCCGACACATTTTTTGCGGCGGTTTTGTGAACTGCCACGAATTGTGCAATATAATGCATTTTTTGTGGCGTTTTGTAGAACCGCCGCTAAAAGGTAACATATAGCGGCAGTTTTATTAACTGTCGCTAAAAGTCTACACTTTTAGCGGCGGTTATATAAAACCGCCGCTAATGACTATTTATAGCAACGATTTATTTAAAATGCAACTAAAGTAGGGAACTTTTACCGGCGCTTCATCAGAACCGGAAGCGCTGCTAAAAGTAGGATACACTTAGGAAAAATGCTAGAATATGTTGTAGTTATAGATGGCGGGTTAGAAATGAGAAGTATTATAATTTATTTTTTTATTCGCAAATGAAGCTAAGATGCATTTTATTGCTATTGTCATATATGTAAAGTGTAAAACATATTTTTAATTTTCTATCGTAATATAAATGACAACTAAAAAGTTATTACTTTTTGGAAAAATTATTTAATAGGCTCTTTGACAAGTATCAAAGTTAATTTTTTTTTTTTTGTATTTTTCACAAAACTTTCACGGAAATTTTTTGCAAAACTGCCACTTATGTCTAGTATTAAAGAAACTATTTATAGTAAACCACCTCCTATAAACTAGTATTAAAAATATCAAGATACTCGAATATGATTTTAACTTGAAATATAACACATATAATAATATGAATATTATGTGATGATGATATATAGTGATTTTTCAATTAAAATATTAAGTTTAAAATCAAATTTGTGATCTTTTAAATATCCGTTCAAATTAATATATGCTTTTTGTAACTATAAATGTTACTGACCCTATGTGGTCAAATTCAATCTCAATTCTTGTTTTAAGCATAATTCCCCTTAACTCTTACACAGTTTTTCACCAATACAATCTTAATATATATATATATATATATATATATATATATATATATATATATATATATATATATATTTTATCCAAGTACACTTTTTAATAGTTCATATATTATTTTGTTTTCTTAAATTCAATTCAATTTTAGTAAACCATGTATTGCTTATGTTCAAATTCATTTTTCTATTACGTCTTTCATTAACTCATATATATTACTTCTACTTAAATTCGCCAATCATTCAATAATAATTTTCTTTAACAAACAATTTAATTTTCATTCAAGTTCAATTATAATAAGAACTTTAACTCTTATTTACTTGTACTCTATTTGATTCAAATTTATATTTCCTTTAGGTACAACTTTGATGAACTCATATGCAATTTTCATTGTACTCTAAAGAATTTTTTAAAGTACTATCGTTTGATGATCCTAGTGGATTCTGTTGGAAATATATGGTTTATGTATATAATTTGCATGTTACATTATAATTCATTACTAAAATTATAATATAACTAAAAATGAGAATTTAATATTTCTCACAAAATAGAAAATATAATAATAAATTTGAAATTAAGAAAGAGACTTATAAGTTGTTTGTTCTTGAGAATATTTTTCAAAATAAATGCAAAAGAATACATTTATATGCGGTTTTTATATTTTTCATTAGCCTATATACTATATTTATATATATATATATATATATATATATATATATATATATATATATATATATATATATATGTTTTTCAATTAAGTTAATTATACTTTTTACAACCGCTAAATGTAATGCCTATATATAAGTAATTAAACTTGTGGCTGGTTAGCAAAAAAATAAACTTGTGGCTGGTTAGCGAAAAATTAAACTTGTAGTTGGTTAGTAAAAAATTAAACTTGTGACTTAAATATAATTTTATAAATTTAAAATTAAAATCAATTAAAAACTAAATTATAATTAAAAATAATAATAGGTTAATAGAATTTTTAACCCTAAATGACATATACATATAACCTAACCTAAAAACGATACCAATTTTCTCAGTCGTCACCCCTTCCCCTTCTCTCTCACTCGAGAAAAACATATATCACCACCTCATCACCACGACGACATCATCACGACGACGGCATCACCACGACACCATCACCACCACGGCTCATCTTCACCACCACGGCTCATCTTCACCACCACGACTCATCTTCAACACCACAGCTCATCTTCACCACACGGCATCATCACCACGACAAACTACTAATTTGGTACCTTCAAATCGAAACCCCAAAATTGGGGGTTTCAATTACCTGAAATTTGAAATCCCTAAGGGTTTCGAATTTCTGGTAATTGAAACCCCCAATTGAAAACCCTAACTGTTCAATTGGTATTTGTTCAATTCATTAATGCTTATCTTACCTGCAATCAAAAGAACTTGTTGGTGCACTTCTTAGTCCTTATTGTTATTAAAAAATTTGAGCTTGGGAGATCTTTCTGAGTCAGTACTGTGTGAACCTGTTGGTGCACTTCTTAGTCCTTTTATACTTTCCTAGTGCTGTATAAGTTCTTCCTTTAGATTAACTCTAACAGCCTCTCTATTTTTTTCTCTACATGTAGAGACTTTAGGCTTACCTCCTTATCTTTAGGGACTTCCTATTCCAGTTTTACTCCAACAGCCTCCTTATTTTTAATTTATCATTTTTTTTATTTTTATTAAATCATATTGTTTTTTGGATATAAAGAGCCAATTTAACTCTCTACATCTAGGGAGCATAACAAAAAAATGAGAAGCTCCACATTTTAAGAAGCTATACATAAGAAATCTATTGGAAGAGATTTTATTTTTTTACCTCTCTAAAATAACTAAAGAACCACTTTAAGGAGGCACTTTGAGATGTTCTTACTACTTTCATTCTCTGAGACACGTTCTTTACAAAGTAAGTTTTGAGAAAGTAGTAGACTTTTAGAGTTCTACCACAAAGTTCAGTTGCAGAAATATGTGTGGAGGAATATTTTCTTTTGTTGTTAGTTCCTTTGGAAAGAGGAAGACAGAGTCAGTTAGGTATAGGATGTGAATTGGATTCCAATAATAATATGACCGGGCTAGTTTCCTCTACATATGCTACTGCTGATATTTTCCGTTTATTTCCCTTGGTATTTCATTGACATCGCTGTTCGTGTGGCCAGCTTACATCTTCTTGATCATGTAATGAAATATGGCAGTTATTGACCACCGACTTAAGTGAATAGCTTTATTGTCCTTGGTGAATATTTTGTAGCTTGAGAGCATCTGTTCTTACTCTAACAAGCTCAAGTGGTTCTTATCCCCTTCTTTATATACTATTTTTGTAACTTCTTATGTTCTGTTGCATCCATTTGCCATATCTCTGTGACAGTGGCAATTAGATAGTTGCTAATATTGACTTGTAAATCTTTTCAAGTCATACAGTCCTTGTTCTATAACACAATATTTAAGCACTTCCACAAGAAAACATACAGCATCTCAAGTCTGATATTCCAAATACCTCATATTGGTGTATTATGAGAAGTTCCACATTGATTGTAATTAATTTCCGATTTGTTTGAGAATTTGCGCACAAATGTAGCTTGATGCTAGTTGGTTTCTCTACTTTGAAAATTGAAGTACTTTAAGTTGAATTTCTCTTCTAAACTGCTATAGGTTCTATTTGTTAATTCTTTATCAGTATTATTTGTCTACACAAGGAGAAAATATGTTTTTCTATAAGTTCATTTTCCTATTTGTCATTCTTTATTCCTTCTAAATACTTTATGAGTCAATTCTAAGTTCTAATTGGGTGATATAATGAAGTATGGTGGGGGTGATGATAATTTAATTGGTGATGTAATGCGGTGTTTGTGAAACCCGAGATGTATTGTACATTACATAGTCCACAGTTTCCCTTTTTTAATTTTAATTTAATTTTTCTTGTTAATTTTAATTTTTTTTAAGGGTGATAATTCTACTTTGGTTGCTCTTTCTTTCTTTTGATGTAAGATCAAACAAGAAGGAAGTGAATTTTTTTTAAGGGTAATAATTCTACTTTGGTTATCTGGCTATCAGATTGGAGATGGAAAGATGCACGGTCTACATGTAATGAAGCTTGTGAGATCATTCTGTACATCTTCCAGTGAGAAAAAAAAGGGTAATTCATTCATTCATAACTCTCAATGCCTAAGTATTGATTTTTTTTTGATATATCAGGCTTGTCAGGTGCTGAAACTTTGTCACTTTTATTATATAGAGAAAACAAAGAAGAAAACCCCAAAAAAATCAATATTGTTAATTTTTCTGTACTTTTTTTTTTCTTTTCTTTATATTAATATTCTTCAATAACTTCAATAATAGAAGCAGGGCTTTCAATTTATAGTGTGAATGTTCTTAAACAATGCTTGAAGAAACTCTTTTATTAGTTTTTGAATGCATTATGAGTTGTCCTAAAGAGCTGTTTTTGCCTCAGATACCAAAGAGCTACCTAAGAATCAAGTAATTTTTTCGAATCTTCTTCTTTAATTTGCCAGCAAAAATCAAATTTTTTACTTTTCTTTTTCCTATTGCGTATTATAATATGATTATTTCTAGGTTAATAATTAGATATGCGTTTAATGTATTGATTCCAATAATTTTTTAGAGATGGAAGGATGACTACTTGATTGGTTATGAAGTATCTTGTTAATAAGCTAAGACTCGAAAGCGAATCAGAGGTATGTACACCATCATTGCTAGCTACTAGTTAATTTCTCAATTCATCAAAAAATGCAGAAATAAGTGATTTGTTCTTCATTTTTGCATCACCTTTAATTTATATAATTCAATTCTATGGCTCGAATCTTTAGTATTCTCTTATTTATTACTTGTATTCCCTCTCCCTTTGTCTATAAGAGTTGGGTTTTGCTGATTTACTTTAGTAATAACTGTGATATTTGTTTGAGTTGATCTTGAGCAAATTGGTGGATTTATGTGGTGAGGTTCAGTCTTGTGTTGTAGCTTGTATTTGCATATAGTAGAGGTAATCGTCCGAGAATAATTGTTTAACACCTTAGTTTGACAATAAGCAAGCTTGCTTTGAAAATTTGTCAGAGGTGAAATTATAAGTCCGAAAACTTCTTGTTGATAATGATCTCTGTTGGATTTTGTAAAAACTGAATTAGTTGGGGGTAGTCTTGGTTTGGCAGCTGTGGGCATGAAATTCGTCTTGAATTTCATGACTTTTTTTCTTCAAAGCTTTAAGTAATCTTCAGATGCTAACACCTTTGGAACATTTTAGGTTGGAGAATGCTTCTAGATTTTGTAGGTCTGCAAGTGAGTTTTATTAGACATTTTTAGCAATAATCACTAGCTTATCAACTTGACGACTATTTAAGTGATGTTTTCTATCTTCTGTTATATGGAGTTTCGGAGCTTGAAATCTTGATGTGTTAAAATGTCTCAACACTACTTGTATTGCATTTGCAGCCTCAAAACTCTTTACCAATTTTGAGAGCTATTCAACTTGCAAAATGAAGCATATGCTGAAGTTTTTGGTCCAAAACATCCCGAATGTGTACGAGGATACGAGTTCATTAAGTAGTGGAATGAAATTGGTATGCCAGAAGATTGGGTTGGGTGGTGACACTCCAATGGTTAAGGTGTCAAAGCTGCAGTGTAGGAGTCATACTATTGTACATTTTCTTTCGACTTTATGTCAATGTTTTTTTTTGTTTTGGGTACTGATGTAAATGACTTTGCCTGTTGTTCATTAATAGTGGAATAATATTGTTGACTTAGCCAAAAAATTATATATTTAATTTTTTTTATTTCATAAGGCTTATAGGTGGCGGTTTTAAAACCGTTGCCTATAACCATCTTTTTTTTTTAAAATTCATGATTCTTAATTGCCGCCTATAACCAAATTTAATTGTTTTAAAGAATTGACTCTTTAGCGGCGGTTCCATAGAACCGCCGCCTATAGCAAGGCTTTTGTGGCGGTTTTAGAAACCGCCGCTAATTCATTCGCGACGCCTTCATTTGCAGCGGTTTCAAAAACCGCCGTCTATGCTTAGGCGGCGGTTTAAAACAGTCCTAATGAACTAAAAAACCGCCGTCTATCACTGTTTTTTTTGTAGTGGTAACAAGAAAAATTACTAGCATTAAGTTACAATCACTTGTCGTATCACTTGAAATCTTGCTTTCTCTACCTAGGTCTTTTTCCTGAGGACTATGAGATCCTAGTTTGGACATTGATCCACCTCTGGATAGCTGAAGGATTCATAGGAAAAGATGGGGGCGACCTAAGCTTGGAAGAAATTGCAGAGATTTGCGTTGAAGACGTTGTCAACAGGAACTTATTGATGGTAGCACAAAAGAGGTCTAATCGTCAAATCAAAGCATGCCGCATTCATGACATATTACATGATTTCTGCGACAAGGAAGGTCAAAAGCAGAAGATTTATGAAGAAATAAAGGATTCTAATTGGGTATCTCTTGACAAGCATCATCGTGTTTGTATTTATTCAGGTATCAAGGAATATATCTCTTTGAAGCCTTTTGGAGAACGTGTACTGTCACGTCTCGAAATTTAACAAGGTAAATCCAGGACGAGACCGTTGCGCGCTTAGAAAGACAAGTCCTTCTAAGCCCGCAAGGCTCAAATCTCTTGATAAAACAAACTATAATCTATTAATAAAATAAACAATCCAGAGCTTCTACGGTCTAAAAAATAAGTATTAAAACTTTAATTACAATAAAATTCTCCAAAAATAATAATTATTATTATTCTCAACAAATTCACTCGAATCTTTAGCTTTGGTCACATGATTTTTAGCCTGGCAAATCCCGATTTAACTTTGTTGTCTGCAAAGAGAAAATGAAAGGAGTGAGCGGAACAATGGTCAGTAAGTAGATTTATCCCGAAGAAAGCGAAGGTTCAGAGATTAATAAAATATCTAAATAATCACGAAATAATATCAGGCACTACAGGATACTATAACAAGCTGTGGCTACTTAATAGCAGCACGATCACACGTTCAGATAGAATAACAAGCAGTGACGACTAATTAATTCCCAGCCACATAGGATTTGATACATAACTTGTATAGTTTGTAGGACCTGAATCAAAGATTCAGATTTGATTTATCAGAAGGATCGATACATATAACTGAATAAGAATTACAAACGAATAACAAAATAACAAACTAAATGATATTTACAGAACAACAAATGGGGTAAATCAAAAAGAAAGATAAACTACTTACATAAATTAACCAAAAGCTTTAGATGCCAAAAATCACCAAATCCAAATAATAGAAGTTGAGTTCCTAAATTCTTAAGCCTTGCACGACTCACTGCAAGTTTTGTGAGAAAAATGCACTTGCATCAATAATAAGATGACACTTAATTTATAACCCAAAAGTGTTGCACCTAAGCATTAAAATAATCCATCTTGGACAAATTGGTAGCTTTATGGTTGTAGCATTATAACCACTTACGAAAATCACTCAACTTTTTTCCCAATCTAATCACTAAAATAATAGCTAAAATGATTGCACATTTTCATTAAAACAATCTATATGGTTTCACCTTTGAATAAAATAGTCTATCTTGGGCAAATTGGTAGAATTATGGTTATTGAATTAAAGGCACTCACGGTATGAAGACAAGAATTAATCAACTTTGTTTGGTATAAAATTGAAAGTGGGAAAAAGTTGGCTAAAGTGGTATAATAAGTCAAAAACTCAAAAGTGGCTTGGAATTTGATTTCCAAGGCCATGTGGGGGTATTACATGTACAATCATTCTTGTATTTTGCCCCAGATGAAATTACCATGCCAAGAGACCACATATTGACATGCCTAAAGTTTTTGAATTGCTCAAGAGTGTTGGAAGTTAGATCTATCACTTTTGATATATTTCCCAGGGACCTGCTTCAATTGGCTCTTTCGAGGTACATTGCTATTTCTTGTAATATCAAGGCCTTCCCATCAAGCATTTCAGACTATGGAATATGCAAACAATGATCTTTATGACAACATTATGTACACTTAAACTGAAAAGAAGACATGTCAAAGATGTATCAACTAAGACATCTACGCACAAATGCATTTGCTCCGTTTCCTCGCCTTCCATCTAACTCACCAGGGAGAACGTAGAAAGCCTTTCCATGATATCACCTCAGAGTTGTGCTAAACATGTTTTTGCAAGGGTTCCTAACATAAAACAACTGGGAATTCGGCGAAAATTAGTCGTACTTTTTGACTATTTGTTCAACAATGTTGGAAAATTACAATACCTTACAAATTTGAAACTTTTTAATGATGTCTACCATGACACCACTTCTGTTCGCACAACACTGAACCTTCCTCAGGCACACAAATTACAAACGAGGTTGTAGATTCTGACTTTATCAGAAATCTCGCTTCGCTGGGAAAACATACATATACTAGGAAACTGGGAAAAGCTTGAGGTGCTCAAGTTGAAAGACAACACATTCAAAGGAGAGTTATGGGAATCAAGAGATGGGTGTTTCCCTTCACTCAAACTCCTGCACATTAGAAGTATAGATTTGAGGACTTGGATTGCTTCAAAGTATCACTTCCCAAGTCTTACACGTCTTGATCTTCGAAACTGTGATAAGCTTGACGCAGTCCCATCTAGCTTGGCAGATATAACCAGATTTCATGTATTGGAACTCTACCATACAAGCAAGAAAGCTGCAACTTCAGCTAGCTCGAGAAATTCATAGGGGAAAATTTTCTAAAATAAGGCCAAGACACCAAAACCAATGCTGGGTTTAACCTGGCTATCTATCCTCCATATATCTGATTGTATATTTGAATAATTGCTCCATTTTAGCTACAGTTGGCTCGGTTCATCTTCTGCTGTTTGAGTTGTCTTCTACGCTTCAATGGAACAGTACTTCTCATTTCAAATAGGGTAAATATCACTCCGTTCCCCTATGTATACAAAATTATCACATTACTTCTTGTGTTTTAAAAACTATAAAAAAATCTATGTATTTTCTAAAAAAGGTCATATCACCCCCTCTATAATATTTTTATCCTTTTATAATATATATATATATATATATATATATATATATATATATATATATATATATATATATATTCTTTTTTTACTCTTCATTTTCAATTTTTTATTTATTTATTACTACATAAAAAGAATTTAAAAAAATTGTTCATCTTCTCTATCCCCACCTCTCCACCCACCCCAACCCACGCCCCCTACCCTCTCTCACCCCACCCCGCCCCCTCGCTGCTGTTGCGTTGACGGCAATAGCAACGAGATCTCGATGCTACTGCGTCGACGGCAACAGCGAGAAATGGGGTGGGGGTGGAGGCATGGGGGCAGGCGTGGTGGGGGTGGGGTGCGTGGGTGGGGTTGGAGAAGATGAAATTTGTTTTTTATTTTTTTATTTAGTAACAAATAAAAAAAATAGGTGAAAATGAAAAGAAAAAAGAAAAAGAAATATAAATTATAAAAGGGTAAAAATGTTATAGAAGAGAGTGGTGTAACGTTTTTTAGAAAATACAGAGGGATTTTTTTATAGTTTTTAGAATATAGAGGATAACATGATAAATTCGTATATCATAAGGGGGCGGAGTGATATTTACCCTTTCAAATAAGCATGCCTCTAACTTCCTCAGTGGAATCCATTGGCCTGTAATATCATAAAACTCTGTTATAAGACTTTTATTTGTTTCAATTTGTAATGAGCATGTATCTGACTTCCTTTTCAAAAGTCTTTTAAGTTGTAGGTTCCTATGAATTCTCCATCAATAAATGCTGCATTGCATCTTTTATAGTTGCTAATCTGGATAACATCATGTCAGTTTATGATCCTGCTGGAGTCATATTCACGCAGCCCAACAGCATAATTCTTGCCAAAACAGTGTTGTGAATGCAGTGTTGCCGGTTTCAAATTTCATTAATTACTTAGCTCTATTGGTATATCCCAAAACTAGAAAACCTGACAAAACTTTTGCGATCCAAAAATTGTATCCTGTTGAATTCATATCCATTTCGTTTTTTGTTAAAGTTTTAGAAAATGCAACTTTGAGTACTAGAAATCTGAAGTAGGATAATATACTTGGTTTATGTTAGTTCATCTTCTTGAGTAACTACATAAGAAACTGATGCAGAGTTTAACTACATTGCTTCTGGTTCTCCTTTGCCTGTTCTATTTCGGAAATGCTCTGTTGTAGAATTTTGTAAAGGGTTCATACGGAATTACATTGGTCTTTGTTTTGCGATCTGCATCCTTCTAGCGTTAATTGATGGTTTTAGACCTGATGTTGTTCGTACTTTCTTAATGAATGTGGCCACATCTATGTTGCTATTGTTATAATTGAGTAATATTGATAGTTGTTTTTACATGATATATTTGTTTACATGATATATTTTTTTGTGGTTTGACACCACTACGCCATCCAACGGCTAAGATCTTGCACAAAAAAACAAAAGTAAATCTAAACCGTAAATTAAATGAAAGTCCTAGAATCATCTTTATCTCAAACAAAAGAAAGCGTTTCTAATATTCTAGATCCATATCTTCCATGGTTCTTAGCTAAAAAAATTCTTTGGTTCTCTCTCATTCCGTATCAGCGAGTTGTTACAGCTTTCATCTGAATGAGATTGGTAACATCTGTTGGTGATGATTCATAAGCAGAATATATTTATGACAAAGTTATATAAAAAGAGGTAGAACCACTAGGCATGGAATCTATTCGTGCCTGGATCTTTTGGGTTTCACTTATTTTTTCTTTTACTTTCTCTCTTTCTTCCTTGATCTCATTCCTTTTTTTCCATTTCTTCCATTCTTTTACAAAGTCTTCTTTTTGACTTGTGCTAGACAATCCCAAACAAGGGAAATCAAATATTATATATCAAGTAGTGTAATTTATGTCACTCATTAACTAGAAAAATTGCTTAGTTTATTTGTCTACATGATTTCTATAGTTAGATATCTTTCTTCAATGTGGCAAAAGTTTTCTTATTTTGTTGTTTTTCTTGACATCTACGCTTCCTCCAAGCTTGGCTGAGTATCAGAGGCTCAGATGTCACATAGCTTTCCTTGCGCTTCAGTTCCAATCAGAATTTGTTACACTTCGGCTTCAATTGGTTGAAAGGTGCGGAATGAAGTGTTGATACTGAATATGTTGTGGGTCTAGAATTCACTTGCAATGGTTTTGTTGATGAGTGATGCTGAGATCTTTTGTTCATTAGGAATGCAAAAGGTAATACCATTAATGTTCTCGAATGGACTTGACTCTTCTATATTTACAAGAATATGAATGCTATACATCATGTAGATTGTCTACTAGTTCTTGTGTCTACATATATGTTTATATATGCATTATATACATGCCTCCGCATTTTTCTTCTTGTTGTTTTCAATTTTTATTTTTCTTAAAAGTGAAGAACTGTTTATGCTTATTTTGATAAAATTGGCTTGCATGTTATTTTTGAATCAAATATTGTGTTGCAATATGCTTGATGTTATGTCTGAAAATCTATGAATTCAATCCGATGTTTTTCATACAGGTTCTTTTCTCTAAAATAAATGCATATGAGGTATGAATTTCGCAATTTTATACAAGATACATCACCTTGCCCATAAAAATCACTATGAGCCCCTTGCTACCCGCCTAAATACAACTAATACATACTATGTGAATGCTCATTAGGTGGACTTGGGAACTAAGGGTAAGACACTGTTTCTACAAAGCCCGCGACTTGCCCACAATAGTTGAGTAGAGGTTTTGCATTTTGGGGAGTGTTTTAGAACGTACAACTCTGCTAATTTGAAGGCGTCGTCTTGATTATAAATTGATCTGGTGCAGAGAATTACATTGAGAGTGTTTAATTACCTTTTGATTTACTGAGGTGGTTGTTCATATTTAAAATAGGATTCTTTAGGTTGCTTGTATAAATTGGGTGATACCATCTTTCGGCAAAGCTTGACATGCTTTGCAAGTGAGAGTGGTAAAGATGGACCCATCGACAATGAATATGGATGAAGGACGGGGAGATTTGTCAAGAGTTTTACATGATGAACTAAGGAGCAAGGAGACAAGTTTCTCCCACACGGAAAGATTAGGAGAAGAATGTGCTATTAATAAATATGTGTAAGCTTGAGACCTAATAGCTTATGTTTTTGTGTCAATAGTTGAGTTATATACATGTGTGTTAAGGCTCATCTGTTCATTAATTCTTTGGATTCGCCACAACAAATTGGTATCAGAACTGATGGTTTGACGATTCTTTGGGTTCATCACAACAAATTGATATCAGAATTGATGATTTGGCGATCTTTGCCAGACTCTTGAAAAATTATGGTGGACTATCGTGATAGACTCTTAGTGGTTTGACGATCTTGGCCAGACTCTTGAAGAATTATAGTGCACTATCGTGATAGACTCTTAGTGGCCCTTGGTAACAAGGCTCGAAGGATAGAGTAGGGTCATGATAAGCATAATTCTAGATCTAAAAGCTTGTGAGAGTGGTAAAAATGGACCCATTGGCAATGAATATGGATCAAGGGGGAGGGGGAGGGGGAGGGAGAGGGGGAGGGGGTGGACTATCGTGATGGACTCTTAGTGCTAGTGGCCTTTGGTAGCATGACTCGGAGGATGGAGTAAGGTCATGATAAGTATAAGTCTAGATCTAAAAACTTGTTGTGAGAGTGGTAAAGATGGACCCATCGACAATGAATATGGATGAAGGGCAAGGAGATTTATCAAGAGTTTCACATGATGAACTAAGGAACAAAGAAACAAGTTTCTCCCACATGGAAAGATTATGAGAAGAATGTGCTATTAATAAATATGTGTAAGCTTGAGACCCAATAGCTTATGTTTTTGTGTCAATAGTTGAGTTATATACATGTGTGTTAAGGCTCATTTGTTCATTAATTCTTTGGATTCGCCACAACAAATTGGTATTAGAACTAATGGTTTGACGATTCTTTAGGTTCATCGCGACAAATTGATATCAGAATTGATGGTTTGACGATCTTTGCCAGACTCTTGAAAAATTATGGTGGACTATTGTGATAGACTCTTAGTGGTTTGACAATCTTGGCCAGACTCTTGAAGAATTATGGTGCACTATCGTGATGGACTCTTAGTGGCCCTTGGTAGTAGGGCTCGAAGGATAGAGTAGGATCATGATAAGCATAATTCTAGATCTAAAAGCTTGTGAGAGTGGTAAAAATGGACCCATTGGCAATGAATATGGATCAAGGAAAAGGGGGAGGGGGAGGGGGAGGGGGAGGGGAAGGGGCAGGGGGTGGACTATCGTGATGGACTCTTAGTGCTAGTGGCCTTTGGTAGCATGACTTGGAGGATGGAGTAAGGTCATGATAAGTATAAGTCTAGATCTAAAACCTTGTTGTGAGAGTGATAAAGATGGACCCATCGATAATGAATATGGATGAAGGGCGGGGAGATTTGTCAAGAGTTTCACATGATGAACTAAGGATCAAGGAGACAAGTTTCTCCCACATGGAAAGATTATGAGAAGAATGTGCTATTAATAAATATGCGTAAGCTTGAGACCCAATAGCTTATGTTTTTGTGTCAATAGTTGAGTTATATACATGTGTGTTAAGGCTCATTTGTTCATGAATTCTCTGGATTCGCCATAACAAATTGGTATCAGAACTAATGGTTTGACGATTCTTTGGGTTCATCACAACAAATTGATATCAGAATTGATGGTTTGACGATCTTTGCCAGACTCTTGAAAAATTATGGTGGACTATCGTGATAGACTCTTAGTGGTTTGACGATCTTGGCCAGACTCTTGAAGAATTATGGTGCACTATCATGATGGACTCTTAGTGACCCTTGGTAGCAGGGCTCGAAGGATAGAGTATGATCATGATAAGCATAATTTTAGATCTAAAAGCTTGTGAGAGTGGTAAAAATGGACCCATTGGCAATGAATATGGATCAAGGGGAAGGGGAAGGGGAAGGGGAAGGAGGAGGGGGAGGGGAAGGGGCAGGGGGTGGACTATCGTGATGGACTCTTAGTGCTAGTGGCCTTCGGTAGCATGACTCGGAGGATGTAGTAAGGTCATGATAAGTATAAGTCTAGATCTAAAATCTTGTTGTGAGAGTGGTAAAGATGGACCCATCGACAATGAATATGGATGAAGGGCGGGGAGATTTGTCAAGAGTTTCACATGATGAACTAAGGAGCAAGGAGACAAGTTTCTCCCACATGGAAATATTAGGAGAAAAATGAACTATTAATAAACATATGTAAACTTGAGACCCAATAGCTTAAGTTTTTGTGTCAATAGTTGAGTTATATACATGTGTGTTAAGGCTCATTTGTTCATTAATTCTTTGAATTCGCCACAACAAATTGGTATCAGATCTGATGGTTTGACGATTCTTTGGCCTCGTCACAACAAATTGATATCAGAACTGATGGTTTGACGATCTTGGCCAGACTCTTGAAGAATTACGGTGCACTATCGTGATGGACTCTTAATGACCCTTGGTAGCAAGGCTCGAAGGATAGAGTAGGATCACGATATGCATAATTCTAGATCTAAAAGCTTGTGAGAGTGGTAAAAATAGACCCATCGGCAATGAATATGGATCAAGGGGGAGGGGGAGGGGGAGGGGGAGGGAGAGGGGGAGGGACTCTTAGTGCTAGTGGCCTTTGGTAGCATGACTCGGAGGATGGAGTAGGGTTACGATAAGTATAATTCTAGATCTAAAAGCCTGTGAGAGTGGTAAAGATGGACCCATCAACAATGAATATGGATGAAGGGTGGGAAGATTTGTTAGAAGTTTCATATGGTAAACTAAGGAACCAGTAGACAAGTTTCTCTCACGTGGAAAGACTAGAAGAAAATAAGCTATTAATAAACATGTGTTGGCTCAAGACTCAATAACTTAAACTTTTAGGTCAATAATTTAAACTTTTAGGTCAATAGTTGAATTTTATACATGGGTGTTAAGGTCTATTCATTATCTAATTTTCTGGACTCGCCACAACAAAATGACATTCTAAATTCGCTGCTGCAGTATCAGTTCAATTTGTCTAATTTTTTTATGAGATTTATTGAGAAATTGTTGGAAGATTGTGCATCCAGGGTATTTTACATGAATTTATGTATGCTGTGTTCATCATATGAATGATGATTGTAGCATATCGAACATTGAAGAATTAGATTAATAATACAGCGTCTCACATTTTGTGATCAACTCACCACTTTGCGCGGCGATCGGTATCAGAGTAGCAAGAATGTCCAGATGTCTTGCTTAGGAAAAAGGGTAAGCTTCAAGCTTCTATGAATCGGTGCCCATGGTGTAGATCAAGAAGAAACAAGCCAGCTCCTAGGAGCATGGTCCAGTTGTAGTGGGGTAAAATCGTTTATGTGAGGTCACAAATTCGTCACTCTTCACTGTTTTAAAATCTGCTTTTGACTGACCTAATACTGAGTGTACTGCTGCACTCGAAATTTTACTATTTAGTGGTTGAGCTCTGCTAATTAGGTTCGCATGTTATCTAAAAGAAAAAAGGAAGAATCACAGTGCTTGTAGAATTGACGACTTCCTCAACATGATGTTCAATTAGAGTATTTGTCGATTGGCAACAGTATAAATTGCTTCCCACGTCACTCGAGAGTGTTGTATTATATCTATCTTTGATAATGGATTATCTTTCTGTTTAAATTTTAAATCGTTTTGTTGTAATACCTGGCAAATTTCTTCATATCTCATTCAAGAGTGCTATTATAATGCAATCAAGTATGTAACTAAACACCTTCTAGCACATCTAAACCGTGTGAGAAAACACAAAATCCTAAATCAATTATAAATTTGACTATTTTCCATCGATACACCACTCAATTGAGAATGGGGAGAGTGGTTCCATGTCTATTCTTGATACAACACACATGAACAACCAAAAACTAATGAGATCAGTGATACGTAACTCGTTATGTATGCAAGAGGTTGCGAGTTTGAGACTCGTTGGTTACGGTGTACGGGTTTAGGCCATTCCTGAAAGAAAGAAGAAAAAAAAAAAAAAGAAGAAGAAGAATAATGCGACCTGGATTTGAACAAGACATTTGTTTCAGAAACAGGGCTGTTCAAGTATGAGAATAATCAAAGCTAACTATGTTCAGAATAATCAAAGCTAATGTTCTTCGTCACAACTTATATTACATGAAGCATCAATAGGTTCTTCTGATACATAAATGGAACAACTTCTTTGGATGTCTAAGTAAACATTTGGGAAAAATTGATGCATTCAGTACCAGAATATATCTTTACTTATCGGAAACAAGCGAATGCTTGGGTGAGGGAACGTTCAGAAGGATGTAACACTGATAGTCAACTACCAGGTATATACTTTTTTTATTCTCTTTGATTCATTCAATATATCTCTTATGTTTCATTAAGCAACCTTACCTAGTTCATTTACTTCTTATCAATTATCGTGTTAACTCAACAGATCGGTACAAGAATCCAATTATTTACTCATCCATTGGATTGAGAAATTCTGGGAGAAAATGTAAAATATTGAACAAGTGATTTTACAACAAATTGGTACACAGATTATTTGTTCCAATACATTATCATGATTTCCATAAAAGAAAAAGACGATGAATTATCACCAAAGTTGTGACAAATAGAGAAGAACACACAATGTTCATACATTCAGAGGAAAAAACAGAACATCCATTAAAATAGTGAAATAACTGAAACTGAAATGACATGCCAAATTTGAAATGTCTGAACAAGTGGTGAATGTGCAACACATGAAGCGAGTAGGCAAAATGGGAAAGCGGTGGGTGCCAATAGAACTTCAACTACAGCTTCCTGGAGAGCCGGTATGAAGCCAGAGGTGCTATCGGAAAGACCCAATATTGAACATGTACCCATGATCCAATGTGAAGAATATGAAATTCACCCTTCCATATTCAGCTAAGAATTTCCATTAGTTGTCCCTGAAAAGGAGGAATCGGTAGTAACAATCAGTGTAACAGTGATTATTGTCTGATAAAGCCTAAAACTGTTATTAAGGTTACAATACGAATGAAAGGCGTCAATTGACAAATCGTGAAAAGGTAGATAAATCCAATATAAAAGACCCGAAACTAAAAACAAGGTAATCAAAATATAAATGGAAGCATATGAAGTTCTTCAAGGCATTTTCACAAACAAATGCTACGCAGAATCTGACCACACCCTTTGACTATGCATTTGCAGTAATATGATTCATAATTTCCCATCTTGAAATCTCAATCATGAAAGCAATAATACATGCATGAAATTGAAAGGTGGTAAAGAATTAAGGCACACTTTAGAACTCAACATTCATAATCATGTAAATCTTTCTACGAATTGATACATAAAACAGATATCAATATCCCAAAATTGGCATGGTATGATTTCATAATAGATATTTTTGACCTAGACCCCTTGCACTTCTTAGTATATGACATTCTCATCCTCCACTTTTTGATATATGTGACTCACACTCCTTAGAGATACGTTTATTTTTCTGTTAAATGGATATAAAATATCATTTATACCCTGGTGATGTCACCCAGCCGGAGCGCAAGCAGCACCCAGCACCAGCCAGCACTCACCCCTTCTGCAAAGTTAGGGGGTTACGTGTTAAAATATGTACTTGTCCTTCATCGGAAAAACATAAATTTTTAGATCACCTTATAAGATCTTGTATTACTCCACCTGAAACCAATTGATTTTAGGATGTAATCTAATGATTCTTAACATTACGGATAGTAGTTCCAAAGTTCTAGTGAAACACACCTAGCGTTTGAGAAGATGAAATGATAATCTTTCATTTGCTAGATTAACTATTAAGTTGTCGGAAATAATGTCCAGTCACAACTGCATATCTAGTAAAATCTCTTGCTAATCTAAGTGATGTGTCATGAATATCTATAACAAAATAAACCTAAGAATGTAATAACTCAAGTCCAAAGAGAGAGTCCATCTCAAAATAGTAGTCTGTTAGGTGAGAGAACCCCTTGTACTTAAGAAGCTTCCCTTGTGAGGGTGAGATTCCTATGTGGATCATTACATTCCACTCCCCTTAAATTAAGAGCCGACACCCACGTCGGGCTAGCCTATCGACACTAACCCGACGATAGCCCTTTCCTCTTGGCGGCTGCACCCACCTATCAGTATTTAGTGTGACACTTACTACACCTTAATCTAACCTATAATCTCCCCACCATGGAGTCTACTCTCAATGAAAGCACTAATATAACAAAATAAGTCCAATAATGTAACAAGTCAAGCTCAAAGAGAGAGCTCGTTCCAAAAGATTAGACTGTTAGGTGGTAGAACCCCTTGTACTTAAGAAGCACTTCTTGTGAGGGTGAGATTTCTATGTGAGATCATTACAATATCTCAGCATCAGATGAATAAATAAGTAAATAAATATAAGCATGTATACAGACTAATGAGTCCAATTTCTCCTTTACCTGTGAACATGAGCACATTCAGATTCTCCATCCAGCTTTAGGAAGAACATTCTAAATCCTGATCATTAGGAAGGATATGAACTTTGAATTTGTGATTGCCCCAATCCAGTTGGTCTTCATGAATTTTCCTGACTCTATCTACAACGGATTGATTGCACATCTTCACCTCAATCGTCTGCAATGTATCCATGTCTGCTAGACAAGTAGGAATCTTCTTCAATATTTTACATCTTTGCACCACTAGTCTCTCAAGGACGGGAAAGTTATCCTCAGAGGCACTCCATCATGAAATGTCAAGTGCATCTAATTTTAAGATCCTGAGCTTTGGGAACTCATTATCACCCATGTCCCACAATTCACCCTCAAATGCCCTATTCGTTAATTTCAGAACCTCCAAATTGTGTAGTTTCCCAAGTTTTGAGAATTCATTCAATGGCATGCGAAAATTTGACAATGTCAACTTTCTCAGATTTGAGGGGAAGTAAAATTCACATGGATATTCCGGATCATCCTTGCAAAACACCTTCAATGATTCAAGCTGGCTAAGAAAGTCCAACAATGGAAACCAATTGCAATTCCTGGAATGATCCCACGAGTTCAGAAATATGCATCGCAGTTTTCAGAGCCTTGGTAGCCTTCTCAATATCTTCTCCATATCATCACCATAGGAAAGAGATGGTGTCGAGAAGCTCTGTAGATATTCCAGTAGGGAGGAGTTCTCAAGTCTGTGATGGTGCAAACTGAAATAAGCATGGTTTCTTATATGCACATGCCTCAACCTTGCCATACCCCAAATGGACTCTGGCACAGTAATGGCTGCTCCTGATGTTTTAACAAGAAAAGTTTCTAGGTTCCAGAGGTTGGCCACGGACAATGGAATAGAATCTGCATCACATTCAAATGCTAAGTATCTTAAATGAACAAGCAATTCGAACCCTTTGAAAGAACAGCCAATGTTGAAGCCTTCAAAGTCAAATACTCTAAGAAGCTTAAAGTTCTGAGACATGAATGATACATCATACGGATCACTTGGATGATTATCACTAGAAGCAAAGCAGAGCAGGGATCGAACACGTGGCCCTAAAGGCTTTGACATAATGAAATCCTTCCTCTTAGAATTGATGCACAACCGACGTCGGTCAAAGCTTTTGGGTTTTGAAGTATGAGAATGGTTAGGGTCAGTACCGCGATCAAGATAATTATCAGAAACAGTATAATATTCATCACGTTCAACTACACGTTGACAAAACTTCTCATCTTCAGCTCTCACCAAGCAGAATTCACGGATAAGATCGTGAACACGGCAACCTTTGACCCTGCCATCCCAACTTACTTCAGCAATCATTACTAGGTTTCTACGGATAAGATCCATCAAGTACTTCTCTGCTTCAGCTTCTAAGCTACCCATGTCACTGTGTTGTACAAATCCTTCAGCAATCCATAACCGTATCAATTTCTGAACTGGAATTATATTGTCCTCTGGAAACCCTCCAAAGTAGAGAAAACATGGTTTTAAATGATCAAGTAGATATCTGTAACTTGATTCTATTACTCTCATGTGCATCCTATCTACATGAACATGATTGAGTGAATTTAGATCTTCTTCCACTTGTCTCCACGAGTCCTCTTTCTCTCCTATGACTGCAAGACGTCCAGCTACCAAAATAACAAGAAGTGGCAGTCCTTTGCACTTTCTCGCAATCCCCTCTCCAAGCGTCAGTAGTTCACGAGGGCAGCTTCCAGTCCCAAATACTTTGCTTTTCAATAGCTCCCAGCATTCTTCATCACGGAGCAAACTAACCAAAAGTGGCTCTCTGCCAGGGTTAACTCGCTCTGCCACCACTTCTAGTCTAGTAGTGAGCAAAATTCTACTTCCCTTTGCATTGTCTGGGAAAGATCTCTGTAGATCGTTCCACACTTGAAAATCCCACATATCGTCCAAGACGATAAAGTACCTCCATCCACAAAGATGTCTATACAGCAATTCAGCCAATTCTCGGTTATCCATTTTATGAACATCACTATCATGGTGGATGTCTTCTTTGAGACAATGTAGGAGTTGCAGCAATATATTCCTTCTATCATATGTTTCAGAAATAGAACACCAAGCCATAACATCGAATCGAGATTTAACTACATCATCATTATAGAATTTCTTGGCTAAAGCGGTCTTACCGATTCCTGGCATGCCAACTATAGAGACAACATCAAGATGGTCGGTTTTGGAGAAGAGCCGCGAATACATTGTTTCTGACTCTTTCTCGAAGCCTACCACACCTCCGTCCTTCATTGAACTGCTAGTTTGTGATGAATCACGACCTGAACCCTCTGCAGGGTCGAGGTCACCGAGTGTGAAGAGTTGAAATCTGTTGGTCGAATCCATCTTAACAACATATGCATAGGGAAATTTGAAAGCGACCTCCGCAAATCGAGTGGTCAACACAATTCTGCTCCCGCTCATCCTATTTCCAAGAATTCTTGTTTAAGTTGTTCACTGCTTGAATGTCCCACACATCTTCCAGGACGATAAGACACCTCCTACCCGATAGAGTTTGGTATAGTAGTTTTGCTAATTCTCCATTACTCATATAATCTTCATTTCCGATCCTGCCATATACACTCTCCAAGATACCAAGCAAGACCTCTCTTTCTCTTTTCGAGTAAGATTGCGAAACCACGCAGCGCCCATGAACATGAAAGCGATGACTAACCCAAGGATCATTATAGATATCCTCGGCTGGAGCAGCCTCACTGGCTGCAGGCACGTTGAGGATGGAGACAACGTCAAGCCCCTCCGTGTCCGATATAAGACGCTCTATGACCCTCTTCTTATCATAAACCTCTACTGCGGCTTTTTCAGTAATAAGTCTGATCTCATCTAGGATATCACCGAGCCAGAACTTAAGCTTCCAGGTAGGACCAAAACCGGAGAGAGCGCAATCCGTGACATATTCAACCTCGTACACTACATACATGATGCGTGTCCAGAGATCCTTCAATTCTAGATTCTTTTTCTGCAGCTCTTCTATTCTTGTCGATGGTGATTCCTCCTCTTCCTCTAGCTCCTCAATATCTATGACCCAGTGAGCTTTGAGGGACGGTAGCAGGTCTGCAACTGTTGCAATCTGATGCTTGAATAGATCAATAGAAGCAGCCTTGAGTTTCAGAAGTTCCCTCAGATTTTCCACCACATAGTCAATAAAATCAATTTGCTCAGTCGTCGGGAAGTTGGCTCTTGGTAGCTGTTTAATTTGATCATAAATCACCTTGGCCTCTCTCTTAATTTGCTCAATCTCGTCGCCCAGCCCAAGAAGCCTGCGGTTCATTTCCCAGGCCATGTTGTAATCCATTCTCCCCGCATCAAATGAGGAAACTATTGATGCTGCTTTATTGGCCATGGACTCAAGCTCCGCCAATTTTCCATTCCTAACAAATTGCTGAGGAGGGTCCTCGAGAAATGCATTCAGGAACCGGAGGTCCTCCGGATTGGTAAAAAGATTATCATTCGTCACGAAAGAAGCCATCTCTGGAGATTCAAGACGTCCTAACAGAGCATCAACAGCGGCAGAAGCCATTTCTCTCTTTCTCTTTATCTGTGTTTCGATGCAGAAGACACAGACCTTGGAAACCAGATAACAGAAGCAGCTTGAACTTTGAAATGTCAATGGCTACAGTTGTCCGTGCAATTAAAAAAAGGGCTCTTTTTTTTGTCCAAAAAAACAAAAAAGGCTCCTGGAGAAGGGAAATTCTATAATCCGGGGTGCGGGAAACAGGGAGGGAGCAGAGAGGGACAAGAGGATGTGGATCCCGCTTGAAGTTAGCTTTTTAAAATTATGATAAAGCAAAATATATAAGTAAATGACATTTATTTCCCTAAATAAATGAATGAGACAATTAATATGTTCTGATTAATTTTAACTACCAAATTAATAAAAAAGGAGCATTGCTATATCTCACTTTAATTTTCACACTTAAATACCATTTTTTACGAGGATGCTTAATTGACATGCTAAAATAACTAATTTTTTAATTTTTTTCTCTTTTTTTAATATGCCAACTAAGCATACACATAAGAAGTGATATTTGAGTGTAAAAATTAAAGTGGTATATAGCATTTCTCATAAAAAAAGGACATGTGTCAGTGCGTAATGAGTCCAACCATTTCAAAATCAGATTGTCCATTATACTCTCATAAAAAATATCTAGAAAAGCCTTAATAATCATCATAAATATAACATTAAAATGACCAAAATAAGTAAATAATAAAACAAGAGTGGTATGTAAAAAGATAAAAAGATCCTCGATAGAAAAGTAGAATTGTGAGAAAAGATGAAAGTATTAGGTATAAAAAATTACTAAAATAAGTTGTGAATTGTGCGCGTGTGTGGTATCTTTATAACATAAAAATTCTAAAAATCTAACATATATATGTTTGGCATTAGGCCCTTTACGGAAAAATAATAATAATAATAAAGAATGTAAATCAGAAATTTTACATATTAGAAAAGTAAATATATAATAATATAGCTATACTGCTACATTTAATTAGATGATTAGTAGATAATATTAAGAAATAATTTCATGATGTGTACGTCACATAAACATACATTGCAATCTTTGTGTATAGGCTCACAGTCTTGAATCCCAAGCCAACCCGTCCTTATCATCTTGGGTGGGTCATACACCTGACAACATACAATTTTTTGAATAATAGGTTGATATCCCCATAGTTTGGGCAAGATTTTGGACAAACTTTGACGATTATTTTTGCAAAGGCGGGGTTCATTATTGTAATAGGAAAAAAAATCATATTGTGGATTTTGTAAAACTTACAACTCCCATTTGGTATAAATACTCTACATTTTTACTCTCCCATAATCTTTGTTTGAGAACATCCATTCCATTATAAGTATTCCACCACCACAGCTCGGGCATAATGGTGTGAATGTTGATATGTTCGTATACGTACTTTGATTCGCGGATACTTCGAAATAACTTGCAACAGTAAAAATAGGTGCCAACATTAGAAAACATCTAACCCACATTAATGCATTTTAACTTGTGTGAAGATAAAAGATAACCAAAAAGAAATGTAAGATATTATTTTACCTTAATTTTGCATTTACAAGATTAGTTGACGAAGATGATGCGACACGGGCAAGAATTAGTTCCATTAATTCTTTAGGTAAGCCCTCAAAGTATGAAGGCATAACGTAGTAAGCACTATTTATGAAAGAGAAATTAGTGAGCACTTGGTGTTGGATTGTTGGAAAAATGAAGAGGCAAGACTAAGAAAAGTAATTGGTAATAAAAAAACAAGATAACATAATTAAAGTGGTGATAGTAGTAGTTAAATTGTAACTTTCAGAATTCCTGAAGACATAATTAATAATATGTCTACTAACAGTTCGTAGAAGTATTTAGTATGTTACTGTTTGTATTGTAAGTAAATCATGGGCTAATAGAAATAAAGTAATTAATGCAAATGACAATGTTTAATTAACCTTAAATTTAGAACATGGTTAAATAGGCATAACGAGTTTCATTGCGCAAAATATAACAAGTGATATGCACAAGCGTACCTTTGCAATTGTATTCTCGTTGTTGAGTCGAATTCGTCCTTCTCCAATTGATAGTCTAGTAGATCGTGCAGGTACCAGCATTTCCCTTAAATGTAACCCATAAAAAATTCTAATTATTAAAACAAAGAAACAAGATAAAATAATATTGGTCACCATATCCTTGATGACAAATATAAAAATCGATTCAATACAGTAAGTGATATGCTTGGATGGGCTGCTAAAGATAAAGGGAAGAAGAGGATGTCAAGTGAAGTGTGTCTGATAAGCTTTGTCCTAATACAATTCAATTAAGGGTATAAAAGTAATTTCATATTTTCTAATATTTTTTATGGCAAGGGTAATTTATTAAATAGACTGTTTTGTAGCCCCATTTCATATTAATCAAACAGGGGTAATAAAATAAATTACCATTTCATACAATTAAAGCGTGCAGAAATTGCTCAGGTAAGTGTCCAAACATGTATGATGTGGGTCCCATATCATTATTGCACTGAAGGTCATATTCGTAATTACGCATTAACATGATGCCAAAAAAAAAAAAAAAGGAATCAAGAACGACAACTGTCGATTTTCATCAACGGCGCGCAATATCCCTCCCCGTTTACCGAACTATAGAACGTCGCCCTTAAGAATAAAGAGCTTTTAACTTTGTTAGTTGGCTCTCCGATATGTAGTAAAATCTATTTCAATTAATACTCAATAAAAATATTCAGTCCTAATTTAAGATCAGTGTAAAATATTAATAATTTTGATCAAATTATAAGATAATATATTTAAAATATTTTCTTTATATTTTATCAATCTAAATATTTTATAAATTTATAATTAGCTAAAAAATTACAAAATAAATTGACTATGAAATTAGAGAAATTTGTTCTAATCCTAATCCTAATTCGATATTAGAGAAACTTATTCTAATTCTAGTAAATTAGATTCTTATCTTTTATTTTTATTAGACTTTTTTACTTATCTTTTCAAATCGTCTTGAAAAAATATGAGCCACTTTTCAAAAACGATACCATAAATATAAAATAGTTACTATTAAGCTAAAAAACTAAAAATATCTCAATAAATTAATAATTATTAATTTATTAATAAATTGATATCTAGTAAAATTAATAAAATTTAGTGATACTAATGTCATTAATTTATAGAGGTTTTACTGTATTTAAATTAAAAGTTTCATGTGAAAAAATAAAATAAGAAAATATTATTAACAAAGTTTTCAATATGATAAAAAGACATAACTATCGGAAAAGATTCAAAAATGCTTGTAGGATATTAATTGTACACTTCTTAATGGGTTAAAAGCCCAATCCGCTACAGAGTTTATCAACCTCTGCATAAGCTGGATACAAGCCATTCTTAATAGAGGTTTTAAATTTAAATTTTTTTTAAATTTAAGTATTTTAAGTCTATTTTTAAAGCCTTCAAACTTAAAAAGTAATACTATTTATAACTATTACTTTTGGTTTAAAAAATATTAAAATAGAGTCCGGGCTCTATTTTGTTCAACAAATTTAGAATCCAAAATATAAATTGAGACTTTATTTTGACATCTTTTAAGTCAAAAAATGAATTTTACGTACTTTTATCATGAATAATATTACTTTTTAAGCTTAAAAACTCTAAAAATAGGCTTAAAACACCCTAATGAAGCTATCTGCTCGTAATAAGCTGCTTAATATCATGGATAACAGTATGAATATTCGAAGAAATAGCAGATCACTCGTGAATAATAGATTGCCATCCAGCTCAAAAACAACCCTTCGGAAACCAAGCGTGCACGCCATCTGAGTCCCAAACCTAACAGCCAATGCTTCAGCTTGACTCACACTTGAAGTTGACACTTTCGTAGCATTACCTAATTGATTGCATATGACACAACGACAAACAGTTGCAAGTGCACTTCCGTTGTAATCCGCAATTTGCTTTACATAAGGTTTGAAACAAATAAATTTTATAAAATTTTGTGAAATTTATTTATAAATTTAACTTTTTATGTTTAAAAGTATTTTATAAAAAAATAAAATTTAAGATTTACAAATTTTGAATTTACTCAAACTTTAATCAAATCATTGTTCAAGAGATGAAATTTGTAATTTCAAGCCACATAATTAGTCAGTCATATTTTAAAGACTAAATTGCCTTCTAAATTTTATTTTCTTTTTATTGATCTTAGTCTTTTGCACTCATTTTCTATGTAATTAATTTTTCTTTTTCTTGCAAGCTTATTCATAATAAATTTATTTTTCATATTTCTTAATCCAAACTTCTTTTTTGTCTTCAAATTAAAAACCCAAATTATACGTTATTTATTCAGGCATCCTTAATTTCAAGTAATTTTAACATACTTAATTAGACATCTAAAATCACAAATTATTTATTCACCATTTATTTGTATTATTTATTCATCAATATTAATTAATTTAATTTAATTTTAAAATTAGTTAGTGATATTGATGAAATATATTTTTCTATCAAAGTTTCAAAGTATAGGGACATAAAAGAAATATTTACGATAAATATATTTACAAATCTTAGAATTGACATAATACTGTTTTTCAATTTTAAATAAGAAAATTCATTTTTAAATACAAATTTTCATAAAATTTATTTATAACACCACAAAAATTTTCAATCTTCACGGAATTCATTAATAATTCTGTAGTTGCTGCCAAAGAAAAGATTATAGAATGACTTGATTGCTTAGTAAAAAGCACCATTCTAACACTCATGATCTCTGATTTGTTGAGACACAGAGGGAAAGGACAAATCTTATCTGGTTCGTAGATGATCCTTCATATTCACACATTACTGACATAAAAAAAAAAGATATTTCACAGCACAACAAAGCATAATAACATAAAAATTTCAAAAGGCATGCTTAAGAGAAGAAAATTATATGATTGCACAAGTTGCAAATACATCAGATTCCTATGCTATATTCGTCGTGATCTGCAATTTACTTTAATTAAGTTATGGGATGATGTGGAAGAAAGAATATAAAATGACTAGGTTGCATAATTCAGCCTGAGTCAACTTTGGAAAACCTAGCCTGCATTAGGTGGTTGGCGTGATCAATGAAAGATTATAGAATGACTTGTTGGATTATTTTTAAATGGGGTGACGTTAATTTATGAAATAGGTTATATATTTGATTCATAGAATGAATTGTGATTATATTATTTTAACATCATTTTATAAGTTTATATACGATTAATTGTGCGTAAACATATATATTCTAACAAAATCTTTTATATGGTTAGACAGTATTCTAATTGGCTTTCTCTTATTCTTTTTGTTGCTGTTCTTTCTGTTAGTAGTAGGTACTTTATTAACAAAATATCCCAAATTAAGAGTGTTAGATTACGGGTTTATGATATGTTTGACTTAATTGTGAAATTTTAGCTTTTGAGTTATAAAACTTTTAGTAGTAAAATTTTGATTAAAAGTATTGTTGAACAAAAACCGTTGACTGTTAACAAATTATAAATTTTGAAGGATATGGAATTGTATATTTGATAAAGAAAAGAAAAAAAAAATCTTTCCGCATCATGTAAAAATAACCTTTTTTTTTTTGGTCAACATGTAAAAACAACTTTACAAAAGTCTTTTTTTAAGAGGTTCTAATTTGAAACTTCTTATTTTTTTAATTTTTTTTTTCAACTTCAACTTTTACTTAAAAATTCTTTAAAAAATAGGCTAAATAGATTAGTTTTAACTTCTAAACTTACAAAAAATATTTTTAAATGTCTAAAAATTAGACCAAACAGGCCCTTAGCGTCGCTTCTTGTTGTCCTTGCCAATGTACAAAATTTAATAGCATAAAATGTGAAATGCACAAGAGAAAGAAAACTAATTGATTGCATAACAAGGACGAACAGATGCAAGTGCACAAGGTAGCTACAATATATTCATCATGATCGGCAATTTGTTTTAATTAATTCTGTAGTTGCTGTCAAAGAAATTAAGATTATAGAATAGCCCTGTTACTTAGTAAAAAGAATCATTCTAACACTTAACTAAGAAATTTAAGATCTGTGATTTGTTGAGAGACAAAAGGGAAATTAAGGAAACTTTTATCTGGTTGGTAGATGATCCTTCATATTCACTCATAACTACTGAAATGAAAATAATGATCTTTCACACTACAACAAAGCATAAAATAACATAAAAATTTCAAACAGCGTGCATAAGAGAAGAAAATTATATGATTACACATAATATTACACATGTTATATTCATCGTGATCTGCAATTTGCTTTAATTAATTTGTGGGATGATGCAGTTGCGGAGTCAGGCCAAGAGGTTAGAGGTGCACTAAGTGACGAGTCAGTAACCGAAGTCAAAGGCATTTATTTATGCAAACTTATTTTATATAAATTACAAAAAGAAAAAGTATTGCCTTTAAGCCTAAAATCATAATTTTGATGATAAGAGATCACAATATTTTTTTTAAAAAAAGAATTCGCGAGTATTGAAATCCAAACTCTTTAATTAAAGACACAAAATAATACAATAAAAATAAGAAAAAACATAAACATCATTTAAAAAAAATTAAAGTTGAAATAAATGTACAACTAAACTAGAAAAGTTTAAATTAAATATTAAAAATATTACAAAAATAAACGAATTGAAATTTATACACAGTGTTAAAGACAAATAGTATTCAAAATATAGAAAATAAATTATAAACCTATGTAAAAATAAAAGAACAAAAGTGAAAAATAAAGAGGGAAAAGCATGATGAAAGAGAAATGATAAAAATAAGTGGGTATCTATATATATATATATACATAAAATAAAAATAAATAATTTTTTTTTCCCAAATTTCAGGGGGTGCTAAACCATACTTCCCTCCGCCCCTGCGGATGATGTGCAAGAAAGATTATAGAATGACTAGGTTGCATAATTGAGTCTAACATAGTGTTTGAAATCAATTTATATATGTAATTTATTTCATTTATATGAGGAATTTATTTATAAATGAATTTTTTTGTTTAGAACTGAAAAATAATATTAAGTCAATTTTGTTATTTATAAATTTAAATTGTGTTTAAAATACATGTGAAATTAGAATTAATATTATTTTTACTTAAATACCCTTTCTTTTATTTAATTAAAATTTTACTATTATATAAGTGTTATCTTCTCAATTCACTATTGATTTCTCATACTATCATAAAAATCTAAAAGAAAAACTAAAAAATAAAGAAATATTTTCAAAAAACGAATATATGCAACTAAAGTTGTTAACGCATTTTTTCAGAATCCCTCATACTTCTTGAATTTCAATATAAAAAAAAGAGAAACAAATTAAAATCAAATAAATCAACTCAAATAAATAAGAGAAAGAATAATAATCTAACAAAGATATATGTTAATCTAACAATAATCCCTCATCACTCGCCCTGTTTCACACACTCAATAATAAAACTAAAAAGTTGGTCATGAAGACTTTTTTGTCTTCAGCTCAGTGCAATAGATTAGAAGCATAGTCAACATAAATATACAAAAAGTGAAGGAGCCATGTTCCCTAGCAGACAAACTAACCCCATCACGTGCTAATTTTCTTCTCGTCCATGGAAATAATATTGAAACTCCAAGAGCCTTGCAAATCGAGTCAGTGGAGGCTTTTTTTGCATTCCCCACAAACATGCTTCAACACTAGGTTCGCTACCACTGTTACACAATTCTATTATATCCATTCCAGAAAAATTGTATAATCATCCATCAAAAGCCACAGGATGAGGAAAGTGATCGAGTAAATTTGCAATTTAAATTTATATATCTTTTTATTGAAAATATTGTTTATCTTAAAAGAATAATATACATGGCAAATCTAGAAATTATGTATAAAGCAGTATCTTAAAAATAAGAAAGAACAACAATAGTAACAATATAATAGTACTATAATAATAACAAAAAGAATACATAATTGAAAAGATATTACGAATTAATTTGCAAAATACCTGTAAGAGGATGAATGGAAGAAACTGACTTTTTTTCTTTTTGACGTCAATTTGGAAGAAGAGAGAAGAGTGGGGAAGAAGAGTGAAAAAAATATTTATTTTTTTTAACTTGAAGGTAGTTTTGTCTTTAAAAGATTAGTCATAAAATTAGAAAATTTGGATTTGCAAATTTCACTTCTTGGGCTCAGATTTGAATATGACTTGTGCAAATCCAAGAATTACAAATCCTGAATTTGTAATTTTTTAAAAACGTGCAACCAAATAAAAAAATATGAATTTACAAATAAATTCTATAAAATTTTGTGAAATTTATTTATTCAAAACAATCTGTGAGTCAACTTTGGAAAACCTAAGCCTGCATTAAGTGGTTGGTGTGATGAATGAAAAATTATAAAAGGGTAAATTACTTATTTAGTCACATATTTTATTATTTGTTTCAATTTAGACTTTATTTTTCAAAATATATTTTTTTAATATCGTATCTTTACTATTTGTTCTAAATTAGTTCTTATCTTTCATAATTTACCCTTTTAGTCATGTGCTTATTTCGTTAAGATTTTTGGATAGAAAAATGATGGAGAACTAACGTGAACTATAATGATAAAAATATTAGACTAAAAGGGTACATTATAAAAGATAATGATTAAGTTAGGACCAATAGTAAAGATACAAGACTAAAATGATACATTTTAAAAGATAAAAATTAAGTTAAGACAAATAATAAAAATACGAGATTAAATAAGTAATTTACCCTTTACAATATTATCTGTTGTTTCTATTAATACTGAAATAATGTGTGGTCATAATTTATTTTGTAGGATCTATTTTGATTCTTGTTTATGATTTTTTTCCCTTACACTCGCTTATTTTCTTTTGGCCCGTGAATCCAAACCAGCCCTTACGAACAAGCCTGAAACCAAAGAAAACTAATCGAACTGGAGCCAAACAAGTCAAAGATAGTATGCTAACACCAATGATTTGGCAAAACACAAATGGAAAGAAAAATATTCTTATCTCCTACTTTTTTTTCCCCAAATCTCTCCCCCGGCAACCCCGAGAATTGAATCACAAATCTCTCAAATCTAGAATAATAGCTCTTACGACTAAATTATCCCTCAATTTCAATTCTTATCCTGTACGAATCCATTCATACCATGGATCATTAATTATTTTATTTAATCCAAACGGTTGAAAATTGTTGTATTTTTAATACGCGTTCTCATATAGGTCAAATTATTATTTTTATTTATTAACATATTCTTTTTAAATTAGTGATAACGAGACTCTAATTCAATTTTTTTTTTAAATCCAATTTTAATATAATGTTAACCAACCCCTCCCCCAACCCCCAACGCCCAACCCTCAACTTCCCAATGTACAAAATTAGATAGCATAAAATTGAAATGCACAGGAGAAGAAAACTAATTGATTTCACAAGGTTGCTATAATATTTTCGTCGTGATCTGCAATTTGCATTATGACAAAAAAAAAAAAGAAAAAAAAACTATGCAATTTGCTTTAATTAATTCTGTGGTTGCTGACAAGGAAAGATTATAGAATGATTTCCTTGCTTAGTAAAAAGCACCGTTCTAACACTCATGATCTATGATTTGTTGAGACACATAGGGAAAGGAAAATTCTTATCTGGTTGGTAGATGATCGTTCATATTCACACTTAACTACTAACAAAAAAAAAAAATGATCATTCACATTACAACAAAGTATAATAACATAAAAATCTCAAAAGGAATACATAAGAGAAAACTACATGATTGCACATGATACAGGGACAGGCAAGTTGCAAATACAGCAGATTCCTATGTTGTATTCGCCGTGATCTGCAATTTGCTTTAATTAATGAGAAAATATCACGTTACCTCCATTTGATATACGAAACTATCACGTTACTTTATGTATTTTCAAAACTATCAACCTCCCTCCTGTGTTTTCAAAACTATCAATCTCTCCCTCCGTGTTTTTTGAAACTCACCACCCCGTCACCTTCCGTTTGCAGTTCGTTAGTTTTGCCGTTGAATGTACAATCCACGCGTGTAAAAAGCTGTTTGGCGAGTTTTTGAACTTTATATGAGCCATAAATTAACCAAAAAGCCCTTGAACTTGAAATATATATAAAGAAATACATATTTATATGTACACACAAATTATAATATACATACATATACATATACATATATATATATATATATACATACATATACATATACATATATATATATATATATACATACATATACATATGCATATATATATATATATATATATATATATGTCACCAACAGAGTTCTTGAATGTTTGTGCTTTTAGGCCTTTCCACTGTGTAGAGTTGGGGGACGGGGACAGGGACAGGGACAGGGACAGGGACGGGGACGGGGATGGGGGTGGGGGTGGGAAGGGGGGCGCTGACCTATGGAGGGTGAGGGTGGGGAGGGTGGCTGTCAGGGGTAAGAAGTGGGGAAGGGGTGAAGGGGATGAGGGTGAGCGCTAACAAGGGTAGGGGATTGAGGGTTGGGGGGTGGGGAGGGGGTAGTTGAAGGGGGTTGGGGGTGTGGGGGTTGACGGGGTTAGGGGGTAGAGAAGGAGGTAACGGGGATGGAGGTAGGGGCTAACAGGTGTGTGGGGGGTGGGGGTGGGGGTGGTTGACAGGGAGGTTGGGGGTTGGGGGTGGTTAAAGATGATTTTTTTAAATTTTTTTATTTAGTGAAAATTGGTGGAGATAAATATATATATATATATATATATATATATGTATATATATATATATATATGTATATCTATATATATGTATATGTATATGTATATGTATATGTATATGTATATGTATATATATATGTATATGTATATGTATATCTATATGTATATGTATATGTATATATGTGTATATGTATACATGTGTGTATATGTATACATGTATGTATATGTATATATATATCTAGATGTATTCTCTCTCTTATAAAGTTATATTAAAAGAGGGGCAAATCAGTCACGTTATCTATTTTTATAAAGATGTTAGTTTAAAATAGACGGAGGGGGGTGGTGTGGCGAGTTTCAGAAAACATTGGGGTATTTTTGATAGTGTTTGGAATATATGAGGTAATGTGATACTTTCTCATATCATATGGGGGGTAACGTGATATTTTATCTTAATTAATTTGTGGAATGATGTGAAGGAAAGATTATAGAATGAATGGGTTGCATAATTGAGTGTCATGAATCAAAAAATGGAGCACACGAGGCGGACGTCAGATGCTAGTCATGAGAATGATGATGTGTCCAGAGAGCAGCAACAACTTGGTGATGATATTCAGTTACGCAAAAGTTCACGCACCAAAAAAATACTTTATCATTTGAAGGAGTTTGTTACAAAATGAAAACAAAGTGAAGGAAAGGCCTATAAAATATCACATAATGTATCTAAAGAGTAGGCAAAAATAAAATTGTAATTTGTTATCTGTTTCTTTTTGGAGCCCTCAATTGCTCTAAAAATGGGTCTATCTCGTTGTAATTCTTTTACTTTATGTTGCATTTAATCAAACAGCTACTGCTGAATCATCTTCCTCCTATATTCTGCTCAATATATGTAACAATTCATCTCAAAAGGTGCTTTCATTCTCCGAACGATGGCTGAGGGTACCCGTTTCAAAGTCATCGATGAAACTCTTCGCAACCAAGCTCAAATACTTGATTCACTCTAATCAGCCATTTCTTCCCAATAACAGTCAATGAAGCAGCTAGCTCTCCAATACACCACGTTGGATGACAAGCTTAACCAATTGTTGTGTTCAAATGAATCTTCCTCTTCCCATTATTCTTAGCCACCGGGCTCTAGTGGGCTATCTGGTAGTTCTTCCCACCTCACTTGTTCCTTCCGCCTTGACTTTTCCCGATTCGATGGTTTCGATGCCGTTGGATGGGTCTTCAAAGCCGAACAGTTTTTCGACTACTATGGCATTGACGATTCCCAACGCCTCACCATTACATCATTCTATATGGACGATGCTGCACTTCAATGGTACCAATTGATGGCTCGCAATCATCTCTTGACTTCCTGGTCTCAATTCGCCCAAGCCTTTGAAGCCAGATTTGTCCCCCTTGAATTTGAAAACCCTCATGGCTCATTTACTAAGCTTACCCAGCAAGGATTCGTCGCTGATTGTCAAGTGACATTTGAAGCTCTCGCTAATCGCACCACAAATCTCCCTAATAATTTTCCTATTCACTGCTTCGTTTCGGGCCTCCGATTTGACATTAAACATGAAGTCTTGGCTTTCAAGCCCACTACTATGGTTAATGCTATCAGGTTGGCCCGATTACAAGAAGCTAAAATCGAAACCCTTCATTTCACTCTACCACGTGACCCACTACCATGTGGATCTCATAACAACTCTACTTACTCCATTCTAAGCCCACGTCATAGCCTGTGACATTTCCTTCTCTTAGTCCATCTCCGCAACCCATATCAAATGTCTTTTCTAGCCCAGTTCATTATTCTTCTTCCTCTAGATTTCCTCCACTCATGTCAATTCCACCTTTACTTATACCACCTTCTCAAGCCTTACTTCCATCTTCTAATTCCTATTCTATTCCATCATCTACACATCAACACTTCCTTATCAGCCGTTTATCAGTTGCTGATATCCAAGCCAAATGTGAAAAAAGCTTGTGTTAGTCATGTGACAACAAATGGTCACCTTCACATCGCTGTAAAACCACTCCTAAGCTTCTTTTACTCGACTTCGATTCTGATTTTGAGTCACCTCCACCTTCTTCTCCTCTCGAACCATTTGATTCCAACTCAGATATGGCCGTAACTGAAATTTCTTATCATGCTTTAGCGGGTCACCAATCCCTCACAACATTACGCTTTAATGGCGTTCTTTTGGGCGCTCTAGTACAACTCCTTGTAGATAGAGGCAGTGTAACGCCCCGATCCCTCACAAGACCTAGGTCCCGATCCCAAATCGAAGGCACAAAAATTTAGGGGAAACAGACGGAGTCTCCCCTGTTTATAGGACTAATCAAAAACCTATGAACAATAGAATACAACTACAAAACCATAATCCAACATTCTCATATACTTCAACTTCAACCACTAAGCTATGCCTCGTTTCAAGGCCATCCAAGCCTTAGACTCAACAAAATAGGTACACAAGCATGCATAGGCCCCAAATATTGAAATACTATGTTATAAAGTCACTTATTATACCCTTCTAACTTTATCTCTTCAATTGTCTTGTTTATTAATCTAGCCTACTAACTCTATTAACCCAAGCTAGCATGTAAGACAATTAAACAATAACATAGTCCTTTAAGCTATTACAGGCCACCTACAAACCAAATACAAACAAGATCCAAAACAATTACAAGCTGAGTCTTTATAGTTCCAATCAAATTACAATTCAAACTACTTCACTAATTCACATGGATTCGTAGGTACTAATAATGAAAGCCAACACAACCAAACACAGTAACTCTCGAGCTTTCCCTGTATCACCTTGCGAAGGTGTTGAACCTGAAAGATGTTAAAGATGAGGGTGAGTATACGACTGGTATACTCAGTGAGGGAGGTGATGCAACATACTAGGCATGTAACATGATATGCAACAGGATAAAAGCATATTCAACATCAAATAACACAACCAAGTAAACAAGTAATTAACCACATATTAAAAGGATACGGTTCCACTTCTTGTCTTCAATCTCAAACCACGAGCCACGACTTCATGCAAGTGCCGGCAAACCCTTACTCCTCCAAATTGTGGTACTCCGGATGTACCCGGATCCTACGACCCTTTTTCCTGAGGTAGGTCCATATGCCTAGCAGGTGAACCACGCCTCTGGGGTAGTGGACCATACTCAGCGAGAGAAAGGGAATAGGCACCATGGTAGTCGAGGGAGCATGGCAAGCCCGATGCCGCCTGTGTTTCTCGACGCTACCATGTCCGAAAAGGTTACGCAACCCGACACGAACTCAAGAATTCACAAGATAATAATAATCAAACACGAGTAACCACGAGATAACGAGTAAATGGTACATGTAACTTTATCAATTAACTAAATCATATAATCTAAAAACAATTAAATAAATGAAGATGCACAAAAGGGTTAAAGACTCCCTCACCTTTTTTAAAAACAAACCTACGAGAATTTAACAAATCTCTCCAATACTATTCGAAAGCACCAATCTCTTTAATAACCACTCAAAACCACTACCTAATCACAACAATGCTATTTAACTTAAAGACAACTCATTCACATTAAAATAGTTAATTTGCGTGCAATAGTCACATTTTATATAATCATCAAGATATAGCTCAATTAATATGATCTAAGAATACTAAACATGCATATTTCACGCTAAGGCTAAATGATGAGCTTACTTTAATCAAAAGTTAATTAACAAGCTTGAAGGCAACATTAACTTTCATAATTCCACTAACCTTGCATTAGACTACTTTGAACTCCTAAACACGTTATTAAAACACTCTTATATTCATTAACTTGCGTCATTCACGAACATTCCACTAAGTAGCGCTAGTTACACTAAGTTAAAATAAGAATTCTAACATATAGTAGAACACATACTTATCACATGAAAATCCGTAGATATTATTCATAATCAATACAATAAAGTTCACATTATATAAACAACTTAACAATATAGTAAGAATTAGACAATATTCTTTCAAAGTAACTAAATCACAAAATTTACAAACTTCGCTAATAGAATACAAAAACTATCCAAATGCATTTAAAATCTCAAATAACTAACTACAAGTCAATTACTAACATTAAACTTAACTTTAATACTTTTTTCCCTTTGTCTATTAATACAATTTGAAGCACAAATGAAACACAAGTTACATAATTCACAAGCTAGTTATTCTACACTTCTAATGACACTTTATGACACCACTTAAGCCATTGAAATCTCACTTTAAAGTAAAATTACCCGAAAAGTCCGAATTTGACTCTTTATACATTACACTACAAGTACTTTAATCGGAGCTCAACTACGCGAAGTGAATACATTTCTAGCACCTCCTCACTTACTAGACACTAGCCCTAATGCCCGAACGCACCCGAATTCACTTTCAACCTGAAACTCCTTTGTCAATATTTGCTATTAAACTCCAAATCAAAATGCAAGGTTCAAGATTCCCAAACAAGTTATCCTATCATTCAAACCACACCTTATGGCACCCCAAGGACCCTCGAGCTCACCGGTTAAACCTCATTTACCATTAAATCCCCGATTTCCTCTTTGTGCATTTACACTACAAGTACCAATTTCGGAATCCAAACAAGCAAAACGAAGGCACTTCTAAGGTTTCAATACTTAATAAAGACTAGCCATAACCTCAAAACGTACCCGGATTCGAGTTAACCCCGAAATCCCCAATTAAAGTAGCCTATTTTTATCAAAATTCTCAAAATTTTCACATGGAAAGTATAACGAATATTTTTTTCATGCTCAAGGACCTAATTAGCAACTACTAGAAGCTTCGAATTGAATTAAATTGCAACTTTTTTTTCAGAACCCTAGTTTCGGCACTATTCATCATATTCTCCAACATGCCACCACCATTTTTAGCCAACAAAATTATCAAATAACCTCAAAAGTTTGCTCTACACTCTCCATAACATGCAATATAAGCAAGAACAACCATAAATTCAAGCATTTATAACAAATCTAGAAATTTAAATAATCTTGAAACAAATTTTAAATGCAAATAAATATGTGATCCCTCATCTAAGGCTGTCCTTAGTAGAGTCTCTAAAATAGAGACTCTACTATCGTATAATTATTACGTAATATAGTTCATTTGGTGAAACAAAAATTCATAAAGTAGAGATTAAAATCACCAAAAGTGGGCCCGGATCTCTAAAAAGTACAGAGTCTCTAAAAATGTTAACAAATTTGTTAACATTTTTAGAGACTCTGTACTTTTTAGAGATCCGGGCCCACTTTTGGTGATTTTAATCTCTACTTTATGAATTTTTGTTTCACCAAATGAACTATATTACGTAATAATTATACGATAGTAGAGTCTCTACAGCCTAAACAAGTAGAAGATGCTAGGAATAACTCTTGAGTAGCTCAAAATCTCACAACCAAGCTTTGGATTAGATCAAATGGCCAACTCTTGCAAATTTTCTTTTTATTCCTGTTTTTCCCATTTTAGGCCAATTTTTCAGTTTTTTTTTTTTTTTTCTCTTTTTGGTCAATTTTTATGGCTAATATAGGTTATAATACAAGAAAAATGGGTTTGGGTCATAGGTCATGGGTTTGGGCTATGTCAAAATGCACTACAAGCTAATTAAAATGCCCAAAAATAAAGCTAAACACTAAAAATCCAATATAAAAAAGCTGAATTTTACTATTTATTGCGACACAAAAAATATATATATATATATATATATATATATATTTCTACTTTCCTTCCTGACGTGATATGCAAGTAATTTAAATTCATTCATGCCTCATAAATGTCAAGTAATAGGGGAAAAATGTAAAACCAAGAAAATAAAACAGTCGAAAATCTTATGAATAGTAACTATTTTAAAATAAAAATTTTAAAATAATAATAATAATTGCACATAAATGTATGCAAGTGAATGACACTACATAGTAAATACATATGTATGCAGGTCTGGGGTTTCACAGGCAGTACTTACAATTTTGTGCAGACAAGGGTTGCTTATTATCTAGCCTTACTTGTAGAATAAACACCGACGTTTGCCGTAGTCGGTGGTAGTAGCTGATGCGATCGGGTTGTGCATTAAAATGTGCGCAAAATAAACCAAGTTAAAATACCCGCAAGTGGACGGATCTTCATAGTGTAGTGTGCTATGAGTGCGGAATCGTACCACAGGGAAGCTCGCTAGTTTAAGTTAGTGAAATAGTGTGAAAGTGTTAAAGCGCTTTAAGTGACAAATCGCAAGGTGGGTTTGAGTAACGTGCGAGAAATGTAAACTAAATTAAGCTGACTAAATTATCTAAGTTTTACTAAATATTAGTGAAATACGAGAGGTGGTGATCTAGGGGTTTGAACATGTAAATGAGGCAATTCAATTAATATAGGCTCGATATCTAGTTTATCTAATTCTGCAAGGGTTTAAGCTACAAGCATACACCCGGTTAAGCTAAAAGCTATAGACCTAGTTAATCTACTTAGCTTATTTTAACCAAGTACAACAAGACAAACTAAACTAAGGAATTAACCTTATAGATAGAAACTATGGTACAACCTATAATTTAATGGAATCTATGGTACAACCTATAAATTCATGATTAAAATATTTATATGGCACGAAAGTAACGCATTCATAATATTAACTACAAGTATAATATTTATGAAGCGAAAGTAAAGCAATCATAACGTCTACTTAAAAGCATTACGTATGAAATACTGAATTAAAACAAGGCATACATTGCAATATGAATTGAATAAACTAAATCCGAGACCATATATTAAAATACTATCATTTACAATATTCACCCCTAGATATCAATCTACTCAGACATAAATGAATACGAGTTATGTAAATAAAAGAGAGTCAAGAAAGGCTCTTCCATATCGACGAATGCGTATTTCTGATTCCCAAAATTTGAGTAGAGGTCCGACGCAAAATAACTATTCAGGCGGAGCTAATTTCCCCCGAATAAGAACTATTAAGGATGAGTTTTTCCCGAATAAGAGCTTTCCTATTAAAAACTATTCGGACAGAACCTCCCCAGATAATAACCACTTGGGTCGGACTTTCCCCTAAAAGTAGCTATTCGGGCAAAATTTTTCCGAATAAGAGCTACCTAGGCGGGACTTCCCCTGTATTCTACTACTACTTAATTAACTAAAACTAAAATTTAAAACTAAATAGAATTAACTCGGAATTATATCAAAAATATTGATAATACTCCAAAATTAACTCTAGAATTCTCAAAGGGTTGAAGCTCTATTTATAGGCAAAATTCTGAAATAGTTGACTTTTTTCCATTTGTTGACTTTGACCAGATTGTTGACTACAGCATTTTTGGGCATTTTTCACTGTTTTGACCCTCCAAACGATGGAATTTGGCTAAAATTACGCTGCGCGCAGATGTCCTGCGTTTTGCTCAGAATGTTGTTTCTACCTGAAAAACTGATATGATTTGCCAAAAACGGACATGGGTCACTATTTGAGATCATCTGGGTCAATGTTCCAAGTCTGATTTCGTGCTAGTTTCAGCCAAGTTTATTTTCTATGAGCTTCATTCTTCAACCGCTTCTCGTGCTTCCCGATTCTTACTTCTTGACTTGCAATTTAGATCATTTCGGGCCTGATTCTTCACTTTTCAGTATTTTCCTACATTGCATCGAAAGTATCAAAGTGTTGCATTTATTCCAGAGTTATGATGCAAATACAGTATAAATACCATAGTTTGAGTGCTGCAAATACAGTCACATCAACATCCCCAAACCTAAACATTGCTTGTTCTCAAGCAAGACTGTCTTTAAAATAGATTCAAAGTGAAATTTGCATAATTTTTACAAGTAAAAAACAGATGCAAAAATCTATCCTAACTTTTTGTCAAACACATTCCAAAAATTAATCATGAGAAATGCAATCTACTATCTTAAACATATTCAGCAGTTAATGATAAACATGATAAGAGAACATTTTGCAAATTTTTCTCAAATAGGTACTCTTATTGGAAATCGACTATTGATTGCTTCGGGGTACATATTTAGAAGTAAACTACGCATATTAAGTTTATACAATTCTCAACTTTCATGTTATGCAAACAGATTGGACCTTGATATTCTTACCTACATTTGTAATTAAACTCTTGATCATGCCTTAACCCTTTAACATTTGCCAGAAATATAAAAGTACAACTAATAATACCTCTATATAGTGTTCAATTTCCTTTGGTTTCTGAATATCCCATGTAGCGGGCTTTAAGGCCAACAATCCCCCGCTATTATGACTGAGGTTGCCAGGTTTCAAAGGGACCCCTACGTGCCTTAATCACCCGAGATATTCAGGCTCGAAACCTTACACTATAGCACGTATCCCAAATTACAATGTCTAGGATAGTGGTGCTTAGAGATTTACAACATATTTACACCAAAAATTTTATTTAACAGTAAAGGTATGTACAACTCTTTTTTTTTCTTTTTCTACTTTTTTTCATTGTTTTCTTTGTTGTTTTTTTTTCTTTTTCTTTTTCTTTTTCCTCTTTTTTTCAAAGTGTACATACAGACAAAATAACATAACATATTGTACAGACATGGCATAAGGGTTCAGGTTTCAATCACAAGAAGTTCTTATAATAAACGGTAATCCTATCTCAGTCCTTTCATAATCACATAGCTATCAATTGAAGAAAAGAAGAACAGCTAGGTTTACTCATGAATACAATACCCCAAAGTTTTTCTCACAAAGTTTCCTCAGAGTTTTTTACAATACATAGCTAACAATAAAAGTTCTCAAATCATCTAAATCATCTTCCTTTAAATAAGTAAGATAACAAATACTCTTTCTCATGAACACAAATAGTGTATTTCTTGCATATTTTGAAAAAGATTTTCATGAAATACACGCACCCCCACAGCGAAACTTTGCTTGTCCTCAAGCAAATAACAATGTAAGACAGTGAGAGTGTAATATGCAAGAAAGAATATAATGACAAATGCTACATCCCCAAACCTATGGTTTGCTTACTCTACAACGCATGTTGATCAGGTATAAAGGGAAATGTAGTAAGGAAAGATATCACCTGATGTGAAGCATTTTTATGTTGATGTCAAAGCCTTTCTACTAACTTTTGCCAAAAGATGTATCATTCTGCAATTAAAGATTAGTAGACACAGCATTTTACAGATTATCATCAATACAGCAAAAATAAAAGTTAGCTATACTAAAAATAAAAATAGTCAAACAAATATATAGGGGAGAAATCACAAAGAAATATGGTCACAGAAAATAACTATTATATTAAGCAAATAATTTAACTACCCAGACCATTTAACCTCTTTTCTGGGGTTCAAGAGTTATCTATAAATACATAAACAAAGTAAATACAGAGGACTAAAGAAATTATAAAATCACACAGACAAAGGAAAATAAACACACATAAGCATTTTAAAAATCTAGGTTGCCTCCTAGTAGCGCTAAGTTTAACGTCTTCAGCCAGACGGTTATGCTGAGTTGTAATGCCTTTAGCTTAGCAAAATCTCATTTATGGAATGCCTGCAAGGTCCTGAAGTTCTACAGATTCAACTTCATAGGGAACCATATTTGGATTGAACGCATGTTTCAATCTTTGTCCATTGACTGTGATGACATGCCCATCTGTGGGATTTTTAATTAAGATAACTTCAGAAGGATATACTTTAACCACTTCATAAGGACCATCCCATCTTGTTCTTAACTTTCCTGGGAAGAACTTCAATTTGGAATTAAACAACCAAACTTTATCAGAAGGAGATAAAGTTTTTCTTAAAATAGATCTATCATGAATCCTCTTCATTCTCTCTTTGTAGAGCTTGGCATTCTCATAAGCTTCGAAACGAAGCTCTTCCAGTTCACTCAACGCCAACTTCCTACCTTCACCTGCCTGTTGTAAGTCAAAGTTCAGGGCCTTAATAGCCCAATAGGCTTTATGCTCTAATTCAACAGGAAGGTGGCAAGCTTTACCGTATACTAATCTATACGGGGACATACCGATGGGAGTTTTGAAAGCAGTACGGTAGGCCCATAATGCGTCATGCAGACGACTTGACCAATCTTTGCGATCGGGCCTAACCATTTTCTGAAGAATTGACTTAATCTCCCTATTTGATACCTCCACTTGCCCACTTGTTTGTGGGTGGTAAGGCGTTGCTATCTTGTGGTAGACATAGTATTTTCTCAATAAGGCTTCCAGTGTCCTGTGACGGAAATGCTGTCCTCTGTCACTTATAAGCACACGTGGTACCCCAAATCGAGAAAAGATATTCTCTTTAATGAACTTGACCACAACTTTGTGGTCATTGGTTCGGGTTGCCACTACTTCGCCCCACTTGGACATATAGTCCTTGTAACGACCCCGCTCCCCACGTGGAGCCCACGTAGAGTCTCATAGGGCCATCACTATCGAGGTATTGTCCGCTATTAAAAACCTGGCCCGCAGGCACAGGCCCCTCACGGGTTTGTCCCTTCGAGGATCTCTCCTCAAAAGGCGCCTCGACTGATACAAGGACTCAAGCCCTTATATCCAGCTCTCTCACTTCCAAATCTTCCGATGTGGGATTGTGTTACCACATTCCACCCCCCTTAAGAGGCCCCGCGCCCTCGCGGGCACGAGCACAAGGGAAGACTGGCTCTGATACCATTTGTAACGACCTTGCTCCCCACGTGGAGCCCACGCAGAGTCTCACAGGGCCATCACTACCGAGGTATTGTCCGCTATTGAAAACCTGGCCCGCAGGCATAGGCCCCTCACGGGTTTGTCCCTTCGAGGATCTCTTCTCAAAAGGCGCCTCTACTGATACAAGGACTCAAGCCCTTATATCCAGCTCTCTCACTTCCAAATCTTTCGATGTGGGATTGTGTTACCACATTCCACCCCCCTTAAGAGGCCCCATGCCCTCGCGGGCACGAGCACAAGGGAAGACTGGCTCTGATACCATTTGTAACGACCCCGCTCCCCACGTGGAGCCCACGCAGAGTCTCACAGGGCCATCACTACCGAGGTATTATCCGCTATTGGAAACCTGGCCCGAATGCACAGGCCCCTCACGGGTTTGTCCCTTCGAGGATCTCTCCTCAAAAGGCGCCTCTACTAATACAAGGACTCAAGCCCTTATATCCAGCTCTCTCACTTCCAAATCTTCCGATGTGGGATTGTGTTACCACATTCCACCCCCCTTAAGAGGCCCCGCGCCCTCGCGGGCACGAGCACAAGGGAAGACTGGCTCTGATACCATTTGTAACGACCCCGTTTCCCACGTGGAGCCCACGCAGAGTCTCACAGGGCCATCACTACCGAGGTATTGTCCGCTATTGGAAACCTGGCCCGCAGGCACAGGCCCCTCACGGGTTTGTCCCTTCGAGGATCTTTCCTCAAAAGGTGCCTCAACTGATACAACGACTCAAGCCCTTATATCCAGCTCTCTCACTTCCAAATCTTTCGATGTGGGATTGTGTTACCACAGTCCACACCAACAAGAATATAAGAATAGCCTGAGGAATGAGGGAAATGACCCATGAAGTCTATACCCCACACATCGAATATTTCACAAATGAGGATGGGTATAAGGGGCATCATGTCCCTTCTTGAAATAGAGCTAGCTTGTTGATATTGTGGGCAATTTTTACACATTTGCTGGGCATCTTTGAAAAGAGTGGGCCAGAAGAACCCACTTTGAAGGACTTTGGCAGCCGTCTTTTTCCTCCAAAATGTCCACCACATGCTTCAGAGTGGTAGAATTGGAGTATACTGTCAAATTCTTCCTCAGGTATACATCTCCTAATGACCTGATCAGCACAAATCTTGAAAAGATAGGGATCTTCCCAGATAAATTACTTGACTTGTGCTTTGAACTGTTCATTTTCTCTTTTACCCCAATGAGTTGGAAACTCTTGGGCAGCCAAATAATTGACAAAGTGGGCATACCACGGAGTCTTATATGAGATGCCAAAAAGTTGTTCATTAGGGAACGTGTCTTTAAAAGGCAAAGAGTCAATAGGAGAATCATATATAAGACGTGATAGATGATCGACGACAGTATTCTTGCTTCCTTTCTTGTCCTTGATCTCAAGGTCAAACTCTTGAAGGAGTAATAGCCAACGGATTAGACGGGGCTTTGTATCCTTTTTGGTTAGTAAATACCACAAAGCTGCGTGGTCCGTGTATACTATTACTTTGGATCCTAGGATGTAAGATCTGAATTTGTCCAATGAGAAGACTACAGCCAGCAATTCCTTTTCAGTGGTTGTATAGTTCTTTTGTGCATCATCCAAGGTTTTGCTGGCATAATATATCACGGTAGGTAGTTTATCCCTATGTTGTCCTAATACAGCTCCCACTGCATAGTCTGATGCATCGCACATTATCTCAAAGGGGAGACTGTAGTCAGGAGGTTGGATGATAGGAGCAGAGGATAGTAAGGATTTAAGTATCTCAAAAGCTTCTGAGCACTTGTCATCAAATTTGAACTCAGTATCATTTGCTAGAAGACTAGAGAGTGGTCGAGCTATATGGCTAAAATCCTTGATGAAACGTCGACAAAAACCGACGTGACCAAGGAATGATCGGATATCACGCACCGTCTTGGGTACGGGCAGCTTTTCTATTAGCTCGACTTTGGATGGGTCCACATGGATTCCATCCTGTGTAACAACATGACCCAGAACTATACCTTGCCTAACCATAAAGTGGCTCTTTTCCCAACTTAGAACCAAATTTGTTTCAACGCATCGGTCTAACACTAGAGAAAGGTATGTGAGGCATTCGTTGAAGGTAGTTCCAAATACTGAGAAGTCATCCATAAAGACTTCCATGAACTTTTCGATCATGTCTGAGAAAAGAGCCATCACACATCTTTGAAACATCGTAGGAGCATTGCAAAGACCGAAAGGCATGCGCCGGAACGCAAAGGTCCCATAAGGGCATGTGAATGTAGTCTTTTCCTAATCTTCAGGAAAGACTGGGATTTGGTTATATCCCGAATACCCATCCAGAAAGCAGTAGTAGCCTTGTCTGGCTATTCTATCTAGAACTTAGTCAAGAAAGGGTAAAGGGAAGTGGTCTTTCCTTGTTTTGGAATTGAGCTTTCTATAGTCAATGCATACACGCCACCCTGTTGTGGTGCGTGTAGAAATTAGCTCACCTTTATCATTCGGAACCACAGTAATCCCAGATTTCTTCATTACCACTTGTACTGGACTTACCCATGGACTATCAGAAATTGGGTATATAATAACCGCATCAAGCAACTTAATGATCTCCTTGTGGATGACATCACCCATCTTTGGGTTTAGTCTTCTCTAAAATTCTCGAGAAAGAGTAACTCCTTCCTCGAGATGAATTTTGTGCATACACACAGAGGGATTAATACATTTCAAGTCAGAAATCATCCAACCTATCGCCTGTTTATGGGTACTTAGGACTTTTAACAGTCTGTCTTCATGCTCGGGAGTCAAATCCGAGGCAATGATGATTGGAAGAGTCTCATCAGGTCCTAAGTAGGCATACTTAAGATGTTGGGGCAAGGTTTTAAATTCCAAAACTGGTAGGGACTCAATTGTGGGACATTCTGAAACTTCAGGGAAATGAGTTGTTACTTGATCGTCCTTATTTGGATCAACAACAATGGAAGCAGAGGCGACCATTTCGGGAGAAATATCGCATTCATACAAAAGTCGTTCTAACTCAGCTATTTCTTGATTAGGAGTTATAATCAATTGGACAAATTCATCTATACATGAGTCAATGGTATCAACATGGAAGCATTCTTCTTCCTCATCTTGATTCAATTTGTTGGCTGCATCAGCAACCCTTAGCTTAGTTCTCATGTTCCCAAATGTTAGTTCTATTATACCCGTCCTACAATAGATAACAGCATCAGCTGTTGCTAGGAATGGTCTGCCTAGTAAAACGGGAGTGGTATTTTTGTTATCAGGGCCTAAGTCCATATCTAACACAATGAAGTCCACTAGGAACAAGAATTCTCCTACTCTAACGATTACATCTTCTACAACACCTTGAGGTCGTCGCTCAGATCTATCAGCCAATTGGAGGGTTACATTAGTCAGCGTTAACACTCCAAGACCTAACCTTTGGTAAACTGTGTGAGGGATGAGGTTAACACTAGATCCTAAGTCTAGCAAGGCGTTTTCTATGCGTTAGTCATTAATTAAGCATGGAATGGTGAAAGCTCCTGGGTCACTGCACTTTTGAGGCAGTCCTCTAGTGCAGATATTGCTAACCTTTTCAGTAAGTCGAACCTTCTTAGGAATGGAGTTGGTCCGTCTTTTTTCATACATAAATCCTTCAGAAATTTGGCATAGGCTGGAATCTGTTGTATTACCTCAACTAATGGCAAATTGATCTTAATATCTTTCAGATGCTCTAAGACCTTGAGTTGTTTAGGATCATCAGTCGGTTTTGGACGGGACAGAGCTATGGGAAAAGGTGCTCGTGAGGATGGTTCAACTATAGGCTCCACCGTTAGGTTTTTATTCCTACGGCAATCTTGAACATCTTTGCTTAAAACCTCAATCTCAGATTCCTCTAATTCCTCAATTTCTTCTGGAACATCCCTAACCTTTACTCTAACCTGGTTATCAATGGTTTTCCCACTCCTAAGGGTAACTACAGCCTTGGCCTGTTCTTGTACTGTCTCAGTTTGGACAGTACTACACTGTTCTCGTGGATTTACCACGGTCTGAGATGGAAGCTTACCCTCATCTCTCTTACTTAAAGTTTGGGCCTTCTGCCCGATTTGTCCTTCAAGTTTAGCAATAGACTGTTGCTGAACTTGGAACATTTGCATAAGTTTGTCAAATTTGTCATCAGATGATGACTGTGTAGGAGGAAGAGTTGGGACATTGTTTCGTTGTGTTCTGAATGGATTGTCCTGTTGGACTGGATAGTAACCAGGAGGGTTATTATTTTGTGGCCTCTGATATTGCTGTTGAGGGAATCGATTGTCAACATTTCCTTGCTGACTTTGTTGATGAGGCTCATAGTTTCCTTGTCTTTTTTGATATTGATGTTGAGGAAACTGAGTCTCTTGATTCCCTTGTCGCCACGAAAATGCGGGATTGTCTCGCCAACCTGAATTATACGTGTTAGAATATGGATTGTAATTCCTTGTATATCCTTGGGCGGCACAGATTTGTTCTTGTATGAATTCAGGAAATTGTGAACCGATTGGACAGTCCAGAGTAGAGTGATCTACTGCAGAACATATGGTACAAACTTCCGTGATCTGAAGAGCTAAAGAAGAAGAAGACCCTAGAGAGATGAATTTTTCTAGTCGATGAGCTAGGGCATCTACTTTGTCAGTCAATTGGGAATTAGAACTAGAGTTAACTTCAAACAATGCCCTCTTTTGGGGATTTTGGGTGCTCTTACTCTCTCTGTCATCAGCAGTGTTTTGGAGAGAGTCTTCAGCAATATTTTCTATTCTTCTCCAAGCTTCGTCCGCTATGAGGTTATAGAAACCTCCATTGCTCATTGCATTAACTATCATCTTATTATGAGGGGTAAGACCTTTGAAGAAATAATGCAAGAGTTCAGGACGATCAAACCCATGATGAGGACACTGATTCTTAAGATCGTTAAACTTTTTCCACGATTCATGAAATGACTCTAAGTCTGACTGTGCGAATGTCATGATGCCTGTTCGCAGAGTAGTAGTCTTAGCCATTGGGAAGAACCTATGTAAAAATTTCCGAATAAGTTCTCCCCAAGAAGTGATCACTCCTGCGTCTAGATGATTTAGCCATTATTTGGCTTTATCTTTCAATAAAAAGGGAAACAGACGCAGGTGAATATTTTCACGGCTCACATTAGGAATGTGAAGCATTGTGCATGCTTCAATGAATTGCACGATGTGAGCATGAGGATTTTCATTGCTTTTTCCATAGAAGGAAGGAAGTATTGAAATAGTCCCTGTTTTGAGCTCAAAATTTATATTGCCAAGAGCTGGTGGGACTATGGCAAATTCAGGGTCAAAATCACCTGGTGAAACATGTTGACGTAAAGTCATCGGTTGGTTCACAGGTTGATTAACAGGCTGAGCTATAGGAAGAGGCGGGATATTTACTTCTTGATCTGCCATTGGGAATTTTAACTTCCTACGCAAATTTTTCTCGAGCTCAAGATCAAACGGGGCTAGTTCTGGATCCAAAGAACGACGCCCGTGCATACAACGACTTATAAACTTTAAATACGAAATAAAATTACAAGATTAAAAAATACTAATATACTTTACAAGCAGTAATAGATAAAAACTCATTGATCAGATGAATCATTAAAATGACTCATTTTCCAATCAATCAAAATTCCTAAAATTTTAATTTAAATTTTTTTTTTTTAAAAAAATAAAAATATTTTTTTTAAAAAAATAAATAAATAAAAAATAATTAAAAAAAATAAAAATAAAAATAAAAATACTTTTTAAAAAAAATCTATATATATTTATTATTTTATTTATTTATTTATTATTTATTTATTTTTTTATTTTTAAATAAAACGAATAAAATAAACACTTAAACAAGTTCACAAATACTTTTATAAAAAACTAAACTATATCGTGCTTCCCCGGCAACAGCGCCAAAAACTTGATGCGATCGGGTTGTGCGTTAAAATGTACGCAAAATAAACCAAGTTAAAATATCCGCAAGTGCACGGATCTTCGTAGTGTAGTGTGCTATGAGTGCAGAATCGTACCACAGGGAAGCTCGCTAGTTTAAGTTAGTGAAGTAGTGTGAAAGTGTTAAAGCGCTTTAAGTGACAAATCGCAAGGTGGGTTTGAGTAACGTGCGAGAAATGTAAACTAAATTAAGCTGACTAAATTATCTAAGTTATATTAAATATTAGTGAAATACGAGAGGTGGTGATCTAGGAGTTTGAACATGTAAATGAGGCAATTAATATAGGCTCGATATCTAGTTTATCTAATTATGCAAGGGTTTAAGCTACAAGCATACACCCGGTTAAGCTAAAAGCTATAGACCTAGTTAATCTACTTAGCTTATTTTAACCAAGTACAACAAGGCAAACTAAACTAAGGAATTAACCTTACAGATAGAAACTGTGGTACAACCTGTAATTTAATGGAATCTATGGTACAACCTATAAATTCATGATTAAAATATTTATATGGCATGAAAGTAACGCATTCATAATATTAACTACAAGTATAATATTTATGAAGAGAAAGTAAAGCAATCATAACGTCTACTTAAAAGCATTACGTATGAAATACTGAATTAAAACAAGCCATACATTGCAATATGAATTGAATAAACTAAATCCGAGACCATATATTAAAATACTATCATTTACAATATTCACCCCTAGATATCAATCTACTCAGACATAAATGAATACGAGTTATGTAAATAAAAGAGAGTCAAGAAAGACTCCCCCATATCGACGAACGCGTATTTCTGATTCCCGAAATTTGAGCAGAGGTCTGACGTAAAATAGCTATTCGGGCAGAGCTAATTTTTCCCGAATAAGAACTATTAAGGATGAGTTTCCCCCGAATAAGAGCTTTCCTATTAAAAACTATTCGGGCAGAACCTCCCCCAGATAATAACCACTTAGGTCGGACTTTCCCCTAAAAGTAGCTATTCGGGCAAAATTTTCCGAATAAGAGCTACCTAGGTAGGACTTCCCTCGTATTCTACTACTACTTAATTAACTAAAACTAAAAATTAAAACTAAATAGAATTAACTTGGAATTATATCAAAAATATTGATAATACTCCAAAATTAACTCTAGAATTCTCAAAGGGTTGAAGCTCTATTTATAGGCAAAATTCTGAAATAGTTGACTTTTTTTCATTTGTTGACTTTGACCAGATTGTTGACAGCAGCATTTTTGGGCATTTTTTACTGTTTTGACCCTCCAAATGATGGAATTTGGCTAAAATTACGCCGCGTGCAGGAGTTCTGCGTTTTGCTCAGAATGCTGTTTCTACCCGAAAAACTGATATGATTTGCCAAAAACGGACATGGGTCACTATTTGAGATTATCTGGGTCAATGTTCCAAGTCTGATTTCGTGCTAGTTTCAGCTAAGTTTATTTTCTATGAGCTTCATTCTTCAACCGCTTCTCGTGCTTCCCGATTTTTACTTCTTGACTTGCAATTTGGATAATTTCGGGCCTGATTCTTCACTTTTCAGTATTTTCCTACATTGCATCGAAAGTATCAAAGTGTTGCATTTATTCCAGAGTTATGATGCAAATACAGTATAAATATCATGGTTTGAGTGCTGCAAATACAGTCACATCAGTAGCGAACGTCTCTGGATTGAATGCTGCTTGCGATAAGTCAAAATCACCATCCAGGATTATGAGTTATGCACCGATTTGTATGTCCTTTTACTTCATGGGTCGAACATTGCTTTGGGTATCTCTTGGCTCATGACTCTCGGTGACATCCATTTGAATTATGCCAATTTGACTATGGGGTTCCAACATCAAGGTTGTCAGATTGAGTTGAAAGGTGAGGCTTCACCTATGGTGGAACCAATACAGTATAAGGGTATCAGACGAATCCAAGACACAGGTACCGCGACTGAGTATATAGGTTAGACGTTATACCTCTTCATCAACCAGAGCCTAAAATGCCACCACTTCAATTGGCCAAGTTACTAGCCAAATATGATTCAATTTTTTCTAAACCTAAAGGTCTTCTACCTAACAGACCTTAAGACCACTAGATCTTCACGCAACTGGGAGTGCCTCCAGTGAATGTAAAGCCATGTAGGTACCCCCATTTTTAGAAAACTGAGATTAAGAGGTTGGTTAATGAAATGCTCACAAAAGGTTTGATTAGACCCAATACAAGTCCATATTCGTCGCCGATTCTATTTGTAAAGAAAAAAGATGGTACATGGTGGTTTTGCACTGATTACCGCGCCCTCAATGCGATGATAATCAAAGATAGGTTCCCTATCCCCATGGCAGATGAACTATTTGATGAATTGCAAGGGGCTCAATGGTTTTCCAAATTAGACTTATTGGTCGGGTATCATCAAATTCGAGTTTGCGAGGATGACATTTTGAAGACTGCATTTTAGACACATGAAGGGCATTACAAATATCTTTTCATGCCTTTCGAGCTTACTAACACTTCGGCCACTTTTCAAGCCACAATGAATTAGTTTTTAAATCTTTACTCTGCCGCTTTGTCCTTGTTTTTTTTGATGATATATTGGTTTATAGTCAATCTTGGACTGATCATTTGGACCATTTGGAATTGGTTTTTTCCACATTACAGGTTGAGGCTTTGTTGCAAAAAAAGCTAAGTGTTTGTTTGGCAAAACCACAATTCAATATTTGGGTCATGTAATCTCTGGGCAAGGCCTAACAATGGATGCTGAAAAAATTCAATCAGTCGTGGATTGGCCACGACCACAACTCTTAAAAGGCCTCCGCAGGTTCTTGAGGTTATCTGGATATTACCGCCAATTCGTGAGACATTATGCCCATATCGCTGGACCACTAACTGATTTGCTAAAAAAGAATGCCTTTGTGTGGTCTGAAATTGCGCAACACTAATTTGACACTCTTAAGCAGGCTCTAGTTACTACTCCTGTCCTGGCCCTTCCTGACTTCTTTGTTCTATTTGTTATAGAAACTGATGCCTTCGGAACTGGAATTGGTGTTGTATTATAACAACATGGCATGCCAGTTACTTTATACAGTAAAAAACTATCACCACGAATGCATAACTCATCTACTTATAATCGGGAGATGTACGCGATTATTAAGGCAGTCCAAAAATGGCAATATATACTTGGGCGGAAGTTTTATATCAAAACTGACCAACGAAGCTTCAAAAATCTTACAAACTAAACAATTCAAATGCCCGAACAATAAAAATGGCTTTCTAAGCTACTGGGGTATGAATTTGAAATTCTATATCATCCTAGTAGGGAAAATTTAGTCGTTGATGCTCTTTCTCGAGCCTTCATTGAATGTTTCTTGGCTTTTTCTCAACCATGCTTTCACATTATCAATGATATTCGAGATGGAAATCTGAATCATCCTGAGTTATTGTAGTGGCACCAATTTCTACAGCAAAATCCTCAACATTCCACATGTTTTGCTGTTCGTGATGGCCTTTTGGTTCATAAAAACAAAATCGTCATTGCCTCTGATTCACCACTTTGTCAGAAATTGATGTATGAATTCCATTCTATGACTATAGGCAGACACGCTAGCTCATTTTGCACCTTCCAATGCCTGGTCTGGATTTTATTGGCCTAAAGTGAGACAAGAGGTACGCAATTTCGTTTGTAAATGTCGCGTGTGTCAAGAAATAAAAGTCTCTCAATTGACACTGGCGGGACTTCTTCAACACTTTTCTATTCCCACACAAGTATGAGAAGATATCTCCATGGATTTTATTACTGGGTTGCCTTCTTCACATGGGAAGACAATCATCTTTGTGGTGGTAAATGATGTGACTGTATTTGTAGCACACAAATAATTGTATTTGTACTACATTTGCATCTTAACTTAGGAATAAATGCAACACTTATATACTTTCGATGCAATGTAAAAAAATACTGAAAAGTGAAGAATCAGGCCCGAAATGATCCAAATTGTAAGTCAAAAAGTAAGAATGGGAAAGCACGAGAAACGGTTGAATAATAAAGCTCATAAAGAAGAAATTTGGCATAAACTAGCACGAAATTGGACTTGGAACATTGATCCAGATGATCTCAAATAGTGACCCATGTCCGTTTCTGGCAAATCATATCAGTTTTTAGGGTAGAAACAGTGAAAAACAGTGAAAAATGCCCGAAGACGTTGCAGTCAACGATCCGGTCAAAGTCAACAAATGCAAAAAAGTCAACTTTTCTCAGAATTTTGCCTATAAATAGAGCATCAACCCTTTGAGAATTTTGGAGTTAATTTTAGAGTATTATCAATATTTTTGATATAATTCCGAGTTAATTCTATTTAGTTTTAAATTTTAGTTTTAGTTAATTAAGTAGTAGTAGAATATGGGGGAAGTCCCGCCTTGGAGCTCTAACTCGAGAAAATTTTGCCCAAATAGCTACTTTTAGGGGGAAGTTCGACCCAAGTAGTTATTATCCAAGGGAGGTTCTGCCCGAATAGATTTTAATAGGAAAGCTCTTATTCGGGGAAAACTCATCCCTAGTAGTTCATATTCGGGGGAAATTAGCTCCGTTCGGATAGCTATTTTGTGTCAGACCTTTGCTCAAAATTCGGGAATCAGAAATACGCGTTCGTCGATATGAGGGAGCCTTTCTTGACTCTCTTTTATTTACATAACTCATATTCATTTATATCTGAGTAGATTGATATATAGGGATTAATATTGTAAATGATAGTATTTTAATATATGGTTTCGGATTTAGTTTATTCAATTCAAATTGCAATGTATGACTTGTTTTAATTTTGTATTCATACGTAATGCTTTTAAGTAGATGTTATGATTGCTTTACTTTCGCTTCATAAATATTATACTTGTAGTTAATATTATGAATGCGTTACTTTAGTGCCATATAATTGTTTTAATCATGAGTCTATAGGTTGTATCATAGACTCTATGAAATTATAGGTTGTACCATAATTTATATCTATAAGGTTAATTCCTTAGTTTAGTTTGTCTTGTTGTACTTGGTTAAAATAAGTTAAGTAGATTAATTAGGTCTATAGCTTTTAGCTTAACCGGGTGTATGCCTGTAGTTTAAGCCCTTGCAGAATTAGATAAACTAAATATCGAACCTATATTAATTGCCTCATTTACATGTTCAAACCCCTAGATCACCACCTCTTGTATTCCATTAATACTTAGTATAACTTAGATAATTTAGTGAGTTTAATTTAGTTTACATTTCTCGCACGTTACTCAAACTCTTTGCGAACTGTCACTTAAACGCTTTAACACTTTCATACTACTTCACTAATTTAACTAACGAGTTTCCTTGTGGTACGATTCCACACTTAGAGCACACTGTACTACAAAGATCCGTGCACTTGTGGGTATTTTAACTTGGTTTATTTTGCGCACATTTTAATGCATAACCAGATCGTATCAAGTTTTTGGCGCCGTTGTCGGGGAAGCACGGTCTAGTTTAATTTTTGATAAAAGTATTTGTGAATTTGTTTAAGTGTTTATTTTATCTGCTTTATTTAAAAATAAAAAAATAAAGAAAAAAAGAAAAATAAATAAATAAAAAAATTATAAAATTATTATTAAAAGAAATTAATTAAAAAAATATAAAAAATTAATTAAAAAAATTAAATTAAAAATAAATAAATAAAAATTGTTTAGAAATTTTGATTGGTTGAAATATGACTCATTTTAATGGTTCATTCAATCAATGAGCTTTTAATGAAACAACCCAACCCCCTATCCTAAATAAATGTGAATTTTGTTTTCAATTTGGGCATACTTTTATAAATTGTCCCCAAAATTCCCAGTTTTTACATGTCATGATTTTACTACTAAGGGTTATTATTCGAACCAAAATTTGTACTCAAATGTATAAAACCCGGAGTGGCAGAATTATCAAAATTCATTTTGGGATAAAAACGATGCATCTTTTCTGCCTCAAAATTTTAAAAATTTTACATTTCAAAACCCCAATTCTTCCTAGTTTTGCGAAAACTTTCAAAGTAATTCTTTCAAACAAAACTTTTACTATCCTAACTCGGTTGAATTTTCTTCTCCTAAACCAAACTTCGACGACAAGTTCGACCAACTTGTCCAGCTCGTCGAATCCAACCACCAATCCATAAATAGGCTTCAAGACCAAATCGGTCAACTAGCCGAGAGCATAAATGATTGGAAGGAAGACGAACACCCTATTCAACCTGTCGTGAGTTCAAAAGACCAATATAGTTTCGTTCATCATGAAACAATCCCAAACCAGGTTGAGGTGATAGAAGTGTTTAATGGGGATAATCAGGGTAGATAGTGTAACACTAGAAATGAGGCAAATAACATGTTTGAGTCATATACTCCAGAATGGCAAAACCAGCCATCAACTTGGCGTCAAGAAATTTTTCTCAAAACTTTAAAAGCCAAGTCCTACCTTTTCAATTTGAATCTTCTAGTGACCCTTTATTTAATATTTCCAAACAAAATGATCACCAGGATAATTGGATTGTCTCTGCTCCCGAATTCGGTGACAAGTATGACCAACTTTTTCATCTTGCCCAATCCAATGCTCACATGTTTCAATCTTTTGATCAATACATTCAGTCTGTTATGGGCACCTTTGATGAAATAACATGTGAACAGACTAATGATATAGGCAAGATTATTTGGGAGACATCTGATAGGGAAAATGAATTTGAGGAAAATGATGAAATGCCACACTTAGAAGGAAATGATGACTTTAGTTACAACATGACTCAACCTGGCTTTGATTCCTCTTCAAGGAAGATGAGTGCACACACTTCCTTAGAGTCTATACTCTTTCAAGACAAATCTATTGAGTCTACTTTCATTCCTCCATCCTTCTTATTTCCTGAAAAAGATATTAATGAGATTGAACGACTTCTGTATCAAGTTGACCGAGAGAATAAGTCCAATACTTCCATGCCCTTTTCAACTGATTATAATACTGAAAAGGAAGTTTTGACAACCATCCTCTCTCCTGTTGAAAGTCATCTCAATTTTTTATTAGATGCATATTCTTCTGCTGTGAAGCTCATAACAGTGGGACACACTACTTTGCAATACATTATGGCCCCTAATGACATAGTTGAGAACATACCCATACATATCACATTGGGATGGGAATTGTCACCTTATCAAGGTGACTTGGAAAACACATGTTTTGTAAAAGGAATGAACCATAATCTATTGCATGATCCTTTTCCTTTCAAGAACTGTGCTGAAACGATTATCAGGCAATTTTTGCGGAAGAGCTTTAAACATAGATTGCTCTAACATTGGTGCCTGGCTGAGGGCATAAAACTCAGCGCTACTAGGAAGCAACCTAGATTTATAAAGTGCTTATGTGTATTTATTTTCCTTTGTCTGTGTGATTTTATGATTTCCTTAGTCCTCTGTAATTACTTTATTTATATATTTATAGATAACTCTTGAACTCCAGAAAAGAGGTTAAATGGTTTGAGTAGTTTATTTATTTGCTTAATATATTAGTTATTTTCTGTGACTATATTTATTTTTGGTTTTTCCTCTATATACTTGTTTTGTCTATTTAGTATAGCTAACTTTTTTTTTTTTGCTGTGTTGATGATAATCTGTAAAATATTTTTTCTACTAATATTTAATTGTAGAATAATACATCTTTTGGCAAAAGATAGTAGAACAACTTTGACATCAACATAGGAATGCTTCATATCAGGTGATATATTTCCTTACTACATTTCCCTTTATACCTGATCAACATGCGTTGTAAAGTAAGCAAACCATAGGTTTGGGGAAGTAGCATTTTTCATTTTGTTATTACTTGGATATTACACTTTCACTGTCTTACATTGCTATTTGCTTGAGGACAAGCAAAGTTTCGGTGTGGGGGTACGTGTATTTCATAAAAATATTTTTCAAAAATGCAAGAAATACACTAATTATGTTCATGAGAAGAGTAGTTTGCTACCTTACTTGTTTAAAAGAAGATGATTTATATGCTTTGAGAACCTGTTTTGTTAGCTATGTATTATGAAAAACTGTGAGGAAACTCTGTAAGAAAAACTTTGGGGTACTGTATAAATGAGTAAACCTAGTTGTTCTTCTTTTCTTGAATTGATAGCTATGTGATTATGAAAGGTCTGAGATAGGATTACCGTTTGTTATGAGAACTTCTTGTGATTGAAACCTAAACCCTTATGTCATGTCTATACATTATATTATGTTACTCTGTCGATATGTACACTCTGAAAAAATAGAAGAAAGAAAAAGAAAAGAAAACAAAGAAAAAAAAAAGAAAAAGAGTTGTATATACCTTTACTATTGAATAAATTTTTGGTGTAAATATGTTGTGAATCTCTAAGCACCACTATTATAAACATTGTAGTTTAGGATATGTGTCATATGTAAGGTTTCGAGCCTGGATATCTCGGATGATTAAGGCACGTAGGGGTCCCTTTAAAACGTGGCAACCTCAGTCATAATGGCGAGAGATTGTTGGCCTTAAAGCTTGCTACATAGGATATTCAGAAAGCAAAGAAAACTGAACACTGTGTAGAGATATTGTAAGTTCTACTTTTATATTTCTGACAAATGTAAAAAGGGTGAAGGCATGATCAAGAGTTTGATTACAAATAAGGCAAGAATATCAAAGCCTAATCTATTTTGCAAAGTCTTGAAAGTTGGGAATTGTTTGAACTTAATTTACTTAGTTTACTTCTAAATATGTACTTCGAAGTAATCGGTAGTCGATTTCCAAAAAGAGTATCTATTTGTGAAAAATATGTAAAGGTTCTCTTATCATGATTATCATTAATTGCTAACTAGGTTTAAGATAGTGAATTGTATTTCTCATGCTACATGTTAGAAATTTTTTGACAAAAGGTTAGGATAGATGCATTTACTTGCAAAATTTTCTGAAAATTTCACTTTGAAACTGTTTTAAAGACAGTCTTGCTTGAGAACAACCAATGTTTAGGTTTGGGGATGTTGATGAAACTGTATTTGCAGCACTCAAACTATTGTATTTGTACTACATTTGCATCTTAACTTAGGAATAAATGTAACACTTATATACTTTCGATACAATGTAAAAAAATACTGAAAAGTGAAGAATCAGGCTTGAAATGATCCAAATTGCAAGTCAAGAAGTAAGAATAGGAAAGCATGAGAAACGGTTGAAGAATGAAGCTCATAGAGAAAAATTTTGGCTGAAACTAGCATGAAATTGGACTTGGAACATTGACCCAAATAATCTCAAATAGTGACCCATGTCCTTTTTTGGCAAATCATTTCAGGACTTTAGTCCTGCGCGTGGCAAGATTTTAGCCAAATTCTATCGTTTGGAGGGTCAAAGCAGTGAAAAACGCCCGAAGATGTTGCTGTCAACGATCCGGTCAAAGTCAACAAATGCAAAAAAATCAACTTTTCTAAGAATTTTGCCTATAAATAGAGCATCAACCATTTGAGAATTTTGGAGTTAATTTTGGAGTATTATCAATATTTTTGATGTAATTTCGAGTTAATTTTATTTAGTTTTAAATTTTAATTTTAGTTAATTAAGTAGTAGTAGAATACGGGAGAAATCCCGCTTAGGTAGCTCTTATTTGGAGAAATTTTTGCCCGAATAGTTACTTTTAGGGGGAAGTCCGACCCAAGTAGTTATTATCCGAGGGAGGTTCTGCCCGAATTACTTTTAATTGAAAAGCTCTTATTCGGGAAAAACTCATCTCTAGTAGTTCTTATTCGGGGGAAATTAGCTCAGCCCGAATAGTTATTTTGCGTCGGACCTCTGCTCAAATTTCGGAAATCATAAATACACGTTCATCAATATGGGGAAACCTTTCTTGACTCTCTTTTATTTACATAACTCATATTCATTTATGTCTGAGTAGATTGATATCTAGGGGTGAATATTGTAAATGATAGTATTTTAATATATGGTTTCGCATTTAGTTTATTCAATTCAAATTGCAATGTATGACTTGTTTTAATTTTGTATTCATACGTAATTGTTTTAAGTAGACGTTATGATTGCTTTACTTTCACTTCATAAATATTATACTTGTAGTTAATATTGTGAATGCGTTACTTTAGTGCCATATAATTGTTTTAATCATGAGTCTATAGGTTGTACCATAGATTCCATGAAACTATAGGTTGTACCATAATTTTTATCTGTAAGGTTAATTCCTTAGTTTAGTTTGCCTTGTTGTACTTGGTTAAAATAAATTAAGTAGATTAGCTAAGTCTATAACTTTTAGCTTAACCGGGTGTATGCTTGTAGTTTAAACCCTTGCAGAATTAGATAAACTAGATATCGAGCCTATATTAATTGCTTCATTTACATGTTCAAACCCCTAGATCACCAGCTCTCGTATTCCACTAATACTTAGTATAACTTAGATAATTTAGTTAGTTTAATTTAATTTACATTTCTCGCATGTTACTCAAACTCTTTGCAAACTGTCACTTAAACGCTTTAATACTTTCACACTACTTTACTAATTTAACTAACGAGTTTTCCTGTGGTACGATTCCACACTCACAGTACACTATACTACAAAGATTTGTGCACTTACGGATATTTTAACTTGATTTATTTTGCTCATATTTTAACGCACAACCTAATCGCATCAGTAGACTGTCTCACTAAATATGCTCATTTTATTGGTTTATCGCAACCACTCACTGGCACCAAGGTGGCTTCTGTTTTTGCCTCAGATCATTTGCCTCCACGGAATTCCTCGCACTATTGTCAGCGACCGTGATCCGATTTTCACAAGTTCATTTTGGCAAGAGATCTTCAGGCTCCAAGGTACTTCTCTCGCTATGTCTAATGTCTACCATCCTCAAAGTGATGGGCAAACAGAGATAGTAAACAAGGGGTTAAGACTTTATTTACGTTGTTTTGTGGCTGATAACCCTGCTACGTGGACAAAATTTCTGCCTTGGGCCAAATTTTGATACAACACGGCCTTCCATACTTTGGCACAAACGACACCATTCCGGGCTCTGTATGGTAGGCCCCCTCCGACACTGTACAGATATCTGCCAAGCGAGACAAATAATGAAGCCGCTGAGGCAGAACTGAGTCAAAGAGACACTGTCCTCCATACCCTTAAGTAGAATTTGATAACTGCCCAAGCTCGCATCAAGTTATATGCTGACAAGAAACGACGTGAGGAGCATTTTGAAGTAGGGGAGTTTGCTTGGGTCAAGCTTCAGCCTTACAGACAGCTTTCCCTTCGAAAGACTGTTAATTCGAAGCTCTGTCGCAGATTTTACGGGCTATTCAAAGTCATTGAATCTGTGGGTTCTATTGCTTATCGACTTGAGTTGCCAGCCACCTAAAAAATCCATCCAGTTTTCCATGTTTCCTTATTGAAAAGATTTAAAGGGGAAAATCCAATTGTCATTAACCCCCTTCCTGAGCAGTCACAAAACTCATCTCCACTTCTCCAACCAGTGGCCTTTGTCGCACAACGTTCTATAATTCGGCAAGGACAATCTGTTCAAATTTTGGTCCAATGGGAGGGGTTACCTGTTGAGGAAGCTACTTGGGAGGATCTATCTTCTTTTTCGAACCTTGGGGACAAGGTTACCATTACTGGGGGAGGCATTGTCATGAATCAAAAAATGGAGCACACAAGATGCTAGTCATGAGAATGATGACGTGTCCAGAGAGCAACAACAACTTGGTAATGATATTCAGTTACGCAAAAGTTCACACACCAAAAAGATGTCTTATCATTTGAAGGAGTTTGTTACAAAATGAAAACTGAGTGAAGGAAAGACCTATAAAATATCACAGAATGTATCTAGAGAGTAGGCAAAAAGAAAATTGTAATTTGTTCTCTGTTCTTCTCTTTCTTTCTGGAGCCCCCATTCCTTTACTTTCTGTTGCATTTAATCAAACAGCTACTGCTAAATCATCTTCCTCCTATATTCTGCTCAATATCTGTAACAATTCATCTCATTGAGCCTGAATCAATTTTGGAAAACCCAAGCCTGCATTACGTGGTTGGTGTGATCAATGAAAAGATTAAAGAATGACTTCGTTGCAAGATCGTCTTGTATGCAATTATCATTTCTTTTCATATCCTTCCCAATCCAAACAAAGAAATTATAAATTCTTTATATATTTCTATTTCCTCCTCTTTTTTGCTATCCGAACAAGGGAAGCAATTTTTATTTCTTTGCCTCTTTATGATTTTCTCCTCTACCTTAACTTCCTTTTATTTCAGTACTCAATATTCCCGGAACTAGCCCACCGATGCAAAACAAAAAAATAAAATAAAACAGAATGGTTCAAGATGGTGTAGAAACTCAAAGATACTATTCTAACACCCGTAATGTTGATTTATTAAGAGACATAAGGTGAGAAAGATTATTAATCCTATTCACACGTTCATATTGTAAATTAATTGCTCTATCTAAAATTCTAAATCCAAAAAAAGTAGTTTTTGTTATTTATTTAATGTTTCCAACACGATTTTTCTTGTGCAGGTGGGATTGCACGTATATATGCTTTTTTAAATAGACACGGCGAGCCTCAAACTTAAGACCTGTTTTTTTAACATATCCATGGTAGCGTGTTAGTTGACAAAGAAAAATAGGATTTTTCACATTGCCCTTTCTAGATGTGAAAAATTAGATAGCATAAATATTGAAATGCACAGGAGAAGAAAACGAATTGACCGAACATGATACATGGACAGAGTTGCGAGTGCATTAGATTGCTAGTTAGGGTATGTACTCTTAAAAGTGCGGCGTAGCTCCAAGTGAAAATATCAAAGAAGCCTCGATTGGGACAGTATTGATAAAAAAAAAATGACAAAATCAAAACTTCTCCCATCTTGAAGAGGCTAAATTTTCAAGGCTCGAACTCTTGAACTAAGCCTTAAAAAAAAAGCTTTAGCAATGGTAGGCTGCATTATGTGAGTTTAGAAACTGAAACTAAACTGTTTATCTATTTCTCAATTAACTTTTAGTTAAAAGCTGAAATTAAAAAAAACTTAAAAACTAAGAAACTTCAAATTTGACATTTTCATAGAAAGGTTTTACAAAATCCAGTAAGTTATTATTTTTTTCTTTTCTTAAATATACCCACCGCATAATTTTGAAATTCCAACTGATAAGCGGTGATGAATCTATCAAATGCAAAATGAACATTCAATAATTAAAGAAATTAAAATAATGGCCTTAAGAGAACCTTGAGGAAGAACGCTCCTCAACTTCATCTGACAGCTCGAGATGAATAAGGTCCCTCGAGATAAGAAATGATGCTTGAGGATAAAAGTCCTCCCGAGGAGCCACCTTAAAGGAATTTACACGTGGTAACAAGTCCTGTACACAAGGCTAGTATATATATACCCATACCATTCCTAAAAAAGGTAAGTCCTACATTACATACTAACTCACATTTTAAAGAATTAAGTTCTTTCAAGTCCTATCATAGTAACTTTAGCATCGGAGTTATCCCTAGGGATAAATCCCACGTCTCATCTTTTATTTTTTTACACGTTAATTTATGTAATTTTTTAGTATTTTCAACCAAACTTTTCACGTTCAGATGAGATTTATATAACCTAGCTTGAATATATGCTTTTTGTAGTGGTCGAAATCTAGCATAGGTCAATGCTCTGTGGATAATAGATTGGATTTGGGTTACTCAAACCCACATGGTAATTGGCTCGACTTGAGCTACAAGTTGTAGAATCTCTATAAGTAGCCCTCCTTTGATCTTGCTGGTGGGGGATGGAAAGTTCTAGCATCCAACAGTATCTCCACCATGAGTGGTCTTTCTATATATATCTTTTTTGGGACTAATAGGTTGTCAATGCCCACTAAGAAATGGTCTATAATAGTAAAAACTACATGATTTAAGTCATAATTTATAAACGTGAAAGTCACATAATTTTAATTTTAGATTCTAAATAGAAACGGTGAGACTCAAAGTTAAGACAATTTCTTTTTACCTAGTCCTGGTAGTATGTTAGTTGACAGAGATATAAGATTTTTCAGATTGCCCTTCTCAATCCATAAAATAAGATAGCACGAAAATTGGCCGAACGCGCAAGAAAGAAAACCAAAACCAATTGACTGAATTTTGTAAGAATAGAAAAATAAAAATAAACAAAAATAAATGAAAATAATAATTTATGTAATTCTCAGCTAAATTAATTTTTATAATTTAAATTTATATTTAATATAATATTTTTATATTATTTTTTAATTTACATATAAAAATTAATTTTAATTACTGAAAAAATAAATTATTATTAAGTTACTAAGTTAAATGAAAATTTTTAATTCATATTTATATTTAAAATCATTTTCTATAATTTTTAATTATAAATTTTACAATTTTAAAATATACGTCAATTTAAAAAATAAATAAAATAATTTATTTTAATTTTTAAATTAAAACTAATTTTTTTAAAAATATAAAAATAAATTTATTTTACTTGAACAAATACGTTAGACATTTATTACATGCATATTTAGGAAAATATACAAAGTGAGTCGTGACTTGTATATTTTTTTATGACATTTTTATTTTTAAGTTAGAGGAATTGTTGAAAAATTACTTAAAATTCCTAGAAATATTGAGTTTAAACCAAATATAAGAATATGACATTACTAGAAATTTAACAAAATATTCCTAAGAATATTTTTAACTTATAAAACAATTTTAATCACATTCTTAGAAGTCATATTCCTAGAAGGAATGAAGAATCTTTCCATGAACTAAATGTCCAGTAAAATTTTAAGAGTAAATAACTTAACATCTCCTTGTATGACAAATATATATGCATCAAGGGCTCGACCAAAAATAAATAAATTAATAAATAAAAATGCATAAAGGAACCAGCGTTAATCTCTTCAAGAGTCTGCAACAAACATTATAAACTTCCACGAAAATCTTATAGCTCATGGAGCAACTCCAAATGTGATAAAATCAACAAAAGAAGCCAAGTAAGAATTCTTGCTAGATGATCTGTCATATTCACACATAACTACTGACATAAAAAATAAAAAATAAAATGGTCTTTCACTCTACAACAAAGCAGAAGATGTGAAATTCATCAGATTCCTACAATTTTCTTAATTAATTTGTGGGATGATGTGAAAGAAAGATTATAAAATGACTAGGTTGCATAATTGAGCCTGAGTGTGTTAGACAAAATCAATTAGTTGTATTTAGCATATATTGTCAATTATTCACCTTCCTTGTATAGTGCTTTAATTATGTTGTCAATCACTATAATTAGGGAATTTTGTCTACTAGTTTTTTGGTGAACTTTTGTATATAAATATGTATCAATATCATTGAGAGGAGTAGGGGCAGAGTCAGAACTTGAATGTAGGGGGGCTATTTTTTTTTTTTTACAGTATTTTTTGTGTTAATAGAGAAAAAAAGACACAATTTTTATAATTAAAGTTAAAAGTTATAAATATCGATCTACATGTAATAAACATACTTATACATATCTATCGAAATTTAATAAACATACACATACTAGCAAAAACTTGCAAAAAATAAAATGCAATTGCAGTGACTTAATTTCTTTTTCTTTTTTGGTTAAATATATTTCTCGTGATTCAAGTTACGTAACTACATATTAAGTATAAGAGAAAAAAAGTGATATCACTTCTTGGGTAATGAAAGAGAAATAGGTGGTAAAGACCATGTGACAGTCAAGTTTAAGTTTATTGGCAACAGATTCCACAAAGAAAAGCAAAGCTAATGGCAACTAATAGGCTCACTTTTACCAAGAATTGAATGTTTTAGGGATCAAAACAAGATTATATGTATATATATGCTACTAAATTTTTCTCTACACATAAATATGACCTCAATCACTTGCCACATAGAATATTTTTTGGTCAAATTTTTTGGTCCGTTGATTATTGTTGTCAAAGGGTTGTCTGACTATATACAATATTTTTTTTTCTTCTCTTCGAACACAGACTAGCCTTTTCTTACTTTCAACATACACATAGCAGATTTTTTTTGTATTGCATCAGACGCTGTTTTACGACGATTTCTCACTATTCACTGTATTATAGCGTAACTAGGTGCCACATTTTTTTGGCTTTTGTGTTTGTTGGTCTTTTCTTAACAGAGATAATTGCATCAGTTGTGTATTGCTTCTGTTGCATTTCTTCTCCATTTTTTTCAAGACCACAGTAACAAACACAATTGACCAAAGCTGCAAGGTGTTGAAATTGCTAGGTTGCTTTACATACTAATATTTTAGTTAAAGCACATCTGCCATTTTTTTTATTAGTGTCTATGGCTTCTCAAGATAAGCTTTCACTTCGTTCAATCAACATTGAACTTCATGGCACTAATTAGATTTATTGGTCTCGGGCTATGAAGTCTATCTTGAAAGGACTGGGACTTTGGACGATAGTTAACGGGGAATTTGAAAAACCTACAGGAGATACCAAGAAGATATCTGATTAGGAACAAACAAACCATTACATTATTATTGCCTTAATCCGCATCAACTGTACTAAACCTATTGGTATGACCCTATCAGATACTAACTCTGCTAAAGAAATTTGGGACAACCTCAAATCCACATAATTACAGACAGACTTTGCTCGTCGTTATCAACTTGAGCACGAGATTCGTCATTGGAAGCAACTTCCTGGCCAACGCATATCAGAGTTTCACTCTCAAATGAAAGCATCGTGGGAACAATTGGATTTGACGGAACCTGACTGGACCTCTTCAATTACTCAATATCAGACCCTTAAACAAAAAACTCGTTTAGTACAATTCCTTATTGCTCTCACAGATGAGTTTGAGGCTGTTCGTAGTTCTATTCTCCACAGAACTCCCTATCCTACTGTTCAGAGTATTCTTTCCGAATTGATGGCTGAACAAACTCGGAAAGGTCTTCCCATGGAGTCAGTTCCTGTTGTTGCACTTGTAGCTTCTTCTCGCCCTAGTTCCTCCAATTCATCATCTTTTGGGACAAAATTACTTTTTTGCTCTTACTGCAAAAAGAGGGGGGATTTGAAGAAAGATTGTTTGCGACTTCAGCGCCGTCTTAAGAAGACTTCTGCACGCGCTGCTGCGGCCTCCACTCCTGTTGCATCCACCAACTCTTTTGCCAATGTCAACATGACAGATCTTCAAGACACTATTCAAGGAAGAATGTTCCTTAGCTTCATCTAACAGCTTGAGATGAATAAGGTCCCTCGAGATAAGAAATGATGTCCGAGGAACCAATAAACCGTCTTAAAAAAATTAATTTACACGTGGTAACAAGTCCTATACGCTGGGCTAGTGTATATATATATATTCCTAAAAAAGGTAACTCCTACATTGCATACTAACTCACATTTTAAATAATTAAGTTATTTCAAGTCCAACCATATTCACTTGAGCATCGGAACTATCTCATGATAAATTCCACATTTTATATTTCCTTCTTTTACAAGTTAAATTACCAAGGTAATAGGTCGGGTAAATTTTATTTTAATAAGTTGGCACCGTTTGTGAGAATGAAGAAATAAGCCGATTAAAAATCCATAACCATGGTGAACACCAGAAGCCAAAGCCACAAAAAAAGGAAAAATATTTGATTGCATGATAAGCTATCAGTACCAGTTGATCAAAAGAGCTCAAGAAGTCTTCTAAAAGATGACAACTCATCTAGATAGTTTATCATCTAGATAGCTTAGGGCTAAGTCGGTTAGGTATGAGTTGGGTACAACTGTATTTGACCATGTGATGTAAAGGTAGACTGCTATAAATAGACTAAAGTGTAAAGCATTTACTGTTGAGCAATAATATGTTTTAGATATTTTTTTCTCTATTTCTAAAGTTCTCATGGTATCGAGAGCCATTGAAGAGTACTCTCTTCTCTCAATCAGATCCTGATCCTTTTTTCCGCCATTGATGTATCTCTGAGTTTCAACCATGGCCGCTGAAGCTTCGACAATGGCTGCTGATGACACAACTGAACTACCGACTAATCTTCGTCGTCTACTTCAAAATCTCAACTCACTTGTTCAAATCAAGCTTGATAACACCAATTATCAGCTGTGGAGAGCTCAAATTCGCACAATTTTTCGTGAAAATCAGCTATTGGATTATCTGCTCGGCACCAAAACGTGTCCTCCAACGCAGCTTACCAATGCAGCTGGTGAAAAAGTTGCGAATTCAGCCTATGAACAATGGTGTATTGTTGATGAACACCTCAAAACATGTCTATATGCTTCGATTATGGCTCCGGTGCTTTCTCAAGTGCTTGTGTTGCCTATTGCTTCTACGATATGGTTTCATTTGGAGAAGCGATACAATTCGATGTCGCGTCAACACATTCAACAGCTTAAGATGCGGCTTCATACACTCAACAAAGGAGCTCAATCAGTTCAGGCATATCTCGATGATGTTAAGCATATTGTTGATAGTCTTGCAACTGTGTCTGAAACAATCAGTGATGATGATCTAGTGCTATACATTCTCAATGGATTACCTGCAAAGTTTGATACTATCAAAGCCTCAATTCGTGTTAGCAGAGAATCGCTAAGTATGGTTGAGCTTGCAAATCTACTGATTACAGAAGAACTTCATCTGAAACGCCTTCAAAAACTTACTATTTCAGATCCAGCCTAATTGGATGTTCATATTGCGCTAAACACACAAAGAACCAATGGCCATAACAACACTTATCAAGGTCGTGGTCGCAATTCTAACAATAGAGGTGGTCGAGGTAACAGAGGCAGTTCTGGATATAATAGCAACCAAAGTCAATCACATCAGGCACAAATGAAGTCGCCAAATTCAGAAGCTAAAATCTATTGTCAAATTTGCGGGAAACCGAATCATCAAGCACTAGATTGCTGGCATCGTTTTGATAGAGTGAACTATGCCAGTCCAAAAGCAAATAAACAAGCTCTCACTACACAGACTAGAGCCTCCGCATTGACATTTGTTGAGCAATCCACCTGGTATTTGGACAGTGGAGCTAATTCACACGTTACAGGTGACCTTGCCTTTCTCTCTTCCTATTTTCCCTATGAAGGAGGTGACTGTGTTTCTGTTGGAAATAGTAATACTCTTCCTATAGCTCATACTGGCCATGGTACACTCTTTACTCCTTTTAGTTCTTTTAGCTTGAACAATGTATTACATGTCCCTAGCATCTCTTCCAATCTATTATTTGTTTACCAGCTTGCACATGATAATAACTCTACTTTAATCTTTAATGACAAGGAGGTCCTCATTTTGGACAACCTCACTCGTCATGTCAAGTACAGGGGCCCCTGTAACAATGGCCTTTACTGTCTGTCTTCTTCTGCTTCCTCACTGCACACTGCATCATCAACTACTCATCGTTGCTACAGTTTAGTCACTACTGCTATTCCTGCTACTGTATGGCATCAAAGGCTTGGACACCCCAATCCTAAAGCTCTGCAGCAGCTTCAAGCTATTCTTCCTATTAGTCAAAATAAAACTGGCTCTGTTTGTGAGTCATGTTCTATTGCTAAAGCACATAAACTTCCCTTTCAGTTGTCTGAGTCTATCACTACTGCTCCATTTGCTTTAGTACATTCTGATGTTTGGGGACCTACTGGTGTTCCCTTATTTAGTAGTTATAGGTATTATGTTTTGTTTGTAGATGATTTTACAAAATATTCTTGGTTGTATCCTTTGAAGTCTAAAGCTGATGTGTTCTCTACATTTCTTGTTTTTCACTCAATGATTACAACTCAGTTTCAAGCTCAACTAAAAATTCTAAGGACTGATAATGGCTCAGAGTTTGTAAATGCTAAATTTGCCCAGTTTTTACAAATTAAAGGGATCATACATCAGACCTCCTGCCCATATATACCCGAACAAAATGGCAGGGCTGAAAGAAAACACATACATCTCATAGAGACAGTGTTAGCCCTGTTACATCAAGCAAAACTCCCAAACACTTTTTGGCTAGAAGCCCTAGCCATTGCCAATTATTTACTTAATCGACTCCCTAAACCTTTACTGCAAAATAAATCTCCATATGAGTGTTTATATGCCAAAGTACCAAACTATACTCAATTAAGAGTATTTGGTAGTCTTTGTTTCCCGTGGTTAAGGCCATATTCTAAGAATAAATTAGAACCCCGATCAACACCCTGTTTGTTTTTAGGATATTCTTCCACCACCAAACGATGTAGATGCTACAGTCTTCAGACAAAACAAGTCTTCCTATCCAGGCATGTTCGTTCTTTTGAACATGTCTTCCCTTATAGCACATATAAATCGACCACTGAGTCTTCCCTGTCCCCAATTCTTCTTATATTTCCTTAAACTTCTACTTCAATATCTCAGTCCCAAACTGTTCTTTCTCATGCAGTGCCTTCGGAGTCCTCTACACTTGACCCTACTCCATGTCATTCTCTTATACAATCACCAGCTTCTTCTGACTCAACCAATATACCCTCCTTGACACAACCAACCTCTGTAGATATACAATTTCCTGCTACAGGCACTATTCCTGTAGCTTCTACTCATGTGGCGCCTCCACATCCTATGATAACTAGATCAAAAACAAGATCACTTAAGCCTCGGCTTTTCCATCTTAACAATATTAATCTTACTTCCCCAACTATTGAACCTACCTCCCATAAAGAAGCTCCTAAAAATGTACATTGGCAGCAAGCTATGCAAGAAGAGTTCAATGCCTTAATTGCCCAAAATACATGGTCTTTAGTGCCTCTTCCTGAGACAAGGCAGCCTATTGGGTGTAAATGGGTGTACAAGATTAAAAGGAATGCAAATGGAACTATTGCAAGATACAAAGCACGCTTAGTTGCCAAAGGCTTCCATCAATCTTTTGGGTTGGACTACTTTGAAACATTTAGTCCAGTTGTTAAAATTCAAACAGTGAGACTTGTGCATACAATTGCTTTGACTTATGGTTAGAACATAAAACAATTGGTTGTATCTAATGCGTTTCTTCATGGTACACTCCAAGAGGAGGTCTATATGCAGCAACCGCAAGGGTTTGTAGATCCTCAATATCCACGACATGTTTGCAGATTACAAAAGTCTATATATGGCCTTACACAGGCACCTAGTACGTGGTATCAGCTACTGTCTAAGTTTCTTATGGAACAAGGATTTGTTTGCAGCAAAGCCGATAACTCTTTATTTGTTAACATCACAACTCAAGTTACTGTCATTGTTCTTGTCTATATCGATGATATTTTGGTGATATGAAATTCCACTACAACAATTCAAACACTTATACAGGCTATGATCAATAATTTTGCAATGAAGGATTTGGGTAAATTGTCATATTTTCTTGGTCTAGAAGTTGAGTACAATGCAGATGGCATCCTTCTTCACCAATCAAAATACGCTGCAAATCTTCTCAAGAAAGCAGGGATGATTAGTTGCAAACCAATAGCCACACCTGCAACTCATAATTCACACTGTGCAGATGGTGATACTCTTAATGCTGATCCAACATTTTTCAGAAGCATTGTCGGGGCTATGCAATACCTAACTCTCACACGCCCAAATATTCAATTTGTAGTGAATAGTATCTGTCAACAAATGCACAGTCCAACACAAAACCATTTTGCCTTGTTAAAAAGATTACTGCGCTATGTACAAGGTACTATACATCATGGACTGCAGTTTCGCCCTACCACACTGACTCTGCAAGCCTTTTCTGATTCTGACTAGGCAAGTAGCATACCCGATCGTTGGTCAACAACTGGTTTCTATGTTTTTTTGGGTGACAATCTGGTTTCCTAGTGTACAAAGAAACAACCCACAGTTTCGCGCTCTTCAACTCAAGTGGAATACAGATCTTTTGCCTATATCGCTACTGAATTACGCTGGCTAAGTTTTATGCTTAAAGACTTATTGGTTTCTAGTCCATGTCCAAAGTTATGGTGTAATAATATTTCTGCTATTGCACTTGCTTCTAATCCTGTTTTTCATAACAGGACCAAAATACATAGCCTTTGACTATCACTTCATTCGTGAGCTTGTAGCAGCCAAATTTCTCAGTCTCGAACATATTCCAACTACTCAACAGACAGCTGATATCTTCACAAAGCCCTTACCTGTGGACAAGTTTTAGTTTCTGCGACACAAGCTTCCCTTTCGCTCCTCGCAACTCAACTTGCGGGGGGATGATAAGCTATCAGTACCAGTTGATCAAAAGAGCTCAAGAAGTCTTCTAAAAGATGACAGCTCATCTAGATAGCTTAGGGCTAAGTCGGTTGGGTATGAGTTGGGTACAGCTGTATTTGACCATGTGATGTAAAGGTAGACTGCTATAAATAGACTAAAGTGTAAAGCATTTACTGTTGAGCAATAATATGTTTTAGATATTTTTCTCTCTATTTCTAAAGTGCTCATTGCATAAAAATTTCACACTACAACAAAGCATAATAACAAAAAAAATTTCAAAAGGCATGCATCAGAGAAGAAAATTATATGATTGCACATGATACAAGGACAGGCAAGATGCAAATACAACAGATTCCTATGTTATATTTGTTGTGAAGATTATAGAATGACTAGGTTGCATAATTGAGCCTGCGTCCACTTGGAAAACTTAAGCCTGCATTATGTGGTGGTTGTGATCAATGAAAGATTATAGAATATAGTGACTTCGTTGCATGATAAAGCCTGGGTCAACTTCTTGTACGAAATTACCATTTCTTTTTATATCCTTTCTTATCCAAACAAAAAATTATAGAATTCTTTCATTTATTTTAATTTCCTCGATCCTTTTTGCCATCTGAACAAGGGAATCAACTTTTATCTCTTTGCTTTTATGATTTTTCCAAGGGTGGATTTAGGGAGGGGTCGGCCCCCAACCTCCAAAAAAAAAAAAAGAATTTAATGGAGATTTTTAAAAAAAAATCAGATTTGGCCCTCCTAATAAATATTTATAAAGTGATAGAAGTTTTTAAAAATATGGAGTTGGGTTGGTGGTTAGTCACAAATAGTATTATGTTGATGGTTCGAGGTTCAAGTCATCATAATTGTATTTATTTTTGTAGTTTTAATTATAGATGAAAAAAATTTAATATCTGAAAAACCAGTTTCCAGTTTCATGTTTGATTGTGCTTTTAAATAATTAAACATGTTTGCAGATAGAACACAGTAATAAGTGAATCAACCACAATGATATGCCTAATTCATACAGTGAAACAAAAGAAAAAGACAGTAAGTAAAGCACACACAGTATTTTAACATGAAAAACCCAACTGGAAAAAATCACTTGACCAATCCTTAGTCAAAATAGGCAATCCACTAGATGTTATCACAATTACAATAGTCAATGGACTTATGTGATTGACAACTCCCTTGTAACCCTCACCGCCTAGACCATCTAACCCACCTAAGGATTTACAACCTAGCGAGATCCCTTCGACTTAGTGTATTATCCCGAATACTCACCTCCTTCTCCCGAAGGATGTTTAATGAGACAAATGAATAGAGTGTTTACAAATAAAAATCTGCTCAGCGCAATTATAGTGCTAGACGAACTCTCACCACAGTGTTTCCCCAAACAGACTCAATAAACACATTACAACCCTTATAATATCTAGACTTTGATCTCCGTCTGTTGTCTATGCCTTGATTCTTGCGAGACTATCAGTATATATAGGTGAGAGAGCTGCAAACTTGGGCTCCAAGCATCCGTGGATATTATTGGCCTTTGTAGGAGTCTTTACCCAAGTCAATTTCCAAGGATTTGCTCAATCAACGATTTGCCCAATCAGAGATTTGCTCAATCAAAAATTTTCTTAATCAGAATCTTCTTGGTCTTATCAAAATCATCTCAGCATAATTATAGTTGCAGCAAATTGATCTATTTCCATATAAGATAAATCCTGCACAATCTTTTATCAAAACAAGACAAGGTCTGTATTTGCCAAAAATAAAGACAATTAACACAATTATGATTGCCCCTAATTTAGGGTGAAATTGGGTGGTGGCTAATAAGCTCCCCATTTGGCTTTGTTTTTGGCAAAACCATTCTAAGTACCTGCAATACCTGCAACTATAAGAATGAAACTGCAGACAAAGAAATTTATGATCTGTTTGAACAAACCACAGTACCAGATAATAAACGATTATACCAACTGTAATAGATTTTTCTGAACAAACCACAGTACCAGATAACAAACGATTATACCAAATGTAACATATTTTTCTCCCCCTTTTTGCCACAAATCAAGGCCAAAGGGGCTCAAACCTGTGATTATGCTATAGTGAGATAGATAATTGAACAGATCTGTGACAGTACTTAATCGTGAGACATATGTCAAGCCAAAGTATATGCACACAAAGTGTGAACAACCCATAGGGCCCCACAAGAAGATCTGATACAAGGACATAACATTCATGACACATGAGCTTTAACACATATGAACAGGGTGTGTGTATGAACTGTGATTGGGCTTTGCTGCACAGTGGACAGCGGAATCAAGTGACAGATCAGTTGTAACGGTTGTTCAACCTACTCGCTCGACTAATCGGCTTACTGTATATCTTGTTTGTCCTGGTAGCTTTAACTCTTATGCATTTCTATGTAGCCAAAGGTAGCTTTTTCCAAGTTGGCTCAGTATTGTTGACCTTGAAATTTGCACAATACAATAGTTGTCTAAAATAGTTCAGATCTAAGTGCTAGGTCCCTTTTTTTTTCCTTTTTTTTTATTTTTTTCACAAAATTTTTTATACTGATTAGTGTCCGGGAATGAATATACTCCAAAGTCACAAGCTTAATACAACTGATTAGTACTCGGACTTCGTTGTTTGCAAAGTAGTAGCAAGCTTGCTCACAATGGTGCAGAAGAGGTTCCTGTACCATACAGTGTAAGTAATATTATATTAGTATAGTCCCATTGTATTTCCCTGTGGATGTCACAGTTAGAGTATGCACATGCCTAAGGCTTTGCACATTGTTTCGAATCTCACTGCATTGAGAGCCTTAATGAAAATATCCGCCAGTTGATTCTCAGTCACAACTTGTTCAAGAATAACTTGTTTTGATTCTATTAATTCCCGTATGAAATGGTGCCTAATATCAATATGTTTGGTACGGGAGTATTGAATAGGGTTCTTTGAAATATTGATTGCACTCATATTATCAAGTAAACAGTAGGTAATTGATTACCAGTACCATTGTTTGCAAGCATCTGCTTTATCCACATTAGTTGATTATGTGGTGCTCAAATCTGTTTTCTCAATTGGCATGGACCACAAACTCCTTCCTTTTTCCCTGATAATCTAGGCATTCCTTTAACAATTCCTACAATGAAAATCTTGGTTAGTATTTCAAAATTTAGGTGACCTAATTTCTGGTGCCACAGTTCAGTGGTTTGAAGTGAACTGTTAAGGCACGCCATGGCCCAGTTGGTCGGAACTAGTAGAGTGTTACAGTTATCAGATAAGCATTTCTCTACAAGAACACAATTATTATCACTTTCAATCACTCTGTACCCTTCCTTAGTAAAGTGAACAAACAAATTTTGGTCACACAGTTGGCCAATGCTGATTAGGTTTGCCCTAAGACCATCAACATGGAGTACATCCGTTAGTTTGGGAAAACCTTCTACAGCCACTGTACCGCGACCAATTAACCTTCCAGAGACGTCATCACCAAACATAACTTGTCCTCCATGATATTCATGGTAGTCTGTAAAGATACTGCATTCACCTGTCATGTGTCTTGAGCAGCCACTGTCCAAATACCATGAATTAGTAGCATCTGCTTTCAAGGTAGTGTAAATAACAAGACATTTTTTTATTGCTCTTAGGTACCCATATTTTTTTTACCCTTTTTGAGGAACTATGCTCATGTGAAGAAGAATAAGTGAACATACCTGTTTCCCGCAAGAGACGAAAATAGTAGGGTCGAATATGACCAGCACGACCACAGTAGTGACAGATTGGTACAAACCTGCTTTCGGTTTTCTCTTGGGTGTCACTATGAGATTATGTGAGGATACTGGTTATGAAAGTTCCGATGTTTCCGAGGCTTTGACAAACACTGTCGTACAATTGGAACTTGATCTTTGATACCCAAGACCGGTGCGATCGCCACTTGGTTTTTGAATTGAAAGTTCATGATCAAGTTTTTGCTTCCTTGAATTCATCATGCAAAAGTTCGTGTAACTGTTGTAATTCACTCGGCAGATCCAACCGTTTTTGAGTTTCTTCTTCTAACTGTTGGAGGAGGTTTCATTTTGTTTTTCAAGATCATCAATTTTTGTACTCTGTTCCAAATTAGAAATCACCAACTCTTCATTCTTCTTACAAACTACAACCCATTTTTCAAACATCAATTCAGAAGTTTTTAGAAGTTGGTCACTGCTCATGGATTCTTCTGTCTCTGAGTCATCATAGTCTGTGTCTTCCTCATCAGTCACAGTGACTTCTGGTTTGGACACAGTATGACCATTCTGAACTGCAATGAGTGCGATATAGTCTCTTGTACCATCATCACAAGGTGCATCTTCATCTTCTGGCTCCCCATCACTCTATGTGGCATTAAATGCCTTCTTGTTCTTTTTTAGTGTGTTCGCATATTCTGCTTGTATGTGGCCGAAGCCCTTACGCTCTCTGCATTGTATACCTTTCTTTTTCTTTTCTCCAGAAATCTCTGTGTTTGGCCTGTTATCAGTTTCTTTGGGCGTTTCACCATTACTCCTTCTGCCAATGTTGTCACTGTTGGGCCTGCTGAAATTCTGTCTATTGTTATTCCCTTGTCTTGGAAACTTCTTATGCTTTTGCCACTTTCCAACAGCTCTAGCAAATTTTTTTGTCAACAATGTCAGCGCTTCCAAACTGCAATCGCTGCCATCCAATTCATCAGATAGTTCAGCTTGAAGTACAAGTGTTTTCTCCTTCTTTTACTATTTAAATTTTAGTTCATATATCTTTAAAGAATTGATAAGTGCATCAACTTGCATAGTATCAGGATCTTTCGATTCTTCAATCGCATTCACCTTTGATGCAAACCTTGTTGGCATGGACTGTAGGATCTTTCTCACCAGTTTTGCTTCAGAGTACCGTTCTCCTAGAGTAAAGGCTTCATTGGTTATGTCGCATAGTCGTGCATAAAACTCTGACACTGTCTCATCCTTATGTATCTTTAGATCTTCAAACTTTGTGATCAGATACTGTAATTTGAACCTTTTCACAACTTCGGTACCTTCAAACGATGTTCGCAACACATCCCATGCTTCTTTCACCATTTCACAGTTCGAAATTAGTTTGAACTAGTTGATGTCTACTGCATTAAATATTACATTTAATGCTTTGGAATTACAATTCGCCAAACGCGTTTCAGCATTAGTCCACTAGTCCTCAGGTTTGGGAACTGTAATGGTCCTGACCACAATAGTAGAACTATTACTAGTCCCTTCAGATGATGTTCCCTGTGTGACAGTGCCTCCATTTTGTGATAGTGTAGTCTCAACAGTGGGAGCAGTCCACCCAATAACCACGGATCTCCAGGCACCTTTATCAATCGCTTTGATATAAGCACGCATCCTAGCTTTCCAATAACTGTAGTTGGAGCCATCAAGTAGTGGCAGCTTGTGGATTGAACCTCCGTTACACATGTTGTCCATTCCTGCAAAATAGCCAAAAACCTCTCGGATCTTATTGAGTTAATGATTCAGTTTTTATCTCTGATACCACTTGAAAAACCAGTTTTCAGCTTCGTGTTCGATTGTGCGTTTAAATAATTAAACACGTTTGCAGATAGAACACAGTAATAAGTGAGTCAACCACAATGATATGCCTAATTCATACAGTGAAACAAAAGAAAAAGACAATAAGTAAAACACACACAGTATTTTAACGTGGAAAACCTAACTGGAAAAAACTACGTGACTAATCCATGGTCAAAATAGGCAATCCACTAGATGTTATCACAGTTACAATAGTCAATGGACTTATGTGATTGACAACTCCCTTGTAAGCCTCACCGCCTAGACCATCTAACCCACGTAAGGATTTACAACCTAGCAAGATCCCCTCGACTTAGCGTATTCTCCCGAATACTCACCTCCTTCTCCCGAAGGATGTTTAATGAGACAAATGTATAGAGTGTTACAAATAAAAACCTGCTCAGCGCAATTACAGTGCTAGACTAATTCTCACCACAGTGTTTCCCTAGATATACTCAATAAACACATTACAGCCCTTATAATATCTAGACTTTGCTTTTCGTCTACTGTCTACGCCTTGATTCTTGCGAGACTATTAGTATATATAGATGAGAGAGCTGCAAACTTGGGCTCCAAGCATCAGTGGATATTATTGGCCTTTGTACAAGTCTTTACCCAAGTCAATCTCCAAGAATTTTCTCAATCAACGAATTGTTCAATCAGAGATTTGCTCAATCAAATATTTCCTTAATCAGAATCTTCTTGGCCTTATTAAACTCGTCTCAGCATAATTATAGTTGCAATAAATTATCTTTTTCCATATAAGATAAATCCTGCACAATCTTTTACCAAAACAAGACAAGACCTGTATTTGCCAAAAATAAAGACAATTAACACAATTATGATTGCCCCTAATTTAGGGCGAAATTGGGTGGCGGCTAACAATATCTAAAGAACATGACATCTAATTAGGTTAGAACTCGTAACATCAAATTTAATAACTACTGTCTAACCACTAAGCTAGAACTATTATCTATTGCATAAAGTCAGATCATTCAATATTTATTGAATACATAGACTATTTAATTTGTTCCATGAACAGAACTAATAGTTTAATTAATATGCAATTTAGAATTATAAAAATATTTTGGTGCATCTAAAATGTAAATCAGTTGATATTTAAAAATATGATCGGAACGATTATTTTTGTGTACCAAAACTTTAAAAGTACCATAACATAAAACTATGACTAAATTTCTTTTAATAAAATTGTAAAAATTGAGTCTTTTTCTATTAGACAAAAAAATGTTGTACAAAAAACATGGTACAAAAAAAAATAATGTACAAAAAAAAAATTCGATCCCCCAACATTAAATTTTTACCTCTACCCCTGAATTTTTCGACTACTTTGCCTTCTTTTTCTTTTACTCTTGAATTTCTGTACTAGCCCATAGATCCAAAAAAAGAAAAAAAGAAAAAAGATAACTCCTACATTACGTACTAACTCACATTTTAAAGAATTAAGTTCTTTTAAGTCCGATCATACTGACTTGATTATCGGAGTTATCCCCGAAGATAAATCCCACGTCTCATCTTTTCTTCTTTTACATGTTAAATTACTGAGGAGATAAATCGGACAAATTTTACCTTAACAAGTTAGCACCGTTTGTGGAAATGAAGAAGTAATCCCATTGAAAAACTACAACTATAGTGAACTCTAAAAGGCAAAGCCACTAGAAAAACAGTACACCGCCCTAATGCAGAATCCTTGGTCTGAGGACCATTCCACCCAAACACTTACCCCCGATCGGTATCCCTACCACTACTCCACCACCTATAACCAACCTTCCACCATATACAACCATATACAACCATATACACTATACACCTCTCTACCCCATATACTACCACTCAAATTAACTTGAAAACACGAGAGAAGAATGTTGGAAAATTTCAACATATGGGGCTACACATGTAAATATTTAAATATGTTGTATCTATTAATTAAGTCTAATTAAAGTGATTTACTTAAAATTTAAGTTTAGACTTACGAGTATAATTGTCATGGAATTAATGTGTAGATACCTTGGTGATATTTCTAATTTGATAAGAGGTCAACTTATAAATATTTACAACTTAAAATAACTGATAAGTTATTTTAGGGTTATGGTCCCAAATTGTATGTACGTTATTTTTCTTTGCATCTCCATCAACAGATAAAAGAGGCTACACCTTTGGCAAAAGTTCGTACCAATTTGAAAAATCACAATCCATTTATCTATATTCAGCAGTGAATTTAGATACGCTTTTTAAACCTCCTTATTCTCTTGAATTATAATGGGTACTAACATGTGATTTTAGGGTTTGTTGAAGAACTTGTAGAAACATGTTTTAAGATTTTTTTGGGTTAATTTATGAAATTCTTGCTGTTATTATGGGCTGTAAACATGTTTAATTATGTTTGGAAAATCTTAACAAAGAAAACTATATGATTACACATGCATGATACATGCAAGTTACAATTCATCAGATTCCTATGTTATATTCGTCATGATCGGCAAAGCTTTGATTAATTCTGAGTTTGCTGTCAAAGAAAGATTATAGAATGACTTGGTTGCATAATAGAGCCTGAGTCAAATTTGGAAAACCGTTCGGCCTGCATTTAGTGGTTGTTGTGATCAATGAAAGACTCCGACTAAAAAAAAAAAAATCAATGAAAGATTAGAGAATATACTTCGTTGAGTGATCGAGCTTGAGTCAACTTCTTGTATGAAATAATCATTTCTTTTCGTATTGTTTCTAACCCAAACAAAAAATTATAGAATTCTTTCACTTACATTTCCTCGTTTTTGCTATCCGAACAAGGAGGCAACTTTTAGTATTTTCAACCAGACTTTTCACTTCAAGAGAGTTTTATTTATTTATTTATTTTATTACTTATTTTTTTTGCTGGAAGCAAGCAGATTCTATTAAATTCAAATGAGATTTATTTAATCTTGCATGTATATATGCTTTTTGTAGTGGTCTAAATCTAGCCTAAGTCAAGTTATGGAATCTCTATTAGAGCATCTCCAATGGTGGAGACTATTTACAAAAAAATAGTATGCTTTTGTAAATAGTATATCCCATTGGAGATACTCTTAGTAGCCCTCTTTTGGCCTTGCTGGTAGGGAGGGAAAACTCTAGCCTCGAATACTATCTCTATTATGAGTGGTCTCTCTACCTACATTTTTTAGGATTAACAAGTTATTAATGTCCACTAAAAAAGGAACTACGAAGGAAAAACCCACATAATTTAAGTCATAAATTTACAAAAGTACTAAAGTCATATTTTAGTTGTAGATTCTGGGAATCCACGTTTCTAAAATAGAAGCGGTAAGAATAGTCAAAGTTAAGACAATTTCTTTTTACCTAGTGCCAGTATGTTAGTTGACAGAGATATAAGATTTTTCACATTGCCCCTTCTCAATGTATAAAATAAGATAGCTAAAAATTGGAACGCACAAGAGAAGAAAACCAATTGACCGAATTTGGTAAGAATAGAAAAAGAACAAAATATAATAAATTGAAAATAATTTATTTAATTCTCAGCTAAATTAATTTTTATAATTTAAAATCTATATCAAAATAATATTTTTATGTTAAATTTTGTTAAATGATAAATTTAAATTTATTTATTTATATATATATATCTATATATATATATATTTAAAATAATTTTCTATAATTTATAATTATGAATCTTAAAATTTTAAATTAAAGTTCATATTTACAAGTAAATAAAATAATTTATTTTAAATTTTAAATTAAAAATAATTTTTTTAAAATATAAAAACTAAATTTAGTTTACTCGTACAAATACGTTAGACATATATTACTCGAGTATTTGAAAAAATATCCAAATTTTATAGTGACTTGTATAGTTTTTATGACATTTTTAATTTTCTAAGTTAGGGGTATTGTTGAAAAATTGTTCAAGATTTCTAGAAATATTGAGTTTAAACAAAATATAAGAATATGACATTCCTTGAATTTGACAAAATATTTCTAAGAATTTTTTTAACTTATCAAACAATTTTAATCACATTTTTAGAAACCACAATCCTTGAAGGAAATGAAGAATCATTCCATGAACTAAACGCCCGTAAAAATTTAATCTATTTTAACAACGTGACTGGATCGTCATAATTCACAATTCCAAAATGATATGTCAATTCATGTATGATAACTATGCATCAAGGAACCAGCATCAATCTCTTCAAGAGTCTGCAACCAACATTATAAACTTCTACGAAAAACTGATAGCTCATGGAGCAAGTCCAAAATAAGATCAATTGAAGAAGCTAAGTAAGGATTCTTCTTTTTGTTTAGCTAAATATGATTTGATTATACGATAGAATTAAGTAAATTCCATTTGTTTCGTTAAATATGATAAAATTTAGACAATTAGAATATTTGATGTAGCTTAGATTTTCCTATTTAATGCTTTTTATCGATGGTTAGAAGGCTAGTTTAGCAAGTTAATGTAGTCCGTAGATGATATTTAGTGATACGTGATGTGAAGAAGCCTGATGTTCCATCTTAAAACCAATTGGTGCCCAGTGGAGTAGCCCAAAATCTTATTAAGTGGTCTAATAATTTATGATTTTTCTATGTGGGACAAGTGTATATTCTAATACTCCCCCTCATGTGTGACTTGATTTGAGAGGGATCACACGTGGTAGATTGAACATGCGTTGACCTTATTTTTTAAGATGGTCACACTTGGAAGATTAAATACATGTGGACCGAATTTTTGAGATGGGTCACACATGGAAGATTGAACACACATGTGGTAGATAACACATGTGAAATATTGAAAGTGCGAAGACTATGCACAAGCGAAAAATTGAAGACAAGTGGACTTGATTTGAGATGGGTCGCACGCGAAAGATGAATGAGAGTAGACCATAGGCCTAGCTCTGATACCATGTGAAGAAGCCTGAGGTTCCATCTTAAAACCAATTGGTGCCAAGTGGAGTAGCTCAAGATTTTATTAAATGGTTTAAGAATTTATGATTTTTTTATGTGGGACAAGTGTAAATTCTAACACATGAATATAAACAAAATGTGTATTGCGTAAACTTGTAGAGTCTAGAAACAAGTTGAAACCAAAGAAAATTGATCAAAATGGAGCCAAACAGGTTAAAGATTAGACATACCCATGATTTATATATATATTAATTATTTTATTTAAAAATTTAAACTATTATATAAACAAAATTATTATTTTTATTTATCATTATACATATATAGAAGTTATTCTTTTTCGATTTGTGACAGCAAGACTCTAATTCCAAACTTTTTGTTAACTCAACTAATGTCATGTTAAATTACTGAAAAAGATAAGAAAAATTTGTCCTTCCCAATGTACAAAATGAATAGCACAAAAATTGAAATGCACAAGAGAAGAAACCTAATTGATTCCATATGATACAAATGATACAAAGTGTTGGACAATTAAATTGATTGGAGTTTGATTGTTAAGACAATTAAATTAATTGGGATTTGATTGGTTATATTTTAGCAAAATTTTTGTTATTTCCATACTTGTGTTTTTGCCTTTTGAATTTTGCAGGAAAAATATTATGGTAACTTATCATAAAAGAGGGAGCTTTGTAATAATGAAAGAATTACATTGATTGCATATTTATAAGGAAATGAAACATAAAAGGAAGATTAGGGTTTTATGGGAAGAGGCCTTTTTTGAAGCCCAAGCCAAGGATGTCTAAGTAACAATCATGTATTTATATGCAGCAGCTGTCTCAATAGAAGAGTGGAAGGCAGAGAAAGAGTAACAATAAAATATAAGAAAGTTATGTCCAGTGTTCTATACCATGTTGCAACACGATCTGTGTTTCAGTCTTTGATTATATTAAGTGTTGCAACTTAATTTATTTTGACAGCTTGTTGTGAGCATCATGTATTAGTCTTTGAGTGATTAGATAGTTTTTCCTTGTTTATTCTTCGGGAGAAGAAGGTGTAGTTCTCGGGAGAGAACATCACAAGTCGAGGGGAGTTCGCCAAACCAAAGTTCATTGAAGAGTTCACCATCAAGGCGTCAAAGGTTAAGAGAGAGTCTTTACTTGTATAAGTCCATTGATGTTGTAACTTATTATATTGCTTAATAAATAGGTTTGTTGGACTAGGGGAGGTCTTGTGGATGTAGACCGCACTGTTGAACCACGTTAAATCTTGGTGTTCTTGTTTCTATTACAATTATATTATTTCCGCTGTTGTTTACTGTTACAGCGTATGTTGGAACATTAAGTGGAACAAATTGACTAATCAAGGACTAGTTGCTAACGGTTTGTGATAGAATTGATATTTCAGTTAATGTTGCAACATCACCTATAACAAAGTTGTAACAGAATCACTATACACCAAGTTATTGTATCCATTTTTAGTTTTCATCACAGAGCTTCATCGATTAAGCAAATTAGTCATCTTGCTGTGAAATTAATTCATATTTATGCTACACAAACTCTAACAAGTGGTATTAGAGCCGGTCACTGAAAATTACTCGGTGAGATCTTTGGGAGGTTTAAGTTGTTTTTACAGGAATATGTATGGACACTTTGCAGGATAGAGGTTCAATTACCAAACCACCACTATTGAACGGCTCAAACTACTCATACTGGAAGGCACGCATGAGGGCGTTTATCAAGTCCATTGATGAGAAAGCTTGGAAAGTAGTTCTAACAGGTTGGGTGCATCCTACAACTACCGATGCACAAGGCAATGTTGCACCAAAACCTGAAACACAATGGACCAAAGCTTAAGATCTATTGGCAAATTACAATTCCTAAGCATTGAATGTCATCTTCAATGCCGTTGACATAAACCAATTCAAATTGATTTCAACTTGTGAATCAGCCAAAGATGCGTGGGTGATATTAGAGACAGCATATTAAGACACTGCAGCTGGAAAGGTATCAAAACTTCAAATTCTTGCGACAAGATTTGAAGAATTGAAGATGAAGGAAAATGAAACTATCATGGAGTTCAATTCCAAGCTGTGTGATATTTCCAATGAGGCCTTTGCCTTGGGGGAAAAATATTTAGATTTGAAGTTAGTAAGAAAAGTACTAAGATCACTTCCAAACAGGTTTGCTATCAAAGTTATAGAAATAGAAGAGTCAAAAAATGTTGATAAAATCAAGATTGATGAGTTAATGGGCTCTCTTCAGACGTTTGAAATGAAGCTCAAACAAAAGAAGGAAGAAAAAAGCATTGCCTTAAAAACAGATTTCGAAAATCAAGATGATCAATACTCTTTTGATGATGTCACAAAATCTTTAGTCTCACTCACAAAGAATGTCAACAAAGTGCTGAAAATGTTGGAGAAGCAGAATGTCTCATCAAATTCTGAAATATTGAAGAAGGAAAAAAGAATATAATGTCATGAATGTGAATGATTTGGACATATTCAATATGAATGTGGAAACATTATAAAGAATAAGAAAAAAGGCCATGAATATCACATCGACTGATGGAGACTTGGAGGAGTATACGGAGAGTGATGAAGAGCACACCAACAACATTGTTGCATTAAATGTTACAACAGTTCAATGTGATGATAAGGTAAGCATAGAAGATAGTGTAAACAATGTTGCAACAAATGAAGAAACATGCAGCTTAGAGTCAGAAAGTGATGATGATTTGGATGTAGAAGATGTCTTGAAAGCCTACAAAGAGATGTACAAAAAATGGATGATCATGTGCAAGAAAAATCGTGACATGGAGGTGAGGATCACAGAACTTTCGGTGCAAAAATATGATTTGGAAAAGACAACAAAAATTCATCAAGATCTTGCTGCTAAAGACTACAGGAAACTCAAATGTTGCAACAAAAGCTGAAACAAATTCAACGAAATGTAAAAATGCTAAATTGTGGGACTGAGAAGCTTGATTACGTGCTATCAATTGAAAAATCAAGCGGTGATCAAGCAGGACTTGGATTTTATGGAGGTGAACCATCTGGAAAAACAACCTTTATCAGAGAAAATGGAGGGCCAAAACTAGAATCGAATGTTGCAACAAAACAGAATGACAAGACTACTAATGTTGCAACTGATGTTGCAACAAAAGCTGCAACAGAGAGTAAAATTCCAGAATTTAAGAAAAAGAAATTTGTGTCAGTTTGTCATTTTTGCCTCACTCCTGGACACATCAGATCACGATACTACAGGTATATTGACATGCTGCAAAGAGGTAAGTTTGTTAAACCCTTTATTCATGATGATTTTAGGAGGCCATCACAAATGAAAGCGAATTTGTCGCAACAAAAAGTGAAATAAATTTGGGTAAGAAAATCAGTTTTACCTTGTCCAGTAGAGTATAAAAAGGTTGTTTCAAATTATGTTGCAACAAAAAATTAACTGACAGATATTGTTACTAAGGCACCAAATTTTATGAGATTTGAGACTTTGAATTTTTTTTTAGGAATTTATAGTTTTTTAATGTTGCATCATAAACTGAAACATGATTGCGAAGAGACTCAAGAGATGTGAAAGTTTAATTATAAAACTAGCTTGTGATTTATTTCTTAAACCATATTAGTTGAGCACACTATATTTTAATCTGATTGAGAAACTGATTTTAATGGTTTGCAAGTGCAGGAATTTGAACTTCCTAGTGACTTTGGATATAAAGAGAAGTCTCTTTATCCATTCCTGTACTCTATTCACTCATGGTAAGGAAAAAAATAAAACAAAAGCGAGAAAAAAAGGAAAAATAAAAATAAAAGCACAAAAAAAGAAAAAAGTGGAGACTGAAAAAAACTACCTAAACTATATTGAAAGTTCTAGAGTGAAAGCTACCAAGTCTAATATTCTTTTGAAAATAAAAAATTTGCATTGTGATTAGATGATCAGGTTGTTTGAACAGGTTGCTTCGAATTCTAAATCTTGCAAATCCTGATTCTGAGGAATTTCAAGAAAGATTTTTATATAGTTTTTCACACACACCACATGGTTCAAGTTATGAATCATTGTTTGGTTTAACTATTGAATGAGTAAATTTTCTTGATGGTGAATTCATAAATCATGTTCATATCATGCATTTTTCTTTTCTATTCACAAAAAAAAAAAGTTTTAATTTTTGAGTCACAAATTTTTGAAAATAGGTGATAAAGTTAAAATACTTTGTTTAGTTGAATTTTGTTGCAACAGTATGAGCTAATACTTATTGTTATTGATGTTGCTTCCATTATTTTCTAATCTCATTGTGTGTACGCTTATCTATTTTATCATGTCTTTGAGCATGTTGGAACAAATACTGAAAAAGATCCAAGGGATGCATTGTTGGAACATATGCCGGAACTTCATATTAATACTTTGGTTTATTTTGGCAAAAAGGGGGAGTATTCTGTGCTGCTACTAATTTGCTTGTGTTTCTACTAGTTTACTGCATTGTTGTTTTAGTATCTGTTGCAACATGATTGCTATCTTTTGGATGAGCACTAGTTGTTCTGCTCTGATACATTTGTATCAGTGTTCCACTGAATGTTGTCACAGGCTGCTTATTGCTGTTGTTGCTTTGATACTCTTCTATTTGTGTTGTTGTTACTACTGGATTCATGTTCTATTGTCAGTTGCAACTTGCTACCTTGTTCTTTAACAACACTGATCTAGTACTACTGTACTCGTGTTACTCCTACTGTTGCAATAGAAACAACAGGAACCTTAGTGCTGGAACGTGTCTTCTGCCCTTGTGTAAGAAAAGGTTTTCATTCTTGTGCTAAAAGGGTTTTGCCAAAACAAAGCCAAAAAGGGAGATTGTTAGACCATTAAATTGATTGGGGTTTGATTGTTAAGACAATTAAATTAATTGGGATTTAATTGACTATGGCAAAACTTTTGTTATTTTCATACTTGTGTTTTTGCCTTTTGAATTTTGCAAGAAAAATATTATGGCAACTTACCATAAAAGGGGGAGCTTTGTGATAATGAAAAAATTACATTGATTGCATATTCATAAGGAAATGAAGTATAAAAGGAATATTAGGGTTTTATGGGAAGAGGCATTTCTTGAAGCCCAAGCCAGGATGTCTAAGTAACAATCATGTATTTATATGCAGCAGCAGTCATGATAGAAGAGTGGGAGACAGAGAAAGAGCAACGATAAAATATAAGAAAGTTTTGTCCAGTGTTCCATATCATGTTGCAACACGATATGTGTTTCAGTCTTTGATTATATTAAGTGTTGCAACTCAGTTTATTTTGACAGTTTGTTGTGAGCATCATGTATTAGTCTTTGAGTGATTAGATAGTTTTTCCTTGTTCATTCTTCAGGAGAAGAAGGTGTAGTTCTCGGGAGCGAACGTCAAAAGTCGATGGGAGCTCGCCAAATCAAAGTTCATTGAAGAGTTCACCATCAAGGCGTCAAAGGTTAAGAGGGAGTCTTTACTTGTGTAAGTCCATTGATGTTGTAACTTATTATATTACTTAATAAACAGGTTTGTTGAACTAGAGGAGGTCCCGTGGAGATAGACCGCACGGTTGAACTACGTTAAATTTTGGTGTTCTTGTTTCTATTATAATTATATTATTTCCGCTGTTGTTTACTGTTACAGCGTATGTTGGAATATTAAGTGGAATAAACTGACTAATCAAGGAATTGGTTGCTAACGGTCTGTGATAGAATTGATATTTCAGTTAATGTTGCAACATCACCTGTAACAGAGTTGTAACAGAATCATTATACACAAAGTTATTGCATCCGTTTTTAGTTTTCATCATAGAGCTTCATCGATTAAACAAATTAGTCATCTTGCTGTGAAATTAATCCATACTTATGTTATACAAACTCTAACACAAAGAAATTGTAATATAGGTTTATAAGTAGGTGTTGTGGATCATATGGGTTAATCATTTTGGTCCAATAGAAAAGATGCCCAACTAGATATTTTCTTATACCTACAACACCAGTCTTGCCTGCGGGTCTGGGATTATGGGCTCGAAGCGTGACAGAATGATATCAGAAAGTAGGTCACTAGCCAGTGCGGGAACTAAGAGCTATGCGGGACAAAGTATTATACCAAGGAGACGGTGAGAGCCACTTTTTGAACTCGTATGAGCCATCTCTAGAATCTTTTACCGCCTGGTTACTCTTGGGTATATATGCTCCTGATGAGGACGTCAGGTCCTTAACGGGCTGTAAAACACGACACGAGAGTCTATATATAATTATATTAATTATAGTGCATTCATATTATTTCATATGCATTGGTATCAATTATGTGCATTAATATTATTTATCGTGCATATTTATCGTTTTACGTGCCATAAATGTTCAATTACGTGCATTAAGGAGTTTTACATATCGTAGACAATTATAATACCTTAATAAGATGGGAAAAGCAACTAATTAGTTACAAATGAACCAAAATGGCAAACTAGCAATACATGACTTAGTTGGAGGGCACTCTCGTCATTTGCCCTCTTGATATTTGCTTACCTAACTTACACTATTCTCTCCCACTCAAAACACACACAATCCCACTAATACACACACAAAAACACTACACCCACACCCACATATTTTCAGTACACACACACATACACACACAACAAGCTTGAAAAGAGAAAAAAAAGAAGAAAGAGAAAGAAGAAAGAGGAGAAGAAGCTTTGTCCAGCCATTTCTAGCCATTTTCAAGCTTTTCATGCATCCTACAACTTGAGCTAATACTTCTCTTGCATTGTCAAGGTGAGGGATGTTTTAAAAAGTTTTTCTTAAAGTTCATTCAAGATGGGAATATGTATATTTGTTGATTATTCTTGCTCATAATGCATATACTAACTAAGAGTTTGAAATATGTTTGAGTTCTATGTATTGTTCGAGCTATGGCTTATTTCATATATATGCATTTGAGAATTTTGATGAGCTAAGGAGTTTGAATTTGAGGGGAGTGAAGTTTTATACATGTGTTAGTAGGATTGAATTGCTTGTCATATGTGAAAATGGAAGTCAAGAACATTAAGACTTGGTTGGTGTTCTTGGTGTTCTTATTGTTCTTGGTGAAATTATGTTGAATGATGTTTATAACTTGCTAAGTTGTGATTTTGGAGTTGTAGTTGAGTAGAATTTATGTTTGGGGAAATGGTTAAGAGATAACTTTGAGTGGCATAACAAAAAAAGCAAGAAAATGAAAGTTCATGCATTTGATGCATTGTAGCGTTCACAAACAAATTTGGCTCGACCGGACGACCCCTAGTCTACCGGTCGACCGGTGGGAGGGGGGTCGTCCGCTGGAGAGGCTTCGAGTTTGACAACTCTGCGCAGTGATTTTTCGGAGGTCATATCTCATTCTTTTTAACTCCGAATTGAGTTATATTTGATTCTAGAATTATCTACTTTCAATGAGCTTCGATTCTAAGCCAAAATAAAATTAATTGGGATTTGGGAAAGTAGGTAATTTAACCAGTTAAGTTGGACCATTGCTTTTTTGCTTGTTTCGCATTTCCCTTATTACCTAGAGTAGTCCAGTCCTAAGGGATTATTGCACTCTCCTTTGGTATGTGACTATTTTTGAACTATCTAGGGTCATGAAAAACTTAAGTGTGGGTTACATTCAATGCTTTTATTTGATCAAATGCTTGCATATGATGATTTGCAGGAGGCAACCTACTTTGTTGCCCTCCTACCAAGGTTGTTTTATATCCTGTGCTTGCATGTTAATAACTTTTGGCGCGACGGTTGCAACCACAATTATAGGTATGGTAGCATTCGTTTCTCTTGAGTAGCATCAGGCTACCAGTCAGTCTCGACTACCATAGTCTCCGGTGATTATCTGGATATCACCTAATGTTTGGAGTTAGGGAAAATGGATGAAGATTGACTCAAGGCCGGCCGCCTACCGCAACTGCAAAGAAAACTGTATCCTTTGATATATGGTAAACCTACCTTCGCTTGGGCCCTTGAAGACCTCGGAGGTTAGAGTGATGGGTTATTACTTGTTTAATTATTTCTTGTACTTAATTGCACTCAAGCATATCATGTTTTCAAGAAAGGCTTTCCAAATGTTGAAATGTTTGCAAAAACCACCCAAGACTATTAACCCTCGCTGAGCTAAGTGTAGCTCATTCGTTTCATGACAATCTTTCAGGTGAGGCCAAGCTTGAGCCAAGGACTCAAGTTGAGGGCGAGGCTTACCTGTGTGACGAGTCAGACTTCTACTTGTTGCAATCCTGTTTGCTTGTATAGTTGGATTTTTGGATGTTGATATCTATGTTATTATTGAACAACTACATGTATTGTAACATTCTTTTGGATTTGGGTATCTAATTAACCTATGAAACGCATGGATGAAATTCGTACTGTTGTTTTATTCTTTTGAGGTCTAGATGTCATGGACGACTTGTGGCATGTCGTGCTGGTTAAAACTAGGCCTTGTAATTATGAAATAGGCTTATGGATGGTGGTGTGCCACTAGTTTTGAGCGCCCATTTTTGAAGTTCCTTGCATATTTATGAATGTTTAAGTTATGAATTAATGATTGTACATGTTTATCTATCTGGTCCACGTCAAGTTCTGGCCTTGTCTTGGCAACGAGTCAGGGTCGGGGCGTGACACGGGCGGTGTGTAATATCCAACATCGGTAGAATATAATGCAATTATGTGATTTATAAGTAGGTGTTGCGAGTGTAAGTGATAACTTGGGTTAACCATTTTGGGCCAGTAAAAAAGAGGTTTAAGTAGTTATTTTCTTATACCTATAACACCAATTTCATTTGTGGATTCGGAGTTATGAGCTTGGAGTGTGATAGAAAGAAACAGTTGCAAGTGCACAAGGCTACTCCAATATATTCCTCATAATCTGCAATTTGCTTTAATTAATTGTGGTTGCTGTATTATAGAATGATTTGGTGGCTTAGTGAAAAACACCATTCTAACACAAGTTGTGATTTCATCTGTCAGGACTGGCATAAAAATTTAATCCACGGTCAAGTTATCCCCCTGAGGTATGAGTCCGCATTCGAAGCAGAAGCTGTTGCTTGCCGCAATGCCTGTCTTTTCGCCTCACAGTCTCCCCTTCCTATCGTCACTATTGATAGTGATGCTGAAAGGGTTCTCAAAGCAATCGATTTTCCGAAATTTGCCCCTTGGAAGGCAAGACCAGTATTGGAAGAAATCCGAAAGATTGTTGCTGATAGCCCAACCATCAAGTTATCGTGAATTAAGAGATCCGCTAACAACGTGACCGATTGGGTCACAAAATGTTTGATTAGAGATGGCTTACCTTTAGATTGGATTGCAAATATTCCCAACCAACTTTTCAGCTTGTTGTACTCAGATATTCACCCAACCGGTGTAGGGTGAAACCTTTGTAATTCTCTTGATTTTGCAATATATTTTGTTTATGACCAAAAAAAAAAAAAACACTCATGGGCAGTTCTTATCACCAGAAAAAAAAAAAAAATCCACTCATGGTCTGCGATTTGTTGAGACACCGAGGTAAAGGACAACTCTTATCTATTGGTAGATGATCTTCATATTGACGAAAAAAATTTCTCTTATGTATAATAAAATAGACCCCACCATTTGAGGCCTATATGCTTATTAGAGGTGTTAAAGTGCCGAATTCTGTATAAGAGATGTTCTCCACATTCACATATAACTACTGACATAAAAAACATGATCTTTCACACTGCCCTTTCATATGTACAAAAATAGGAAAACATCACATTTAGTCCCTATTATTTTAAAAAAGTTAATTTGATTTCTATTATTTAAACTTTTTCAATTACATCCCTATTATTTATCAAAAACTTTCAATTTCGTCCCTATTATTTCTAAAAAGTTTTAATTTTATTCTTACTATTTTCATAAAGTTTCAAATTAGTCATTATTGTTTAAAATTAATCAATTTAGTCCCTACGATACTACTGTTTCTCCAACAATTTCAATTTAATCCTTGAATAATAGAGACAAATTTGAAACTTTAAGAAGACAATAAGGGCATAATTGAAACTTTAAAAAAATAGGGATGAAATTAAAACTTTTGGGAAACAATAGTAACAAAATTGAACTTTAGATAAAAAATGAGGATGAAATTAAGAAATTTTAAATAATAGAGACCAAATTAAAACTTTTGAAGAAATAATAGGGATAAAAATAAAAAATTTTAAACAATAAAAACCAAATTGAAACTCTTTCAAACCTATAGGGACTAAATGTGATTTTTTTTATACGAAATATAATAACATAAAACCTTGAAAACGCATGAGAGAGGAAAACTATATCTTATCTGGTTGGTAGATGATCCTTCATATTCACACATAACTATTGACATAAAAAAATATATATATAATCTTTCACACTCAACAAAGTATGATAACATAAAAAATTTCAAAAGGCATGCATAAGAGAAGAAAACTATAAGATTGCACATGCATGATACAGGGACAGGCAAGTTGCATTTCATCGATCAGATTCCTATCTATATTCGTCGTGATCCGCAATTTGATAATTAATTCTGTGGTTGCTGTCAAAGAAAGATTATAGAATGATTAGGTTGCATAATTGAGTCTAAGATGGGCGGAGTCTGAAATTTAATATTGGAAAGAATCAAGATACAAATTAAAAGATTAATAACATAAATAAAATAAAATAAAGAGATCAATAACTTTTTTTCAACGTTATTACATAAATAATTTTTTTTTTTTAAAAACAACACCTTGGGGGACTGAAATCTCCACCGGGCCCCTTGCTCTGGCCCTAAAGCCTGAGTCAACTGTGGAAAACCTAAGCCTATATTAAGTGATTGGTTTGATCAACGAAATATTATAGAATGACTTCGTTGCGTGATCGAGCCTGGGACAACTTCTTGTATGAAATTATTATTTATTTTCATATCCTTCTTAATCCAAATAAAGAAATTATAAAACTCTTTCATTTATATTTCCTCTTTTTTGCTATCAGAACAAGGGAAGCAACTTTTATTTCTTTGCGTCTTTATGATAATTTCCTCTAGCTTGCCTTAATTCCTTTTCTTTCACTCGTGAATCCCCGAACTAGCCCACCGATCCAAAACAAAAAAAGAAAAAAAAAAGGCTGGAAAGATGTAACACAAATGTTGATTTATTAAGAGACATAAGGAGAGAGATTATTAATCGTATTCAAGCATTCATCTTGTAAATTACTTGTTCCTTTTAAAAGAGTACGTAGTTTATATTATTTATTTATTTAATTTTTTACACAACTTTTATCGTGTAGGTGGAATTTATTTAGCCTTGCAGATAGCATCAAATTTAAGACTTTTGTTTAACCTGTCCCTGGTAGTGGGTTAGTTGACAAAGAAAAATAAGACTTTTCACCTTGCCCCTTCTAGATGAATAAAATAAGATAGCATAAAAATTGAAATGCAAAAGAGAAGAAAACTAATTGACTGGACATGATACATGGATAGAGTTGCAAGTGCATCAAACTGCTGTTTAGGTGCCGGTTTCTCAAATGACTTTTAGTTAAAAGTTTAAAACGAAGAAGTTCCTAAATACAAAAAACTTTTGCAAAACTAATTTTATAAAATGTGGGAAGTTGATTTTTTTTTTCTTTCTCAAATATACCTCCTTTATTTGAGAGAGTTTTAAGGCATTTTACATCACTTAGTATTTTATATATGAAAATAAATTTTGAGACATTTCTCATTTAAAACGAGAATCATACCCGTAGAACAAATTACAGTGGTAGCCTGAGTCAACTTTGAAAAACTGAGCTTGTACTATAAATCAGCAATAACATAGGAGCTAGCTTCTCACAGTCCGAAAGTGAAGAAAATTTCCATCTTCCCAAAAGATCCCACTGATCAAAGATAGAGATGGCAGACGCTGCTACCGGATATCTCCTGGAGAACCTAACGGAGCTTGTGCGTTATAATGCTGAACTAATTGGAGATGCAAAAGAACAAGTTGAACGACTGCTCCAGGATCTTACTGTGTTCAAAGGATTCATAAAGCAGTATACAGAAAAGCGCATCAATAATACCATTCTGGAAGCGTTGGCGAACAAAATCAGAAGCGTGGTCAACAAAGCTGAAGATGCCATTGACAAATTTTTCGTCCACAAGGCCATATTCAAGGCCAGAAGCTTCACCGGGAAAGCTATTCATGGAATCGATCATTTAATGACAATAAATACTTTAGCAAAAGATATAGAATCCTTCAAGAGAGAAGTAGCTGACATTTACACGCAAAATCAATTTGGCTTCCAGGCCCTGCAGCAAGAACCAGGCCCTGCAGATTTACGACAGGTAACTATATGTTAAATATATATCAATGTTATGTGAATTATATGGATCTCATTTGACTTCTTGAAGATATATGTTTTGGTATTGAAAAACATTTTCCTACTCTTTCACTAGCAAGACAAGCCTGTCTTTAATTTTTAATCCATTCCGTGAAATCAGGTATAGGGGTTCCAATATATATCCACTGTAATTCTCCTTAAAATGAATCCTTAGACCACCGGTCATTTGGTCTACCCATATGATTTTCGTTTTAAGTATGAGAGATTTCAAAGTCAATTCATTGAATAAAAACATAAAAAATAATAATAATAATAATTAAAAAAAAAAAAAAAACAAATCCTTAGTATCTGTTGTACTATTTCTAATGTCTCCTGTATTCAATATACTTCAACCCCAAGAAAAGACAACGTAATAATTAAAAGGGTAAATTGCATATACCTCGCTGTAATTTCACTCAAGTGTGCATTACAATATATGATACTATAATTAAACTCATAATATTCTTGTGTTGTTATAGGAAAAAACCTTATTTCCCCTCAGTCAAATAAATTAATTCTCGAGGGTAATTATATCTTTTATACTGTAGACAAAACAAAGAAAAACTCAAGATCATTACCCGCCGTCCCACCCCACACCCACTTTGATATATACACAATGATACACACACATAATCCACATTCACACATACAAACATATACACATGCACACCCATACACACAAACATGTATATATATATATATATATATATATATATACATAAACTTATTGTTGGATGAAGATACTTTATTTTCTTGTCAAATATTACTTTTTGGATATGTAAAATGGGAGAAGACCAAAATGATCACTCAGCTTAAAAATTTGTTTGACAGAAGTAGATACATGGAGAAATTTAAATAAAGTTAAAATCTCATTAAAAAAATTGAAAATTACGTTGAATCTCATTTAAAAAACAAAGGGGGATATTTCTATTCTTTTTATGATTCCCACGCCTCCTAATTTCCATTTCCTGTTAATTGTCAGCATTTTGTTTCTTATGCAAAGAGAGGTGTTAGTCAATTTTACATCATGTTTAAAGGATTTAATCCATTCTGATAATCGATTTTGAAACCTCTCGTACAGAAGCAAGAAGCCAATTCTAAGGCTTAATTATTAACAATATTCAATTATCTTGCTCTTAACAATCAAAATAAAAATAAATAAATAAAAATAAGAAGAGAAAAAGATGACTATGTTCCACCTCATTTTTCTTTTTCTTTTTCCTTGTCCTCTTTCACTGTTTTTTTAAAATTCAAATGAAATCATACCACTAGACCAAAAGGTAAGCGGCCATTTCACCATGTTTCCTTCTTTTTTCCTTCTCTTTCTTCTTTTCCTTTTCTTTCTTCCACCTACTAGTTACACACTTACACGCAATTACACCTCAATCATACAGACCCTATACGTAGGTCATTAGTCACGAACAAAAAAAGAAATCACAGACCACACACACCCAAAAATCTCAATCACACATGTAACATACCCATAGTACATTGCACATATATATCTACATACACAAACTGACATATACATATACATACCCTTTCACCCTTTTTGCCTTCTTCTTTCCTTTTCACTTTCTCTCTTTTCCTTCTCTTCTTTCTTCCGCCTCCTTGTTATACAAACTTACACACAAATACTATCCCAGGAGGTCTCAGGTTCAAGACTGCTATTCTTGAGTATCAGTAGGACTGTTATCACTGGAGATTTTACCTTAACTTACTTAGTGCATGTCTTACATCGAGCCGCTGTATCTACGTGATTTTGGTTCACATTAAGCCTTTAGGCCAGGCGTGGGGATGTCGGCATGCCACATCAGCTCTTGTAGGTAGGATTAATCTGGTGTCTCGTGGGCTAACTGAGTGAGGGTGTTTCTTAGAATTATCACAAAAAAAAAAGAAAAAAACTTGTACACAAATACACCCCAGTCACACAGACCCCATACACCAACCACCAGTCACGACAAAAAAAAAAAATGAAATCACAGACCACATTGTTGTGGTAGGCCTAGACTAATTTGGAGAACTAAAACTTATGAAGGAAATATTTAAGAAGTGGAAGAGAAGAATTTTGGAAGAACTAAAGAACTTATATTGAAGAGAAGATTACAATTTTGGCTTGGTTACAAAAACTTGGAGTTGTTCCCTATTTATAGGTGCTCAAGGAGGCTTCTAAATACTAGATATTCTTGAAATTACATGGAATATGCTAGATAATATTTCAAGATTATTCTAGCTACTCAAATAAAATATTTCTTATTAGAAAATATCTCAACTTCAACACTTCTCTAAACATAGAGCTTAGGCTCACAATTGGGCAACACTCTTATTCTTTTGGACCAAGTGAGTAAATATTTTAGCTAGCCAAAATGCTTAGCCCAAATATTTACTCATTAACTTTTAATCCAAATTCTTTATCACCAATGCTAAGCCCAAATTTACCTTAGCCCAAATTCAAGTTTACTTTCCAACACCCCCTCTTAAACTTGAATTTGTTATTCTAAGGCGAGATCTCAGTTTGAGAAAAACGTTAGTCAGGAGAGGCTTGGTGAAGATATTCGCTACTTGGTCTTGTGACTTCACGAACTTTATATGGACGTCCTTCCTTGCCACACATTCTCTGATGAAGAAGATAGGGTTCTTTGCCAACGAAATTGCTGACTTGTTGTCCACAAATATTTTTGTTGCTTCGTCTTGAGAAAAGTTAAGCTCCTTAAGCAAATTGCGTAGCCATAGCACATGAAACACACTTGTAGTAGCAGCTAAATATTCAGGTTCACATGTTGATAATGTGACTATTGGTTGTTTCTTTGAAGTCTATGTGAAAGTTATGTCTCCAAAATAGAACACGAACCCTGTTGTGCTTTTTCAATCATCCATGTCTCCTGCCCAATCACTATAACTGTATCCCACTAGCTTGAAGTTGCTTGTAGAGGTATAAAAGATGCTGCAATCAATTGTCCCATTTATTAATCAAAGAATTCTTTTTGCCACCTTGAAGTGATAAATTGTTGGATATCCGTGAACCTCTTTATGAGTCCTACTCCAAATAAGATGTCTAGTCTTGTACATGTCAAGTATCGTAGGCTCCTGACCAGGCTCTTGTATAAAGTTGGATCTACCTTCTCAGCTTCATCGTACCTTGATAGCTTGATTCTACACTCTATTGGGGTGTTTATAGGCTTGTAGTTGTCCATTTTAAATTTCTTGAGTATTTCTTTTGCATATTCTTCTTGAGATATAAAGATGCTATTATCATTTTACTTCAATTCAATTCTGTGATAGTATGTCATGAGCCCGATGTCTATCATTTCAAATTCTCAAGTTATTACCTTTTTGAAATCTTTGAACATTTTGGATTGCTTCCAGTGAAGATCAAGCCATCCACGTACAGGAAGATAATCATAATATCTCATTTTTCATCCACTTTTGTATATAGTGTATGCTTGTGAGGACACTTTTTGAAATTATTCTCTTCAAAGTACTTATTGATTCTGGTATTCCATGCCCAAAGAGCTTGCTTCAACCCGTACAAAGTCTTTTTCAACTTCAAAACTTTGTCTTCATAGCCTCGAACAATGTAACCTTCGAGTTGCTCAAGGTATACTTCTTCTTCAAAAAATCCATTCAGGAATGCTGATTTAACATTCATTTGATAGATCTTCTACCTTTTCTGAGCTACTATTGAGATTGTTGTCCCTTAATTGAACCTAATAGAGGGGTGAATTAAGTTATATAGGCAATACTACTACTTTTTCGATTAGACAATATACTAGCAATGATTAATAAAAAACGATCTTAAACAAATATGTACTCTAGCAATATAAAATGTGAGTAATGCAATTTATCAAACACTTAGTGTGCAGAAAATAATGCAAAAAGAGAGTTGAGAGAAAGATATTGCAAATCGCGATTTTAGCGTGGTTCGTCCCCCGCCTAAGTCCACGACCCAAGCTCCCCGCTTAAGATTTGAACAATCTTCACTATGGTGGCTCTTCAAATGTTGGTGAGTCCACAAACCAACTACAATGGAAGTTTAAGCTTTTACAATAGAAAAATCATTCTCAATACAAAGTTTCAACCCCAACACCTTTGACAAGGAATTCTTTCCTTTCAAAGTGTTTAACTCTCTCTTTTGATAAGTGTTTGAGATTCACAATAAAAGCCTTCTTTTAGGGTAGATGAATACAATGAATGTTTATCTCAATATTGCTCACAAATTCTTGCTCAAGTATAGCTCAATGATGATTCAAAGATGAAGTTAGTGTAAGAAATCAAGAGTAAATGCTTTGAATAAATATTTTTAAAGTTTGCAGTGGAGAGACATTAATAGAGGCTGAAATGTGTGTAATAAATGCACTCCAACGTTCATAAAATGGCTATATTTTAAACCAGCATTCTGGCCCGATCGGTTGACCCTTGCTTCATCGGTCAACCGGCTGAGAGACCCTCGTCCGGTGGACAGGTCTCAAGCAGACGACCCCTTGAGCACCGGTCGACCGGTTGCTATAAGGTCGTCTGGTTTGCTCAGGGCTACGAGGGATTGGGTTCTTTGAAATGTTTCTTTTAAGTGTCTTTTGCAAAACCTTTTTCAAATATTTCAAAAATAACTTTTGAGAATTATCATTGAGCATGTACTATTTGCAAGACCCAAAACCCGGTCAAGTCCCAACCGGTACCCCTTATAACTTCTGTCTCCATCCTTATAGCTTCATCTTCATTTCTTCAATTCTTTATCTTTTCTTGAGTTGATGGATCATCTTTCTTCTATAGCTTGATAAACTTGGAATCCGGAGTCAATCTTAATTCATCTTTACTTATGCACACTTAAACAAACTCATCAAATATATTTATGGTTTGTTATCATCAAAACCAAGATTTAGAAGCCCTTTAGGCTAACAATCTTTCCCTTTTTGATGATGACCAAACTTATCTCAAATAATAATAATGTAAATAACAATGTAAGCATAAATGAGTTTGAGAGAGCATTTAGCATTTAGTTCATTTTAGGTTTGCTTGAACCTTCAATAAGTTTGTAAAACTCTCCCCCTCAACTTATGCATTTCCTAACTAAGGTTGAGTTGTTACTCCCCCTCAATGTATGAGTTTTTTCTAAGTTTATCATTATTTCTACATTTTCTCCCCCTTTTTTTCATTAGCAAAACAAAGAAAAATAATTACTTTGACATTTCATTTCCTTCTATTTGGCATTAGCAAACAAAGTAAATCAAGATATAGCAATTGAAGCCAAAAGAACAAGATAATGAAAGTAGATTGCAAGAACACATAAAATTGGAAAAACTGCAACAATTAAAGTTCATGCAAAGATGTTTTTGAACGGAAAAATACAAAGACTAGGAAATAGGGTAAAGGGGATCATCCTATGCATCTCAAGGCATCGGGTTTAATCCTTCATAAACTTCTCATAAAGCTTTTCAAGCATTGTCTTCGTGCCCTTCATCTCAGTGTTTATTTCTCCAACAGTCAACGATAATTGATCAAACTTTCAAAGTCAAATTGTCAACATTGGTATTGACTTCTTCAAGAGTGGTTTAGCAAGATCTTCTCCTTGTAGAAGAACTTGTACCTCCAATATCAGCTCGTGAAGTCCCAATGTCAGCATCTATTCCTTCGTTATCTCCTTCATCACTCTCGCTTGCGGCTTCACTTTTATCTCTCTCCTCCCCAAGGTCATAGTTTTCAAGATCATCAATTGCTTCAGATTGACTCTTATGGAATTGACGTTGATCAATATAAACTATTTCGTTATTGACACGAGCCATATATTGTCTATCAAGGCAATATTTGTCAAGAAGGTAGGTGGAGGCATTCAAAGGTTCAAACTGACCAATACGAGCAATATCTCTTAGAAGGAAAAAATGACACAAGATCATCCCATAGGGCAAGGACTTCTTTTTGAAAGCCAACATGTGACTAAGCATAATGTGTGGGAGGTTGATTTTTACCTTCTTGAACATAAGATGCATCACATAGCCCGTGAAGAATGGAATAGACCCATCTCTTACAATGCGAGGCATAATGACTTGATTCAAGATATAGAGGAGCAATCGTTTTTCAGCACAGAGGTGATCTCTTTTAGGCATGAACTCTTCCAACTTTCCTGAGCCCTCCCACAATGTAGCAAACATCTCCGTTGGAACGTTGTCGTGTAATCCTTTTGGTAAGTTGGCAGGAGATTAGATTCTTAGGCCACTAGTTGGAATGCCAAGCAAGTTTGCCAAGTCCCGTTTACTCACAAATATGTTAACGCCATTTACCCGACTTTTTAGCCCATACACACCGTCATGTTCACCTTCTACCACATAAGCATAGAACTCACGAACCCTTATATCAAAATTGATGTCCTTGAGTCCAAACAGAGGAAGCCACTTTTGATGTCTAAGCAGTTTATGTGGAAGAGTGTGGTTCAAAAAATCTGAAGGATCAAGAAGCTTACCCGTAGTATTTTCTTTTTAGAGAAATCACCCGGTGCGATGAAGTGCATAGGATCCCATGGGTCAATGGTATGAGGCCTAAAACCGGTCTTTCATTTCTTGGATGCTTGTCTTGATAAAAATGCCATAGGTAGAAGTAAGAATTTCAAGAAAAAACAAGAAATTTTGGTTGGGTAAATTCGTCGAACACTTGGTGGGCAAGAGAATTTTGAAGAAATTCTTATGAAGATTTTGAAGAGAATGAAAATCTTTTTAGTTGTTGGAAAGCTTAACACCTTTTTGAAAATTGAAGGAAGAATTTGAAGGGTTTAAAACTATTAATGGTGAATTATGGTGTTTAATGGAGAAGATGAAGAGTTTTGTTGAAGAAAAGAATGAGTTTTGAATGTGAAAATTGGTGTTTTAAAGCTTGTGCCCGACAGTGCAGCGACCGAACGAGGGTATGCTCCACCGGTCGACCGGTGACAACTTCCTCTTCCTGTGGTACACTTTCTGCCAGGAAGTGCATCTTACTTGAAAAAAACTCCAAGTTTGCAATTTCAACACATTTTAAGCATGCCTAACTCTCTTCTAATTACACAAAATTGATTCTCATGCAATGGTTTGGTAAAATATCAGCTAATTGATGTATAGAATCAACAAATTCAAGTACAACATCCCCTTTTTGAACATGATTGCGAATGAAATTATGCATAATTTCAATATGTTTAGTTCTAGAAAATTGTATGGGATTCTTAGTGAGATTAATGGTACTTGTATTATCACATCTAATAAGCACATTATCGTACACAAGGCCATAGTCAAGCAAATTTTGTTTTATCCAAAGAATTTGGGCAACACAATTTCTGGCAATACGTATTCAGCTTCGGCCGTAGAGAAAGCTACACTATTTTGTTTTTTGTTAGACCAAGAGATTAATGATTGACCTAGAAATTGGTAACATCTACTAGTACTCTTTCTATCTACTCGATCTCCTGCATAATCTGCATCCAAATACCCTATAAGTTCAAATGATGTGCCTTTCGAATACTACAATCCTAAATCTATAGTCCCCTTAAAATATCTAATGATTATTTTTACTGCATTTAAGTGAGACTCTTTGGGATAAGATTGAAAACGAGCACATAAGCACACATCAAATACAATATCGGGTCTAGAGGCAATTAAATAAAGAAGGCTTCCGATCATACCTCAATTTTGTTTTTCATCTACTTTGTTACCTTCCTCGTCTTTGTCAAGTTTGATTGACGTTGACATTGGTGTATTCATTTCTTTTGCTGACTCAAGCCCAAACTTCTTGATAAGTTCTCTAGTGTACTTGGCTTGATTGATGAAAGTACCCTATTGTGTTTGCTTGATTTGGAGTCCGAGAAAGAAATTTAATTCTCCCATCATACTCATTTCGAATTCCTTGTACATGCACTTAGAGAAATACTCACAAAGAGATTCATTAGTAGCACCAAAGATTATATCATCAACAAAGATTTGTACATGCAATATATATTTGACTTTTGTTTTAACAAAGAGAGTGGAATCTAATTTCCTTCTAGTGAACCTTTTTTCAAGCAAGTAATTACTAATCCTATCAGATCATGCTCTAGGTGCTTGCTTGAGGCCGTATGATACCTTATCTAGTTTATATATATAATTTGACAAGTCAAAATCCTCAAATCTGGGTGGTTGTTTCACATAAACTTCTTCCTTGAGATAGCCATTTAGAAAGTCACTTTTTACATCATTTTGATATAATTTAAAGTCCATAAAACATGCAAAGGTAAGAAGCATACAAATGGATTCAAGTCTAGCTACGGGAGTAAAATTCTCATCATAATCTATGCTTTCTTCTTGATTTTACCTTTGAGCCACTAACCTAGCTTTGTTCTTGTTACAACCCCAGATTCATCTAGCTTATTCCTAAAAACCTATTTTGTACCAATTATAGGATAATCCTTAGGTTTTACAACTAGATGTCATACTTTACTTCTTTCAAATTGATTTAATTCTTCTTGCATGGCAATTATCCAATCTTCATGATCTAAAACTTCTTTAACATTTTTAGGCTCTTCTTGAGAAAGAAAAGCAACATATTCATAGTAAGCATTTAAATTGGAACAAGTTCTTACTCTCTTGGAAGGATCACCAAGAATTTGATCATTTGGATGATCTCTCACAAACTTCCAACATCTTGGTAGATCATCATTTGTTGTAGCTTCTTGAACATTTTGTATTAGTTGTTCATTGTCTTGTGGATTTGTTAGAGCTTCACTATCCTTTGAGGCTTGACCCTTTTCAAGATGTATCTCCTTTGGATCACTTGGGGTTCCCTCATTGCCAATGGTTGTAGGTAAGATTTGAATGTCTACTTCAGAAACACCTACATCTTCATAATTCTTTCTCGGGGCAAAATGATTATTTTCATCAAAATCCACATGTATAGACTCTTCAATAAGCATATTTCTTTTGTTAAAGACTTTATAAGTTTTGCTTCTTGAAGAGTAACCCATAAAAAGTCCTTCATCCAATTTAGAATCAAATTTGCCAAGATGTTCTTTTGTATTTAGGATGAAACACTTACAACCAAATACTTTAAAATAAGCTCCATTTGGTGCTCTACCTTTCCATAATTCATAAGGTGCTTTCTTTAGAAAATGTCTAATTAGCACACGCTTTAGCACATAACATGCGGTATTTATGGCGTCTCCCCAAAAATATGTTGGCAAGTTGTTTTCTTTTAACATTGTTCTTGTCATTTCTTGTAAAGTTCGATTCTTCCTTTCCACTACCCCATTTTGTTGAGGAGTTCCAAGAGCCGAAAAATTATGTTTAATGCCACGTACTTCACAATAGTCCATGAAAGATGCATTTATAAATTCAGTGTCTTGGTCAGAATACAATTTATATAATAGCCTTTCTCATTTTGCACCTTATTACAAAGTTTAGCAAATTCATTGAAGGCATCATTTTTATGTGCAAGGGTTCTCACCCATGTAAGTCTAGTGTAATCATCTATAATAACATAGATATATCTAGATCCACCTAGGCTTGTCATATCCATTGGACAAAAAAAATCCATATGTAATTTTTGTAAAGCTCTTAATGTGGTTACCTTGCTAATTATTTTGAAGGATATTTTGTGTTGTTTTCCAAATTGACATGCATCACATAAATGGTCTTTTTGAAATTTAGTCTTAGGAAGGCCTATGACAAGTTCTTTTCTAAAAAGCTTAGCAAGTAAATCCATGTTAGAATGACCAAGTCTTTTATGCCATAACCATGAGCCTTCATTAATGGTAACTAATCATGTCACATTTTGACATTTTAATTCATGAAAATTAATCATATACACATTATCGCATCTATTACCAATAAACAACACTTTATCATCTTTATCATACACTTTGCAACAAGTAGATAAGAATTCAACTCTAAATCCATTATCATAAAATTGGCTCACACTTAGCAAATTGTGTCTAAGACTTTTAACATACAAGACATCATGACTGGAAAGAGAGTTTATATCTCCTATGCTACCCTTACCAATGACTTTGCCTCATTCATTTCTTCTATAGCTAACTTTACCTTTGAAATCTTTGTCAATCTCATAGAAGAAAGAGACATATCTCATCATGTGCCTTGAGCACCCACTATCAATAACCCAAGTATCTTCATACTTCACCTTTAGGGAAACCTACCATTCATAGAAACAAATCAAGTTCATTTTGGTCCCCAAGATTCTATTGGGTCCTTTTGTGTTAGTACGAAGTTCTAACACATCTAACAACTCATTTGGGTCTAAGCCATAAATGAATGTAAGAATCTCTTCCCACCATATTTCTAAATCTACATCGTGATGCATTGTGACCAATCTTCTCACAATAAGTACATCTTTTAAATGATCCTCTTGATGTTGAGGCTTCATGCCAAGAGGATGATACTTTGACAAAATGGTTTTGAAAACTTTTTGGATGTGGCTTATAGCCAATTCCTATTTTGTCAATTTGTACTTTTTGTGACTCTTTTACTGGTGGATAGACATTTGAGGATTGAGAGGCTTTCACAAAGGTGGTTTTTGAGAACTTTGATTTAGAAAATGGCTCATAACCAATTCCACCTTTATCAAATGGTATTCTTTGGGAGCCAAGGATTTCGTCCAAGGTTTTTGTTCCTTTTGAAAATCTAGCAAGGTCATTTTGTAAATTAAGAACTTGTTTTTCAAAATCTTTGATCTCTCCTTCTTTTTTGATTTTCAAAAGATGATACTCACAAATCTCTTTGGTAAGAGTGTCATTTTCATCTCTAAGCTCCTTAATTTCTTTTTGAAGTTCATCATTTTTTTTTGAAGATTCTTTACTTTTGAGTGTGTAAGAAGAAAACTATCATGTAGTTTTAAAAAATCATTTGTTAGTTCCTCAAAACTACATTCATCATCATTAGAAGAAAAAGAAGAAGATTTATCACAAGATGAAGAAGTTACCTCATCATTTCTAGCCATAAAGCACACAAAGTCGGTCACTTTGGTTTCGCTTCCACTTTCATCACCGGTTGATATATCATCCTCAACACAAGCCTTCATTGCCTTTTGCTTTCCTTTGATAAATTTTGGACACTTTGCTTTGATGTGTCCCGGCTTGTCACAATTGAAACACTTGATCTTCTCTTTGTTTTTTTCCATCTTATCTTTGAACCTTCTCTTGACTTTGTTGTTAATAGGCTCTCCTTTCTTCATCTTTTTGTATTTCAAGAATTTTTTAAAATTCTTTGCAAGGAGTGCAAACTCATCAATATCACTATCACATTTGTCTTCATCACTCGATTGAGATTGAGCAATGAGAGCAAGTGATTTTCTTGTCTTCTTTTCTTTCTTATCTCGTATTTTTTCTTGATTCAATACAAGTTCCTTCGTCTCAAGATTGCAAATGAGCTCATGCACCATTAACTTGGAGAGATCGGTTGATTATCTAATTGATGTCACCTTTAGTTTGTATTCTTTTGAAAGGGCCATAAGAATCTTTCGGTTGAGTTCTTCATTTTGATACTTCTTTCCGAGAGAACTTGGATGGTTTTGACTTTCTCGGCTCCACTTGAACTTAAAGCATCTTTGACCGTCACCTCCTTTATTAGAACATAAGGGTCAGAGCATAGTTAACGGATTGTATGTATGTCTCCGTCTTGTTCTTCCAATAATTAAAATTTGTACCTAGAAACAATGGAGGCCTATTAGTGGAGTAACCCTCAGAGTAAGAAGAGGTAGTATTATTTACCATTTATCTTTTTTTTCTAGATGTTAAGCTATATGCAAAGTCCTAGCTCTGATACCACTTGTTGTCCCTTAAGTGAACCTCAGAGGGGGTGAATTAAGTTATATAGGCAATACTATTACTTTTTTTATTAGACAATATACTAACAATGATTAATCAAAAACGATCTTAAACAAATATGCACTCTAGCAATATAAAATGTGAGTGATACAATTTATCAAACACTTAGTGTGCAGAAAATAATGCAAAAAGAGAGTTGAGACAAAGAGATTACAAATCGCGATTTTAGCGTGGTTCGGCCCCTGCCTAAGTCCACGACCCAAGCTCCCCGCTTAGGATTTCAACAATCTTCACTATGGTGGCTCTTCAAATGTTGGTGAGTCCACAAACCAACTACAATGATAGTTCAAGCTTTTACAATAGAAAAATCCTTCTCAATACAAAGTTTCAACCCCAACACCTTTGACAAAGATTCCTTCCTTTCAAAGTGTTTAACTCTCTCTTTTGATAAGTGTTTGAGATTCACAACAAAAGTTCTCTTTTAGGGTAGATAAATACAATGAATGTTTCTCTCAATATTGCTCACAAATTCTTGCTCAAGTATAGCTCAATGATGATTCAAAGATGAACTTAGTGTAAGAAATCAAGAGTAAATATTTTGAATCAATATTTTTAAAGTTTGCAGTTGAGAGGCATTAATGGAGGCTGAAATGTGTGTAATAAATGAACTTCAACGTTCATAAAATGGCTATATTTTAAACTAGTGTTTTGGCCTGACCGGTCGACCCCTGTTTCACCGGTTGACCGACTGAGAGACCATCATCCGGTGGACAGGTCTCGGGCGAACGACCCCTTGAGTACCAGTCATAGGGTTGTCCGGTTTGCTCAGGGCTACCAGGGATTGGGTTTTTTGAAATGTTTCTTTTAAGTGTCTTTTGCAAAACCTTTTTCTAATATTTCAAAAATGACTTTTGAGAATCATCATTGAGCATGTACTATTTGTGAGACCCAAAATCCGGTCAAGTCTCAACCGATACCCCATATGACTTCCGTCTCTATCCTTATAGCTCCATCTTCATTTCTTCGATTCTTTATATTTTCTTGAGTTGATGGATTATCTTTCTTCTATAGCTTGATAAACTTGGAATCCGAAGTCAATCTTGATTCATCTTTACTTATACACACTTAAACAAACTCATCAAACATATTTATGGTTTGTTATCATCAAAACTGAGATTTAGAATCCCTTTAGGTTAACAGAGATCAACAATCCTATTGTTTCTAGTCTAGCAATTGGAGTAAAGACTTCATCATAGTCAATGCCAGTTCTCTACTTGTATCCTTTGGCCACTAATCTTGCTTTGTATCTTTCAACTTCTCCTTTCGCATTCTTCTTAACTTTATAGACCTATTTTATGTGTCCTTTTGGTAAGGTTGCTAGCTCCCACGTGTCATTCTTCTTGATTGCTTTAATCTCCTCGTTCATAGCTTTTCTCAATTCTTTACTTTTTGTTGCTTCTTCATAGTTGAAGGGATCGCAATCAGCAAAGAGATAGAATAGTGTGAGGTTATTCTAATTCTCTATTACCTCAAAAATTTCTTGTAAAGTCTTGATTCGGTGAGGCCTTTCATCCAAGCTTTTCATTAGTGATGGTGATGTTTCTTGTGGTGTTGTTTGTGATGAAAGTGGAGTCTCAAAATTAGTTGTTTCTTCAATTCTTAGTGGTTGTTCTTTGTGCATTGGGAAAAACTAGTATTGTTCCTTTTTTTCTTTACTCCAGTCCCATGAGCTCTTCTCATCAAACACCACGTCTCTGCTTATAGTGGACTTCCTTGTACTTGGATTGTATAACTTGTATCCTTTCGAGTTTGGGTCCTAGCCGATAAAGATGTAATTCTCGATCTTATCATCTAGTTTGGATTTTTTTTTGGTCCGGAACATATACATAGGCAATGCTTCCAAATGCTTGTAGGTGTGCAATACTTGGCTTATGACCGCTCCATGCTTCTTGGGGTGTTTTGTTCCAAACTCTCCTTGTGGGAGAGCGGTTTGACAGATATACTGCACAATCTACTACTTCAGCCCAGAATTCCTTCGGCAACATCTTACTCTTGAGCATACTTCTTGCCATGTCGAGGATAGATTTGTTATTCCTCTCAACGACTCTATTTTGTTGTGGTGAGTAAGGAAAAGTCAGTGGACGTTTGATTCTATTTTCTACACAGTATGTCTTGAACTCTTATGAGTTGAATTCTCCCCCTTTGTCGGATCTGATTGTCTGCCTTGAATATTTTAAAGGCCTTGAAGACCTCTGATTTTTCTTTTAGGAAATATACCCATGTCTTTCTGCTGAAAATTTCAATGTAGAGAAAGAAGTACCTATTTTTGCCAAATGATGCTAGTTTAATTGGGCTGCACACATTAGTGTGAACTAATTCTAATGGTTTCCTTGCTCTTGATGACCCCTCTTGTGAGAAGCTTTTTCAAAATTGCTTGCCAAGTAGACATTTTTCACATAGTCGATTGGGGTGATCGATAAAAGGTAGACCTTTGACCATATTCTTCTTTGACAGTAGCTCCAGTCCTCTAAAATTGAGATGGCCCAACCTTAAGTTCCATAGCCAAGAAGTGTCTTTCAAGCATGCTTTCAAGCATTTTAGGCTATCATTTTGAATGCTCAATAGAAACATTCTATTTTTGGTCATAAGCACTTGGACAATTAAGTTTCCTCTATGATTTCTTAGGAAAAGACTATGATTTTTCATGTAGATATCATAGCCCTTTTTTTCTAAGAGTTAGCCTATGCTTAAGATATTGGCCTTCATGTTGGGCACGTAGTATACATTGGAGATGAATTATTGTCTACCATCTTTTAGGCGGATGAGTATTTTACCTTTGCCCTTGACTGGAGTCTTAGATAGGTCTCCAAATGTGACATTTCCATTCACCGATCTATCAAGCTCAATGAACATGTTCTTGTTGCTGCACATGTGGTTGCTTACACCTGTGTCGAGGTACCATGTATGTTGTTCTCCATCTCCGTATCCCTTGTATGCGAGCAAGAGGGTGGAGTCTACCTCATCATTCTTTTACTCGGCATTATTGGATCTCTCCGCTATATTCTTGGTTAAACTTTGGCATTCTGAGGCATAGTGACCGAATTTGTGACAATTGTAACATTCAACTTCAGACTTTTCATACCTTGGTCTTTGAGTGCCTCCTCTTCCATGTTTCTTGATGATCTATTGCTATCCTCTTTCTCATTGTAGGTCGTGTTGTATCCTTATCTTCCTCGGCCACGACTAATACTGCATCCACGTTCACGTCCACGTCCACGTCCTTGTCCTTGTCCACATCCTCATCCTCTTTGGCTTCTTTCATTGCCAAGGTCTTGATCTCCACGATTGAAATCGAGTCTGGCTTGTAAGACTTGGTCTTGTGATTCCTTATTCCTTCGTTTGATATTCTCTTCATGTACTTGAAGCTTACCGATGAGTTCATCAATGGACATTTTCTCTAGATCATTAAATTCTTCAATTGTTACTACTACATGGTCAAATTTCGAATCTAATGATCAGAGAATTTTTTCAATGACCCGAACATCACCCATGTTTTCATTATTTGTTTGTAGTTAATTAACTATGGATTGAACTCTTGAAACATAATCAGAGATTAACTTGGATTCTTTCATTTGTAAATTTTCAAACTCAACTCTAAGAGCTTGAAGACGGACTTTTCTTACCTTATCAACTCCTTGGTATGCTTTCTCAAGAATCTTCCATACTTTCTTAGTTGTTGAAGCTTGGGCAATCTTCTCAAACGTGGCATCATCTACATCTTGTTGGATGATTGAAAGAGCCTTTTGATCTTTCATCTTAGACTCCTTCAAAGCCTTCTTTTGTGCTTGAGTAAGAGTGATATTATCTTCCGGTACATCATAACCTTCTTCAACAACATCCCATATATCTTGGCCGCCAAGATATGTTTTCATTTGGATGCTCCACCTTCTATAGTTATCGTTAGAGAGCCTTGGAAATGAGAATGCTACACTAGATGTTGCCATAACCTAGCTCTTGATACCATTTTATTGTGGTACGCCTAAACTAATTTGGAGAACTCGAACTTATGTAGGAAATATTTAGAAAGTGGAATAGGAGAATTTTGGAGGAACTAGAGAACTTATATTGAAGAGAAGATTACAACTTTAACTTGGTTACAAATGTTTGGAGTTGCCCCTATTTATAGGTGCTCAATGAAGTTTCTACATACTACATATTCTTGAAAGTACATGGAATATGCTAAATAATATTTCAAGATTATTCTAGCTACTCAAATAAAATATTTCTTCCTAGATGCATCCTAAAAAATATTTCAACTTCAAAACTTCTCTAGATATAGGGCTTGGGCTCACAATTAGACAACACTCTTATTCTTTTGGATCAAGTGAGTAAATATTTTAGTTAGCCCAAATGCTTGAATATTAATGCTTGGCCCAAATATTTACTCATTAACTTTTAATCCAAATTCTTTATCACCAATGCTAAGCCCAAATTTACCTTAGCTCAAATTCAAGTTTACTTTCCAACACACACCCCTCCCTAAAACACCTCAAATACACGCATAGCACACACTTACATGCATAATACATTGCACGCATATATATACATACACAAATCGACATATACATATACATACCATTTCACCCTTTTTCCTTTTTTTCTTTCTCTCTTTCTTCTTCTTTTATCTTCTTTCCTTTGCCTCCTAGTTATACACACTTATGCACAAATACACCTTAGGGTAGTAGAGCCAGATGCTGGAGTTAAGGGGTACATTACATGACCGAGCTAATAACCAGGGTTAGGGACACTTATTTATGCAAATTTATTTTATATAAATTACAAAAACAAAAAATATATATATATATATATTGTATTTATGCCTAGAATCATTATTTTGATGATAAGATATCATGATATTAAAAAATAAAGAATTTACGGGTATTCAAATATGCACTCTTTAGTTAAAATCACAAAATAATCCATTAAATATATATAAGAAACAATCTAAACATCATTCAAAAAAATTAAAATTGAAATAAATGTACAACTAAATTAGAAAAGTTTAACTTAAATGTTAAAAACATTAAAAAAATGAACGAATCAAAATTCACATACTATGATAAACACAAAAGGTCTTAAAGTACAGAAAATAAATTGTAAACCTATTTAAGAATAATAGAAAAAAGTGAAAAAAATGAAGAAAGAAAAGCATGATGAAAGAGAGAATAAAAATAAATGGATATCTACAAAAATAGAAAATAATTATTTTTTTGAATTTCATACTTCCCTCCCCCCTTACCCCTCAGTAGATTAAATCTAGGGTGGACGGCTTTGGCAGGCATGAATGAATTGCTTACCAAGGCTCTGTTTTTTGTCGTAAAATAAATTGTGTATGAAATATTTTCAAATAAAAATATTTTCCTGAAAAATAATATTTTTTTGGTGTTTGGGCTCCATTTGTTTGCCGTAAAATAACTTATTTGTGGAAAAAAAATTCAAAGGAAAATATTTTCATGGAAAATAGAATATTTTCTGGTGTTTGAAAAATGTAAAATATTTTTATCGCCAAAAGAAGATGAAAATATTTTCTCAAACTTTGTATTAATTGTAATATTTGATTGAAAAATATTTTTTAATTGACTAATTTTTCTATGTTACCAAATACCGAAAAATTAGGAAAATGCTGCCAACATTTTTAACTGAAAAATATTTTTTAATTAATCAATTTTTTATTATTATCAAACACTAAAAAATTAAAAAATATATATATATATTTTTCAAAAAAGTATTTCTGAAAAAATATTTTACGGCAAACAAACGAAGCCAACTCACACAAACTCCACCCATTGGTCACCAGTCAACCAAAAAAAGAAATCACTGACCACAACCTCAAAACACCGAAAGCACACACCATAGCACACATGCACGGAGCTAGTGGGGGAGCTCCGGCAAATCATTATTATAGCCTTTGCTTTTCTTTCCTTTTCTTTTTCTTTCCTTTTCAGTTTTGGTGATGTCTTCTCCCTTCATTTCGTCATTCACCAAATTGCAAAATTGTTTGAACATTCATCTCTTACACTAGAATTGGAATGCTTCTATCTATCAAAACATGATAGTAAAAAATTGCAAAGCTTTATTGACCGAAAACATTGCAATGTTTTTAAGTCTTCAGCTTGTGATATTCTTCAACTTGTGGCATTTGAGTTTCAGGTTAGTTTTTGTATTTATATTCTCATTTATACTTCAATTTTTATTGGACAATTTAATATGTATTCACTCTTATAGAGCTGGTCGTTTTGTGTTACCTTTATTGTTTCTAAGAAAACAGAGTCTTAGTTTTGTAGGTTTAACACTTCACTTTGGAGTATAGTTGCTAGTTTCACTCTTTTATAAGGAAAGAAAACTTGAACTTTGATTGAGAAGCATACAGTTTAGTTATATTGGTTTTCCATGATAGGTGCATATGTTGTTTCGATGAACCAACCATATATCATGGTCTTATGTAGTTGATTCTTGCTATGTTTTTTTCAGCTTTTAGATAACTATGCATTTTTGTTAGTTGGAAATGTCACATATGTTCTCTAATTGAATTTTGGCCCTCCATATCTAATTTCTAGCTCTGGTCCCTGATAGAACTCATTCTTGAACCAAAACTTTAACTTATATTTTATAATTTGTACATGTATATTAATTGCTCTTCGTTCTCATTTCATTTCATATGTGGTAAGATACCTTCATCCTTTTACCGTATCTGATACAAGAAATTCTAATAGATCTCTCCTTTATCATGAACTCTCCATATTGGCACTACCAACTGATCCATCTTCATTATCACTATCATAAGCGTGCACCCACATCACACCCATCATTCACAATGAACTTACGCACGCTACGAGCACCCCACCCCAGTTACCCCCTCCCCCGACCAGGGTCTTATTCTGTCAAGACCATCACTCCTATAGCAATTTGACATTGCTGCCCTAGATCTTTGAACCATTTGATCTAATACCAATTTGTTCTGGCAAGTCCATGATATCACGAAAATCACTAGCCTTAATACACATTATTATAACCCAACTTTTATCCAAAAGCTTAAGCCATTGACCATATGCATGCTCCTTCTTCTCATATTCTTTCGATGGGGAGAACTGACTCCTAGTTATCCTTTAGTTCACTTGAAAAATACCAATAGTTTACCCATGTTAATTCGGAATTTCTCACGATTGCATTTTCAAATAAACATTCTCGAATACTATTTGACTTATTTCTTAATTCATCAACAGCCTCCTTCAGTGGAGGAACATGATGTGGTCGGCTTTGATGAAGCGGCGAAAGCTATAATCGAACGCCTCACTGCAGAAGATATGGATCTGGACCTCATCACAATCATTGGGATGCCTGGTCTTGGTAAGACAACATTAGCAAGAAAGATCTACAATGATCCAACAATTGAATATAAATTCTTCACTCGTGCATGGGTTTTCGTTTCTAAAACATATAGTAGAAAGGAAATTTTTCTCTCCATTTTGCGTAATTTCACTCAGACTACAGATTATTTACACCAGTCTGATGAAGCCATCGCCGAAACACTATATAAACATTTGGGGGAAGGAAAATACCTGATTGTCATGGATGATGTGTGGACCAAAGAGGCTTGGGAGCATCTCAAAATTGCTTTTCCCAGAAATAACAAGGGTAGTCGAATCTTGATCACTAGTCGACACAAACAGGTGGCTGACAATGCCACTCCTACCAAAGGGCCTCATAATTTGAAATTTCTCACCACAGATCAAAGTTGGGTGTTACTAGAGAAGAAAGTTTTTGGTAAGGAAAACTGGCCTCCGGGTGATCTACAAAATCATGGAAAAGTGATAGTTGAAAAATGTAAAGGACTACCACTTGCCATAGTGGTGATTGCTGGTATTCTTTTGAATAATCGCAAGTCAAGTGACCATTGGAAAGAAGTGGCTGACGATGTTAGCGCATTCGTTGTTGAAAACCAAGAAGAATTATTAGCATCGAGTTACAATCACTTGCCATACCATTTGAAATCATGCTTTCTCTACCTAGGGGTCTTTCCTGGAAACTATGAGATCCCCGTCTGGAAATTGATTCGCCTTTGGATTGCAGAAGGATTCATTGAACAAAATATGCGGCGCCTAAGCTTGGAGGATATAGCAAAGGATTGGATGGAGGATCTTGTCAATAGGAATTTATTGATGATAGCGGAAAGAAGCTCCAATGGTCAAATCAAAACATGTCGTGTTCACGACATATTGCATGATTTCTGCAAAAAGGAAGCTCAAAAGCAAAAGCTATATCAAGAGATAAAAGGTTCGAACATGGTAACTCTTGACAAATATCGTCGTATTTGTATTCATTCAGGTTTAGAGGAATATATCTCTTCGAAGCCTACTGATGAATATGTCCGCTCATTCCTGTGTTTCACCTCAGAAGAATTTAGTTTGCCTAGAGAACACATATCGAGAATCCCTAAAGGCTTCGAATTGCTGAGAGTGTTGGAAATTAGATCCATCACTTTCGATATATTTCCCAGGGACCTACTTCTACTGGTTCTTTTAAGGTACGTTGCTCTCTCTTTTACTGATAATGTCAGGACTGTCCCAGGAAAAATCTCTAATCTATGGAACATGCAAACACTGATAATTCTGACGAGATCATCCACGCTTGAATTGAGAGGAGACATGTGGAAAATGTATCAACTAAGACATCTACACACAAATGCATCAGCCATGTTGCCTCCCCCTCCATCTAACTCACCAGAAAGTGGGAAAAACGTGCAAACCCTTTCTAGGATATCACCTGAGAGTTGCACCAAACAGGTTTTTGCAAGGACTCCTAATATAAGAAAATTGGGAATTCGCGGAAAAATAGCTGTACTTTTTGAAAAGTTTTTCGACAATGTCGGAGAATTAAAGTACCTTACAAATTTGAAACTTTTCAATGATATCTACCCTCCTTCTACAAGCAGAATACCCCCAACAGACAAGTTTCCAATAAACCTGCAAAAACTGACTTTATCAGAAACCTCGCTTGACTGGGCGGACATGCATATACTAGAAAAATTGGGAAAGCTTGAGGTGCTGAAGTTGAAAGACAGTGCATTCAAAGGGCCAATTTGGGAAACAAGTAATGGTGGCTTCAAATCTCTCAAATTCTTGCATATTGGGAGGACAGATTTGGTGAGTTGGAAAGCTTCAAAAGATCACTTCCCATGTCTCGTACGTCTTGTCCTTCAACACTGTAATAGTCTTGGCGAAGTACCATCTGCCTTGGCGGATGTAGATAGCTTCCTGGAACTGGAACTCTATCGAAGCACGAATGCTGCAGCTTCAGCAAGGATTATTAAGGAGAGAAAAGAGCTAAAGCAAAGTCAAGTCACCAAAACCAGTGGCGGGTTTAAGCTTAGTATCTATCCTCCAGAGAACTGATTGCGACCTTAACTTCAAGCTCCAGCACTTCAACCTCAACAAGTTACAGTTTGTGTGGTTTGTCTCATGCCTTTTGAGTTTGTCTTCTATGCATCCATTGAGTGTGGTACTTTAATTTTCATTTGAAATAAGCATGGCTTTGACTTCCTCAGTAGAATTCGTTGGCCAGCAATGTCATAAAACTCTGTTAGTTAAGTCTTCTTATTTTGCTGCAGTAGTTTCGGTTTCTTACAAATGTTGCAAGTTGTGTGTGGACTTCTCTGTATTGCTTCAGTTTGTAATAAACAAGTGCTGTAATTCTCTACTCTGTAATGTGCTAAAAATTCTGCATCAATAGATGCCAATATTGCATCGTTAATAGTTGCTAATCCAGCGAACTTTTCGTCACTTTATGTTCCTGTACGAGGCATATTTATGCGGCCCAGCAGCGTAATTCTTGCCCCTTTAGGCACGAATAATTCTTTCAAGTAGCACCAGCAACATAGCGGCTGCATTAATTGTAATGGACACTGTCACGCCTCCAAATTAGCCGTAGCAAAATTTGGAAATGCAACCGCTGCGTGTCTAAGAGGCATAAACCCCTCAGGCACACAAGGCTCTCTCAGTCCTCGAAATATTAATTAGAGCACTAAACTCCAACAAGAAAAAAATATATAACATACTAAACTCGCAAAGCAAACCTCAATAAATACTCAAACAACCATAATGTGTATACATCACTCTAATACGTTAAACTCCTCCTTTATTCAAATCGTGCCAAAACTAATACAAGAAAATCATATCTCAATAATGTTATCCATCCCTTGATCTTCCCCTTGCGAAACCATGCATTGTTACCTCTCCCGCTTACATTCCATTATAGCACTATAATCTGTAAAGGAAACAGTACAAAGGCAAAAGGGATGAGCGAAACAAAGCTCAGTAAGAAAGTTTCTCCCAAAAAAAAAGTTAAGCAACTGGAATTACCAAGCGAAATATGTATGGCTCGAAGAGAGGGTTGGTCAAAAATGATCGCTAATAGGATGGTACATTATTTGTAATAATGGACCAGTACTCTCTCACATGATTTATTTAGGAAAAATTATAGGGCACGATTTATCGGCCAAACTCAAGAACAGACACCATGAATTTCACTTACGTATTCATGAGCAATTAGAAAACAAGTACGCACAGGAAAATAATAGGATTTATATTATAGTAAAGAAATCATTGCCGATGGGATACTTCAAGAATGCTTGTGGTGGACAAGGGCTTGTATCAGACAACAACATGGCTAATCACAAAACAAGAGTACCCTATAGTTTCACAGGTACGAGAGTCACCTAACAGTTGATAGAAAATATCAATGCATAAACGTTAGCAAAAACAAAAACAAAAAAACCAATTATTCAATATAAAGAGTTGAGAATAGTATCAAAGTTGTGGTTACCAAGTAGCATCAAGATCACGATCCATAACACGTTATGGGTATAAAGTCCCCACAAGTACACACGATATGGGTACAAGGCCCCCACAAGCACGCGCGATATGGGATCCCAGTCACGTCACGATACCGCGATAATTTTCTAACACTTTATTTTGTTTCATGTTCACAACTTCAATAACAATAGGAAGTTGCAGAGGTATTACCCAGTTCAAATAGATGTAAATGATAATTTACAAAAAGAGGGATCTTAATAAGGGTTCAAAAGTATGATTATATCATATCATAACATGTCAAGTAGGTAATTGAGTTGCCAAGAAATAAATAGGATTATGCCAAACATGTCTCGTTACATACACCAATTTTAGAGCATGAATTCTACCAAGGAGCACGAGTTCACAAGAGATATCAACGATTGTTTAGAAAGAAAAGAAGACACAACCAAAAGGGTCTTAGAGGCAGACTTAACTCATTTGTACTTTATTACCAGAAGGATCAAATTAAAGGAGTAGAAATATGAATACTATTCAATGTAACGTATGAGGCCAGATTATTGCTCGATCAAGAGAAACAAATCAATGATGAAGCACAACTAAATTTTAAGGGTACAAAAAAAAAACTACTGGACGAGCGAAAAGAAACAATCGCACGATGACTAGATTTCAAAAGATAATTATTTTAAGATTATAAAATAAGTCATAAGAAACCAATACTGACAACTAGTAGTAGCTTTGATCGAAACTAGTTATGGTAAGGAACATTATATTTTGACGCAAACCTTTTTGGAAGACTTTTTAAGAGCCACATCAAAACCATATAAACGAATGAACCGTCTATGGCTCGAACTGTATTTAATATATGTATGTAGAAGTAATAACCACCGTCATTTGCATACCAAAAACATATGATGGAATGATTGGAATAAATTATACCACAACATCGGATATTACATAAGTATTAAGCAGAATTTAAAATAATATAGGAATCGCAAAGGTGATGCTAGTTAACAAAGCTATAATAGCACGGTGATTGCTATTGGGGAATGTCGGATTGGCTAAAAATAATTAGATGTGTGGTATAAGTAGTATGCAAGTGCAAGAAGCAACAGTAAGGTGGCTCAATTTTTACTGAAGTAGTGCATACTTCATGAAGCAAGTATGCTGCAAGGTGTAGTGAAATGAGGAATGCAAAGTGTGCTCTAATACAAATATAATATTGATGCAATTTACAATCCAAACCTGGGCATGAGAAAATTGTTTAAAAGAGTGACAACGAAAGATTAGAATCCGAAATCGGAGGACAAAGAAGCTCATATGCTCGTTCTCTCAGACCTTAACACACAGGGCATTTCCAATCAAAACAATAAGAGAATTAAGTACATAATTAGGCTGGTCCATCACGCATTAATAAAATATATATAATTTTGAAGAATTGCCAAAGGATGTCAACGACACGAAGGAATTCGACGCACATGATGCCACACTCGGAAAACAAAGAAATATAAATCTTAACCATAAACAAGATTAGGAGCTCTTGAACGGGTTTACTTTAACGATTGTAGGCAAGTAAAAGAGGGAGATGGACAACAACAGAGTGCATAGTGAGGTACACAATTTCCACGAGACTGGAAAGGAATGAGAAAATAATAGAATACCCCACTTACAAATGATGTATTATAGCAACAATGATGGCAGGATGGAGAATCAATGTATCATGGTCAAGTATACGAGCATGAGACTGGGAGAAACAAGAGGAAGAGAAACCCACTTACCTTGAATTCTAGAGTATGACAAATCTCTCAAAATCTTTTATTCACCATTCGCGAAAGACTATGCAAAACCAGGCTATTGACACGCCAAATCCAAGTTCTCTCCTAATTTCTCAAGATTGATGGTTGAAAGGAAAGACTGAAAGAAAATTAAGCGTACGTTTTTGGGGTTGGATCATTTCTTTCCCTTTTCCTCTTTGTTTTGACAATTGACCCTGGTAAGAGTCCTACCAATATCACAATTCTATTTTTATCCCACTTGTTAAGTGGTTACAAAAATTTTAAAAAGATTAACTGGATCACTTAATGGGATAAGTGGAAGGTCCCACATCCCTATAATACCAGGTTGTTACTGACACCCCCATCATATAAGAAAGCAAGGCACTTCTAACACCATAGTCACATTGCTGACTCCACCTGGCCACCACTACCGCCACCATATAAATTAAACAAGTAGGCATTCTTGTTTTTGTTTTGCTAAATGTGATTTGATTATACAATAGAATCATATAGATTTGATTTGTTTTGTTTAATACGATAAGATTTAGGTATTTAGAATATTTGATGTAGTTTAGATTTTAATATTTAATATATTTTAATAATGGTAAAAATTAGTGTAGCAAAATTAATATAATTCATAGATAGTAATTTTTTTTTTTAGTCCATAAATAGTATTTGATTATATGTGACATTAATCAAATTGTGTATTATGTAGATAAGTATGAAGCCAAAGAAAACTGATCAAAATGGAGACAAATTGGTCAAAGACACCATGCTGGCACCCATGATCTAGATAATAAGAGACTAAAGGAGAGAAAAATTCTTATCTTGTATTAATACAATCATATATAAATTAATCATTTTATCTAAAAATTTAAACAGTAAAATATTGATTTACTATTTTCAACGCATTTTTTCAGCATATTATATTATTTTTAAAGTAGTGACATCAAGACTCTAATTTGTATTTTTTTATTAACTCGACTCTATATCATGTTAAATTGACAAAAAGATGAGAAAAAATTGCCCTTCCCGATGTCCAAAATAAATAGCACAAAAATTGAAATGCACAAGAAAAGAAAACTAATTGATTGCATATGATACTGATGAGGGCAAAAGATCCAGCTCAAGGTAGAAGACTGAACTACACCTAAAGAAAAGCTAATTCCAGAGACCAGCCGTCTGAGGCCCCGACTTGGTGACGTCCCAATGGGTCGGTCATCTAAGGGCTCGACCCAATGACGTCCCAATAGCTCAGTCCTCTAGGACTCAACCCGATAATGTCCCAATAGGTCGGTCCTTTAGGATCTCGAACCGAGTCAGTCATCTAAGATCTCAACCTGATGACATCTCAAAATGTCGAGATAAAATAATGGAAATGTGACACCAATCCCAAAAAATTCAGAGATGGAATATTCTCAACAGGGGCGTGAATAAATACGCCCCATACTCAACAAAGAAGGTAACACACTCCAAATACAGTGAATTACACACACTTATCCTCAAAAAGGACACCCATACTAACTTAAGTATCGAAGTGCTCTTGTAGGTTTGTTATTTGTGTGTGCAGGTTAAAACACCTTAACAGATACAAGGTAACAAACAGTTGCAAGTGCACAAGGCTGCTCCAATCTATTCCACGTAATCTGCAATTGGCTTTAATTAGTTCTGTGGTTGCTGTCAAAGGAAGATTATAGAAAGACTTGGCTGTTTGGTGAAAAGCAGTAAAGCACCATTCTAACACTGATGGTCCGTGATTTGTCGAGACACAGAGGGAAAGGACCTTCTCTGGTTGGTAGATGATCCTCTATTCGCACATAACCAGTGGCATAAAAAAATATTAGCTTTCACACTGCCCTTTCAGATGTACAAAATTTAATAACATAAAAAGTTAAAAACGCATGAGAGGACAAAACTATATACTTGCACATCATACAGGGACAGGCAAGCTGCAAATTCATCAGATTCCCATGTTATATTCGTCGTGATCTGTAATTTGCTTTAATCAATTTGTGGTTGATGTCAAGGAATGACTAGGTTGCATAATTGAGCCTGAGTCAACTTCGGAGAACCTAAGCCTGCATTAAGTGGTTGGGTGATCAATGAAAGATTATAGAATGACTTCGTTGCATTGTCGCGCGAGTCAATCTCTAATATAAAATCCGTTAATTAGTCACCTCATACATGTATTAGGCGTATCGTTGTATTCGAGATTTATTAATTGGTAGTTGAGTTTCGTAGAATAATTTAATGGTCGAATTTCGATCCGTTAACTGAGTTCTAATGTCATTTAAAACTAAATAAAAAATAAAAAATACAACCTAAAAATAAATAATTTAAACTAATTAAAAAAAGGGAAAATCTCAGCACAAGTCCCCATTGTTTCATTTTGTCCCAAATTAGTCCCCATTGTTTATTTTGTCCCAAACTAGTCCCCAATGTTTGAAAAAAAATCTCAAAATGGTCCCCACATCTAATATTCTGTCATCTTTGACAGAAAATGCAGCAAAAGACCACATCACCCTCACTCTTTCGATAAAATGTCAACAATACCCCTGAACTTTTTTGTCCATTTTTTTCCTGCTAAATCCGCATACACCAACCAAAATCCCTACCTATCATCTTCTTCAACATCGCATGCCCAAGCTGCTAAACCAGCGTACACCAACCAATACCACTACATCGCATGCCATTACCTGAATTTTTTTGTCCACTTTTTCTTGCTAAAACCCGCGAACACCAACCAAAATCCCTACCCATTATCTTCTTCAATATCGCATGCCCAAGCTGCTAACTTTAGAAAAAAAAAAAAGAGTTGTTCATTTCACTTGGTGATAACTTTAGATAATTAGATGTTGTGTAATGAATGCATAGGATTCGTTTCTAAGCAGAACAACTTGATCAATCAGTGCATTGCCTTTTTCTCACATCTTGCTAACGAAAGTGACGTTTGTGATACTTGGTTTTGGACCCTTTTTGGTGGAAAGAAACAAACTTGGTCCAATAAAGGCAGTAATATGCATTCATGGCAGACGTCGGGTGTGGGAATGTTGAAGACGATGATGCTTGAGATGATAATGGCGAAAGAGTGAGGGTGATGTAGTGTTTTGCTGCATTTTCTGTCAAAGATGACAGAATATTGGATGTGGGGATCATTTTGAGACTTTTTTCTAAACATTGGGGACTAATTTGGGACAAAATAAACAATAGGAACTAGTTTGGGACAAAATGAAACAATGGGGACTTGTGCTGAGATTTTCCCTTAAAAAAACGTGATAATAATAGACTAAGAGCAAAATTATCCCTCTATGAATTCCCGAGGTCATAACCATATCTCGTTTTTCTTTGGATGACGACATCGTCTATAGGTTAATGAGGTTGTCAATGAAATTTGCTGAATGCCTCCGAGTAAAATTCGAACCTGATTGAAATATGGAAAAATGGAAGGATGGTGATACCTAGAGCTGGCATATGGGCCAACTGAGCACAGTCTGACATGACTCGAACGAATTATTGGTTGAAAAAATTGAGTCCGACTCAGCACAAATGTTTAGTGAGTTGAGTTGAGTTAAGCTGGGCTTATTTCTCATAATATAGGACCCAGTTATACCCACGAGCTTGTTATCACGAGTCTCAAGCTTGGCAAGACTAGGCTGTGCCAACCATTTCTTTGTGATTAGTGTAATGTGAATATATAATTATTCTAATATGCAAAAAAAACACACACACATATATATACATACAAACATCAATATATACTTTATATATATATATATGTGTGTGTGTGTGTGTGTGTGTATTGTTGGATTAATAATTAAAAAAATAAAACTTAAACTTAATTTTTTTTAAAAGTTAATTTAACTATATATTAACGAGACAACACACAAGGTTAATAATATTAACAATTAACATAAATAATGAAACACTACATAACAAACTACAAATTAATAAGACATGAGTTCATTAGTCATATAAATATAAAAATAAAAATAAAATATTACATATACGCTTGAGAAAAGTTAGTGCAAAAGTTCCCCATTTTGTTATGCTCCTTGTACGGGTGATGGGTCTGCTGGTGGTTATGGTATGCTTAGTGGTGGCGGTGGTTGAATAACCACTTTAGGATTAAAATAGTTTGTGACATTTGAGTATTGAGATACAAGTTGTCTTACAAACATCCTAGTTCCAAATTTACAACGAAATATAAATTAATTTTGACAATAGTTACAAATTACATATATAACCCTGTTCGTCAAAGTACATAAAATGATTTTAAACTTCTGACGAATGCAATCGTCGTAAAAAAAAAAATTCCATAGATATAATTATATATAATGTTGTAAACTTGTAGTAAAGTTGAATATGCTTATTGACTAAAACACTATGTTACTAAATATTTATAAGAAAAATTATGTATACGATTATAAAAATTATATAAAAAAAATGTACCAAATTTTTAAAAAAAAATAATATGAAGGGACTTAAAGTTGCAAGTTACAAACTTATAATATCATAAAAAATATTTGATAATAAGTCATTTAATATTAACCATTTAATATTAACTTAAAAAATAAATCTGTTACTTGTTATTATTAGTGTTTTTAAAAAAAAGTTACTACGACTTACTAGTTTTTTTTTTTTTTTAAAAATAGTTACTACGATTTACATTACATGCATAAAGTATAATGTTTTAATTTCTTTTAATAAATTAGTTCAAATTGTGCTTAATTGGTGCTGGGCTCGAATTAGGCCTGAGTTGGACTGAGCTCATGAACTGAGTTGGGTTGGGCATCGACTCAAATGGCCACGGTCAAAAATTATATAACTCAACTCAAACCAGCTATATATAGTGGATTGGATCAAATTGAGCTCACTTTCAATAAAACTGAGATGGGCCTAAATTTTTGTATACTGGACTGAGCTAGACCTTTGTTGGCCAAATGTCACCTCTAGTGCTACCGGGTGTGCAACACCAACTGGTTCTACCACGATTGGTGGGAAAGAATACAGAAGAAAGTAGGGGGAAAAGAAGAAAAAGAGAAAAAGGAAAATGAAGAGGATGTACGTGTAAATTATCATTTTACCACTAGTTATTTGGCTTAGAGGTATGATTCTCATTATAAATACGAGAAATTTTGAGATCAAATCTCGTGTATAACATCTCAAGTAATATAAAATGGTTTAGGGTTTCCTTAAAAAAAAAAAAAATTATCATTTCATTGTTATTCTTTTCCTTATCCTCTTTTTTTATTATCTAGTCTCTGGCTCGACTGGGAACAAATGCAGATACTAGGAAACTTGGAGAAGCTTGAGGTGCTCAAGTTGAAAGAAAATGCATCCAAAGGGGAACACTGGGAAACAAAAGCTGGAGGCTTCAAATCTCTCAAACTCTTGCACATTGGAAAGACGGATTTAGTGACTTGGGAAGCTTCAAAGGATCACTTCCCAAGGCTTACACGTCTTGTTCTTCGACACTGTGATAGGCTTGACGCAGTCCCATATGGCTTGGCGGATGTAGTTAGCTTCCAGGTACTGGAACTCTATCGTACAAGCAGGAGCGCTGCAGTTTCGGCAAGGAAAATTCAGGAAAAGAAAATGCCAAAAGGGCAAGACACAAGAGCCAGTGGCAGCTTTACGCTAGCTATCTATCCTCCAGATATCTTGCCGCGTACTTGAATACAAGCTCCAGCAGTGCTACCTCAACAAGGTATTCAACTCCATTTCAGTTGCAGTTGTTTTGGTTCTTCTCCTGTCATTTGAGTTGTCTTCTATGCATCAATGGAGTGTTGGCTATCGGCGCAGTGGAATGGTCGGGGACAAGTAGTATCACGCAGCTAAAATATGAATGAGAACAGAGAAAGTAGAGACACAGGATTTACGTGAAAAACTCTCAAACAAATCGAGAGAAAAATCATGGGCAAATAATGGAGGATTTCACTATGATGTGTAGTATTTTACAATAACCTTCTCTCTAATATAAGGAGAGAACAATATCACTCTCTCAAATAATAGGAAAAACTAACTCTTACTCATAAATATAGAACAACAAAAGAGGAAGAAAACTACTCAAGAGAAAGCTTATATTTTTTCTCTAATTTGCTATGCTTGGTGATGCTCAAATGGTGAAGTTTGAGCCTCTAAGCTCATCTTGCACAAAAAGTCTTCCTACATGTAGTGTGAAATCAACCCAAAATTGTGTGTGCCTAACTTTGCAACCAAAGATTTTTATTCATTTCTCATTGCTTTTTGTCTTCTTTTGACTTGCACCAAAATTTTATTGTTCACATGGAGTAGTAGTACTCCATTTCAAATAAGCATGGTCAGTTAAGTCTTTCATTATTCTTGCGTTGTGGTTTGTTCCATTGCGTTGTGGTTTGTTCCATTCCTGCGTTGTGGTACCATTTATGTATTGCTTTGATTTGTAATAAGCGTGTATCTGAACTTTCTCCACCGATAGATGCTGCATTGCATCTTTTTTACTAGCTTTTTTTTTTTTGATTAGTCATCTTTTTTACTAGCTAATCCAGCTAACATTTCGTTGCTTTATGCTCCTATACCTGAGGCATATTCGAAGAGCCCAACTGCTTAATTCTTGCCAGAAAATGCTTCAAAACAATCGGTCTTGTGTTTTTATGGCTCGTGGGCCTCACGGTACCAAGCTCCTTTAATAAATTATCGTTTTGAAGAATTTTCCAATTCTTAACAATTTAGTGCTGTCAATGCACAAGAATAAAAAGATTCCGGCTAGAGAATATTGAAATAGACAAGTAAATAGATAACTGTCACAAGCTGTGGAATATGTATATGGTTCTATTATAACGTGAAACTTATTATTGTAAATCAAGATAGACAGTCAGTCTCAAATAATTTGGAGACCTTGAGCGATTATTTAAGTGGAGATCTTAATAATTAGGTTTTTTTCAATAAAAATAAATTCTAAATTTTTTACTAAAATAATCATTACAAATAATAAAAAAAACCAAAATTAGAATTATAAAATAGCATAATATTACAAGTTTTTCTTTTTTTTTTTCTTAAGTTTAGGTACAACAAAACTCAAAAAATTTACAATAAATTCAATATTAAAAATAACACAATAATTGCAATGAAAAAAAAGAAAAACTAAACTATTGCATACAGAGCCGGCCCAATTAATTAAAAAAAATGAGAAGTGAGTCACTAAGAGTATAAAAGAAAGATATAACCTAGACAAACTTACAAGTAAAAGCAAGTGGCTCTTCAAAATAATATTAATATGTTTCTTTTCCTTAAAGTTTTCCTTTCTTGGAAGAGAACCTATAAAAAAAATTAATTATTTCAAGTTAAAATATATAAATATATATGTAAACAATATCAAAATTTATCACATAAAAAAACAAAAAGAAGAATTGAATGTGTACCTTTATGCTTTCTTTCTTTTGTCTTCTTTCTTATATTATATGCAAAATTAATATCACAATAAACAATAGGAGATTTTAGAGTATAAAAAAATACAAAGAGTATAAGAGTGAAGTGTGTAAAAAATGAGGAAAGAAATGATATATATACTAGAGCTTTACTTTAATATATATATATATATATATATATATATATATATATATATATATATATATTTTTTAAAAAGGATATTGAACAGTTTCAAACAATCTGTTGGACATTCAATAGTTAAACGTTCATTTAATTGTTGGTCGAACGTTAGGCCTTCATTATCTAGACATAACCCTATCCCCTATCCCGGATTTATGTGAAATTTGTGTTTTATGTTCTTAATTTGGGCATACAATTGTGAATTGTCCTCAATATCACGAGTTCTTTCATAGTCATGATTCTACTACCCAGAGTTATTTTTCTAACAATGATTTGTATTCTACATATAACCCGAGGTGGCAAAATCATCATTCATTTTGGGATAAAAGAAATTCATATTTTCTGCCTTACAATTTTTAAAATGAGAATAATGCATCCTAATATCTTTGACGACAGCTTAGTATTATTTATTTATTTTAAATTGGGGCCCCAAGCTAAGAGGGTCTTGGACATAGGCCCAAATTGTCCTTAACTTGGGCCGACTCTGAAGATAAATTACATATTAATGTGGTGAGTTGTCAAAATTATTGTGTAATATACAATGTTATAATTAATCGAAATTTAATAGTTATAAATCATCTAATTATAATTGAATTATTAATTCACTATTATCGATCTTCCTTGTATTATCATAATTCGAGATAAAATATATCTCCACCAAGAAAGCAAGGCACCTTTAACGCCAAAGCCAAATTGGTGGCAGAAAAAAAAAAAAGAGGGAACAGGGAAGAATGAGGAAACCAGTGGCCGGCCCTTTCTTGTCCAGTTCTTAACGAGTCAACTCGGTGCTACATCATCAAATGCAAGCCAAATCAAGAAAGGGAATTAGCTGCCTGAAAGTTCATTTTGCTGCAAACTCTTAAGATGCTGTGAACAAACACATCGCAATCGTCACCCCTGCAGAGGCGGTTCCAATTTTATATGTTTTTAAAAAAATTAGTTATATTTTTAAAATAAATATTTATTGGCCCCCTCAATAATTTTTTTAAAAAAGTATTGAGTTTGTTATACCGAACCAAGTCCCAAAAAGTTAACTTCACCAAATCTTTGTCCAAAAGTACACAAATGAATTTTGATCAAAGACAAAAAACACATTTTATTTGTGGCACATTTCAATTTTGAGTTTTAGCTTTATGCATTGCTGCCGTTCCAACTCACAAAGGCCATAGTTGTCGATGAGGTAATTTTTTTTTGTTTATTTATTGTTTTTTTAATTTGATATATGTTTAGCTAATAGATGACAAATATTTTTCTTTATCATTTGAGTTTGATTATATGATTGTGAATTGTGATTGGTTTTTTTATGCATTATCAATTATTTGTCTTTTATTTATTTTTTTCTACAATGCACTTACTCTTGAATCTTGTCTTTTATTTATTTTTTTAAAAAGAGTTTGTATTGTAGATAATTTTTTCCAAAAGTAATTTTATGCATTATTTTTTTTCTTAATGTTATTTTATGTGTTGTTAATAGGTGAATATTTTGAGTTACAACACTAACAAATAGATTAAAGTAAGCAATTTTGTACGAAATACTTGTAGAGTTATAGTAATTTTTTATAATGTATATTTTCTGTTATATGATATTTTCATGATCAAATTTTTATAAAAAATTGATACTTTCTGTTGATATATTTTAGTTTGCTTTATTTATTTATTTTTTAGGTTAGGTAATTTTAGAATTTCGTTATATATGATAAATTTAAGATATTTTTTGTATGAATAATATTTTTTATTAGATATATATGTACATAATTAATTACTTTACATAATTTTGTATCATTTTGTTAAATAATATTTTTTACATGTGTTTGTATTTATAATATATTATATCGTTAATTTTTTTAACTAAATTTCGACCCAAATCCTGAGACCATCCTTGCACCCCAGGAAATGAAACTCTAGATCGTGACCTCAACCCAATTCTCACTGGAACTAGGCAACATTGAAGCCTTATAAAACCTCATCATACTGCACTCTCGAATAGTCATATACAATCAATATTCATGATAAATTCAACACCAAATTAGTACTCAAAAACAAAAGAAAATATAGCTGAAAAGATTTTATCCTGAAAGGTTTTTGTATTTTTTAATATCTGCAACAGTGTACATCATGTGCCTTTTTATACTACAAACAGTGATTAACAACCAAGCCTATAGAACTGGAATACAAGTACAACAACCAGATAACATCAAGGCAATTTAAACATTTGAAATTTTAAAATAAATGACTGTTATCACGCCCCCTCAAGCGAAGCCGGGCTAAGAACGGAAAGCTTGGTACGTAATGTGATGAATCGTTGTCGTGAAAGAGGCTTAGTCAAGATGTCAGCTAATTGGTCAACAATAGATATGAATTGAACCTGCAGCTCTCCAAAAGCCACATTTTCACGAACAAAGTGAATATCCACTTCAATATGCTTGGTTCTAGCATGAAAAATAGGATTAGTTGTTAAATATGTAGCACCAATATTGTTACACAAAAGAACAGGTTTAGATGTAGGTACCACACGCAACTAGCGTAACAAAGACCGGATCCAACACAAATCAACAGTGGCAAATGCAATAGCCCGATACTCAGCCTCCGTACTAGAGCGTGAAGTTGTAGTTTATTTCTTGGTAGACCATGAGATTAAGTTCAGGCCAAAGAATACACAATAGCCATGAGTGTTATGATGATCATCTAGACAACCTGCCCAATCTGAATCTGAATATGCATGTACACCAGTATTAATGGAGGTGCGAAAATGTAACCCATGATTGACAATGCCTTTTAAGTATCAAAGGATGCATTTGACCACAAACCAGTGGACATCAATAGGGGCATGCATGTATTAACAGACCTTGTTAACAACAAAGCTGATTTCAGGCTGTGTGATAGTGAGATATTGCAAGGCTCCCACAATGCTGCGATAAAGCATCGGATCTGGAAAAGGATCACCAATATGTTGAGACAACTTCACAGTGTTTGATAAAGGAGTTGCAATCGTGTTTGCCTGATGAAGTTTAGTTCTGTTCAACAAATCACTAATATATCGCTGCTGACTAAGAAAAAGACCAGAAGCAGTGCGCTGCACCTGTATACCCAAAAAGAATGACAGATCACCTAAATCTTTGAGAGCAAATTGACGATTTAATAAGGTAGTAACAGATTGAACAGCCTACAGACTCGTTCCAGTAAGGATTATGTCATCAACATAAACTAGTAAATATAAAGTGTCAGTGCCTGAATGCCTTATGAACAAAGAGATGTCAGATTTTGATGAAACAAAATCAAGTTGAATAAGAAAATTGCTTAACCGAGAAAACCAAGCTCGCGGCGCCTGCTTTAAGCCGTAGATAGCTTTTTGTAACTTACACACATGATCTGGAAAACAGGCATATTTGAAGCCAGGTGGTTGCGCCATAAAGATATATTCAGTCAAGAGGCCATGTAGAAAGGAATTATTCATATCAATTTGTCTAAGAGGCTAGTTCCGAGAGACTGCTAGAGACAGAATAATGCGAATTGTTGTTGGTTTGACAACAGGACTAAAAGTTTCTATGCAATCGATGCCTTCATCTTGATTGAACCCTTTAGCCACTGACCTGGCCTTATAACGCTCCACAGAACTATTAGACTTACACTTGACACGAAAGACCCACTTACACCCAACAACGTTTGCAGTAACTAGCTTTGGAACGAGCAACCAAGTACCATTCTGGATGAGGGCATTATATTCGGCACTCATAGCATCGCGCAAATGTCAAAATTTAGATGCAACAAAATAAGAGGTTGGTTCAAAGTCCGCAAATGATGATGAAGATGAGTTGTATGTATCAGATGGAAAGTAACGTAGTCCTCAAACATTTTTGCAAGTCGAGTGTTATCACGAGTATAGGTAGTCATGGGATGTTGTGAAGTAGAGGGTATGAGGGTTGTAGAAGAAGATAGATCATGGTGAGCAGAAGATACGAGAGAAGAATCTGGCGGAGCAGGCACCACAGAAAGATTTCGTGTGGGATTAGAATAACGTATTGGAGATAGGACTAAAGAGTGGGGATTGGGGTCCACAGAATTGACTAAGTGTGTTTGGGTATGATCTGAAGTGGTATTACTAGTTAGGTCAGGAGGAGAGAGAGAGTGGTTGGTGGGTCCGCATGGGGAAATTGAGGGCTGGCTTAAAGAATTAAAAGGAGGATCCATGTGCTGCAATAAAGGCGTTGAGGAAATATCAGGTGGGTCCGGATGTGAGTTGGTTTGCAATTGTGGATTTGAAGAGATGAGGGGCGGGACCGCTGGACACATGACACGAGAAGGGGTGGGTGAACAATTAGAATTTGACGGCAAAGTCGTGGAAGATTGAGGCACAACGACTAAGTCATCATAACGTGAATCAGGAACCACTTTTTATGCGTGAGGAGTGTTAGATAAAGATAAGTTGGAGTGAGAGGAATTTGAGCTTTTACTGTGAAAAGACATGTTATACGGGAATAAGTTCTCATCGAACACTACATGGCGAGACAAGTGAACTCGTCCAGTATTTGGGTCAAAGCATCGATATCCCAAGTGATCCACACTGTAACCAATAAACACATAAGGGACAGACTTTGGACTCAACTTATCAGATTTAATGGCACCAAGAAATGGGAAGCAGAGGCAGCCAAACACTCGAAGATTAAAATATAACAGAGGCTTTTGATGCAATTTTTCAAAGGGTGAACATTGATCAAGAACTGGAGTGGGTAATTTATTAATAAGATAAACTGCAGTGGTAAAAGCCTCTAACCAAAATTGTTTTGGAAGGGATGCATGAAATAGCATAGTAGTTCCTAATTCAGTTATATGGCGAATTTTATGTTCAGCCATGCCATTTTGTTCGGGAGTATGAGGACAAGATATTCTGTATTAGGTACCAGCATAGTGAATAGTAGATTTTAAATGTCCCTGCATGAGTTCTTTCGGCCCATCACATTGGAAAATTTTGATTTTTGTGGAGAAGTGATTCTCAGTTAAGTGCTTAAAATGTAAAAAACAATCAACACAGTCATTTTTATTTTTCAACGGATAAATCCAGGTAAAACGGCTAAATTCATCAATAAAAATTATAAAATAACGATAGTCAGAAAATGACATAACAGGGCTTGGACCCCAAATGTCTGAATGTATTATTTCCAGTGGACAAGTCGCATTATTCGGAGAAGGATGAAAGGGAAGCTTGTGACTCTTCCCCATCATACAAGAAGTACAAAGAAAACTAGAAGCTAAAGCATCTGAACAACTGATACAATCCTTAGAATGTAAAACAGACATTATTGATTTGGACGGGTGTCCTAAGCGACTGTGTCAGAGAGATGACGAGAGACGTGTGGCTGCCAACGCCATGGGATTAAGAGATGAGCCAGAAGGGAGCACTGGAAGTGTATAAATGTTGGATTCAACGTGGCCCTTGAGAAGAGGTGTCCCCGTGCGAAGGTCCTTAACAACACATGCAAAAGGAGAAAATTCAAGTGAGACTAGATTGTCTTTAGTAAATTGGGAGACAGACAGTAGATTTTTTTTGAGTTGAGGGACATGTAAAACATTATTTAACGAGAATGTGTGAGAATGGGTAGATAAGGAGGAAGAACCAGTATGTGAGATGTTAAGGGCCTTACCATCACCTACGATCACACGATCGGAACCATAGTAAGGATGAAGCTGATGAAGTAGTGAGGGATCCGAAGTCACGTGTGACGAGGCGCCAGAGTCTGGAATCCAAGGTTCAACAATAGTGGAAGATGAAGAAGAGTTGAGCTGGGATTGTTGTTGATGAACCCCAGCAAACTGAGTGTTGGAGTTACTGTTCCTGGACTGAGCGTAGCGATAGCGACACTTAGCTGCAGTATGACCAAACTTGTAGCAAATTTGACACTTGTTTCGAGAACCATTGGAGGATTGCTTGAGAGTAGAAGAGTTTGAGTTTGACACAGCAGGTTTGGGAGATGATGTAGTATGAGGCGTGGCAAGTAACCCCTTTTGGGAGAAGGACATAGGACGCAATTGGGCAGTTAACGCAGACACAGTGGAGTCATCATTATGAGAAGCATTGTTGTCGAGTAGAATACGTTGTTCATAGATTAGCAATTTTGCACGGAGTGCTGAAAAGGAAGGAACTGTCGGCAAGTTCTCAACCGACGTAACAAAGGGACAATAGTCCTTGGGAAGGCCATTAAGCGTGACTAAAACCAAGTCAGAGTCCGATAATGCATCGCCAATGGCAGAAAGAGAAGTGGAAAGGTGATGTATTTGTTGAAGGTAGTCTGCAATGGAGAGTGATCCTTTCCGAAGGGAACAAAGTTGAGCCCGAAGAAGTGATTTGCAGGCGAGGGACTCTTGGAGAAAAGACTCCTTCAGAGATTTCCAAAGATCATAGGCAGATGTATGACCAGTGGCCTGGTGGACTAGCGAGTCAGATAATGTGGCCGTGATACACGCAGTAATGAAACTGTCATAGCGAGACCAATCAGCAAGAGACACACCAGTAGTGTTTGAAGTAGAGGAAGCAGAGGAAGATGAAGATTGTTCAGGTTTGAGAATAGTGCCATCAACGTATCCCAGAAGATTGTTGAAAGTAAAGAAATGCAGAATTTGTGTTTGCCATGTAAGATAATTGGTATTGTCAAGACATACTGTTACGTAAGTCTTAACGTTATAGGTTGGAAGAGTAAGGGCAAGAGATGAAGTTGTAGCCATGTGGTGCAGAAGTTATAGGATTAAGTGAAAACGACGATGCAGAGTAACAGGAATGTGATTGAGACGTGATGGGAATAAAGGAAGAATGAGTTTTGACCAAGGGGTAAAGTGATGATGTTTACTGGAATAATGTTTTAGACCAAAAGTAAAGTGATGGAATGGATTGAAGCTGGTGTGATACAGACAAAAGTGAAATAAAGTAGAGTGAAAAGTTAGGAAAGAAAGTAGAGAAGATAGCTGGTCACAGAGTGTAGTGGAAGAGGTGAGAAAAGTTTAAAGACTTTCGTCGTTGAACATCTGATACCATGAAAATATTTTATCCTGAAAGGTTTTTGTATTTTTTCATATATGCAACAGTGTACATCATGTGCCTTTTATACTACAAACAATGACTAACAACCAAGCCTATAGAACTGGAATACAAGTACAACAACCAGATAACATCAAGGCAATTTAAACATTTGAATTTTTAAAATAAATGACTGTTATCAATAACAAATAAAACAGCAGAAAAATTGGTGAACCCAACAGTAACACCTGTGAAACCACCGCAACAGTATGTTGCAACCAAAATAAGAAGATCAGAGGTGGCTACTCAAGAAATCACCTCCTTGTTTCTTTTTCTTTTTTTCCTCCTTTGCTTGGCCCTTTTCGTCTTTTTCCTCTGCTGCTCTCTCTTCATTCTTCCCCCTGTTAGCTTTTGGCTTCCTCGAGTTTAGGAAGCAGCGGCGAGGCAGTGGCGAGGCAGAGGTTTAAATAACCCTAAATTTATTTATGTTTTTTTGTGATTCGGGCTTTCTCATTCATGGAAAAGCCGCTCCAATACAGTGCAATTCTGCACTTGAAGCTGAAGCTTTAGCATTGTGGCATGCTTGCCATTTTGCTAAAGTATTTGGCCTTGAGAATGATGCATTAGTGGTCTCTCAAGCAATCTCATCATTTGGACAGATTAATTGGAAGATTAAATCTGTTGTAGAGGATATTAAAAAGATTGCAGGTAGTTTCAATAATATTCGTTTTTAGTGTAAAAAAGAACTGCAAATCGAGTCATAGATTGAGTCACTAAATGTTGTGCAAGTAAGAATCTTTGTTTGGATTGGACTTCCAATATCCCCCTGCCCCCACCCTTTAAAAAAAAAAAATTTTGAGTCGCTAAATATTGTGTAAGTAGAAATCTTTGTTTGGATTGGACTTCCAATATCCCAAAATCTTTTGTACTCTGACTTTGGGTAAATCTCAAAATTCATGGGGGTGTTTGGATTTTAGCTTAAAACTCATGGGGGAAAATATCTTTATCCCTAAAAATATATTAGATCTCAATCATATTTACCAAGCATGACAGTAAACAAATGATGTTAAGAACAGCAGGATATAAACCAAGGGAATTAGCACATGAGATATATACTGGATACTGAAGTGATTTAAAATAGTCTAATACTAACTTAGAAGGAGAAATTCAATTAGTATGTGTACTAAGATATGTAGGATGTGAAACAAAAATCATTTAATTGTAGAAGGGAAAAATGAAAGTAAAAGCAACGAATTCTAAAGAGTTTGAAGTTTAAAAGGTTCGAAAGGTGACCGAATAAAGACCAAGCCACAAAAGAGGTTAAGATCAACATTTGCAAGAATTTAACAAAGCTTACACCAATGTTTAAGAGAGTGGTTTTAACTATTCCTTTTTATGGGATTGGTCTAATCTTAGAAAAATTTCTTAACGAGATTATGATAAGTGATAAGATTTTGAGAAACTTCATGATACACAAGAGATCTTAACACTAAATACAAAATTTTGGAACAAAGGTTCAGCTTGGGTCAAAATAAATAAGAGTATAAGTTTCGAATGCTGAAATGACGTGCCATGCGGCGATCCGACGACTAACTTCTGCAAGGTAGAGATATGAATGATACATTTACAACAATCAAAACTCAAAAATGAATCTGAAAAATTCAGTCCAAAAATCACCATACTTGATTAAAGGATTAATTGATGAAAAATAGGAAAAGAGAGGTTTAAATTACAAAAAGGAGCACATGGGTAGGAAGGTATTCCTCACTTACCTCGATCAAAACCAAAATCCAGACACTAACCCATTTTCTTTTCTATGTTTTTACTTTTTTTTTGTCAAGAACCTTAAGCCACAAACAATAGTTGAATCACTTAAACTATGTAATCAATCATTTAGCTAAAGAATAATCAAATCATCAAAAACCTTTAAATAAACCCAAAGTTATAAGAGAATTTAATACTCAAAATCATCAATCGAAGTTGGTAAGAAACTTACCTCAAATGAGAAACCTATTTGATTTTCCTTAACTTCACAAGCCAGAAGTTTTTGAATCCTTGCTTGCTAAGCTTTTCTCCTTCTATCCCTCTCTTTCTTTCCCTCAGGTTGCATTGTCTGATGAAGAAAATTGGTATGCCACAATTTGGAATTGTCTAGATATAAGATATTTACTATAAAATGTCATAATTATAAAATGGCCCCGTAAGGCTTTAATATAGTATTATGACCCAAATGCAAAAGGTTATTACTGAAGAGATAAAAGGATTGTAACCGGGTATCTCTTGACCAGTATCGTCGTGTTTGTGTTTATTTAAATGTTAAGGATTATATATCTCTTGGAAGCCTTCTAAAGATAAAAGGATTGTAACCGGGTATCTCTTGACCAGTATTGTCGTGTTTGTGTTTATTTAAGTGTTAAGGAATATATATCTCTTGGAAGCCTTCTAAAGGAACGTGTACGATCATTATTGTATTTTGCCCCAGATAAAATTATCATACCGAGAGACCACATCTTGACGATCCCTAAAGTCTTTGAATTGCTCAGAGTGTTAGAAATTAGATCTATCACTTTCAATATGTTTCCCAGGGACCTGCTTCAATTGGCTCTTTTGAGGTACATTGCTATTTCTTGTAATATCAAGGCCTTCCCATCAAGCATTTCTAGACTATGGAACATGCAAACAATGATCTCTATGACAACAGCACGTACACTTAAACTGAAGGAAGACATGTGGAAGATGTATCAACTGAGACATCGCACAAATGCATCTGCTTTGTTGCCTCGCCCTCCATCTAACTCATAAGACAGTAGGGAGAACGTGCAAAGCATTTCCACGATATCACCTGAGAGTTTTGCACTGAACATGTTTTTGCAAGGGTTCCTAACATCAAAAAATTGGGAACTCGGGGAAAATTAGTCATCCTTTTTGATAATTTGTTCGACAATGTCGGAAAATTACAATACCTTACAAATTTGAAACTTTTCAATGATGTCTACCACGACACACCTTCTGTTCGCACAACACTGAACCTTCCTCCGGCACACAAGTTCCCAACGAAGTTACAGAAACTGACTTTATCAGAAACCTCGCTTCGCTGGGAGAACATGCATATACTAGGAAATTTGGAAAAGCTTGAGGTGCTCAAGTTGAAAGACAACGAATTCAAAGGAGAGTTGTGGGAATCAAGAGATGGAGGCTTCCCTTCACTCAAACTCTTGCACATTGGAAGGACAGATTTGAGGACTTGGATTGCTTCAAAGCATCACTTCCCAAGTCTTACACGTCTTGTTCTTCGACACTGTGATAAGATTGACGCAGTCCCATCTAGCTTGGAGGATATAGCCAGCTTCCAGGTACTGGAACTCTATCGTACAAGCAAGAAAGCTACAGCTTCAGCCCGGGAAATTCAGAGGAAAAAAATTCCAAAAGAAGGCCAAGACACCAAAACCAATGCCGGGTTTAAGCTGGCTATCTATCCTCCAGATATCTGATTGCATACTTGAATACATGCTCCATTTTAGCTGCAGTTGTCTTGGTTCCTCTCCTGCCGTTTGAGTTGTCTTCTACGCATCAATGGAGCAGTACTTTTCATTTCAAATAAGCACGCCTCTGACTTCCTCAGTGGAATTCATTGGCCTGTAATGTCATAAATCTCTGTTAGAAGACTTTTATTTTGCTGCAGTAGTTTCAGTTTCTTTCCAATGCTGCATATTCTCTGTGGACCATTTCTGTATTGCTTCGATTTGTAATAAAATTGTAGCTTCCTAAGAATTCTCCATCAATAAATGCTGCATTGCATCTGTTATAGTTGCTATTCGGGATAACATTATGTCAGCTCATGCTCCTGCTGGAGTCGTATTCACACAGCCCAGCAGCATAGTTATTGACAAGTATCAGAATAATCAAATAAATGGAACAACTTTGACGCATGTCTAAGTAAACATTTGGGAAAGATTGAAGGTCCAGTATCAGAATACATCAAAACTACTTACTGTAAAGAAGTGAACGCTTGGGGTGAGGGAATGTTCAGAAGGATGTTAACACTGATAGTTCACTACCAGGATTATACTTTTGTATTCTCTTTGCTTCATTCAATATATCTCTTCCCTTTCATTAAGCAACCTTACCTAAGTTCATTCACTTGTTACCAATTATCGAGTTAAGTCAACAGATTGGTACAAGAATCCAATTATTCACTCATTCATCGGATTGAGAAATTCTCGGCGAAAATGTAAAATATTGACAAGTGCTTTTACAACAAATTGGCACACATATTATTTCTTCCAGTACATTATCACGATTTCCGTAAAAGTAAAAGACAATGAATTATCACCAAAGTTGTGACAAACAGAGAAGAACACACAATGTTCATATATTTGGAGAAAACAACAGAACATCAATTAACATAGTGAAATAATTGAAACTGGAATGACATGCCCAAATTGACATGTCTGACAGGTGGTGAACGTGCAACATATGAGAACATGAGTCTGCAGAATGGTAAAGCTGTGGTTGCCGATAGAACTTCAACTTCAGCTTCCTGAACACACAATATTGAACATGTACCCCATGATCCAATTTGAAGAATATTCAGCTAAGAATTTCCATTAGTTGTCCCTGAAAAGGAGAAATCGGTAGTAATAATCAGAGCAATTGTGATTATTGCTTGATAAAGCCGGAAGCCGTTGTTACGGTTACAATGCGAATGAAAGGCTTCAATCGACAATATTGTGAGAAGGTAGATAGATATTCAGAGAGGCAGTCACTCAAAAACCTGAAACTAAAGGCTGAACAACAAAGGAAATCAAAACGTAAATGGAAACTTATGAAGTTCTTTAAGGCATTCGACAAACAAATGCCCTGGAGAAACTGACCAAACCCTTTGGCTTTGCATATGCAGTACTGTGAATCGTAATTTCGCATCCTGAAATCTCAATCATCAAAGGACAATAAATGCTTGAAATTGAAAGGTGGTGAAGAATTAAGGCGTACTTTAGAACTCAACATCCATAATCATGTGAATCATTTTGTGAACTGATATGTAGATACACATATAACAACTTACTAAAATGTTTAGCTCGGAGAAGAAAAATAAATTATTTTATGATTTTTTGTTTAGACTAGAGAAGAATAGGAAAAGAAACGATATTTTTAAATAAAATAATTTTTTCATATTCATTATTATGTTAAGAATAAAGCTGAAATTATGTAAAAGTATCAGAGACAATTAAAACATTCTATTTATTAACCTTTATGTTCTTCCCATAAAATCAACCTTTTCATTAAGGAATTCTTTAATCCTTCCATAACTTTTTCCTTCCAAAAGTCAATTCAAACAAGGGAAAGGGTTCCCTAACCCATTCTTCTCTTTTACTTTCCTTTAAAAAGTGCAATCCAAACACTATGTTAATATCCATTTTCTCCAACTGATTATCTAAGAGTTAGGTGCAACAGTCGAGGAGTAACTTATTGTAATAAGAGACTTTTAGTTAGAACCACAACTTCGGCGTCCATTGTACCAAACAAAAAGAAAAAGGAAAAAAAAAAGGTTTTGGTGATAGTTTCCTATCGTTTGAGAGAATGAAACAACAATTTTCATTTGGTGGGTTAACTATCTGTCTATCTCTTACCCAGAATTCGACTTTTCTACCCTATGAAATAAAAATGTAAGCCCCACATGCATATGCATGTGAGAGTGGACGGATGCCGAATTTCAGATAGGAGCAGTTCTCGTTAACTATTCAGTTGTTAGTAATAAAAGTCCCGTCACAACTGCATATCTAGTATGAGTGCAGTGTTATGAATACTTCACCATCAGGTAAGTAAATAACACAAGCAGATATACATATAGGCTTAAAGAGTCAAATTTTTTTACCTGTGAACATGAGCACATTCAAATTCTCCATTCAGCTTCAAAGATTTCGTTCATCATGAAGGATATGAACTGTGACCTCGTTACCGAAATCCAGTTGTTCATGTTGGATTTTCCTGGCTGAAACTGCAGCAGAGGTACTACACCACTTCAGCTCAATCATCTGTAACGTTGGAATACCTCCTAGACTCACAGGAATCCCCTCAAGTCCCTTACAGCGATGCACCACTAGTTTCTCAAGGCAGGGAAAGTTATCCTCATCGGAACTCCAATGTGCAATGTCCAGTGTGTCTAATTTTAACATCCTGAGCTTCGGAAACCACTCAGATTCCATTTCCCAACTTTCTCCCACAAATGCGTCATCTAGTAATTTGAGGACCTCCAAATTGTATAGATTTGCAATTTGTGAGAATTCATTCCATGGCATGCCGAAATTTGACAATGTCAACTTTCTGAGATTTGAGGGGAAGTAAAATTCACAAGGATATTTCCTACCACCCCTATAGAACACCCTTAGTGATTCAAGTTCGCTTAGAAAGTCCAACAATGGAAAACGGTTGCAATTTTCGGAATGATCCCATGAGTCGAGAAATATGCATCCCAGTTTTCGAAGCCTTGGTAGCCTTCTCAATATCTTCTCCATATCATCACCGTAGGAAAGAGATGGTGTCGAGAGAGTTTGCAGATTTTCCGGTTGTGAGGAGATCTCAAGTATGTGATTGTGCAAACTGAAACAAGCATGGTTTCGTATATGCAGATGCCTCAACCTTGCCATATCCCAAATGAAATCCGGTACAGTAACTTCTCCTCTTAATCCTTGGACAAGAAAAGTTTCTTAGTTGCAGAGGTTGGCTATGGACGGCGGAATAGAATCTGCATCACATTGAACTCCTAAGTATCTCAAATGAATAAGCAATTCAATCCCTTTAAAAGAATCGCCAATATTGATGTCTTCAAAGTCCAATATTCTTAGAAGCTTAAAATTCTCAAATATGAACGAGACATCATAGGGATAACTTGGATAATCATCTGTAGAGGCAAAGAACAACAGGGATCGAACGCGTGGCCCCGAAGGCTTTGACATAATGAAGTCCTTCCTCTTTGTACAGACGCGCAACCAACGTCGGTCACACGTGGGGTCTGAAGTATATTCATCGGGAACAGGATCACACTCATCTATTTGTTGCCACAAATTCGCTTGTTTCGCTTTCTCGACGCAGAATTCATGGAAGAGACTGTGGAGACGGCAAGCTTTGGCCCTGCCTTCCGCATTTTCTTCAACAACCATTACTAGGTTTCTACCGATCAGATCCATCAAGTAATTCTCTGCTACCTCCTCTAAGCTCTCCGAGTTAGTATGTCGTACAAATCCTTCACCAATCCAAAATCGTATCAATTTCTGAACTGGAATTGCTTTGTCCTCCGGAAATCCTGCAAAGTAGAGGAAGCATGGTTTTAAATGATCAGGTAGTTGTTTGTAACTCGATCCTATTACACTCATCCGCATGACATCTACATGATCAAATACTAATGACTTTCGAATTTCTTCTACTTTTTTCCACCAGTCCACTGTCTTCTCCATCATTGCAAGACGTCTAGCTGCCCAAACAACAAGAAGTGGTAGTCCTTTGCAATTTCTCGCGATCTCCTTTCCAACATCCAGTAGTTCAGTAGGGCAGCTTCCACTCGAAAATAGCTTCCTCGTCAACAATTCCCAGCATTCATCATCAGAAAGCAGTCTAACAAAAATTGGCTCGCTGCGGTGTTCAACTTGCCGTGCCACTTCAAATAGTGTTGTAGTGAGCAAAATTCTACTTCCATTGCGATCGTTCGGAAAAGAATTCCTTAGACAATCCCATGCTTCAAGATTCCACATGTTATCCAAAACTATGAGGTACCGCACCCCCTTGAGAGATGCATACAGCGTTCTAGCCAAGCATTCATCATCAGTCTCATCATGATGGCCAGAACCTTCAAGTACAAAATCTAGAATTTGCAGCAGTAACTCCCTTCTCTCATATGTTTCAGAAACAAAACACCAGGCCCGAACATCGAAGTAATTTTCAACTGAAGGATCGTCATACGATTTCTTGGCAAGAGTAGTTTTGCCAATTCCTTGCATGCCAACGATAGGGATAACTTCTAAATATTTCGGTTCTCCGACAAGCCGATCCATCAATGCTGACGTCTCGGTCCTGAAACCTACTACAGCTTCATCCATATTTGGAAGAGTACTTTGGGATGAATCAGAATTTGGTGAATGAAATAATAATTAAAAATAATAATAATCACTATGATTGTGCTGGTAATAATAGCTTGCAATGATCATATTGTGTAATGATCTAAACATAGTAATTTTAAATTCCAACAATACATAATGGGAAATAATAGCTTGGGACTGTATAAGAGAGAAGCAATCCGTAGAACAAAGTTCAGTTCTTTTTTTTTGTTTTTCCTTAATGTTTCATGTTTCAGAGGGAGTTTATGATTCGCTAGACTTTGTAATTTGATGCACTTTTACTATGGAAAGAAAAATCATTATATTATGGGAGACTTGTGCTAATTAACCGTAAAGATCTTAACGGGATGTTAAAGTCTAAAGAAAATTAAGTTTAACTCAAACCTTGATATCATTATTAATTTTGGTTTGCCCTTCTATATTCTTAAATGGGTTAATAAAACTTTACCCCCTTAATGTATGTGTACTGAAACATTTTGACCCAATGTTTATTTTGTAACAGCCCCCTTCACATACCAATGAGCAATTTTGATGTTATATTAAAATATATGACGAGGGAGATCCCGAGCTGAAGATGACGTAGCTCGGTCACATGCCGACCTGAAGCATCTGACCTGACCCGAACCAGAGCCAAGTGAATCCCAACGGTTATGCCAGCCAATCCGATGGGATGTAAAACAAGGCACACGGATCGAACTAGCAAACACCAACTTTATCCGTTGGGTAATAGCCTTATCCATTGATTATATGGCGAGGGCAGTTGGTGGCGTGTCGGGCAGCATGTACATTAATTGCTGCCCGAACCCAGATTAGTATAAATAGAGCTCTTCCCCGCATTTATGAAGGTAACTCGTACATTAAATACTCTCAACTACTGTATTCAGCTAGAACAAATTAATCATTCCCATACCCGAGAGGAAAATACGGGTCGTTACCCTGCCTTTTCCTTCTCTTTACTTGTGCAGGTCAGGAGCCCGATCAAAAAGTTCAACACGGTCTGAAGTGAGTTGCCCAACCTCAATTGTTGAAGTTCTTACCCTTAACAGTTTGGCGTCGTCTGTAGGAAAAAGTAGTCCTACTAATCCCACCACCTATTGAGAAACCACCATGGTACAGACCCGAAGCCACAGTTTACCAGTAGAGGACTCACTCGACTTGGGTGAGGACCGCGAAACTACCTAAACGCCAAACCAAAACCCAAACCAAACTGACGTTGGAACGAGCCAACGTATACACTTGACCTTACAAATTACCCAGCCAGGGGATGACGACTTCAAGGTAGGCATGGCGCCCGAGATGAAGCTGAATTTCCGGATGTTCAAAGAACTTAAGGAACAGGTAACACGCTTGGCTGTGGACCCACTAGCAGCTCCCGTCGTGACCCCTCAACCAGAGTGACCCCAGTTTTGAATCCCGGCTCTGGGATGGGCTCATGCCCAAAACGATGACGATGGATCTCCCGTGTCGGTGGTCCGAACGGATGAAATCAGAAATCGAAGGGCCGTCTCTATCGACCCCGAGCAAGCTAAAATCGCGGTTGCCATAGCCAAGGTCATAAACCTGCTCGTTGTCAGCCCTCTTTCTCCCGAGGTTCTAGCTACACCGCTCCCTGTAGGTAATTGGATGCCGCACTTGGCGATGTACAATGGGGATGGCGACCCTGCCATCCATTTGCTAAACTTCGATCATCACATGACTCTCTATGATATGACGGATTGGATGAAGACAAAGGCATCCCCGACCACCCTAGTGGGCAACCCACTGGACTGGTTCCAGATACTTTGCCCCGACTCGGTCAAAATTTTTATCAAATGGCAGAGGCGTTTCTGTCTCGCTTCGTCGGAAGCCGACGTGCTGCCCACCACACCTCATCATTGTTGACGGTGAAACAGTAGAAAGGATAAAGTTTAAGGACCTAAACTGCCCAATTCAACGAAGGGTCCCTCAGGATCCCCAACCTAGAGGATTTCATGGCCTTGATAACTTACCAAAGTGGGCTCAAGTCAGAACCCCTCACGTCCTCCTTGGCTATTGATCCGGTGGACACTATGGCCGAGCTGATAGTGAGAGCGGAAGGGTACATCCACTCCGAGGAGATCCACTAGGTGAAGAGGGAGAATGACAAGGAAAAGGAAAAGAAAGGGGAGACCTCCATAAGGGCTCAGCCTGGAAGCAAAGTGTAGGCCGACAGAGGCAAACAACCGCAGCAACAACAGAAGCAAGGCCCGAGGTTCACAATGTTCACTCCCCTCAATACCTTGAGGGAACAGATCCTGATGGAGATTCAACATCAGAACCACTTGTCATCGGTACCCAAGATGCGAGGCCGACCTGATAAGCGCAATAAGACAAAATATTGCCGCTACCATATGGATTATGGGCATAACACCGACGAGTGTAGGGACTTGAAGCAGGAGATCGAGGCTCTGATATCTTGAGGTCACCTCAGAAAGCACATCGACCAGCAAATGCCCAGGAACCACGACCAAGGAGTGGGCTGGGAGAGAGAAATAGCCCACCTAGACGCCATGACCAGGTTTGGCATTTGGCTGTTGTGGAAACAATTGTCGGAGGACTCGCGTCGGGCGGAGAGACATCGGTAGGTCGTAAATGATATGTTCGTGATGGGCATGAGCACGGGCTAATAGCGGGTTTAGCCAGAGAATTGGAAAGGATCACCTTCTCCTCAGATGATCTCTAGGGAGTAATATTGCCCCATGATGACCCTTGGTCATCAGTACCGAGATCGCCAACATTAACGTCAAGAGGCTGATGGTAGACACGGGGAGTTCAGCAGAAGTTTTCTTCCTAAAAGCTTTTGAGCAGATGAGGTTGGACCGAAGTCGGCTCCGACCATTGAAAGGAACACTTGCTGGTTTCATTGGGCATGGCCACAAAACAAAGGGAGTCATCAACCTTACCCTCACCCTCACCCTCCAGGATGGTTCTAAAAGGGCTTCGATGCAGGCCAATTTCATTATCATGTTATGAGAGCTCCCTCCGACCAAAGTATCAAGCAGGATGGGGACCCGACTTGCCCGAAGAGAAGAGGGATGCAAAAAGAGGGAGTCCCGCAAAAGAGCTGCAAGAGATAGAGCTTTCTGAGGAAAACAAAAAAGCCAAAATCAGAAGCGAGCTACCGGAAGACCTCAAAAAAGGTAAAAGCCAAATTCTCCTTGAAAATGAACATATTTTTGAATCCTTGCTTGCTAAGCTTTTCTCCTTCTATCCCTCTCTTTCTTTCCCTCAGGTTGCATTGTCTGATGAAGAAAATTGGTATGCCACAATTTGGAATTGTCTAGATATAAGATATTTACTATAAAATGTCATAATTATAAAATGGCCCCATAAAGCTTTAATATAGTATTATGACCCAAATGCAAAAGGTTATTACTGAAGAGATAAAGGATTGTAACCGGTTATCTCTTGACCAGTATCGTCGTGTTTGTGTTTATTTAAGTGTTAAGGAATATAACTCTTTGAAGCCTTTTAAAGGAACGTGTACGATCATTATTGTATTTTGCCCCAGATAAAATTATCATACCGAGAGATCACATATTGATGATCCCTAAAGTCTTTGAATTGCTCAGAGTGTTAGAAATTAGATCTATCACTTTCAATATGTTTCCCAGGGACCTGCTTCAATTGGCCCTTTTGAGGTACATTGCTATTTCTTGTAATATCAAGGCCTTCCCATCAAGCATTTCTAGACTATGGAACATGCAAACAATGATCTCTATGACAACAGCACGTACACTTAAACTGAAGGAAGACATGTGGAAGATGTATCAACTGAGACATTGCACAAATGCTTCTGCTTTGTTGCCTCGCCCTCCATCTAACTCACCAGACAGTGGGGAGAATGTGCAAAGCATTTCCACGATATCACCTGAGAGATTTTGCGCTGAACATATTTTCGCAAGGGTTCCTAACATCAAAAAATTGGGAATTCGGGGAAAATTAGTCGTACATTTTGATAATTTGTTCGACAATGTCGGAAAATTACAATACCTTACAAATTTGAAACTTTTCAATGATGTCTACCATGACACACCTTCTATTCGCACAACACTGAACCTTCCTCCGGCACACAAGTTCCCAACGAAGTTACAAAAACTGACTTTATCAGAAACCTCGCTTCGCTGGGAGAACATGCATATACTTGGAAACTTGGAAAAGCTTGAGGTGCTCAAGTTGAAAGACAACGCATTCAAAGGAGAGTTGTGGGAATCAAGAGATGAAGGCTTCCCTTCACTCAAACTCTTGCACATTGGAAGGACAGATTTGAGGACTTGGATTGCTTCAAAGCATCACTTCCCAAGTTGTCACGCCCCGAAATTTAATACGGTAAACCCGGGACGAGACCGCCGCGCGCCTAAAAAGACAAGTCCTCCTAAGCCCGCAAGGCTCAAATCTCTCAATAAAATGAGCTAGGAATCCATTAATAAATAATTAATTCAGAACTTCTACAGTCCCGAAAAATAAGAATTATAACTTTAATTACAAAAGAATTCTCCAAAAAAATAATAATAATCATATATGTCAACAAATTCACTCAAATCTTAGCTCTGATCACATGATTTCTATCCTAATAAATTCCGATCTAACTTTGTTGTCTGCAAAGAGAAAATGAAAGAAGTGAGTGAAACAATACTCAGTAAATAGATTTACCCCGAAGAAAGTGATAGTTCAAAGATCAATAAAATAGCCAAACAATCATAAAATAATATCAGGCACTACAGGACACTATAACAAGCCGTGGCTACTTTACAGCAGCGCGGTCACACGTACAGATTCAAAATTCACAATAGTCGATAACAATATTCGATAACAAGCAGAGACGGCTAACTAACTCCCAGCATTATAGGATTCGATACACAGCTTGTATAGTTTGTAGGACCTGAATCAAAAACTCAGATTTGACTTATCAAAATGATCGATACAGATAACTGAACATGAATCACGAACGAATAACAGAATAACGAACTGAACGATATTTGTAGAACAACAAATAAGGTAAATCAAAAGGAAAGGTAAATTACTTACTGTGGATACACTGACAATTTAATCATAAGCCTTATACGCAAAAGTCACTATGTTTAGAAACACTCGACTTGCAATACCAAAATTTTGCTTTGGTCTAGTTTTCATCACATTGTAATGTTTAATCCCTGCAAAGCTAGTCTTTTATAGTAGAAGATTTGGAATATAATAATGATGAATAGAATTAGGTGGGATTAATATAATGAAAAGTTTCTAAAATGGATTGTTAAAATGATGCGCATGATAGCTAAAACCGAAAGCAACCAAAACTTTGGCCTAACAATGGTTTCTTTTATTTGTTTAAAGAACACCTATATAAATTAGTATGCCACCATAACTTACTTTCTATAATGGTCAATAATATATCATAAAGGTAAGTTAAATTTCTACTCTACAAATTAGCTAAAGTCAACAACTATAAATATTTATCATTTAAAAATATTATAATTTACACTATGATGATAAACACCACTCCCTCATTTACATTTTTTAACCAAAAGTATAGATTTCAAAATAGTGCACCGAATCATGAGCTAGCAGATCCATTTGATAAAATTGGTCTATAAATTAATACACCACATATAAATGTTTTATTTATTATTATTAAAATATTAGGGTATTACATTCTCCCCTCCTTAAAAAAGTTTCATCCTCGAAACTTAATCTCTTATATACGGATCCTGCAAGAGACAATTCAAAACTCCACAATCGTAAATAAAAATCTAGACACTCCAAAGTAATGAATTTAAGCCTAAACACTCTTATAATTCGTAACAGAAACCTAGTTATCCAATTCACAAGTCCTCAAATGATCATAACCTATGGCTCTGATACCATTATGTCACGTTCCGAAATTTATAAAGATAAATCCGAGACGAGACCGTCGCGCGCCTAGAAAGACAAGTCTTCCTAAGCACGCAAGGCTCAAATCTCTCAATAAAACGAGCTAGAAATCCACTAATAAATAATTAATCCAGAGCTTCTACAGTCCCGAAAAATAAGAATTATAACTTTAATTACAAAAGAATTCTCCAAAAAATAATAATAATCATATATCTCAACAAATTCACTCAGATCTTTAGCTCTGGTCACATGATTTCTAGCTCAATAAACTCCGATCTAACTTTGTTGTCTGCAAAGAGAAAATGAAAGGAATGAGCGAAACAATGCTCAGTAAATAGATTTACCCCGAAGAAAGTGATAGTTCAAAGATCAATAAAATAGCCAAATAATCACGAAATAATATCAGGAACTACGGGACACTATAACAAGCCGTGGCTACTTTATAGCAGCACGATCACAAGTTCAGATTCACAATTCACAATAGTTGATAACAATATTCGACAACAAGCAGAGACGACTAATTAACTCCTAGCCGTATAGGATTCGATACACAGCTTGTATAGTTCGTAGGACCTGAATCAAAAGCTCAGATTGATTTATCAAAAGGATCGATACAGATAACTGAACATGAATCACGAACGAATAACAGAATAACGAACTGAACGATATTTGTAGAACAATAAATAGGGTAAATCAAAAGGAAAGGTAAACTACTTACTGTGGATACACTGACAATTTAATCATAAGTTTTATACGCAAAAGTCACTATGTTTAGAAACACTCGACTTGCAATACCAAAATTCTGGTCTAGTTTTCATCACATTGTAATGTTTAATCCCTGCAAAGCTAGTCTTTTATAGTAGAAGATTTGGAATATAATAATGATGAATAGAATTAGGTGGGATTAATATAATGAAAAGTTTCTAAAATGGATTGTTGAAATGATGCGCAGCTAAAACCGAAAGTAACCAAAACTTTGGCCTAACAATGATTTCTTTTATTTGTTTAAAGAACACCTATATAAATTAGTATGCCACCATAACTTACTTTCTATAATGGTCAATAATATATCATAAAGGTAAGTTAAATTTCTACTCTACAAATTAACTAAAGTCAACAACTATAAATATTTATCATTTAAAAATATTATAATTTACACTATGATGATAAACACCACTCCCTCATTTACATTTTTTAACCAAAAGTATAGATTTCAAAATAGTGCACCGAATCATGAGCTAGCAGATCCATTTGATAAAATTGGTCTATAAATTAATACACCACATATAAATGTTTTATTTATTATTATTAAAATATTAGGGTATTACACAAGTCTTACACGTGTTGTTCTTCGACACTGTGATAAGCTTGACGCAGTCCCATCTAGCTTGGCGGATATAGCCAGCTTCCAGGTACTGGAACTCTTTCGTACAAACAAGAAAGCTGCAGCTTCAGCCCGGGAAATTCAGAGGAAAAAAATTCCAAAAGAAGGCCAAGACACCAAAACCAATGCCGGGTTTAAGCTGGCTATCTATCCTCCAGATATCTGATTGCGTACTTGAATACATGCTCCATTTTAGCTGCAGTTGTCTTGGTTCCTTTCCTGCCGTTTGAGTTGTCATCTACGCATCAATAGAGCAGTACTTTTCATTTCAAATAAGCACGCCTCTGATTTCCTCAGTGGACTTCATTGGCCTGTAATGTCATAAAACTCTGTTAGAAGACTTTTATTTTGCTGCAGTAGTTTCAGTTTCTTTCCAATGCTGCATATTCTCTGTGGACCATTTCTGTATTGCTTCGATTTGAAATAAAATTGTAGCTTCCTAAGAATTCTCCATCAATAAATGCTGCATTGCATCTGTTATAGTTGCTATTCGGGATAACATTATGTCAGCTAATGCTCCTGCTGGAGTCGTATTCACACAGCCCAGCAGCATAGTTCTTGACAAGTATCAGAATAATCAAATAAAGGGAACAACTTTTACGCATGTCTAAGTAAACATTTGGGAAAGATTGATGCGTCCAGTATCAGAATACATTAAAACTACTTACTGTAAAGAAGTGAACGCTTGTGGTGAGGGAACGTTCAGAAGGATGTTAACACTGATAGTTAACTACCAGGCATATACTTTTGTATTCTCTTTGCTTCATTCAATATATCTCTTGTGTTTCATTAAGCAGCCTTACCTAAGTTCATTCACTTGTTACCAATTATCGAGTTAACTCAACAGATTGGTACAAGAATCCAATTGTTTTTACTCATTCATCGGAATAAGAAATTCTCAGCGAAAATGTAAAATATTGACTAGTGCTTTTACAACAAATTGGCACACACATATTATTTCTTCCTGTACATTATCATGATTTCCATAAAAGCAAAAGACAATGAATTATCACCAAAGTTGTGACAAACAGAGAAGAACACACAATGTTCATATACTAGGAGAAAAGAACAGAACATCAATTAACATAGTGAAATAACTGAAACTGGAATGAGATGCCCAATTTGAAATGTCTGACAGTTGGTGAACGTGCAACATATGAGAACATGAGTAGGCAGAATGGTAAAGCTGTGGTTGCCGATAGAACTTCAACTTCAGCTTCCTGAACACACAATATTGAACATGTACCCCATGATCCAATTTGAAGAATATGAACTTCGCACTTTCACATTCAGCTGAGAATTTCCATTAGTTGTCCCTGTAAAGGAGAAATCGGTAGTAATAATCAGCGTAATAGTGATTATTGCTTGATAAAGCCTGAAGCTGTTATTAAGGTTAAATACGAATGAAAGGCTTCAATGACAATATCGTGACAAGGTAGATAGATATTCAGAGAGGCAATCACTCAAAAAGCCCGAAACTAAAAGCTAAACAACGAAGGAAATCATAACGTAAATGGAAACTTATGAAGTTCTTTAACGCATTTTGACAAACAAATGCCATGGAGAAACTGACCTCACCCGTTGGCTATGCATATGCAGTACTGTGAATCGTAATTTTGCAAATTCCTCTAATCCTTCCATCAATCAATTCACACAAGGGAAGGAATTCCCTAACCCCTCCCTTTCCTTTTCTTTCCTTTAAAAAGTGCAATCCGAACACTATTTCAATGTCCACTAATTCAGCCTAAACTCCCAAAAATTAATGGTGTTAGAGATAGTAATGCCAAACTTCTAGTGATAATCACCTAGATTTTCATTTGCTAGGTTAACTATTTAGTTGTCAGTAACAAAAAGTCCCCTTACAACTGCATATCTAGTAATAAAATCTCTTGCTAGACCGAGTGCAGTGTTATGAATATTTCAGCATCGGATAAATAAATAAGTAAATAGAAGCAGACTACAGATATACACAGAGAGGCTAATGAGTCCAATTTCTTTACCTGTGAACACGAGCGCATTCAAATTCTCCATCAGACTTCAAAGATTCCATTCATCATCAAGGATAGCAACTCTGAATCCCTCATTACCGAAGTCCAGTTGTTCTTCATATATTTTCCGGGCTGAAACTGCAGCAGAGTGACTGCACCACTTCACCTCAATCATCTGTAGGGTTGAAATGTCTCCTAGACTCGGAGGAATCTCCTTCAGTTGCTTACAGCGATGCACCACTAGTCTCTCAAGGCAGGGAAAGCTATCCTCATCGACACTCCAATGTGCAATGTCCAGTGTGTCCAATTTTAGCATCCTGAGCATTGGGAAGCACTCATCTCCCACTTCCCACCTTTCTCCCACATATGCGTGATCTAGTAATTTGAGGACCTTCAAATTGGGTACTAGTGTTGCAAGTTTTGACAATTCATTCCATGGCATGAGAAAATTTGACAATGTCAATTTTTTGAGATTTGAGGGGAAGTAAAATTCACAAGGACACTTCCCAGCACCCCTATAAAGCACCTTTTGTGATTCAAGTTGGGTGAGAAAGTCCAACGACGGAAATCGATTGCAATTTCTGGAATCATCCCACGAGTCCAGAAATATGCATACCAGTTTTCGAAGCCTTGGTAGCCTTCTCAATATCTTCTCGATATCATCACCGTAGGAAAGAGATGGTGTTGAGAGAGTTCGCAGATTTTCCGGTTGTGAGGAGATCTCAAATATGTGATTGTGCAAACTGAAACAAGCATGGTTTCGTATATGCAGATGCCTCAACCTTGCCATATCCCAAATGAAATCCGGTACAGTAACTTCTCCTCTTAATCCTTGGACAAGAAAAGTTTCTAAGTTGCAGAGGTTGGCTATGGACGACGGAATAGAATCTCCATCACATTGAACTGCTAAGTATCTCAAATGAATAAGCAATTCAATCCCTTTAAAAGAATCGCCAATATTGATGTCTTCAAAGTCCAATATTCTTAGAAGCTTAAAATTCTCAAATATGAACGAGACATCATAGGGATAACTTGGATAATCATCTGTAGAGGCAAAGAACAACAGGGATCGAACGCGTGGCCCCGAAGGCTTTGACATAATGAAGTCCTTCCTCTTTGTACAGACGCGCAACCAACGTCGGTCACACGTGGGGTCTGAAGTATATTCATCGGGAACAGGATCACACTCATCTATTTGTTGCCACAAATTCGCTTGTTTCGCTTTCTCGACGCAGAATTCATGGAAGAGACTGTGGAGACGGCAAGCTTTGGCCCTGCCTTCCGCATTTTCTTCAACAACCATTACTAGGTTTCTACCGATCAGATCCATCAAGTAATTCTCTGCTACCTCCTCTAAGCTCTCCGAGTTAGTATGTCGTACAAATCCTTCACCAATCCAAAATCGTATCAATTTCTGAACTGGAATTGCTTTGTCCTCCGGAAATCCTGCAAAGTAGAGGAAGCATGGTTTTAAATGATCAGGTAGTTGTTTGTAACTCGATCCTATTACACTCATCCGCATGACATCTACATGATCAAATACTAATGACTTTCGAATTTCTTCTACTTTTTTCCACCAGTCCACTGTCTTCTCCATCATTGCAAGACGTCTAGCTGCCCAAACAACAAGAAGTGGTAGTCCTTTGCAATTTCTCGCGATCTCCTTTCCAACATCCAGTAGTTCAGTAGGGCAGCTTCCACTCGAAAATAGCTTCCTCGTCAACAATTCCCAGCATTCATCATCAGAAAGCAGTCTAACAAAAATTGGCTCGCTGCGGTGTTCAACTTGCCGTGCCACTTCAAATAGTGTTGTAGTGAGCAAAATTCTACTTCCATTGCGATCGTTCGGAAAAGAATTCCTTAGACAATCCCATGCTTCAAGATTCCACATGTTATCCAAAACTATGAGGTACCGCACCCCCTTGAGAGATGCATACAGCGTTCTAGCCAAGCATTCATCATCAGTCTCATCATGATGGCCAGAACCTTCAAGTACAAAATCTAGAATTTGCAGCAGTAACTCCCTTCTCTCATATGTTTCAGAAACAAAACACCAGGCCCGAACATCGAAGTAATTTTCAACTGAAGGATCGTCATACGATTTCTTGGCAAGAGTAGTCTTGCCAATTCCTTGCATGCCAACGATAGGGATAACTTCTAAATATTTTGGTTCTCCGACAAGCCGATCCATCAAGGCTGACGTCTCGGTCCTGAAACCTACTACAGCTTCGTCCATATTTGGATGAGTACTTTGGGATGAATCTGTAAGAATTTGGTGAATGAAATAATAATTAAAAAATAAAATAATCACTATGATCGTGTTGGTAATAATAGCTTGAAATGATCATAGTGTGTAATGATCTAAACATAGTACTTTTAAATTCCAACAATACATAATGGGAAATAATAGCTTGGGACTGTATATGAGAGAAGCAATCCGTAGAACAAAGTTCAGTTCTTTTTTTGTTTTTCCTTTAATGTTTCATGTTTCAGAGGGAGTTTATGATTTGCTAGATTTTGTAATTTGATGCACTTTTACTACGGAAAGAAATATCATTATATTATGGGAGATTTGTGCTGATTAACCGAAAGGATCTTAACAGGATGTTAAAGTCTAAACAAAATTAAGTTCAACTCAAACCTTGATATCATTATTAATTTTGGTTTGTCCTTTTATATTCTTAAATGGGTTAATAGAACTTTACCTCCTTAATGTATGTGTACTGGAACATTTTGACCCCAATGTTTATTTTGTAACAGCCCCCTTCACATACCAATGAGCAATTTTGATGTTATATTAAAAGATAGATGTACAAAAATACCCTTCTATTACATGTACAACAAACTAAGGTAGCAATTTATATAATAGAATGAGGCTTGGAATGGAATGACATTCTCAACTCTTTTCGATTCCCATACTTGATATGAAAGAATGAATTTGGGAATTACATTTTCAAAGTAATCCCATTCCCGCGTATATGAGAATAGTCATTCCAAAGCAAAAACATGAGAATTGCTCTGGAATGGGTCATTCCTATGTGTTTGGGAATAAATTTGACTACCATATCCCTATATTTCAATAATAATAATAATAATAATTAAGAAATATAATAATAATAATTATTATTAAATACTACTAATAATAATAATAATAAAGAAATATAATATTAATTATTATTAAAAAATATTAATAATTATTATTATAAAAATAATAATAATAATAATTAATAATAATAATAATCAATAAAATTAAAATAACAAATAATAATAAAAAATAATAATATTGATTGAAATAATAATAATAATAATAACATTAATAATAATAATAATAATAATAATAATAATAATAATAATAATACCAAATATCATAATAATAATAATAATAATAATAATAATAATAATAATAATTGTTGTTGTTGTTATTATTATTTTTGTTTATTGTTGTTGTTATTATTATTATTATTATTGTTGTTGTTGTTGTTGTTATCATTATTATTTATTATGTTTATATTATTTACAATTATTTTCATGTTTATTTTTATTTTTAATACTATAATAATAAAAGTGCATTTTAACTTTCAGCCCCTTATTTTGGATTCTCCTAAATATTTTTCAAGCTGCTTCTAGAACCATGGTTCTATAACGCGAACTCGATAAGAGCATCATCAAAATCTTATTTATTATGATCCCAATTGGTTACATATATCAGTAATGTGACACACCTAACAATTACTCCATTTCTAACAAAATTCAACAAGGTCGCTTTAAATTATAATCGGTGCATTTGAGATGCCAACAAACCAAGTTTATAATTTTGTGCTGTACTAAAAAATTCAAAATAAAAAAATAAAAAGCAAATATTGCATGAAACAGTCCAACTAATCAATTTCTGCTCAAGTAATTTTTGTGTTATCATTAGGTTTCTTGTGCTGTTCAACATAGAGAGTGACAAAGAATATAAGAAATGATACAGCCGAGGATGACCATCTCTAGAGCCTCCATTTTCTTCTTTCCTTTGCTTGAAATGGTTAAAAATTAATATAGGGATACTTTTGTACATTTATATTCTAAGGTAATAACTTTTATGACGATTTTTGTTGACTAGTACATGAAGAGGGTTAAGGCTCTTTTTGGTCGTTTACTGTTTGGTATATGTTGGAGAATATTGAGTTTTTAAAAATTTTGATGTAATATTGAATTTTAAAAAATATGGAGGGCTATATTTGATAAATAAAAAAAAAAACAACTTTCCGTATTATGTAAAAACAGTTTCGCATAAGTCTTTTTTGAAAAACTCTAATTTTGAGCTGCTTAATTTTTTGTTTTTTTTAGTTTCAACTTTTATTTAAAACCACTTTTAAAAATAGATCAAACAAGTTAATTTATATTCTAAATTCACAAGAAACACTTTTGAGCATTTAGAGGTATGTCAAACAGAATCCAAGTGATACAAAATAAACATGAAGGGCGAAATATTACGTTGCATAGACGTTATGGGGGTAAAGTGTTATTAATCCTTCTTAATTCTAACATTGTATTCAAGCAATTAAAATTTTTATTCAATTTTATTTTATATTTATTCTTCTGCTAAAAAATTCCTATTTACAAGTGATTGTAAATATTAAAAGGACCTAACAGAATCATCACCTGAACTCTCTGCAACTTGGAGGTCCCCTGGTATCAACAGTTGAAATCTGTTGGTCAAATCCATTTTAACAACATATGTAAAAGGAAAACTGAAAGCCACCTCCGCAAATCGAGTAGTAAACACAACTCTACAACCGCTGCTGCCGTTCTGAAGAAGTCTTTTCATGGCATCCAATGCTTCAATGTCCCATATATCTTCCAAGATGATAAGGCACTTCCAACCGGATAGAGACTGGCACAATTTCGCAGCTAATTCACTATTACTCATTTCCCGTTCGTCGCCGCTAGGTTTATATGCTTCTCTTGCCTTCATAAGATTAAATATATCACGCAAGACCTCTCTTTGCTTTTTCTTGTAAGGTTGTGAAATCACACACCGTAAACGAATATCAAATTTTCTGATAACCCAGGGATCATTATAGATTTCCTCGGGTGGAGCAGTCTTACTGGCTGCAGGCACGTTGAGGATGGAGACAACTTCTAGCCTCCCTGTCTCCGAGATAAGACGCCCTACAATCACCTCCTTGTCATAAACCTCTACTGTGGCCTGCTTAACAATAGATCTGAGCTCTTGCAGGATATCACTAAGCCAGAACTTATGGCACCAGGTAGGACCATCTCTGGACAGAAACGAATCTGTGACATATTCCACCTCGTAGACTACTTGCATGATGCGTATTCTGAGATCCTTCAGTTCTTGATTCTTACTCCGCAACTCTTCTATATCTTCCTCTTCGTCTGGCTCTTCTATATCCGTGACACAACGGGCTTTCAGGAGAAGTAGTAGGTCTGCAACTGTTGCAATCTGATGCTTTAAGAGAGCAGTCGAAGCAGGCTTGTTTTTCAGATGCTCCCTTAAATTTTCCACCACATAGTCTATAAAGTCAACTTGCTCAGTCATTGGGAAGTTGGATCTTGGTAGCTGTTTAATTTCATCATAGATCACCTTTCCTTCTTTCTTAGTTTGCTTGAGTTTCTCCCGCAAACCAACAACTGAGGAGACGATGGATGTTGCTTCACTGGCCATTGATTCAAGATCTGCCGATTTCCCATTCTCAACAAATTTCTGCGGAGGATCCTCCAGAAATGCACTCAGGAACCGAAGGTCATCCAGAATGGTCGGAAGATTATTGTTAATAAAAGAAGCTATATCTGCAGTTTCAAGACTTGCTGCGAGAGCATCGACAGAAGCGGAAGCCATACCTTTTCCTCCTGTCTGTCTGTCTCTCTCTCTCTCTCTCTCTGTTTTTCCCACAGATTTCAGTGCAGTAAGTGTTAGAACTTTAGACAAAAAAAAGTGTTAGAACTTTAGACAAAAAAAAGTGTTAGAACTAGGAAACAAGCAAATAGAAGTAGCTTCAGACTTTGATACGTCAACTGATACAGCTGTTGCAGGCATTTAAAAATGATAACTTGCACGTGCAACTAAGTCTATGTCATTCTAAATTTTCATTCTGATAACATAATATCTTGGTGTTGTAATTTGAGTTTTAAATTGTTGTATTTTGAGTTTAAAATCTGTTGCTGTTATAGCGCTAAGTTTATCTTTTAGATAGGCTTCTGTAATCCTTTGTCACTATTTATATGCTGTACACTGTATACTTAGGTGAAGAAAATATAACACATTTCTCTAAACTTTACAAGGTATCAGCAGTCGCAGTCCTTTGACCTATCCTTTTGTTCCTTCTTAGGATTAGTGGTTAGATTTTCTTCGTCATGTGGGAGAGGGGCTGATTCTTTTATTTTAAATCTCTGGGACAAAATAGTGTTGCATATTTAGAGTAATTTGTGCCTTCTACTGTTCTAAGTTCTTATATTTGTGATATGTATAAAACCTCTGAGTTTTTATAAAATTACAAATTGACCCCTCGTTTAGAAAAAGGTGTCTTCGTCGTGGCAACGTCTGAGGTCCGGAATCTCGAACGAAGGGTCCGAGGTCCATAGGACCTCGAATAATCTTGTCCGAGGTCCAAGGACCTCGGACACATGATGTGCGAGGTCCAAGGACCTCGGAAAATTGCAGTCTGAGGTCCAAGGACCTCGGACAATTGATGTCCGAGGTCCAGGACCTCGGATACATGATATCCGAGGTCCAAGGACCTCGGACACAGTGTTCCGAGGTCTACGGACCTCGAACGTTTATTTTCTGAGGTCCTGTGGCCCTCGGACGAGTTCTCGGAGGCCAGTTAGAGTTTTCGGACTTTGATCGTCGTACGCGGAGAGACTCTTTTTGGGGCTAAGCGAGGTAGGGCTATCTGAGTTATCTTTTTTGTACTGGTATGTTTTGTTCCATAAACTCATAGAATCCCCAGCTAACCTCCCACTAAACCATCTAAACAATTGCCCACTGGCCCTTTAATAATCCACACATGTTTGTAATGATGATCCACTACTGCACTTTTAATCTTTTGACTTAGCTGCAATGATAACATCTCCTTTGTGACTCAACAACCATGTGACTTGTCTTTTAAATCATAAGCCAAGATGCCTATAAAAGGCAGGAGATTCAGCAAAGAAAGGGGGTACATCTGATACTCACACTTATACACATATATACATTTCCTTCTCTGCAGAAGCACGAAGCTAACTTAAGCATCGGAGTGCTAATACGGGCTAGACCCGTCAAGCTCTCTTTGTTTTGCAGACATAGAGGCGGAGCGTGAAGACCACTTGCGACACATCATTTTTCTACCTTAATAGGTTGGCGCCCACCGTGGGGCCGATTCTAAATCCCCCACTGAGATCTCACAAGATCACACCATGGTAACTACCCGGAGTCATAATGTTGCAAGCATACATGAAGAAGAGGCTGTAGAACAGCCAAATGTGCAGTTCTGTCCCGGAGAGCCCTCCAACCTCGGACAGACTGATCTCCCGCCTCCAAGGGTGGAAATACCTACAGGAAACCATCCACCATACACCAATCCATACACAAATCTATACCCAAGCTACCTGCCTGCATACCCGCAAAACTATTCGCATGGACCTACTTGGTACCCAGGGTGGCAGTATCCCACTGCCACAACGCAAGCTCCACAAACTAACCAGCCAGTAGATCTTGGATATATCCTACAAACCCTGGAGGAGTTGAAAAAAGTTAATAATAACCCGACACCTCAGCCAGCACAACACTTCTCAGAAAACCAACCGCGTCAAGCATCGCAGCAGAGTCCCACACACCAAAAAACCCAACTAACCAAAAACGCAGCCAACCCAAGAGAATCTGTGCAACAGATTCATACTGGGGGGCCAACACAAAGAGGCAATAAACTCCACCGGATCTTCACAAGACTCAGATACAGCGGAACGAGGCCCATCTCGAAGTGGCCAAAGAGAAGGTACTACTTGTACTGTCTCGGTAGCAGGAGCTTTCAAGGGCCCAAACCCATTCAATCATACTATCAACGAAGTTCCAAAGCCCGCGCGATACAATTGCCATATTTTCCCACCTATGATGGGCATGGGGACCCCAAAGATCACTTGGCAGTTTTCAGACACAAGATGGAGTTCACGGAGTTGCCAGAGGCCTGGGTGTGCAAGGCTTTTGCAGGAACATTGGTGGAGGCGGCTAGAGTGTGGTACGATGAATTGAAAGAAGGATCGATTGATTCTTACTCACAGTTGACAGAATTGTTTGTAGGAAGATTTTCTTCGGCTATCAAGTCGACACGTCATACCTCCTCGTTGCTCGGTCTAAAGCAAAGAAAGGGAGAAACCCTCCGGTAGTATGCAACCTGTTTTAATGAGGCTACCCTGCAATGTACGCAATTTGATCAGAAATTTGTGATACAGGCGTTCACGAAAGGGGTAACAAATGAGTTGCTCCAAGCTTCTCTAGCTAAAAAGACTCCACAAAATATGACAGAATTAATGACCAGGGCAGATAAGTATATCAAAGTAGAAGATGTGGCAATGGCAGAGAAGGAAGAAGACCCTAGGAGAAAAGGAGAGAACAGTCAAGCTCATATAACACAGAAAGAGATAAAGGCTGAGGAGAGCAGACAAGAGCAGAGGGGAAGGGAAAGAAGAGAGCCACCTAGATGGCGGGGGTTCAACAACTATACTCCTTTGATGAAACCCAGATCTCAGATATTGGCTGAAATCCAAACGCGGATGAACCTTCCAGATCCGCCAAAGATGAAAACGGAAAAGGAGTGCCGTAAGGGCAAAGGGTAATATTGCAGGTATCACAAAGATTTTGGGCACGATACCGAGGCCTGCAGGAATTTGAAAGATGAGATTGAAGCCCTAATCAGGCGTGGACACCTACAAGCCTACGTCAGGAGGAGCAACCAGGAAGGGAGACAGAGGGAGAGAAGCCCGAGACACACTCAAGCAACACGTGCTCAGGTGGAGGTTGATATGATAATAGGAGGTATGGCCTCAGGAGGGGAAAACCTTCAGGCCAGAAAGGGTTACCGCAGAGCAGGTCACGGAGATCCCCCGATGAAGAGACCAAGGGTGGAAGAAGATATCACCTTTGGAGATGAAGATTTGAATGGTCTAGTATTGCCCCATGCGACCCACTGGTGATTGCAGCGGACATCGTTGGGATCGTGGTGTGCAAGATCATGATTGATACAGGAAGCTTGGCGGAGGTTCTTTTCCTAAGCACATTTGAGAAGATGGGGTTGAAAAGAGAACACTTGAGGATGATGAAGGGGACCTTATCAGGTTTCAATGGCAGAGAGGTAAGGCCCGAGGGTATGATAACACTAAAGATGATCCTCGGGCGAAATGAACAGAGCCGTGGTGAGATGCTCGATTTCATTGTGATAGATTGTGAATCACCATACAATGGGATATTGGGGAGAGTAGCATTGGGAAAGTTCAGAGTAGTGGTGTCCACCTATCACCTGGCCATGAAGTTCCCGTCTGAGGCTGGAATAGTAACGGTTAGAGGTGACCAGAGGAGAGCCCAGAAGTGCTACGCAGCTTGTCCAAGGCTGCAAAAAGAGGAGGGGAAATTAATTGAAATCCCGGAGAAGAAGGTTAAAAAGGGACACGAGCTGAAGAAGGCAGAACCCGCAAAAGAATTGCAGAAAGTGGAACTAACAACTGGAAAGGAGGTTCAGCTCGGAACAGAGCTTCCTCAAAACCTGGTGGAAGGTATACTCATTTCCTATCTTGTAATAAAGATGTATTTGTTTGGTCTGTACATGATATGACAAGAATAGACCCACAAATAGTCGTTCATCGGCTAAAAGTAGATCCAGCATTCCGGCCGGTAAAGCAGAAAAGGCGGGTCTTCCATGCAGAAAAAAATCAAGCAATCAGAGAAGAAGTAAGTAAATTGTTGAGGGCTGGGCATATACGAGAAGTGGAGTACCCTACCTGGTTGGCAAACGTGGTGATGGTTCCAAAGGCATCCGGGGCTTGGAGGATGTGTATAGACTTTACGGATTTGAACAGGAGCTGCCCGAAAGATTGCTACCCATTGCCTAGGATAGATCAAATGGTGGATGCCACCTCAGGTTTCGAGATGCTGTCATTTATGGATGCCTTCAAAGGATACAACTAGATTAAGATGGCACTAGGAGATGAGGAGAAGACCGCGTTCATAACAGACCGAGGGGTGTTTTGCTACATGATAATGCTATTCGGTTTGAAGAACGCAAGGGCTTGTTACCAGCGCATGATGGACAAGGTTTTCAAGGAGCAGTTGGGGCGAAATATGGAGGTGTATGTTGATGACATGTTGGTAAAAAGTAAGAAGGCAGAGACTCACATCGAGGATCTGTCCGAGGCATTCTCGATAATGAGGAAAGTCGGCATCAAACTGAATCCTGAGAAATGTGCTTTTGGGGTTCAGGCAGGAAAATTTTTGGGATTCATGGTTACTTGAAGAGGCATCGAAGCTAATCCAGAAAAGGTGCAAGCCATTTTGGACCTCGAGCCACCCAGAAGTGTCAAGGATATTCAGAAATTGACGGGAAAGATAACAGCCTTAAGCAGATTCATGGCTAGGTCAGTAGACAGGTGTGCTCCTCTGTTCAAAATCCTGCGTAAACCGAAGGATTTTCAGTGGACGGTAGAATGTCAAGAAGCTTTTGAAAAGTTGGAGTACCTAAGCTCGGCACCTTTGATGTCCAGACCAGAACCCAGTGAGACTTTGTACGTATATTTGGCAGTATCCCCAGTAGCTGTGGCGGCAGCACTAGTACGACAGGATGGAAAACAGCAGAGGCCAGTTTACTATATCAGCCAAGTACTTAAAGGAGCTGAGCTGAGGTATCCTCCTGTAGAGGGAATGACATTAGCTCTACTGGTGGCCTCAAGAAAGCTTAGACATTACTTTGAGGCACATCCCATATGTGTTATGACAGACATGCCGTTTAAACAGATGTTGCAAAAACCAGAGGCATCAGGAAGGCTCTTGAAGTGGTCTGTGGAGTTAAGCCAACTTGACATCACATTCAGACCAACGACTACGATAAAAGAGCAAGCTGTGGCAGATTTCATTATGGAATTCACAGGAGAGCCATCTGCGATTAATCCAAGACCGTGGATGATTTGGGTAGATGGAGCCTCAGGAAAAAACGGCCCCGCAGCTGGACTCATACTTCGGGATCCAGATGGCGATGAGTTGTAGTTCGCTTTGAAGTTCCGCTTTTCAGCCTCAAATAATGAGGCTGAATATGAAGCCCTCATTGCAGGTATTAAAACAGCTCAGGCTATGGGGGCTGATGCGATAGAAGCTCACACGGACTCACAATTGGTGGCAAGCCAAATAGAAGGACAGTACGAAGCCAAAGATGAAACCATGGTGGCCTACTTAGCCAAAGTAAAAAGTATAGTGGAGGGATTGAATTGTTTCACAATCAGCCATATTCCACGAACGGAGAACGAGAAAGCAGATGTTCTCTCGAAGCTTGCAGTAGGAGTAATGGGGCCAATAACGATAGAAGTTGAGGAGGTTTTCAAGCCAAGCATAGTTCGGGAGTGCAAGGAGATAGCCCAGGTAGAGCACAATGAGTCATGGATGGAGGGCAAGTCTGGTGCCAGCAGCCGTGGTAATTCCAGCTCCAATAGCGTATATTTAAGTTGTTGCAGTTAGAGCTGTCTGTGATACCTCTAACTCAGACTGAAGTCTTTTATACTTAGACTGAAGCCTCTTATACTCAGACTGAAGCCTCTCACACTCAGCCTTGGCCTCCTCTTGAGCCCTCAGGGAGGCCATCCAGTCAGTCCAGAGTTGGCGACGCTCGAAATTTGCTGAAGCAGCCTCTTCTCGAGCCATTCTAGTTGTCTCGCGAGTGGCAATAAGCTCGGCCTGGATTGCAGCCTCCGAGCTCCTGAAACGCTCCTCAAATTCCTTAAAAGCAGCCTCAGCCTCAGCAAGCCGCTACTCATATTGTTCCACAAAGTGGTAGGCCACGCTGAGACCCACGGACATCTGTGACAATCAAAGCAAGGTCAGAAAAGCACAACTCATATAAAAATAAAAGAAAAATTAAAAAAAAGGGTACCTTGTGGCGGGCCTTTTCGAAAGCTTCTTGAGCAATGAGGTGTAACTGATCCCTCGGAAGATCATCCAGAGAACTCACCACAGTATCAGGATCCTCAGGAACAGGGGGAGACCTTGGACGAGACTTGGTCGAGCCCTCGGGAGCAGGTCGAGATCTTGGACGAAGCTGGTCAGAAGATCTGGTAATAGAAAGAGATGCGTCCTTAACCAAACCACTGCCCTCGGGCATGACACCAAGCACCTCTCCATAAAAGGGAGTTTCACGAACAGCGGCAACTTCTTTAAAGGCTTCAAATCTTCGAGCATTGCTTCCAGGAGTAGGCAAAGAGAAATCCCGCAGGACAAAGGGCTCGATCGGAGTGTACTCGGATGAACTATCTGACTGAATTACTTTTCTTTGTGGCCGAGCAACCTTCTTTAGTTTTTTGCTGGGACCGCCTTTAACCTTATTCTTTCCAGCTCGTTTAGCAGCACGGGCTCTTTGTGCCTCAGCTCGGATTTCCTGAGCAACCGCTTTAACCAGATCAAGTCTGCCAGCCCTGGTGGTTCGAGCCTCGGAAGCGCCAAGAGGCATTTGTTGCTGAGCCTCTGGGATAGCGGTACCTGCAACGGCAAAATAAGAGTCAGCTACGCAAAAAGAGAAGCTTAAAAATACATGTAAGAAAATTTTAATTACCTTCATGGGTCAGAACATCAGCCTGGAACCCAGTGACTGGAGAAGATGAAACCACAACAACAGGGCGTCCATGTAATGAAAAGCGAGCAGCAGCCGAAGGCCCCACCTCGGCATTAACACACCTCAACTGACCATAAATACCGGAGGCTAAAACAGCTTCACGTGTTAAATAGAGGACACCGCGCACAGGCCGAGCTCGACGAATAATGTAAGAAGTCATAAGTCTCTCGGCAGGGGCCAGGAGAGGAGGCTCACGATAAGCATCAAGCTCAGTGCGTGGTAAATGCCTGAAAAGTCTTCTGACTGGGCATTTGAAAGGATAAGTGACAAACACAAACTTGTTGTGCCATCCTCGGTTGCTAGAAGGCCAATTAAAAAATAAACGATGACTGGGCCTAGCAGAGAAGGAGTATACACCGAAATTCTTGGGGTCATGAATCAATTGATGAAATTGTCGGAAGAGATTAAGGCTCGGAGTAAGACCAAGCGACTTGACCCAAACATAATAACCTACTACCTCCCTCCAGCCGTTAGGAGCAAGTTGACAATGAGCAATGTCAAAGAAATTAAAGATGCGAACGATAAAGGCAGGGAGAGGAAGATGGAGAAACTGAAGAGCGAGATAGGGTAAGGCCACTTCCCCTACCCCGGGTCGACATGCCACATCCTGGTGGCGAGGAATTCTAATTTCATAATCATGTGGAAATACACCTTCGTTGCAAAGCTCGCGCAATTCGGCTTCGCCAAAGGTACAGTTGTAATACAAGGCAGAAAAATTCGTTTGGGCGTCAGGGTCAGGATCAGGTGTTACGGCCCTAGAAGGAGGAGGAGAAGGCTCGGGTATCCCAGGAATCATCTCTAGAGTAATGTGAGGAAGAAAAGGATTTGGATCACATTGAGGGATGGTTTGAGAAGTTTCGAGCTCAGTAGGATTAGAAGAACTAGATTCCGATGGCCCGACTTCATCAGTCCTAATAGACCTAAGTGGTCGAGCGGGAACAGGAACCCCAAGGGGTAGAGGTAAAAAATATGGGGGAATAGCTGAGACTAAAGGGTCAGTATGAGTAACCCCCTGAAGACCGAGGCCTTGAGTCGCAGCGGGGAGAGCAACAATAACCTCCATAATTTTTGAAGAAGAAAGATCAAATGATAGAGGATAGGGTACCAGGGGATGCGAGGTGTTGGTGTCGGCGCCGAGGAGGTTGGCGTCAACGAGGTGGTGGAGCCGAGGTGGTTGGCGTCGACGAGGTGGTGGTGCCGAGGTGTTTGTGGTGGAGCCGAGGTGGTTGGCGTCGACGAGGTGGTGGTGTCGAGGTGTTGGTGGCAGTGCCGAGGTGGTTGGCGTCGACGAGATGGTGGTGCCGAGGTGTTTGTGGCGGCGCCGAGGTGGTTGGCGTCGACGAGTTGTTGCACCGAGAATAATAAAACTAGCTTGAGGTGTATGAGCTTTGGAGAGAAAGAAAGGAAAGAATGAGAGAGATGAGTGTTTGAAAATAAGGTGAAGTGTTTTGAGTGTTGGAAAGAAGTATTTATAGGAGTGAGTGGGAGGGAAACCAAGAGTTTCAAATTTGAAAATGGGAGGGAAAACCAAGAGTTTCAAATCCTCACCATTAATTCAAAAGTCATTTCACCAGATCCTGACAAGTGGCAAGACAACATTAATGGTAGTAGGTGGTAAATTGTACAGATGACAGGGTGATTTTAGAATGATTTATCGACTAGATTCGACGTTACCATAATATCATAATCAGTTCTCGAACCTATTTAATAGCTCCAAGAACTGAGGGGGCATCATGATATGTATAAAACCCCTAAGCTTTTATAAAATTACAAACCGCCCCCTCGTCCAGAAAAGGGTGTCTTCATCATGCCACCGCCCGAGGCCCAGGACCTCGAACGAAGGGTCCGAGGTCCATAGGACCCCGAATAATCTTGTCCGAGGTCCAAGGACCTCGGACAAGTGGTGTCCGAGGTCCAAGACCTCGGACACATGACGTCCGAGGTCCAAGGACCTCGGACACAGTGTTTCGAGGTCTACGGACCTCGGACGTTTATTTTCCGAGGTCCTGTGGACCTCGAACGAGTTCTCGGAGGCCAGTTAGAGTTTTCGGACTTTGATCGTCGTACGCGGAGAGACTCTTTTTGGCGCTAAGCGAGGTAGGGCTGTCTGAGTTATCTTTTTTGTACTGGTATACTTTGTTCCATAAACTCAGAGAATCCCTAGCTAATCTCCCACTAAACCATCTAAACAATTGTCCACTGGCCCTTTAATAATCCACACATGTTTGTAATGATGATCCACTACTGCACCTTTAATCTTTTGACTCAGCTGCAATGATAACATCTCCTTTGTGACTCAGCAACCATGTGACTTGTCTTTTAAATCATAAGCCAAGATGCCTATAAAAGGCAGGAGATTCAGCAAGGAAGGGGAGGACATCTGATACTCACACTTATACACATATATTCATCTCATTCTCTACAGAAGCACAAAACTAACTTAAGCGTCGGAGTGCTAATACGGGCTAGACCCGTCAAGCTCTCTTTGTTTTGCAGGCATCAAGGTGGAGCGTAAAGACCACTTGCGACACGTCATTTTTCTACCTTAACAATTTGCATTATTGATAAATCTTTTTATGAGCCTAAATTTGTTCTTTTACGATGATAAAATATACCACTATCAAGTACATTTGTCTTCTCTCCTCCTCATCACAAAGAGTACAACTTTTAAATAAAGTTTGTAGTGAATTTGAATATGTACTTATAAAAGCTGTATGAAACTAGTAGTATAATCTTAGTTAGTAAGTCGAATTTATTAACTCAAATCCAATTGTATATGGTCATGGAACTAGGACTTGAACCAATTTACTATATAGCTATGAAAACTCCGGGATTTTTTTGTGTGTGATGTATTATGCACCCTTTCAGGACTAGACTTGTTTGTTTTCCTAAATTTATCTCATATCAACTACAATTAATTAAATTAAACTTGGACTTTATTTTGTTTGCTAAATTGAAATTGCATGATATAGAGTATGCCAAATCTTAAATCATGGTAATATTTTTTTCTTGCTCCAATTTTTTTTTCCTCATAACCAATCATAAATTATGACTACGTACTAATTGTCGTATTTGAAATATGTTGTAGTTGCTCGTAAAGGACTTTGATGAAGGAACTGGAATATATGCCACTGGCACGATGAAAGTGGTTGATTGTCATAGCAAGCAACACTCTGTTTGCGTCTGTAGGCGAGAGGTTAGGAACTACTTCGCCTCCTGTGGTTGGCCTACCCTACTGATGTGCTGACATGAAAGTAGGAGATAAGTGTGTGTTTGCGTAGATAGATGGAGGCCAATTTAGCTTTCAAGTAATTAGGAGTGGATGATGATTATGAACTATTTGAACTATATATTTCTTTTATGTTTATTTTCAATTTAGTTTTCGTGACCGACTATTTTTATTTTTGGTATATTTAGTCCTAGTTTTCATGATGCATATATTTTGGGACACATTTGTGGTGTATATATATATATTTGTTGGGTCCCTATATTTGTTGAGACTTGTAATGTTTTTTCGATATATTTGTAAGGAGTGGAATATGGAGCGTTTGTATATGTATTGAATATGGAGTGTTTCTTACTCAAGGAAGATGAGGATAGTCATGGAATTTTCGGTTTGCCACAAGCATTAGCATGTGACTACCAACATAATGAAGGGAATTTTCAGTTTTGTACACAAGTCAATAGTTTGACTATTAAAATCAGCTAATTAACTTCCGTTAACTCTAGGGACTAAAACAGGTATTTTTTAGAGTTTAGGGACTAGTTTAGGAATTTCACAAAACTTTAGGGATTAAAAAGTTATTCTTCTTATTTAGAATTACGAAAAATTTAAAACATAGTGTTTGGATTGCACTTTTTAAAGGAAAAATAAGAGTTAAAGAATCTATTCGTTGTTTGAATTACTTTTTGGGAGGGGAATAGGCTATGGAGGAATCGAAGAATTTTTAATTAGAGAATTTTGTGATCCTTTGAATTTGAATTTTATAAAGAGAAATGAAAGGTAATAAGTGAAATATTTTTAATTAATCCTTCAACTTTTTTCCACTAGACCAGCAACTTTGAGATGAAATTTAGAGATAGTAATAAGACGAGTTTGAGACGGAAAAATCTATCACAACACCATTTTCTATCGCATAAAAAGTCACCCCGTCCTGTGCCCTACCTACCAAATCCCCATTTCTGGAGAATGGGAACTACCCGTGAGTTTTTTTTAATGTTTTTTTAAACATTTCAAAATGAAGATTAATTAACAATAGGTGAAATTTCAAACACAAATTATAATTAATAAAGAAAATGAATATAAATGCTACAAAAATAATCAAATATGGATTACAAATTTGACTTTCACGTCTCTAGTTAAAAAGTAAATATATATCCTAACAATAGCCCAATTTAAAGCAACTAAAACTATTAAGTATGAAAACTACATGTAAAGAAAGGATGTCATTCGATGATTAAGGTCAAGGAAATGTGACGAGAGGCAGAAAGATATACTCTAGAGTTTTAGATTTATCTGAAGGAAAGAGAGATAACAAAGAAGACACTAAAAGAAAATGAAAAAAGAAATTAATAAAAAATTGTAATAACTTAGGGTTGGGGGCATGAAGTGAGTGAAAAATATTTTTTTTTCTTAAAGAAGAAAAAAATATTTTTCACTCTTTTAACTAAATATTTTTTTTTGACTAAAAATATTTTTCGATGTTACCAAACACTGAAAAATAAGAAAAATATTTACCTGCAAACAAATGGAGCCTAGCCTTATATATAAAACATATTCTTTTTAAATTAGTGATAAATAAGACTCTAATTCAGTTTTTTTTTTTTTTAATCCAACTTTGATATCACGTTAATTGACCCAAAAAAAATTGCCATTCCTGATGTACAAAATTAGATAGCATAAACATTGAAATGCACCGGACCAAAAGACAATATAGAATGACTTGGTTGCTTAGTAAAAAGCACCCATTCTAACAATCATGATCTATGATTTGTTGAGACACAGAGGGAGAGGACAATTCTTATTTGGTTGGTAGATGATCCGTCATATTCACACATAAGTACTGAGATAAAAAAAAATATGATCTTTCACGTACGCTACAACAAAGCATAAGAGAAAGAAAACTATATGAATATTGCACATGATACAGGGACAGACAAGTTGCAAATACATCAGATTCCTAGGTTATATTCGTCGTGATCTGCAATTTGCTTTAATTAATTAGTCGGATGATGTGAAAGAAAGATTATTGAATGATTAGGTTGCATAATTCAGGCTGAGTCAACTTTGAAAAACCTAATCCTGATTAAGTGGTTGGTGTGATCAGAGAAAGATAATTCTTATTTTAAATGTGAAAGGTTTTAAAATTAGAGTCGAGTATTTATGTTTGTGAGAGTTTACGTATTAGTTTATTCTATCTTCGAGTGAAAATGCTTACTAAGTAATTATAAGTTGATTAAGAATATTTATTCATGATATGTTATGAGTTTTGAAGAGTTTGATTGTTCTTTGTTGATGGCGTTGCAATTGTAATATTATTTTTTTGGGAAGGTAAATTTGAGTTTTTCCGAGAATGAGCAAATGTTAGTTTGTCATGTGTTAGATATTTGAACATAAGTAGAATGAGTTCTTATTCTATTGCGTTTGTGCTTTTTCTGAAAAAGTGGTATTTAGAGTATGATTTGTTTGGTGATTAGTTTGTGTGTGGAATGGAGGTTAATAGTAGCAGAATGATTAGATTAAATAGTAGCAATTAACAAGTATGGAAGGGGAAGATTATGGATCTTCTTTACTGCAAAATTATCAATTACTAGTTCTTAGTGAAATTAAACCTACGAATAAAAAAGATGATAGAATGGAAAGTCTTTTAATAGACAAGCTCGTGGGTATTTGCGACAGTGAGTTGATGATACTGTTTACAATCACATTAGTAATGAAATTAGCGTGCACACACTTTGAAAAATATTAGACGATTTGTACGCTAAAAAGGCTAACGGAAATAAACTATATTTCTACAAAATTAATGAATTTAAAATACAAAGATGATACTTCGATGATTGATCATTTTAAATGAATTGCAAGGTATTATGAATCACTTGGCATCTATGATGATCACTTTGGATAATTAGTTGCAGGCCTTAATTTAACTTGGTTCTTTACCAAGAATTTAGGAGACATTTAAGTCTCATAGATTAATTCAACCCCTAATGTAATTATTTCCTTTGCCTCGTCAAACTGAAGTATTGAACGAGAAGTTGAGAAGAAAGACTACAAAATTCTCATCCTCTCCTTCTAAAGAATACAATAAAGAAAGAAGAATAACTAACAGGCCTTTATCAACTCCAATAGCGTTCCTTTTTGCTTCTTTAGTAAAAAAACAGAGAGGTTGATAAGGTAAATGTACTCTAACAGGTTCCCCATAGAGTTTCCTATTGTTAGGGAGTCCTCAAAGGAAGCTAGTTCCATTTCTTTCTTTCTTTTTTATGATTTTCTCCCTTACTTTGGCTTTTTTTCTTTGGCCCGTGAATCCAAACTAGCCCTTAGGAATAAGTCTGAAACCAAAGAAAACTGATCATAATGGAGCCAAACTGGTCAAAGATACTATGTTAACACCCATGATCTGAATATTAAGAGACAGAGGGACAGAAAAATTCTTATCTCGTATCAATGCATTCATATTTAAATTAACCGTCCTATCTAAAAATTTAAATTATTAAAAATTATTTTATTATTTTCAACACATTTCATCACATATATATGGGCAGAATAATTTTTTGTTTAGTCTTATACGCAGAACATATTCTTTTTAGATTAATGAAACAAGACTCTAAATTTGAACTTTTTATTAGCTCGACTCTGATATTATGGTGAATTGACCATAAAGAAAAAACAAATTGCCCTTCCCGTTGTACAGAATTAGATAGCATAAAAATTGAAATGCACAAGAGAAAGAAAACTAATTGATAGCATATGATACAAGAACAAACACTCGAACAGTTGCACGTGCACAAGGTAGCTACAATATATTCGTCGCGCGTGATCTGCAATTTGCTTTAATTAATTCTGTATTTGCTGTCAAATAAAGATTATAGAATGACTTGGTTACTCAGTAAAAAGCAACATTCTTACACTCAAGATCTGTGATTTGTTGAGAGAAAAGGGAAAGGAAAATTCTTATCTTGTTGGTAGATGATCCTCATATGCACACATAACTACTGACACAAAAAAAATATAATCTTTCACACTACAACAAAGTATAATAACGTAAAAATTTCAAAAGGCATGCATAAGAGAAGAAAATTATATGATATATTGCACATGATACAGGGACATTTTTTTGTCGGTACATGATACAGGGACAGGCAAGGTGCAACTACATCAGATTCCTAGGTTATATTCGTCGTGATCTGCAATTTGCTTTAATTAATTTGTGGTTGATGATGTGAGAGAAAGATTACAGAATGAGTAGGTTGCATAATTGAGCGTGACCTGCATTAAGGGGTTAATTTTGGCAAGACCCCTTCAATTATTGATAAATGTGGCTTAGGCTCCCTATTTATTATAAAGTGAGAGTTAGACCCTTATATTAGGGTTTCATCCAATTTTCTGTTAAGGTAGTTATTAATTCACTTATTTACCCTTCATTTATTTCATTTTCCCTTCTTTGTTCTTTATTCTTTTTTTATTATTATTTTATTTTTCAATATTCTTTTCCCTTCTCTTTCCAATCTATTTTTCTCCTCTGGTGCCAGCTTCGCTTCTTCCTTTCTTACACCCCTAATTGTGGCAAGCAGTTGGCACCCTAAATGGCTATATAGGTTGGCTTTAGTTCATCAAAGGAGCTACTACAACGAATGATTTTGATATTAATCTTTTTCAATCTAACACTAATCACAAATCAAAGTGATTTACAAGGGCCCCCTTGATCGGAGTTAAATTCTGTCAATTAGAATCCTCTGTGGGCTAGGTAAAAAGGCCGTCATATATGCCCAACCGTTAGGAGCCAGCTGATCCAGGCTGAGCTCAAAATGGTCTAAGATATCGATCATGTATGCAGGCAGGAGCAGACGAATGACATCAAAGGCTAAGTCATAGATCATGAAGTTGTCCTCCGGTAGGTAGCAAGCAAAATCTTTCTGACTTGGGACTTTGAGCTTGTAGTCCATGGCCACGGCCCACTCACTTATCCGTTTGTTGGCAATGGATACGGTCGTGAGATATTCCCTGTGGCAACAGGAAAATATCAGCTTGTCCCGACCTGACGAGGTGGCGACTTCTCCACTCATTCTAGTTTTTGAGCTCGGTTGAGGCTCAACCGCTAACAGCTCAGCCTAGACGATGCAACAAAACATATTGCCAATGTTCAAGGGCATTCCCTCGTCAACCCCTTGCTCCACGTCGGACAACCCGGCCATGTGGTTCCCCTCGGCGTCGTCCTCAACCTTTCTGACCTCAAGGATATGGCATTCGTCATCACTATTCCATCGAGGCAAAGCCCGCTTTGACCTTTCCTCTTGAGGGGCTGAAGTACTTGAGCTCTCATCTGCTTGGTCCTGCTCTGAAAGGGTCCTTGAGCTGGATGGGTTTTCCTCTTCCCCGCCATAGGACATAGCCTCCATGGCTTGATTATCCTCGGAATTCGATCTCCGTATGTGTAGATATAAATGTAAAGAGAAAAAGAAAGAAGAAGGGATTAAAGGTGTACCTAACGACTAAATAAGCTGGAAGTGTTTGAGCTGATGAAATTGAGCTTAGCACTTTTAGTTCTTCGAGCTGAGGATCCCAAGCTTATCGGTAATGCCTTGGAGGATTCCTTGATATTGATTGCGAAAAGTGGGAAGAAATTCTGAAATGGCCAAGGCCTATTTATTGGCAAAAGAGTGACCATCTCGAGAATCTTAATCGTCGCATCAAAGCGATGGCGTGTCAGCATCTTAGTTGAGGGGAAGGTGATGTGGTCGTTATCTTATCCAGGTCGGGCATGCCCGGATCGGGCGAGGGATCCACTTTTCTAGAACCTCTTCTGAGTTCTAGACTTGGAGGGGGAAGGGGGAAAATGATGGGGGTATAAATCCGAGCCCAGCTAAGTTGTCCTGATTTGGGACTAAGCGGCTAGACCCGTGCTCGACCTCGCTCTATTTTCCTGACATAGCTGTCTCTTCCGATGTGACATAAAGACAAATAGTACCGGACATGTATGAATAATGTCGGGTAGGGCAGAGCATTAATTGCTGCATGGCATTGGAAGTAGTATAAATATCCTATTCATTCTTCATTATGAGATAACTCGTGCACATTTATTATTCTCAACTACTTATCGTTCAGCTCGGACACATTAATTTACTCTCACGCCTGAGGGAAAACATGGGCCGCCACCCCCGCGATTCCTTCTCTTATTTTACAGGTCATGTAGTTGATGTTGGATCACTGAGCTCGAACGAATATCTATTTTTCACCCTCATCAATATTCTTTTTAGATTAATGAAATAAGACTCTAAATTTAAACTTTTTGTTAACTTGACTCTGATATTATGGTAAATTGACCATAAAAAAATAAAAAATTTCCCTTCCCGTTGTACAGAATTAAATAGCATAAAAATTGAAATGCACAAGAGAAAGAAAACTAATTGATAGCATATGATACAAGAACAAACACTCGAACAGTTGCACGTGCACAAGGTAGCTACAATATATTCGTCGTGATTTGCAATTTGCTTTAATTAATTATGTATTTGCTGTCAAAGAAAGATTATAGAATGACTTGGTTGCTCAGTAAAAAGCACCATTCTAACACTCAAGATCTGTGATTTGTTGAGAGACAAAAGGGAAAGGAATATTCTTATCTTGTTGGTAGTCTTATGGTAGATGATCCTTCATATTCACACATAACTACGTAGTTATAAAGTTAAAATATTTTTCAGCTTTCGGTTTGTAGGCAGCTTATATCTACTTTTTTTCTTAGATTTATTATTATGAATGTTGAAAAATTATTCTTCAAATATTATCATTTGTTCTCACATTTGTTGAACTTAAATTCTTCTTTTTTAATTTTTTTTTAATTTTTAATTTTCCCTTTTTTTAGGTTGAACTATATATATATATATGCATTTCTTTTTTATTTTTATTTTTTTCATTTATTTTCAATTTTTTTTCGTTATTATTCTCTTTTTTAGCTTAATATATATATATATATATATATATATATATATATATGCATTTCTTTTTTATTTTATCTTTTTTTATTTTCCGAATTTATTTTATTTTGTTGGCATTTTACGTTTTTTTTTTTTTATTATCAAGCTTACTTTATTTTTTTTAAATATTAAATTTATTTTTAAAAAAATCGTGTGACGATGCAATAGCGACTAAAAAGTGGCTACCACATGGAGACGAAAATTAATGAATAAAAAAAATAATTAAAAAATTTGGCTACCTAGTAGCGACGATAAAATAACTACCATACGACCACCAAAATGTGGCTACAAACTTTGGCTACGAAATGGCGGTGAAGTTTAATAATTGATAAAAAAAAATTAAAAATATTTGGCTACCTAATGGCGACGTAATTATGGCTACCACGCGATTACCAAATTGTGGCTACAAAAATTAACTACCACATAGAGATGAAATTAAATAATAAACTAAAAAATATTTAAAATAATTTGCTATCTAATGGCGACAAAGATTGGCCACCATGGGGTAACCATGCACAATTAATGATACAAAAGTTAACAAATTATTTAATAAAATTGTTAATTATAAAAATTAACTAATAATTAATTTTTTTAAAAATTGCGACCAAAGGACTACAAAATGTAAAAAAATTATATATATATATATTTTTTTTATTTAGCCACCAAAATGCGACAAAATGATCAAATGACAGACAAAAATTTTCTCAACAATACGTTTTTGATCACCCTTTGATCGCTCAATAAAAATAGGCTATCTAATGATGACGAGAAAACTTCGTCGCTCCAAACTAATTTTCTTGTACTGTACTGACATAAAAAATATGATCTTTGACACTGCAACAAAGCATGATAACGTAAAAAATTCAAAAGGCATGCATAAGAGAAGAAAATTACATGATATATTCCACATGATACAGGGACATTTTTTTGTCGGTACATGATACACGGACAGACAAGGTGCAACTACATCAGATTCCTAGGTTGTATTCGTCGTGATCTGCAATTTGCTTTAATTAATTTGTGGGATGATGTGAGAGAAAGATTACAGAATGACTAGGTTGCATAATTGAGCTTGAGTCAACTTTGGAAAACCCTAAGCCTGCATTAAGGGGTTGGTGTGAGCAATGAAATATTAAAGGGTAATTTTGATAAGACCCCTTCGACTATTGATAAATGTGGTTTAAACTTCTTAGTTATTATAAAGTGAAAGTTAGACCTTTTTATTAGGGTTCTATCCAATTTTCTGTTAAGGTAGTTATTAATTGACTTATTTACCCTTCATTTATTTCATTTTCCCTTCTTTGTTCTTTATTCTTTTTTTTGTTTATTTTCCTTTTCAATATTCTTTTCCCTTCTCTCTCCAATCTCTTTTTCTCCTCTGGTGCCAGCTTCGCTTCATCCTTTCTTACACCCCCAATCCTGGCAAGCAGTTGGCAGCCTAAATGGCTATATAGGTTGGCTTTAGTTCATCAAAGGAGCTGCTACAACGAATGATTTTGATATTTATCTTTTTCAATCTGACGCTAATCACAAATCAGAGTGATTGAGAAGGGCCCCCTTGGTCGGAGTTAAATTCCGTCAATTAGAATCCTCTGTGGCGTAGGTAAAAAGTTTTTAACTCATATTACAACCGCCTGATTTTTGATGGGCAAGAAGTTACATTGAAGCTTCACCACAATGGGATTTGGGCCGTTTTTAATGAGAGGAACTCTAATGAAGTGATCATGACATGTTTTGTCCTGTTGAAGCTTGCGTCTAATGTCCTTTGATTTCATTTAACCTTCAAGTTTGGATGAGACCTTATATGTTGAAAAAGAAGCTATTTTTGTTACTTGCTAGACGTTATTTGCATATTTCGCGTTCATATCCTCATGTGCTTTCTTGAAAGCTCTTCTGCTGGGGTTTTGTGACCATGAAGGGAAAGAAATTTATTTAGTGGTCAAGGAGCGTTGTATATTACAAAAGTCCGGAATATACTTTTTTGTAAAATTTTCGATCAAACTTTGGTTCTACATAAGCTAATGTGACCATGCGTGCTTTGGTTTTGCATTCAACATATTACTTTGATTTGTTATATTGTTCAAATGGGACTTCTATGGACGTGTATATAGGTGGATTCAACTTGGTGCTCAATATATGCTTCTAAACCTTATACAAGGTTTTATTGTAAATATAACAGGGCAGCCATTAAGTTCCGAGGAGTGGAAGCAGACATAAACTTCAATTAATAATATGAGAGGACTTAGAACAAGGACAAAGTGCAGTTGGCATGGCTACTGAAAAGGGACTGGGCAAGTGTGTGTATGTGTGAGGGAGAGAAAGTGAAAAGAATATGCAAGATAAAAAAAAAAAAAAAGGACAGAAAAAGGAAAAAGAATTAAAGGAAGGCTAAAAAAGTCAATTGCAGCTATTTTACCGAAAAAATATATGAATCCCTAACAAAATAGATTTATCTCTTACTTTTTCAATAAATAAAAGGTCTAGATCACATTTATCATTGGTCGAAGGGCTCTTTGTAGAAATGACCTGATTATGAAATGACTTTGTTGCACGATCGAGCCCGAGTCAACTTTTTGCATAAAATGATCATTTCTTTTCGTATCCTTTCAAATTCAAATAAAGAATTATAGAATTATTTCATTTATTTTTCCTCGATCTTTTTAGGCTACCCGAACAAGGGAATCAAACTTTTATTTCTTTGCTTTTATGATTTCTCTCTCTACTTTGCCTTCCTTTTCCCCATACTAGCCCACCGATCTTAAAAAAAAAAAAAAAAGGTCGAAATGGAGTCGAAACGGTTGAATTAAAATAGTATATATGCTAACACCCACGATGTTGATTTCTTAAGAGATATAGGGAGAGAAAGATTCTTAATCCTATTCACAGATTTATATTGTAAATTAACAGTCTTATTTTTTATTTTTTATTTTTTTTCTTCAAATGGAGACTAATGTCAGAAGTTATGAATTAATAATTCTCGAAATAAGTTCACCTACTCTATCCTTCTCTACAAGTACTAATAATTGATGCGGTGGCTATGTCATTAGTATATGATAACCCAAATTCAGCATAAGTCTGTAATTGACGAGTCAATCTGCACATTTGTTAATTTGTTTCATGAAAAATATGAGAAAAGTTGTAATGTTCATAATGTGAAATAATAGCTCTACAATCTTTCACGAGATGCGTGAGGGGGCTATTATGGACTACAGAGACTGATTAACTGGATAACAACTTGTGAATCAGATTCAATGTAGAGATGCTAGATCTCCAAAGCTCTCCGCTCTTCTCAACTCTTCCCAAAGAGCTGTGAGTTGTGCGATATTGTTGGTAGTAATGCCAAGATTTATAGAGTCATCGTTGACCACGTGCCATTCTTATCCTGAAATAATCTTCCTGCACCTGCAAAGGCTGAATTCCCTTTAGAACATCCATAGATATTAAACTTAATCCCACGAGGGGGCTTGTTCCAATAGATTTGAACTTCATGTCCTGAAAGAAAAGGATTACGGCGATTGAGCTTTCCAAGCCAATGCCGCCTCCTTAGTTTGTTTAACAATAAGAGCGCCAATCTGTAAGATATTGGGTTGTTGGTTCCTAGTGAAAATAAAATTGTGGGTCAGTGTAGGCTTCGGTGTCTAATTTCACTTGTGTAGTACATAACCAGTAATTAAAGGGTCATGACACTTATTTATACATAAATTAAGTACAAATTATAACAATTATAAAAATGTAAACATCAAAACATATATAGTTTTGAAGACATTATTCTTCCTGTACAAAGCTAGAAGACTTTTTATTACAAAATACAACACACTTTTGGTCCATCCGATCAACAAATCAAAAAGTTTCAAGATATTGAAAAAAAAGTGAGATAGAGAGGGACAAAGAAATCCATACAGAAGTGGTGTGAGGTGATCAAGGTTTTTTTTTTTTTTGGGGCTTATCTTGTTGCTTGAGCTTGAAAAAGGTGGAAAAAGATGGAGATCGGTGGGTGAGCACAAAAGGAAAAGTAAAAATGAGATGGCAGGCTGTTGTTTTGTTTTGGTTTTTTTTAATCATTAAATAGTGAATTTACTAAAATACCCCTCAATTTTGAGGGATATTTCCAGGGCAGGCACGGGCATACGTTGACAACATTGAAGGCCCTTAGAAAGTCATTTGCTTGTGATAATGTCATTAATCCATTGATATATCCCATGAACAATTCATAAATTTGTGACTGTTCAAGAGTAGTTTATGCCATTTATTTAGTGTGTTTAACAGGACTTTTCACGTTCATGTGAAATTTATTTGACCTTACATGTATATATGCCTTTCAAATTAAATAGAGACCGCGAGACTCAAACTTAGGACATTTTTTTTTTCTTTTACCTAGTCCTCCTGGTAGCGGTGTTAGTTGACAGAGAAATAAGATTTTTCACTTTGCCCTTTTTAAACGTATAACATAAGACAACATAAAAATTGGAACGCATAAGAGAAGAAAACTAATTGACTACTGAACATGATACATGGACAGAGTTGCAAGTGCATCAAATGTTGGAATATGGAAGAGACTATTTTATCGTAGAGATAAATATAAAAAAAAAATAATATGGAGACTCTAAATAAAATTTTTATTGCTCTAATATTTGGTATGACTACAATTGAAAAAACTGACCCCTATTTATAGATTCACAAAAATTCAATATCAATTAGGATATGGTTCTAAGAAATCATTACCCACTAGAAAAAGACTATCTAGTCAAAAACTAATTTAAACCTAATTAGAACTAATTTAATAGAGTCCTAATCCTAATCAAGTTTATTTTCTAACATCCCCCCTTAAACTTGATTTGACTCTCGTAACTCCAAGCAAAGCTCTAAGCTTCATAAACACGTCACTCTTGAGTGGCTTTGTAAGAATGTTTGCAACTTGATCTTGAGACTTCACATACTATATCTTCACTTCCTTCCTTGTGATGTATTCTCTGATGAAATGGTAACGTGTGTCAATGTGCTTGCTTCTTTCATGAAAGATTGGATTCTTGGCTAAGGCAATTGCGGACTTGTTGTCAACATAAATCTCTACTGGCTCTTCTTGAGGCATCTTAAGTTCTTTCATCAAGTTCCTTAACCATAGAGCATAGCAAACACATGAAGTAGCAGCTACATATTCAGCTTCACATGTAGAAAGTGTGACAATGGGTTGCTTCTTGGAACTCCAAGTGAATGTTGTATCTCCCATAAAGAAAAGATATCCACTAGTACTTTGTCGATCATCAAGATCACCGGCCCAATCACCACAAGTTTGAAATCCTTTGAGTGGGAGTATAAAAGTCCATAATCAAGAGTTCCTTTGATGTAGTGAAGTATTCTCTTGGCAGTCTTCAGATATGTATTGGTAGGGGCCTCCATAAATCAACTCACAAGTCCTACACCAAAGAGAATATCTGGTCTTGTGCAGGTCAAGTATCTCAAGCTTCCAACCAGGCTTTTGAAAAGTGTTGGATTTACATGATCTTCTTCATTAACCTTTGACAATTGTACTCCACATTCAACAAGGGTGTTAACAGGTTGACAATTTTTCATCATGAATTTCTTGATAATTTCCCTTGCATAACCTTATTGAGAAATAAATCTTTTATCTGTTTGCTTCACTTGAATTCCAAGATAATAAGACATGAGTCCAATATCAGTCATCTCAAATTCTCTTGCCATTGTCCTATTGAAATCTTCAAATAAGCTTGGGTTGTTGCCAGTAAAAATTAAGTCATCCACATACAAGCAAACAATCAACACATCTCCATTCTCATGTTTAGTATAGAGAATATTATCATGCGAACACTTGGAAAAATTATTATAAGAGAAGTATTCATCAATTCTACTATACCAAGCTCTTGGAGCTTGTTTTAGGCCATAGAGAGCTTTCTTCAACTTTAAAACTTTATTTTCACACCCTTTCTCCATATAGCCTAATGGTTGTTGAATATATACCTCTTCATCAAGAAAACTATTCAGAAATGCAGATTTAACATCCAATTGATAAATCTTCCATATGTGTTGGGCAGTTAGAGATATGATAAATCTTATAGTTTTCAAGCGTGCAACAGGAGCAAATACCTCATCATAGCCAATGTTAGCTCGTTGACTATAGCCTTTTGTAACCAATCTTGCCTTGTACCTTTCAACTTCATCTTTAGCATTCTTCTTCATCTTGTAAACCCACTTTACTCCAATGGCTTTGTGGCCTTTGGGTAAACTTGCAAGTTCCCAAGTGTCATTCTTCTTTATTGCCTTGATTTCTTCATCCATGGCTTGTCTCCATCTTTCACTCTCATTAGCTTCTTCGAAACTTATTGGTTCACAATCAGCAAGCAAACAAAAGAGAGTCAGTTCATCATTTAAATTGTGAGTTACCTCATAAATTTCATCCGAACTTCTAAAACGGGGGGTCTTTTCATGCAAACTTGAACTTGTTGAAGTTATGTTTCCTTGAGATGAAGTTGGAGCTTGATATGGAGATGGAGTTTGAGTTGGAGTTGGAGATATAGAGTCTTCATTGACTTCTACTTCTTGCTCTTGTATGGGTAAGAATTTGTATTCTTTTTGTATTATTTTTCCTCTTTGACATTCTAATCATATTCAACTTCTTCATCAAACTGGACATCTCTACTCACAATAATTCTTCTATCAGTAGGATTGTAGAACTTGTATGCTTTGGAACTCTTTTCATAGCCAATGAAGACTAGATTTTGGGTTTTGTCATCAAGCTTAATTTGATTTTGATTAGGAACATAAGCATACTTCTGAAAACCCTTAAGTGTTTGATTGTTGGCTTTCTTCCTGCCACGCCCTAACCCTAACTCGTCACCAAGACAAGGCCGGAACGTGACGCAGACAAGTCAGATTACCTGTACAATCATCAATCCATAACCTAAACATTTATAAAATCCACAAGTAACTTCAAGAAGGCTGCCTAAAACTATCGGCACTTCAACATTCATTAACATGTTCGTTCATATGTACAAGGCCTACATTCAACCTTTAGGCAGGCCACAAACATCAATGCCTTCTCGGCCTCAAAAGAACAGACTGGCAATAAGGTTACAACCCAACATTAGAAGTTAGTTATATGACTGAATCCAAAGGAATATTACAGTACTTGAAGTTGTTCAATATTGAAATAGTTTAACCACCAAAATAGCATTAACAACAAGCATGATCACAGCAAGCAAAAGTCTGTCTCATCACACAAATAGGCCTCTCCATCAGCTTGAGTCCCTAGCACAGGCTCAACCTCGGCCTCACCTGAAACATTGTCATAAAAAGGGATGAGCTACATTTAGCTCAGCGAAGGTTACAAGTCACGATAGGTTTTCACAAACATTTTCGTCATTTAGAAAATCCTTTTTTGAAAACATGCCATGCATGAGTTGCAATTAGTGTAAAAGAATTAATAAGCAAGCAGTAACTCATAATCCCACCATCCGAGGTCCTCAAGGGCCCAAGCGAAGGTAGGTTTACCATATATCAAAGGATACAATACTCGAACAATTGTTGGAGACGGCTAGTCTCGAATCAGCTTCCAATGTAACCCAACACACCAATTGATAAGGGTACTTTGGAGGTAACCTAACCACAATAGCCAAGTCCATCCTGGCAAGCCCAACGCCGCCCAGGCGACCCAAAACTTCCACCATGGTGTTCAATAATTTAATTATACCAACCATCTCTCCAAGGAAACACACCAAGCGAGAGAGGAATTCAATCATAGCAAACAAGCTCGGAGGCAACAAAGTAGGTTGCCACCGGTTAGTAACAATAACCAATTGATATATTAGTGTAATTATGTTCCAAATAGAGTTCATATAATGTGTAAACAAGCAAGTGGAGGTCAATGGAATAGGTTGCCCCCAATGTGGAAACATAACATGCTTTAAACTCAACGTCTTTGCACTAATCCCAACTTAAATAGTTATTTTACCTATCTTTCCAAGCTCTAATTAATCTAATTTTGGTTTAGAATCGAATCTTATCGAATGTAGATAACTCTAGAATCAAATGGAACTCGATTCGGAGTTGAATTGAGTGAGATATGGCTTTCAAAAAATTGTTGCGCAAAGCTATCAAACCCGAAGCCTCACCAGCGGACGAGGGGTCCTCCACCAGTTGACCGGTAGATGGGAGTAGTCCAGTCGTGCCAATTCTATTTGTGAACGCTACAGTGCAACAAATGCACGAATTTCCCTTCTATTGCTATCATTCCTCCCACTTCTTACAAACCATCAAGCACACATAATGTAATTTATTAGGCACCAAATAATGGTTCAAACCTCAACCAAAGCTTCCATACCCACAATCAACTACCAACTTACCAAGAATTCAATATCACACACAACATCAAAATCAACCTCCAAACTCTAAATGCTAACTTCATGCTCCTAACTTTTTCACACAAATTGAGCAAGTCCTAGTTCTACAACACACAAAATACTCAATCTCCTCATCCAAGTTTAGATATGCAAGCTATAACAATATTAATCACCAAATGAGCATTATGTAATCTTGAATGAGCATTTAAAAAGAGTTTTGAAGAATCCCTCACCTCAACAATGCAAGAGAAATGCTAGTTCAAGGTTGTAGGATGAAAGACAAGTTTCAAAAATGGCTAACAATGGCTTCTTCTCCTTTTCTTCTTTCTCTTTCTTCTTCTTCTTCTCCTTCTTTGCTCATGTGAGTGAGTGTGTGTGCAGAGATTTGTGTGTGTTTGAGTGTGTTGTGAGTGTTTTGAGTGGCAAGAATAGTGTATGTTAGGTAGACAAAATATCAAATGGCTAAATGACCACCTTGCCCTTCAACTAAGTTATGTATTGCTAGTTTACCACTTTGGTTGAATTATAACTAATTAGTTACTAATATTGACTTGTTAGAATATATTTAATGTCTACGACATGTAAAATTCCTAAATGCACGAAAATGAACATTTTGGCACGTAAAATGATAAATATGCACGATAATAAATATTAATGTACATAATTGATGCCAATGCATATGAAATAATATGAATGCATTATTAATAGTGTAATTACGCATAGGTTCTCGTGTCGGGTTTTATATCCTCCACTCCTTAAAAGAATTGTCTCCTCGTAATTCCTCCTTACCTTGCAAATAACTCTGGATATTGCTTTTCCATCGACTCCAGTAACTCCCAGGTTGCTTCCTCGATCCTATGGTTGTTCCACAATACCTTCACCATAGGAATCTTCTTCCTACGCAACTCTCGCTCTTGTTCATCCAAAATTTGCATGGGTTTTTCTTCTTAGGAGAGGTTTCCACGAAGTTGTAGTGGTTATGTCTCCAAGATATGAGAAGGGTTGGGTTGATACTTCTTCAACATTGAGACATGGAATACGTCATGTATACTGGAGAGATTTGTTTGTAGACTCAATCGGTATGCTAACTTGCTAATTTTCTTTACAATCTCGAATGGTCCCACGTACCACGGACTCAATTTGTCACCCTTACCATGCCGAATCAACCCCTTCCGAGGAGACAATTTCAGAAACACCTTATTACCCTCTTCAAATTCCAAGTTTCTTCTTCTTCTATCGGCATAACTTTTCTGCCTGCTTAGTGCGGTGAGCATCTTTTTCCAGATCAAATGCACATTCTCTATCTTTTCTATCATCTTCGGCAACATTGTAGGATCAATAGACTTCATCTCATCAACCTCACTTTAATATAGAGGAGATCTATACTTCCGTCCATACAAGGCCTCATAAGGTGCCATGCCAATCGTCACTTGGTAACTGTTGTTGTAGGCAAACTCTGCCAACGGCAAGTGTTTTTCCCATGTTCCTCCAAAATCCAATGCACAAGCTCGTAGCATGTCCTCCAAGATCTGAATGGTCCTTTCGGACTGCCCGTCAGTTTGAGGATGGTAGGTTGTACTGAAGCTCAATTTTATCCCTATCGCCTCTTGAAACTTTTGCCAAAACTGCGATGTAAACCTAGGATCTCTATCAGATACTATGCTCACGGGTACACCATGCAATTTCACAATGTTAGCTATGTACAAATCAACTCATTTTTCCAAGCTATCCGTCTTATTCATTGCGATAAAATGGGTTGTCTTCGTTAACTGATCCACAATCACCCAAACAGTATCACAACCTCGAGGTGACCTCGGTAACTCCGTCACGAAATCCATTGTTATGTACTCCCATTTCCATTGTGGAATTTCCAAAGGTTGTAAGAGTCCTGCAGGTCTTTGATGTTCTGCCTTAACCCTTTGACATGTCAAACAACACGACACAAACTCCGCAATTTCCTGCTTCATATTATTCCACCAATAAAATTGCCTCAAATCTCGGTACATCTTTGTTCCTCCAGGATGCATTGTATACCTCGAGCTATGAGCTTCTTCAAGTATCTTTTTCTTCAATTCTGCGTCATTCGGTACACAAACCCAGTTCCGAAATCTCCACAATCCATCTTGCTGAGTGAAATCCGAATTGTCTTCTTTTATCTTCTGGAAGTGTGGATCTTGTTGTTGAGCTTCCTTGATTTGAGATAGCAATACTGATTAAATCATTAAATGAGCATTCACCCCTAACTTCACCAAACTTGCCTTTCGGCTCAATGCATCTGCCACCACATTAGCTTTTCTGGGCATATAATTGATAGTGCAATTGTAATCCTCCAAGAGTTCCATCCACTTTCTTTGTCTCATATTTAACTCTTTCTGGGAGAACAAGTATTTTAGACTCTTGTGGTCGATGAAAATCTCAAACTTGTTCCCCCATAAATAATGCCTCCATTTCTTCAATGCAAACACTATCGCCGCCAACTCTAGGTCATGAGTGGGGTAATTTACCTCATAAGGCTTCAATTTTCAAGAGGCATAAGCAATGACTTGATCATTTTGCATTAAAACACATCCTAACCCCTCATTCGAAGCATCACTGTAAATGACAAACCCTTGACTTCTCTCAGGTAATGCTAAAATATGAGCGGTTGTCAATTTCTTCTTCAACTCTTGGAAGCTATTTTCACACTTATCATTCCATGTGAAACTCACATTCTTTTGAGTCAATCTTGTAAAGGGTCTTGCAATATTTGAGAAATCTTTCACGATACTCCTGTAATACCCAGCTAACCCAAGGAACCTGCGTACTTCCGTAACATTCTCGAGCTTCTTCCACGTTTGCACCACTTCAATCTTTGATGGATCCACTGCTATCTCTGCTTGGGAGATTATATGCCCTAAGAAAGCAACTTGTTGAAGCCAAAACTCGCATTTGCTAAATTTGGCATACAACTGATGTTCCCGCAACTTCTGCAACACCATATGTAGATGCTTATCATGTTTTTCTTCGGTCTTGGAATATACCAAAATATCATCTATGAATGTCACCACAAACTAATCTAAGTAAGGCTGGAACACCCTGTGCATCAAGTCCATAAAGGCAGCAGGAGCATTTGTTAGTCCAAATGGCATCACCACAAATTCATAATGTCCATACCTTGTCCTAAAAGCTGACTTAGGCACATCTTCCTTTTTGATGCGAAGCTGATAATAGCCCTGCCTCAAATCAAACTTCGAATAAACTTTGGCTCCTTGTAATTGATCAAATATATCATCTATCAATGGTAAGGGATACTTATTCTTGACAGTCACATGATTCAACCCCTGATAATCGATACATAGCCTCAAGATGCCATCTTTCTTCTTCACAAACAATATTGGGGCTCCCCAAGGAGACGAGCTAGGTTGAACAAACCCTTTCTCTAGCAATCATTGCAATTGAATCTTCAACTCTTGCAACTCAGTTGGGGCCATTCGATATGGTACCTTTGAGATAGGTTGAGTACCTGGCAATACCTCAATTACAAAATCAATCTCCCTTTTTGGTGGCAGTCCCGGTAATTCTTCTAGGAACACATCAACATATTATTTCACCATTGATACATCTCCTAGCTTACTTTAATCAGTTGGCTTGTTGAGCAAATAGGCCAAATACCCACTGCATCATTTCCTCATTAATTTCACAGCCTTGATCGAGGATACAATAGTATTATTTGAAGTATCACCTCTACCCTTCACCTCAATTACAGGTTGACCCGGTATCTGAAACTTCACAATTTTCGTCCGGTAATCCAATTGGGCATAGTTGCGAGCCAACCAATCTATTCCCAATATAACATCATACTTTTGAAAAGGGAGTACAATGAGATCAGCCAAAAATTCTCGGCCTTTTATTTGAATTTTACATTCCTTGCATCCATATTTAGAAATGTACTTGGTACCCATAGGATTGCTAACTTCTACATGACATGATAAAGGTCTTATTTGCAATTTGATGTGATGTACACATCGAGGTGAAATAAAGGAATGCGTGGCTCTAGTATCAATAAGCACCTTTACCAATTGCTTTGAAATTAAGAAAGTACCTTCAACCACTACTACAGCCTCTGGAACCTCCTTTTGATCAACAACATATACCTGGGCTTGGACCCTCTGTGTTGGAACATTGATTGTGGTATGGTGCTGCTGATCTTTGCCTTGCCATTTAGGGCACTGCCTTGCCTGATGTTGATCACTGCCACATCTAAGGCATCTACCATTCTTTCCCCAACATTGGGCCTCCATATGCCCCTTCTGATTACAATGTCTGCACACAATATTACGGGCGGTAGCAGTACTGCCCGAAGAACCACTAGCCGATTGAGTACCTGAAACACCCGGTTGTGGTCAGGTAGGGGCTGATCTAACTTGACTTGAAGCTTGAGTCTGGGCTGAGTATGATCTCTGTGGTGCTTGTGACAACATCGGCCTCTTACTTACTTGACTTGGCCCTCCACGAGTATCCAATCTCCTCTTCTCAACTCACGATACCGAATCAACCATCTCGGTATAATCAGTGAAACGATGAGAAGCAATAAAATCATGAATTTCGGGCCTTAGTCCCTGAACAAAGTGTTTGATCCTTGCACTCTCTGTTTGGACCAATCCCGGCAAATACTTGGAGAGTTTGTTGAATCGGGCTTCCTATTGCACCACCGATAAGCTTCATTGCCTCACAGTAAGAAACCCTTCTTCCTTTCTCTCTCAAGCTACCTCCGACACATAGTTGCCTTTGAAAGACCTCAGAAAGTTAGCCCATGTTGTTGGGGTGCCATTTCGCTCCCAACGAGTATTATCATTTCTCCACCACTCCTGCGCATCTTCCTCCAACAAGAAAGTCGCAAAAGCTACCTTTTTCTCATCATTGTAATCCATGGCCACATAAATCTTCTCCACCTTGGCAAGCCAAGCCTCCACCTTCTCACTGTCAGGCTCACCGAAGGTCCATATCCTAGGAAGCCTTTCAATGTATCATCTCCATCACCTCGGTGGTTGTTGTTGTCATTACCACCACCATTGTTATTATTGTTATTAGTGTTAGCTGCGGTTGTTACTGTTGTAGCTGCTACGGTTGCTGCTTGCTGTTCCATAGCTCTACTCATGCGGTCTATCGCGGTTGCCATCATGTTAAACATGGCTATCCCAGGGTTGACTGGGTCAACATTCCCTGTTCTTGGGGCTCCGGCATTTGCACGATTGTTACGACCTGCCATCTATAGACATAGCACATGGACCATTGATGGTTATATAATATGCATGCCTTATGATATGAGATTAATGCAAATACATTTGTTAACAATACTTCTACACCTAGGTTACACATAGACAAGAAACAAATATATCACGTTAAGCACATAAGTTCATCTAAGCACATAAGTTCCTGAAAGTACTCCGACATATTCTCATCTTAAGTTTCCTACCCATTAACCAGGGGTTCTAAATCTAGCTTACGCCTAGCTAAATAGCCAAGCTCTGATACCACCTAAAGGTGTCACGCCCCGACCCTAACTCGTCACCAAGACAAGGCCGAAACGTGACGCAAACAAGTCAGATTACCTGTACAATCATCAATCCATAACCTAAACATTTATAAAATCCACAAGTAACTTCAAGAAGGGTGCCTAAAACTATCGGCACTTCAACATTCATTAACCTGTTCGTTCATATGTACAAGGCCTACATTCAACCTTCAGGCACGCCACAAACATCAATGCTTTCTCGGCCTCAAAAGAATAGACTGGCAATAAGGTTACAACCCAACGTTTGAAGTTAGTTACACGACTGAATCCAAAGGAATATTACAGTACTTGAAGTTGTTCGATATTGGCATAGTTTAACCACCAAAATAGCATTAACAACAAGCATGATCACAGCAAGCAAAAATCTATCTCATCACACAAATAGGCCTCGCCATCAGCTTGAGTTCCTAGCACAGACACAACCTCAGCCTCACCTGAAAAATTGTCATAAAAATGGATGAGCTACACTTAGCTCAGCGAGGGTTACAAGTCACGGTAAGTTTTTGCAAACATTTTCATCATTTAGAAAATCCTTCTTGAAAACATGTCATGCATGAGTTACAATTAGTGTACAAGAATTAATAAGCAAGCAGTAACACATATTCCCACCCTCCGAGGTCCTCAAGGGCCCAAGCGAAGGTAGGTTTACCATATATCAAAGGATACGATACTCGAACAGTTGTTGGAGATGGCTAATCTCGAATCAGTTTCCAATGTAACCCAACGCACCAACTGATAAGGGTACTCCGAAGGCAACCCAACCACAGTAGCCGAGTCTGTCCTAGCAAGCCCAATGCCGCCCAGGCAGCCTAGAACTTCCACCATGGCATTCAATAACTTAATTATACCAACCATCTCTCCAAGGAAATACACCAAGCGAGAGAGGAGTTCAATTATAGCAAACAAGCTCAGAGGCAACAAAGTAGGTTGCCACCGGTTAGTAACAATAATCAATTGACATATTAGTGTAATCATGTTCCAAATAGAGTTCATATAATGTGTAAACAAGCAAGTGGAGGTCAACGGAATAGGTTGCCCCAATATGGAAACATAACATGCTCTAAACTCAATGTCTTCGCACTAATCCCAACTTAAACAGTTATTTTACCTATATTACCCAGCTCTAATTAATCTTATTTTAGTTTAGAATCAAAGCTTAAGGAATGCAGATAACTCTAGAATCAAACAGAACTCGATTGGAGTTGAATTGAGTGAGATATGGCTTTTGCAAAATTGTTGCGCAAAGCTATCAAACCCGAAGCCTCACCAGCAGTCGAGGGGTCCTCCACCGGTCGACCGGTGGAAGGGTGGTAGTCCGGTCGGGCCAAATTTGTTTGTGAACGCTACAGTGCAACAAATGCACGAATTTCCCTTCTCTTGCTATCATTTCGCCCACTTCTTATAAACCATCAAACACACATAATGTAATTTATTAGGCACCAAATAATGGTTCAAACTTCAACCAAAACCTTCCATACCCACCATTAACTACCAACTTACCAAGAATTCAACATCACACACAACATCAAAATCAACCACCAAACTCTAAATGCTAACTTCATGCTCCTAACTTTTTCACACAAATTGAGAAAGTCCTAGTTCTACAACACACAAAATACTTAATCTCCTCATTCAAGCTTAGATATGCAAGCTATAACAATATTAACACCAAATGAGCATTATATAATCTTGAATGAGCATTTAAAAAGAGATTTGAAGAATCCTTCACCTCAACAATGCAAGAGAAATGCTAGTTCAAGGTTGTAGGATGAAAGACAAGCTTCAAAAATGGCTAACAAGGGCTTCTTCTCCTTTTCTTCTTTCTATTTCTTCTTCTTCTTCTCCTTCTTTGGTCATGTGAGTGAGTGTGTGAGTGTGTGTGCAGAGATTTGTGTGTGTTTGAGTGTGTTGTGAGTGTTTTGAGTGGCAAGAATAGTATATGTTAGGTAGACAAAATATCAAATGGCCAAATGACCACCTTGCCCTCCAACTAAGTTATGTATTGCTAATTTGCCATTTTGATTCAATTGTAACTAATTAGTTACTAATCTTGACTAGCTAGAATATATTTAATGTTTACGACACGTAAAATTCCTAAATGCACAAAAATGAATATTTTGGCACGTACAACGATAAATATGCACGATAATTAATATTAATGCACATAATTGATGCCAATGTATATGAAATAATATGAATGCATTATTAATAGTATAATTACGCATAGGTTCTCGTGCTAGGTTTTACACTTCCACTCCATACTTCTAATGGTGTCTTGTTAAAGAGACTCTTTGTGACACAACGATTCAACAGATAAACTGCACAATCAACTGCTTCAGCCCAAAATTCTTTAGGCATACCTTTAGACTTCAACATGCTTCAAACCATCTCAAGAACCACTTTATTTTTTCTCTCAGCAACTCCATTCTATTGAGGTGATCGAAGAGCTGTCAAAGGGCGTCAAATCCCATTCTTTTCACAAAAATTATTGAATTCTCCACCTCTATCAGATCTCAAGCCTTGATCTCCTAACCACTTTCCTTTTCAACAAGAGCTTTAAATTTCTTGAACTTGTAAAAAGTTTCAGATTTTTCTTTTAAAAAATAAACCCAAGTCCTACGACTATAATCATCAATAAAAAGGATAAAATATTTATTTTACCGTAGAAGCAAGGATTAATTGGTCCACAAATATCAGTATGGACAAGTTCTAGTAGTCTTGTTGCTCTTGATATAGTCTCATTTGGAAAACTTTTCCTAGCTTGTTTTCCAAAAAGACATCCCTCACAAATTTGTTCTGGATGATTGATGGAAGGCAATCCATGCATCATATTTTTTCTTAACATTAAAGAAAGATTTTCAAAATTTATGTGCCCAAATCTCAAGTGTCATAACCAAGAAACTTCTTTTACACAAGATTTAAGATATTTTGCAACATCGTTTTGAATATTTAATAAAAATAATTTATTTCTTGTCATGGGCACTTTTGTTATCAAAAAAATATTTTAATATTTTATTACATAATGTTTATCTTTCAATAAAATTTCTCAAGAGGTTGACCCAGACTCTAAATATTATTTTTTAATTTTATCACATGATAAACCTCAGAAATAAAATGATATTTTCAATCTTTCAAACGGATTAAAATTTTACCTTTTCATTCCATTGAGACCATAGAGGCATCTCCAAATTTAACATTACCCTTGACAGTTTTATCGAGTTCAGCAAATATGCTCATTTTTCCAGTCATATGATTACTTGTACTTGTATCAAGATGGCATGAACTATCTCTTTCATCTTGTTCGCCATGATAAGTCATCAACAAGGTAATCTCTTCCTCACCTTCTTGTCTTTCAGTAAAATTCACTTTTTCATCCACAACTTTAGGATTACTTCTAAATTCATTAGCATAATGACCATATTGTTGACAATTGTGACATTGAACTTGCGATTTGTCATACCTTTGTCCTAAATAATTGCCACTTCCACGCCCAGGTTTATGCGAATTTTGATTTTTCTCTTCTTAATTAAATCCTCCTCTTCCACCACATCCTCGACCTCGTCCTTGGTTTTGGCCTTGGCCTCTATCACGTCCATGTCCTTTTTTGGCTTCTATCATTTCCAAAGTTGTCTTCTTTCTTCAAAGCGAGATTACTTTGAGAACTTTTCCAAGACTTCTTGATTCTTCTTCTTGTGTCTTTCTTCATCAGCTTGTAATGAGCCTATGAGTTCATCAACAAACATGTTATCTAACTCTTTTGATTCTTCAATCACTACAACAATATATTCATATTTTGGATGCAAAGAACGAAGGATCTTTTCTGCAATACGAGTATCTTTTAAATCTTCTCCATATCTTTTTAGTTGGTTAGAAACCACCAAAACTCACAAAACATAATCTAAAATAGATTCACTATCATTCACATGGAGAGATTCAAACTCACCTTTTAAAATTTGTAGACGAACCTTTTTCACCTTGTCTACCCCCTTTTTGTGATTTTTGGAGAGTTTCCCATGCTTGTTTGGCAGTAGTCACGCATGAGATTTTCTTGAACATAGTTTCATCCAAACATAGATGGATGATAGATAGAGCTTGTTGATCCTTCTTACGATTCTTCACCAATGCATCCTTTTGATTTTGACTCAAAACATCATCTTCTTTAGGTTCCACGTAGCTTTTCTTTACAATCTCCCAACCATCTTGTGAGTCAAGAAGAGTCTTCACACAAATGGATCAATTATCATAATTGTCCTTAGTGAGGTGAGAAAATTAAAAAGGAAATATACCATTCCCAATCATCTTTACCTAGCTCTCGATACCACTTTGTTAGAATATGGAATAGACTATTTTTTTGTAGAGAGAAATAAGAAGGAAAAATAATATGGAGACTCTAAACAAAATCTTTATTACTTTAATATTTGGTATAACTACAATTGAAAAGACTGACCCCTATTTATAAATTCACAAAAATCCTATGTCAATTAAGATATGGTTCTAGAAAAACATTACCCACTAGGAAAAGACTATCTAGTCAAAAACAAATTTAAAACTAACTAGAACTAATTTAATAGAGTCCTAATCCTAACTAAGTTTATCTTCTAACATCATATTGCTACTTAATATTCTTCATGATCCGCAATTTGCTCTAGTTAATTTTGTGTTTGCTGTCAAAGAAAAGTTAAAGAATGACTTCGTTGCATAGTACACTGAGATAGATGATAGTGTCATATGCTATGCCATGGTATGCTAAATACTAATGATATGTGATTTATTAATAGATGGAGGAAAAAGAAAACCCTTAATAATTTGTTGGTAGATGATCTTTTCCTTTTGGATTCAAGAGAGATTTAAGACATACAACACAAATTAAAGAAGTCACACACAAGAATTGATCTCACAATCTCTCGCAGCATACCACTAAACCAACAGTCTGTTGGTAGATGATCTTTCGTAGTCACACATTGTCGAGGTTGAGAATCTCGCAGTTGAGGTTGGGAGGCTACTCCTGCCGAGCTGGAATTCTGGGTCGGCTTCCTGACTTGGATTTTTGGGTCTGCTGCCTAACCTGTACAAGGAAAATGAAGGAAAAGGCGGGGTGACGATCTGAATTTTTCCTTCGGGCATGCGAATGATTAGTATGTCTGAGCTGGCAAAGTAGCTGAGAGCATTTAATGACGAGTTACCTAAGAAATGAAGGGGCAGAGCTCTATTTATACTAAATTCGGATCTGACAGCATTTAATGCAGTGTAACTTTATGTCACATCAAGGCTTTATGACCCATCAGAACAGCTGGCGCACAGGTCGGGGTTTTCCTGGGTCAGGGTGAGGTAGGATCAACATCCAGGTTGGACATTAGCTGAATACGCTGGCCTTGGTTGGGGTTGGTCGGACTCAGCTGGGTGCGAGTGTTCTTCCTCAGCTCGGGGTCCACCCTCATCAATCCCCCCCCCCCCCCCCCTCCACCCAAGTCGAGATCGAAGGGGTAAGATCTAGATTTGGGATTTTTTCCCGAGCTGGAGGTGCCCGACCCCAACAAAGAGAATGGCCACGTCAGTGTTGCATGCTTTTCAAATGGCTGACACATCACCTGAAAATTATGACGAGATGTGACATTTGGGATTCCCGAGACGGTTACTGGGGTTGCCTATAAATAGGGCACTGAAGTTCGAGATTCATTTCACACTTTGATCACAAAATTTGGAGAGCTTTCAAGTCAGCAACCAGAGTGGTTGGAAATTTTTAGCTCGGCAAGTAATCTTCTCGGTGTGTTCAGCTCGGGATCCATTAGCTCAGAGCCAATTAGGTCGGAGGCAATTAAATCGGGTCATCTTCCACGACTAAAACGGTAGGTACGCCCCGACTTCTTTAGATATTCTTGTACATGTATTTTAATTTATAGAAAAAATGGGGAGGTCGGAGTCTAAAAATTCCCAAGTGATGGAGGCGAAGTCCTATGGAGGGGACGAGAATCCGTCAAGTTCAAAATCTACCTCGGATAAAGGTCAAGGTGATGACAACATTAGTGTGTCACAAGGATCAGCTTGGCAATCTGAGCCCAGAGAGAGCGATGATGATTGCCAAGTTATTGGGGTCAAGCAAGTGCAGGAAGCTAAGGAGGATCCTTTGGCCGACCTGGGAGAAGTGGGAGATAGAGAAGATGGGCCGCCTTTGAATCGGTTAGAGGGGGTCGAGATACCGCAAGAGTACTTAGCTGGAGCCTCCACGGCGGAGCCGATTGAAGCGACCCCAGTGAGAGCAGTCTGCCCCCGAAGCTCGGCTACAGCCAGTGTTTCTTCAGCTCGGGGGAATAGAATCGAGAAGTTGTTTGCCTGCTGTAAGCGTGAGTGCCATTCCATTGTGCAGATGGTCAATGCTAGGCTCAGGAATTGGTCGGTGGACCGACACCATAAATTGAAGGTTCCGGGTCTGTACGACTCCGCTTGCTATCATCCTCAAAACTATTTCACCATTTACGACCTCGCCTTTGATGTCATCCGGCTTCCACTTCCTGACTTTATTGCCGGCATTCTGAACTACTTTGAGTTTAGCCCAGGTCAGATGTCACCCAATGGTTGGGCCGTAATGGTGGCGTTTTATGTATTCTGCCTCAAGAAGGAAAGAGAGCCGACCCTGCGTCAATTTAGGCAATTCTTTGTATGCATGCCCAACCCGAAGCAGGCAGGGTGGTTTCATTTCGCAGCTCGGGCTGGCAATGCCATATTCACCAAGTAGTACTCCTCCAATAAGGGCTGGCACAACGACTACTATTGGGTCAAGCCGGTTGTGAACTCGGGGTGCAAGGTGGATTGGAATAACTCCTTAAAGAAGAATGTGAACGACGACCCCAAGATATTAGAAGTGGAACTTGTCGAGGTCGGGGTACTGAGACCCGAGCCAGGTATACTGATTAATATTGACAACTTCTCAACCGGGACAGAATTTGGAAATCAAAGTTATTCAGGAGAAAACCCGACCTGAGAAAGGAGTATCCCCACCTACTTCCCGAGCCCGAGGAGGATGTGGCATCCAGTTTAGAAGAGGGTCAGTTCGTAGGATCAATGCCCGACCTCCCTGTTTCTTTGTCTACTGTTAATCTCTTAAGTTAGTATTTGGTCATTTTTCACCTCTCTTTCCTTTGTTTTTTGCAGACATGGCTGATACTGAAAAGCTCGCTTACGTCCAGAGGAAGAGGAAAGGGGCCGAGGCTAGTAGTGATGGCTCAGCTCGGTCTGGTTTTGGTCCAGCTGTTCCTCAAGAGTAGAGACAGCGGTCCAGCGGCCAAGTTCGGGAGGTCGGCACCGAGGTGACTTCGAAAGGGACTTCGAAGTCTCCCCTGCCCAAGAGGTCGAGCTCGGGCGTAGTGATGCAAGAGCGCTCGGTAACCCGTCCTAACAATAGGAAGCGGCCTCAGGCAGAATAATTCAGGAAAAAGCAAGGCTGCGAAGGTGACCCCCCTAGCAAGATTTCATGAAGGCGGCCAAGGTGGCCCATGATCCCAAGTTGGCAGGGGTTCTACCAGAGCGGCTCTCTCTCAACCTAAGGACGACCGTCGCCACGGTGAGTTGTACTCAATTATGTACATTATAAGTCTGTCAGCTCGGTTGACCTTATCTGTTGCCCTTTGTGTAGGCAGAGTCCCATATTCTCTTGGTACCCAGCCTCCTCTCCAAAGTCCAGGCTTACTACGTCGAGCTTGAGCAGCAATGTGCTGATGCCCGAGCCGAGCTCGAGTCCCAGAGGGAGGAGGCCTCCAAAAGATATAACGAGGATGCCGCAGAGATCAACTGGCTGAAGAAAGAGCTCCGGACGGAAGAGCCCTGACGCTAGGCTACAGCCAATGACGTGGAACGCTACAAGACTAATATCCGTGAGGCCGAGGCGAAGTACCAGGAACTACTTGACCGGGTTGAAGCAAATGGAGAGAAGGCGGTGGAGGCCTTCAAGTCCAGCGATGCAGCGGTGAGCTGGGTAGAGAGCGAGGGCGGGATCATGGCCAAGTACGCCGAGCTGGAATATTACTTCTAAGGCCAGGTCACTACTTGAGAGTGGGCGAAGACTTTCCTTCCGCCCTCCAAGAACGACTATATCGAAGTCCTTGAGGCTCCGCTACCAGTGTTTTGGGAAGTTCCTGAGCTCTCTTCTGATCTCAAGTCCCAAGCCCAAGAGGTGATGGACTTTGTTAAGAAGGGCATGGACCAGGCTGGGGATGAAGCTGCCTTTACTCCCGCACCTAAATGATTTCTTGTAATTCTGCCTGGGTCGGATTTTGTAATTTTTACTCTTTCCTTTTAAATGAAAAGAATATTTTGATGTTTATATGCGTTTTGTTTTGAGTTCGTACAAGTGTACTTTTTCCCTTCACAAATTTTCTTAAGTAAGTAGGGTCGGACCAACATAATGGACCTTTCAAACTTAAGTAATTGACTTAAATGTAAGAACCGAGCTGGACGCGATTATTGAGTTTTCATCATAATCCGAGCAAGTTAGCTGGGCAACCATATATTCGTCGCCGACTTGGACTTGTCAGTTCGATTTAAAATTGGTCAAACTAATGTTGATAAATGTTGAATTTGAGTTTAGACCCAAACTAACATACCGACCTAAAGTCGGCTAATACCGAGTTGGACTCTTATCCAAACTGGTAAAGCGAATCAAATTATTATTGATTTTACCCGAGCTGGTTTACTTTATCTTTTCTTCGTTATTAAGCGTGGTCGCCGCGTTAATCCGAGTTTGCAATAGTTGAATAGCTGAGGTGCTTAGGCCCAGGTCGGGCTTTGCACTGGTTTACAAAATATATTGTATTGAAATTATACATGGAGTTTCTGGGCTCGGGAGCCAATTACAGGTGGAGTTTTGGCTCGGGACCTCAACAGAAGATTTTGGCTCGAGGGTCGTTACAAAAGTTTTTAGCTCGGGGTCGTTACAAGAGATTCTGGCTCGGGGCCGTTATAAGAGTTTCCGGCTTGGGGCCGTTACAAGAGTTTCCAGCTCGGGGGTCGTTACAAGAGTTTCCGGCTCGAGGCCGTTCAAAAGATTTTGGCTCGGAGACCGTTAAACAAAATATCTCTTCAGGTGTTCTGCGTGCCATGCATTCTTCAATTGATTCCTGTATCTGTCGCGGAGGTAGAAGGTCCCAGGTCGGACTTCTTTCACGACTTCGTACGGTTCCTCCCAGGTCGGGGAGAGCTTGTTGCCCGAACGCGGCAAAAAAATAGTCTTTCTAAGGACGAGGTCGCCAACCTTAATAGGTTTAGGCTTGACCTACTTGGCAAATGCTCTTTGCATGTTGGCTTTACTGGCCAACATCCTGATCTGAGCTTTGGCTCGGAGCTCTTCAGCGAGGTCGAGCTCTTCACGGATTAGGTATCCATTTATTATTGAATCGTGATAGAGAGTTCTACTGATCGGAGACCCGATCTCCACTGGCAATACTGCTTGAGTACCGAAGGTCAGCTCGAAGGGTGATTCTCCTGTTACCGAACTGGTGGTGGTTCGTTGAGCCCACAGTACCTCGAGAAGAATCGATGCCCACTGGCCTTCCGCTTTCTCCAGCTTGGTTTTCAGGCCCTACAAAATGATTTGGTTAGTCCTTTCAACTTGGCCATTACTTTGAGGGTGAGCAATAGATGAAAATCTGAGGTCGATCAAAATCTCAGCACATTTGCCTCGAAAGTATGTACTGTCGAATTGTTTGCCGTGGTCGGTAATGATGACCTTTGGCACCTCAAATCGGCAAACGATATTCTTCTATACAAAATCCCAAACTGTCTTTTCTGTTATTCTAGCAACACCTTCAACCTCAGGCCATTTGGTGAAGTAGTCTACAGCTACGAAAGCGTGCTTCTTTTGGCTAACACTGGTTGGCAATTTGGCGAAGTAGCTGAGAGCATTTAATGACGAGTTACCTCAGAAATGAAGGGGTGAAACTCTATTAATACTAAATTCAGATCTGACATCATTTAATGCGGTGCACCTTTATGTCTCATCAAGACTTTATGTCCTATCAGAACAGCTGGCGCACAGGTCGGGGTTTTCCTGGGTCGGAGTAAGGTCAGATCAGCATACAGGTTGGACATTAGCTGAATACATTGGCCTTGACTCGGGTTGGCCAGCCTTAACTCAGTGCGGGTATCTTATCTCAGCTCGGGGTCCACCCTCGTCACACATGTATACTCGCATGAAAAATAAGAGCTTTAACATTGCCCTTCTAGCAGTGGAAAATACAATAACATAAAACTTTGAAAAATTCATAAGATAAGAAACCTAATTGGTTGCACCAGATTGCTATACTAAATTCGTCGTAACTCGCAATTTGCTGTAATTAATTCTGTCTTTGCTGTCAAAGAAAGATTATAGAAAGATTATAGAAAGATTAAGCCTGCGTCTACTTTTGAAAACATGAGCCTGATTATGTGGTCGATGTGAAAGAAAGATTATAGAATGACTTGGCAGCGTGATTGAGCCTGAGTCAACTTTGATAACTCCTTTGCCTGCATTATATATATATATATATATCAGCAATGACATAGAAGCATTTCGCAGTCCAAAATTAGTGAAGAAATTTTTCCATCTTCCTCGTAGCAACTCTTTCGCATAAGTTAGTGCCATACGCTAGACCAAGGGGTTTTTGGCATGTGTGATTTATTAATAGATAGAGGACAAAGAAAACCCTTATCTGGTTGGTAGATGATGCTTTTTTTTTTGGGTCTCATTTTAATTTAAAAGAATTTTAAGACATTGTATATTATTTAAAATGTTACACATAAAAATAAATTTTGAAACTTCTAATTTTTAAAGCGAAAATTATGACAATAGAGAAAATGACAAGTTGGAAGATGATCTTTCGTATTCACACATATATACTCGCATGAAAAATAAGAGCTTTCACATTGCTCTTCCAGCTGTACAAAATATAATAACATAAAAATTTAAAAAATGCATAAGAGAAGAAAACTAATTGGTTGCATTAGACTGCTATATTAAATTCGTCGTGACTCGCAATTTGCTCTAATTAATTCTGTGTTTGCTGTCAAGAAAAATTATAGAATGACTTGGTTGGATTTTTTTTTTTTTTTTGGGTCAAAAGGATGATTCATTACTAAAATAAGGATACAGAATAACAGGATAGAAAAATAGGGATACAGATGAGTCCAAGTCCAAAAGTGACCGGATAGAAGGAGTGGGTCGTAACCCATAAAACAGATAGAACAAATTGGGTCAAAGCCCAATTAGCTAACATAACAGGATAAGCCCATAACAAAATAGCCCAAACAACAGCTAAAATCCAAAGAACAGATTTCGGAAGAAACACTGACAAGAACGTCCAACAACCAAGTCCCGCCTGAAACCAAGGGAGCCACCACCACATCATCAAAACAGAAGTCACATCCATGGTCATCAAAACAACACATGCTGGAAAATACCCTTGTAAATCCGCTGAGAGAACTGTCAAAATAACAGTCCAAAGAGAGCACAAAACACAAATCACGAAGATGAGTTCGACGGGACTCAACAACCAGGATAGAGGATGGGCCTGAGATGTACAAAACTCAAATGGTCTAAACATTCTGCTCAACAGAACGGACCCTCTGAGCCCCAAGCTTGAATAAGTGGTGCCAAAGACCACCCTATCTCCTCCACACCTAAACAAGACAAATGCGGGGACGAGTATATGACCAATAGTGGTGTCTGAAACTTGAGAATGAAATGATGAAATGACAAGAAATGGTAAGGGGCCAAAAGTGATGAAACACATCTTCAGGGACAAAAGGAGAGGACAGATCTATAACAACAAATAAGTCTTCATCATCATCCGAATTTGGAAGAAAAAGGAACAAGGAGTAGGGGGAGGCCATGGCCAACTCAAGGATGTGTTGCTGATTTAGCTACACTACAGTGGTGGAAAAACCAAAAGGTTTTCCTACAAAGTTGAGAGAGAAACAGAGGGATTTCAGCGTTGGGGATTTTTTTTTTTCTCAGATGTTTGAAGCCATCTGCTTCTTAGTTGTGCAGTTGTTGTTGTTGTTGTTGATGTAGTTGTTGGTGTTGAAGTTGGGATAGTGGCAGATACGGCTAAAGAGCCAAAAGGATGAAGTTCTTCATTGTCTGTAAGTGTTGGTGAGGTGGGGGGGGGGGGGGGGGGGGGGGGGGGGAAGAGGGGTGTGGAAGTGAGGCGGCGGATGCTTATCTTAAAAAATGAAATTTTAGTTTTTAAGTTGTAAAATTTTTAGCAATATAATTTTAGTTAGAAGTGTTGTTGAACAAAAAGAGTTAACTATTTGGCCTATATTTAGAAATATTAGGCTTTTAAAAATTTTGAGTGCAATGCTGAATTTTTAAAGTATAGAGGGATATATTTGAACAAAAAAAAACTGCTTCTCAAATTATATAAAAATAATTTCACAAAATCTTCCTTTTACTTAAAAACGCTTTTAAAAATAAATCAAACGAGTTAATTTTAACTTTTCAACTTACAAAAAATACTTTTAAATATCTAAAAATTAGATCAAACAAACCTAAGCCTACGTCTACTTTTGAAAACATGAGCCTGATTATGTGGTCGATGTGAAAGAAAGATTATAGAATGACTTGGTAGCGTGATTGAGCCTGAGTCAACTTTGATAACTCCGGAGCCTGCATTATATATATATCAGCAATGACATAGGAGCATTTCGCAGTCCAAAATTAGTGAAGAAATTTTTTCCAGCTTCCTAAAAGACCCCACTGATCAAAGATAGAGATGGGAGACGCTGCAGTGGGATTACTCGTGGAGAACCTAACGCAGCTACTGCTTTATAATGGTGAACTAATTGGTGAAGCGAAAAATCAAGTTGAACTGCTGCTCCAGGATCTTATTCTGTTCAAAGGATTCATAAAGCAGTTTGCAGAAAAGCGCAGCACTGATGCTATTGTGCAAGCATTGGCGAACAGCATCAGAATCGTGGTCAACAAAGCTGAAGATGCCATTGACAAATTTGTGGTCGAACAGGCCACATTCAAAGAAAGAAACACCTTAGGGAAAACTAGGCATGCTTTTGATCACTTCATGAAAAAAAGAAATGTAGCGCAAGAGATAAAATCCATCAGGGATCAAGTCAGCCAGATTTACAGAGAAAAGCAGTTCGGCTTCCAGGCCCTGCAGCAAGAACCAGGCCGTGTCGATTTACAAAAGGTAACTACGATTGTCAAATGTTATGTGAGTTATATAGATCCGATTTGACCACCTTGATTATATATGTTTGGTATTGAAAAACACCTAGGGAGGTGTTTTGGGGAAGATTGATTGAAAGGGTAAAATGGGGTTTTTGCATGGTCAACTATTTGACCGTTAAGCTATATTAACGGGGTTAATTTGCATGGACCTGAGAAGAGAAAAGAAAATAACCAAAGGACCTAATTGTTCCAAGACAAAAAAGTTAGGAACTTAAATGGCTTTTACCCTAATTTTAGTATTACTGAACTTCCTTGGAAATAAAAAATAAAAAAGGGTCATTTAGAGTTTTTTCCTAAAATCCAAAAAAAATTAATTATTAGTTTTGTTAATTAATAATTCTAATAATTTGTATTTTTAAAATTATTGATTAACTAATTTAATTTATTATATTTCATTAATTATTGATTAAATTAATTAATTAAAACTGTTAAATTTAATAATTTTAATTAATTAATTTAATCAAATAAAATAATTTGTAGTTCGATAAAAAAAAATTGTTCATATAATTATATTTGAAGAGCATCTTTGTTTTAAAAACTTATTCACAAAACAATTTACTCAAATAAATTTTCTATTTTTTGGTTCTTAAAAATTGTTTTTAAAACTGTTCTATATAAAAATAAAAAAAACAAAAACCTTGAATACTTTCAAACAGGCCTTAAAATTTTTAATTTTTTGATTTTTAAAAATTTTGTTTTAAAATTAAAAAGACCAAAATATCCTTTAGGTGAAGACTTTGTTTGGCAGATTTTGAGGTCATGCGGAAATCTTGGTAAAACCAAAACTTCACGAGAAAATTTAAGTTTAAAGCAAAAACTCATAGGGGTAAATGGCATTTTCTTGACTACCAAGGGTAATTTTTGGCCAAAAACATATTCATTTTGGTGGGATGACCGGTCTCATCTTTAGTTCGTGAACACATGTACTCAAAGTGGATGAAAATTTGATGGAAGGGGAGAATGTTGTGTGATTCTTCTGAAAATTTAATACGATGAGATTATGAGCTAATAACAGTACTACAAAAGACTAATACTAGGTCAATTAACATGGGGGTGTTCAATTTACCTAATTCACAATCTGTTGTTCGGCCCTCTTGCTTTTACCAAAAGCCCTTAACAAGTGATCCTATGCATAGTGGTGGACAAATTGATTGCCAATCAAGTACTAATTACTGCATTCATTCATAGCTTGATTTAAAGAACCAATTTAAAATTTTTCGTACAGAACTTGCGAAAGATTTGTAGCATAAAGTTAGTTTTCCATCTTTTATAGTACTCTAGTCTTTTCCATGTATTACATAGCATTTTTCTTTGGTGTTATGGCGGATTCGAGTGTCACCACAATAGTTAGGTCTTTATGCTGAATGCATAAAATTCAATTTTGAACCAAAAGCTTCACTTATTTTATGGTTGTTAGCCTATACATGTACTGAAGAATTTATTTACACAATACGGATCTTTCATAAACCGTAAATTAAATACTAACCTTGTAGTATGCAGAAGAATTTGTAGAAATTAATAACCACGTTCGTTCTATCGTATAAAATATTGCGAATCGGAGTTCTAAATACGAGATTTAGAACTATATTACCACAACTTAATACTAATTTTATTTTTTGTCTACGCACTGTAGACATGGTGAAAAAGAAAGAGAGAGATGGAGAAGAAGACCTCTGTCTTCTTTTTTTAATTTTTCTCAAAACTAATACGTTTAGTTCTTTTTTGTTTTTCTTATTTCCTTTATTGGAAATAGGACATGAAATTATGAAAATAACTTCCCATAACCTCCTATGACCTATACAAAATGGGTCGGACCGAGTCAACCCATATTGGGCGACTCGACCCTAAAATCCAACATTTCCCACTTGTACAAAATGAGTAGACCTTTATTCACCACTATCTCTCTCTACGATCTTGTCGGGAATCATCATCAAATTCATACGGGCAAATAAGTTGTGCGATCCGCGAGCATACAATAAGTGGAAGCTCAAACCATGCACCTGGATGACATGGGAGCTACGACCTTCAATAGAAGAAAAAGTATCACTAACTCTAGACCAATTTAAGTTCACATCAGTCAACACATACCTTATCCCTCGTAGACTATGTTTGACCTTTAAACCTCAAACATGTATTCATAGTTATATTAAATCACAAAGATTGTATAACTGGTCGACCAATGAACACATATAGCACTAGATGCGAACAGTCTTCCATTCGCTCAATATCCTTCTAAGTCAAGTCAACCGTTTCCCGAACATGTCTCATATAATCGAATCTAACGTGATCTTTAGGCGACATACCAAAGTAGCTAACATTAAACTTGACCTATCATAATATGAGCGTAGGTCACTAAAGGTATTCCGAAGAAGCATCTATTGCTTCACAGACTCACACAGTGGTGAAACAGGGATCCATTCATCTATTTCCTGATACGGTCGTTAAGCACACATAGTGTGAAACATGTGCTACGGTGTGACTCCCTTAAAAAAGGGTGTATGTATTTACTTAGATCAAAATACCGTACAGGTCTTGGTCTAGTTATCACTTAGTAACTAACCTGAATTCTCGAACTTAATACACCTTGTAATTAAGCTTTCACATCTAGTTATAAACAGGTAATATGGACAGTGGGAATCCATATCGACCTCATGATAGTCTCTAATTGTAACATATATAATTAAGAGGTCTCATATTAATATTGTCACAGAAATCAATTTCAAACCAATTCTAAAGGCGACGTTTCTTATATGAGTATAGTATTTCCTGACAAATACTAACCAACTTATACCATCTTATATCTGCACACTCCTATTGCGCCAGAGACGATTGCTCGTGTGAGAGAGCCAATCTCATCCACCTGTCGACATACCTTTCAATGCCAATAAGTACTAGCGTACTCATACTCGATTTCTTCTAGACTTATCACAAAGAAAAAGCACTAAACAAATACATGAAGAAATGTCATTCACTATGAACTGGCATCGAATACTAACCAATATGAGTACATTGGTAATTGCAAATCACTTTACAGAACATCAATATCGAGTCCCACGTAATCCTAGATATTCTACTGCAACAAATACATATCTCTAGAGTGGGTCACTGCCATCTCATGCGTAGGTGAGTGTACCACATTCACTACTTTTTATGACACAAGGCATACTTAATGTTTATGTACTAAGTCTCGCCATGAAATTTAGGATCCTTAGCATAGGTGACGACTAATTAGTAGACACAATAGATCGTCATTGCTCGTCTAGCAACTGACTAATCTCAAGCCCATCATAATCTCCCGAGCCATACTACCCCTTACATAGCTACTGAGTATGCCACATAGCTCAATTTTTACAGTTGACAATGCTATGCATATTTGCTTCTTACTATTCCACGAAGTGGTGCCATTGATCAGTAAATAAGCATACCAAGAGGTAACTTTACGCTCAACCGGGTCGTCTCCCAAGTTAAGATTTGTGGATCTCTTCTAATAGATATCAATACTTTAATGGCATTGGCAAAAATCTAAATTTCCTTTCAAATACCTCATGATCCTTTTGACAACAATGCAATGAACTTATCAAAGATTTAATTGATAACAACTTACCAATCTCATGGCAAAAAAAATATCTAGCCATGTATACACCAAAGTATATACTAGGCTACCCAAGGTGCTTAAATAAGGAACATTTTTATCTCATCAATCTATTCTGGCATTAGGGATACATCCCTTGGCTTAGTCTTTCACCCTTGGCTTTAGGAACATCGATAGGTTTGTAGACTTACATGTAGAGTCATTCAAAAACTTGCTTGACATATGACTCTTTCAACAAAACAATAATCTTAAATTGACCCCTATGGATCTTGACTCTTAACACATAAGGTACTCCACCAATGTCATTCATTCTACAAAGTTGAGAGCATCCAACCACTTTCTAATAGTGATTATACACTCCTTGTCATTTCTGGTCAATAATATGTAATCCGTCTAGAGAGGTAGAGTCACATATCTACTCTTAGATCAATTGACATATACACAGATGCCTTATTGAACCATTTGAAGATCATAAAAAATGAATTATGTTTGCATTTCTCCACTAAGAAACATCACAGTTACATCCACCTGATGTAAATCATCTTTACATCCACCTGATGTAGTTCGAGGTTTAATTGAGTGACATAATCAGAAATGGGTAAATTAAGGCAAACCTAACAATGAAAGAAGGTTTGCTTGCAAAATATACCCTTAATTTGGGTACAAATTTTTAGTTGCTGTCAAGCTTAATATCTGATATTAAATCCAATTATTCTTCTATTGCTTTCATCCGATTTCTCTTACAAAAAGATGAGAGAACTTCAGCCACTATCTTTGGCTCATCATCATCTAAACTAGTAATCATATGAAAATTTTATTTTCATAATCACCCGATAGTGAAATAAACTCACAATGATCATGAAACAGATTCAAGTTGACCAAACTAGTAATACTATTGCAAGTGAACATGATCCATAAACTGGTAGTGAAACGAATTCACATTAATCACGAAACGGATTCAAATTGACCAAACTAAATCGGTGTTTATTTTGCACTTGGATCAGTGAACAGAAGCAAGTCCTTCTTTCCAACTGAACAATTGTTTGTGATAGTACCATTAGAAATATTCAGTTCATATAACTGAATCTCCTACTAAAAAATTATATATCCAAGAATGTTGAGTTTAGACACACTCCCACTATTTGTTCATCAATGAACATTCCCTTTGGAGCGTCTAATGTACCAAATAAAAATACATCTATTTCATTTCGGTTCCAATTTTTCATGTGCATGAGATAGGCCATGAACAAAATAGTAGATTCTCAGGGTCATAAGTCATTGCAGATTGGTTCACTACCTATCCATAACTCATAGGGAATTGAAATGACTGATAGCAAGGGCACTCGATTATATATATATATATATATATATATATATATATATTATATATATATATATAAGTTACATATTCTCAACACAAAATTGAAAATTTTATATGAGCCATCATATACTTAACCATATTCAATAAGGTTTAGTCAAACTACAACATCTCATAGTTGCGAAGTTCCAAAAATAATTAGCCTTCTTGCTATACCTTCTTTGTCACAAATCTTTTTGAACGAATCAAATAGATATTACTGAACATGATTAGTTATCAAAGATTTCAAGGCAATGGCAAACTTGCCTTGAAAACAAAACGACAAGACCAAATCTTGTGAAAAGTTTGAGAAAAGTAACGAAATATGAGGCCTCACGCCTTGCCCTAACACTCTTTGGACCAAGATTTTGGGATAAATTCAAGGTAATGGAAAACTTGCTCACAAGCCTTTGAAAAAACAACTGTATTGTGGAGTCAATGGTTAGGGAATTTACACACATAAGCGATAAAATTGTGCTAAACACAGTCTCAAAAGACCTCCTATTGTAAGTCTTTTCATTTTATCTTACCTTATATGTCTAGCTTGTTTTGCTACAGGTTTCAACGATGTAGCGTTAATAACATATATTTATATAACAATAGTTTTGATGTTCAACTTGTAGAACAACAAAATACCAACCACAATATAGCCAAAATTATAATGAGTTGTTCTAACAATCTGACTTAGTTATAAATATACGAAGTTAAGAACCTAATCGTAAAAGGATTTAATCTATAGACCAAGTATTTAGAACTGGAGCGTACAGGACACATGGAAAAAATTAGAGTTTGACCATCACATAGTGGTAGTTAACAAGTGCTAATACCCTTGTCTTCAAACACTCAAATTATTTCCTACAGATATCCACCGTGATTCGGCTAAAATTTAGTGGTATTTCATTAATGCTCCTTCATTTCTAGTTATGAGCTTAGATGCTTGATCTTCGGCTTAAGAAAATCTCGAGCTTAGTGACATTTCCTGTGACAATTGTAGCACATAACCATCACATTGTTGAATCGCACTTGTCACATATATGTCTGACCTTCTTGGTTTTCTCAATCAGCTTATCCTTCCTTTTTGTCATTAGAGTCACTGCCCATTTGTGCTTGGATCCACATGATCCTTACTTGTTGGACTCAGTTACATAAGTTTGACCAGTGGTCTAGTTAGGTAAGGATGGTATATACAGACTCCAAGTTACGCTCAATGTATGGATTGTCTTTACATTCCTATTGTGCATCATGTTCACAATCATGTGCACCTAGCTTAGATGGAAAAGATATGATGACAACTTGCACTTGTTGTTTATCTCTGAGAATGTGGCCAATTGCCTTCAATTCTCTAATTATGTTCGACATTTCAGAAATGTTACCTCCTCAGTAGCATTAGGACGCTTCCAGCATATTGTGTCGAAATTTATTATAAGTTGACTTAGCTTGAAAATGAAAATTCCACTGAACTTCTCTTTCAAGCTTTCTAAATCCCAACATCAGTAGGTCATACTTCATAATAAATAATGAGGTATTATGTATAATGCTCAGCAACATGATGTGATCAATAACATTTTTCCATCCTGATAGGCATCTACCTCTTATGCTGAGTTGTATTACCACCCTAATGATTCACTACAACATAATTCAGTGTTTCAAGCATCTATTTGCTCCTTAAGGATATTCTTAACTTGATGACGCCACATTTTCCATCATCAACTTTTATTTTTCCTTCAACAATGATATTTTGCAGTTGTCATAAATATCCACAACATAAACATCTCTGATGTTCGGTGCTAGCACGTTCACAATGGTCAATTCTACTTGAACAAATATTTAATTATAATAAAGTGACATTAGATATAGTACCAACAGATTGTAGTACAACCTATCAAATTCTACTGGTCAAATGTCACAATTATCACAATTCATTCATATTCAAGTAAAAACATTAGGTTTGAATATGAACTACTTAAATTCATATGTTTGAGAACAAATAGTTCTAAATTAGAATCACACTAATTCCAAATCATAAAACTCCCACTCAAATAAAAGAATAATAAACTAATTATTAATTTAATAACATATACAACATATGCCTATAATAAGAACATGTAATAAAGGCAAATATTAACATGATCCTAACATGAATTAGAAAATTGTTTAACATATAAACAACTAACAAAGTTAGACAAAAAATAACTACTCCTCATTGTTCTTTTTTCTTTTATAATTCGGTTTGGTCCACTAGAGTTGACACATTCAATTCTTTTTAACACATGTGGACTATGACGATTGAGCATGTAAAAGTTGTCTCAAACTTATTGAGACCCAAAAGACACATTTTGGCTCTACATGTTAAAAGAAATATGAGTTTCGTCTAATATTACATATAAATTATAAATCACTTTCACATGCTCATTAAAATTTCTCATAAAATATTTAATATTACACATAATCATTAAATGTAAAACGATCTATGGGTTAATAGTTTGGGCCCATTACAGTACGTGTTCTTATGACCAGTAGTGGTGAAAATCTTTCTCGCAGTTTGTTTAACTCACAATACTCTCAAATGACTACTAAAGTCCTCGGATAAATAAACAAACTTCAATACATAACTATCTAAATAGATTAATTTCAAAAATTAATAATGCACATAGCATGTATTAATATTGTACACACCAACATGTATAATAAAATTACATAAATTTTATGCTTTGTAGTGAAATTACAAAAATTCATGTCCCTAATTATAAAGATTACAATAAAATTACTCAAATATAGACATCTAAATGAAATTACAAAAATTTCATGCCCCTAATTGTAAATATTACATTAAATTACACAAATTTTAGGCAACTAAATGAAATTACAAAACTTTCATGCCCTAATTGTAAACATCACAATTAAATTACACAAATTTTAGGCATTTAAATGAAATTAAAAAAAAATTAATTCCCCTAATTGTAAACATTGCAATTAAATTACACAAATTTGGGCAATTTAATAAAATTACCCATAATTTCATGTATAATTAATTTAAGTTATGTACTACTTTTCCAAGAAATAGGGGCCTAAACACAATTATCACAAAGATAATAGCCCTAATTGAGAACATAGGGTTAAAAATGAGATTATCACAAAGATAAAAGCTCATTTAGTGAAATGGGGTAAAAAATACAATTATCTCAAAGATAAAGACAAAAAAATGAACATGGGGTCAAATCTGTAAATATAACAGAGATATTAGGCCAAACTTGACATTAACACAACTAATGTATTATTTAAATAAAGTTTTTATTTTAAAAAAAAAAATTCGGCGGTGGACAAACTGCTGCCGGGGTCCGACAGCACATCGCCTGCCACGCGGCTGCCACACATCCACACGTCTATCCAATGCACTGGTGTTTGGGCCTTAACATATTAGTTTTGAAATATATATATATATATAAAATTTCTCAGCTACTAACTGATGTGGCCACGTGGTAACCCACGATTGTGCCACGTGTCCCCTATATCCAAACCCATATTCAGATAGTTTTCACAATTTTTCACGCACACACACTGCACCAAGAACACATACTAAACCAATTTTTTTAGATTTTCGAAAAAAAACTTTAAAAATTCATAACTTTCATATTTCTTGGCCAAATGCAACAAAATTTATGTCTATGGAAAGCTCTCGACGAGCCCATTTTAATTATATGATAATTATACATATTCGAACACGTTTACAGTACCAAAATGGCCAATACAAATTACAAAAATTAGAAGAAAAATTGTACAAAACAGATAAGTTATGCGTTAATCAACCAAAATCACATAGATTATGTATTAATAATGACAAAAACATATTCTTGTGGTTTCAACAAGCACAAATTCATTCGATTTCAACCAAGAATATTTGTGCTTTAAAAAACACCACAAAAACTCGCATAAATTCATAAATTCTCATAATTTATATGGAGAACCAATGAATTGGCTCTAATACCAAGGAGGAATTTAAATACACAATACGAATTCTTCATAAATTGTAAATTAAATACTAATCTCGTAGTATGCGGAAGAATTTGCAGGAATTAACCACATTTGTTCCACCATATAAAAGACTGCGAATTGGAGTTCTAAATACGGGATTTAGAACTATATTGCCATAACTTAAATACCAATTTGATTTTGATGTCTACGCACTGTAGACATGGTGGAAGAGATTGAGAAAGAAAAAGAGAGATGGAGAAGAAGACTTCTGTCTTTTTTTTCTAATTTTTCTCAGAACTGATACGTTCAGTTCTTTTTTGTTTATCTTAATTCCCTAATTGGAAATAGGATATGAAGTTATGGAAATAACTTCCCATAACTTCCTATGACCAATACAAAATGGGTCGGGTTAGGTCGGGTCAACCCATATTGAACGACCTGACCCTAAAATCTGACATGTACATTAATTGTTCTTTCTTCTCACATTCTTTGCTATGTTGTATAGATATCTCCATCCTTTTACCCTTGTTTTATTTGAGAAATCATAATAGATCTCCCATTTTATCATGAACTCTTCATATTGGCATTACCAACAGATTCATCTTTGTTACTACTATCACAAGCTTGCACCGAGATCACACCCATGAGTTATATGAACTTTCATAGGCCACAAGCCCCCATCCTACTTCATCAAAAGTGTAATATCTATGAGACAGTGTGTTTGAGTAGTTTATAAGTAAGTGTTGTTGGCATAAGAATAACTTGGGTTGGTTATTTTAGGCCAGTAGAAAAAAAGACCTAAGTAGTTATTTCTTACACCTACAACACCATTCTCGTCTGCAAACCTGGGGTTCTGGGTTCGGATTGTGACATAATGGCATTCAGAGCCGGTTACTAGCCAGTGTAGGAATTAAGTGCTATGTGGGACAAAGTACTACACCAAGAATACAGTGGGAGTCATCTCTAAAACCTATAGGAGCCACCTCTAGAATCATTCACCGCATGGAGATAGGGCCTGGGGTTCTGGGGTCGGGACGTAACATAATGGTATTCCGAGCTGGTTACTAACTGGTAAGGGAACTAAGTGCTATAACAAAGTGTTACACCAAGAAGTCGATGGGAACCACCTCTTGAACCTGTAGGAGCCACCTCTAAAATCATTCACCATCAGGATATAGTAATTTTGAGTGATTTATAAGTTGGTGTTGTGGGTTTTAGTGAAATCGAGAGCCCAATTAATTATTTTTTATGCTTATAACACCAACCTTGCTTACAGACCTAGAGTTTTTGACTCGGGAAATGACAAAAAGTCTATCACTTCACCATGACTCCATGGTAATTTGATAGTCTTGTCCTAGATCTTTGAACCATTTGATCAGATACCAACTTGTTCTTGGCAAGTCCACAATATCAAGAGAATCAACAGGCTTAATACACATTATTTTAGCCCAACACACATTATTATTACCTAACCTTTACCTAAAACTTAAGCCATTAACTATATGCATGCTCCTTGTGTTAAGATAATTGATGTTACATCTTAAAACCAATTGGTGCTAAATGGAGTAGCTCAGGATCTTATTGAACACAAGTGAACTTGATTTAAGATGGATCGCACATGGATGAATATGACTGGACCAACGGCCCAGCTCTGATACCATGTTAAGAATCTTGAGATTCTATCTTAAAACCAATTGATGCCAAGTGTAGTAGCCTAGAATCTTACAAGGTGGTCTTAGAACTTCTGATTTTTTGATGTGGGACAAGTATTATATTCTAACACCTTGTTCTCATATTCTTTCGATGTAGTTAACTGACTCTTACTTATCCTTTAGTTCACATGAAAAATACTAATCGTTTTACCCATGTTGCTATGTGATTTTCAATTCGAAATTTCTCATGATAGCATTTTCAAATAAACCTTCTCAAATACTAGATAACTAATTATTTCTAAATTCATCAACAGCCCCCGATAGTAGAGGAAGACGATGTGGTCGGCTTTGATGACGAGGCGACAACTGTAATTGAACGTCTCACTAGAGAAGATGAGGATCTGGATATCACCATAATCATTGGAATGGCTGGTCTTGGCAAGACAACGTTAGCTAGAAAGATTTACAATGATCCAAAAATTGAATATACATTCTTCACTCGTGCATGGGTTTTTGTTTCTCAAACATTTAGTAGAAAGGACATTTTTCTCTCTATTTTGAGTATTTTCACGCAGAAAGCAGACTATTTGCAAGAGTCAGATAAAGTTATAGCGAAAAAACTAAGTGAATATTTGGAGGAATGGAAATACCTAATTGTCATGGACGATGTGTGGACCAAAGAGGCTTGGGATGATCTCAAAATTGCTTTTCCCCATAACAAATGGGGTAGTAGAATCTTGATCACTAGCCGAAACAACCAAGTGGCTAACCATACCAATCCTACCAAAAAGCCTCATAACTTGAAATTCTTACTCATAGTGAAAGTTGGGAGTTATTGCAGAAGAAGGTTTTTGGTAAGGAAAAGTATCCCCGCAAAGAACTACAGAACCTTGGAGAACGGATAGCTAGAGAATGTAAAGGACTACCACTTGCAATAGTGGTAATTGTTGGTATTCTTTTGAATGATCGCGAGTCAAGTGACTGGTGGAACCAAGTGGCCCAAGATGTTGGTTCATTCGTTGATACCGAACAAGAAAAATTGTTAGCTTTGAGTTATCATCACCTGCCGTACCACTTGAGATCATGCTTTCTCTACTTAGGGGTCTTTCCTGAAGACTACGAGATCCCTGTCTGGAAATTGATTCGCCTTTGGATTGCAGAAAGGTTCGTTGAACAAAATGTGGGGCACTTAAGATTGGAGGATATAGCACAGTCTTGGGTGAAGGACCTTATAAACAGGAACTTATTGATGATAGCGGAAAGGAGCTCCAGTGGTCAAATCAAAACATGTCGTGTTCACGACATATTACATGATTTCTGCGAAAAGGAAGCTCAAAAGCAAAAGCTATATCAAGAGATAAAAGGTCCGAATAGGAATGGCCACCGTGTTCATTGTATAAATTGGAAGGGTCGCTAGCACTGCATTAGAAAGAGTAATTCGACCAGCGAAGGACAAGACGTGTTTTTTCCAACCTGAAAGTCGTGACTGAATTTTAGACACAAATGCATCAGTTGTGTTGCCTGCCCCTCCATCTAACTCATCAGAAAGTGGGGAAAATGTGCAAAGCCTTTCCATGATATCACCTGAGAGTTGCACTGTACAGGTTCTTTCAAGAACTCCTAATATAAGAAAATTGGGAGTTCGCGGAAAAGTTGCTGAACTTTTTGATAAATATTTCGATTATGTCAGAGATTTGAAGTACCTTACAAATTTGAAACTTTTTAATGATGTCTTCTTCCTTGCTCCACCTGCTACAAGCACAACACCGAGCCTTCCCCCACCAGACAAGTTCTCACCAAACCTGCAAAAACTCACTTTATCAGAAACCTTGCTTGACTGGAAGGACATGCATATACTAGAAAATTTAGTAACCCTTGAGGTGCTCAAGTTGAAAGACAATGCATTTAAAGGGAAGGAGTGGAAACCAAGAAAGGGAAGCTTCAAATCTCTCAAATTCTTGCTTATTGGGAGGACAGATTTGGTGACTTGGAGTGCTTCAGAGGATAACTTCCCAAGTCTTGCATGTCTTGTTCTTAAACACTGTGAGGAGCTTAGCGCAGTCCCATCTGCCTTGGCAAATGTAGACAGCTTTTAGGATCTGGAACTCCATCGTACAAGCAAGAGTGCTGTAGCTTCAGCAAAGAAAATTAAAAATGCAAAAATGCTAAAGGAAGGTCAAGCCACCAAAACCAGTGGTGGTTTTAAGCTCAATATCTATCCTCCAGAGTCCTGATTGCGACTTTTAACTTCAAGCTCCAGATCTTCTACCTCAACAAGTTATTCAACTTCAAGTTACAGTTTGTTTGGTTTGTCTCATGCCTTTTGAGTTTGTCTTCTATGCATCCATGGAGTGTGCTACTATAATTTTTCATTTGAAATAAGCCTGGCTTTTGACTTCCTCAGTGGAATTCATTGGCCAGCAATGTCATCAAACTCTGTTAGTTAAGTCTTTTTTTATTTTGCCGCAATAGTTTCGGTTAATTTCTGTCAAATGTTGCAAGTTGTGTGTGGACTATCTGTATTGCTTCAGTTTGTAATAAACAAGTGCTGGAATTCTTTACTTTGTAGTGTCCTATAAATTCTCCATCAATAAATGCTTTGTTGGAGATATTGGTGCTCATTTGTTGGTGCTCTATTATGCTAGATCATTCTAGTGCAGAAGGCAAGAGATATTTGTCTGCTAGGAAATTAATAAGAACAAAATAAGGAAGCTCTAGATGTATTAGTTGTAAACAAAATCTTGAAGCTTCCAAAGCTTCAACAAAGTCGGTAGTGCACCGACTTAACATCACTATAAATACATGATGGTATGCATTTGTAATGTGAGCTAAAATCATAGCTCCAACAAGGAGCTTACGAGAGCTCCTAAATTCTAAGGGTTATGAGCCAAAAAATAGAGCCATGATCTCCAAAATTAAATATTGTTAATAAATGGAAGAATTCAACAATTATTCTTCTGTCCACAATTTTCAACATGCTTGCATTGCATCATTTATAATTGCTAATCCAGCAAACATTTCGTCACTTAATGTTCTTGTACAAGTCATATTTATGCAGTCCAGCAGCGTTATTCTGGCCAAAATTAAAAATAGTTTGTCAATGTAGCAAGAAAAGATTTCAGCAAGCGATATTGAAATAGACAAGTAAATAATAAATGGTCAGAAGCTGCAAAACATGTATAAGGTTCTATTATTTTTTTATTTCCAATTATATCAAGAGATTTGTTGTAACCCGAGATAGAATACATATCTCTAATAGTACACTCCATTGCTAATGACTTTAAGAAAGTGACACTATCATTTTTCTCATTTGCTTTTCGAGTAAAAATTAGAGCTCTTTGTATTTTATCAAAAATGCATGGTTATTTTCCTGTGTGTAGGAAGTTAGGTAATACCCCTGTATTTGAAGAAGTAACACTTGAAATGCTTTCCTTCTGCTAGACTTCTTTCATTACCTCTTGCTAAATGTATATCTGTTCAAAAAGCACTCAGAGAGACCCCCATGTTGCATCAATTGGATTGCTTATAATGAGATTACTCTATCTCTTACTGATGCTAATATATCTTCCTTATGAAGCTAGCGTGGTTGACAACCTGGCCATCAGTGGCGGACCCAGGCTACGGGGGTCAGTGCATGCACCACAAAAATATAGTGAATAACTAAAGGTTTAAGTAAACTTATATATACGTAAACAAATACATATTAAACACATTTTAAATACAAAAGAGAGGAAAAAAATAACTTTAAAGTATAAAAAAGTAACTACCTCCAAAGTTGAAAAAAAAATCACATATTAGCATATGAATATATTTAAATTTTCCCTAATACATATAAAATTTTTCATTATTTTGAAAATATTCCGCTGAAATAAGCAAAATCAAGATGAAACATTCATGTTTTCAATCAAACCCAGTTAAATGTTTTAAATTACTAGTAATAATAAAAATAAACAACGTCCAAGGTAGCTCTGCTGGTTTAGCACTTGAAATAATGAATCTTAACATGCGGGTTCGATTCTTCTAGCACACAATTTTTCTTTTTCCTTTTACAACAAATTGGCAAAAGAAAAAAACCAATGAAGCACTCCAGCAGGATTCAAACCTGTGAGGTGTAGCACAAGTGTAGCATACCTTGATTTTAAAGGTGATTACTTAACCACTGAACTATATTAACTTTTGTTGAGTGTATGCCTGTGCATACACTAGTTATAAGGTAGGTCCACCACTGCTGGCCATATTAGTTTGTCTAAACTTTTACCAAGGCTTTACAACTTTGTGGTAAAGCTAACGTGGTGCCATACTAGCAGTATTAGTTTTTGTCTAAAGTTAAGCTGTTAGGCCAACATTGTGAGCTTATAAATATGGGTTATCAGTAAACGGGAGAGATACTTACTACAGTACAAGGGGTACTTAAAATACTTTTAATGATAAATCTCTCACATGTTTATGTTAAACAAAATATAAAAACACTAAAAACAAAAACATATGCGGAAGCGAATATTATAGGAACCACCACCAACGGTGGCTCTCCATATATGTGTGAACAAATAAAATTTTGGTGCAAGTCAAAAGAAGACAAAAAGTAATGGAAAAATGAAGATTTGTGCATCAAAGTTTGGTGTAAAATTAGGCACATGAAAATTCTTTTCACACTACTATTTTGCTTTAATTTTGGGTATGGAATGAGCCTATAAATAGAGGCTCATTCCTTACCATTTTGCATCACCAAGCATAGCAAATTAGAGAGAAAACTTATGTAGTTTTCTTTCTCTTTTGTTGTTCTATATTTATGAGTGAGAGTTAGTTTCTCCTATTATTTGAGAGAGTGATATTGTTCTCTCCTTATATTAGAGAGAAGGTTATTGTAAAATACTCCACATCATATTGAAATCCTCCATTACTTGCCCGTGGTTTTTCCCTCGATTTGTTTGAAGGTTTTCCACGTAAATCTTGTGTCTCTATTTTCTCTGTTCTCATTCATATTTTAGCTGCGTGATACTACTTGTCCCCGACCATTCCGCTGCGCCGATACCCAACAGTGGTATCAGAGCCATTCGTTACGGGTCACTGGTATACATATGGGATTACTATTTATACATACGGTTTTGGTACTATTCATGTATACGGTACTATTCATATAAATAGTACTATTCACAGTGAAATAGTGGGAGCCGGTTTAAGTTACGAAGCAGATTGTCGTTAATACTATGGCGGCAAAATTTGAAATCGAGAAATTTAATAGGAGAAATTTTTCCCTATGGAAATTGAAGGTGAAGGCAATCTTGAGAAATGAGAATTGCTTGGGCAATTGGAGACAGACCAGCGGAGGTGACGGACGACAAGTGGAAAGAGATAGATGACAACGCTATGGCTAATCTGCACCTGGCATTGGCAGATTCGATATTGTCAAGCGTTGAGGAAAAGAAGTCAGCAAAAGAAATTTGGGATGCGCTGACCAAACTGTATGAGGTCAAGTCACTTCACAACAATATTTTCTTGAAGAGAAAACTCTACACCATTCGGATGAGTGAGTCCACATCAGTGACGGATCACATCAATACCTTAAATACGCTATTCTCTCAATTGACTGCAATTGGGCATAAAATAGCGGAGCTTGAATGTGCAGAAATTCTACTTCAAAGTATACCTGATTCGTATGATCAATTCATCATTAGTTACACTAACAATGTTCTTTCAGATTTTGTTATTTTTGATGATGTTGCAGCCGCTGTTCTGGAAGAGGAATCTAGGCGCCAAAGTAAGGAAGACATAATTGAAAGTTCACAACAAGCAGAAGCATTATCAATGGTGAGAGGTAGATCAACGGAACGTGGCTCTAGTGGGAGCAACAACCATGGTAGATCAAAATCAAGGAGTAGAAAAAATATCAAATGCTACAACTGTGGCAAGAAATGGCACTTCAAGAAGGATTGTTGGAGCAACAAAAAGAATCCCGAGGTGACAAATTCTCAGGGATGTGTGGCGACTGCACCAGATGATGGAGATATTTTATACAGCGAAGCAGCAACTGTATCAAAAGGCAGAAAGGAGCTCACTGATGCTTGGATAATGGATTCGGGAGCAACATGGCATATGACCTCTCGTAGAGAATGGTTCCACACCTATGAACCTGTCTCTGGAGGATCTGTGTACATGGGTAATGATCATGCCTTGGAGATTGCTGGTATTGGTACCGTCAAAATTAAAATGTATGATGGTACGATAGGCACCATTCAAGGTGTACGACACGTGAAGGGCTTGAAGAAGAACCTATTGTCCATTGGACAATTGGATGACCTTGGATGCAAGACCCATATCGAGGATGGGATCATGAAGGTTGTCAAAGGAGCGCTTGTGGTGATCAGGGCAGAAAAGATTGGGGTAAATCTATACATGCTTTTGGGAGATACGTTGCAGGAGGCAGATGTATCAGTTGCATCAACCGGTCAAGAAGAATCAACTATAATGTGGCATCGCAGACTGGGCCATATGACAGAACGAGGCTTGAAGATTCTCGCTGAACGTAATCCCCTACCCAGGCTCAAGACGGTAAACTTACCTTTTTGTGAGCACTGTGTTACGAGTAAGCAGCATAGATTGAAATTTGGGAGATCTACTACCAGAAGCAAATACATTCTAGACTTGATGCATTCAGACGTTTGGGAATCACCGGTTTTGTCCCTAGGATGAGCCAAATACTTTGTATCATTTATTGATGATTACTCTAGGAGACTGTGGGTGTATCCAATCAAGAACAAGTCAGATGTGTTTTCAATATTCAAAACTTTCAAAGTGCTGGTAGAACTTGAATTCGGGAAAAAGATCAAGTGTTTGAGGACGGACAACAGAGGAGAATACACTTACGGGAGCTTCTTGGCATTTTACAAGCAAGAGGGTATTCAAAGGCAATTTACTGTTGCACATACGCCTCAGCAAAATAGTGTAGCAGAGCGGATGAACAGAACTCTTCTTGAAAGAATGAGAGCTATGTTGGAAACTGCAGGTCTAGCCAAATCATTTTGGGCAGAAGCAGCTAGAACTGCCTGTTACGTGATAAACCGGTCACCGTCAACTGCAATTGGGTTGAAGACACCAATGGAAATGTGGACCGAAAAACCCGCAGATTATTCTACCTTGCACGTATTTGGGTGTCCAGCATATGTGATGTATGGTTCCCAAGAAAGAACAAAGCTGGATCCAAAATCCAGGAAATGCTGATGGTGTTAAGGGGTATCGCCTGTAGGATTCCACTGCCCACAAGGTTGTCATCAGCAGAGATGTGATATTTGCAGAAGATAAACTGCAAAATGAAGACGACAACAACGCTTCAAAGGAGACTACTACAATACAAATTGAAGATAAGTCAAAACAAGGAGATGCTTCTTCTGAAGCTGCACCGGAGCACGAGGAACAAGAACCAGATGATGCTGAGGTTATAGAAGTCCGACGTTTATTGCGTCAGACAACAAGACCAACTTGGCATTCAGATTTTGTCAGGGCGAGCAATGCTGCATATTGTCTTTTAACGGAGGATGTAGAGCCATCTACATTTCACAAGGCTCTAAAAAGCCCCGATGTTGCCCTGTGGATGATAGCAATGCAGGAAGAAATTGAAGCTCTACATAGAAACAAGACGTGAAAGCTTGTTCCACTACTACCTAGACGGAAAGCCATTGGTAACAAATGGGTCTACAAGATCAAGTGAGATGGTAATGACCAAGTGGAACGATATCGTGCAAGACTGGTGGTGAAATGATATGCTCAGAAAGAAGGAATTGACTTCAACGAGATGTTTTCTCCTGCGGTAAGACTTACAACTATCAGAGTAGTTTTGGACATGTATGTTGTGTTAGACTTACATCTGGAACAGTTAGATGTAAAGACGGCTTTTCTTCATGGTGAGCTTGAAGAAGAGATTTACATGCTTCAACCATAAAGTTTTGTTGAGAAAGGAAAAGAAAACTTGGTTTGCAGGTTGACCAAATCTTTGTACGGTTTAAAGCAGGCGCCAAGGTGTTGGTACAAGAGATTTGATTCCTTCGTGATTAGCCTCGGGTACAACAGACTCAATTCAGACCATTGTACGTACTACAAGAGGTTTGGCGATGATGATTTTATCATTTTGCTGTTGTACGTGGACGACATGCTGGTAGCAGGTCCCAGCAAAGATCGGGTCCAAGAACTGAAGGCACAGTTGGCTGGGGAGTTTGATATGAAGGATTTGGGACCAGCAAACAAGATTTTAGGGATACAAATTCACCGAGACAGAAAAGACAGGAAGGTATGGATTTCTCAGAAGAATTACTTAAAGAAAATCTTGCGGCGCTTCAATATGCAAGATTGTAAGGAAATCTCGACCCCGCTTCCTGTCAATTACAATTTATCCTCAAGTATATGCCCTAGCACTGAAGTGGAGATGATAGAAATGTCTCGAGTACCATATACATCAGCAGTGGGAAGTCTCATGTTCGCTATGATATGTACGAGACCAGATATTGCTCAAGCAGTTGGTGCAGTCAGTCGTTTCATGGCAAATCCTGGTAGAGAGCATTGGAATGTTGTTAAGAGGATCCTAAGATACATCAAAGGGACCTCAGATGTTGCATTATGTTTTGAAGGATTAGAATTTACTGTCAAGGGTTTTGTTAATTCTGATTTTGTAAGTGATACCGATAAACGGAAGTCCACTACAAGCTATGTGTTTACAGTTGCAGGGGGCGTGGTAAACTGGATATCTAAATTACAGACTGTTGTGGCCCTATCTACAACAGAGGCTGAATACACGGCAGCTACACAAGCCTGTAAAGAAGCAATCTGGATTAAACGGTTAATGGAGGAACTCGGGCACAAACAAGATAAAATTCCCTTGTTTTGTGAGAGTCAGAGTGCCTTGCACGTTGTAAGGAATCCAGCATTTCATTCCAGGACAAAACACATAGGTGTTCAATATCACTTTGTTCGAGAAGTAGTGGAGGAAGGGAGTGTGGATATGCAGAAGATACACACCAACGAGAAGTTTGTTTGGAGTAGATCCTCATTTGGCCTAGCAAAGACGTAAGCAACATGGAATTGACAAGTATGGTGAGATTTGAAGTGTCACCAAAATTTTAAGTGGGAGAATGTGAACAAATAAAATTTTGGTGTAAGTCAAAAGAAGACAAAAAGTAATGGAAAAAGGAAGATTTGTGTATCAAAGTTTGGTATAAAATTAGGCACATGAAAATCCTTTTCACACTACTATTTTGCTTTGATTTTAGGTATGGAATGAGCCTATAAATAGAGGCTCATTCCTTACCATTTTGCATCACCAAGCATAGCAAATTAGAGAGAAAACATAAGCTTTCTCTTGAGTAGTTTTCTTCATCTTTTGTTGTTCTATATTTATGAGTAAGAGTTAGTTTCTCCTATTATTTGAGAGAGTGATATTGTTCTCTCCTTATATTAGAGAGAAGGCTATTGTAAAATATTCCACATCATAGTGAAATCCTCCATTACTTGCCCGTGGTTTTTCCCTCGATTTGTTTGAGGGTTTTCTATGTAAATCTTGTGTCTCTATTTTCTCTGTTCTCATTCATATTTTAGCTGTGTGATACTGCTTATCCCCGACCATTCTACTGCGCCGATACCCAACAGTATGCTGCACCTAATCTACAACGTTGATGGTGCAATCATAAGACAAGTTCATTTTAAGCCACTAACTACTCTATGCAGCGTGAAGAACACAAATACATCCCTCGAAGATCATATCTGAAACACTATCAACGTTTGTTACTAACTTCAAACTTGCACACCTAACATACCAGATCCAATCCTATAACGATCAAATCAAACACGATCAACGGTATTTCTCAAGCAACATCACCAAAGCCTTCCAAGCTCACCGCACCAGATTTGCACCAGTCACACTGTAACACCCAGCATTAAATTGCATTACACTTCATGCTCATATTATATGCATTCATGTTTTGTTATTTTATATTTATTAAATAGGCTTAAAAAAAAAAGAAGAAAAAGAACTTAACAAAACTAAAAAAGGCAGCTGAGTAGATTCAAACATGTGACCTCCTTCCTCTTTGCACATGCCTTGACCAACTGAGCTAAAGTTAGTTTGCTACCAAAACTAAACATTATTAGTATTTATGTATGAAAGGATATTAGATAAGTTTAAATTGAGCATAGCAAGGTAAACTCCACTTCTGACTTCTCTAAACCCCCCCCTCCCCCAACGCGATAACCCCAAAACAAAAACAGAAAAAAAAAAAAAACCGAAGCCAAACCCAGCTGCACATTATAGCAAAATCGACCTTTAATCTTGGAATATTAGAAGTTTTTGTAGTCTTTGAACCCTAATAGGTAAGTAGGTCTAGTTCTATTTCGTAATCTTTGCTTGTTTATGTATGTATACATGTATATATATGTGTAAACATTTGTAATGACTTGGTTTATGGCATAAATGTTTAATATACTTGTTAGATATCGACTTAGCTAGGGGCTACATGATTTAGATATGATTATTCGTTTGTATGTGTGGAATGGAAGGTAAAGGGGTTTAATTTAAATCTGAAGTTTTATTAATTGATATGTATATATGTATGTTTGTAAAAGAATCAGTAGGTTCACTTAATAATTTAGAGGTGATGAATCAAGAATTAACTGTTGGACATGCTTGAAATAATGAGAAGCTATATGAATTAAAATGGGAAAAAAGGTAGGCATAGGTGTGTGGTGTAAGGACATGTTACGGTAGAGTGAATAAGTCAGTTCCTATGGTGTTTGGAGTGTTACATGTGTAGTAGTCTTGAAGTATATGTGTGTACATGATAGCTTGTGTAAGAGTATGTGTTAATATACTTGTATATATAAGATGTAAATATGCATGTGATGGTTTAATAATTTGTACAGGAAATGTTTTGAGTGTTTAAAAAGTAGTATAATGGTGAAGTCATGTGTTTGGATGCTAGTTGAGTAAATATGTGCAGTAATATATAGTACTTGTGAGAATAAATAATATGTGAATTAGTGAAGTATGACATAATTCATGTAATTGAGGAAATGAGAAATACTGTATACGATGCTTAGTTTATAACCATGATTGTGCTTCATGTTAATTGGAAAGAAATCTTATAATTATGCATATGTGTATATATAGTAACATGTGTAGGAATAGACTCATATAATTATTGAACCTATGAAATAAGTGATTAACATACTTGTTAGATATTAAGTTGGTTAAAGAACTAAATGAATGGGAAATGGTTATAGATTTACATGCGTGAAACAGTAGGTAGTAACAAGTTTTGGTAAAGTGAGTTTAATTAAATCATGTAATCTCTACACTTTTTTATATACATATAGTTATAATTTTGTAAATATGAGTTGGGTTTGAGAAGCCATTGACATGTACACTTAATGAATAGAATTTGGACTTTAGACTTCCATGAATTGATGATTATAATGACTATGGGGCTGAATAGTAGCAGGGAATAAGAATGAACTATGGTGAATCTGTGTGTATATGTTTGGCCGTGTAGTTGTCGTTGTCGTGTGTGTGTAATTGCCTTTGAGTATGCAAATTGGCTTTATGTATGTAAGATACATATATGTATTTGCTTGCATACGTGAGAATTATATACTTAAGTGATTTGTATGGTAAAGACATTAAGTCATGTTAGATATGCATTTACAGGTGCTTAGGAATGGTAAAGACTTTACATATTGTGGCTTTGGGTGTTTTTAGGCTGGGTGGTGCCTTGTTTATATGTAGGAGTAATATGGGAATTATGAGTTGTGAAGAAGAAAGAAAGGTTAGATAGATGAAAGTAGGTAAAGCAAAACAAGAAAGTAATCTAATAAATAAAATATGGTGATTTTTGTATTTTAGGACTTCTAATTTATCTTCTTAAGTTTAATGTTTTAGTATAATTGATTATTGTGCAGCTATGAGTCACTCTTGAGTCAATCACCTTAGTCAGAAGGTTGGATAACTTTTGAGGCTTGATCGAGGTAAGTAGAATACCCGTCATACACACACTTCTACTTTGTTTCAGCTCGAGCTATGCAATCTCTTTCTTATTCAAGTTGATCCGCTTTTGACTCTTTGTTCTTTATCACCTAAATAAAGCATTTTCTCTTATTCATTGTACACTGTGACACCCAGACGGTAGGGTGAAATATATAATTGTCTTGGCTTTTAGGCCTACTCTGTTATATATATGTATCAATTGTTATCAGATGAATCAGTTGTGCATCAATTGTTAGGCATACGCATCGATGCCATGAATGCATCAATTGTTAGACATATATGTTAGGCAATTGCATCAGCAATTGTATCAGCGGCCGGCCAAACTCTGCAATTGTTAATTATATGTATCAATTGTTTATCACAGCAGTGCAGTTGTACTCAGATTCTATTCCGTATGGTTATTACCTCATTTTTCTACCAAATGCTTCATTGATATCTCTTAAGTTTTTCAGGGTATTCTACTTAATGAGCTTTCTTTGCTCATTTTATTATTTTTGGCAGAGTCAGGGGTTATTGAGCTGCCCAAGCTATATGAGTTTAGAGGCCACCCTATGAGATCAGTCCTTGCACTTGAATAGCATTATGGGAAGGATAGCTTAGCAAAAATACCATATGTAAATCTTGTAATAGATATTTAGAAATGTGATTTGATTTAATTAAGAGTTGTAGTTGTTCTGATTAATTAATTCGTGGATTTAGGTTTATGTACTATGGTATTAACGCCTTGCGAGTTTAGGAAATGTAATTTTCTTAGACTCGCGGCATCACGTTCTTGAGTTTAACCTGGTGAATTTTTTGGGGCATGATACACACGCTGCTACATTGAATCACATCCACACTATCAAATATAGTCAACACAATCAGATCCAAACTCTCACATCTGGGTTAGGACAACCCATGACCCGACCTGACTCTATAGGACAATCCGACTGTTTGATCATAACATCGCCGACACCAACATGATCACCATCGTCCGGCGACCCTTCTGGCAGTATCCAATCAAAAATCTGGCCAAGATCCACCGTTGACCGTTACATCACCACTCTATCACCTTTTTCCTCATCTCCAGCAACATTACGGAGATAGCAAGCTATGCCCCTACCACCACCCTCTTCATTTCTTCGTGGTCCTCGTTTTGAAGTGCTCCAAGAATGTCTACGCTTCTCCGACGACGTCCAACCACCATAACCTACCGATTTTTCGACAACCACGATAGTCCTCCACTCTTTTTCCTTTTTTTTTAAAAATAGCCTTGCTGACATCAGCAGGACGTCAGCCTTACGACTTCATCTCAAAATCGTGCTCAAAAGAACAACTTTCATTGTCACATAATGCCTAGAGTTGAAACCCGGGCTCTGATACCATGTTAAACAAAAATAAAAAAGACTAAAAATATATGTGGAAGTAACAATGGAGCCATCACCAACGGTGGCTCTAAACAAGAGAAATAACTAAAACGACTACATCTTTATTATTCGGGGTGTCTTCTAAAGTACAATTATAAATCATATTTATAGGTGCCAAAACTTGGCCACCAAGAATAGAATCCTAATTGAATAATAAATCTACACTAATAAGGAAAACTATAATTGCCATAAACTAAGCCTAATTTAATACCCCGAAATTATGCTAAATTCAATTTCTTCAACAGTTTACTCCAATCAAGATCATGAAGAGAAAGGAGGAATTCTGGTATGTGATAATAACGAAAGAGTTCACGAAATGGACACTATCATTTTTGGATTGTGAATTATGGATTTTAAAGACATTTATAACTCGTGAAAATAAGTCTTCATATTATGTAGCTTGGAAGTGATGTAAGTCAGGTTTTTCATCTCTTTCTATCTTATCCCCAGTTTTTCTTACGTGAACTTGTGTATTTATTATGTACGGAGTATTGCTTGTATTTTTGTTATCCTCGAATCTTGATATTATACTCTTGCTCCACCTACTTGTCATTTATTATTAATTCTTGATTAGACCTTTATTAATTCTTGTTAACCAATTATATATTTATTTTTCACGTGAATCATATTTTATTCGCCAGTCTCAACTTCCTATTACTCATTCTTTACTCTCGCCATATGATATTAGTGTCGAGCCTTGATCAATTTTGTATTGGTTCAGTGCATAATCATTTCTAAAGTTATTGTTCCTAGCTTCCCTAATCAAAACTTCTTGTTTGACAAATATATAGTTATACTACGAAATTATTTATGAGTTGGGCATTTTTTATTTATTTCATCATACCCTATTAATCGTTAAATCTTGTTAATATTTCATTTTTTTCTTAAATTCCTAGAAGATTGTTGTGTGAAAATCTAACGCAAATGCACGTATCGCAACAAGTAATAAAGTAGTAAATAAAGATCGTTCCCACAAGGACTGTGATTATTAACTACAGAAATTAGTGTAACTCTAATTTTATTCAGACAATAAAAAATTGAGAGTTTGTAACTAACGTCTAAAGAAATTATAGAACTTATAAAAATAGCAACTAAAACAGTCACGAAATTAACAAAAGATGGTAATTCAATAGTTAAAAAGCTCTAGGGATTCCGATTTCACCAAGATTAATCATACTTGAAACTATTGATTTAAATCAATTGACACCTATTCCTTACGTTGCTAGCAATTTCGCTAAGGTAGATATTTATTTTTCTCAAGCATCAATAACATATCCCAATAAGCAAGCTAACTACATCTCTGTGATAACTGTGAATTTATAAAACGCATTAAGCCCTAGAAATTCAAATGCTGCACTAGATCTCATAACTATCTGTAGCTTATGACGATTTAATGGTATTTCACATGTGGTCTAATTTAGTTATCACTTCTCAGTCTCAAACCAAACCACGAATCATGCAATTGTTGATCAGGCAATTACAAGCATTAAACTTAGCATGAAATACTCAACGCATAATGGAATAGTTCATCAATCAATTAAAATCAAAAGCATTTAAATATTCATAATCTGGCTACATCGAAGCTTTAGAAAAATAACTTAGAACATCATAAAGAAATTAAATAAAATCCCAATTGTTACGTAAATCATGATAAGAGAGAGAAAAAACTAGGATTTGAAGAAGAATCGTGGTAGAAGTCCGTCTCTTGATTATTTTTTGGTCTTCAACTCGCGAATCCTCGCTTTCTCTCCCTCTGGAAAGTTGCTTTTTGCTCTACAAAAACCAGCCGCTAGCAAAGCCTTCTTTCACGTTCTTTTCCTTCTTTTTATCCTAGGTTTTTTTCTTTTCACGCCTTTTTTACAAAATTGCCCTTTAATTTCCTGCAATGCTACGCAGCTGCGTTATGACTGTGCTACTTCTGATTTTTCTTCAATTGCTCCACAAGTCGCATGAAAGTTAATCCTTTGCCATTTCTCTTCAATCTTTGCCTCAAAACTCAGTTTGTCTCTTGGAAATTACCTACAATGCAAATCAAACACAAAACCAATCAAATTGCTCATAAACTACTCAAGAACTAACAAAATTTAAGTAAAAAGGCGCTGAAATAATATATTAATATTATACCCAACAAACACCCCAAACTTAAGCTTTGCTTGTCCTCAAGCAAAAGACACAATTAAAGAAAGAAAAAACCTAAAAACTAAAGACTCGACGCAAGACAACTTATAAAATCAATGTTGTAAGATAGTAAATTTTCACGGCCTCAATAGCTTTATTTCACAATTCCAAAGGTGACTTTCAGTCATAAGCATGACAAATATTAACTTCACATAATTTGCATTTTACTTCAAATCTCCCAAGTGAGTGTGTGAATAGCCTCTATCCTAATCAACTGTACCCGGATGAGTTTATGCAAGCTAAGCAAATTTTCAATGTGGGTCTTTTATTTTCAATTACTTAGGACTTCATAGGCTCACTTTTCATACCACTCTCCACTAATGTGGGTTAGTCATAGCATTAAAGATCAGTAGGACTTTACGTTTGGTTGTAACGTGTGGCTAGGGTCAAGGTAGGATAATGGAGATAATATATGGCTAAACTACCCGTAAGCACACAACTATTCGAGGATGTTCAATGGAGCACATGCCCACTCTACATCTTACCACCACAATTATTCAACATATCTCTTTTTTTTCTTCATTCATTTCACTTCCTCAACATTCATCCACAACCTTTATAAATACAAAAAGAATCCACACTCCTCCAACCTTGCATTTTGACATTAAATACAAGGAGTGTGACTTTTCTCTTTTCTTTTCATTCTTTTTTTTTCTTTTTTTTCTTTTCATGTTTTATTTTTCTCAAAACAAGACACCATATCACCCAGTCATACCACCTTCCATCTTTCAATACAAAACATAGTTCCGTATAATCATCCTAGAACAATCATATGTTACAAGTAGGAGGTCATAATCAGGGGAAATCAAACTTGACAAGTTAAGGAAGATATTGTAAGTCGTATAAGAAAGAAAAGACTAATTAAGCTCAAAAGGGTGAACTAGGGATATTCAATTATTACAAGGGTTGGCTTGAAAGGCTCAAACGATCCAAAGATAGCCCAAATCATTTCTCTAATGTTATGCAACCTATGATTTCACCTCGAGTGACAATCAAGCAAGTTCTAAAGTCCCATTTCATCATTTTTTTCTCCTTTTTTTTTATGCCACCTAAACTCACATAAACCTTCTCTAAGTATCAACATAACTAGGCGATGCTAAGTGCGCAATAGGTGGGGATTTTACGTAAAATGAAGCTATGTTTTAGTCAATTATCATCATTACTATCATGTACTCCTTATGCTACTCATCATCAACATATTTCTTATCTTTCTAGCATTACTTTCAATTTTTTTTTCAAATTTTTCTTATTTATTATTATTATTATTATTTTTTAGAAAATAACTAAAACACATAACACAAAGAAAAAAATACATAACACAAAACTAAATAAGACAGGTTCACAAAACAAGTAAAGAGACGCCACCCCCAAACATTAAAGAAAAACATTGTCCTCAATGTGAAAATACAAAAGAAAATAAATTAGGGGACTTCCCTGAATAGTCGAACCAATCATCCCCCAGTCACCAGAGGTACCACAATCCTGAATGCGCAAAAAGGAGCAACAGTGTTGTCTACTTTGCTGAGAGCTCGAACATATAGGTAGCATCCAATCCGAATCCACAAACTGTTCCACTCAACAAACACAACTCACTACCACTACAAGTCAGTCAATAGAAAAATTATGCACTCACAACCACACGATATCCACTTCAAGCACGAGCCACCCAACAGACTCAAGAAAGGTGCTCAATGATCACAAGCAGTAGAACTCAGCCAACAACAAAGCAATCACAAGTTTCCCAACCAATATGTCAACACAACTAGTAATGAACTGAAGCAGTTCGAAGGCCATAGGAGATCAATAACAACAAGAGAAATCAACAGCAACTTGTAACTACTAAAACCACCAATTAACGATCATCAAAGTGCCCCCAAACGATGCCACTTGAAGACCAGCAATATCAATGCTACCAATAACAAAAAGATCACCAACTCAACCCATAATTGTGTGCACGTGCCCCTATTAGCATGCAATTCAATTTTTTTTCTTTTATTTCTTTCAAGTCAACAAACCGTGACAGCTCTCTGCCGCCACCGCTGAAACGCCGCTGGCGCCGGATTCAGTTGGAGAGAGAGACTAACGACCGTGAGCTTGTACCGTCGTCGTCGTCGTGAGCCCGAGGTGGTGAGAAAGTCGACAGCAAGAGAGTCGTAAGGCGTTTGGCATTGAGATCGGAGATGGTGATAGTAGTGATGCGCCAGAGACGTGAGAGAATTGTGCGATTTTTTTTTTGTGTGTGGAGCTAATGAGAAGGTAGAGAGTTGGGTTTGTGTAAGTGGGTAAAGGTTTTGGAGCTTTTAGTATTTGGGTGGGTTGGATCTGAGTGTGTGAGTGGGTTTTATGTGATGTGGGTTGGTTTAGAGAGTCTGGGTCGTGAGTTTAAAGAAGTTTTTTTTTTTCGAACGTCACTGTAGGACGCCAGCGCAGCTGCGCTCTTTTTTAGCACAACAACACTGCTTTGTTTTCAAACAGCTCTAAAAAATGTAATTTTTAGAGACGCCAGCGCTACTGCGCTAAATTATTGCACGACAATGCTACTTCACAGCTTTATTTTTTTTCTTTATTTTCTCTTCCATGCACGCATCCCCTTCACTTCAAACACTAATTTCTCCATATTTTCTCCCTTAAATGACTTGGTAGAACTTCTCATTGCCTTGGCTTCCCCCAAACTTGTTTTGGAACCTACATGACAATAAAAATTAACAATTAATTACAACAACTATAACTCAAGAATTAACTAAAAAATAACTAAAATTATTAAATCAAGAAAAGTATGAAACTTCGGGTTGCCTCCTGAAAAGCGCTTGTTTTAACGTCAACAGCCCGATGGAGCAATTTCTCAAGACGAGTTAAGGTGGACAACGGACTTGTGTTTATCAAACTCATCATCCCAATAAGTCTTTAGTCTTTGTCCGTTGACCTTGAATGTCCCCTTCTCTGGATAAGTAACTTCAGTAGCTCCATAGGGAAACACCTTCGTTACAACAATAGGGCCAGACCGTCTTGATTTTCATTTTTCAAGAACCCGTGGGTTATAAAGAAGTATTTGTTGCCCAGGAGATAAATCTTTTCCCGAAATAAGTTTGTTATGCCACTCGTTTGTCCTCTCTTTGTAACTTCTTGCATTCTCATGCGCTCCATCACGGGATCCTTCTAGCTTATTCAATTGCAAGAATTCTTTCTCACCCACTGTTTGTACACCCATGGTTAATTGTTTAATGGTCCAATAATCTTTGTGTTCCAATCCCACCGGAACAAAAGAATTATCTTGTAACAAGCTAGCCTCCAAGGGATCCAATTGACCCCCATGGTTAGACACTATAGCTTGTATGGCATCAAGGCGAAAACAATTGTCGTTGGCTTATGGGTACTTGATAGCTTTGAAAACATTAAAGGTCACATCTTCCTCTTGTAGTCGCAACCTAAGCTCATTCTTTCGAATATCAATAAGTGTTCCTCTAGTTGCAAGGAAATGTCTTCCAAGAATGATAGGAATTTCGCTGTCTTCCTCCATGTCTAACATTATGAAATCTGCAGGAAAGATGAATTTATCAACTTTGACTAGCACATCTTCAATGATTCCTCTAAGGTGCTTGAAAGAACGATCAGCTAATTGAAGTGTTATAGTAGTGGGTCTTGCCTCTCCTAAACCAAGCTTCCTGAAAATAGACAAATGCATTAAATTAATACTAGCACCTAAATCACACAAAGCTCGCTAAAAAACAACATTGCCAATTTCACATGGAATAGTAAAACTCTCTAGATCTTTGAGCTTTTGTGGTAGCTTCTTTTGTAGAATAGCATTGCACTCCTCAGTAAATGCAACTGTCTCATAATCTTCAAGCTTCCTCTTGTTTGAAAGAATGTCTTTCATAAACTTCACATAACTCGGCATTTGTTCAAGTGTATCTGCAAATGGGATATTAATGTGAAGCTTCTTGAAGACTTCAAGAAATTTAGCAAACTGCTTGTCAAGCTTATTCTTCTGCAATCGTTGAGGGAATGGCACGAACGCAGGTGACTCTTGGGTAAATGGTGATGGGTGAACTTTTGCTTCATTATCCGCTTCACTTTTCTCTCATTTATTGGTTCTCACTGGTTCCTCTAACTCTTTACCATTTCTCAAGGTGATCGCTTTGCAATGCTCCATGCCATCTTTTCTAGGATTGACCTCAAAAGTACTAGGTAAACTTCCTTGTTGTCTTTCAGATAACATCGTAGCCAACTAACTGAATTGTGCCTCTAAGTTCCTTATTTATGCAGATTGATTTTGGAAATTCGTTCTAGTTTTATTCATGAACTGAGTTTGCGAAGTCGCCAACTGGGCCAATGCATCCTCCAAGTTTACCTTCTTCTCTGGTGAGGGCTTATTCTGCTCAGGTTGCAACACATTCTGAGTATTTCTCCAGGATAAATTCGGATGATTACGCCATGCTGGATTATATTTGTTAAAGTATTGATTGTGCTGCTGCCCATTAAAATTCCCCACAAATTGTGCTTGTTCGGCTACACCTTGCGCAAATAGATTTCCAACATGACATTCTGCACTATAATGTGAACCATTAGGATCTTCAGTTGGTAGTCCATAGAACGCGATATTCTGAATCAACTGTAGCGTCACTGTCTTCAAGTCAAAATCATTCGCCTGAATCGCTGGCCTTCTAATCACAAGTTGAATTCCAGTAGGTGGCAACGCATACTCTTGCAATGTTCTAGGCGGATTTTCCTGATTGACTGCTAGATTATTTCCTTCTTGTACTTGAATAATTGCAGCCATGATATCTTGAACAAGTGCGTACTATCTTAGGATCCAAAGGCAGCAAAGTACCACTTCCCAACTTTCGCATGCACGTAAAGGAATATGTTCCTAAAACACACCTAACGAAAATAAGAGAACGAAACAAAATAAAATAAAATCCAAAGTAAAACTAAAGCTATTTGGTATCGATATTAATAATTGACACAGTCCCCGGCAACGGCGCCAAAAACTTATTGTGTGAAAATCTAACGCAAATACACGTATCGCAACAAGTAATAAAGTAGTAAGTAAAGATCATTCCCACAAGGACTGTGATTATTAACTACCAAAATTAGTGTAGCTCTAATTTTATTCAGACAATAAAAAATTGAGAGTTTGTAACTAACGTCTAAAGAAATTATAGAACTTATAAAAATAGTAACTAAAACAGTCACGAAATTAATAAAAGATGGTAATTCAATAGTTAAAAAGCTCTAGAGATTCCGATTTCACCAAGATTAATCATACTTGAAACTATTGTTTTAAATCAATTGACGTCTATTCCTTACGTTGCCAGCAATTTCGCTAAGGTAGATATTAATTTTTCTCAAGCATCAATAACCTAACCCAACAAGCAAGCTAACTATATCTCTGTGATAACTGTGAACTTATGGAACGCATTAAGCCCTAGAAATTCAAATATTGCACTAGATCTCATAAATATCTCTAGCTTATGATGATTTAATAGTATTTTCACACGTGGTCTAATTTAGTTATCACTTCTTAGTCTGAAACCAAACCACGAATCATGCAAGTGTTGATCAGGCAATCACAAGCATTAAACTTAGCATGAAATACTCAACGCATAATGGAATAGTTCATCAATCAATTAAAATCAAAAGCATTTAAATATTCATAATCTGGCTACATCGTAGCCTTAGAAAAATAACTTAGAACATCATAAAGAAATTAAATAAAATCCCAATTGTTACGTAAATCATGATAAGAGAGATAGATGCAACTAGGATTTGGAGAAGAATTGTGGTAGAAGTCCGTCTCCGGATTGTTTCTCCGTCTTCAACTCGCGAATCCTCGCTTTCTCTCCCTCTGGAACATTGCTTTTTGCTCTGCAAAAACCAACCGCTATCAAAGCCTTTTTTTCAAGTTCTTTTCCTTCTTTTTATCTTAGGTTTTTTTATTTTCGCGCCTTTTTTACAAAATTGTCCTTTAATTTTCTGTGATGCTGCGCAACTGCGCTATGACTGCGCTACTTCTAATTTTTCTTCAATTGCACCACAAGTCGCATGAAAGCTAATCCTTTGCCATTTTTCTTCAATCTTTGCCTCAAAACTCAAATTGTCTCTTGGAATTTACGGACAATGCAAATCAAACACAAAACCAATCAAATTTCTCATAAATTACTCAAGAACTAACCAAATTTAAGTGAAAATGTGTTGAAATCATATATCAATAAAACACCCAACAAAGATCTTGTATCCTGGATTTCATATTCTTGTAATGACTTTATGCATATAATATTTTTTATCTTCTTGTACCATTTTTCATCACTAAACCATGACAATTAATTTATTCAACTCTATCTATTATTGGTAAATACGGGACTTTCTTTACCCGTACTACTTGTGAATGACGTCCTTGTAATAGAAGTCAAATTACCAAAATACCCCTCATTATTGAGGGATATTTCAGTCATGCCTGTGCATGCGCTGAATTAGAGGCAGGTCCGCCCCTGGTTATTGAAGGATCAATATCCAGGATTGCTCAATATGAATCAAAGATAAGCAGCAGATGAAACTATAAAATATAATTTTTCAAAGCATTCATACAATCCCGTCTCTTGATATCTATGCTATATACATTATAAACCAAAGGTAAAGCAAGGATAAATGAATACCTCTAGAAGACCTAAGGTTGATATTGCTCGGTGAAACCTTTGAGAAGATCTTTGCTCCTTCCACAAATACAGAAGCTCTAGATTGTCCACCTAACAATTTGATGAAGCCTTTCCTCCTCCTTGGAGTTGTTCTCTAAGATTACTTATCTACTTTAGTTTAGTTATCTTAAGCTTAGTCTCAAAGGCCTCCAACAAGCATAGCAAAGAAAGAACTAACACTTGTGTAACTTCTACCAGCATATCAAGTGTTTGTTCGTATGTTTATATGAAGCAGAGAAGAAAGAAAAGGCGCATTCTCTCTCTTGCTTTGGATAGCCGATCAAGCAACCTTGACAGACATGACATCTTCATTTTTTTCTTTACGTCTTCTCAGGACAGTGCAAGTTGGATGAAAACTTAACCATTAAGTTTTCTTGTTATGTGTTCAAATAACACCCCTTGGATATTTGCAAGATCAATGGCTAAGATTAGATGTTGGCAACCAATAGGATTAAATCATATTTTAGCTACTTGCACCAAGCATCTCAAAACTTAATTCGTCAATCTTACAAATTTGCCCCATTAATTTTTAATGGTTGATACTTCAATTATTAACTCTAAATAACTATTTAGAGAAGATGATTAAAGTCCAAGCAAGACTTAATCTCATTGCTAATATAGTGTGACTTTCTAGTTTCATATCCAAATAGTATTAAGGAAACATCAAGCCCTTTTAATGTCAATCAACTTCTTGATTTTTTTCAAGAATTCTTCCTCCATTCTTGAAACACCCTTAGAGATTTTGAGTGACGTCTAGTAACAAATCAAGACAATTTATAAGCAATGAGGTTATCATGTAATGAACCTATTTAGTTGCCGATTATCGTGTAATTCAATCCTTCCATTAGTATGTCCTGATTGAGTAAGAACCATAGTCCGATTAAGTTCATAGACTCGATTCTATGCCTATATTCAATGTGGTGAAATGAGAGATGACAACCATGAAAAACTCCTTTCCATAAATCACACCTTGGCCAAGGATTTTCTCATTTACCAAATTGAATCGCATAGGATATTGCCTCAATAATCGAGGTAATGGATTCTCCCTTGACAAGCACTTGCCATTCTCTATATTGAAAGAATGATACTACAAGTGAATGTATCTTTCTCGTGGCCGGGAAAAGCATTATTTAAAAGTAAGTATCAAACCCCAATACATACGATCACCGTGTTGTCTCAAGTCTAAGGATCACATGCACCATCGCAACGAATAACAAATCATTAATTATGCCATGTGATTTGTTATTCACGTCATGTTCAATGATTATTCCACTAATACTCACCCACATGTTTGTTATTAGCATCTCATACTTGAATGGTGTGTAACTCACCATCTTTTATCATTAATATCTCATATTAATCAAAGGTAATAAACCGATGTGATAACCCATAATTGATTAGTTGAAGTCCCTTTCAAATAATCTAAGGGCTATGAACTTTTTAAGTATTTTTCGTGCCAATGAAACATGCTCACATATTTTCAACTCCTTGAGAATATATTTCTTCAATGGAAATACTAGGGACTCATTCATACGAGAAAGAAGGAGAATATAAATGATTAAACATGCTATTTATATTAATGAAACAAGTATACATCAAAATGCCCAATATAAGTCATCTAATTATAGTATTAGGGCATATCTCTAACAGTTATATAGTTGTTGTAAAAGAAAGACTATAGAATGACTTGGTTGCTTGGTAAAAAGCACCATTCTAACAATCACGGTCTGTGATTGCTCGAGACACAGAGTATAAAGTGAACACCTCATTTAAAAGCTTAACCACTCCCCCGCAAGTGCAGACGGAGTTAGTTTTTGAATCTGATACTTAGACAATTTTAATATTTTTAAATGAGTGACGATAAGTTTTGAACTCAAGACCTTTTGGTACCTGGACTCTGATATCATATTAAGTGACCATCTCATCTAAAAGTTTAAGCTGTTAGAAATAGATTTGTACATAACTAAGTTTAAGCTGTTAGAGAGGGATTTGTACATAACTACTGACAGACAGTTCTTATCTGGTTGGTTGATGAACCTTCATATTCACAAATAACTATTGACATAAAAAAATTGTTGGGTATCGGCGTAACAGAATGGTCGGGAACTCACGCAACTAAAATTTGAACGAGAATAATGTAAAATTAAAATAATTGTGACACAGTTTACGTGAAAAACCCTCAAACAAATCGAACAAAAAACCACGGGCAAGTAAGGAGGATTTCACTATAATGTGGAGTATTTTGCAATGACCTTCTCTATATTATAAGGAGAGAACAATTGTACTCTCTCAAATAATAAAAGAAACTAACTCTCACTCACAAACAAAAGACAAGAGCAATAATATATATGTAACATGTGTCTATATATGTACACAAACATATAAAATAAATTAATATTATGATTTTAGATATCGATTTCTTTTAAAATCTAAATCAAAATTTATCGGTTACCCCTATAAAAATCAAACCTTAGTAGATGTTCCATTGGATTTGATATCAGGTTTTTGTCGGACAGATATCCAACAATTTCATATTTAAACCATAATCGTTGCTATCCCTACTACAAGCCTGAAACTGCAACCTGAACAACAAATTAAAGGAAATAAAAACGTAAATGGAAATATATTAAGTTATTTCGGATTCCCTAATCCGTCTCTCCTTTCCTTTAAAAAGTGCAATCCAAACGCTACTATAATGTCCACTAGTTCAGCCTAAATTCCCAAAGATTAATGGTGTTAGAGATAGTAATGCCAAAGTTTTGTTGATAGTCACCTATAGTTGAGAGGGTGAAATGACGATTTTCATTTGCTAGGTTAACTATTTAGTTGTCAGTAACAAAATGTCCCCTTACAACTGCATATCTAGTAATAAAGTCTCTTGCTAGACTGAGTGCAGTGTTATTGAATATATCTCAGCATCAGATAACTAAATAAGTGAATATAAGCGGATATACATATAGGCTTAATGAGTCCAATTTCTTTACCTGTGAATATGAGCACATTCAAATTCTCCATCCGACTTTAAAGATTCCATTATTTGAGAAGGATATCAACTCTAAAATCCTCATTACCCAATTTTAGTTATTTTTGACAAATAGCCCGGGCTGAATTTACAGCATAGTCACCACACCACTTCATCTCAATCATCTGTAGGGTTGAAATGTTTCCTAGACCCAAATGAATCTTCACTAGTTGCTTACAGCGATCCACCACTAGTCTCTTAAGGCAGGGAAAGCTAGCCGCGTTGGCACTCCAATGTACAATGTACAATGTGTCTAATTTTAAGATCCTGAGCTTTGGGAAGCACTCATCTCCCACTTCCCACATTACTCCCGCAAATGCGTCATTTAGTAATTTGAGGACCTCCAAATGGGGCATTAGTGTTGTAAGTTCTGACAATTTATTCCATGGCTTGCGAAAATTCGACAATGTCAACTTTATGAGGTTTGATGGGAAGTGAAACCCACTAGGATATTTTCCATAATGCCAATAAATCACCTTTAGTGATTCTAATTGGCTGAGAAAGTCCAACAATGGAAACCGGCTGCATTGTCTGGAATGAACCCATGAGTCCCGAAATATGCATCGCACAGTTTTTGAAGCCTTGGTAGCCTTCTCAATATCTTCTCCATGTCATCCCCAACTAGTGTCGAGAGAGTTTGCAGATTTTCCAGTAGCGAGGAGTTCCCAAATCTCTGATTGTGCAAACTGAAACAAGTACGGTTACGAACCTGCAGATGCCTCAACCTTTCCATATCCCAAATCGAATCTGGTACAGTAACTTCTCCTATTGGTCCTTGGACAAGAAAAGTTTCTAGGTTCAAGAGGTTGGCTATGAATGAGGGTATAGAATTTGTTTGACATTGAACTGCTAAGTATCTTAAATGAACAAGCACACCGACTGCTTCAAAAGAATTACCAATGTTGATATCTTCGAAGTCCAGTACTCTAAGAAGCTTAAAGTTCTCAGGCATGAATAAGAAATCACTGGAAATACTTTTATCATTATCACTAGAGGCAAAGAAGATCAGGGATCGAACACGTGGCCCTGATGGCTTTGACATGAAGAAATTCTCCCTCTCACAATAGATGGACAACCAACGTCGGTCATAAATTTTGGATCTTGAAGTATAAAAATAATTAGGATCAACACCGTGATCTTGGTCATCATCAGAAACTGGAAAATGTTCGTCATTCTTGTCTATATGTTGCCAAAAGTTCGCATCTTCAGCTTTCACCAAGCATAAATCACGGATGAAATCGTGAAGACGGCAACCTTTGACCCCGCCTTTCCAATTACTTCAGCAACACTTACTAGGTTTCTATGGATAAGATCCATCAAGTAATCCTCAGCTACCTCCTCTAAGCTCTTGTATCAGAATGTCGTACAAAGCCTTGATCACCAATCCATAACCGTATCAGTCTTTGAACTTGAATTATTGTGTCCTCCCGGAATCCTCCAAAGTAGAGAAAGCATGGTTTTAAATGATCTGGTAGATATTTGTATTTCATTTCCATTATACCACTCGTGACCAAGCCATCTACGGGATCAAGATCAAGTGAATTTAGAATTTCTGCTACTTGTTTCCACTGGTCCTCTTTCTTTTCTATCGTTTTAAGAATTCCAGCCGTCAAAACAACAAGAAGTGGTACTCCTCTGCAATGTCTCGCAATCGTCTTTCCAATTTCCAGTAGTTCAAGTGGGCAGCGTTCTCCCCCAAATACTTTGCTCTTCAATAAATGCCACCAATTGTAATCATTTAACTAACGAACGAAGATATATCCTGGAGTTAATTTGCAGTGCCACATCAAGTAGTCTAGTAGTAAGCATAATTCTACTTCCATTCGCATCATCTGGAAAAGTTGTTCTTATAACATTCCATGCTTCAATTGTCCACATATCATCTAGTACAATTAAGTATCTCCTACTCGTTAGGCATCGATACAGCATCACAGCCAACTCTTTGTCACTCATTTTATGATAACCAAAAGGAACCTCATTAAAAGAATGTAGAATTTGCAGCAGTAAGTTCTTTTTCTCATACTTTTGAGAAACAAGGCACCAATCCTTAAAATTGAAGCAAGTTTGAACAACATCATCATTATACAGTCTTCTTGCCAAAGTTGACTTGTCAATTCCACCCATACCAACGATAGAGACAACCCGCAGACGACGAGGCTGGTCGCTGACAAGCAGCTCGCGTAATTCACATATGTCACCGTCCAAACCTACCACAATTTCGTCCATCATTGAATCACTAGTCTGTGATGAATCATGACTTGATCTCTTTGTAGCATTAAGGAACTGGGGTATCAACAGTTAATATCAGTTGGCTAACAATTCAGTATCCATTTTCATAACATATGTAAACGAAACCTGGAAAGCCACCTCCGCAAATCGAGTGATCAACAAAATTTTACTCCCTCTGCCGCTTTTCCGAAGAATTGCTCTCAATTCATCCTGATAAGATATCTCGAGCATTGTGCAGCTATCTTATCACATCCAGTGCTTGAATATCCCGCATATCTTCCACGACGATAAGACACCTGAAACCGGATAGAGATTTGTATAATTCCTCAACTAATTCTCTATCACTCATTCAGATACTACACCCTCCAATTTATATTCTACTTGTCCCTTCATAAGACTACTTCGAATATCAAGCAGAATCTTCCTTTTATCTTTTTCATACGATAGTGAAATCACACACCGCCCACGAACATGAAGGCGATCAATAACATTGAGATCATTATAGATTTCCTCGGCTGGAGAAATCTTACTGGCTGCAGGCACGTGGAGGATGGAGATGGCTTCTTGCAGCTCTAGCTCCGAGATAAGATGATCTACGATACTCTCCTTGTCATAAATCCTCACTTTGGCCCTCATAATGAGTCTGATCTCTTCTAGGATATTTTTGAGCCAGAACATATAGTACCAGGTAGATCCAACTCTGCAAAGAGAGCAATCGGTGACATATTCTATCTCGTACACTACACGCATGATGCGTATTCTGAGTTCCCTAAATTCTTCATTCCTCTTGTGTAACTCTTCTATTTCTGTGCGTGACAATTCCTCATCTTCGTCAAGCTGTTCAATGTCCATGACACAGTGAGCTTTCAGGGAAGGTAGTGATAGAGCTCATAATTAATTTTCAATTTTGAATTTCGAATATTTTAGATCAGTTTGTTTTGTTTTGTTGATCAGGTTATACTTAGTCAACTTTGTGTACTATATATACTCTATTAGCTCTTACTGTACATCAGTGTGAAAAATACAAAAACTTTTTCAATACTTACATGGTATCAGCAGGCTTTGTGACATTCGTCATTTTCCTTTTCCGAACAGTTGGTCTCTGACTTCGTTGTTCTACTGACGCTTAACCAGCCTCCTTTTCCTCTATTCCTTTGGTGTTACTTCCTTTTACTTCCCTCATGGCATCTTCATCAAACACTCCCACTCCGCCTGCTTCCTCCTTTGCACTACCTTCCTACAACATCAAGGTGTTTGTCACTGTTCTTCTTGACCACTCCAACTACATGACCTAGCAGACTCAAATGGTTAATTTCTTCACCTTCAATAACTTACTCGGCTATGTTGACGGCTCTATTCCCAAACCCAAACCTTCTACAACCGAATCCTCTTCGTCTACGACTTCCTTGTCCCTCGATGATTGGCTTCGATACGACACATTTGTCACCTCGTGTATTACTGCAACTCTCTTCGATACCCTTGTTCACCATGCCATTGGTCACGACTCTGCTCAAGCCTTGTGGTCGTCGCTTCGTGAGTCGTTTCTTCAACAATCCCTTGCGTGCAAATCTTTGCTGCGTGCACAACTGAGGGCCCTCAAAAAAGGCTCTCTCTCTATGGCAGATTATCTCCACCAAATAAACTCCCTATCTGTTGCTCTGGCTGCCATTGGAGATAAACTTTCTGATGATGATATGGTGTTAGCCACTCTTGATGGTCTCCCAAAGGAATACCGTCCTTTTGTCACTTCTGTTGAAAATATCTCACCACCTCCTACGTTTTCCCAGCTCCGAGCAAAACTCCTTACCTATGAGCAACGTCTACTTCTAGATGACACACCTCTACTCCCTCACGATGATGGCTCCACCACTGCTCTGGTTACTCAACTCCAGTCCACCACACTTTCTCATGATGCTCTCACTGCTTCAACAAAATCATCCCCCACTTTTACTCATTATTCATCCTCTGTGAACTCTAAGCCTGTGAATCACAGCAACAATCGTTCCTCGTCAAACTACTCTCGCACCAAGTGTCAAATTTGTGGCAAACAGGGTCACTCCGCCGCCCGTTGTCGTTTTCGTTATGCCCAATCATGTAACAGCGGCCAAAATTCAATGTTTGCAGGCTACTCAAATTTTCAGCCCCACAACTGCTCTCCTTCTTTGTCCAATTCTTTTCAGACATGGGTACCTGACTCAGGTGCCTCAGCTCATATGACGTCTGATCCCTCTCTTCTCCAACAAGTACAACTGTACACCGGGAATGATCAGGTAGTCGTGGGTGATGGTAAGGCTCTGCGCATAACTCATACTGGTGCTTCTCATTTTTCTCACCCTTCTTGCTCTCTTACTCTTAAGAATATTTTGCGTGTGCCTGCGATTACCAAAAATTTACTCTTGTTTCCCAATTCACTAAAGGCAATCATGTCTCACTCGAATTTACTCCTTTTGAATGTGTTGTTAAGGATCTCAACTCAGGGATTCCACTTCTCAAGGGCCGCGCTAAATCAAATCTCTACAAGATCTCCTTGCCTTCCACCATCCAGTCTTCTGCTCCAGTTGCTCTAGCTGCGTCTCGCGTGTCTCCTACAATTTGGCATAACAGATTGGGTCATTCGGCAAAGTCTGTCATGTCCACTCTTCAGTCTAAGGATTGTCTGGTTTTTTCGAATTCAGCATTGCAAAATAAACTTTGTAACTCTTGTATGATAGGCAAGAGTCATAAACTCCCATTCACGAGATCGAATAAAATTACTTCTTTTCCATTAGAAATTATTCACTGTGACATCTGGGGACCTGCTCCCGTTAGTTCTTTTTCTGGTTTTCGTTTTTTTGTTATATTCATTGATAACTACAGTCGCTTCACTTGGATATATCCTCTCAAACATAAAAATGATTGTGTTGTTTCATTTTCTCACTTTAAGAGCTTAACTGAAAATTTATTTTCTACAACAATAAAGGCTTTCCAGTGTGATGGGGCGAAAGAACTTACACAAGGTCCTTTCAAAAATATTCTCAACAACGCCGGTATTCAATATCGCATTTCATGCCCTTATACTCCTGAGCAAAACGGGTTAGCAGAGTCCTTCGCCACTGCTGTCCATTTAATCAATAGTTTACCCACGCCACTCTTAAGTAACAAATCTCCCTTCGAAATTCTTTTCAAGCAAACTCTCTCTTATTCTGCTCTTCGAGTATTTGGGTGTTTGTGTTACCCTCATCTTGGGGCTACCAAACCTGATAAATTAAGTCCCAATTCTGTCCCATGTGTTTTTATTGGGTATAGTTCGGACCATTCTGGGTATCGTTGCTATGAGCAAAGTCTTTTTATCTCGCCACGTCGTGTTGGACGAATCTTTTTTCCCTTTTCGCTCTACTGCTTGTTCTTCTCAAATCCCTTCTGCGAGGTCCTTTCCTATACGTGTTCTTATGCCACCTGTTACATCCAATTCTAATAGTTCAAGATTTCTACCTACTGCTAACTCTTTCTCTACGTTTTTACCATCGTCAATTTCGCCTAGTGTCCTACCTGCGACAACAACTCCTATGCTTCCCTTGCCTCCTAATTCTTCACAGGTTAGTCCTACACCTACATCTTCCACCTCAAATTTTCACAACACCTCATCTTCCTCTCGTGATTTTGACTCTTCACAATCAGCTTCTCCACTACACACCTGGTCTCCTAATCTCCCGACTTCTCCTAATCAGCCTTCAATTATTTCTCTACAACAAAATCGTTCCTTATGCTTGCCTCCTATTCCCTCGACGTCCCCCCTCATGAGTCTGATTCTTCTCATTCCACCTCCACTCACCAAATGGTTACTTGCTCCAAAGATAATACTCGTTCTCCAGAATGGTAGAAGATTACCATTCTTCATGAAAGAAACCATCTCTGAAGATTCAAGATGTTCTAAGAGAGCATCAACAGCAACAGAAGTCATTTCTCTGTCTCTCAAAATCTTTGATTTCAATGCAGAAGTGGCAGAGCTTGGAAATTAGCTAACAGAGGAACTGAAAAAGCTTGGGACTTTGATATGTCAACGGCTACAGGTGGTAAATGCATTTAGAAATAGTGTTTTTTAGCGTTTGATAATATTTTTTTAATTTCAAGATGGATTAGCAAAATAGTAATAAATATAGCCATTTGAAAGAATATGATCATTGGAAAGAAAATTGATCTTTAAAGTCTACCTGTTGAAATATAAAAGTATAGAATTTAAAAATAAGAAAACTTATAATAATATATTAGTTTGCTAGTTAAACTAGAAAGTATTATTGGAACTAAATTGAAATAGGAGTTCCCTAAAATAGAAAATATTCATTTCAGCTCTCTATAATATAAGAAAAATAAGGTGTCGGCTGGAGATGGCCTTACATGTGAATAGAGAATATCACGTCGAGACCCAATTTTAATACAAGAATAAAAATTATAGGGTTTCATTCTCAAATTAATTGACATTGTCATTTATTAATGTAGCAATTGTATTCTTCAACTCTTTTCAACTTTTTTTCAGGCAAGAGACAAAAACCTTTGAGGTGAAATCCATCTAGCACGCAAGATTTACCCATTTTTAATATGAAAACATCATTAAGGGATATATCATGCTTACAAACAATTAAAAAGGACAGTTGGACTTACAAAAAGGATATGGGTTAGACAAAAAATGATACTTATTATTATCACGTTTATCAAGTTCATGACACCAAAGGATTATTACCTACAATCGTCAAATCATCTACGTGCAAAAATAAAAGAAATTCCATTTCAAAAAGTAAATGAAAATAATTTGCTTTAGATTGAGCAAACTAAAGCGAGTTCAAGTAGTAGAGTTTAGACCATTGGCGGATGCTTGCTTTATATGTGGGTGCATGTATGTATGTATATACGCATACCTTTTTTATGAAGATTACCATGTAAAAAGGCAATGTTCATATCACCTGATAGAGTTCTCAAATTTTAGCAACTACAATAGCAAGCAATTAGCAACAAGTACTGGTAGGTTTCTATCATCACCATGCCCGCTAACACTATAGGCTTAAGACGAAAGACGTTATTTGGCCAAAAAGACTAGGCTCACCTAGCACGCAAAGCATCGTGAAAACCACGATATGAAAACCACGATATGCAAAGTAAGTCAATACGTTAAGGTAGCGACTGGTATTTTAAAATAAATTTAGATAGGAATAAAATAAGTGGAGGAATGAGATGAAAGTAGGTATAGAATGAATTTGGGATAGAGTTTGTCATACGTGGTATTCTCATATAGGAATAAATATATTGATTTCAAACTCAAATTAATTTGGTAGTCAGTATATCATAGTAGTGTTAGGAATGACTTTCAAAAAATGATAAAATTACCTTTTCATTATTATTATATACATGTAATTATCTTTAGAATACTAATAAATATAATAATTATAATGGAAATAATAGTAGTGGTAATAATAATAATTTGACATTTTGTTAGTATATTACATTTATATTTTACAAGAGTATTTTAGTCATTTGACAAATAATAATAATATTAATATCAGTAAATAATAATAAGGCTTATCATTTTGTTATTATATTTATGTTTCATTTTGAAAAAGACATTTTGATAACTTGACAAATGAATTTATTCCCACGAACGAAAATGAGTTAATATCATGTGTTTTTGTCAGAATTTGCTAATCCCAAATTGGAAAAAATCTGATTACCTAGGGGAATGCGATTCCAAGGTTTATTATATCATACAAAGTATGAGAATGGAAATTAAAATCGAAAGTGTTATTATATTTAAACTCATTCCATCATATCAATCGTGGCTTAAATCCGTGAATAAGTCAAACATTTCAATCATTTGAAAAGAGATGTCCCAGCTGAATATATGAAAGTTAGGTTTTATGGATTTCCACTTTATGGACCTTGCTCTTATTGTGCAACGAGCTTGGAGAGTACCAATTTTTAGTTCTTACTTATCCAATACTTAAAAGTGAAGAATTTAAGCACTGACTATGACATCTTCATAAACTGTTAATATAAAGACTAACTTGAGAATTTTTAATGAATAAATTATTGAGTTGGTCCCTCATATATGTAGAGAGTTAAATAGTCTTTTAACTATTCATTTAAGGAGGCCTAACACATTCTTAAAATAAGTACTTGGTCTCTGAGTTTTTATGACCTATATTTAGAAACCTAAAGGTGAATAAAAAAAACTGTTAGAATATATAATTTTTTATATTAAAAAATCAGAAACTCTTAAATCATTTAATAAGATTATAAGTTACTACACTTGATAACAATTGTAATAAGATCATAAGTTACTACAATTGAAACCAATTGGTTTTAAGATTGAAACTCATTATTCTTAATATGGTATCAGAGAATGGCTATTGGTCCAATTTAATTCATCAACGTGTGACTCATATCAAATCAAGTCCATTTGTGTTCAATCTTTCGCGTGTGTCAAATTTTACGCATCTTCAATCTTCTACGTGTGTCCCACCTGTGTTCAACTTTCACATGTGTTAATCTACCATGTGTATTCATTCTTTTATAACAATAAATTTTGAAAAGGGAGACAACACACTTTTGTCTCCTTTCCGTCTCTAATTTGGAAAGGAGACAAAACTCGGCTGTGGCCTCTCGAATCGTCGCAAATTTGAATTTCGTCTCAAATGGATACGAAAAGATATTTCGTCCTCGTTTTATCGCAAATTATGTTCGTCTCCATAAGAAAATCATTTCCAATTCGCTTCCCTCACATTTCGTCACATTTCCATCTCCCTTATATTTCGTCTATGTTCCATCTGTTGGGTGTATTATTTGCATATTATTTCAACACCTATTTACTTAATTTTTGTTAGCTCTCGCGTGATCTATGAGCAATTTTATGGGTTTTGCATTTTTTTTTTTGTGATCAATCTGTGAGAAAGCCTGAGTTTCTAAGCAAAAATTGGAGGGAATTGCCAAGAACCAAGGTGCATTGAAGCCTGGAAGGTATTTGACATGCGAATTTACAGCTGACCAGTCATAGCGCAACCGCGCTGCGTTGCAGGAATTTTTAAGGAAACTTGCCACGGTTATTTTAGGCAAAAGACAAAAGAGAGCAAAACCCTAGCATATAAAAGAAAAGTTTGACAAAAAAGAGGGCAGCCGTTTTTGGAGGAGAAGAACGTGCCAGAGAAGGAGAGAACGCGGGAGACTGAAGCTGACGACGAAGAATCATTTTCGAGACAAATTTGGACAACGATTCTTCTTTAAATCCCTAGTTTCCTCTTTCTCTCATGATGAACTATATTCACTTTGGATTTTGATTACTTTCGTTATTATGTTTTAAACTATTTTTCTAGCGCTACGATGTAGCCAGATTTTGAATACTTGAATTCTTTTGGTTTAATTGATTGATGAACTATTCCAATTCTATGTTGAATATTTCATTCTAAACTTAATGCTTGTGATTGTTTGGCCAGCAATTGCATGATTTGTGGTTTGGTTTAAGACTGAGAAGTGATAATCGAATTAGACCATGTTTGAAATATCATTAAATCGTCATAAGATAGAGATATTTATGAGATCTAGTGCAGCACTTGAATTTTTAGGGGTTAATAAGTTCCATAAGTTCACAGTTATCACAGAGATATAGTTAGCTTATTTATTGGGATATGTAATTGATGCTTGAGAAAAATTAATAATTACATTAGCGAAATTGCTGGCAACAAAAGGAATAGACATCAATTGAATTCAATCAATAGATTCAAGTAAGATTAATCTTTGTGAAGTCAAAAACCATAGAGCATTTTAATTATTGGATTACCATCTTTTGTTGATTTCATAATTGCTTAAATTGTTATTTTTATAAGTTCCATAGTTTTTAGTTTTTATCTACAATCTCTCAATTTTTGGGTATCCAAATAAAGTTAGAGCTAAACTAATTTCGGTACTTAGTAATCACGGTTCTCGTGGGAACGATTTCTATTCACTACTTTATTATTTGTTGCGATACGTATACTTGCGTTAGATTTTGCACAACACCGTTTCTCTCACATTTCGTCTCCTTTCCGTCGCATTTTTTAAAAAAATAATAAATAATAAAAAATTTATAAATTTTGATTATGTCAAATTTTCTATAAAAATGAAATTTAAAAAATTATACTAATTATATATATATATACATATATATTTACATATATGAAAATATAAAATAAATAAATAAATAAAGCTGAATTTTTTTAAAAAAAAGGTTAAAATCATGAAAAAACTACCAAAACTATATATATTTACCTAAATCTATTATTTATACATACATATATATGACATATATACATAATACATATATAATCCCAAAAAATGTGAAAGTATAAAAATTCTAAAATCATAATACATATAATTGGCATTATTTACAAACATATATATAATGAAATAAACCAAAATAAATTTAAAAATTTAAATACGAGTAAAAAAAAATTACCTTAAAATGAGGCCAAAAGTGAGTGAACTCTTGAAAGTATGAGGTAAGAATAGGGGGGTTATGTATAATTTTTTTTTGTTCGAATTTTCCCCCAAAAGATTTATGGGGAGGGGAGGGAATTCAAAATTTCCAGCCACTTAAAGCATGTGCCAAGTCCTTTCATAAGGACTTGGACACATTTTTATATATATATATAAATAAAGGTTCGTCTCCATTCCGTTACCAAAATTGGAGATAGTCCCTTAGCACTTTTGGTTTAATTTGTTTGAATTCCCCCTCCCCCCCCCCCCCCCCCCCCCCACCCCCCGGGGGGAAGTTCAAACAAAAAAAAATTTATACATTTTTGGAGACGGATCCAAAGTTCCGTCTCCAATTTTGGAGATGGACCCTTGGGTCCATCTCCCTTTTGGAGACGAAACCTTGTGTCCGTCTCCATTTTGGAGACGGACACATTGGTCCATCTCCATTTTGGACACCGACCCAAAGTTTCGTCTCCATTTTGGAGATGAAGTCTCCCTTTTGGAGACGGACACATTGGTCCATCTCCAATTTTGAAGACTGGCCTATTGGCCCGTCTTCTGTCCGTCTCCACATTTGGAGATGGACCTAGATATCCGTCTCCATATTTGGAGATGAACCATGTTGTTCCGTCTTTCTTCCCATGAAAAACTAATGACTTTTTTTAAAAAAATTTAAGAGAGACTTAAATTAATTAAGATAATTAGTAAGTTTTTATTATTAATTTAATTAATATTTAATTAGTAATTTAATTACAAGTTAATAGTAAATTATTAATGATAATTTACTTAATAATTATTATTATTAATTTAATTACTAATTTTAAATAGATTATTAATTAGTAAGTATCATTTTTAGTTTAATTATCATTATTAGATTATTTAATTATTTACTTATTTAAAATAAATTATTAATTTATTTAATTAGTAATTGTCAAAATTAATATAATTACTATTTAACATTATATATTTAACATGTTTTGTCTGTCTCCAATTCGTTTCATCACGGAGATGGAAAATCATATATTCAACCATGTCTTCTCCTTTTCGTTTCTATGCGGAGACGAATTGAAGACAGTAGTCATTTTCCGTCTCCAAATCATCTAATTCGGAGGACGAATTGGAGACAACATGCTTTGTCCGTCTCTAATTTGTCTCGGTGCAGAGACGAAATAGAGATGAAAAACGAAAGTTTCTCATGGCCATCTCCAACTAGAGACGATTTGGAGACGACTTATCAAACCGTCTCCAAATCGTCGTCATTTGGAGACGACGTACCTAAGTCATCTCCAAATCGTCGCCAAATTGTCACTATTCATGCATCAAAATTTATGTCTCATTTTCGTCGGTTTTTTGGCAACAGAATAGAGATGGACTGTCGCCTTTAACAGTTTTTCTTGTAGTGTTTCTAGTGTGACCTATCTTAAAATCTTTCAAGTGTGACCCATCTCAAAATTAGATCCACACGTCTTCCACCTGTGACGCATCTCAAATTAGGCAAAATACGTGAGGGGAAGTGTTAGAATATATAATTTCTCACATTGAAAAATTATTAGAAACTCTTAGACCACTTAATAAGATCATGGGTTACTACACTTGACACAAATTGGTTTTAAGATGCAAACTCATGATTCTTAACAAAAACCTCTTTTAGGTTGTCTTAGGATTAAGAGAGTACAAGAAAAATAGAGAGAACAATAGAGAAAAGAAAGGAGAGTTTGTTGATTCATGATTGCACTATATAGCTTTGTACCATGGGAAGTCGGATAGTGATTTCTATTTAGAGTGAGTTGAAATTTTGTGAGTCTGTTCTTGAGATTTGGTTCTTCAAATTCAAAATTTTGTGAGTCTGTTCTTGAGATTTGGTTCTTCAAATTCAATGGTAGGATTGCATTTTAAGGCCTACAAACCAGTCTGCCGAGCTCCTAAAATTTTTGGTATGTTTAAGTTGTCTATCTTGTTTCTTGTTTTATTTCACTTATTTGTGAAAGTTACTTGTTGTGAGTAGTGTCAAAACTTGTTGTTCTTGACTTTGAGACCTTTGTAATCCTTATTTTCAAAATAATGAACGTTTAGTGGTATGTCTTTTGATCTAGCGGTTTTTTCCTTCACATTGAAGGATTATGTGATTGTGCCTTATGTGATAATCTTATTGTTCTTTACTTGGTTTGTCATGTGTTAGATATTTGGTAGCTTGCCTACTCAATTACTTGTAAGCTAACATAAGTAAAATGAGTTCTTATTCTATTGTGTTTGTGCTTTTTCAAAAAAGTGGTATTTAGAGCTTGATTTGTTTGGTGATTAGCTTGTGTGTGGAATGGAGGTTAATAGTAGCATAATGATTAGATTAAATAGTAGCAATTATCAAGTATGAACGGGAGAGATTATGGATCTTCTTTATTGCAAAATTATTAATTACTAGTTCTTAGTAAAATTAACCCTACGAATAAAAAAGATGATGAATGGAAAGTCTTTTAATAGACAAGCTTGTGGGTGTTTGCGACAGTGGATTGATGATACTGTTTACAATCGCATTAGTAATGAAACTAGCACGCGCACACTTTAAAAAATATTAGAAGATTTGTACGCTAAAGAGGCCAATGGAAATAAACTATATTTCTACAAAATTAATGAATTTAAAATACAAAGATGATACTTCGATGATTGATCATTTTAAATGAATTGCAGGGCATTATGAATCAGTTGGCATCCATGATGATCACTTTAGATGATTAGTTGCAGACCTTGATTTTACTTGGTTCTTTACCAAGATTTTTGGAGACATTTAAGTCTCATAGATTAATTCAACCCCTAATGTAATTATTTCCTTTGCTTCATTTAACTAAAGTATTGAACGAAAAGTTGAGAAGAAAGACTACAACATGCTCATCCTCTCCTTCGAAAGAATACAATTAAGAAAGAAGAACAACTAACATGCCTATATCAACACTAGTAGCGTTCCTTTTTACTTCTTTAGTAAAAAATAGAAAGATTGATAAGGTAAAAGTACTCTAACAGGTTCCCCATAGAGTTTCCTATTGTTAGGGAGTCCTCAAAGGAAGCTAGTTCCATTTCTTTCTTTCTTTTTTATGATTTTCTCCCTTACTTTCGCCTATTTTTTGGCCCGTGAATCCAAACTAGCCCTTAGGAACAAGTCTGAAACCAAAGAAAACTGATCATAATGGAGCCAAACTTGTCAAAGATACTACGCTAACACCCAAGATCTGAATATTAAGAGACAGAGGGAGAGAAAAATTCTTATCTCGTACCAACACATTCATACTTAAATTAACTGTTCTATCTAAAAGTTTAAATAATTAAAAATTAATTTATTATTTTCAACATGATTTGTCATATGTGGGCAAAATAATTTTTTGTTTAGTCTTATATGCAGAACATATTCTTTTTAGATTAAAGAAACAAGACTCTAAATCTAAACTTTTTGTTAATTCGACTCTAATATTTTGAATCTAAGACCTTTTAATATTTAAGTTTTAATACTATGTTAAGTGACCACCTATCTAAAAATTTAAATTTATCAAAGAGTAATTTATTATATTATTTATTATATTCAACGGCATAAAAATTGAAATGCACAAGAGAAGAAAACTAAAGATTATAGAGTTACTAAAAGCACCATTCTATTCGAATGCTCTCAAGCTATTTTTTAGTGCACTTGTGTATCACATTTGGAAGGAAAGAAACAAAAGATTGCATTTAGAGGAAGCTCGAATAGAAGAACAAATTTTCAATTTCTTACTTTTCGATGTTAGATACAAATTTTATATAAGTAAGAAAATTAGACACTCTTTTTTGAACTCTTCTATTTGTAAATCCTTGAATTTAGATGAAAATATATTTTTAAGATGAGTTGTATAACTTCTACTGATTGTAATTGTTTTTATCTTATCAATACAAGTCTTGTTGATTTAGTAAAAAAAAAAAAAAAGCACCATTCTGAAAACACTCATGATCTAGACGCAGAGGGAAAAGGACAATTCTTATCTGGTTGGTATTTTTTTTTTTTTTTTGGTCAATATCTGGTTGGTATATGATCGTTCATATTCACACATAACTACTGACATATAAAATATAATCTTTCACACTACAACAAAGTATAATAACATAAAAAAAATCAAAAGGCATGAACAAGAGAAGAAAATTATATGATTGCACAGGACAGGGACAGGCAAGTTGCAGATACATCAGATTCCTCGGTTATATTCGTCGTGATCCGCATTTTTCTTTAATTCATTTGGGGGACCGATGATGTGAAAGAAAGATTATTGAATGATTAGGTTGCATAATTCAGCCTGAGTCAACTTTGGAAAACTAGTACCCAAAAGGCGAAATACCTTCGCCTTCAGGGCCTCGGTCACCCAGCTCGAAAAGTACAACAGAGAAGGTAAATCACAGATGACTCAGCAGCCCCTTAGATAGGAGGTCTAATGCATAGTGTCTACAAGGAGCCACCTCCCAACAAGGAGAGGTTGAAACCCCCACACTGCGGCTGCCATGACTCAAACTTGAGACCTAATACCCAATTTATTGTCCGAGTACCAACTGAGCTACGCCCGTGCGGGCAACTTCGGAAAACTTAAGCCTGCATAAAGTGGTTGGTGTGACCAATGAATTATAGAATGACTTCGTTGCACGAATTCGACCAAAAAAAAAAACTTCTTGTATGAAATTATTATTTCTTTTTGTATCTTTTCCTTTTAATGGTAAGAAATTCGCATCAACAGGATATATGAAAAAAAATCATCAAACCAATAATCATTCATAACTTTCGTATTACACTAGTGTCACAAAGACTTTTGGTAGTCTTATTGATGCATACTACGATAGGGTCTTCGACTGGGTTAAAGTTGTAAAATTCTTTCATTTATTTTTCCTCCTTTTTTGCTATTTGAACAAGGGAATTAAGCAACTTTTATTTCTCCGTCTTTTATGATTTTTTCTTCTATCTTGCCTTCCTTTTCTTTCATGAGTTGGTATTCAAAATCGCCGTAAACCACACCCCTCAATCAAGTGTTTGGACCCATACTCTGGGGTGGGGTCCACGGTCTGAGGCTTTGAAGACCATTCATTTTTTCACTCGGGAATCCCCTAACTAGTCCACCTACCCGAAACCATAAAAATAAAAATAAAAAAAAGTTTTGGTCAAGATGGGGTAGAAACTCAAAGTTACTATTCTAACACCCATGATATCGATTTAGTAAAAGACATAAAGAAGAGAAATATTATTAATCCTATTCACACATTCATATTGTAAATTATATGTTATATCTAAAAATCTAAACTGTAACCGTATACTTTATGTTATTTATTTAATGATAAAAACCTAACTTTTCTCGTGCTGGTGAAATTTATTTAGCCTTGTAGGTATACATGCTTTTTAAATAAAGACAGCAAGACTCATACTTAAGATTTTTTTTTTTTTTTTTTAAACCTATCCCTGGCAGCGTGTTAGTTGACAAAGAAAAATAAGACTTTTCACATTGCCCCTTCTAGATGTGTAAAATAAGATAGCAAAAATATTGAAATGACAAGAGAAGAAAACTAATTGACTGAACAGGCATGGACAGAGGTCCATCGAGTTGTTATTTTTAAAATATTTTTTAGATAAAAGTTGAAGTTAAAAATAATAATAAAATATAAAAAGTTTTAATTAGAATTTTTTAAAAATAAATTTTTGCGAAATTATTTTTACAAAATAAAAAATAATAATTTTTTTTTTCTTTTTTAAAATGTACCCCTTCATATTTTTGGAATTCTAATATGATTCTCAAAATTTCTAAAAACAGAATATTGCTCATCATAGGTAAATAAATAATAGTTTTTATTTAACAGTATTTCTAATCGTTTTTAATGATATCCTTTTCTTTTTTTCTTTTTTTCTTTAGTTTATCATTATTTTTATGATTTACAATTCTACCTTGTGGGATGATGTGAAAGATTATCTGGTTGGTAGATGATCTTTCGTATTCACACATAACTACTGACATAAAAAAATATGATCGGTCACACTATAACAAATTATAATAACATAAAAATTTCAAAAGGCGTGCATAAGAGAAGAAAACTATATGATTGCACATGATACAGGGACAGGCAAGTTGCAAATACGTCAGATTCCCATGTTATATTCGTCGTGATCTGCAATTTGCTTTAATTAATTTGTGGGGTGATGTGATGGAAAGTTTATAGAATGACTAGATTGCATAACTGAGTCTGAGTCAACTTTGGAAAACCCAGTTTGTTTGTGGGAGTGTTGATCAACCGGATAATTCGGGTTTAACTTGTTACAGGTACTGTGATTTTATCTTAATTTACTTGATATATATTTTGGATCGAATCGTTATATTTTCAAAATTTTAATTCATACATAACATATATTGCAAAATTGGTACACCCCATATCCATTTGAGGTAAGATTATCCCGGCCAATCTAGTGGGAGCTAGTTTTGTGGAGATGTTTATGAGGATTATAAAAAAAAAAGAAGGGAAAATCTCACTAGAAGTCCCCATTGTTTCATTTTGTCTCAAATTAGTCCCCATTGTTTAAAGTGTACCAAATGAGTCCCCAATGTTTGGAAAAAAAGTCTCAAAATGGTCCTCACATCCAAAATTCTGTTATCTTTAACAAAAAATTAGTAAAAAGACTAAATTAACCTCACAAATACTAAATTATAGATTGGAAAATCTCACTAGAAGTCCCCATTGTTTCATTTTGTCCCAAACTAGTCCCCATTGTTTAAAGTGTACCAAATGAGTCCCCAATATTTGAAAAAAAAGTCTCAAAATGGTCCTCACATCTAAAATTTTGTTATCTTTAACAAAAAATTAGTAAAAGACTAAATTAACTTCACAAATACTAAATTATAGATTTTTAACTAATAATAATTATGAATCCATTCATGTGCACCACCACGTGACCTCTAACATTTTTTTTTCTTTAATTTAAAAGAGATTTACAAAGTAATATTACATAACTTAGAATATTAATTTTAAAAATTAATATCGATATCTCTCGCACATAAAATGATAATTGTATCAATATTATTTTATGTGCGAGAGATATCGATATTGATTTTTAAAATTAATATTTTAAGTTATGTAATATTACTTTGTAAATCTGTTTTAAATTAAAGAAAAAAAAATGTTAGAGGTCACGTGGTGGTGTACATGAATGGATTCATAATTATTATTAGTTAAAAATCTATAATTTAGTATTTGTGAAGTTAATTTAGTCTTTTTACTAATTTTTTGTTAAAGATAACAAAATTTTGGATGTGAGGACCATTTTGAGACTTTTTTTCCAAACATTGGGGACTCATTTGGTACACTTTAAACAATGGGGACTAGTTTGGGACAAAATGAAACAATGGGGACTTCTAGTGAGATTTTCCCAATCTATAATTTAGTATTTGTGAGGTTAATTTAGTCTTTTTACTAATTTTTTGTTAAAGATAACAGAATTTTGGATGTGAGGACCATTTTGAGACTTTTTTTCCAAACATTGGGGACTCATTTGGTACACTTTAAACAATGGGAACTAGTTTGGGACAAAATGAAACAATAGGAACTTCTAGTGAGATTTTCCCAAAAAAAAACTTTGGAAAACCTACAAGGAGAAATGCTTATTGAAGATCAAATAATTCAACGTATTTATTTTAATGTTATATATAGACTTTACACTTATAAAAAGTTTTAAAAAATTACACTGAAAAGATCTATTTATAATAGCTAAAATATAGATAAGAGTATCTTATATTAGATGAATTTGTATTTTTTGCTACTTGTACATCCATTTTTTCTTTCACACTAATAAAAACACTTGCTTACCTCAGCAAAAAAAAAAAAAAAAATTTGGAAAACCTAAGCCTGCATTAAGTGGTTGGTGTGACCAAAAATTATAGATTGACTTCGTTGCATGATTGAGCAAGAGTCAACTTCTCGTATGATATTATCATTTCTTTTCATATCCTTTATGATCCAAACAAAAAATTATACAATTTTCATTTATTTTTCATCTTTTTTTGCTATCCGAACAATGGAATTAAGCAACTTTTATTTCTTTGTCTTTATGATTTTCTCCTCTATCTTGCCTTCCTTTTCTTTCACTCGTGAATCCCCCAACTAGCCCACCGACCCAAAATAAATAAAAATAAAAATAAAATGGTCAAGATGGAGTAGAAACTCAAAGATACTATTCTAACATTCATATTGTAAATTACCTTATGTTATTTAAAAATCTAAATTGTAAAAGAGTAGTTTATGTTATTTATTTAGTATTTTTAACATGACTTTTCTGTGTAAATGGAAATTATTTAGCCTTGCACTTATATATACTTTTTAAATAGAAACGGAGAGACTCAAAGTTAAAACTTTTTTTTTAACCTATCCCTAGTAGAGTGTTAGTTGACAAAGAAAAACAAGAATTTTCACATTGCCCCTTCTAGATGTATTAAATAAGATAGCAAAAAAATGGAAATGCATAAGAGTTGCAAGTGCATCAGACTGCTATATAGAGTCTATTTTGTCTAATTTTTTGACATTTAAAAATGTTTTTTGTAAGTTCAGAAGTTGAAAGTAACATGTTTGACTCATTCACAAATAGTTTTTTTTTTGTTAAAAACTGAAGTTAAAAAAATTAAAAAATAAGAAACTCCAAATTAGAGTTTAAAAAAAAAAAATTGCAAAGCTATTTTTACAAAATGAGTGAAGTTGTTTAATTCTTTTTTTTTTAAATATACCCCTCCACAATTTTAAAATTATAACATTGCCCTCAAAATTTTTAAAAGCACAACATTACCTAACACAAGCCAAACATAAGCGTTTTTGTTCAACAGTACTTCTAAAAGCTCTATAGATCAAAATCTAAAATTTTACAGTTAGACTAAACAGAACTTTAATATTCTTCGTGATCCGCAATTTGCTCTAGTTTTTTTTTTTGGTCAAACAATTTGCTCCAGTTAATTTCGTGTTTGCTGTGAAAGAAAATTTATAGAATGACTTTGTTGCATGTAGTACACTGAGATACGTGATAGTGTCGTATGCTATGCTAATATACTCATTGATATGGGTGGGGTGGTTCGACCCAACCCAATTTGTCCTGCATTTATTTTTCGACCTGATATTAATGTCAGATGTGACATAAAGGTTTAGATCATGTGTGAATAGTACCAGACATCATTAGGTATTAAATATTGTTCATGTTGAATGTTAATATAAATAGTCCACTAAATGCTCCAAATGAGGATAACTCGTCCGGGTGAAGTGTACCAGACCCCCTTATACTTTAGTAAAAGTACACAACACTCCCTATAGTTCAAAAATCACCTGAACTAGTCCATGTGTTTTTTTAAAATGCACAATACCCCCTACAGTTAAAAAATCCATCATATTTAACGGATTTTGTAAAAAGACGTAAATACCCTTAATTTTTTTTCATTTCTCTCTTTTGTCATTTCCTCTTTTGTTTAGGCCAAAATAAAATAAAAAGGAATATATATATATATAAAATAAATATATATATATACACATACATATATACATATATATATACACACACACACAACACACAGTGGCAGTGGGGGTGGGGGTAAGGGTTGGGGTTAAGGTTAGGGTTGGGGTTTGGTGGAGGGAGGGGGAGTAGGTGACGGGATGGGTGTGAGGGTAGGGGTGACGGGCTGGGGGTGGGGGGTGACGGGCTGGGTTGGGAGTAGGGGTGGGTGACGGGGAGGGTGGCGGTAAGGATGGGTGACGAGCTAGGTGGTGGGGGGTAGTGGGGGGTGGGTGACGGGTTGGGTGGTGGTGGGAGGGGTAGGTGACTGGGCTGGGTAGGGTAGGGTAGGGTAGGGTGGGGTGGGGTGGGGTAGGGTAGTGGGGTTGGGGAAGATGACTTTTTATTATTATTATTATTATTATTTTTAAAAAATAGTAATTTGGTCAATTTATAAATTATTTAATGAATAAATTGGTTTAAAAAAAAATCTCACTTAACGCGTATGAAGTACACTCTCTGTTAAATTTAACGAATTTTTTAACGGTAGGACGTGTTGTGTACTTTTGGAAAACTACAAGAACTAGCTCAAAGAATTTTTGAATTATAGGGGGTGTTGTGCACTTTCACTAAAGTACATAGAAGTCTGATGCACTTCACCCTAACTCATCATCATTAAATACTCTCAATTACCAATTTTTAATTCAATTTGGACAAACTAACTTACTTTTACATCCGAAGGAAAACACGAGTCTTCACCCGCAATTGCTGCTTTTGTTTTGGAGGACATTACTGAGCTAGGGGGAAGTGCATTTTCTACATTTATTAATGGATGGAGGAAATGGAAAACCCTTATCCGGTTGATAGATGATCTTTCGTATTCACACAAGGATGCTCGCATGAAAAATAAGAGCTTTCACATTGCCCTTCCAGCTGTACAAAATATAATAACATAAAATTTTGAAAAATGCATAAGGGAAGAAATCTAATTGGTTGCATCAGATGCTATATATTAAATTTGTCGTGACTCGCAATTTACTCTAATTAATTCTGTCTTTGCTGTCAAAGAAAGATTATAGAATGACTCGGTCGCATGACTGAGCCTGAGTCAACTTCGAAAAAACTGAGCCTGCAATATATATCAGCAATGACATAGGAGCTAGCTAGCTTTTCACAGTCCAAAAGTGAAGAAAATTTTTAGTTTCCAGCTTTCCTAAAAAAGGATCCCCACTGATCAAAGATGGCAGACGCTGCTACTGGATTTCTCCTGGAGAACCTAGCGGAGGTAGTGCGTTATAATTCTGAACTAATTGGTAATGCAAAAGAACAAGTTGAAGGGCTGCTCCAGGATCTTAATGTGTTCAAAGGATTCATAAGGGAGTATACAGAAAAGCGCACCACTAATCCTACTCTGCAAGCCTTGGCCAACAAAATCAGAAACGTGGTCAACAAAGCTGAAGATGCCATTGACAAATTTTTCGTCCACAAGGGCATATTCAAGGCAAGAAGCTTCACCGGGAAAGCTAAGCATGGAATCGATCATTTAATGACAATAAGTACTTTAGCAAAAGATATAGAATCCATCAAGAGAGAAGTAGATGACATTTACACGAAAAATCAGTTTGGCTTCACGGCCTTGCAGCAAGAACGAGGCCCTGCAGATTTTCAAAAGGTAACTATTTATATATATATATATATATATATATATATGAATTGTCGATGTTATGTGAATTATATGGATCTCTCATTAATTTGACTTCTCGATGATATATGTGAATTATGTGAATTGTCGATGTTAAGGTAAAATATGGATAGTGAGTTAGAAAATCCTTACAACTAATATTTAGCATCGTGGAGACGCAGAACTCATGCCCTAAACATCCCCAAAATCATCTGACAATTAAAAAAAAGAAAAAATATTTCAAATCGAACACTTTTGGCCTAAATGTTTTACATAAGGGATATCGTTAGTCCATTAGTTTATTTTTGTTAAATTTGCTTCGTTAAAATCACGTGAGTCGCACGCCACGGGTAAAAAAACATACAAGGTTAAATTACAAATCGAGTGATGTTTCGTGAAAATGAGTTGTAAGCTAAATGATCAATTTAACTTTATATGTTTTTTTTTTTTTTTTTACGCACAGCATGCGAATCATGTGGCATTAACGGAACAAATTTAACAGAAATAAGCTAATGTACTAACGGTATCCTTTATGTAAAATGTTTAAGACTAAAGTGTCTAATTTAAAATATTTATGATCAAAATGTTAAAATATATAAACGTTTGGGACTAATTGAGTCATTTTTCATTTTTTTTTTGTTAAAGTGAGATGAGGGATTGGGGTGGGGTCTTGTATCATCTTTTTTTTAAAATATAAATAAAAAGTTGAAAAAGTTTTTAAAATAAAAAACAAAATAGATATTAATAATTAAAAATAAAAAATGGAGTAAAAAAAATAGAGAATCTGTAAAATAGGAAAATTATTGGAGTGAAACTGAAATAGGGATTTCTTAAAAAAAAAAAAAATTGATTAGATGTAGAAAAGTTGTTGAAGTGAAATTGAAATAGGAAATCTTTAAATGTAGATAAATGAGTTTAAAATCTCTACATGTAGGAAAAAAATAAGAAAATTGTTGAAGTTAGCCTAATCCCATCACTTTTTGTAAATAATAGGGACTAATTGTGCTACTTTTATAATAATAGAGACTAAAATAAACTTAAAAGTCAACAATGAAGACTAATAGTGAAATTTGTCCTAGACAAAACAAAGAAAAACTCAAATCATTACCCTCCCTCCTCCCCCCACCCCACACCCCACACACTCTTTGATATATACACAGAGATAGATGCACATTCACAAATACACACATATACAGATGCACACCCATACACACATATATGTATTTATGTGCGTGTATATATATATATATATGGGTGAAAAAAAATTCCTAGGTGAAGATTTTACACCTAGGATTTTTTTTTTCTTTTTTTGCTAGGTAAATATATTGTTTTTTTTGGTTGGATGAAGATACTTTCTTTTGTTGTCAAAGATTATTTTTTGACTTTGAAACAGGAGAAGACCAAAATGCCCATTCAACTTTAAGAATTTGTTTGACAAAAATAGATATATAAAGAAATTTGGATAAAACTAAAATCTCGTGAAAATTTTGAAAATTAGGTTTGAATGTCCTGAGAAAAAACAGGATTTTTTCATTCCTTTTATGTTGCACACGCATTCCAATTTTTGTTTTCGCTTAATTGTTAATATTTTTTTTTAATTTAAAGGAAGGTTTAAGTTAATTTTATATCACTTTCAAAAGATATTGCATAATTTAAAAATTGATCTTGAGATCTCTCACACTCAAAATAAAAAACTAATTTTACATCACTTTCAAAAAGATGTTTCAAATGCTTAATTTAATTATTAGCATTTTGCAATGACTATGTTGCTCTTAATGACCAAAAAGAAAGAAAATTTACTATGTTGCACTTCATTTTTCTCTCTCTTTTTTATTGTCCCCTTTCACTCTTTTTCCCTCCTTTTTTTTTCTTGGTTTAAGTTAGTTAAGGCATTTTATATCATATAGATATTACACACAAAAATAAATTTTAAATTTTTTTACATTTAAAGCAAGATTTACACCACTGGACCACATGGCCCGTGGTTTTTTTCCCTTCTTCTTTCCTTTTCTCTTGCTTGTTTTCCTTTCCTTTCTTCCGCTTCCTAGTTACACACACTTGGACGCAAAGATAACCCAGTCACACGGTCCACACACAGCGGTCACCGGTCACGGCCAGAAAAAGAGATCACAGACCACAGACACCAAAACACCGCAAACACACATATAGCATACATATACTCACACACACCGACATATATGTATATGTACTCCCATACCCACATATGTATATATATATACACATGAATGTATATATTGTTAAATAACTATCTCATCTAAAAGTTTAAGTTTTTGGATCAATAGTTGAATTATATACATGGGTGTTAAATATTAAAATCAATTGATATTAAGTAAAGTAATCCAAGATCTTAAAAGGTGACTTTAAAATTTCTGATTTTCTAACATGAAATGTTATATTCTAACATACATTCTCACAAATACATTATGTACTCACTTTTAGCCCGTCAAACATAATCATACAGAAATGATCGAATCTTCGGGTGCCCCGAAAATGTTATGAGGTGCACGGCATGTCCCCTTGTCATTATTACCTCATTTTCATAAATTTTTAGCCATATCTGCTGCATGCATAATATTATTTCACATACGCATTTGTTATGCTCATCTACTGTATGCGCAGACCAAGAATCGGAGATTAGGTGCCGCATTTTGATTGAACTCAATTAAGGAAAATTAAGGGATTGAGATTAGTTGTTTGTCGGTTTAAGCAGCAAGCTGTAACAATTTCTGAGTTAATGCAGTGTTATAACGAAGTTCATCATATGATTTTGATACTGATTGAACATACGTCGGCGTTTGCCCTTGTAATTGACCAAATTTTCTCTGCCAATTCTCTTGTGAGTATGTATGCATGTTGTTTTGTGTTGGGCATGTGCGTAAGTAATTAGGGTAGTTCACTTTCAAAGATATTGCATATCCCAAAAATCTGTATTGGAACCTCTCGCACTTAAAGCGAGAATCATACCACTAGACCAATGACCAGTGGTACGGCAATTAATTTTTTCCCAAAAACATATTCATTTTGGTAGGATGACCGGTCTTGTCTTTAGTGCGTGCACACGCATATTCAAAGTGGATGAAAATTTGACGGAAGGGGGAGGGTTGTTGTGTAATTTTAGGCAAAAAAAAAAAAAAAAAAGGTGAGATTATGAACTAATTACGGTATCACATTAGAGGATCAAATCACATAGGATGTGTAATTTACCTAATTTACAATCCGGTGTTTGGTCCTCCTTTCGATTCTACCAAATGCCATTAACAAGTGATCCTATGCATGGTGGTGAACTAGTTGGTTCCCTATCAATTACTTATTACTGCATTCATCCATAGCTTGATTTAAAACATCAATTCAAAAATTTTCGTACAAAAATTGTGAAAAATTTGTAGCATAAGGTACGCTTTTTCATGTATTAGATAGCATATTTCTTTTATGTTATGGTGAATTTGGGGCATCACAATTATAGTTAGGTCTTTATACACATGCATAGAGTTCAATCTTGAACCAAAAGTTTAACTTATTTTATAAATTTGTTAACTTATTCCCAAGCCGCTTCACACGAACTTGATCCATCTTCATTATCACTATCTAATAGTTTACCCATGCTTCTGTGCAATTTTTACTTCGGAATTTCGCATGATAGCATTTTCAAATAACATTCTCGAATACAAGTTAACTTATTCCTTAATTCATCAACAGCCTCCTACGGTGGAGGAAGATGATGTGGTCGGCTTTGATGACGAGGCGAACACTGTAATTGAACGTCTCAATGAAAAAAATCCGGATCTGGACATCATCACAATCATTGGCATGCCCGGTCTTGGAAAGACAACATTAGCTAGAAAGATCTACAATGATCCAAGAATTGAATATGAATTCTTCACTCGTGCATGGGTTTTTGTTTCTCAAACATTTAGTAGAAAGGAGATTTTTCTCTCCATTTTGCGTATTTTCACTCAGACAACAGAGTTTTTGCACGAGTCTGATGAATTGATAGCTGCAAAACTATGTGAACATTTGAAGGAAGGGAAATACTTGATTGTGATAGACGATGTGTGGACCAGAGAGGCTTGGGAAGATCTCAAAATTGCTTTTCCCAGAAACAACTGGGGTAGTCGAATCTTGATCACTAGTCGACACAAGCAAGTGGCTGACAATGCCAATCCTACCAAAGGGCCTCATAATTTGAAATTTCTTACCACAGATGAAAGTTGGGTCTTATTGGAGAAGAAGGTTTTTGGTAAGGAAAAATGCCCCCCGGGTGAACTACAGAGTCTTGGAGAACTGATAGCTGCTAGATGTGAAGGACTACCACTTGCAATAGTGGTGATTACTGGTATTCTTTTGAATAATCGAAAGTCAAGTGATTGGTGGGACCAAGTGGCTCAAGATGTTGGTTCGTTCATTGTTAAAGACCAAGAAAAATTATTAGCATTGAGTTACAATCACTTGCCATATCACTTGAAATCATGCTTTGTCTACCTAGGGATCTTTCCTGAAGACTATGAGATCCCCGTTTGGAAATTGATTCGCCTTTGGATTGCAGAAGGATTTGTAGAACAAAATGGGTGGCACCTAAGCTTGGAGGATATAGCAAAGGCTTGGGTGGAGGATCTTGTCAATAGGAACTTATTGATGATAGCGGAAAGAAGCTCCAACGGTCAAATCAAAACATGTCGTGTTCACGACATATTACATGATTTTTGCGAAAGGGAAGCTCAAAAGCAAAAGCTATATCAAGAGATAAAAGGTTCAAATAAGGTAAATCTTGACAAATATCGTCGTATTTGTATTCATTCGGGTTTGGAGAAATATATCTCTTCGAAGCCGACCGGTGAATATGTCCGCTCATTCCTCTGTTTCACCTCGGACGAATTTGTCTTGTCTAGAGAACACATATCGACAATCCCAAAAGGCTTCGAATTGCTGAGAGTGTTGGAAATTAGATCCATCACTTTCGATATATTTCCCAAGGATCTACTTCTGCTGGTTCTTTTAAGGTACGTTGCTCTCTCTTTTACTGATAAAGTCAAGACTGTCCCAGCAAAAATCTCCAGTCTATGGAATATGCAAACAATGATAATTCTGACGAGATCACGTACGCTTGAACTGAAAGGAGACATGTGGAAGATGTATCAACTAAGACATCTACACACAAATGCATCAGCCATATTGCCTCCCCCTCCATCTAACTCACCCGAAAGTACTGGGGAAAATGTGCAAAGCCTTTCCAGGATATCACCTGAGAGTTGCACTAAACAGGTTCTTTCAAGAACTCCTAATATAAAAAAATTGGGAGTTCGCGGAAAAATAGCTGTACTGTTTGAAGAATTTTTCGACGGTGTCCGAGAGTTAAAGTACCTTACAAATTTGAAACTTTTCAATGATATCTACCCTGATCCGCCTTCTACAAGCAAAATACCGAGGCTTCCAGCAGCAGAAAAGTTCCCAACAAACTTGCAGAAACTGACTTTATCAGAAACCTCGCTTGACTGGGGGGACATGCATATACTAGAAACTTTTGGAAAGCTTGAGGTGCTCAAGTTGAAAGACAATGCATTCAAAGGGCAGGTGTGGAAACCAAGGAAGGGAGGCTTAAAATCTCTCAAATTCTTGCATATTGGGAGGACGGATTTGGTGACTTGGATTGCTTCAGAGGATCACTTCCCAAGTCTTGTACGTCTTGTTCTTCAACACTGTGATAAGCTTGGCACGGTCCCAATTGCCTTGGCGGATGTAGATAGCTTCCAGGACCTGGAACACCACCGTACAAGCAAGAGTGCTGCAGCTTCAGCAAGGAAAATTAAGGAAAGAAAAATGCCAAAAGGTCAAGCCACCAAAACCAGTGGTGGGTTCAAGCTCAATATCTACCCTCCAGATACCTGATTGCGTACGTAACTTACAGGCTCCAGCAGTTCTACCTCAACAAGTTGTTCAACTCCAAGTTACAGTTGGTTTGTTTGTCTCATGCATTTTGAGTTTGTCTTCTATGCATCCATGGAGTGTGGTACTTTTCATTTGAAATAAGCATGGCTTTGACTTCCTCAGTGGAATTCATTGCCCAGCAATGTCATCAAACTCTGGTAGTTAAGTCTTTTATTTTGCTGCAGTAGTTTCGGTTTCTTTCGATTGTTGCAAGTTGCGTGTGGACTCTCTCTATATTGCTTCAGTTTGTAATATAGAAGTGTGGAAGACATTCCTCGGCCACTCTTAGTACTATTAGAAAAAGATTGTTGGGGTGAGATATCCCCTCATTTGATTGGATTATAATCCGGCTTTAGCCTCCTAAGGAAAAATATATATATATTCTCCATCTATAAATGCTGCATTGCATCATTTATAGTTGCTAATGCAGCGAACATTTCTGTCACTTTATGTTCCTGTACGAGTCATATTTATGCAGCCCGGCAGCGTAATTCTTGCCAAAATTAAAAATAGTCTGTCAATGTAGCAAGAAAAGATTTCAACAAGCAATATTGAAATAGATAAGTAAATAGAGAAATTGGTCAGCAAGGAGAAATTGGTCAGCAAGAAACTTATTGTTGTAACTTGAGATAAAATACATTTCTAATAGTACACTCCGTTGTCAATGACTTTAAAAAAGGGTTTGTCTTACAAACGTCTGTGAGTCTCACCCTTTCACTCTAGAGTCCCTTTTCTTATTTGCTTTTTGGGTAAAAACTACAACTCCTTGTATTTTATCAGAAAATGCATGTTATTTTCCCGTGTTTCATAAGTTAGGTTATACCTCGTCTTTGAAGAAGTGACACTTGAAATGCTTTCCTTTTGCTAGATTTCTTTCATTACCTCTTGTTGGTCATTAGTGGCACCCCAAAGATATCTGCAAAGTAAACTCAATTTCAACTACATTAAATGATGTTTCAAAATGTTTCGAAAATTTTCATTTACTAAAAATAAGCTTGGGCCTCTATTCTGCTTGTAGAAGCCTTGGCCTCCTCTAGTGTAGGCGCCTAAAAGATCTTCCTCTCCCTTGATGATGAGATTACTAGCTAATCTCATCAATTTCCTTTCTTAGAGCATCACTGATAGCCATTAGGTCTTCAATCATCTTTAGCATCAATGGTCCAAAGTTCCTTACGTACCCTCTATTTCATCACTCCACTTTAAGGAAGTCACAAGTTACTTTGCAGCATTAGGGAATATTTGCTCAGCTATCCATACAATTAGCTTCTAATTCCAAGATCGGGAAATAGACCAGTGGATTGGGTTGCTAAATGTTTGACTCTGACCAATCAATCATTTGATTGGAATGTTAATATTCCTAGTCCCTAGATCTTTTTTGTTAATGATTAAGCACATAATCCTCCTGGTATTGGTTGAATTTGTATTCCTCACGTAATTTGTACCCTTATTAATAATTTTTTTTTTGTTATATCCCATCTCATGTCGATTTTGTAAGAGATGTATTCAATTTATAATAGTTTGAATTCACTATTACTTTCAACACAAACTTAAATATTTTGATTAGTTGATTTGACACAATATGTTGGTAGGTCAGTAGATGCGCTTAAGTTGTTACACGATTTGAGTGACAAAAAAAAAAATGCAACATTACCACTTGAAAACTAGGAGGAAGCTATTACAACTTTATTAGTCCCTCCAATTTGTTCAATTGGTAAAAGTACATGTACGAATCCAAAAAAGGGCTCTCAATTCACTGAAGAAATCGATCATGCCGGTAACATTAACATATGAACATCCATTTTTCTTCGTCCAAACTGTCTATGTTAACGCTTACCAATCGCGAGTGGAAGTTAGCCAAATTTTGAAAGAACCAAACAAGGTTGCTAGAAGATGGACTTCTAGTCAAATCTATATCTCCTAGTTTTCCTAACCAGCATAGTGTAAGATGTAATTTTTCATAGCTGAAACGTTGGCTGAAATAGTTGAATAATGACTTATTGTAGTTAAAAGTTTCAAGTTAAAATTTATGTCTTCTTATTTAGAAATATAGCTGACCCTTGATTAATATAGAACGTTTGTGTTGTAGTGTGTCGCTACACACGAAATTTGTAACTTTAAAATAAATCTTATATGATCTATTTAGAATGAATTATTCGTTATTAAAAAAAAAATGTAATGTTAGAGAGAAATATTGCACTCCGGGCTATCTCACCTCTAACATTTGAGTTAGACCACAAATTCTAATGTAATTTTTGTTGTTTGAATATGAATTTGCTGTTCTGCTACAAACACAAAAGAAAAAAAGAAGAGGAATGGAAAATGTCCATTATGTGATTTGTGCAAAAATATGGGTGCTTCTTATATATTAGCCTTCGTGAGTGCAGGTTGAGGTTAATGGTTGGTAATCGAAAATCTTTCAACTAAGAAAACAGAAAGCACGAGGAAAAAATTGGATCTGGTTCATATCAACTAAGAAACCCCGACAAGGATAAATTCTGGTATAATTTAGTGATGTACCCCTAATTTGTAAGTGGCTAAAATTCGAATAATAAGGCATGGGATAAATGGAGGCGGGGTAAAAAGACTAAATAAAAAACTAAGAAATACCAAAAAATAATATCAATAAATAACAGAGATGAAAAAGCAACGTGGTCCTATAAATTGACTCCAAGTCATGGGTTTAATCATATAAGTTTTCTAAAGACTTCATACAAGTCTTCTCAATTCCTTCGACACAAAAAAGAAAAAAAAAAGTATTCCTTGTTCGTGTCGTCTCCATGTAGGGGCTATAGTCCCACGAGAACCAAGAAGAGTCTAGGATTTTCTTAGAATTTTCAATTTTAAAATATAGGAGAAAAGAGAAAAGATTAACAATTTTTTCTTTAGCCTATAGTTTTATCTCATTCTTTAATTACAAATGCAATACTATAAATTTAGAAAAACAAAATTCAATCTCAATAGTTATGAAGTTATGACTAAAGCCATTTTTGGTATACTATTTGAAACACTGAAAAATCCTGTTCGAAATTTTTTAGATGCGCAATTTTTTTGTTTTTCTATCAAATAGATGCGCAACTCAACATGTTTTACATTGTACAAAGAGGATGCAATTTTTTCCCTTACTTTCGCTTATTTTCTCATGATATTATGAGCCTATGGTGAAACAAAATTACAAGCCTTGCCCAGATACTTCCCTTAATTTTGTTGGTTGATTTTAACGCCAAGTCAGGCACGAGTGTTTAACAAAAAAAAAAGGCATGGGTGGGTTTCACCAAAAAAAAAAAAGGGTAAATAACATATTACCCTCTTGTATTGTGTTAAAAATGTACAATACCCCTCTATATTTTAAAAATTAGCTGATTACCTCTGTGTTTTACTAAAAATGCCCAATACCCCCTGTGTTTTATAAGTTAGCTGCTTACCTCCCTGTGTTTTATAAAAGTAGCTAATTACTCCCCTGTGCTTTTAAAAATTAATGTTTTTGTTAGAAAATATAAGAGGACAATCAATTACTTTTATAAAATACAAGAGGGGTAATCAGTTAATTTTTAAAATACAGAGGGATAATCAACTAATTTTTAAAACACATGGGGTATTGTGCATTTTTAACAAAACATAGGGAAGTAATACGCTATTTATCCAAAAAAAAAAAAAGGGTTAATTCATAAATCTTTGGGTAGGAATATGTTGACTTTCTTCTCCGTTTAGTTTAGTACAAGATTGTTTCATACCTCACGATACTTAGACCTCTCACCCATCGTAGTAAAGTTCTTTTAGTAAAGTTCTCAAGAATGGATATTGGATTTACACTTGAATTATCATTAGCTTCCTCTCAACGAGTCACAAGTGAGTTTGGCCTTTATATTATTCCTCCTCTTATTGTGTTGCAAACTTTTATAGTTTAGGGTAAATTTTACTCCTAATTTTTTTTAATTTAAATGAGGCTTAATTCATTTACATCACTTAAAATATTACATATGAAACTTAATCTCGAGAGCTCTCGCGTCTAAAATGAGAACCATACTATAAGCGTAACGTTATGAATTTTTAAAATAATTTCAAAAAGTAACGAAAGTCATGTTATGAATTTTTAAAACAAGCGTTTAAATGAACTTTTACCGTAATAATTCTGTTAAAACGTTGGAATAAATTCGTTGAGCACCTGCGTTTTCCTTGCGTCACTCGGCTCTCATTTATGGAGTCGGACACCAATTACCCATTCTTAGCGTTTATTTAACTTCAATATGATTAGTTTGATTAATTATTGTTGCAGTCCTATGTTATAATAGCAACATAAAGCTTTTTCTGCTGTGGTTGCAAGCGCACAAGGTTGCTCCAATTAATATATTCCTCGTAATCTGCAATTTGCTTTAATTAATTCTGTAGTTACAGTCAAAGAAAGATTATAGAATGACTTTTTTTTTTTCTCTTTTGGGTCAAAATAGAAGGACTTGGTTGCTTAGTAAAAAGCACCTTTCTAACACTAATGGTCTGTCGGCTCAAAAAAAAAAAAAAAAAAAACACTAATGGTCTGTGATTTGTTGAGATAGAGAAGCGACAATTCTTATCTGGTTGGTAGATGAGCGTTCATATTCACGCCTAACTACTGACATAAAAAATATGATCTTTCACATTACAAGAAAGTATAATAACACAAAAATTTCAAAAGGCACGCATAAGAGAAAAACGAAATTATATGATTGCACATGATACACGGGACGGGAACTTCTACAAAATGGGGGGCGGGGAAACGGAGTCGCAACAGGAATTGACATGTGATAGTAGGTCCTATTAGAAGTTAGGTTTTTATAAAAATGATAAAGCCAAAAAAATTGTTAAATGACATTTATGTCTCTCAATAAAGGACGAGATAATTAATATGTTCTACTTGATTTTGACTATCAAACCAATACAAAATGCACACGTGTCAAAGGGAGAAGAGTTTAGCATTTCAAAATGTTACTGTCCATTATAACATCATGAAAAATGACCGGAAAATCCTTCATTAATATAACATTGAAATTACGAAAATGGGTTAATAATAAAATAAGAGTGTTGTGTAAAAAGACCAAAAGACCAAAAGACCCTTGATACGGAAGTAGAAATGTGGGAGATGACGAAATTATCATTAGGTATGGAAAATTATTGAAATAAGTTTCGAATTGTGCGTTTGTTGTATCTTCATATAACATAAAAATTTAGAAAATCTTTAAAATATATGTATACGTTAGACCCTTTTAGGAGAAAAAAATAAAGAGTGTAAATGCAAAAATTTATATTAAATAAAAAAAAAAATATAATAATATAGCTAAACTGTTACATTTAATCAGATGTTTAGTAGATAATATTATGAAATAATTTCATGATGTGTACGTCACATAAACATATATTGCATTCTTTGTGTACAGGCTCGCAGACTTGAATCCCAAGCCAACCCGTCCTTAACATCTTAGGTGGATCATGCACCTGACAACATATAGTTTTCTGGATGATATGTTGATATTCCCATAGTTTAGGCAAGATTTTGGACAAACTTTGACGACACTCCTCTGCCTTTCACTACAAGAAAATTGGTCTGGGGTGACGAAGGTTTCTCATCGTCCTTTGGTCACCTACACCCATTGAGCGACCAAAGGGCGACCAAAAATCGAGCGTCGAGAAAACCCTTGTCGCTATTTTGTCATTTGGTCACATTTTGGTGGCCAAATCGGGAAAAAAATATATATATATATATATATATATATATATATATATATATATATATATATATATATATATATATATATATATATATAATTTTTTTACATTTCGTAGCCCCTTGGTCGCAATATTTAGAAAAATAAATTATTAGTTAATTTTTATAATTAGCAATTTTATTAATTAATTCGTTAATTTTTGTATCAATTAATTATGCATGGTCACCTTATGGTGGCCGTTTTTTGTCGCCATTAGGTATCAAATTATTTTTAATATTTTTTTGTTAATTATTTAATTTGGTGGCCATGTGGTAGCCAATTTTTGTAGCAACAATTTGGTGGCCATGTGGTAGCCATACTTTCGTCACCATTAGGTAGCCAAATATTTTAAATCTTTTTTTATTAATTATTTATGTTGGTCGCCATTTGGTAGCCAAAATTTTTAGCCCATTTTGGTGGCCTTATGGTGGCTATTTTATCGTCGCCACTAGGTAGCCAAATTTTTTAATTATTTTTTTTTATTCATTAATTTTCATCTCCATGTGGTAGCCAATAATAGTCGCCATGTGGTAGCTAAGTTTTTGTGGCCATTTCGTCGCCACACAATAATTTAAAAAAAAATAATAATTAAATTTAATATTTACAAAACCAAAATTAACTTAATATATGCATATTTAAGTATTTAAAAGATCTTTAAAATAAAGTACATAATATTAGGTTTAGAATTTTTTTAAAACAAATTAAAACCTACTAATTATCGTGTTGGTCTGGATCAGGGGATGGGCGCTTATATCGCATCTAGGTCATGTTATCCTACAATTGCGTCATGATGCTCAGCAATTTTGAGTGCGCCAGCTGCTGCTCCTCAAGTCATGCTTACTTTGATCATTCAACAAAAAGACTATAAACTACTAACTTAAAGTAAAACTACAACATTACATATTACATAAGTGCAAGTCTTTCATACATTATAACCATAAACACTAAGATAACATAGGAAATATCCAAACAAGCACTAACAAGGATGGGGCTCTTGAGCATAAGACTCATTCACATAATGCACGACATCAAATGGCTCGGCCTCAGCCTCTTGAGCCATGAATCCCAACTTTGGCTCACTTGAAATTAATGTTAGTAAATGAGGGTGAGTTTCCACGACTCAAAGAGGATGCCCCTCGGCACTTCAACACTTTAAATAATGCAACACTTAGTAAATTCCACATGTAAAAATCACTTAAAACACATTGATTAGGTAACGAAGTAAGTTACCTAACCTCAAGCATATATGTCTATATATTAACCAATTCCGATGCTACTTGATTCCAACTCAAGCTCTAACAACACAACACAAAAGAATGTAAAACAACACTTAAACTAACTTTCTTTAACAATACTTCAACTTTTTAGTAACATATTCCGCAATTACTCAATCAAACAACACCCAAACAACCACCTATCAATTAACCAACGAAGCATGCACCTAAACCACCCTGAGGGTAGACCAAATAGCCCCCAAAATCAGCCCAACCAGCGCCGGCAAACCCATTGTCGGAGCTGGAAAATTGAGCCCACAAACACCACAAACATTTCCACTATTTTGCATTGTAAGGTCATTATGCTATGTAATATTGATAAAAGTACGCATATACATTTCATATACAAGAAATAACTCAAGAATCAACTTAAATTTTAGCTAAATAAAATATCTCAGCAAACATCATAAATAATCAATTATATACGCAATTATTATCTCAACAAACATCATAACAATATCTCACCTACAACATTATTTCAAATATAATATCTCAACACGAATATAAAAGATAGTGAATTAGAAGACTAACTTGAGTCGTAATAGTCTGGCCTATCACACAAAACAAACTCCAATCCTGCAAAAAAATATTTCAAAGATCCAACATTAATAAAAACAGAAAAAAAAAATCTACAATAAAATAAAATAAATAGAAAAAGGGAAATGTATATAAAAAAAATATGATAAAAAAGAAAAAAAATAGCAGTAAAATAGAAGCTAAATGCACACATACACACACACACATATATATATATATAGGATCTATATATAAAAAAAAGGGAAAAGCGAAAATAAAATAATAGAAAAAAGGGAAAAACAAAAATAAAAAAAAATAAAAATCTGAAAAAAATGAAAATAAAAAAAATAACATTAAAATAATAGCTAAATGCATATATATATATATATATATATATATATATATATATATATATATATATAGGATCTACATATTAAAAAAAGGGAAAAGCGAAAAAAAAATAGAAAAAAGGGAAAAACGAAAATAAAAAAACAGAAAAAAACAAAATGCATATATATATTATACATATTTATATAGGATCTATATAAAAAGTATGATCTACATATATAAAAAAAGGCAAAAATGAAAATAAAAAAAATAGAAAAAAAGAATGCATATACATATATGTATAAAGTGTAAGCTATACATATATCTATTTTAAGCTATATATATATATATATCTATTTTAAGCTATACAAATAGGTACACACACACACACACACATATATATATATAGATATACATATACATACATACTATATTCATAATGTAATAAACAAAGTAAAAAGCAATACATACCTTTGAGGGGTCGGGTAGAGTGGTGTGGTGGGGTGGGGTGGGGTGGAGGGGGGTTTTTGAAAGAAAAAAAAAACTCTTAAGTCTTACTAAACCAGGGGGAAACGTTTTGCCCCCTATTTTTAGTAAAACGGGGCGACCAAAGGGCCACCAAGCCTTTTGGTCGCCCTCTTAAATTAGAGGGCAGCGTTCTAATTTAAGTGGTTCTCGCGACCAAAGGGCCACGAGCACTTTGGTGGCCCAAAAACCCTAATTTTTTTTTATAATTTTTTATTTTTAATTTATATGTTTCTAATTTTTTTCGCCCCTTCGTAGTTATTGGCGACCAAACGGCGACCAAAAATTTACTTTTCGTCGCCATTTGGTAGCCAATGGCCACCACGAGGCAACAAACTATTATGCAAAAGATTAAATTTATTTCATATAATCACTTCTTTTGTTTTAAATGGCTCTTCTAAACTAAATATCATCTTTTATTACAGTCAATCTTCAATTTATGCTAATTCATTGATACTAGTGCGAAGTTAGAATTTGATTGGTATACAAAAAACTAATGACAATGCATAAAATCTTCATTGTTTTTCACTTTGTATTTCAACAACACTACTTTTTGTTAATTAGAATATAGAAGTATTAATCATCAATTTATTTTCGTGCTCTTACATCTTAAATATGTGCAACCTCATACCATTAAATAAACAATAAAATATATTTTCAATCAAAAGAAAATAGATCTAGTACAAACATGTAATGTACTTGTTATTATTAATTCTTATGTTTTAAATCAATCTAACTTCTATGAATTTGGACATTTCGTCGCCCCTTCGTAGCCATTGGCTACCAAAAGGGCGACCAAAATTTTACTTTTTGTCGCCATTTGGTAGCTAATGGCCAACACAAGGCTACGAACTATTATGCAAAAGATGAAATTTATTTCATATAATCATTTCTTTTGTTTTAAATGGCTATTCTAAACTAAATATCATCTTTTATTGTAGTCAATCTTCAATTTACGCTAATTCATTGATATTAGTGCAAAGTTAGAATTTGATTGGTATACGAAAAACTAATGACAATGCATTAAATCTTCATTGTTTTTCACTTTGTATTTCAGCAACACTACTTTTTGTTAATTAGAATATAGAAGTATTAATCATCAATTTATTTAGTGCTCTTATATCTTAAATACAACCTCATACCATTAAATAAACCATAAAGTAAATTTTCAATAAAAGAAAATAGATGTAGCACAAACTTGTAATGTACTTGTTATTATTAATTCTTATGTTTGAAATCAATCTAATTTCTATGAACATGGACATTTCGTCGACCCTTCGTAACTATTGGCGACCAAAGGGCGACCAAAATTTTACTTTTCGTCGCCATTTGTTGGCCAATGGCAACCACGGGGCAACGAACTATTATGCAAAATATGAAATTTATTTCATATAATCACTTCTTTTGTTTTAAATGGCTCTTCTAAACTAAATATCATTTTTTATTATAGTCAATTTTCAATTTACGCTAATTCATTGATACTAGTGCGAAGTTAAAATTTGATTGGTATACGAAAAACTATTGGCAATGCATAAAATTTTCATTGTTTTTCACTTTGTATTTCAGCAACACTACTTTTTGTTAATTAGAATATAGAAGTATTAATCATCAATTTATTTTCGTGCTCTTATATCTTAAATATGTGCAACCTCATACCATTAAATAAACCATAAAATAAATTTTCAATCAAAAGGAAATAGATCTAGTATAAACTTGTAATGTACTTGTTATTATTAATTCTTATGTTTTAAATCAACCTAACTTCTATGAACATGGACATTTTGTCGCCCCTTCGTAGCCATTGGTGACCAAATGACGACCAAAATTTTACTTTTCGTCGTCATTTGGCAGCCAATGGCCACCATGAGGCTACGAACTATAATGCAAAATATGGAATTTATTTCATATAATCACTTCTTTTGTTTTAAATGGCTATTCTAAACTAAATATCATCTTTTATTATAGTCAATCTTCAATTTACGCTAATTCATTGATATATTTATACCATTGAATAAACCTTATAATATATTTTCAATCAAAATAAAATAGATTTTGAACAAATTTCTAATGTATTTGTTATTATTAATTTTTATATTTTAAATCTACGTAATATTTTATGAACATGGATACTTCGTAGCCCCTTCGTGGCCATTAGCGACTAAAGGGCGACCAAACTTTTATGTTTTGTCGCCGTTTGGTGGCCAATGACCACCACAGGGCTACGAACTATCATTCAAAATATAGAATTTAGTTGATATAATTAATTATTTTATTTTATAACTTTTTAACTTTTTTTTGTAATTTCTTTTTGAAAAATTAAATGATATTTGTCACGTATGGGTCGCCTTTTTGCGACCTAAGGGCGACCCTTATTTAGTTTATTTATTTAACTTTTTTTTTGTCAATTTATTTTTTTATAATTTTTACTTCAATAAATTTTTGTTTTTTGGTCGCCATGGATACCATATTTATATTTTTTTCTATTTTATAATTATTTTTTATAATTTATTTTTGGTAATTAAGATACGAACAAAAATTAATGATAACGGTGGCCATGTGGTCGCCATTTGGCGATCTAATGGCGACCAAAAACTAATTAATCAAAAATTATCTTTGTTTGTCGCTATTTCGTCGCTGTTTAGCTACCAAATGGCGACCATTTGTAATTCTCCCATTAACATATTTTTTTCGCACATTTTAGCCACCAAATGGTGACGAAATATTTCATTTCATCGCCATTCATTGCAAATGGCTACCAAACTTTTTTCGTCGCCATTTTTGGTAGCCTCAAGACTGTTTTCTTGTAGTGTTTGTCTTCGGAACCCTTATAAACATGCCTAGGTTTGTTATCGCTTCCTCTCTTGATGGATTAGCAGCAAATAACTTAATAACTTACAACGCATAATTCGCACCAAGATGACCAAAACTTACCGCTTTGTTCAAACATTGATGTCCAAACGTCTCGTCCCCGTATGTCCAATAACTCTCATGCGGCAAAAGAACCATTTATGGAGACATAAATTTATATTTTTGCAATGGTGGGGTGCATTATTGTAATAGGAAAAAAATTGTAGTATGGATTTTGTAAAACTTATAGCTCCTATTTGGTATAAATACTCTACGTTTTCACTGTCCCGTAACCTCTGTCCGAGAACATCTATTCCATTATAGGTATTCCACCACCACGGCTCGGGCGTAATGTTGTGAATGTTGATATGTTTGAATACGTAGTTTGATTCACCGATACTTCCAAATAACTTGCAACTGTAAAAGTAGGTGCCAAAATTAGGAAACATCTAACCCGCATTAACATAGTTTAACTTGTGTAAAGATAAAAGATAATGAAAAAGTAATGTAAGATATTGTATTACCTTAAATTTGCATTTACAAGATCAATTGATGAAGATGATGCGACATGGGCAAGAATTAGTTCTATTAATTCTTTAGGTAAACCCTCAAAGTATGAAGCCATAACGTAACAAACACTATATATGAAAGAGAAATTGTAGTATGAGAGACTATTGATGCATGTTAAATGTGATTAAACACTTATGGGCTAAATTTATAGTGAGCACTTGGTGCTGGATTGTTGGAGAAATGAACAGGCAAGGTTGAGAACAGTTATTGGTAATAAAAAAGAAACGAACATAATTTAAGTAGTGATAGTCGTAGTTGAAGTGTAACGTTTCGTATTCTTGAAGACATAATCAATAATTTTTGTGCTTAGAGTTCGTAGAAGTATTTATTATGTAACTGTTTGTGTCGTAAGTATATCATGTGCTGATAGAAATAAAGTAATTAATGCAGATGACAATGTTTAATTAACCTCAAAATTCAGAACATGGTTAAATAGACAATCAAATGTTGAGATAGAGCATTTTGTGACATTGTGTTTTTAGCAATGTTAAAGTATGTTAAGAATTGCAGATATAACTAACAATTCGTAATTAGAGTTGTGTTTCCCGTAATCGAGTCATTGTATATCGTAATTTTGAAATAGGGTAAAAAATGGGTTATGCTAGAGGAAATTTGAACATGACAACGAGTTTTGTCTTAATACAATTCAATTAAGGGTATATAAGTAATTACATGATTTCTAATATTTTCCTGTCGAGGGTAATTTAGTAAATCTACTGTTTTGTGGGCCCATTTCATATTATTCAACAAGGGTAGTAAAGTAAATTACCATATCAAACACTTAACACGTGTAAATTGCTCAGCCAAGTGTCCAATCATATATTATGTGGGTCCCTGTGAGGCCCGACCACGAATAACGTGTGTTACCTCGATTTGCGTGCCTTAAACCCAAAATTATATGACCGACCTTGGATTACGTGCCCTATCTTGATTTTCGTGCATGTCTCTTCATATGTGCCTTGACCTAGAGTTGTGTGCCCTGACCTCGATTTACGTGCGTTACTTCGATTTGTGTGCACTAACATTGAACTGCGTGTCTTAACCAAGATATAGAATCGTACCTTGATTTACGTGCATTGCATTGAATTACGTGTCTTGTATTGGTTTACGTGCATTACCTAGGGTTGTGTTCATTTACTTTGGAATCTGTGCATTTACCTAGAAGTGCGTACCTTACCTCGTAGTGCGTACCCTAGATCTAATAATGTGTGCTTGCACGCTAATCAATAAAGATTCTTACACAAAACACTAGACCATAAAATAATCCTACAAACTCCACTAACTATAAAATAATATTAAATTATTCCTAAACATTCTACTAACATTATTTTAATCCTAATTCAAATTCATTACAAGACAAAATCCTATCATCGCCCAAACCATCCCCAATATAATATACCTAGTCATCTTTTCCTACAAAACCCACTAACTATTAATACTATACTTTAATCCTAATTCAACCCACTAGAAGACAAACAACCCAACATTCTCTTACACACAATTATAATTTAAACTCACACAAGACAAAAAAAAAAAAAAAAACATTCCTATGACAACACTAAACACAAGACTCATAAAAATACACTTTGTAAGAGCTTTATGCACGTTTTCATGCCTAGAGTTCAACAAAAGCTTATTATATTATGTTGCTTAGTTCTTATCACCCATACACTCATTCAAAACAAGAAAAATCAGATTTAGAGAGGGTAAGGATCGTGCAAGAGAGGAAGAGAAAGAAGAAGAGGTAGAGAAGGAGAAAGAAAGAAAGAAAGAAGGAGAAGAAAAGAAAGGATTTGGCTAGCTAGTTTCAATCTTTGCATTTGCTTGCTTCAATTCTTGCTTAATCTTCATCAAGGTAAGGGTTCTAAACTATTTTTAAAGTATTTTCAAAGGTTCATATGCATGATATGTGATTGTATAGCCATGCATGTGAAGATATATGCTAATACTTGCTAGTATAACTTCATTGAGGTCTATGTTGCGTACGGCTCTTACATTAATGATTTAATATAGTAAACATGCTTAGATATGCATGATCTCTGGATATGTTGTAGTTAAGAGGTAGAATAACAACTTTCATGTTGATAGCATCTTTGGATTTTGAAGTTTAAAGTAGTTTTCAAGCCATGCAAGTAAGTATTACTAATCTGCCGAGTTTACTGACCCTTCTGTTCAGAGCATTCTTAAGATAGCAAAAGATGTTAAAAATTTATAAAACTTGGTAAGTCACTAGATTTGTCAGTTATGAACATATTTTGAAGAAATAGGCTAAGGCTAATTTTGAGTTTAAGACCCCAAAAATTGGAAAATATCATAATATGTCTAAATCTGGGTAACTTGGAAATGTGAAATATGTTTCTGGCAGTTTTCTGACATTGTAGAACGAAACGTTTTTGGCCTAGTGAATGATGACAAAAATGCATGAAATTTTTTAGATCACTATATTTTTCAGTTTTAAACATATCTTGAAGAAATAGGCTAAGGCTAATTTTGACTTTAAGACCCTCAAAAATGGAAAATATCGAAATGTGTATGAAACTGGACAGTTTTGCGTAGTCTCACGGTTTTGGTCATAACTCCTAAGCCCGAACTCTAAATGTAGCGAGGTTTGTTCCTAGATTTAAAGCACTCATTAAGCTTCAATTTGAAATTTGGTTCACTGAATTTAGATGTTATTTTCTTGGCTAAATGAATGAGGAAAAACAGACCATTGCAGTAGGGTTTTTGCTTGGTAATATGCTTTAAATCATGTTGAAATTTTACTTGAGGCATTGAATGCTTGGAATTGTGGAAATTTGAAGTTGCTTGGGCTGTTTTGTTTGTTGAGGTTGCTTAAAATAGTGTATGCATGGCTTAGGTTCGTCACATGACGAATTCTAGCTTGATCGTATGTGTGAGCATGAATTGAGGCCTATTGCTTATGAATGCTTGCTAGATGATTATCCTATGGTTAAATGAACTTATTTGAGTAGTCAATAGGCTGTCCAATAATCTCTAAGTATGCATGAAATGATTTAAGTGATTCTTGTGGTTCTTAACAAGTTAAACCAACACCTGAGCATGCCTATTGTAAACCCTAATGGCTACTTAGACTCCCAAGTCATAAACCACTCTTGTGCGACTTATAATTGATGTTGAGAAATATTAATGGACTGCCCGGAATTGTCTTTATAGCCCTTAGCATGATTCTTGATGATTGCATGTTGATAAGTGAACTATTCTTACACCCGGTCTTGTATAAGTGTCGTTGCATGCTTGTATGATTTCAACACTTGATATGTGAACCCGAAATGAATTATATGACTTAATTTATATGTGTTACTTGGCTGCCCGTTTAATGTTCATATATCTCTAAGTGTTCTACAAAGTGAATCTACTTGTCAAAGCATGCCTTGTATGCTTACTTAACGATATGTGATCTTATATGTGCATCCGGAGGCAACTTACTTTGTTGATCTCCTAATGTGAATTGATATTCTATGCCTTATTTTGAACATGATTACTTGGCTGCTAGTGAAAGTTTAACTGCTTTCAAATTGATATATGAAATGATTATATGTTCTTACAATGCTGTGTCAATATGTCAAAATATAATCATATACTTGCTCGGAGGCAACCTACATTGTTGACCTCCTAATGTGAGATGTTAAATGGCATAAATGTGCATTGCATACAAGGTTGCAATCTTTCATTCCGGCATGGCAGCGTTCGCGTCACTCCGCGCGGCATCGGGCTTGCCGGTGTATTGGCGTGACTACCATGGTCCAATTCCCTCTCTCGCTTAGGGGCTAGACTTCCTCAGAGAGTTGGGTCGCATGTTTGGTGTACATCCGGAGTACACCCGTTGGAGTGATAAGTGGATGATTGATGCCGGCTACAACAATGGTTATTGGAAATGAACTTGAAGGCAAAAGCGTAATGTATCCCTTAAACGACAGGAACTAAGTGCTATGCGGGGCAAAGTGGTACACCTAAAAGTGGTGGAAGCTACATCTTGAGCCCGTAAGAGCCACCTCTAGAGCCCTGCACGTATCAAGACATATCCTTTTTACTATGTGTTTAAGTACTCTCGCTTGGTTCCTAGAGGACCTCGATGAGGAAAGACCGGTAAATGTGTTTATTTATATTTATGCTATGTTATGAATTTTCTTATTTTATATGGCATGTTTTCAAAGGAGTTTTCACAAATTAACCGGAAAAGAATTTCAAAAGCTTCGTCACTTGTTCCCCCATCGCTGAGTTCATAAGGACTCACCCTCTTTTGTCATTACAGGTGAAGCAGACTTGGAACAAGTACCCGAAGAAAATGTACTAGTTGATGAACCTTTGGAACGAATATGTGCATTGTGTGCTTTTCGTGAACATGGATGCTATTAGGGATGTTGTGTTTGTTTGCAGACTCTTTATTTCGTTGATGTAAATGACCCCGTTGTAATTTGGGTCTAATTTTGGATTATGTGCATTGCGTGCTTTTCATGAACATGGATGCTATCAGGGATGTTGTGTTTGTTTGTAGACTCTTTATTTCGTTGATGTAAATGACCTCGTTGTAATTTGGGTCTAATTTTGGATTGTACTATCTATAACTGGATGAACTCTTTATTTGGTTATTTGCTTTCATTATCTTGAATAGTAGTTATCGTAGGCGTTTAAAACACTAGGTGACTAATCCACTAAATTAACTCTATCTAATTTCACTTAGGTTCTCACCCATAAGCTAAAGGATAATAGGTACTTGCATAATAGAAAATTAACAATAAATGGAACATAGTTATCATGCTAGGCTTATTAACCAAATGGGACTTTCAAAATAAATTAATAGGCATATCGGTTGATGACAAAATAGGATTCCTAGTTGGAATCGGATTAATGATTGGAAGTTTTGAGGCGTTTAGAAAATAGGTCAACTAAAGAGCCCATTTATAGTCGTTATGCTGTCGGTTTTCCTAAATAAATAAAAAAATTTGGAGTTCTAGGCCAACGTTAAGCATTAAATCACAACAAACGGCTAAGTATGTAAAATAGCATAAATGAATTAGGTCATATCCTAGTCTACCCTCCATAGGTCGGGTTGGGGCGTGACAGTCCCACAACATTATTCACTTAAGGTTATAATCGTATTTACACATTAAAATAAAGCACAAAAAAAAATCATGATCGACAGCTGTCGATTTTAATCAACGGCTGGCAACCTCCCACCCTGTTCCCCGTTCCCCGCTATGTAGAAGGTCCCTACAGGGACAGACAAGTTGCAAATACATCAGATTCCTAGGTTATATTCGTCTTGGTCTGCGATTTGCTTTAATTAATTTGTGGGACCGATGATGTCAAAGAAAGATTATAGAATGACTAGGTTGCCCCACAGAAAAGGGAAAAAAATGACTAGGTTGCATAATTTTGCCACTGTGATGCCTACGAGATCCCTACAGCTAGTAGTTAAAGTCTTTCCTGATGAGTCTTTGTAACGCCCCGACCCGTATACCTGCAAAGGCTAAAGCTGGAACGCGACATTCATAACTCGTAAATCTGTAAATTGAAAGCTTAACAACTGTACATCCATTTTATATTCATCAGAGTTCAAAAGTCAACCAAGTTATCGGCCTTAGACAGGGAAACCATAATTAATTACATATGTACAAGACCTCAAACCACCTGTTCAAACATAAGGGCTAACCAACAATCAGGTTTCTAGGCCTCAAAAGAATGTAAGTACTTAATTACATTAGAGTTGTCCAAAAGAATAAGTTATACATAATTTATATCTCGATTACATTAACAAATAGTGTTCACATAAAGCAGAAGTCCTCGGGATCATACCAAGGAGTTCCGTCATTATCTTAGGTAGCCTGCTCAGGCTCAACCTCACCTGAAATATGAAAAGAGGGGTGAGCTAGATCCTCACGTATAGCTCAATGAGGGTGAACAAGAAGGGTTTTCGTAAAGATTTTATCGTTTTCACAAACAGTTGATAAAATATGTCATACACATAACCACACAAAGATATCCTTAACACAAGCCTTCAATTAATAATAAGAGGATCGAGATATACCGGCAAACCCGGAGGTCCCATCACTTCCTCTATTAGTAATGGGAGGGTCGAGATATACTGGCAAACCCGGAGGTCCCGTCACTTCCTCCCTAAACAATGGTTATAATCGCCGCGCATATACAACTCAAATGCGTTTGTAATTATCAATGGATGTTAAACAGTCAGATAATATTTATGCATATACAGTACTTGTAGAGTTTCAAGTAATGCCAAGTATCATGGGATAGAGAAATGACATCAATAAACTTTAAAACGACAAGAAAACGCAAACACAAGCGAAACTATGGATCCATTGCAATGTTTATGCATTAGCCTAACTTAGGAGATAAATCTACATATGTTTCCGAACTCCAATACATATGATTTTGGTATAGAATTGAATCTTATCGAGTGTAGATAACTCTAGAATCAAACGGAACTCAATTCGGAGTTGAATTGAGTGAGATATGGCCTCCGAAAAAATATCATGTGAATCTGTTAAAAATTCGGATGAGTAAATCCGGTCGAGTAACTCGACCGGATCCACTCTTCCGGATGAGTAGCAGTGAGCATCCGGAATAGTGGATCCAGTCGAGTTACTCGACCGGATTTACTCAACCGGATAAAACATTTTACACACGAATTGACTTGTTTTTGCTCCAAACTTAATTTTTCAAGCTCATTCCAAGTAGACAACTAAACTCAACCATAAACAATACTAAACCACAAGTTTTCTAGCTCCTAAACTCACACACATCAAGTACAACACCAAATCTTCTCAACATTCAACTTGGCACCCAATTTAACAACTCCCTTTTTTACCCTTCTTCCTATCTACCAACAACTCAAGCATATCTTACGAATAGATTACTTCACATAACTAAAGCCACAACATATCATAATTAACCACAAGTTCTAAAAGCAGGTTCAAAGCAAGAATAGGAATACAACCAATTCTTGAAAACCTAGATGAACAAGCTAAGTTCAAATTCATGAAACAAGCATACATATACTCATTATCATACTTACTACACCTATATAATTCATCAAACATACTTTACATGTTTTTATAAAACATTTAGAAAACTTCCCTCACATTTGCTCTTGTGTGCTAGACGAAAATAGAGCAAGACTCACTTAAAGAAAATTAGGAAACACAAAGAAAGATGCTAGGGATGGCTTGGAGATCTTCTTTTTCCTATTCCTCTCTTCTCTTGGTTGAGTTCTCTAATGTGTGTGTAGAGATTTTGTGTGTGTTGAGTGGTGTAGTGTGTGTTGTAGGGATTTGGTGTGTGTTGAGTGGTGTAGTGTGTGTGAAAAGATAATATCTAAGTTACTTAATGACGAGAGTGCCCTCCAACTAAACTATGTTTTACTAGCATGCCATTTTGTCCTATTCACATTATTTTAGTTCTAATCTAAGTATTCACGCAATAGAATTCAATTATCGTATAGGGTATCTAAAATACTCGAATGCCCGGTAACCAATGCAATACACGTAAATCAAGACAAATGAACATAAATTAATTTAAAAGCACATAAAACAAGGTGAATCCATATAAAATAATTTAATTATATATGATATGATCTATATGCACATGTGGTCTCGGGCTAGGCCTTACAACCTCCCCTCCTTAAAAGAATTGCGCCCTCGCAATTCCCTAATTACCTTGCAAACAAGAACGAATATTGTTGCTCTATTTGATCACGTCTTTCCCACGTTGCATCCTCAACCCCATGGTGATCCCAAAGCACCCTCACCATCGAAATACTCTTGTTGCGCAACTCTCGGTCTTGTTCATCTAGAATTTGCACGGGTCTCTCTTCATATTATAAGTTCTCCCAAAGCTCTAGTGGTTCCGGTTCAAGGATACGAGAGGGATTAGGATGATACTTTCGTAGTATCGAGACATGGAACACATTGTGAATGTTAGAAATATTCGGGGGTAGGTCTAACCGATATACGAGTTTGTCAATTCTTTCCACAATTGTAAATGGCCCAATATATCTCGTGCTTAATTTCCCACATTTTCCATGTCTAATCAACCCTCTTCGGGGCGACAACTTTGAGAATATCCGATCACCAACAACAAATTCTAAGTCTCACCTTCTCTTATCAGCATAACTCTTTTGTCTACTTTGAGCTGTGAGCATTCTCTTCCTAATCAACTGGACATTCTCCATCTTCTCTATCAACTCCGGCATCAATGTAAGTTCAACTACTTTCATCTCTCTGACTTCGTCCCAATACAATGGTGACCTACACTTTCGTCCATACAAAGCCTTATAGAGAGCCATGCCAATTGTTGCCTGATAACTATTATTATAGGCAAATTCTGCCAAAGGTAAATGCTTCTCCCACGTACCTCCAAAATCCATCACACATGCCCTCAACATGTCCTCCAAAATCTGAATAGTCCTTTCGGATTGTCCATCAGTCTGTGGGTGATACGCTGTACTGAGCTTCAACTTCGTCCCCAAGGCTTCCTGCAATTTCTGCCAGAACTGATATGTAAATCTTGGATCTCTGTCAGACACAATGCTAGCTGGCACCCCATGTAACTTCACAATGTTAGCCACATACAATTCGGCTAATTTTTTTACACTGTCAGCCTTGTTCATTGCAATGAAATAAGCGGTCTTCATCAATCTATCCACAATGACCCTAACTGCATCATTTCCCCGAGGAGATCTCGGCAACTCCATAACGAAATCCATGGTCACATGCTCCCATTTCCATAGCGGAATCTCCAAAGGTTATAAGAGCCCCGCAGGTCTTTGATGTTCTGCCTTCACCCGTTGACATGTCAAGCATCGAGACACAAACTCCGCAATCTCCCATTTCATGTTATTCCACCAATAGTGTTGTTTCAGATCTCGATACATTTTTGTACCTCCTGGGTGAATGGTGTATTTAGAATAGTGAGCTTCTTCAAGTACCTTTTTCTTCAACTCCAGATCATTTGGCATACAAATCCGATTCCTGAATTTCCATAACCCATCTTCATGCGGTTGAAATCCGGATTACCGTCTTTTATCTTTTGAAGTTGAAGGTCTTGCTATTGCAACTCTCGGATCTGAGACAACAAGGTAGGTTCCTTGATTTCCAACCTTGCCAAACTTGTTTTCCGGCTCAATGCATCCGCCACCACATTCGCCTTTCCGAGTACATAATTTATGGTATAATTGTAGTCATCTAAAAGTTACATCCACCTCCTCTGCCGCATGTTCAACTCCTTTTGAGAAAAGAGATACTTCAAACTCTTATGGTCAGTGAATATCTCAAACTTACTTCCCTACAAGTAATACCTCCATTTCTTCAATGTAAAAACAATGGCTGCAAGCTCCAAGTCATGTGTAGGGTAGTTCACCTTATAAGGCTTCAACTTCTGTGATGCATAAGCTATGACTTGATTGTTTTGCATCAAGACACAACCTAACCCTTCTTTTGAAGCATCACTATAAATAACAAACGCTTGACTTCCTTCAGGCAATGCTAACACATGAGCAGTTATCAATCTCTTTTTCAACTCTTGGAAACTATTTTCACATTTATCATCCCACACGAAACTAACCTTCTTCTGTTGAGCCTTGTGAGCGGCCCCGCAAGCTTAGAGAAATCCTTTACAAATCTCCTATAGTATCCCGCCAAACTGAGAAAACTACGTACCTCGGTGACATTCTTTGGTTTCTTCCATGATTGCACAACATCAATTTTGGTCAGATCCACTGCAATCCCTTCTTGAGAAATCACGTGTCCAAGAATGCAACTTGCCTAAGCTAGAACTCGTACTTACTAAACTGGGCGTACAATTGATGTTCTCTCAGTTTCTGCAACACCAAACGCAAATGTCTTTCGTGTTCCTTCTCGGTCTTGAAATATACCAAGATGTCATCTATGAAAATCACTACAAACTGGTCTAAATACAGTTGGAATACCCTGTGCATCAAGTCCATAAAAGCGGCGGGAACATTTGTTAATCCAAATGACATTACAACAAACTCATAATGCCCATACCTCATTCTGATAGCTGAATTAGGTACATCCTCCCGTTTGATACGGAGTTAATAATATCCCTGCCTTAAATCAAATTTAGAATAGACCTTGGCTCCTTGAAGTTGATCAAACAATTCATCAATCAATGGTAAATGGTACTTATTTTTTATTGTCACTTGGTTCAACCCCTTGTAATCGATGCACAATCTCAAAGTTCCATCATTCTTCTTCACAAATAGGACTGGTACACCCCATGGAGATGAGCTAGGTTGTATGAAGCCTTTTTCCAACAAGCCTTGTAACTAAACCTTCAACTCTTGCAATTCGGTCAGAGCCATACGGTAAGGAGCCTTAGAGATCGGTTGAGTACTTGGTAGTGTCTCAATTACGAACTCAATCTCCCTTGCGGGCGGTAATCCAGGCAACTCCTCTGGAAATACATCAACATATTCTTTAACCACTGGCACCTCCGCTAGCTTAACTTGATCGTTGGCTTGTTGATTAAGTAAGCCAAATATCCCTTGCAACCTCTTCTCATATATTTCACAGCCTTGACTGAGGATATCACAGCCTTTCCCGATAAGTCACATTCTCCTATCACCCTAAGCACAGGTTGTCCCGGTACCTGAAACTCAATAACCTTCGTCTGATAATCTAATCATGCATGATGTCGTGATAGCCAGTCCATCCCTAAAATAACCTCATAGTCTCGAAAGATAAGCACTATGAGATCGGCCAAAAATTCCCGATTCCCAACCTGTATCTTACATGCTTTACATGCCAATCTAGTAGCATATTTAGGACCCATTGGTGTGCTAACTTCTACATGGTATGACAATTTTTCAATTGGCAACTTAGTGCATATTTAGGAGTTATGAATGAATGCGTAGCTCCGGTATCAATAAGAACCTTAACCAATTGATTTTGAATCAGGAATGTGCCTTCAACAATAGCCGCTTCATCTGGAACCTCTGCTTGATCCATGGCATAAGCTCGAGTTTGAATTCTTTGGCCTGGGGTATTCCTTGCATGCAGATTCTATACTCCCTTGTTCTGCCACCTCGGGCAATCCCTAGCCTAGTGCTTATCACTTCTGCACCCCAAACATGTGTTCAGTTTTTTCCAACATTAGGCTTCTATATACCTCATCTTTTTGTGATAGTTGCACAAGGTACCCTGAGTAGTAGTAGTAGCACCTGCTGTACCACGAGCGGGTTGATTGGCTAGGGCATTAAGCTGTGGTCTAGTAACTGCTGGCCTAGCCTGATCCTGGAGCTTTTGGGTCTAGAATGCTCTGGACTGACCCTGAGTCTGAAAGGGCCTCTTGTTCTGTTGAGTTAGGCTAACCTTTATTGCTAATTTTATCTCATTAATCCTCGATGCAGCTTCATAGATAGCATCATAAGTGTCGAACTCTGCCATGCCAGCCCATCCTAAATCTTGAGTCTTAGCCCTTGTTTAAACTTCCATATCATGGTGGTCGGGGTCTGAACCATATGCGGTGCATACTGAGAAAGGCTATCAAATTTTGCCCCATACTCCGCCACCGTCATTCTTCCTTGCCTAAAGTACATAAACTCATTCATCTTCCTATCCCGGGAAATCTCATATATGTATTTACTCTTGAATTCTCAAACAAAGTTCCTACATGTAAATGGAGTGTGTTGAACCTCCCATTGATCTCTCATTATCTCTGCATCATATTCTAACTGAAAGATCGCATATGAGACTTGTTTCTCATTTACATAGTCATGTGTAGCGTAAATCTTCTCCATTCGAGACAACCAATACTCTGTCTTTTCACTATTCGGTTGACCCTTAAACTTCGGAGGGCTATAATACAAGAAATCTTTGAGGTTATCACCTCCCCTATTACCTCTATTTTCACCACTGCTACCAGCACCATGATTGTTGTTGTTATTATTATTAGCTGCTGCTGCTGTTGTGGCTGCTGCGGTTTTTGCTTGTTGTTCCATAGCCCTACTCATCCGATCGATGGCAGTTGCCATCAAATTAAACATCATTTCCCCAGGGTTGGCTTGATCCGCATTTCCCATGGATTGAGATCCGGTAGTACTGCGGGTATTAGAGCCTGCCATCTATAGATATAGAGTAGACAACACTCATGGTTATATGACATGTATGCACTATTATATGAGGGTTAGTATAAGTACTATCATTACTCCTAATACGTTTAATACATATAAGCATACCTAGCACATAGATTGCACATAAGTAAATATAACACGTTAAGCACATAGGTTCACATAAGCACGTATAGCACTAAAGCATATTCGTTCTAAGGTCCTACCCACTAACCAGGGGTTCAAAAACCCGGACTATGCTAACACAAGCTAGTTCTATACTAACTAAGGCTAGCTCTAATACCACTAAAGTTGTAATGCCCTGACCCATATACCTGCAAAGGCTAAAGCCGAAACGCGACATTCATAACTCATAAATCTGTAAATTGAAAGCTTAACAACCTGTACATCCATTTTATATTCATCAGAGTTCAAAAGTCAACCAAGTTATCGGCCTTAGACAGGGAAACCATAATTAATTACATATGTACAAGGCCTCGAACCACCTGTTCAAACATAAGGGCTAACCAACAATCAGATTTCTAGGCCTCAAAAGAATATAAGTACTTAATTACATTAGAGTTGTCCAAAATAATAAGTTATACATCATTTATATCTCGATTACATCAACAAGTAATGTTCACATAAAGCAGAAGTCCTCGGGATCACACGAAGGAGTCTTGTCATCATCTTGGGTAGCCTGCTCAGGCTCAACCTCACCTGAAATATGGAAAGAGGGGTGAGCTAGATCTTCACGTATAGCTCAATGAGGGTGAGCAAGAAAGGATTTCGTAAAAGTTTTATCGTTTTCGCAAACAATTGATAAAATATGTCATGCACATAACCACACAAAGATATCCTTAACACAAGCCTTCAATTAATAATAAGAGGGTCGAGATATACCGGCAAACCCGGAGGTCCCGTCATTTCCTCTATTAGTAATAAGAGGGTCGAGATATACCGGCAAACCCGGAGGTCCCGTCATTTCCTCCCTTAATAATGGTTATAACCGCCGCGCATATACAACTCAAATGCGTTTGTAATTATCAATGGATGTTAAACAGTCAGATAATATTTATGCATATACAGCACTTGTGGAGTTTCAAGTAGTGCCAAGTATCATGGGATAGAGAAATGACATCAATAGACTACTTAAAACGACAAGAAAACGCAAACACAAGCAAAACTATGGATCCATTGCAATGTTTCTGCATTATCTTAACTTAGGAGATAAATCTACCTATGTTTCCGAACTCCAATACATCTGATTTTGGTATAGAATCGAATCTTATCGAGTGTAGATAACTCTAGAATCAAATGGAACTCAATTCAGAGTTGAATTGAGTGAGATATGGCATCTGGAAAAACATCGCGTGAATCTGTTAAAAATCCGAACGAGTAAATCCGGTCAAGTAACTCGACCGGATCCACTCTTCCGGATGAGGGGCAGTGAGCATCAGGAAGAGTGGATCCGGTTGAGTTACTCGACCGGATGGAGCATTTTCCACACAAATTGACTTGTTTTTGCTCCAAACTTAATTTTTCATGCTTTCTTTCCAAGTAGACAACTAAACCCAACCATAAACAACACTAAACCACAAGTTTTCTAGCTCCTAAACTCACACAACTCAAGTACAACACCAAATCTTCTTAACATTCAACTTGGCACCCAAGTTTAAAATTCCATTTTTTTCCCTTCTTCCTATCTACCAACAACTCAAGCATATCTTACCCATAAATTACTTCACATAACTAATGCCACAACATATCATAATTAACCACAAGTTCTAAAGGCAAGTTCAAAGCAAAAATATCAATACAACCAATTCTTGAACCTCTAGATGAACCATCTAAGTTAAACTTCATGAAACAATCTTAGACATACTAATTATCATACTTACTACACCTATATAACTCATCAAACATACTTCACATGTTTTTATAAACATTTAGAAAACTTCCCTCACTTTTGCTCTTGTGTGCTGGACGGAAATAGAGCAAGACTCACTTGAAGAAAACTAGGAAACACAAAGAAAGATGCTAGGGATGGCTTGGAAATCTTCTTATTCCTCTTCCTCTCTTCTCTTGGTTGAATTCTCTAGTGTGTGTGTAGAGATTTTGTGTGTGTTGAGTGGTGTAGTGTGTGTTGTACGGATTTGGTGTGTGTTGAATGGTGTAGTGTGTGTTGAGATAATATTGAAGTTGCCTAATGACGAGAGTGCCCTCCAACTAAACTATGTTTTACTAGCATGCCATTTTTTCCTACTCAAATTATTTTGGTTCTAATCTAAGTATTCTAGTTAGATAGCCTACGCAATAGAATCCAATTATCGTATAGGGCATCTAAAATACTCGAATGCAAGGGAACCAATGCAATGCGCGTAAATCGAGACAAATGCACATAAATTAATTTAAAAGCACATAAAACAATGTGAATGCATATAAAATAATTTAATTATATATGATATGATCTATATGCACATGTGGTCTCGAGCTGGGCCTTACAGTCTTTCTTCTATGCAAACAACTTTTCTCTCTTTAGACGTCACATCAGTCATTTCTTAAACAAAAAAGTTGTTAATTTTTATTAAATTACCAATTTAACCCTAAAAGTATACAACTTCTTCTGGACATGAATTGAAATGTCTTTTTTAACCTTTTCATTGCAATTACTAAAATAACCCTACGCCAAATTACATACATAACCTTGGCTTTATTTTCAATGCAAAGTCTTATATTTCTTCTCTCCAACTCCCGAGATGCCTCTACTATCCCCACTATTCAAGCCTCTTTCATCTTCTATCCTATTGCTTTATCCGTTACCACAAACTTCAAATCCAACTAGAAAGTTAAAGTTGCCGCCTTAACGAAATGGGGCAAAAACTATTTTGGTCCTTGAGGTTTGTCATAAAACCCAAACATGTCCTCCAGTTGTGCAAAAAGCCCAATTTAATCCCTGTCGTTTTTCAACCTCCATTAGAACTAACTGGTTTAAGGGCATTCCAGTCATTTTGCCCTTCAAAAAAAAATTTGCAAGCAAAGCAATGAATTTGTCGGCAATCTCTCTTTTCTCTCACACATTACACACATACAAACACACACACTAAAATGAAACCTAAAGCTTCTCAATCTATTCTCACACGACACATACACACTAAATCATACTTATTTACCTAAATAATTTTGCAATTTGTATCTAATGCATATATACTTACGAGGTTGATTTTACTTTTGTTTAATATATATATACTTGCACAAAAAATCAGCTTTCTGGTGTTTTTCTTTGTGGGTTCATTTTGTACATTCATAGTTGCATAAAGATTCCATCTTTACTGTGTCTTCTTTTCAGATTGGTTGGTTTTGTTTTGTTTCTAATTTCTTTTTGAATAAATTTTGTTTATCTTACAGATAATTGTGGGGGAGGGGTAGGGTTTATGTGTGTGTTTGTAGCTGTGCAAAAGGAAATTATGGTGGAAAATGATATGTATGTGTTGTCTCTAGATGGGTCTGTATTGTCTGCACCATTCACAAACCCTTACCCTCATAAGCATCCAAATGTTTTGATTATGCTCCTCTTTTTAGGAAGGTACCGTAACAGCTTATGATCAGTGGTATCGCTGCGGTTTTATTTTTAAAATTTTGGATTGATCAGTACTAAATTGGGTTAAAGTTGGAGCACTAAATTGGGTAAAGTTAGATATTTTGATTCTTAATGTTTATTTATTTCATAAAAATATAACCTACAAGTGGCTTCAAAACTGAATTTGTTTATTCATTTCATGAAACAAATAGAAATCTATGGAAATGCAATTATTATGAAAATATCATCATTTTGATTAAAATATTTTATATGACAGAAGTTATCCACATGTCATGAAAGCACTTCAGTTAGATGTTAAGACTCATAATTATTATGTTGATTGTGGTACACACGCATATGAAGTTATTTATCGTATTAATTATAAATTAATGACTACAGAATTAAATCCTAGATCTATAACCAGAAAATGTCCTAAAGGTGAAACTATCCTTTGGAATATGGACAGAAATAAATCAATAGTTAATATACCCAGAACTATTAAGTGGAATGAAGTTTCACTACCAGAAAGGTGGGACATCGAAAATGCCACCAAACCAGTTGTTCCAGACCAGAACGTCCAGAACTCCAGAATAGAACAGATCATCCAGTATGATGATTGTGATAACCCGAACCCGGCATGCATTTAAAGGCATTTAATTGCATTTAATTAAGTGACATCTTAAATGTTAGCATTGGATTTGTGTTTATTTCTAGTTAAACATTTATTTGTAGCTTTATTTTCATATTTCTTTTAGAAGTAATTAGAATAATACTTGAGCTAATTAATTTAACGGAATATCAACTACTTTCATATTTTGTTAATCGGTTTTATTTTTCTTGCATCTTAATGCTCGGTTTTCAATTAAATGAAAAGTAGCACCGAGTTAGAGTAAATTTTTAACTATGTTACTTTCCAAAAATTATATTTTCTTAAATTCTTTGAAGTTTAATTGTTATTCTTTTATTATTGCAAAGTGCATAGCATATCGAGAGAGATAGTTAGGAAATGATTTCTAGTTCTCAGCAAATAGTGAAAACTAGTGTTTAGTGTTTTAATTTTAGTATTTTAGTTGTTATTAACTGCAATTGGATTTTTGTTGGTTGTTGTTGCTTTAAATTGACTAAAATAAGCCTAATTGACCACCTCAATCGATCTTTGACCAACCTTTGACTTTTGACTTGAGTTGTATTTCATTTAAAGCTTAAAATAGCACAAAAAATAAAAAACAGAGCTGAAACAGAAAAGGGCAGGGCCAAAAATGGAAGGAGAAAAAAAAAAGAAATTCCAACTCCAATCCCTCATTTCTTTGCGGGAGCTTGTGCGGGGTGGTTTCGGAGGCATCCTACGAGGTTTTCCAAGCGTCTAGGAGCGTCTAAGGTGAGGGTTTCATGTTTATTTGCGCATTTGAATATTTTGTGTATTAACTTTGATTTTTGGGTTTTATCTGTATATTGTTCTTTTAAACGTTTTGAGGCTTAAAGAATGTTCCCTAGCAATTGTAGAACATATATTTATAGCTTTGAAACATTTTCTGCGGTTGAATATCGAAATTGAAATATAAATTGTTTAATGAATAGTAAAACTCTGTTTCGATGAAGTTGCTCCGTTACGCGTTCTGTTGATGTAGGAAGGTGCTAGATATGCTAGAATGCCTAAATGTATGGTTTAATTAGATTGTGTAATGGAAAAAACGGAGAAAAATGCGTAGTAAAAGTTGGGGTCATTTTGGTCAAGTTTAAAATTTTCTCGATTTGCGTGAAGGCATTATCGAGGTACGTCATGAAAGCACTTTTGGTGCAATTGTGACATTGATTGGGTAATCGGTTGAGGTAGTTGTAGTTCAAACGAGCAAAGAGGGAAATCGGGGCTTTGCGTGAATTCTAGGGTTAAGTAGGGTTTCGGGGTCTTTAGACGTGCCTTATGGTGACCTAGGAGGATTGGTGAAGTCGGTTTCCAAAACTCGTGGCTCGTTTGAAAGTAGTAGTGTTTTGAAAGTTGGGGTCATTTTTGTGATTTTGTGTGTTTTCATAGTATATTGCCTATAGAATGCTTATAATGCCTATAGAATACTTATTATTGCTTGATAATGTTTGTTGGTGTTGTTCTTGTTACTTATTTGATTGTAAATTCTTGTTATCTTGTTTATCACCTCTAATCTGTATTGTTGTGCTATCGCTCGTTTATCGCCTTGTTTCGAGTCTTGCATTGCATAGTGTCAGGCGCGTGAGTGATGGGCCTCTCTGGGTAGTCTCGGACTGCCAGTGTTAGTTGCTCTAGCTCCGTGTCCTATTCCCTTTTCTCGCTTGGGTTGCCTCCCAGGGAGATTTGGGTCGTAGAATTGATGGATACTTCCGGGGTATTCCAAACTGAAGTTATAAGGTGGTTGCGCGCTTATTGTCATCGTTGTCAACATCAAGCTCGAGATTGATGTATCGCTCGTGAAACGATACATTGCTCGTATGAGTGAACCATAGCCTTCAGAGTATGGTATAGCTTTGAATGGTTGCGTTAATATTTTCATTACTTGCTTATTGTATTGATTGTTTGTCTTGATTGCTTACTTATCAGTTATATTGCTTAACTGTCTTATTTGCATTGCACGACTTTCTTTCTCCCCAATTCGATATATGTCTCGCCCTCACTGAGTATCCCCTCAGTGAAAAACCGTAATACGCCCTGAGGAATTCCTACCAGCAGACTTTCCTCTACTCAAAGTGAATTACGTGTTGTGTATACTCACTCCTCACCACCACATTTCAAGAAATGTCATGTTAGCTAGAAAGTTCGTGATTTCGTGAAAGTTCGTGCTTGAAGAGTTGTCTTGCATGCCTATGTGGCTTGAGTTGTCGAAGTTGTAAAGAAGTATGCTTTTATGTATTGTATGTAATTAATGTTAAAAGGAATGTAATTTAAGTTTCATTAGATTGTTGAAGTAGTTTGATAAGTTAGATTAGGTATCTAGTTAGTATAGTTTAACTTCAATGCATGTTTGTATTGTCCAAAAGAAAGAGTTAGAAAGGTATGATAGTCTAACTTATGCAATAGGTTGGCATAGTTTAATTGCTAAGCATGAATGTATATTTGCTTGTGATTGCTTGTTGTGAACCAAGGCTCGGATGGCCTTGAGGTGGTTGAATGTTTGGACATGGTATTAGTCCACTTATATTCTATCGCAAGTTTGCTTTTTGCCTAGAAACAGGGGAGACTCCGTCCGTCTTTCCCTAAAATTTTGCCCGGGTTTGGAATTGGGTTGTGTTTAGATTGATGGATAGAACTCCCGGTCTCGAGATGGATCGGGGTGTTACAGGTAGTATCAGAGCTTGTCTGGCTCATAAGCCAGGACAGGGTCCTCGGTCTGGTGGGTAGTGATCCTTGAATGTGTGCTTGTTAAGTGTGTTTTGAAAATGTATGCTTGCATGTGAGATTGTGTTTCTTGACTTGAATGTATGCACCTATGTGACACAGTTATGTGTTATGTGTTAAATGTTTCTCAAGAAAAGTGGAGTGTCTAATTGTGCATTGAATTGGCATCGTGAATCGAATCGACCTCATGAATTGTTATTTATTTGGAGTATTGCTTGTAATGTATGTATTGGAATGTCTTGAATTGGTTGTGTTGTGATTTGAATTGATTATGTTGTGCTTGACTTGATTGTCGTGCTTGAGTGACTTTGTTGAATAAACTCTTTTGTAAACTTTCTTACATAATAGTTTAAGGCATGTATATAAATGTGATATCTTGGCATTCATACATGTTCCGTGGAAATGGTAATAAAGACTTCTTCCTCCCGTGAAGAGAAGTGGTTAGTAGCAAGTCCAAGTTATTTGGATTGACGGAAACGAGCAGTGCTCAACTAGGCCTTTATTTGGGACTTGACATTTATAGCTGGAGTTTGTTTATTGGGGTTCCTTGAAGGTTATCTTCAATGCTTTGTGTAAATGACTTCCTTTGGAGTTCTATATGATTATTCTTTGGCGTATCTTCTGGATGTCTTCTTAATTGGGCATTCATCGGGAATTTCTATATTGGCATTCGTGGGAGACTTGGTTGGGATTTTAATCAACCTTTGGTGTTCTTTCTGTATTCTTATGGGGAACTTTGATTTGAGTCTGCTTACAATGATCAGTTTTGTGTGAGGCATATTACTTTGGTATTCCTTGTGGACATTTCTCAGTGGATTTGGCAATTGGAGCTCTTATTGGACTTACTGCATAATATTATCTACAATATGTCTGCTCTAGTCTTTCTTGATATTTTATCGGCAATCGTGATTGGAATTCTTCAATAGTATATGATGCACCTGCACGACATTCCCTCTGGTATTTTACCCAATATTCGGTAGTAGTATTATTTTGGGGAAATCTACTTGGCTATTCAACTTGGTGTTCATTCATGGACTTTTGATAATTATATATATGTTGACGTACATTATAGATTCCCTATTCAGATGCTTCTTGAGTTATATATTTTGAAAGACTTCCTTGAAACTTCTGTAATATGATTGACTGGATTTCTTGTCTGGAGTCTTCCTGAGCGGTACTTGGGATTCTTGTTTAGACTCTGCTTCGGATTGTTTATTGGTATGTTCTCGGTACTTTTAGTTGGGATTCTATTATGGCATTCATGTCTAGTAAGATTTTTATTTGGGGAATCTATTTGGTATTCTCTAGAACCTTTATTTGGCCTTATTATTTTAGAATTTTCGGGCGGTACTACTCGGGCTTTTTCTTTGGCCTTTTCCACTCAAGGGAAATCTATACTTGCTGTTTTACCAAGACGTTGCAGTAGGGACTCTGTGATTTGAGGATTTCATTTAGAGATTGGCTTTTGGTAATCTTCTCCATATTCCTTTACAGAATTTTTAGCTAGGTCTACTTACGGTAATCAGCACTGCATGAGGTGCATCTACTCTGGCTATCTTTTAATTTTCTTATTTGGTACTTGTTAGACTTCTATTGGAGGTTCGTAAATAGGGCATTCCTTCGGTGTTCTTCTTGCCATCAATATGTGATATTGCTATCATCTACAGTATCTTTGCTTCAGTCTTTAGTTGGTATTTTCTCGGCATTCTTGGTTGGGATTTCTATTCGCCTTCTCCTCCGAGCATCTTTATCCACTACTTGCTCAGCAGCCGAAGAAGATTAGTCAGAGTTGGATTTCAGTGGATGCAAAGTTCTATTGGAAGAAGAATTGCGAGGACGCAATTGTTTTAAGGGGGGAAGGATGTGATAACCCGAACCCGGCATGCATTTAAAGGCATTTAATTGCATTTAATTAAGTGACATCTTAAATGTTAGCATTGGATTTGTGTTTATTTTTAGTTAAACATTTATTTGTAGCTTTATTTTCATATTTCTTTTAGAAGTAATTAGAATAATACTTGAGTTAATTAATTTAACGGAATATCAACTACTTTCATATTTTGTTAATCGATTTTATTTTTCTTGCATCTTAATGCTCGGTTTTCAATTAAATGAAAAGTAGCTCCGAGCCGGAGTAAATTTTAAACTATGATGCTTTTCAAAAATTATATATTTTCTTAAATTCTTTGACATTTAATTGTTATTTTTTTACTGTCGCAAAGTGCATAGCATATCGAGAGAGATAGTTAGGAAATGATTTCTAGTCCTCAACAAATAGTGACAACTAGTGTTTAGTGTTTTAATTTTAGTATTTTAGTTGTTATTAACTGGAATTGGATTTATGTTGGTTGTTGTAGCTTTAAAATGCCTAAAATAAGACTAATTGACCAACTCAATCGATCTTTGACCAAGCTTTGACTTTTGACTTGAGTTGTATTTCATTTAAAGCTTAAAATAGCACAAAATAAAATAAAAAACAGAGCTGAAACAGAAAAGGGCAGGGCCGAAAATGGAAGGAGAAAAAAAAAAGAAATTTCAACTTCAAATCATCATTTCTTTGCGGGAGCTTGTGCGGGGTGGTTTCCGAGGCATCCTACGAGGTTTTCCTAGTGTCTAGTAGCGTCTAAGGTGAGAGTTTCATGTTTATTTGCGCATTTGAATATTTTGTGTATTAACTTTGATTTTTTGGTTTTATCCGTATATTGTTATTTTAATCGTTTTGAGGCTTAAAGAATGTTCCCTAGCAATTGTAGAACATGTATTTATAGCTTTGTAACATTTTCTACGGTTGAATATCGAAATTGAAATATAAATTGTTTAATGAATAGTAAATTATGAATAGTAAACCCCCGTTTCGATGAAGTTGCTCCATTACGCGTTCTGTTGATGTAGGAAGCTGCTAGATATGCTAGAATGCCTAAATGTATGGTTTAATTAGATTATGTAATGGAAAAAACGGAGAAAAAAGCTTAGTGAAATTTGGGGTCATTTCTGTCAAGTTTGGAATTTTCTCGATTTGCGTGAAGGCATTGTCGAGGTACGTCATGGAAGCACTTTTGGTGCAGTTGTGACATTGGTTGGGTAATAGGTTGAGGTAGTTGTAGTTCAAATGAGCAAAGAGGGAAACCGGGGCTTTGCGTGAATTCTAGGGTTAAGTAGGGTTTCGGGGTCTTTAGACGTGCCTTATGGTGACCTAGGAGGATTGATGAAGTTGGTTTTCAAAACTCGTGGCTCATTTAAAAGTAGTAGTGTTTTGAAAGTTGGGGTCATTTTTGTGATTTTATGTGTTTTCATAGTATATTGCCTATAGAATGCTTATAATGCCTATAGAATACTTATTATTACTTGTTAATGTTTGTTGGTGTTGTTCTTGTTACTTATTTGATTGTAAATGCTTGTTATCTTGTTTATCACCTCTAATCTGTATTGATGTGCTATCGCTCGTTTATCGCCTTGTATCGTATCTTGCATTGCATAGTGTCAGGCGCGTGAGTGATGGGCCTCTCTGGGTAGTCTCGAGCTGCCAGTGTTGGTTGCTTTAGCTCTGTGTCCTATTCCCTTTTCTCGATTAGGTTACCTCCCAGGGAGATTTGGGTCGTAGAATTGATGGATACTTCCGGGGTATTCCAAATTGAAGTTATAAGGTGGTTGCGCGCTTATTGTCATCATTGTCAACATCAAGCTCGAGATTGATGTATCGCTCGTGAAATGGTACATTGCTTATATGAGTGAACCATAGCCTTTAGAGTGTGGTATAGCTTTGAATGGTTGTGTTAATACTTTCAGTAATTGCTTATTGTATTGATTGTTTGTCTTGATTGCTTACTTATCAGTTATATTGCTTAATTGTCTTATTTGCATTGCACGACTTTCTTTCTCCCTAATTCGATATTTGTCTCGCCCTCACTGAGTATACGTGTTGTGTATACTCACTCCTCACCACCACATTTCAGGAAATTTCATGTTAGTTGGAAAGTTCGTGATTTCGTGAAAGTTTGTGCTTGAAGAGTTGTTTTGCGTGCCTATATGGCTTGAGTTGTCGAAGTTGTAAAGAAGTATGCTTTTATGTATTGTATGTAATTAATGTTAAAAGGAATGTAATTTAAGTTTCATTAGATTGTTGAAGTAGTTTGATAAGTTAGATTAGGTATCTAGTTAGTATAGCTTAACTTTAATGCATGTTTGTAATGTCCAAAGGAAAAGAGTTAGAAAGGTATCATAGTCTAACTTATGCAATAGGTTGGTATAGTTTAATTGTTAAGCATGAATGTATATTTGCTTGTGATTGCTTGTTGTGAACCAAGGCTTGGATGGCCTTGAGGTGGTTGAATGTTTGGACATGGTATTGGTCCACTTATATGCTGTCGCAGGTTTGCTTTTTGCCTAGAAACAGGAGAGACTCCGTTCGCTTTTCCCTAAAATTTTGCCCGGGTTTGGAATTGGGTTGTGATTAGATTGATAGTTAGAACTCCCGGTCTCGTGTGGGATCGGGGTGTTACAATGATGGTACTGTTTCCATTAAGATTGATAGAGGAAATAGGGAATCAGTCTTATCCCATTCAGCCTCTAGCATTTCTAGGATCAGCATTTCTGACCCTACTCCAAGCTTTGTTGATTTGCCTTCAACAAGCAGAACCCAGACTCAATCTGTTCCGATGGGAATTAGGATTGAGAATCAGACTGCTCGTCCAGTCTATTCAGAATTTGAACCAATAGATACATCATCTGTTGACTTCAATCCTTCAGCCTCAGACTTGGTGTCAACATGTTGTCTGAAGTCTTTGAAAGAGATGTTCAAGGTTTGAAAGAAGAATTTCTTTCAAATGAGAACAAACAGATCAGAGAATGGTATTTTCAGAACCATAACAATGAACAATTAGCAGATTTAAAAAGCCAATGACTCCAGTATTTGCAAACTTGTTAGGTTAAATGTACCATTTTTCATGTGGTTTAAACATAGAAATAAACCAATGAACATTAATGTTCTTACTGCAAGAACAAGAAAATGGAATTTACCCAATTCCATAACAGTTCTTGAATCGGAGCACCCTCTGTTTCAACATACACAAGTTCCTACTAAAGAAGGAACAATAGATTTAAAACCAGTCATCCTCGTAGAGGAACCAGAACTAAAAGACATAGCCCAACAGAGTAATTGGACTAATCTGTCATTAGTTACATTACAAAATCAAGTCCAGAATATCGAAGATATTCTTGAAAAACAGAATGTTACTAACCCAGTTAAACCTGTTGAATCAGAACAGAAGTCAATTGAATAGACCACTGTTTCATTGATAAAACCATTTGATTCACTTAAATTAACCAGTCCTAAGGTTAAACTAGAATCTCCGATTAAGGTTTTACCTTTCAAGATTTCAAAATTCATTCCAAATTTGGAATCTACAGAAGAGAAGAATACCAGGCTTCTCCAGGAACTGATTTCCAGATCAATGAAATCAGAACCTTCATCTAGCCAAATGGCTCTTCAAACATTGAGGCAGTCAGACAGTAATTCTGATTGTGATTCCTCATCTTCACAGAATTCCGGGAGGGATAAAACTATCCACATTAATAGAATTTCTTTTCCCAATACAAAGAACTTCTATCCCAGACCTTCACCTCCAGATCTTCAAATTGAAGAAATTCACTCCCAGATATCTTTTTCAGGCTCCCAGATCTATGAATGGAACATAGATGGAATGTCTGAATATCAGATTCTTAATGTTACTAAACAGATGATCATCATCGATAACATTTATAAACAAGCTGTTTCAGATAGAGCAGCAACCAGAAATATCATACTAGGCTTCAATGGTCAGCTCAAAGGATGGTGGGATGACCACCTCAACGATGCTACCAAAGAAGGTATCCTCAACATGGTAAAAACCAATGAGAATGGTGAACCCGTTCTTAATCAGCAAGGTCAGACAGAGTCATGTGCTCTATCAGCCTTAGTCTTCGACATCACCTACCATTTCATAGGTGATCCCACAGTTTATCAGGAACGAACATCTGAAATCCTTCAGAAACTCAGATGTCGTACACTCCAGGACTTCCGATGGTATAAGGATGTCTTTCTCAATAAACTATACCAAAGATCTGACAACAACGCCAGTTATTGGAAAGAAAGATTCATTTGCGGTCTTCCAAAGTTGTTTGCTCAGCAAGTGAGAGAATCCATTTTACTTGATTATGCAGGATTAGATTACGATCTAATAACATATGGTGATATGATATCACACATAAACAAGACTACTTTGAAGATTTGCACTGATCTTCGTTTTAAAGCGCAACTAAAGAAACAGTCTAACAAAAAAGAATTAGGAAATTGGTGTGAACAGTATGGTATGGAAAGAATTAATCCACCCCATACTCAGAAAACACATAAATCCAGAATTTTTTCCTGAAAATATAAGAATCACTTCAAGTCTATTGGACAGAAGTATAACCAGAAGTATGGCAAGAAACCATATACTAAGAAGAAACATTACCAGAAGTTTCCATGAAGAAATTGGAAACCACATAAACATAATAAGGAACAGAAAACCACAAGTTGCTTCAAATGTGGTAAACTAGGACACTTTGCAAAAAATTGCAGAGTCAGATCACTAATTCAATCATTAGAATTAGATGAAGCTATAAAGAGCAGAACACTCCAGTTTATCGATGATCTTGAATCATCATCCAGTTCTTCTTCAGAATTTTCTGATGATGAAAACATTAATTAGATTGGAACAGACAACTACTATTCCAGTAGTTCTTCCAACTCCATCCAGGAATGTACTTGTCCCAGCAAAGGAGCATGTTTCTATCAGAAAGGACTCAACATCCTCACAGATTCTCATAGTCTTATGATCGATATGATCTATAAGATTAATGATCCAGAAGAAAAGCGAGCTTATCTTCTCAGACTCAAAGAGATTATGGATGAGAAAGAGGAAAAGAAACCTCTATCCATATCACATCAGCCTGATATCAAGAATACAAATTATTCTGATATTCTCAGTCAATTCCAGAAGAGAAAAACCCAACCAGTGGGAATCTCTGATCTCCAGCATGAGATTAAACTGTTAAAAACAGAAATTCAGCAACTCAGACAAGAGTAAAGACAAGAGATTTGTTATCTCAGACGTGATCATGAACACCTTCAACAGGATGCCCAGCTCTTACAAATAGAATCCTTAGAACGTCAAGAACATCTTTCTCAGAACGATGAACTTGATAAATAGACTCAGATTGCTATTGGCAAACTGACAGAAGGAGCTAGTACCTCCAAACCAACAGAGGATTATCTCAATCTTCTAAACAGAATAACGTACCAGAAATGGTATGTTCAGTTAACTATCAAAGTTAATGATTTCAAATTTGAAATCATTGCTTTATTAGATTCAGGTGCAGATATGAATTGCATCTAAGAAGGTCTAATTCCTTCCAGATATTTTGAGAAAACTAGAGAAAAGCTTTCTACAGTTGACTCTACCAGACTCCAGATTAGGTACAAATTACCTAATGCACACGTCTGTAACAAAGGTGTTTGTTTTCCAACCAGCTTTGTCCTCATCAAACAGTTAAATTCCCAAGTCATTCTCGGGAACCCATTCCTTCAACAGTTATTTCCTATGACTGTCACAGAACAAGGAATATCTACCAATGTGTTAGGTAAACCTATCCTTTTTGAGTTTTATTTCCCTTCACAACGAAGAGATATTAACTCAATTCAATAGAAAGAAAACCAAATCAGTTTTCTTAAGGAAGATATTAAAAGCCTCAAAATTGATGAACAAATCGCTAAACAGCAAAAGTCCATCAATGAATTCCAGAACAAACTTGAGAAAAAAGTTTGTTCAAAACTTCCTACGGCCTTTTGGGTTCATAAGAAACATTCGGTCTCTCTCCCATATGAGAAGGACTTTTCAGAACAAAATATTCCTACCAAGGCTTGACCCATCCAGATGAATCAGGAATATCTTTCTCTTTGTAAAAAAGAGATCCAGAGTTTATTAGATAAGAAGCTAATCCGACCCAGTAAAAGCCCATGGTCGTGTGCAGTCTTTTACGTTAATAAACATGCAGAACAGGAACGAGGATTCCCTCGTTTAGTTATCAACTATAAGCCCTTGAACAAGGTCTTACAATGGATCAGATATCCATTGCCAAACAAGAATGATCTCCTTAAGAGATTACATCAGGCCCATGTCTTCAGTAAATTCGACATGAAATCAGGATTTTGGCATATCCAAGTCTCAGAACCAGAAAGGTACAAAACAACATTCACCGTTCCATTTGGACAATATGAGTGGAATGTCATGCCTTTTGGACTCAAGAATGCACCTTCAGAATTCCAAAACATTGAACCATATTTTTAATCAGTTCACAGACTTTACAATTGTTTACATTGATGATGTTTTAGTCTTCAATAATGACATTCATCAGCATTGGAAACATTTGCATATTTTCTTCAAAGTCATTAAAGAAAACGGTCTTGTGGTTTCTGCACCCAAGATTAGGCTTTTTCAAACAAAAATCAGATTTCTTGGAAACATGATTTCTTTCAGGAAAATCACCCCTATCCAAAGAACACTTGATTTTGCAGAAAAATTCCCAAACATTCTGCGTGAGAAAACACAGTTGCAAAGATTCTTAGGATCTTTAGACTATGTTGCAGAATTTTACCCTGGCATTCGCCATTTATGTAAACCTCTTTTTGAACGTCTTAAAAAGAACCCTCCAGCATAGACTGATGTCCATACAAAAGCTGTACAGGAAATTAAGTGTTAGGTTAGAGTTTTACCAGTCTTGACATTATGTCAACCAGACACCCCAAAGATAGTTCAGACAGATGCTTCTGAATTAGGATTTGGCGGTATTTTAATACAGATTTTAGAAGGAAAAGAACACATTGTTTGTTTCCATTTAGGAACATGGGATAAAGCCCAACAGAACTATTCAACAGTTAAGAAAGAAATTTTGTCCATTGTAAAATGCATATCAAAATTTCAAGATGATTTGTTGAACCATAAATTCTTAGTTCGTGTTGACTGCAAGTCAGCAAAGGATGTACTGACTAAGGATGTTAAGAATATAGCATCTAAACAGATATTTGTCAGATGGCAGGCCATCCTGTCAATTTTTTATTTTGATATTCAATATATCAAGGGAGAGGATAATTCTATCCCTGATTTCCTAACCATAGAATTTTTAATAGGCCATGTGCCTATCACATAGGATTCCTTCGGGGATACCTTTTCATTTTTGTTGTTTTGCAGACACACAGAAGCGGACACCAAGAGTTCAATTAATGGATTCAGATGGATTGTTTCAAGTCCACCGCAATTAAGTAGATTGAAACAAAGATTTCAGATTCAGAAGCAGAATTGATAATATTTCAATTCCGCAGTTCTTTCTATATATTGTTGCTAACCATTTTGCAGGATCATTCACTCCTGACATTAGTAACAATGGATCCCAAGAAAGACAAAGGAAAGGCAAAAGCATTCGATCTCAGTTCCTATGCTCAAAAAGCCAGCATACCAGCAGCTACTCCAACCCAGTCATCAACCCCAGTCAAGGTTGAAGACAAACAGATAACCCATACACAGAAATCTACCCAGTCATTCCTAGGTAGAAACCTCACAGTTTTGGGGACTTTGACCCCTCAAAAACAGTTAATCGGTGTTCATGCAGGTACTACAGGTACATCGTCTTCTCAGACAACAGTCAGTAACAAGTTTCAGCCGCTTGTTGCTAAACAAAAACCATTAACCCCAGAACCTAAACAGTTACCCACTCCACCATACATATACAAGAACGTCTTTGACCAGATTCTTGTAACAGAACCATTCCACTTCAAAAAGAATCCAAACATAACTCTAGATGAGTTTGCCAGGGCGTTTCTTCACCCTCATTCAAACTACATCCCAGACAACACATATAAAACACAGAGTTACTATGACGCAATTCTCATAGCAACAGGTTCCATAGAGTTTGTCCCAGATGACAGTGACAAACAACCAGGCCAGTATAGCCATGTCAAGGCTAAGCTTCAGACCGTGCTTACACTTGATCAATGGGCACAGCCCCCACAGAAAACCAAACAGATTCCAGAAAATTTATCCCTCAGAGACTATAACTATTATGATTACATTCAGGCATGGTTCAGATGTTTTTACCGCCAGAATGATAAACATGATATGTCATGGTTTTTTCTTTTTAAGAAATCATTTCCCTTAGAGGTCCCAAATTGGTTCATCCAGTGGTGGGTATCATATGGTCCTATCACAGACATATTACCAGAACCAGTCCTCAAAGGATTCCAGTACTTCACGAAACATTGGAAGGCACCAGCACAGTTAGCCTACCTTCCCCCATTTTTCGTGTTCTACAGAATTTTCTTTGTAACTTGGATTTTCATATCAGAATTCGCGTACAAACATGTATCTTTCGGAGACCAGCAAGTCATACCGGCTTTCGGAAGAATTCATTAAGTCATGTGGTGGAAGAAGATGAACAACAGTTCTTGTTCAACTCTAAAAGTCCAAGCATGGCTCGAGACTAATCAGAAACAGAAGATGGAAATTCAACAAGCACAGCAGGAGTTTCTCTCCTTCAAGAATTTCCTCACTACACAGTTAGCAGCGGCCACCAGTTATGACGAAGTCAAGGCCATTATGCTACAATTAGAAGAACTTGCCCCAGAACAGGCATCCATCTCCACAGACAGTGCCAATGACAATGAATATGATTGTTATGGCATTTTTACACCATTGTAATTCAGACAATGGAGTTTAGTTGTGTTCTCTGACAAAAACACAATACAGATGAGTTTTCTAGTGTTCTATCCATAAACACAGGATAGAGGAGTTTCCTAATGTTCTCACCAAAAACATTGGACATATAGGGTTTTGTTCTTCTAAGTTCCCTTCAAAAACTAGGATGCAACGGTTAGACTTCCTCTCTCTGAAGTCATATGGTTACTGAAGAACTCCATAAAACTTCAGCTAGTCCAGGTCAAACGGCAACTGGTAAAGACACCTCAAGTCCGTTGATGGGTGTGGCTTTCCCAAAAAGCCAAAGAAAATTTAGAAATTTGTTTATCTTCTAGCTTGTATTTTATTTTGTATTTTGTTTAGTCAACTTACCTTTAGCAAACCTATTTCAACAATCATGTAAGGCCACGGGATTGAGGAGAAGAGGGCGTAAGACTCTGTTGATAGCCATGTGGAGATTTGATGAGAGGTAGTTAGGCTTCGAAGATAATAAGGCTTCGAAGATAGTAAGACTAAGTACGATGCAGATTAGATTATAGGAAAAATAGACTAGTTTATTTATTTTCTTTGTATTAGTGGGAAATACATATCACTCAGTGTACTTTTATGTATTCTACCATAAGTCAGTATGATCCAGACATGAAGAAGTTTTAAGACGTCTTCAGCATATAACCAGATTCAGACTCAGAGATGAAGAAAAAGATGAATCCAGTCATGATTCCATCATCTGACATTATCATCATAAGACGACGAAATTACTTTCGGTTACAGTGAAAGTAATCCAGTCAGTATCATCATCATCATGTCAAGACAAAAGATCTTTTGGCCATAGTAAACGCCAGACAAGATCAACACGTCAAGAGAAAACAGAATTCGGCCACAGTAAAAGCCAACCACTATTCATGAATAGTAAAATCACTTTTTATTGTTCACTTTAGGAAAAGTCACTTTTGACTTTTCATTTTACATTTTCACTAATGAATTTCCAGATTTCGTATCCTATAAAGGCAGAGTCTGCCTCACAGCTTAGGATCCGGATTTTTCTTCCCTTTCTTGTATTTTTCTTTTAATCCAGATCACTTTTATTTTGTACTCCTGTACAACCAATAGTGTAGCACAGTCTTCTTCCAGTTCATCTAATAGCAAGTAAGAGACTTTGTCTCCTTTTATCTTCGTCTTTATTGTATTTCATTTATTTACCCATCTATTATCTATGTTTATTCCGCTTTCTGTTATGTCTATCATTATCTGGTCTTTCCTAGTTAGAATCTGGTATCAGAGCCAGAGCAACTAGGTTGTTAGTTTTGTTCAACTTACCTGTATCTACAACTTTCCTTTAACTACGAAGACAGGGTAGGGAGCGCATAAGACCCGCGAAAGGGTAGTAGACTCCAGGAGTCCCTTGAGGTAGTTTCGAAGATAGTAAGTAGGTTCGCAGATAGTAAGGGCAGGATTAATAACACAGTTGTAATGGCTTCTAGTAGCAGTAATGCTTCAGTAAGATCAGATAATAATACTATAGCTAAAACAGAACAGACATGGATAGTAGGAGAGTTAAGTAATTGGAAACCTCCTAAGATGAATATAGAAGAGATTTATCAGAAAAGTCGTTTTGACTTTAAATATCTACTGACTATTAGATGTAAGGAAGAAGTAGTGTCACTAACCAATGATCAACAGAGCATTAAATTGTTCTCCTAGAAATCACTAGACAAAGCCATTAGAAACGACTTTTCTGATAAATCTCATCTATATTCATCTTAGGAGGTTTCCAATTACTTAACTCTCCTACTGTCCATGTCTGTTCTGTTTTAGCTATGGTATTATTATCCGATCTTACTGAAACATTACTGCTACTTGAAGCCATTACAACTATGTTATTAATCCTGCCCTTACTATCTGCGAACCTACTTACTATCTTCGAATCTACCCTCGGGAAACCTGGAGTCTACTGCCCTTCCACGGGTCTTACTCGCTCCCTACCCTGTCTTCATAGTTAAAGGTAAGATGTAGATACAAGTAAGTTGGACAAAACTAACAACCTAGTTGCTCTGGCTCTGATACCAGATTCTAACCAGGAAAGACCAGATAATGATAGACATAACAGAAAGCGGAATAAACATAGATAATAGATGGGTAAATAAATGAAATACAATAAAGACAAAGATAAAAGGAGACAAAGTCTCTTACTTGCTATTAGATGAACTGGAAGAAGACTGTGCTACACTATTGGTTGTACAGGAGTACAAAATAAAAGTGATCTGGATTAAAAGAAAAATACAAGAAAGGGAAGAAAAATCCGGATCCTAAGCTGTGAGGCAGACTCTGCCTTTATAGGATACGAAATCTGGAAATTCAATAGTGAAAATGTAAAATGAAAAGTCAAAAGTGACTTTTCCTAAAGTGAACAGTAAAAAGTGATTTTACTATTCATGAATAGTGGTTGGCTTTTACTGTGGCCGAATATTGTTTTGTATTCACGTGTTGATCTTGTCTGGCTTTTACTATGGCCGAAAGATCTTTTGTCTTGACATGATGATGATGTTTCTGACTGGATTACTTTCACTGTGACCGAAAGTAATTTCATCGTCTTGTGATGATGATGTTTGATGATGGAATCTTGACTGGATTCATCTTCTTCTTCATCTCTGAGTCTGAATATGGTTCTATGTTGAAGACGTTGAAAAACTTCTTCATGTCTGGATCATACTGACTTATGATAAAATACATACAAGTACACTGAGTGATGTATATTTCCCACTAATATAAAGAAAATAAATAAACTAGTCTATTTTCCCTATAATCTAATCTGCATCGTACTTAGTCTTACTATCTTCGAAGCCTTACTATCTTCGAAGCCTAACTATCTCTCATCAAATTACCACATGGGTAACAACGGAGTCTTACGCCCTCTGTTCCTCAATCCCGTGGCCTTACAAGATTGTTGAGATAGGTTTGCTAAAGGTAAGTTGGCTAAAGGTAAGTTGACTAAGCAAAATACAAAATAAAATACAGGCTAGAAGATAAACAAGTTTCTAAATCTTCTTTGGCTTTTTGGGAAAGCCACACCCATCAACGGACTTGAGGTGTCTTTACCAGTTGCCGTTTGACCTGGACTAGCTGAAGTTTCATGGAATTCTTCAGTAACCATATGACTTCAGAGAGGGGAAGTCTAACCGTTGCATCCTAGTTTTTGAAGGGAACTTAGAAGAACAAAACCCTATCTATCCAATGTTTTTGGTGAGAACATTAGGAAACTCCTCTATCCTGTGTTTTTGGAGAGAACACTAGAAAACTCATCTGTATTGTGTTTTTGTCAGAGAACACAACTAAACTCCATTGTCTGAATTATAATGGTGTAAAAATGTCATAACAATCATCTTCATTGTCATTGGCACTGTCTGTGGAGATGGATACCTGATCTGAGGCAAGTTCTTCTAATTGTAGCATAATGGCCTTGACTTCGTCATAACTGGTGGCCGCTGCTAACTGTGTAGTGAGGAAATTCTTGAATGAGAGAAATTCCTGCTGTGCTGGTTGAATTTCCATCTTCTGTTTCTGATTAGTCTCGAGCCATGCTTGGACTTTTGGAGTTGAACAAGAACTGTTGTTCATCTTCTTCCACCACATGACTGAATGAATTCTTCCAAAAGCCGGTATGACTTACTGGTCTCCAAAAGATACATGTTTGTGCGAAAATTCTGATCTTAAAATCCACGTTACAAAGAAAATTCTGTAGAACACGAAAAATGGGGGAAGGTAGGCTAACTGTGCTGGTGCCTTCCAAGGTTCCGTGAAGTACTGGAATCCTTTAAGGACTGGTTCTGATAATATGTCTGTGATAGGACCATATGATGCCAACCACTGGATGAACCCAAATATATATATACATACATATAAACATACAGAGATATATCTAGGACAACTGTCCAGCAGTGGAAGACCATGACCTCTTTTAGTGGTGCTTTGCGGTGTTGGCTATTTGGCTGTAGTGGTAGTGGTGGTGGTTCGTGGTGTTGGCGGTTTGGTAGTGGTGGGTATGGTGGGCTTGTGATTTGGTGGTGATGGTTTTTGGTGTTGGTGGTTTTTGGTGTTGGTGGTTTATGGTGTTGGTAGTTTGGTAGTAGTAGTGGTGGTTTTGGTTTGTAGTGTTGGTGTTTGTGTGTAAAAGATGATGATAGTATGTATGTGTGTGTGTGCCGTGTGAGAGAATAGAGAGAAGATAGATGAGAGTAGAAGGAAAAAAAAAGTAACAACTTTCTCTTACCTTATTTTAATTTTTTAAGGGTATTTTAGTCTTTTAACCTAGTCAAACCGTTGACCGTTAAACAAAACTAACGAAAGGGACTAAATTAGGCTTTTTGCACAACTGAGGGACCTATTTGGGTTTTATGACAAACCTCAGGGACCAAAATGGTTTTTTCCCTAACGAAATGCAAGCAAACAACCATATATTTTTTCTGGGATTAAAAATAATAGTTCAAGTTATATTTTGTAAAGGAAAGTTTAAGACAATGTCAATTTCAAAGAAGAAATATAATAATACTAATATATTTATGCACATAGTTTTTAACTTTTTAACTAGTTCCATATGATGCCAAAATTGTAATTAGGAAGGAAATTGTGACTGAGAATGGAATTAACATGAGAATGAAAATGACGTGCTTGGCGTGCTCACAGAATAAATAAAAGAATACAAAAATAGTTGTTAACAACCCATGTTTCTTGTGTTAGTATAGAAGACTAATATAACATTTATGAGTTTTATAACATGATTTCATTAACCTTTTATAATTTTATTATTAATATTTAGAATAATATAAACATGATAAATAATAATAGTAGTAATAATAATACTAGATTTATAAATAATAATAATAATAATAATAATCAATTTTTTTATATAAACTATGATAATTATTATTATTGTAAATTGCAAATTTTTGATAGGATGACTAGTCATTTGAGTATTAAGTTCATTATGAAATACATAAAAATGTGCTAAGCTCGTGTACAATGGAACTAGATTAAATTGGGAATAGGATTCTTGAGATAATTTCGTCATACAAAGCACGAGAATCGAAATAGAGTCACTAATGTCAATTAGTTCTCAAACGCATTTCAATATATCAATCAATAATAGTATTCATCACTAAGCAATGCCTTCAAAATTTGAATTTGTATGTATTCCTAGTATTTGATAATAAGTTCATCTTCAATTGTCATATCAAATAAGCATACATATAACACGTGCTAAATAAGTAAGATAAATTAGGGGATAACTGAGTGATACTATCTATATTATAATGATCACATTATTATATTAGCTTGTTACTTGAATAAGTAATATATCAACACTTATATATCATCGGGACTATGCAGTGAAACAGGTTCCTAAAAATATAATGTTTTCCACAAAAAAATATCATATTTCAAGAAAACAGAAAATTAAATGATATGTTTAATAAAATAAAATGAGAGAATTTGGGGAGAAAAAAAAAAAGAATTAGGGGGTCCTTATATGTAGAAAAAGTGCTGCAAATCATCTACACGTAGGGAAAAAGATAAAGAAACTATTGGAGTTAGCCTAAGGCGAGGGAGAAAGATAGATAAACTATTGGAGTTAGCCTAAGACCAATTCTAACAACTTCCCAATTTTTTTCCCTATATGTAGAGAATTTTAACTATTTATCTACATTTGGAGATTCTCTATTTCAGTTTTACTCCAACAATTTCCCTACATCTTAATTCAGGGAGTCCTTATATAAGTTTCACTCAAATAACTATATTTTAAAGATTCCCTATTTTTGTTTTACTCTAAAATCTCTTTGTTTTTTAATTAAACATATTATTTTAATTTAAATCTTTATCATTAAACTTTTTTATTTATATTTCTTAATTGTTTATGTTGATTTTTAATTAAACATAATCATTTAATTCCCTAGTTGGGTCTAGGGATACTTGTAGGGATTCTTTCGACATCTCTACATATAGAGATATTGAAAGATGAATGTAGGGACATCTACATGTAGAGATAGTTGTAAGGCTGATGTTGGAGATGAATATCTCCAACAATATCCCTACATGTGCAGTAAATGGGTGTCTAGGGAATGAGTTGTAGTTGGCCTAATAACTACTCTCTTATTTTTGCCTCACTATCATTGCACCCACCTAAAGAGTATTCAATGAAATCAAACGAACCTTTACCATAACATATTTTTAATTTTTTTTGGATTAAAAGTGAATATATTATATTTACAATTTATTTTTGAAAAAATGACTTATATTTTTTCAGGACAATTTGAAAATAAATGTAAAAGAGTCTAACGAGAATATAAGCTAAAAACTAATATATTAAGATTAGAATAAGTTTCTCTAATCTTGTAATCAAATCCTTGTAGGTTTAGGATTAAAAACTAGTTTCCATAATGTTGTATCCTAATTCTTGTAGGATTTGGTCACCTTTTTGCTTTTTGCATAATCAATTTATTATGTAATTTTTAGCTGATTAATAATTTTTGAAATATTTGAGTAAAAAAAACAAAGAAAATATTTTTAATGTACACTACAAGAAAAACTGTCAACAGCGACGGTCCGTCTCCTTTTCGTCATCAAAATAGCGATGAAAATGAGATAAAACTTTTCATAAATGAATAATGATAATTTTGAGACGATTTGGAGATGACTTAGGTATGTCGTCTCCAAACTGTCTCCCAATTAAGATAATTTGGAGATAGAACATGATTGTTGTCTCCAATTCGTCTTCGATAAGAGACAAAAATGAGACGATATGCTTGAAGATATATTTTTGTCTCAATTTCGTCTTGAAATTAAGACGAATACAAGACATTGAAAGCATGTTAAATATATAACGTTACGTAGTTATTAAATTAATCTTGTCATCAACTAATTAAATAAATTAATAATTTATTTTAAATAAGTAAATAATTTAATAATGATACTTAAGAATTAAATTAAAAATTATATTTACTTCCTAAATAATTTATTTTAAAATAGAATTTAAGTTAATATTAATAATTAAATTATTATTAACAATTTACCCTAAACTTGTAATTAAAGTACTAATTAAATAGTAAATAAATTAATAATAATAAATGACTAGTTATCTTAATTAATTTAATTATCTCATAATTTTTTTAAAAAATATCTTAATACTTCCTTTTAAAAAAAATCCCCAAAAATTTTATTAAAAAAAAAATCCATAACCAAAAGTACATTTAAGTGCTGATGGCGTTCTGCCCTCAACACTTAAATGTGCTGGGAGAAGGAGGCAGACCCATCCCAAACAGATGGACTTGTGCAAGTCCTTTTGATAGGACTTGGCACTTGGCAAATAAAAAACGTGCCAAGTTCTTTTGACAGGACTTGGCACATGGTTCAAGTAGTTGGAATTTCCAGCCATTTGAACTATTTTTGAATTCTTTTCCAAAAATATTTTGGGAGGAAATTCAAACAAAAAAAAAAAAAATTTACATGACCCTCATCCCCCTCTATCCTTCCTCTTACCTCATACTTTCAAGAGCTCATTCACTTTTGGCCTCATTTTAAGGTGATTTTTTCTTTTACTTTTATTTAAATTTTTAAATTTATTTTGGTTTATTTCATTATATATATATATATATATATATATATATATATATATATATATATATATATTTGTATATAATGCCAAATATATGCATATGTATTATGATTTTAGAATTTTTTTTTTTATACTTTCATGTTTTTTGGGATTATATATGTATTATGTATATATGTCATATATATGTATGTATAAATAATAGATTTAGGTAAATATATATAGTTTTGGTAGTTTTTTCATGATTTTATGTTTTTCTTTCATATTTGTACAGGGTTTAGGGTTTAGGGTTTAGATTTCTTTCTTTCATATATATATTGTATATGTAGATGTATAAGTGATAGATTTAAGTAAATATATATAGTTTTGGTAGATTTTTCATGATTTTAACCTTTTTTTAAAAAAAAAATTATAGCTTTATTTGATGTTTTTCTTTCATATTTGTGTATATATATATATATATATACATATAATTTTTTTTTAAATTTCAATTTTTATAGAAAATTTGACATAATCCGAATTTATAATTTTTTTATTTTAAATTATTTTTTTAAAAAAAAATTAAGAAAATGCGACTGAAAGGAGATGAAATGTGAGAGAGATAGAACGGAGACGAAATGTAGAGGGAGACGCAATGACGAAATGTGACGGAGACGGAACGGAGATGAAATGTATAGGGAGATGAAACTGAGATTAAATGCGAGGAAGACGGAAAGAAGATGAAATGTAGAGGGAGACGAAAAGGTGACAAAATCTGAGGGATTTGAATTGAAGACGAACATCATTTGTGGCGAAATATCTTTTCATCTCCATTTGAGACGAAATGGAGACGAAATTCAAAATTTGAAACGATTCGAGAGGCGACGCCCAAGTTTCGTCTCCATTCCGTCTCCTTTTCAGATTGAAGATGGAAAGGAGACGGAAATGTACCATCTCCCTTTCCGAAATTTCTTGTAGTGGTATTATCTTAGAATTTTATCAAAATTTTCAATTTTTATCAATGATCCTAAGTTGTGACTCGAAATTCTTGTTATTTAAAAAGCGATTATTACTATAATAGCATGTATCAATTAAAAAAGAACCCCAGTCAAAAACCACTTTGGCATCTGTTATGATTAATATCTAGTTATGTTGTAGACTTCTTTAATAGACGATGATTCATATTAGTACATTATTATTTTTTTATTAATATATGTTAATAAAAAAATTTGCACAAACAATTTGAAAATATTAAAATTAACTTTTAACTTTTAATTCGTAGCAATATTTTAAATTTAAACGAACTCGATCAATATTTTAGTATTGCAAAGTAATTCACCCAAAAAACATGCATCCAAAAATCGCTCCTTAGACATGTAAAAAAGTATTCATTTCGTACAAATTCTCAACAATCATGAGACTTCGGATAACACTAACAATAATTAGGACGCCTTCACTAAATGGAAGAGTCAGGAGTATTTAATACGTTAACAAATACTCTCTTTTTTCCCCCTCAATATCTTTGCGCATACCTCAACACTATTCGATAAAATCAAAAAACTCTTTACCATAACAGTCAAAGGTATATATAGTCTTACACACACGCACATATATCGCAAGTCCATAGTATGTATCTACAATTGAAAATTTTGGACCAATAAAATTTAATCATATTCTAACAAAAAATAAAATATTCTTAATCAATCACATTTTCTTTTCCATTTGTAGTAACATTGCTTAGTTGGCATAGTTTCTTTTTTGGTAAAGCTTAGTTGGCCTAGTTGGCCCAAGTTACATATACATACATCATTTTCAGGTTGGGTTAACATTTCGTATATGGTTATTTTTTAGGCCCATTACATGGAATAAATGGATGCCTTAAAGATTTGGGCTTCATGGACTATGCATGACTTAATATATTGATAAGGATAGTGGTTTGTTGCCACTCTTGAAACAAAAGCCCATCAAGAATAACAAAAGTCCCTTTATATTGGCTTTTTCCAATTAGCATGTCACTTGTGTTTGATAACCACTAATTCAACAATACTTTTTTCCCAGCTTACTAAACATGCCTCATTTAAAATTGAATATGATTTTTCACTACAATCGTATCTATGTTTAACATCAATGAAACAATTCAAAATTAGGCTATTAAACAATAATATGATGATTGTTGTGCTACATTCGTCTTTTCTTGCTTTGCTTATCTTTAAATATGAGGCAACGTAATCATTGAGATTGTATGAAAAGATTATATATGAGGCTTCATGCATTATTTTATTTATAAATATAACATAGCTAAAAAAGAAGAGGATCTAAACCTTGAATGGTTACTCGTGTATTAAAAGGTATCAAAATATGATGTCGCAAATTTACTTTATTCATATTTGTAGATTTTGGTTAATTGTAGAGACTTGCATGGACACTCGTATATTCTTTTTTGGTAATTTATAGGAAACTAGACATTCATATTTGTAGATTTCGAAATTCATTAGATATTTCTTATCATCATTTTGGATTGTTGAAGTTATTTTAGACTTTTTTTTGGTAAGTTATGCATTACGTACCACCAACACTAACTATTGTATAAAATTTAATCATTAATTTTATAGATATACTGATTTTCACGTTATTGTTCATATTATACATGACATTATTTGCACCGTATAAACTAATTGGAGTTTTTTGTTTAGTGCACTTTTTGAACAAATGAAAAAAAAAAAAAAATTACAATAAAGCAAACGTGGGAATCCCTATATATGTCATTTGTTGCATGATATAAACAAATTTTGGCTCATGTTCATATATTATGAGAAGATAATAAAGTAATTGTCAATTACATTTCGACAACGATTCGATCGGGAATTAATTAAATATTTGGTGTAAGATCAAAATAAAAAATAAAAAAATATTATCATATATTCTAAGTTATTTGGTTTGCTGAGACACTCTTGTATTGCATGAAATTACGTACTCACGAATCGCATGCAATTGGGAATGGAAGTTGAACTTCTTTTTGGTTTTGGACAAACAAAAAATATCGCAAGCAATTTGGCGAGTCACTTAATACACGTACAAACAACAATATTGCGTGCATAGATGTAGGACTATTCAACAAAAAAGTTCATCCAAACACACCTGGGGACACATTTTTGCAAAATAAATATATAAATTAAGCCTACAACAAGTGGGGCCAGGTTTGAAGAAAAAAATGTTTAAAATCTAACTTTATACAAGACCTAATCTAGTAATTTGGCAAAGTTTTTATTGTGACTTGCATGTCCATTTTGGTCATTTGCTATTTATTCTTTTTAAATGCTTGAGTTTTAGACAGCACAAAATGAAGTCTATATACGTCTTCTTTGTTCAAAGTCATGACAAGACCTTCCATTATTGCATGCCACGTGTCGCACAACGGATGATTAGCTCGTCACATCAACATTGACAGTCTGCATAGAATAATTTTTATTTTCGATATATCTATAACAAAGTCCAGTTCTTTAAGATACGTAGTTAGAGATTTAATATTGAGACATTAAAATATTTTTTTAATAATATTATATAAAAAAATTTAAAAATAAAAAAAAATTAATAATTTTTTTTAATAATAATACATAAATATTTTTTAAAAAATTTAAACCATTAATACCGCCACTAAGCTCTTTCCCTAGCAACTTACCCCTGGATTTAGCTATACTAGTGTAGTGGGACGAGTGTCCCTACTTTTCTTTTCTTTTTTTGGCAAGGACGAGTGTCCTACTTTTTTTTTTTTTGGTAAAAACGAGTGTCCTACTTTTTTTTTTTTTTTGGTAAAAACGAGTGTCCTACTTGAATAGACTGAAAATACCAACTCGACAAAAAAAGAAAATAAAAAAAAAACCTTTGGAAAACCTAAGCCTGCATTAAGTGGTTGGATTATAGAATGACTCGTTGCATGATCGGGCCTGAGTCAAGTTCTTGTATAATATCTTTTCATATCTTTTCTATCCAAACAACGAATTATAAAAATTTTTTATTTATTTTTCCTCCTTTTTTGCTATCCGAACAAGGGAAGCAACTTTTATTTCTTTACTTTTATATTGATTTATTAAGAGATATAGAGAAATATTATTAATCCTATTCACAGATTTACATTGTAAATTAACGACTTTATCCAAATGTTTTAATTATTAGAGACTAATTTATTATTATTTATTTAGTATTTTTAACAAAACTTTTCACCCGCAGCGAGATTGATTTAACTTGCATATATATATGCTTTTCAAATAGAGAGCCGGTGGAGCAAGTAGGCTGGTTAAAATTTTCTCTCAAGCCACCGCCTCATCTTTCCTTCCATCTCCTTATCTTTCAACGTTTCCTTCTTCGTTCTTCATCTTCATTCACTATTTTGATCTTATTTTCTTTTTTGTATCATACTTTTAGTTGTTAGTTTGAGTTTGTTACTTTCATGTTGGAGGGTGTTATTTGTTGGCTTTTTCTGCTTGCTATCAGATAGGATTTTCAGAGATTTGCGTTCAACAGTGTTCATATTTTCTTCTCATTTCCTAGTGCTAGTACTTTATACTGGTGCTCTTGGTACGTCTTTTTTTATCCTTGTGATTTTGCCAGTTGGTTGTGGTCTAGTGTATGTCATCAGTGTTAAGCCTTTTGCTCGTGGTCTGGTAGCAGTTGTAGATTTTCACAAAATTGGGTCTTCTTCTGTTGGTGTATAGGGTTCTGGTTTGCTATTAAGTGATTTATGGCCCAATTTTTCATTTTCTGTTGTTTTTTGGATTATAGTGTATTGACCTACTTTTAGTATATTTGATTCAGACTCTATCGCTTGTCTAGTTTTGGAAGTATTTCAAAGTTTCTCCAATTGTGCTCGGAGCATCTCCTCTACTCTTCACAATATCAAATGCCTATCGTCATCGTCTGACCACTCCCTACTCTTGTATTCACGTGCCACCCATGTAGTGGTTGAGATTGTATTAACAATTCAGATAGGTTTTTTTTTCCCAGGTTGGATTTTTCAGTCCCCTTTATACTGTTCTTTTTGCTAGCTTTGCATGTAAACTTGGATGCTTCTTTGACATTTGGCATCGATTGAACCTCTTGTACTATTTTATAAATTAATAAATATCTCTTTTGACAAAAAAAAAAAAAAAGAGATGTGAGACTCAAGATAGCATAAAAATTGGAACGCGCAACAGAAGAAAATAGACTGAACATAATATACGGACAGAGTTATAGAATGACTTGGGTCGCATAGTACACTGAGATACATGATAGTGCCATGTGCTATGCTAATACTCATGACGTGTGATTTATTTATTTATTTATTTTATTTACAAGAAAAATCTAAGATCGTAAAATATTACTAGGCAGATTTCCATGTTAAACAAGCAACCCTTTTGCATAAGTGATCGTCATGCCGCTAGACCAAGAGGTCTCTGGCGTGTGTGATTTATTAATAGATAGAGAAAAATGAAAACCCTTATCTCGTTGGTAGATGATCCTTTTTCTTTTTTTTCTTGGTCTCTTTTTAATTTAAGAAAATTTTAAGATATTTTATATTATTTAAGATGTTACATATGAGAATAAATTTTGAAATCTCTCACTTTTAAAGTGAAAATTATATCAGTAGAGAAAATGGCAAGTTGGTAGATGATCTTTCGTATTCACACATGTATACTCGCTTGAAAAATAAGAGCTTTCACATTGCTCTTCCAGCTGTACAAAATATAATAACATAAAAATTTAAAAAAGGGCAAATTCATTGTTTACATAGACTTTCACTTTAAGTTCCATTGTTTTAAAAGTGAAAGTAATAGTCTTCAATATTTGAAAAAGTGACGCGATAGGTCTTTTTTATTAGTATTACGTTAAAAATGGACAAAAAGAAAAACAAAATAACATATTTACCCTTATATAGGTCTTCAATAATTACAATAACTCACAAAATTAATCCTAATTACCCATTTTAAGGGCACTCCCAGCAAAACTTTTTTTTTTTTGTCAACAGTATATATACAACTTTGTTTGAAAAAATAAGATGTCATTTATTATTTTTAAGGGCACGGTTGGAAAATGAATTGTTATGTAAGGGTAAACACGTTATTTTTTATATTAATAGAAAGGATCTATCACATTGCATTTTTTAAATATTAAAAATTATTATTATTACTTTTAAATCAATAAAAACTAAAATAAAAGTCTATACAAATAATAGGATTAACAGTGACATTTCCCCTTTACAAAATGCATAAGAGAAGAAAACTAATTAGTTGCCTGATTATGTGGTCGATATGATATGTGGTCGATATGATAGAAAGACTATAGAATTGACTTGGTAGCGTTGATTGACCCTGAGTCAACTTTGAAATTCCTGAGCGTGCACTGTATATCAGCAATGACAAAAGGAGCTTTCCGCAGTCCAAAAGTGAAGAAATTTTTTCCTATCTTCCTCAAAGATATACAGAGATGGCAGACGGTGCCACTGGATATCTCCTGGAGAACCTAGCGGAGGTAGTGCGTTATAATTCTGAACTAATTGGTAATGCAAAAGAACAAGTTGAAGGTCTGCTCCCGGATCTTTATGTGTTCAAAGGATTCATAAGGGAGTATACAGAAAAGCGCACCACTAATCCTACTCTGCAAGCCTTGGCCAACAAAATCAGAAACGTGGTCAACAAAGCTGAAGATGCCATCGACAAATTTTTCGTCCACAAGGCCATATACAAGGCAAGAAGCGTTGCAGGGAAAGCTAGGCATGTGATCGATCATTCAGTGACAATCAGAAATTTAGCAAAAGATATAGAATCCATCAAGAGAGAAGTAGATGGTATTTACACGAAAAATCAGTTTGGCTTCACGGCCCTGCAGCAAGAACGAGGCCCTGCAGATTTACAAAAGGTAATTAACTATGTATATGAATATTTGTCAATATGTTATGTTATGTGAATTATATGGATCTCATTTGACTTCTTGATGATATACGTTTTGGTGTTGAAAAACATTTTCCTACTCTTTAATTGGCAAGACAATGTTTAATCACTTCTGTGAAATCAGGAACCACCAATATAACACTGTAATTCTACTTAAAACGAATCCTTAGCTCACTGGCCTTGGTACAGTGGTAGGATTCTCACTTTAGGTGCAACAGATCTCAAGATTAATTTTCCTATTGATTTTTTTGGGGACGGGAGAAATGAGAATTTTTCATTAATTGGAATGTAGAGTACATATTTGATTCTTGAGATGATGCTATTTGGGTTAGAGTAGAATATCTCTAACCGTATAGGATATTATGGCTCCTTGTGGATGCTCATGATTCCTATATGTCAATGGAACTTTTATGGCTCTCTTGTGATGCTGAGCTCTGTGGCTTTCTTTTCTTCTTGAGCTCTATGGCTCATATTTTGTGGAGACATGCTCAGATTACAAATGTGTAGTCATATATATCATATTTATAGTTAAAATTCATTCCTGGAATTTTTTAGCTTCATAATTTAAACTCAATCTGACTTTAATCTAAAATTAGCTGGCTGCAAATATTGATTCAAAATTGTATACTTGACTTTAATTTTCTCAGATCTTCCAGAATTGTGTAATTTGGACTATTCTTTGATCTTGAATTTTTTTTAAGTCTAGAATTGTCTGTCATGTTATATTTTTCTCAGCTCCAAAATTTTCTCGCATTTCATGCGCAATATACTAATTGGTGACCTAAAATGATTTAGGTGACCCTTGAATAAAAAATAAAAATAAAAATAAAAAAAGAATCCTTAGTTTATGTTGTAGTATTCTAATGTCTCCTGTATTCAATATACTTCAACTACAAGGAAAGTAAGCGTAATAATTACAAGGGTAAGTTGCATGTACTTCAATGTAATTTCACTAAGTGTACATAACAATATGTGACACTATAATTAACTCATAATCTCATTTTGATTCATATGTGATATAGATATTTTGATCCTTTGACATTTATCTTATACGAGAAATCCTAATAGATCTCTCCTTTATAATCATGAACTCTTCGTATTGGCACTACCAACTAATCCATCTTCATTATCACTATCACAAGCGTGCACCCACATCACACCCATGATTCACGATGAACTTACTTAGGCCACGAGCACCCCAACCCACCCGCCCCCTCCCCCTTCCCTTGGGGTCTTACTCTATCGACACTATCACTTCACCATTATTTCCATAGTAATTTGACATTCCTTGATTTGATACCAATTTGTTCTAACAAGTCCACGATATCACGAAAATCACTAGCCTTAAGACACATTATTATAACCTAAATTTTATCAAAAACTTAAGCCATTGACCATATGCATGCTCTTTGTTTTCATAAAGGAGAGATCACTTGAAAAATACTAATAGTTTACCCATGTTGCTGTGTGATTTTTAATTCAGAAATTTCCATGATAGCATTTTCAAATAACATTCTCGAATACTAGTTAACTTATTCCTTAATTCATCAACAGCCTCCTACGGTGGAGGAAGATGATGTGGTCGGCTTTGATGAAGAGGCCAAAATTGTAATTGAACGTCTTAATGAAAAAGATATGGATCTGGACATCATCACAATCATTGGAATGCCCGGTCTTGGAAAGACAACTTTAGCTAGAAAGATCTACAATGATCCAACAATTGAATATGAATTCTTCACTCGTGCATGGGTTTTTGTTTCTCAAACATATAGTAGAAAGGAGATTTTTCTCTCCATTTTGCGTATTTTCACTCAGACAACAGGGTTTTTGCACGAGTCTGATGAATTCATAGCTAAAAAACTATATGAACATTTGAAGGACGGGAAATACTTGATTGTGATGGACGATGTGTGGACCAAAGAAGCTTGGGAAGATCTCAAAATTGCTTTTCCTAGAAACAACAAGGGTAGTCGAATCTTGATCACTAGCCGACACAACCAGGTGGCTGACAATGCCACTCCTACCAAAGGGCCTCATAATTTGAAATTTCTTACCACAGATGAAAGTTGGGTGTTACTGGAGAAGAAGGTTTTTGGTAAGGAAAAATGCCCTCCGGGTGAACTACAGAGTCTTGGAGAACTGATAGCTGCTAGATGTGAAGGATTACCACTTGCAATAGTGGTGATTGCTGGTATTCTTTTGAATAATCGCAAGTCAAGTGACTGGTGGGACCAAGTGGCTCAAGATGTTGGTTCGTTCATTGTTAAAGACCAAGAAAAATTATTAGCATTGAGTTACAATCACTTGCCATATCACTTGAAATCATGCTTTGTCTACCTAGGGGTCTTTCCTGAAGACTATGAGATCCCCGTTTGGAAATTGATTCACCTTTGGATTGCAGAAGGATTTGTAGAACAAAATGGGTGGCAACAAAGCTTGGAGGATATAGCAAAGGCTTGGGTGGATGATCTTGTCAATAGGAACTTATTGATGATAGCGGAAAGAAGCTCCAACGGCCAAATCAAAACATGTCGTGTTCATGACATATTACATGATTTCTGCGAAAAGGAAGCTCAAAAGCAAAAGCTATATCAAGAGATAAAAGGTTCGAATAAGGTAACTCTTGACAAATATCGTCGTATTTGTATTCATTCAGGTTTGGAGAAATATATCTCTTCGAAACCTACAGGTGAATATGTCCGCTCATTCCTCTGTTTCACCTCGGACGAATTTGTCTTGCCTAGAGAACACATATCGAGAATCCCAAAAGGCTTCGAATTGCTGAGAGTGTTGGAAATTAGATCCATCACTTTCGATATATTTCCCAAGGATCTACTTCTGCTGGTTCTTTTAAGGTATGTTGCTCTCTCTTTTACTGATAAAGTCAAAACTGTCCCGGCAAAAATCTCCAGTCTATGGAATATGCAAACAATGATAATTCTGACGAGATCACGCACGCTTGAACTGAAAGGAGACATGTGGAAGATGTATCAACTAAGACATCTACACACAAATGCATCAGCCCTATTGCCTCCCCCTCCATCTAACTCACCAGAGAGTACTGGGGAAAACGTGGAAACCCTTTCCAGGATATCACCTGAGAGTTGCACTAAACAGGTTCTTTCAAGAACTCCTAATATAAGAAAATTGGGAGTTCGCGGAAAAATAGCTGTACTTTTTGAAGAATTTTTCGACAGCGTCCGAGAGTTAAAGTACCTTACAAATTTGAAACTTTTCAATGATATCTACCCTGATCCACCTTCTACAAGCAAAATACCGAGGCTTCCAGCAGCAGAAAAGTTCCCAACAAACCTACAGAAACTGACTTTATCAGAAACCTCGCTTGACTGGGCGGACATGCATATACTAGAAACTTTTGGAAAGCTTGAGGTGCTCAAGTTGAAAGACAATGCATTCAAAGGGACGACGTGGGAACCAAAAAATGGCTTCAAATCTCTCAAATTCTTGCATATTGGGAGGACAGATTTGGTGAATTGGAGAGCCTCAAAGGATCACTTCCCAAGTCTTGTACGTCTTGTTCTTCAACACTGTGATAGGCTTGGCACAGTCCCATTTGCCTTGGCGGATGTAGATAGCTTCCAGGATCTTGAACTCCACCGTACAAGCAAGAGTGCTGCAGCTTCAGCTAGGAAAATTAAAGAAAGAAAAATGCCAAAAGGTCAAGCCACCAAAACCAGTGGTGGGTTCAAGCTCAATATCTACCCTCCAGATACCTGATTGCGTACTGTACTTACAGGATCCAGCAGTTCTACCTCAACAAGTTGTTCAACTCCAGTTACAGTTCATGCCGTTTGATTTTGTCTTCTATGGACTATGCATCCATGGAGTGTGGTACTTTTCATTTGAAATAAGCATGGCTTTGACTTTGAATTCATTATTGGCCTGTAATGTCACATATAAAATTCTGTTAGTCTTTTATTTTGGTGCAGTAGTTTCGGTTTCTTTCGATTGTTGCAAGTTGTGTGTGGACTATCCTGGTATTGGTTGAATTTGTATTCCTTACGTAATTTTTACCCTTATTAATAGACAAAATTTGTAATATTCTATTCTACATCGGTTTTGTAAGAGATATTATATGTTCAGTTTATAATAGCTTGAGTTCATTATTATTTTTAACACGAACTTAAACATTTTGACTAGTTAATTTGATACAATGTGTTGGTAGGCCAGTGGATAAGCTTAAGTCATTACAGGATTTCAATGACAAAAAAAAAACAATGCAACATTACCACTTGAAAACTAGGAGGAAGCTATTACCCCTTTATTAGTCCCTGCAATTTGTTCATTTAGTAAAGTACATGTATGATTCCTAAGAATGGCTCTCAATTCATTGCAGAAATCGATCATTCCGGTAAGATATGAACAAAATGAAAAGCCATTTTTCTTCGTCCAAACTGTCTATGTTAATGCTTACCAATCGCGAGTGGAAGTTAGCCAAATTTTGAAAGAACCAAACAAGTTTGCCAGAAGATAGACTTCTAGTCAAATTTACGTCTCCTAGTTTTCCTACCCTGCATAGTGTAAGATGTAATTTTCCCTAGCTCAAACGTTAGTTGAAGTAGTTAAATAGTGACATATTAACGTTAAAAGTTTCAAGTTATAATTTATGTCATCTTGTTCAGAAATATAGCTGACCCTTGACTAATTTAGAACGTTTGTGTTGTAATGTATCGCTACAGTACGGAATTTATAATTTTAAGGTGAATCAAAAAAATGTAATGTTAAAGATAAATTAATATTGCACCCCGTGGTATCTCACCTCCAACATTTGAGTTAGACCACAAATTCTGATGTAATTCTTGTTGTTTGAATATGAATTTGCTGTTCTGCTACAAACACAAAAGAAAAAAAGAAAAGGAATGGAAATGTCCATTATGTAATTTGTGCAAAAACATGGGTGCTTCTTATATATTAGACAAGTAGAAGTTAATGATTGTGTAATCGAAAATCTTATAATTAAGAAAGCAAAGAGCACGAGGAAGAATTGGATCTCATTCATGTCAATTAAGAAACCCCGAAAAAGATTTTGATATAATCTAGTGACAGATTATTCTCTAATTTATTAATAGTTAGAATTCGAATACTAAGAGCTGAGGTATAAGGTGGGGTAGGGGTAAAAGAATAAAAAAAAACTAAGAAACTCCAAACAATAATATCAATAAACAATCGAGATGAAAAAGTAACGTGGTCCTATAAATTGACTCCAAGTCAAGGGTTTAATCATAGAGTTTTTTAAAGACTTCTCAATTCTTAGAGAGCTCCTTGTTCATGTTGTCTTCATGTAGGATGTTCTTAGAATTTTCAATTTTAAAATATAGGAGAAAAGAGAAAAGATTATCTTAACAATTTTTTCTTTAACCTATAGTTTTATCTTATCTCATTCTTTAATTACAAATGCAATACTATGAACTTAGAAAAGCAAAACTCAATCTCAATAGTTATGAAGTTATGACTAAAGCCATTTTTGGTAGTGTTTAAAACACTGAAAGATCCTTTTCGAAAAATAGATGTACAACTCAACATGTTTCTACATTCTACAAAGAAGATGCAATTTTTTTTAAATATATTTTCCATGAGCTAGCTATTGCCCATATATAATTATAAATACTTTCATTTTTTCTAAAAAAATATTTCTTATACTTCTTAATAACCAACAAAATAAAAATGATAAATCTGGCTATAACAATTTGAGAATCACATAAAACATAAAATAAAATTGAGAATCACAATTAAATCCAGTTCAGTTTTTACCAATATAACCTACATTCAAGTCATGAAATATAAGTATGTAAAAATATAGCATAAAGTCATGTAAAATAAATTCAAAGTACATTTGACACTTCCTTAAGCTCTAAATATATTGCAAGAGCCTTATGCACTGAGATCTTAATTACCCCTTTATTTGCCTGGTAACTATCGTAAAACTATATACAATTATCTAACATTCACTCCAAAACTATATTTTTTAATAATTAATTCTCTTTTTTATAATAAAAATTTAAAAAAAATAACTTTTATTTTTTAAATAAAAAACATAATTCAAACTTAAAACTTTCCGATAATAACATATTCCTACCCGATGATGACTCGGCACAGTCTTGACTTACTAGTAATAGAGTGGACAAAGCTAGTAGTCTTGTACTATAAATCCCACTTACATAACCCTTATCTTCCCCCTCTTATTCTACTCTCCTAAAACCCTCACTTCGCCGCTTCCCTTTTCTCTCTACACCTTCTCCACCACCACTGAAATGGCGGCGTCCGACGTCAGCGACGGACCAGTTCTCAACCTAATCAACAAACGCCTACGTGGCCTCCGCAAAAAGCACAACCGAATCGTCCAAATGGAAGAATCTGTCGCCCAAGGCAAAATCCTTAACAAAGAACAAGAAGAAACCCTCCGCTCCAAAGCTTCTGTCGTCGGCGCCATCGAAGAGCTCGAGAAGCTACGGCAGCCCCTATCCTCCGCCGTTGCCGAAGAAATCGACGCTGCTGTCTCCCATCGCCGGAAGAACAGCGACGGCGATCGCCAAGGTGATGGACAAGCACAAGGTGGAGATTCCCAAGCGCTCGGCGGAGACTCCCAAGCACACGGCGGAGATACGGTAATTCAGGATCTCTTGAACTTGTTGTACTTCGGGAGCATGTTCGACGTGAAGTCGCAGAGCGATTTCGCGACCATGGTGTTGAGGAAGACCCACGAGAGAGGTTCCTGTTTGACTTACGATTATGTCACGGACGACGATGCTGACGCTGCGGATCTGTTGGGTGAAAGAGATTTGGATTTGATTTCGATGCTTGGTGGGCTGATGATTTCGCGGCCTGTTGATTCCAGCTTGTCTCACAAGAACGCGTTGCAGAGGTGTATTGAGCATGCCAAGCTTTGGCTCACCAATTCGGACCAGCCTGTTGGGCCCGACTCCAATATTACTTGTATGATATCACTGCTCTCATGTTGATTTCTTTGTAGATTAATCATCTTTGATCATTACTTGAAGATATATTTACATAGGTTCTAATTGTTTGTGATGATTTTGTTAGACATACGTGGAAATTGCTGTGCTACTTAGTGATTAAATGTGAATTCCCATGTAAATTGGGTGAATTTTGCGGTAGACAGAGAGATCTTTGCGCTACTATTTTATTGGTTTGCAATGATTTTTGTGATAAAGTTGGCAGTTGCAGTGGTTTGTTGAGGTCAAATTTGCATTTTGGATGTAAATTGGGCGATGTATTGGTAAAAGCGTTATTTTTGTGCTGGCATTTTAACTGATATAACGATTTTCATGATAAATTTATGAGGATTGCAGTAGTACTCTCTGATTAAATGTGAATTTCAGATGCAAGTTGGGTGATTTTGTGGTGAAGGAGTGATCTTTGCACTGTAGTATTGATGGTTTGGAATGAATTTTATGATAAAAATGGAAATTGCACTAGTATTCTGTTAATTAGAGGCGAATGTTTTTCGTAAGTTGGGTGATTTTGGGGTAACTGCACTAGTGTTTTTATATTGTTAATTTTCTGTTGGTGATTGTTTTGGATGGTTGATTGATAGATGCTGCATTGAGAGCAAAGCTGAACAAGATAATGGCTTCGGATTACTTCATTACAACGCCACAGATGAAGGCTCCAGTCGAAGTGGTGGCAGCTGCTGAGAATTATAAGTCGTTTCAGGTACCAGTGCATGGGTCTGTGGTGCCAGCCAATGTTCCAGTGGAAGTGGAGAGCTTGCCCGAGCAATATGAGCAAAAGGTAACCTTGAATTACTGGTGATAAGTTTGCTGTGTTTTATTATTGTTTACCAAAGGAGCATGAAGACCATTTCGGCATTTCAATACTTCTTGTTTTGTGTTTTTTTCTTGATATTGTATTTTCCACTTTACCATGACATGTGAATGAGGAGCTATCTTGTCTAGTTTGTAAATTTTGATTTTAGAGGCCTTGTGGTGACATAAATATGTTAGCGATCCTAATGATTTCTCTGAACATGCTGCTAGCTATGTTGAACATTGTTTTAGGTGACTTAATGGATTATTTTTTGTAAAGGGAAAGTGATGGGCTCGTATTATGTTTATTGTATGGCTGAAATAGTTCGAAGGTGATAGGAATTAGTAAAGGTTTAATATGCTCTCCATTGTGTGGGTTCTTGTTGAGGTACATTGAGTTCCTGCCATAGGCAAAGTTCAGTGATGAGACACCATCATTGTAGAACCGTTCTATTTCAGAGGCTGAAAGAAGAAAAATGAAAAAGGAAGTCTCGTTAGTGCAAACACAAATGCTGGTTGATTGTGTTGGCTGATCAGAAAATCTTGATTTTTTTTAACGTTAAAAAAAGAGATTTTATTAATGTCTGGTTTCTGTTGAAAATGAAATCCTTTACCTTTTCTTTGCTTTCTCACTGATTCTTTTACCAAGTTCCAATGCATTTACTAGTTTTGGATCTCTCACATAAATAGTATGTACAACAGAGGTTCAATGAAGCTTAGAGTTGAATTTGTCTTTTATCGAGAAAGAATTTCTTATAGAAATTACTGAAGTATACAGCAGAAAACTGCATTCCTTCCTATGTGAACAAGTATATATCCAATCAAGGTACAAGGTTGGTGGTCCAGGAGGACTGCTGACCTCAAGTAATGGTTATCTAGTTTATTTGGACAAAACAGTTGAAATTGAGCCTTATGTCCATAATCACTTGGCAAAAATTTATCTGGGGTTTGAAGTTGAACCTTATTTACATGTAGCCAATGTTTGGATGTTGGTTTAATTGTTTCATTTGATTGGAATCTTACCTTTGTTTTCCATATCAGTGGTGGTCTTTCTTTCGAAGTAGGCATATCATGTTTTTACTTGAAGGAATGTTCTTCTTTGGCTGAACATTGTTTGCTTCTCATGTTTCTTGAAATGGTCTAACGTTTCTTTGACATTATTAGTCTAATTGTTTCTGTGAAATTATAGATATCAGAAATAAATACTATAGGTTATCTTGGGGGATTTTGGGGATGCTCAATAACTTCCAGTCAAGTCCGTGAGTGCTATAATATTCAATTTGTGAATTTTGGCAACGCATGTCTCATAGAGGGGATGGCAAATAAGCATGAAATGAATCCGTTGTTGGAGCCTAAATCATTGGCAAAATTCTTAAGCTAATTTTCTTAGTAGTAGGGGGCACAAGGCTCTATAAACCAATCATAGATCTAGTGTGTACTTCTTGTTGTATAGAATGTTAACATTCTTTTCCTAGCCTCTGGCGCCTCATAGGCAATGTTAATATAATTATATAAATGAGGTTTTACATTGAGGATTCTTGGCAGTTCATAAATTTGGTGGGGAATAGGATATATCATTTTTCTAGGCTCTGATTTTTCTTTCATCTCATATTCTGCACTTTCAACTTGCCCATACCTCCGGATAAGGATGCGACACTTGGAAGCAAGGGGTAGTAGATGCAGGGAGTAATTCAAATAGGCCATTATCAAATTTACATCATGAAAGGAAACATCTTAACGAGTGGAAGGGTATCGTACTCTCGACAGAGAATTATATGTATATCTGTTGACTACTTATCGATTTTGTGGTTCAGATTTTTTTATATTCCTAAAGAACAATGTCTACGGATTACTGTGATCTTCTTGTTATCTCTGTTAAAAGGCTATGTGAGGCGTGAACTGGCCTCTATTCAATCGGTCTACATTGTGTACTTGTATGCGAGACTTGGATTTGATCAGAGCATAAATTTCGCGTTGATTGATTGAGGCAGTGGCAATTGCTGAATTGCACTCATCCTGGAAGATTAAACTAGAAGTGTCGAATTGAAGTATTTCGTATGTCATTCCTTTCTCCTCCCTGCTTTTTGAGTTTGGTATAACGGATGCATGTGTTCACCCTTGTTGATAAAGTGAGAAGTAGTATTCTACTAGCTTGTAAAATTTTTAAATAGGTAAATTAATTGTTAGGGCAAGCTCAATGGAGTTTTTAAAATGCAAAACTTTCTAAATTTGAGTATTTTTAGAGACTCTATGACATTAATGATTCAAATATACGTGGGGTCCACCACTTTTGTCATCTTTTAAGTCAAAATAGAGACCCAGTCTGCATTTTATTTCATAAATTTGTTGAAGAAAATGGAGTATGAGTCTCTATTTTGGCTTAAAAGATGAGGCTTAAAAGATGACAAAAGCAGTAGACCCCACGTATATTTGGATCATTAATATTTTTTTTTGGGCCATGAAATTTCTAAAAATACCCAAATTTAGAAAGTTTTGTATTTTAGAGACTCCATTGAGGATAGCCTGCACCAAATGGGGATGCAAACCCCTTTACAAAAACCATATACAACAAGGCTTAGCAAAGCCCTCGCTAAAAGAATTCTCTAAAATTAACTAGTCATGGATATCCAACAACCAAAAACACATTCAAATAGCTAAAAATCAACCGGATCAGATTCATAGAAACTCATTTATTAATAACAGTCCTTTTCCTTTATAACGTTAAAAGGAAAATTGGTTCTTTTCCTTTACAAGAGGTAGTCCCCTTCTTGTTCGTCAGGGAAGCCTGGCCAGAACAGCATTTGCTCGATAGTCATAACCGCCGGCTCCAATAGGGTTTTGCTCGTGATGTAGGGAGCATCCCTACCTAGTGATTAGTCTCTTCTAGTTAATGTGTTCTGCTGTGCCCTCCTCTTTGCACATCGCATGAAGATGTTTGCAGCTACTATAGCTAATCAATCTCCAATAGGGGCCCCTCGTGATCTACTAGGTAGAGGCCCTAGTGAACTCGTCATGCTCTGGAGGTTATCTTTAGTTGCCTGTATGGTGCTTGCTTTGTGTTTTATATTCATGATATTGCATCCTCCCTCGCAGTCACAATGACCTTATTGTTTGCTGTGTAGGAAGAAGAATTGGAGCACACCCAAGCACATGAAGTTTATGATGATCAGTCTAGTCCTGTGGAAGAACTTCACCAGGTACAAAATTTGTACGCTTAGCAAACTTTTATTTCGTACTATATACGCATGCAAACACACAGGTGTAATAATATTTTTTCATTCTCTTTGTAGGATGTGTCTGAGGTGGAAAATTCATCTGAACTCCCAGTTGAGACAGATCCAGATGTACCTCAGGCAGAGGAGCAGAGTTTCAGGGATGTAGATTCCAAAGAACCGCAGCATGCCCCTAGAAGGTATCAGAACTATAGAGGTGGTCGCGGTGGTGGCCGTCGGGGATATCCTAACGGCCGCGGAGGTCGAGGCAGTGGTAGAGGAGGGGGCTACCAGAATGGTCGCAATCAATACTACGAGCAGGCTGGAAACTATTTCTCAAGGAACAATTATAACTACAGGGGCAGGGGTGGAAGAGGCGGCGGAACCGGTGGATTTTACAACCATGATGCTGCAGGTCAGGGTGGCCGTGTGCCTGCCAATTCATGAGTTAAAAAGGTGTTTATAGGGCTTCCTGAGACCAGCTTTTTTGGAGGGTGGTAAAATGCTGTTGTTTTGCATTAAAACAGGGATGATGATATTTTTCTTTCTTTTTTTTTTTTTTTTTTTGTTTAACGAATGTGTCATCCAGAACCCTTTTTCTTGTAGTTTATGAGTTAATGGAACTTAATATTAGGAAACTATAGAAAGAGGAATGGTCCAGCAATAGCTTCTTGAATTTTGCAATGCTTGCAAATGGTACATATGGTTCTGAAAGCCCCATTGGGTTGATGGGCGTGTATACTAAATTAGGTTTTGCACAAGTAGTTATATCATGGTTTAGTAGGAACATCCAAAGATAACAATAGGGAAATGAAAAAAAAAAAAAAAGCAACCGTTTTAGGATTTTATCGATGATGTATAAAGATTTTTATAATATTATAATATTATAAGAAAATTTGTAAAATTTAAACATTGACTATTTATTTCAACGGTAACAGCGATTGTCGTTTTTTTGTTATCATTTTATCACCAACATCAAACAATTAATGTTTAAATCTTGTTAAATTCTCTCGTAACATCATCAGCGGCCGAGTACTCGAGTGATGCATGTGTAGCCAAGAGCAAATGACAACAAAACCACCTATAAAGCTGCCTAAACCTAAATGAAGGCAAAACTGTACAGAATATGGTGTCCAAGACCTGTTCTTTCTCGTCGTTCCTTTTTTGTTCATCAAACTATATGAAAATGAGGAGATTTGGGGTCAACTGTACTATCTTCTTCTATGGCTTGTTGAACTCCAATGGTTCGTTTCTCAATGAGGAAGAGGACCAGATCAAGCAGGATGAACATACGGAAAGCTCAAAGAAGCAGGAACCTGATTTTGTAAATGCACAACTGGAAGAGCGCTAGGAGGTGGAACGAGCAAGTAATTGCGCAACTTTTGATTCTACCACTTGCCCCCAACTTTCAGCATGTTGCACCCTTTTTGCTGAGTGTGGTTGTACCCAATCTTCTGCTGGTGGTCTAGTCCAACTTCCTGTAGGCGCTCCGGCCCAACCTTCCACTGGTTGCTTCCTTTTTGTCAAGACAGAGTTGGATGGCATCGGCTGTGCTGTTCTTCCGTAGCTCCGTGAAGGCATTGCTCCCAAACCTGTCATGCGAGGAATTCTCTCCGTATATAAGGGATTGAAAGGCATTGCCCATTCTATATCTTCCTGACTTCCGATAACATGCAATAATTTTGTTTTGATAGACTCGAGGGGAGTAAAGGATGTGGCACAAATTCCAAATACATTGGTAATACCTGTACCCACTCGAGTAGGCATTGGATCATGGCCAAACAAACGCTCCATTAACACGGATCCTTCAATCTGGCCATCCATGAAAGCACAAACATGGCGAATAGAGAGCTGGATACACTTGAAAATGATTTTCACTTCAGATGTTCCCACTGCCCTTGCAACGTTTTGAGATCGGTCAGTGAAATCTTCAACCTGCAAACTCTGACCATCAGAAAAACTTCAGCATCTTAAAGCACCAAGAGAAATTAAGGTGTAGTGCAGAAATATAATTACGCTGATACAGGCAATTTTAGAATCCCAAGTCTTTGATGCCCAACATGCTTCATATACGCTTGCACAGAGACCTTTAGACCAAAGCTTTTCAACTGCAGACAACTGCAATGATGCAGAACCACTCGAAGTCAACTCGAAAAATAATAAACATGGAAGGATGGCAGAACTATCTCTTAAGTTTTTCTAGTTTCAAAACTGACACATGTTAAATTGAAAAAATATTGCCGATTGATCCAAAAATTACCTTAATTAATAGGGAAACAAAGAGCTCAGCCACTGTTTCTTTATTACTTCTACCGTAGTTCATGTAATTACTACATATTCTCTTCACTGATGTGGGATCAGAACCATCTAGAAGATGTCAAAACCAATTAAATAAAAATCAAATAAAGCAACATATTCAATTTCAAAAGCCAACAGTTGAGCAATCACACAGAACAAACACAATGTTGAACTTATCTAACTTCGAAGCAGAAATGATCATGTGGTGTTACTTCATAATTAAGGTCAGCATCAAAATACAGCTGCTAAACCTTTTTTCCTTGAGAGAAACCCAATAGTATTCAAACACTCAAGCAAAACCAACTAGTGCTTCACTTGTGAAGTAACATATCCAAACACATTAAATATGCTACTGGGCGGTAGGCCGATATGGAAGTAAAAGAATTAGGATCGATTTAATACTTGTTATATATTTTATACTCGGAAAGAGAAAATCTAATATAAGGACCTTTCTAGTGATATACTTATCTTAAAGGGATAGATTAATCAATGTGCACATGTGATGTTGATTTGCTGTGAGCTATTATTAACAAAGCATAACTTGCTCTATCTATCATTACCAAGCTAATCTTTGGTACCCTCCATAAGCCGACTCTATACCCTATAGAAAAGGAGTGCAGTCTCTCAGAATCTTAAAAGCCTTTCGGACATTCTCGTATGGGTCATTCATCTTCTATTACTCTACCACTTCACCTTTCATGTGCTTATGTGTAAATTCTGAGGTCAACAATCCATGGATTCTATTGAAAAGGCAGGATGATAACTATATATTTTTTTTTCATTGCACAGTTAAATATTTAGGCACGACCTGTCTAGTAGGGCATAAAAGAACATGAAGTTCGTCTTATTCTACTTTCATGACTTCTAATTTCAACAAGTGGAGTTCTGAGTTCCAAAGTTTCAACAGTTCGGACATCTACCCTACATCTGGAGTGCAGAGTAATTACCTTCAAGTAAGATAGAAAACGGAGGTAGTATAGGAGGATTCCGCGTCTGCAGAGAGAAACACATTTTTTTTTTTTCGGTTGGGGGGCATATGTCAGTAAATAAATTATTACAAGCTGTTAAACATGAATAAGCACAGTTCCACATCTTAAAGTAAACTTGAATCTCAGCAAATACGAGGGAAAAAAAAAAAGAAAATTGATCTAAATAGCAGGGGATTCTTATTAACTCAAAGAAAGTCAACTTTGTCCTAAATCCCATAAAATTGACCGACTATATCCTACTCTAGAGTTATTATCCAAGGTCCACAATCATATTTCATCTCTTTATTTAGCCATTCTTCATCATCAGCATGACTCAATATACACAGAGGATGCTTCTTATTTGTAAACCAAGTAATAGGAGCAGCATATGGAAGAACCAAAACTCATACACGAAATGATGAATATAGAGTTTGTACTCAACATCATACCTGCAAATGGAAAGCAACCAAAAGTACTATAGATAAAGAGTTCAATGTTTTATCTTTAGAACTATTGATGTTGTGCGCTTTTGCCCAAGCTTTCATCTGCAATATGGGTGAATTAATACTCGTTAGATTTGCAGCAGCAAGTTTAAATCTAGCAAAGAAGAAAATTAATTATCCAAAACTTCCTAGGCAAATCTGTGAACGAGTACACAATTATGTATCTACATGTCTAAACTCGAAAAACCAAGCAGTATGAAAGTAATGGATTAGTCGTTCTACAACATGCATAGTGCCTCCAAAATTTACTTATCGTCAAAGTTGATCTATGGTTAATTAACAAATTTCTTATAACAAAGTTTACGTAAAATATAGCAATTCTTTTCCTTTTTCCATTTACACTAATATGTTTCATCTCATTTAAAGTTACTTGTTGAATGCTACAAGTTGTTCAATTCACACATCTCAGGAACATTTAGTTCCTCAATATTATATATATCTAATGTTCCCAAGCCTGTCAATCAGTGTGTATATGGTCTAGAAGCAAAGGTTCAAATTTTATTCAATCATACTCTGTGGGAAGTCAAATAGATTTGTTATGACAGAAATTAAAAGATATAACATTCCTAGAAATTAGAGAAACCAGCTCATTAATGGAAATGAAATACACGTCTAACACAGAAATGAACTATTGAAGATTGTCTTGAAACTAAGAAAATGAAGTGATCTTGGTAACAGAATAACTATATATGGTATGTGTTGGTAACAAAACAAATACTTAGTGGACATGATAGCATTACCAAAAAGCTCAGCACCCGAAATCTTCCATCAATTGATGAAATCATGTTGAGTATCTGAGATTTCAAGATCCCATCCCGGTTTTCAACTGATATATCACACTCAACACCAGTTCCACAATCAACTACTTTCACAATAGGAACTTTGGCTGTTGTAATTGGAAGGACACCGGTAACATGTCCTTTGCCTGACAAACAGAAAAAGAAATATCAGAAGCATCGAGACATATTGTACCGTATACCAGTATCCGGCTTGATGATTAACATTGTTAATCCCTGAATCTCAGGTTGTTTAGCCTTGAAAAGATTTACTGCACCCTAAATTCTTTAGTTTATGGAAGGAATCCACTCTTTCAGCTAGTATTTTTTTTTTTTTAAATAATCCGATGAAGTTAGCGAGAGGTTCAGTTCCTATAATTTTGCATACAGATAGAGATCTGTTTAAAATGCTAACCAACAAAACTTAGTTAGTGCTCAAGTATGTAGATTCTATAAATAAAAACACACAGACACAAGAAAGAGTTCCGACCACTGGAATTCATAGATTACCCTTGGACTCAAATTCGAAAGCAAGTGCATGTCTATTATGACCTAGAGTAACAAGTCGTGGACATACTAAAGACATGTACTCTCGTCAGAAAACAAAATCATTGTCCAAGCTTGGTATATCACATGTGAGCTTTTTCAAGTAACAGACAAGTTCACAACAATGTGACCAAGTCGAACTAGAATGACCAATGTTGATTCGAAACTGAGACGCAATGCAACGATAGAGGAGGAAAATGCTATGCAAGATTCATGCCAATTCTTGACGGACAGGATTACCTGCGTCACTCCTTCAAGTATCATAACCATGGTTGATTATTGAAGAGGCCTCAAGATACTTATTTGATCAAGATATTGTAGAAGGTTCCTTTATCTCCAATGAAGAAAATCTCTCTTATGCCCCTACCAGTGGTGTTGTGGTGGAGGCATTTAAATAAACAGAATGAATGCTGGTTTTTTTTCTTCAAACAAAATCTTATCCATCTTTATTACTTGCTCTCACTTAAATGCCCAAAAATGTCCTTAATGTCCCTTCTATCTGAAGAGAAGCAAGAAATAGATAATATATTTAATGAAAAGATAACCACCGACATTTTACACATACTCCGCCACCCACCCCCCACCCCCGGGAGGGAAAAAAAACGATTTCTGATAGCTGTTATCAAACAATGCCTCAACCTTATAATCAAAAGTCAAAAGTAGTATGCAATTTCTGATAGGTGTTATCAAATAAGATTTCCTTGCTGCAAACGATTCAGCACTCCCTCTGTGTTATTTAACTAATGCCTAAAGCAGAAAATAGTGCTAGTTGGCTCATATTCCATTCCCTGCAACTCTGACTATTTCTCAATTTTCCCCAGTCTCGAATTCTTTGGGAGCTTAGATAGAAAGATTCATATAGCCTAACATCAATGCAATGCAGCATGAATGATGCAGAACAAGTTTTGCAACTATAGCTAATTCTGCATCTTTGAAACTTGATCACTATGGTTCACTAAGAGTCATGTTTAGAAAATGTATAATTGTCTAAGAGAAAGAACTTCAACTTCATTTCCTGATATAGGCACACTAGAAATGGAGTGAGAAGATATGCCTATGAGTATTTTTCCTAGATCTTTGATCATAGGACAACTTTGAAACAGTCTGAAGATCTTTTGGGTGTGCACCATGAAATATAGGTGAACTGAAAAAGGAGAGGAGAAGACTGGAATTACAAAATAGACTACGTGCTTAAGTTCACGAATACTGCTTCATGTTCTTAATCTTCCCCAGAGGGGTAACTTGACAAGATCTACGAATGCTCACTATGTTGGAAATAACTTTTCAATCAATTGTGTGGCAGTGATAAGAAGAGAACAAGATCATAACAGCCACAATATCCTTAGAGCCAGCAAAGCATCAAGATCACTATTTTTCCATAAAGTTAGTGTTTCAGTTCAGTAGACCTTTCTCATCAAATTACTTGTTAAATCGTTTTGGATTTCAACTGATGAATCTCCTCAGCAGAATAATTTACTCTACTTATAGGGTCATAGGGCTGTTAGATCCCCAGAATTCCCCTCTCTAAAGAAGTACAAATTAACATCAACATGCAAAGCTGTCATAAAGTTCAAAATTTACTTTGAAGCGCGTAGAACTTTTTTGCAAACTTCCGAAGAGTTTGAATCTTCTTCTCGCGTGAAATCTCGACTGCATGACTGCCAAAATTAATAGACAGATCTAGATCACTTTGAGTATTGAAGATATCCATTGAGAATGAACCAAATTCCACTATAATAGGAACCTCTTTGGTATTCCCTGAAATGAGCAAAAGGAAATCGTAATAAAGTCGAGCTAGGACTATGATTAAATGGCTTGTCAACATAGTCATCAAGAACATACTATTTAGTGAATTGACCAAGACGTCTAAACTGAAATGAAACATAATTACATAGAAAGAGGTTACCCTTTCCGTGCATGACTCACTGATATAAGACACATCGACGAGAAATAACACAAAAATTTACCGTAAAGTTCCTTTGCTATTTCATTAAAAACACGGACTAAATCCCTTCGGACATTATAATCGCTTGACTTCGGACGACGAATGGCATAGACATTGTGAAGCATTTCATCAAGTGCAGACATCTGTGTGGGGTTTATTCTGTAATTCAGCAATTCCTTTCGCTCAAACTTTTCCGCTTTTGTACGCAAAACTGAAAGAAGATGAGAAGTTACAACACTGAAAAACAACAATCCACGACTGCTAGAGCATCAACTAGTACGCGATCAGTTCTCGCTTCCATTATCAGATATACAAAGATTCATTTAAGGTGGGGACCACATGGGAGCAACTATATATACACATTTTCTGTAAAGCTTCCTCACAGAATAAAAATCTTAGTTAGAGTAAACAGTTTTAATCCCTCAAAATTATTCAACCAGCTAATGTACAACCCCCAATGCATTATGTACTACCCCACCAGAAAAGGTACAACTTTCACAGCATAAGGTACTACAAATGAACTAATATACCATGTTCTTTCCTAATTACACCTTTTGCCCAAAATCCATACTGGGATATCAAAAAAGAAATATTCCAAACCTTTTAAAGATTGAATTTTTATATAAAATATCAAATTTACAAGGAAAAGAAATTAAAAACACCCACAAGCATATATATATATATATATATATATATATATATAAATTACAAAATATATATATATATATATATATATATATATGTATGTATGTATGTATACTTACCCTTTACACGTAACGCCATGCTTGATAATTTGTATGACTTGATTATCAGTATAAAGCTGCAAAAAAATAAAATAGCACGAATAAATTAGCTTATAAAAATATAGCTTATCTTTTTTTTGGCTTTTTCATTCAGGAAAAAGTTAAATATAAAAATATAGAAAAATTAAGAAGATATAATTACCAGAAAGATTAAAAAAAATGTTTTTTTTTTTTTTTGAGTGTTTGCAGAGCGGAAGTGACGAGGCTATTTGCTTAACCTCTTCTTCTTGGTGTTATTTTGCCCCATACATTTTCGTATTTCTATTTTTTTTGGTATTATTTTAATTGTAAGAGCCAATTAGTGATGTCCACGGAAGAGTGAGATCCTTACTAGAGGCAATTCTTAAATTATTTTTTTTTTCTTTTGGTCAAAATTCTTAAATGACTTTGGAAATCCTAATAAGATTATTAGAATGGCAAAATCTCATAAAGATTGAAATAAAACAGATTATTTGAAATAAATAAATTTATAAAATTTTGTAACATTTATTTATAAATTTAAATTTTTGTATTTGGTTGTACCTTTTAAAAAAATTCAAATTTTTAATTTTTTATTTTTAAATTTATACAAGTCTTACTCAAATCTAAACTTAAGATATGAAATTTATAAATTCACATTTTTTAAAATTATTGTTAATTTTTTAAAGATAAAATTATCTTCAAATTTAAATTATTGAATTTATTCCCCCCACCCCCCCCCCAAAAAAAAAGAAAAAAAAACAATGTCTTTCCCACTCATTCCTCTCTTTGACGACACAATGATCATGGAGCTGTTGCATCACCATTTAACACAGCGTAGTATTCCCCAACGCCATCCATCCTGGAAACCCTTGCTCATCCAAGAAAAATAATAAATAATAAAGTAAGTAAAAAGGTCATATATTATTGAAACTTTAACTGAGCATGTGAATGAAATACCAATGACGAAGGGCTGTTTGCGAGAGACGAAATCTGCTTCTAATTGCCTTAGGCTATCCTTAATGGGGGGTTCTAAAATGTAAAAATTTTTATTTTTGGGCATTTTTATACTTTTTTAGAGCCCCATACCCTAAAAAGTAACACTATTTATGAAAAAATGACGTAAGATCCACTATTTTTGGGTTAAAAGATGCCAAAATAGTGCTCCGGGCTCCAAAATGTTCAGCAAATTTTTCATTTTGGAGCCCGGAGCACTATTTTGGCATCTTTTAATCCAAAAGTAGTGGATCTTACGTCATTTTTTCATAAATAGTGTTACTTTTTAGGGTATGGGGCTCTAAAAAGTACAAAAATACCCAAAAATAAAAAAATTTACATTTTAGAACCCCCTATTAAAATTGCCCTTAGCGGAGGTAAGTAATACTATTGCCAAACATTACAGTAGGAATTGATACATAAAAGAAGACTACTACTTGATTAATGAATTTAAAAGAAGAGAGAATAGGCTTGTTGATTTTTTTTATGTTACATGTTTCCTTGGACAATCTCAGGTTACAAACCAATCAAGTTTTTAACACCAATTAAATAACGTCGTCATAGATTACTTGTAGTATTACTTGTGTTTTAATTAAGAAATATTATTCCTTATTTTTGGGTCCAATAAACTACATATAGAGGTATATGAATGTTCAATGATTTTTTTAATGGAGTCATTTGATTTTATTTTAATTTGTTTCTCCTTTTCTTATATTGAAATTTAGGAAGTATAAGGGACTCTGAAAAAAAAATGCGCTAATAGTTTAGTTGCATATATTGAGAAGATAACACTTATATGATAGTCTATTTTTAATTGAATAAAATAAGGGTATTTAAGTAAAATATAACTACCAATTTCAATTTCATATGTGTTCCAAACACAATTTGTATTTACAAATAATATAATTAACTTAATATTATTTTACCGTTTCAAACAAAAGAATTCATTTGTAAATATAAATCCTCACGAAATTCATTTATAAATGAAATGAATTCCACAACACAAGTGTTTCTAAACACTATGTAAGTAAATTACATTCCTTTTTCCAAGCGTGACCTATTTACACTAGGTTTAAGGCTTGGTTTGATTTAGTTATTTTGGATTAAAGAAGTAATCGAATATTTGGTTATCAAACTATTGATAGAATTAAATCCATTCATTATAGTTGGTACTTGAAAAAAATATAATTACTAAATATTGATTAGCAATTTTTACAAAAACTTCTCCTCTTATATAAGAGGTTTATGTTTTTAGAAGAAAAAATATATATAAGAGTTTTATATTTATTTAACTTAAATTGATTAGCAATTTTTACAAAAACTTCTCCTCTTATCCCACTAGAGACTATTTCCCATGAAGTGCAAAGTATTTATGTCTTTTCATATCACCCTTCTTAAAATAAATAAAATCTTCGTATATACTTTTGTAGTATTATTGAATGAGAGATCAATATGAGCCTTTTATAAAATAGAGACAAACTCCATAGCTAAAATTATGTTGTTTATTTTAAATCTTTATAATTTAAAGTAGAGTAGAAACGCGGTTAACATCTTTGGGATCTTCTCCTCTAAATGATGTAGTGGTGCTATTAAGGAAAATTATTTTCTTCCAAATTCAACTATTTTTGCAAAAATAGTGAAACATGTATCAATCAATATAATATTAGGCTTTCTTTAGTATGTCTGATAACTAAAGAATCCAAAATACAGTATATTACCCAAATATAATTTCTCTTGTAAATTTATAATTGATTTTATTTGTTAACTTTGCCTGTATTTAGAAACAAGATATCTTATATGAACATGGTGTAAAAATGGTTTCTAATGTTTACAAGTGATTTTTTTTTTTTAACTCAATAATTTTCATCCATATGGATCTTTTGTAGCAATTAAAATGGAAGCCAATATATAAATATTACATTTCTACTCGAGCCAATAATAATCACTATAACATATGAAATTATGAATAATTATTTTTTGCCCTAGCAAAACAAAAAGATAAAAGAAAAAAAAAATTCTTGAAGAGGATATCTACTAGTAGAAATTAGGATGCTTAAGCATTATGCTTTGTTCTTTCATTTAATGGCTTACAAGATGTGTTTCTTATGACCCTTTGAGTTATACGAATATAGATAAATACATTTTTACATAAATCTCACTTTTCTTCTCTTCTGCTCATTAGTGGTAAAAAACAAGTAAGTTGCTATAGAATTATGATGTCTTGTGGTCACCAATTTATTACAAAAAAAAAAAAAAAAGATTGAGGCCTTTTTTTACTTTTTTACAAAACATGATTTTATGAAAGTAATTTTTTTTGGCTCTAAAAGTTTAAATTTCAAAAATGATTTTCAAATAAGTAAGTTTACTATTAATTTAATCAACAAACATTTTTAGTTTAAGGTTTTTCCTTTTCTATTGTCTGTCACTGTTAATGCGGTGAGGTCATTCGTATGGTTAAGGGTGCTAGGAAAGACATTTGGAATAAAGTTATCTCATTGCATTTGCCAAAACTTTGAAAAATATGTTTTGGTAGTCCCAATAATATAATTATGATAATCAAACACCACATCGACTCAAGTAATTTGATAGCAAAAGCGAGTTTTAGATTCAAAATCACTTCACCTATGGTTCTTATGTAAAATATAAGATCATTGGGAACATTTTGTACTAAAAGAAAGTACACGAAAAAGTTAGGAACATATTGGAGATTAAAAGGTTGCTTCAGTTAAGAGACATTAGAAAATTACTAAATTAGGTTTTTTTTTTGTTTTTTTGGCGATTCCTCCTCTAAAGTGCATAAGATTGTTTAACGACCGAATTTCATTAGAATAAAATATAAACACATTTTTATAAAAGAATGGACAGATATCTTTTTGGTTTGTCAAATATATGATTCATGTTTGTTTTGTTTTAGAGAAATAAAATGAGAGAAACACAAAATGCAATCATACAATTATTTATTTTCTATCATTTTTAAGAAAACCATGGTAGGTAATACCAAAACACAAAATAGTCATGCAGACTAGGATCAAGAACTAATATGAAGATTGTTTGTAACGTCTCTTGGCAAGTGGCAACAACTTAATTACGGCTAACATCTTGTAAATTCTATGTCGAGATTACTAGTCTAGGTCTAAATGTCATTTCACAAGATCATGAATAAAGAGAATGCTAAATAAACACACTAAAGGATCTTTCTATTGCTTCATTAATTTTTTATTTTTTTATTTTTGATCAAGTGGTGTGCACACTCTCACCTTTAAAAAAAAAATATATTTTTAAAGAGACCATTATATTAGATACTTTCAACACACCCTAACGAAGGTCGTACAACACATACTATAAGGATGTAACCAACACTCTGATCTCTTTCACTGTATAAGTGTACATCTTGAGTTTAAGTGTGTGAGTCCGCTCTTGCCTGTAATCTTAACCAGTCAAGCTATCTACTAATTTTAACTAGCTTAGCTACACACGTGTTCGATAGAGTTCAACTATTTTAGTGGTTAACAGGAATTGTATTAGACTTAAAACTTTCACTCACAATTTCACTGCAGTAATGACCAGAGATTTCAATACGAATTAATTAGTGGCCTCTTCTTTTGGGCCATGTGACCACTCAAAAAAAAAAAAGTTTTCTTGAGTCCGTTAATTTATGACAATTACTAAGATTTTAGAATATCTATGAGAACTAAGGGTATGCAAATAATTTATTATGTATACAGACTAGTTATGCGCAATGAGAAATAATATGCCTTTCTGTTACACAGTTGAGCTTTGCTCTGCAATGAGCAAACAACACATACCTTTCTTGATGTTAAAGGTTATTTAATTATTGTGATTTGAGGTTGGAATGGCAAAGTAATTCATGTAACTTTCTAGAATGAGTTGAATAATATACATATTTACAAAACCTTTTCTTAATGAAGTAAAAAGCTTCTCGACCAAAAAAAAAAATTAAAAATGAAGTAAAAATTAAGCTTATACTTTTTTATTGCAAGCACAAAACCGCCTGAGAACCTTGCATATGAACGGCACATCAAATAAAGTAAATAAAGATATAAAATTGAGAGATATATTTTTAAGACTTCCATTTGAATTTAATGCTCAGTAATCCACCTTTTAGACAATAGTAACTAGGAGAGATCCGGATCCCTTGAAAAATACATCAGATTATCCCACACCAGTGGAGAACAAATCAGCATCTAACAGTGCCTTAAGAGAAAGGAATATTAATACACCAGTCAATAACTAACTTATTCCTGGCTTTACATTTTGATACCTAGTCCACCACTTTGTTAGCACTCCTCGTGGGCACTGAAATCTGAAAAAATTGATCTCAGCTGCGATCGCAATGATATCATCCACAATAAGCTTAGCTTGCCGTTCCACCAGGTTGCTAATCCTTGTGATACAATCGCACTATGGACATTGGACAGCACTAGCATCATTTACTACTATGGTGCGATCAAGGGCCAAACTTTTTGCAAACAGGCAGCCAAGCCTAATTGCAAAAGCCTCAGCCAAAAAAACGGAATTGCAAGCAACCAAACTCGCAGCGCCGTGCAGAATTAATGGCCGTCATTCATTGCAAAGTTGATCCTATAGTATAACGTTCTTTGGCTCAATTCAATTGCTTTATTCATGTACTGCACTAGTTGGCAGTAAAATAGTGAAATTCCTTTGTCAATTCATGTCAACTGCGATAGTACGAGTCTTAGCAAATAAAAACAAAAAATAAAATGCAATACTATAAGTGGTAAATTTTGAACATCATAACTTGCCAACTGCATTTGAATAAATGACAAAAGTTTAACGTCATAATTTGGTACCTCTTACATTTGTTCGTATAGAACATACACCTACGACCCACCATACCGATTTAAATTGCAAAGAAAGCATGCTGTTTTCTTTTCTTTTCGTCCTCTCCATGTAATCGCTTCTGGTTTTATGGAGATATCAGAAAGAAAATGCATATGTCACTAGGCACCTAGTCATTATTCAAAGTGAAGTATATATATAGGCCATAGCTATACGTTGTTAAGATCCACTATAGAGCAGGTTCTGTTTAGTGCACCAATTAGCTTTTCGTTTTTTTTTATTTTATTTTTGTGCTAAAAGCAGCGAAAGGTATTCTCTTTCAAAAAACACACAAATATTTACAATGAGTGTAGTAGCAAAAACTTACCAGTCTGTTGTATAATTAATATTCCAAACCCTACAAATTGTCTGGTTCACTTTTCACTCTTATATGTTCGTAGAAGGGCTGCTTGCTTATAATCAACATTAAGTGACTAGTTGGTTTTTGTTCTTGCATCCTAGGTTAACTTACTACAGAATTAGCTACCAACTCACCACTCTTTTTAATGTGTTTCCTTTAATACTACAACCTTAACCTTTGACGATGTTTTAATTGTTGTCCTTTTCTTATAAGTTGTGGTATAACTTGGCGACTTTAACGCCATAAAGCAAAGTGACAGAGATATCTCTGTGGCCTAATATTGCCCTTAATACCCATTAAGCGAAAGTGATAAAGCAATAAAATGTTAAAGCGTTATAACCACAACTTCAAAGGGGTCACATTCCTATTGAGTATGTATAATTTCATTATACAGGTCCATATGGTTATTGTCATCGTATGTCTCCTTAGTGCACGCTCCATCCTTGCCCCCCTTATGAGTCCATTTATTTTGAGTCACTGTTAGCGTAAGCATTGTTTGCTTACTCTTTCTCGTCTTTCCTATTTCAGATAATGAGGACAACTCTGGGCAAGTGGCAGGCAGTGTGGGTGGTTGGCCTTTTGTGATATCAAGAATAAAGCCATTTGTGGCTAAGACAATTTATTTCAACTAGTGCTATGTGGATTTTTAAATCGTGCATTTCGTTGCTTTATTTTGGAGAGATATTTAATATTAAGTTTTGTCAATGGTTGAATTTATACCTTTCGATTTTAGTGCTCTGATTTAGATATAATGGTGATTGTAGTGCTGCCTTGAGTGTTTGAGGGACTAGCATATCTTAGGCACGTTGTGATTACGTTCTTAATGTTCGGATAGCTAATTTTGGAGACGTAATACTGAATTTTATATTTTCTTAACATGATATATAAACCTTAATAACAAAAGGTCTTAGGTCAAGTCTCATTATCTACCTAATTAAAAACATAATATCCATGTGAAAGAATCAATAAAAATAAAAAAATAAAATAAAACTTGCATGTGCATGAAAAGACATGTTGATGACAATAACTAACTAAAATGAACCCCTTGCAAATACAGTTCATCCATGTGACGTTGAACTTGTCTAATTGTTCTGTTCCTGTATCCATCCTTATTTATTTCTACAAATTGATTGTTTAAGTGGTTGCTTGGTGATGTACCCTCGTACTATTTATACTAGTCTATATTATTTATCATGTTCTAATATGGTGTCAATTTGGATCCAGTGTCAATTTTTCTAAAGGAAATTAAGTAATTAACATCATCTGCCATATAGAATTCAAAAATTTAGAGCTTCTTTAGTATTTCAATGTGGACTAAACCAGTTACTACTTACTAGCTAGTTCTCCTGATATGTTCTAACTGCTCTTGTGCTGTTTTTGAACGTCCATCAAATGAGGGAATTTCTTATTATTTAGGTTAATTGGGTATTTCGAATATTCCAAAAAAGAAAAAAGTAATCGTTGGTCTCTTTTTTAGATCCTATTTGTGGTACACAATTTCCTGGAATGTAAATTGCCTCATGTGAAGCGGTTTTACTGAGCTACCATCCTGCCAAACAAATTTGGTTACCAAACTCCAAATTTCTTATGATGTGCTGCAGAAATGTTTTTATGATTAGAGTTGTATTCTATCTTGAATTACCCTAAGTTTCACGTTATGAATGGATAACCACAAAATAATAGAACTGTATGCATGTTCTGCTGCTGGTGAAATTTATCTACAAGTTTATTTGTATATTCCCAATAATCATCACTTTGGCAAGAATTATCCCTCAGACAGGATCGTCAAGCGACAAAATGTTAGCTGGATTAGCTACAATAAAAGATGCAATGCAACATTCATTAATGGAGAAATCTTAGGAAACTCCAAAATAAAGAATTCAAAGGGAAGCCAAACACATTATTATTTGTTGGACAAATTAAAATGAGAGAAGTGTTGTAAATATAAATAAAAGATGTGCAATAAAGATTAAAATAACAGAATATAAAATTAACAATATTAAAATTTAAGGATGTAGAAATAAACCAAATATAGATGATATCGAGGCTCGAGTTAGACTCGATGTCCTTAAGACTTTAACGTCCCGCTACGGTGCTTTCGGTTGATTAACGTAAGTCTCCCAGGATACAACGATATTTTCTTCGTAGTAGGAGCACACCAAACTACGAAACTATTGAACTGAATATGACAAACTCTCTCTATTGGACACAATGATAAAGTGAAATTAATTTTCGTTCTTGTTTTCTCTGTTCTTTCTCATACACAATACCAGCAAAACACACACAAATATATAGGCAAACATTATAGTGGGAGTCATCATTACCCACCAATATATATATAAATAAAAGCACAATCATCATTACCCACCAATATATATATAAATAAAAGCACAATAATTCTAGCAAGCATGCAACACAAAGTTGTTCCACTAATCTTTAATTAATAATTTCCATTCACAAAGCACTAAAAATGCACTAAAAATTCTTACAATCCCCCACATGAATGGAAATCAGACAATGCACAAAGTAGAGACACTATGCAGACACTAGAGAGAGTTTAAAAGAATGATACTGCTTCCGGATAGGTAGCTTTTGGCCTTGAACCTTCCGTAGTGGGAGCTATCGGATTTACTTGCTGTCCAGTGAACGCGATGTCTTGAACTATTCAGCTTTTGTGTAAACCAAGACAATAGAACTTACACAGTATCCTCTTAACCATACTTCAGTTCTTACGGTTGTGTTCATTTTGGCCCTGAACAATTCCCAGTTTCATGAGTACTCTAGAGAATTCAGCCTTAGAGATTCTCGTAGGAGCGGCCCACTCCTTACTCACATAGGTGATCACTTATTAAGAGTAACCCTGTAATACCCCACTTGGATTTTCCAAGATATAAGTATCATTAAAAGCATAGCTTATCCTAAACCACATGCAGGCAGCACTGTCTGCTCGTCATAGGAATAGGTGGGAGTATTACCCCCACAGTGCTCCCGATGAATCATTCATAGCTCAGTTTTTCCCTTTGAACCTACTTCCAGGGATCTCCTGTCATGTAGGTAAGGTTTTCCACTATGATGACTCTTTAGTCATAGGCTTTAGACCCATTCCCCTCGACGATTTGTAAACTTGCTCTCTGTTCAAACCTTTAGTAAGCGGATCCGCAATGTTATCTTTTGACTTTATGTAGTCAATTGAGATAACCCCATTAGAGAGCAATTGTTTGACGGTATTATGTCTACGACGTATATGTCTAGACTTACCGTTGTACATGCTACTCTGTGCCCTTCCAATAGCAGATTGACTATCGCAGTGTATGCAGATAGCTGACACAGGTTTGGGCCAGTTTGGAATATCCTCTAAGAACTGTCGAAGCCATTCGGCTTCCTCTGCAGCTTTATCCAAAGCTATAAACTCAGATTCCATCGTGAATCTGGCTATACATGTTTGCTTAGTGGATTTCCAAGAGACGGCTGCTCCTCCTAAAGTAAAAATGTATCCACTCGTGGATTTGGAGTCATTAGTATCCGATATCCAGTTGGCATCACTGTATCCCTCTAGTACAGTTGGATATCGGGTATAGTGCAGCCCAAAGTTCAATGTGTATCTCAGATACCTTAGAACTCTTATTATAGCTACCCAATGGTCTTTCCCTGGATTGCTCGTATACCTGCTCAATTTGCTCACAGTTAATGCTATATCGGGCCTCGTGCAATTCATAATGTACATCAAACTACCAATAATCCTTGAATACTCTAATTGAGATATTCCTTCACCAGTATTTTTGGTAAGATGTACATTTGCATCTATAGGTGTCTTCGCGAGACTAGCATCATTTTTATTAAACTTGTCCAGTACTTTCTCTATATAATGGGACTGAGACAAGATTAGTCCGTCAGATGTTCTAGTAATTTTAATACCCAGAATCACATCTGCCATACCCATATCCTTCATATCAAAGTTACTGGATAACATCTTCTTGGTAGACTTAATGACACTATCATTGTTCCCGATAATAAGCATATCGTCTACATAGAGACAAACAATGACATATTCTTGACCCGTGCCTTTTACATAGACACACTTGTCACATTCATTAATCCTAAAGCCATTTGACAACATGACTTTATCAAATTTCTCATGCCATTGTTTAGGCGCCTGTTTTAGTCCATAAAGGGATTTTACAAGCTTACAAACTTTTTTCCCTTTCTCAGGAACTACAAACCCTTCAGGTTGTTCCATGTAGATCTCTTCATCTAGATCTCCATTTAAGAACGCTGTTTTTACATCCATTTGATGTATCTCAAGATTATTGATAGCTGCGATAGCTATCAACATCCGTATGGATGTAATTCTCGTGACTGGTGAATATGTATCAAAATAATCAAGACCTTCTTTTTGTCTATATCCCTTAATGACAAGTCTGGCCTTGTATTTTTCTATTGATCCATCAGCCTTCAACTTCCTCTTAAAAATCCATTTACACCCTAAAGGTTTATTTCCAGGAGGAAGATCTACCAGTTCCCATGTATGATTTTGCATGATGGATTCAATTTCACTGTTTACTGCCTCTCTCCATAAATGAGCTTCAGGAGTAGACATTGCCTCATTAAAAGTGTGAGGCTCATTTTCTAACAAATATGTTAGAAAATCTGGACCGAAATACTTAGATGTTCTAGCCCTCTTGCTACGTCTTGGTTTATCTTCAATATCTTTAGATATAGCCTCATCATCTATATCTAATTTTTGACTCTCATCATATGTTCTTTTCGTAGAACTTAATTCTTGCGTATTTTTACAAGGAAATTTTTCTTCGAAAAATTCTGCATTCCTTGATTCAATAACTGTATTCACATGTATATCAGTTATTTCTGACTTATACACAAGAAACCTGTATGCAGCACTGTTGTGTGCATATCCAATGAAGATACAATCCACAGTCTTTGGTCCTATTTTGACCATTTTAGGAGCTGGAACTCCTACCTTAGCTAGACACCCCCACACTCTTAAGTAATTGTAGGAAGGTGGTCGAACTTTCCACAACTCATAAGGTGTCTTGCTTAATTTCTTGTGAGGTACCTTATTAAGAATATGGTTCGCAGTTAACACTGCCTCCCCCCACAAGTTCTGAGGTAAACCCGAATTAATCAACAAAGCATTCATCATCTCTTTAAGAGTTCGGTTTTTGCGTTCAGCAATACCATTCTGTTGAGGAGAGTAAGGAGCCGTCGTTTGATGAACAATTCCATGTTCAGCACAGTATTCCTCAAAGGGATATACATATTCTCCTCCTCTATCGCTTCTCAACATCTTAATCTTTTTTCCGAGTTGATTTTTACCTCATTTTTGTATAGTTTAAATACTTCCAGAGCCTCATCTTTGCCTCTGAGTAGATAAACATAACAATATCTTGTGCAATCATCAATAAAAGAAATAAAATACTTTTTCCCACCTCTAGTTTGTACAAATTTTAAATCACAAATATAACTGTGAATTAAATCCAGATGTTCTGAACTCCTTTCTACTGATTTAAATGAAGTTCTCGTTAATTTTGATTCTACGCATACTTCACATTTTTTATTTATGTTCCAATCAGCTTTAGGTATTAGACCTAAATTGATTAATTTTTGCAAAGAATCAAAATTCACATGTCCTAATCTATCATGCCATAAATTAGGAGAATCCAAGACATAAGCAATAGACTTATTCTTATTCATACCAAATTTAGTAGGCTCATCAGCCTTTACAATAGTTGGGGCAACAGTCAGTACATTGAGCTTAAATAAGCCATCACACTCATAGCCTTTACCTACAAACATTCCAAATTTGGTTAACACAAATTGACCAGACTCAAACACCAATTTGAATCCATTCTTACTCAACAAGGATCCAGAAACCAAATTCTTTCGGATGTCTGGGACATGCAGCACATTGTTGAGTGTCAGCTCTTTTCTAGAGGTAAACTTCAAGATTACCTTTCCAGTTCCTTCCACCTTCGAAGTGGCGGAGTTACCCATGTAAAGGGTTTTAGAAACATTTTGATAGGTAGTGAACATTCTCCTATCAGAGCAAACATGCTTAGTGGCCCCAGTGTCCACCCACCATTGCTTTGGATTCCCCACCAGATTGACTTCTGACACGACAGATGACAGATTGATGTCAGAGAGATCATTGCCCAGGTCTTCCACAGCATTTGCCTGAGCTTTCCTCTTCTTCAGATTGCCCTGGTTCTTGCGGTGCCTACAGTCTCTTGCCTTGTGCCCCGGCTTATCACAGACAAAGCAATTCCCACCGAACTGCTGCTTCTTATGTTCTCCCCCTTTTTGACTTTGGTTGGAGAATTTTCCCTTTTTGTTGCTCGGACCATGCTCCACCACATTAACCTTTGATTCCAAAGGCGGAAAACCAACTCTTTTTTCAGATTTGCGGTTGTCTGCTTCAATCCTCAATCTCAGAACTAGATCTTCAAGAGTCATCTCTTTTCGCTTATGCCTTAAATAACTCTTGAAGTCTTTCCAGTTAGGAGGCAACTTCTCAATAAGTGCACCAGATTCAAAACGTTCTCCCATATTTATACCTTCTGCATGACACTCATGAATGAGTACCTGATACTCATCTACTTGCGGCATCAGAGGCTTGGAATCTACCATTTTGAAGTCAAAGAATCTGGCCACAACGAATTTCTTTGTGCCCGCATCCTCCGTTTTATACTTCTCTCTAAAGATTCCCACAGTGCCTTAGCAGTTGTCATTGGGCTATAGACGTTATACAACGCATTGTCCAACCCGTTGAGGATATAGTTTTTGCAAAGGAAGTCTGCATGCTTCCAAGCATCAACAGCAGCAACAGTCTGCATATCAGGATCGTCACCCAACTGTGGTGCATCCTCTTTCAAAAATCGAGCAAGATTCAAGGTGGTCAAGTAGAACAACATTTTCTGTTGCCACCTCTTAAAATCCCTCCCGTTGAATTTTTCTGGCCTCTCGCCATGTCCAACAGGAGTTGACGCCACAAATGGCACAGCCGAAGCAACAGTCACCGATGGCCTAGCCAAAGGTACATTCTCATGTCCTGTAGATCCACCAGTTGATCCACTTCCAGTCAAGGGCACGTTTGGGTTGTTAGGTCCAAATGATTGTCCATAATTCAAATTTCCAGTTTCGGTATTCATGATTAATATTATTTGTTTTAAGTCCAAATACTTGTTTATACACGCTGCACTACACAAAAATCAAGTTAGTCGCAAAATAACTTAATACTAAACATTAATTTTAAATCAACAATTAAGGAAATAATACTTCTAATACAAAAATAAAAGAAATATTAAAATCACACAGTCTACTATATGTATATATATATTTATATTAGACAGTCAAGTAAATAATCAAACCAAAATAATTAATGCAGTTACTAAATTTAGTTTTCCTCGATTCAGTTAGAGATCAGTGTACAAATAAATTATTTTGTCACTTAAGAACCAAGAAGTAACATTTGGTTCGGTGGTAGACTCTTCTCATTAGTAACCTTGAGGTCCTGGGATCAAACCTATGTAGCAGCAAGTACAATTAAAATTTTGCTTCTCAAATGAACAATATATTATAATACTACTGCATCAAAAGCTACAATGACTAATATAATATATCACTAAAATAATATAAAGCTACTGCATCAAAAGCTATATATATATTATAATGCAAAGTTGTCTTTCAGCAATAACTTAATATAATATACAATTAATATAATAATATATATTAGTTAATATACAAATAGTATATATTATAATATATAAAGTCACTGCATATTAATATAATATATATATATATATTATAATGCAAGATTCTTCTTTCAGCAAAGCGTATGCGAATGCAGTAATAGCAAGAAAACGATAACAAAGAAACGTGCAATTGGTATTGAACAGTTCAAGATTAGGTCCTTAAAAAATTCATATCTTTCTCATTTTAAGTCCAAATTTGATGAAAATTTCACCATTAACATCAGAAAATTAAGAGGTATATGGAAATGTAATTTATTTTCCAGTTTGTTATACTTCACAGAATCATATTAAAGGAATTATACCAAAATTAAAGTCTTAAGATTGTTGGACAAATTAAAATGAGAGAAGTGTTGTAAATATAAATACAAGATGTGCAATAAAGATTAAAATAACAGAATATAAAATTAACAATATTAAAATTTAAGGATGTAGAAATAAACCAAATATAGATGATATCGAGGCTCGAGTTAGACTCGATGTCCTTAAGACTTTAACGTCCCGCTACGGTGCTTTCGGTTGATTAACGTAAGTCTCCCAGGATACAACGATATTTTCTTCGTAGTAGGAGCACACCAAACTACGAAACTATTGAACTGAATATGACAAACTCTCTCTATTGGACACAATGATAAAATGAAATTAATTTTCGTTCTTGTTTTCTCTGTTCTTTCTCATACACAATACCAGCAAAACACACACAAATATATAGGCAAACATTATAGTGGGAGTCATCATTACCCACCAATATATATATAAATAAAAGCACAATCATCATTACCCACCAATATATATATATAAATAAAAGCACAATAATTCTAGCAAGCATGCAACACAAAGTTGTTCCACTAATCTTTAATTAATAATTTCCATTCACAAAGCACTAAAAATGCACTAAAAATTCTTACATTATTAACAAAAGAAAGGAATACAGAAATGACCCATGGAGGACTTGCAAAGCAGGAAAGAAACTGGAGTTTCTGCAACAATAAAAAGGACTCGAGTGATAAAGTTCATGTAATTACTGCCAGTGAAATCCATTGAGGAAGTCAAAGGCATGCTTATTTGAAATGAGAAGTACTATTCCACTAACACAGAAGACAACTCAAATGACAGAGGAGGAACCAAAAGGATTCCAACTAAATTGAAGGAGTTGGATAACTAATTGAGAAAACACTGTTGGAGCTTCAAGTCAAGTATGCAATCAGATATTTGGAGGATAGATAGAAAGCTTAAACCAATCACTGGTTTTAGTGTCTTGGCCTTCCTTAGGCCTTTTTTTGAGCTGAATTTCCCTAGCTGAAGCAGCAGCTTTTGGGTTTGTATGATAGAGAGCCAGTACCTGAAAGCTCGCCACATCCACCAAGCCAGGTGGGACTGCATCAAGCTTCTCACAGTATTGAAGAACAAGATGTTCAAGACTTGGGAAGTGATGCTTTGAAGCTTTCCAAGTCACCAAATCCGTCCTTCCAACGTGCAAGAATTTGAGAGAAAGGAAGCCTCCATGTTTTGGTTCCCAAAGCTTTCCTTTAAATGCATTGTCTTTCAACTTGAGCACCTCAAGCTTTTCCAAATTTCCTAGTATCTGCATCTGCTCCCAGCCAAGCGAGGTCCCCAGTAAAGTCAGCTCCTTCAGCTTTGTTGGGAACTTGTATGCTGGAGGCAGCCTCAGTATATCCACCAAGGAGAAGGGGAAGAAGAGCTGGCCTTCATTAGGTGTGCGAGTATCATTGAAAAGTTTCAAGTTTGTAAGGCTCTGCAATTTCCCAACGTTGTCGAACAAATTATCGGAAAGTTCTAATAAATTTCCCCGAACTCTCAATTTTTTTAATTTAGGAGTCCTTGCAAAAACATGTTCAGTGCAACTCTCAGGTGATATCGTGGAAAGGCTTTGTATATTTTCCCAAGTACTTTCTGGTGAGTTAGATGGAGGGGGAGGCAATAGGGTTGACGCATTTGTGTGTAGATGTCTTAGTTGATACATCTTCCACATGTCTCCTTTCAATTCAAGTGTAGGTGATCTCGTCAGAATTATCATTGTTTGCATATTCTGTAGATTGGAGATTTTTGCTGGGACAGTCTTGACATTATGAGTAAAAGAGAGAGCAACGTACCTTAAAAGAACCAGCAGAAATAGATCCTTGGGGAATATATCGAAAGTGATGGATCTAATTTCCAACACTCTCAGCAATTTAAAGCCTTTTGGGATTGTCAATATGTGTTCTCTAGGCAAGACAAATTCGTCCGAGGTGAAACACAGGAACGAGCGGACATATTCACCGGTAGGCTTTGAAGATATATACTTCTTTACACATGAATGAATACAAATACGACGATATTTGTCAAGAGTTACCTTATTCAAACCTTTTATCTCTTGATATAGCTTTTGTTTTTTAGCTTCTTTTTTGCAGAAATCATATAATATGTCGTGAACACGACATGTTTTGATTTGACCATTGGAGCTTCTTTCTGCTATCATTAATAAGTTCCTATTGACAAGATCCTCCACCCAAGCCTTTGCTATATCCTCCAAGCTTAGCTGCCACCCATTTTGTTCTACGAATCCTTCTGCAATCCAAAGGCCAATCAATTTCCAAACGGGAATCTCATAGGCTTCAGGAAAGACCCCTAGGTAGACAAAGCATGATTTCAAGTGATACGGCAAGTGATTGTAACTCAATGCTAATAATTTTTCTTGGTCTTTAACAATGAACGAACCAACATCTTGAGCCACTTGGTCCCACCAATCACTTGACTTGCGATTATTCAAAAGAATACCAGTAATCACCACTATTGCAAGTGGTAGTCCTTCACATCTATTAGCTATCAGTTCTCCAAGACTCTGTAGTTCACCCGGGGGGCATTTTTCCTTACCAAAAACCTTCTTCTCCAATAACACCCAACTTTCATCTGTGGTAAGAAATTTCAAATTATGAGGCCCTTTGGTAGGAGTGGCATTGTCAGCCACCTGGTTGTGTCGACTAGTGATCAAAATTCAACTACCCTTATTGTTTCTAGGAAAAGCAATTTTGAGATCTTCCCAAGCCTCTTTGGTCCACACATCGTCCATCACAATCAAGTATTTCCCTTCCTTCAAATGTTCACATAGTTTTGCAGCTATGAATTCATCAGACTCGTGCAAAAACTCTGTTGTCTGAGTGAAAATACGCAAAATGGAGAGAAAAATCTCCTTTCTACTATATGTTTGAGAAACGAAAACCCATGCACGAGTGAAGAATTCATATTCAATTTTTGGATCATTGTAGATCTTTTTAGCTAATGTTGTCTTTCCAAGACCAGGCATTCCAATGATTGTAATGATGTCCAAATCCATATCTTTTCCATTGAGACGTTCAATTATAGTTTTGGCCTCTTCATCAAAGCCGACCAAATCATCTTCATCCACCATAGGTGGCTGTTGATGAATTAAGGAATAAGTTAACTAGTATTCGAGAATGTTATTTGTAAATGCAATCATGAGAAATTCCGAATTAAAAAGCGCACAGAAGCATGGGTAAACTATTAGTATTTGGGTTAATGATCTATTAGGTCCTTTATCTTTTTCGCTATTTTCTAGTTGGTCCCTCATTTTCAAAACGACCATATATTAGTCCCTCATCTTTCAAAGTTGTGCTATCGTCCGTCCTTCCGTCAAATTTCTAACGGAAATAGCATGTGCAATGCATGTGATGTATTTTAGCAAGGGCAATATCGTCTTTAATCTTTAGCCAAAGTCACGATTGACCCCAATTCCCTTATTAGACCCAATTGAACTAAAATCCCTCAATCCCGTTTGACCCCAAAGCCCTAAATTCGCAAATGCAAGCTAAATTCGCAAAATTAGTCAATTTCTCGACTCAACAACTACATTGCTGCATACAAATTAAGTTATTCTTCATCAGCATTAATCAACACATGGACTTACTAATTAGCATCTTTAACAGCATTAACATGCAACAAACACACAAAATCAGCCACAAGAAGCACAAAAATCTGAAAATGGTACAGCTGAAAATGTAAGTTTCAAAAATGTTGCGAAAATGGTGCGACAAAACAACAAAACTCCAAAAATGGTGCGGCTGACAAGCTTCAAATTCGAAAATGGTGCTTTCTTCACGGCTACTGTGACGACGACGTTGAAAATGGTGCTCTAGTGGGACGACGATGACGACAACGTTGGAGGATTTTTGGGATTTTCTGATGGGTTAGGGATTGGGGGCTTTGGTGATGGGTTAGGGATTTGGGTTTGGGAATCGGGCATGGGTTTAAATAAAAGAAGTAAGTGTGTTTGTGTTGCTTTGACTATTTTGCCCTTACTAAAATACATCACATGCATTGCACATGCTATTTTCGTTACAAATTTGACGGAAGGACTGACGGTGGCACAACTTTGAAAGATGAGGGACGGACATATGGTCGTTTTGAAAATGAAGAACCAACTAGACAATAACGAAAAAGATAAAAGACCTAATAGGTCATTAACCCTTAGTATTTTTCAAGTGAACTATAGGATAAGTAGGAGTTAATTAGGTGTCCACATCGAAAGAACATGAGAACAAGGAGCATGCACATGGTCAATGGCTTAAGCTTTTGGGTATGTTGAAAGAAAAAGAAACTAAAAAAGCTTTTGGGTATGTTATAAGAAAAAGAAACTAAAAGGGAAATCATGGGGATAAAATATGTGTATATTTTTGTCAAATAAATTCTTAAAGTTAAATGGGCATTTTAGTCTTCTCCTGTTTTAAAGTCAAAAAATAATCTTTGACAACATAAGAAAGTATCTTCACCCAACCCAAAAAACAATATCAATTAAAAAAAAAAAAAAAACCCAAAAGAACAATATCTTTACCTAGTATCTTCACCTATGAACATTTTTTCACCCATAGATATATACATACATATGTACATAAATATGTGTGTGTATGGGCGTGCATCTGTATATGTGTGTATTTGTGAATGTGCATCTACGTGTGTGTATTTGTGTATATATCAAAGAGTGTGTGGGGAGGGGGAAGGGTAATGATTTGAGACTTTGTTTTGTTTTGTCTACAGTATAAAAAATAATAATTAAACCTCGTGGAGAGTTTGGGACTTTAAAAGAACACAAGAAGATTATGAGCTACTTAAAGTTTACATAACAATTGCATATACCTCGATGCAATTTACCCTTGTAATTATTACGTTTACTTTTCTTGGAGTTGAAGTATATTGAATACAATAGACATTAGAAATACTACAACATATACAAAGAATTCGTTCTTTTTTGTTTTTCACTTTTATTTATTTATTATGTAAGGGCAACCTAATTCATTTTATATTACTAAAAATATTATTTATGAAAATTAATTTAAAAATTTTTTGCACCTAAAACAAGAATCATACTACTAACAAATACAAATGACCAGTGGTCTAAGGATTCGTTTCAAAGTGATATATTGGAATCCCTATACCTGATTTCACGGAAGTGATTAAAAATTGAAGACAGGCTTGTCTTGCTAGTGAAAGAGTTGGAAAATGTTTTTCAATACTATTAGAGTGTATACTTTGTCAACTTACAGCTACACGATTACGCTTAGAACTCCTTGTACATTAGATGACTTGTGTTAGATAATTTTGTATCAGATTTGTTGTAATCGTTTATTTCCGCTGCACATTGCTTTTAACCTTATATAACCGGCCGCTTGCTATATTAATGAAATGTGCTTCACTGCCAACAAAACTTTTACATGGTATTAGACTTAGGCCTATAATCTAGTTTCATTCATTATCAGCGTACAACTCATCTCAAATCAGGTCCACTTATTTTCAATTTTTTGTGTGTTCATAATCTACGCACCTTCAATCTTCCATATGTGTTATATATCACATGTATGTTCAACTTTTCATGTGTTATATGTTATATATCACATGTGTGTTCAACCTTTCATGTGTGTCCATCGCAAAAAAGAAAAAAAAATAAGTTCACATGTATTCAATTTTTCAAGTGTGACCATCTCAAAATAAAGTTCACTCGTGTTCAATCTTCCACGTGTGACTCCTCTCAAATCAAGTCATACGTAAGGGGGAATGTTAGAATATAACATTTGTCTCATATTGAAAAATCAGAAAGTACCATCTTATAAGATTTTGGGTTACTCCACTTGACACCAATTTATTTTAAAATAAAAACCTAGTTGCCTTCACAAATACCAAAACATACATCATCAAGAAGCCAAATGAGATCCATATAATGGAAAACTCTTCTATCAATCCGGACGAACCGATATGAAGCCAAACTAATTTTTCGTGTAAATCTCATCTACTTCTCTCTTGATGGATTCTATATCTTTTGCTAAATTTACTTACAGAAAAAAGCATTTTTTGTAAGTTTAGTAGTTAAAACTAATATGTTTAGTTCATTTTTAAAGTATTTTTAAATAAAAGCTAAAGTTAAAAAAGCCAAAAAATTTAAAAATCTCCAAATTTGAGTTTTTTTCCCCTCAAATATACGTTTTCTTATTTTTTAAAGTCCAACATTACCCTTAAAATTTTTAAAAACTCAACATTTCTAAACATAGGCCAAATAGTCTATTCCTTTTGTTTAATAACACTTTTAATCAAAATTCTACTACTAAAAACTTTACAATTTAAAAAATTAAAATTATATAATTTGACCACTTTAATCATCCAATCATGTCATTCTATAATGTATCTTTGACAGCAAACACAGAATTAATTAGAGCAAATTGCGAGTCACGACGAATTTAATACAGCAATCTGATGCAACCAATTAGTTTTCTTCTCTTGTGAACTTTTCAAATTTTTATGTTATTATATTTTGTACAGCTGGAGGGCAATGTGAAAGCTCCTATTTCATGCTAGTATACATGTGTGAATACGAAAGATCATCTACCAACTGACTATTTTGTCTGATGATATAATTTCCATTTGAGAAATCTCAAAATCTATTATCGTGTATAACGGCTTTCCTTTTTCTCTATCTATAAATAAATCACACATCATGAGTATTAGCATAGAGTATGGCACTATCATGTATCTCGGTGTACTATGCAACCAAGTCATTGTATAACTTTTCTTTGACAGCGAACACAAAATTAATTAGAGGAATAATTGCGGATCACGTTCGAAAAATAATTCACATATATCATAAAGAAGTCAAATGAGATCCATATAATTCACATAACATTGACATATATTGATCATATATAGTTACCGTTTGTAAATCTGCATGGCCTTGTTCTTGCTGCAGGGCCTGGAAGCCGAACTGATTTTTCGTGTAAATCTCATCTACTTCTCTCTTGATGGATTCTATTTCTTTTGCTAAATTTCTGATTGTAACTGAATGATCGATCACATGCCTAGCTTTCCCTGCGAAGCTTCTTGCCTTGTATATGGCCTTGTGGACGAAAAAATTGTCAATGGCATCTTCAGTTTTGTTTACCACGCTTCTGATTTTGTTCGCCAACGCTTCCAGAATGGTATTATTGATGCGCTTTTCTGTATACTGCTTTATGAATCCTTTGAACACCTTAAGATCCTGGAGCAGCCATTCAATTTGTTCTTTTGCATTACCAATTAGTTCAGCATTATAACGCACCATCTCCGTTATGTTCTCCAGGAGACATCCAGGAGCAGCGTCTGCCATCTCTATCTTTGATCAGTGGGATCTTTTGGGAAGATGGAAATTTTCTTCACTTTCGGACTGTGAGAAGCTAGCTCCTATGTCATTTGCTGATATACAATACAGGCTCAGTTTTTTCAAAGTTGACTCAGCTCAATCAAGTCATTCTATAATCCTTCTTTCACATCCACCACATAAGGGTAAATTTCACACTTAGTCCCTATTGTTTATACTTTTTTTTTGAATTGGTCTTTAATATTTTTAAAAAATCACATTTATTCCTAATATTTACAAAGTAAATAAAAGCGTTTTATGTGAGTTTAAAAGTTGTGTTTTCTATGAGTTTAGAAAGTGAAACTAACATAATGGACCCATTTTTAAAAGCACTTTTAGATAAAACGTTAAGGCTAAAAAAGTTTTAAAAAATAATAAGAACTCCAAATTAAAAAAAATTTACAAAACTTTTTTTATATAATGTAGATTTTTTTTTTCTTTTTCAATATATACTATTTCATATTTTTTTAAATCAATATTACCATCAAATTTTTTTAAAATTCAACTAGCCGAAATCGACTCCTTTCACAATTAAGTCAATCACAACCAAGTCATTCTATAAGATTTCTTTAACAGCAAAACACAGAATTAATTAGAGCAAATTGCGAGTCACGACGAATTTAATATAGCAATCTGATGCAACCAATTAGTTTTCTTCTCTTATGCATTTTTCAAATTTTTACGTTATTATATTTTGTACAGCTGGAAGGGCAATGTTAAAGCTCTTATATTTTTCATGTTAGTAGTTATGTGTGAATATGACGGGTTATTTACCAACTAGATAAGAATTGTCCTTTTCCTCATGATCTGTGATGTTGAGACACAAAGGGAAAGGACAATTCTTATCTGCTAGATGAAATTGCAGATCACGACGAATATACCAAAGGAATCTGATGAATTGCAACTTGCCTCCCTGTATCATGTGCAATCATATAATTTTCTTCTCTTATGCACGCCTTTTGAAATTGTTTTGTTATTATATACTTTTTTTTTTGTCACACAGAGGGAAATGACAAATTCTTATGTGGCTAGTAAATGATCCGTCATATTCACACATAATTACTGACATGAAAAATGATGTTTCACATTAAAGCAAAGCATATAATAACCGACAGAAAAAAAAGTATATAATAACATAACAATTTCAAAAGGCGTGCATAAGAGAGAAGAAAATTATATGATTGCACATGAGACAGAAACAGGCAATTTGCAATTCATCAGATTCCTTTGTCATATTCGTCGTGATCTGCATTTTCTTTAATTAATTTGTGGGATGATGTGAAAGAAAGATTACAGAATGACTAGGTTGCATAATTGACCGAGTCAACTTTGAACGAAAAAAAAAACTTTGGAAAACCTAAGCCTGCATTAAGTGGTTGGTGTGACCCATGAAAGAAAATGACTTCGTTGCATGATTGCGCCTATTATCATTTCTTCTCATATATTTTATGATTCAAACAAAAAATTATAAAATTTTCTTATTTATTTTTTCTCCTTTTTTGCTATCCGAACAAGGAAATTAAGCAACTTTTATTTCTTTGTCTTTATGACTTTTTCCTCTATTTTGTCTAAAAATGGCAACGGGTTAAATACCCATTAAAATTTATAAAATTAAATTCTAACTTATTTAAATTATATTTTATCAAACTCGTAACAGAAACCCATCAAGTTTAGATTTTACTTACCAAAACTAAACTCATTAAATATTTGAAAATCCACAGATATCTGACCCGACCCATTAATGAATAAAAATAATATTTTTTTAAAAGAACAACTTAAAAGATTTTTAAAAGAAATGAAAAGAAGTCCTAAAATAATGACAAATCGCAATAGATTAAAAAAATTAATTAAATTTCTTGTCTATAAACAAATTTAAACTTAATAGAAACATTCAACAAAATCTTTATACTGAGAAGTTATCATCATTTCATAATAATATGAAATAACTTGAAGAAAAAAAAACTTAAAGAACTATTCACAATTGTAAATTATCATTCTCGTTTGAATTATTAAGCAATTGAGTGGTTGTATTATTTGAATTAGATAAAAAAAAATAGGTAAAAATAAACTATAAGGGTTAACAACTAATAATAAGAGTTGAGTTATAGCCCACAACTATTATTTTTGGGCCAATATTAAAAAACTATCTTTTCTTAAATAATATATTATTTGTATATGTATGTAAATATATAAATATTTTTATTAATTTATTTTTACTAAATTACTAATCGGGTTCTCAAGTTTCGGGGTTCTTTTAAATTACTATTACCAAACCCTATCGAATTACTCGTCGATAACTATTTGTAAAAATCAAAGCTTAACAGATACTTTATCATTTTCATAAATGGATTTATAATCAAATTAAATACCCGTCAAATTTAAATTTAAACCTTACCCATTATCATCCCTAATCTTACCTTTTCTTTCATTCGTGAATCCCCTAACTAACCCACAGATCCAAAACCAAAAAAAAAAAAAAAAGGTCAAGATGGAGTAGAAACTCAAAGATACTATTCTAACACCCATAATATTGATTTATTAAGAGACATAGGGGGAGAAAGATTATTAATCCTATTCGCACATTCATATCATAAATTACTTGTTCTATCTAAAAGTTTAAATTACAGGATAGTAGTTTATATTATTTATTTAGTGTTTTTAATACGACTTTTTTCTTGGAGGTAGAATTTATTCAGCCTTACACGTATATATACTTTTTAAATAGTATTCTTACTACACCTTTACTTGGTTTGTCATGTGTTAGATATTTGCTAACTTGCTTACTCAATTACTTGTAGGCTAACTTAAGTAGAATGAGTTCTTATTCTATTGCGTTTGTGCTTTTTCCAAAGAAGAGGTATTTAGAGCTTGATTTGTTTGGTGATTAGCTTGTGTGTAGAATGAAGATTAATAGTAGCAGAATAATTATATTAAATACTATAAATTATCAAGTATGGATGGGAAAGATTACGGATCCTCTTTATTGTAAAATTATCAATTACTAATTCTTAGTGAAATTAAACCTGTGGATAAAAAAGATGATGAATGAAAATTCTTTTCATAGACAAGCTTGTGGGTATATGCGACCTGTGGATAAAAAAGATGTTGAATGAAAATTCTTTTCATAGACAAGCTTGTGGGTATTTGCAACGGTGGATTGATGTTATTGTTTACAATCACATTAGTGATGAAACTAACGTGCACACACTTTGAAAAATATTAGAAGATTTGTACATTAAAAAGACCAACAAAAATATACTATATTTCTACAAAAAAATTAATGAATTTAAAATACAAAGATGATACTTCAATGATTGATCATTTGAACGAATTTCAGGGTATTATGAATATGCTAGCATCTATGATGAAGATCACTTTGAATGATTGGTTGCAGGCCTTGATTTTACTTAGTTCTTTACCAAAGATTTTGGAGACATTTAAGTCTCATAGATTAATTCAACCCCTAATGTAATTATTTCCTTTGCCTCATCAAACTGCAGTATTGAACTAGAAGTTGAGAAGAAAGACTACAAAATTATCATCCTCACCTTCTAAGGAATACAATTAAGAATAAACTACCAGGCCTATATCAACTCTAATAGCGTTCCTGTTTTGCTTCTTTAGTAAAAAATGGAGAGGTTGATAAGGTAAAAGTAGGGTAAATTGTACAAATAGTTTTTATTATTTACATTTTTAAAAAATTGATTCTTAATGTTTTAAAGGAATCATACTAATTCTTAATATTTATAAAAGTGATTTAAAATAATTCTTATTATTCAAAACTAGCCAATTTAGTATCTATTATTTAAAAAAAAAATCAATTTTGTCCCCAAATAGGAGAATTTTTTAAAGAAATAATGGGACTAAATTAAATTTTTAGAAAAACAATAAAGACCAAATTTGTTACAAATGAATAATAGGAATTATTTTGAATCACTTTTATAAAAATTAAGTCAACATTTTAAAAAACTCAACATTTTCAAATACAGGCTGAATTTAATCCCTCCACAATTAAGTCAATCAAGTTGGAAAATTATATGATTGCATACAGGGACAGGCAAGTTGGAAATTCATCGGATTCCTTTGTTATATTCGTCGTGATCTGCAATTTTCTTTTATTAATTTGTGGGATGATGTGAAAGAAAGATTACAGAATAACTAGGTTGCATAATTGACCGAGTCAACTTTGGAAAACCTTTGACCAAAAAAAAAAAAAAACTTTGGAAAACCTAAGCCTGCATTAAGTGGTTGGTGTGACCCATGAAAGATTATAGAATGACTTCGTTGCGTGATTGCGCCTAGTCAACTTCTTGTATGATTTGATCACAAATAAAATAAAAAAAAAAAAAAAAAAACTTCTTGTATGAAATTATCATTTATTTTTCTATCTTTTCTGATTCAAACAAAAAATTATAGAATTTTTCATTTATTTTTCCTCTTTTTTTGCTATCTGAACAAGGGAATTAAGCAACTTTTATTTCTTTGTCTTTATGATTTTTTCCCCTATCTTGTCTAGAAATGGCAACGGGTTTATAAAATTAAATTTGAACCAATTTAAATTATATTTTATCAAATATGTGACGGAAACCTGCCGAGTTTAGATTTTACTTACTAAACTCAAACTCATTAAATATTTGAAAACTTACATGTACCCGACCCGATCCATTAATAAATAAAAATAATAATTTTTTAAAAGAACAACTTAAAAGGTTTTTAAAAGAAATAAAAAGAAGTCCTAAAATAATGACAAATTACAATAGGTTAAACAAATAAATTAAATTTCTTGTCTATAAACTTAATAAAAATATTCAACAAAATTTTTATGTTGAGAAGTTATCATCCTTTCATAATAATATGAAATAACCTAAAGAAAAAAAAAAACATAAAGTACTATTTACAATTGTAAATTATCATTCTCATTTGAATTATTCATCAATTGAGTGGTTGTATTATTTGAATGAGATAAAAGAATAGGTAAAAATAAACTATAAGGGTTAACAATTAATAATAAGGGTTGGGCTATAACCCACAATTATTATTCTTGGGTCAATATTTAAAATTATATTTTATTAAATAATATATTATTTGTAATATATAAATATTTTTATTAATTTATTTTTACTAAATTACTAATCAGGTTCTCAGGTTTTTTAAATTGTTATTATCAAACCTTATCAGACTACTCGTCGGTAACTATTTGTAAAAACTAAAGCCTAACAGATACTCCATCAACTTCGTAATCGAGTTTATAATCAAGTCAGATATCCATCGAATTTAAATTTAAATCTTATCCATTATCATCCCTAATCTTGCCTTCCTTTTCTTTCACTCGTGAATCCCCTAACTAACCCATCGATCCAAAACCAAAAAACAAAAACAAATGGTCAAGACGGAGTAGAAACTCAAAGATACCATTCTAACACCCATAATATTGATTTATTAAGAGACATAGGGGGAGAAAGATTATTAGTCCTATTCGCACATTCATATTGTAAATTACTTGTTCTATCTAAAAGTTTAAATTGCAAGATAGTAGTTTATGTTATTTATTTAGTGTTTTAAACATGACCTTTTTCTTGCAGGTAGAATTTATTTAGCCTTACACGTATATATACTTTTTAATTAGTAATCTTACTACACCTTTACTTGGTTTGTTATGTGTTAGATATTTGCTAACTTACTCAATTACTTGTAGGCTAACATAAGTAGAATGAGTTCTTATTCTATTGCGTTTGTGCTTTTTCCAAAGAAGAGGTAGTTAGAGCTTGATTTGTTTGGTGTTTAGCTTGTGTGTGGAATGGAGGTTAATAGTAGCATAATAATTATATTAAATACTAGCAATTATCAAGTATGGATGGGAAAGATTACGGATCTTCTTTATTGCAAAATTATCAATTATTAGTTGTTAGTAAAATTAAACCTGTGGATAAAAAAGATGATGAATGAAAATTCTTTTCATAGACAAGCTTGTTGGTATTTGCGACAGTGAATTATAGAGATTAAATGTGAAATTTACCCATAAAAATACTTTAGCAGGTTCCCCATAGAATTTCCTATTGTTAGGGAGTCCTCAAAGGAAGCTAATTCCATTACTTTCGTTTTTTATTTTATTTTATGATTTTCTCCCTATTTTCTTTGGCCCGTGAATCCAAACTAGACCTTAGGAACAAGTCTGAAACCAAAGGAAACTGATTATACCTAGCAAAAAAAAAAAAAACTGACCATAATGGAGCCAAACTAGTCAAAGATACTATGGTAACACCCATGATCTGAATATTAAAAGACAGAGGGAGAGAAAAATTATTGTCTCGTATCAACACATTCATATTGAAATTAATTGTTCTATCTAAAAATTTAAATTATGAAAAATTAACTTATTATTTTTAACACGATTCATCACATGTGGGCAGAATATTTTTTGTCTAGTCTTATACGCAGAACATATTATTTTTAGATTAATGAAAGGGTAAATTGGACAAATAGTTTCTATTATTTTAAAAGTCACGCGGTTAATACCCATTATTTGTAAAAGTCCCACTAATAGTCCCCATTGTTTCAAAAGTTACCCAATTAGTCTCTATTGTTTGCAAAAGTCTTTCCATTAATCCCTAATGTTTTGTATTTGCAAATATTGAGGATTAATAGAGAGACTTTTGCAAACAATGAGAACTAATTGAGAGACTTTTATAAACAATAGAGACTAATTGAATGACTTGTGAAATAATAGAGACTATTAATAAAACTTTTACAAACAGTGGGGATTAAATACGTGACTTTTAAAATAATGAAGACAATTTGTCAAAAATTTATAAATAATAGAGACTATTTGTGAGATTTGGCCTTAATGAAACAAGACTAATTCTGAAATTTTTGTTAACTCGACTCTGATATTATTGTAAATTGAAGAAAAAAAAAACCATTGCCCTTCCCGATGTACGAAATTAGATAATATTAAATAAAACTAATTAATTGCACATGATACAGGGACAAAGAGTTGCAAGTGCACGACGTTGCTACAACAATATATTCGTTGTGATTGCAAGTTATTTTATTTAAAAAAAATATTTTATACAGAAAATATTTTACACAAATAAGTTATTTTACGGCTGTCGAGGTCGGGAACCTCGCAGTTGAGGTTGGGTGGCTATTTCTACCAAGCTGAACTTTCAGGTTGGCCTCCGAGTTGCGCTTTTAGGTGGCCATTGAACCTGCACAAGGAAAGGGAAGGAAAAGACGGGGTGATGACCCAGATTTTCTTCTCGGGCGTGCGAATGATTAGTATGTCTGAGTTGGGAAAGTAGCTGAGAGCATTCAATGATGAGTTACCTTCGAAATGAAGGGGTGGAGCTCTATTTATACTAAATTCGGGTCTGACATCATTTAATGCGATGCAGCTTTATGTCCCATCAAGGTTTTATGTCCCATCAGAACAACTGGCACTGAGGTTGGGAATTTTTGGGGTCGGGGTGAGGTCGGATCAGCATCCAGGTTGGGCATTTAGCTGAATATGCTGGGCTCAGCTCGGATTAACCTGTCTCAGCTCGGTGTAGATAATTCACCTTAGCTCGGGGTCCCTTCGTCAATTCCTCCCCTCCTCCCCCCCCCCAAGTTGAGATCAAGGGGGTGAGATCTAGATTTGGGAATTGTTCCCAAGCTGGAGGTGCCCGACCCCGGCAGAGTAGAGATGGCCACGTCAGCGATGTATGCCTTTTAGATAGCTGACACATCACTTGGCGGTTCTGACAAGACGCAACGTTTGGGCTCCCCGAGGCAATTGCAGAGGTACCTATAAATAGGGCCTTGACATCTGAGATTCATTTCACACTTCGCTTTCAAACTTTCAAGAGTTTCAGGTCGGATACTAGAGTGGCCGGACGCTTTTAGCTTGAAAAGAATCTTCTCGGGGTATCTAGCTCGGAGCCAATTTAGGCCCGGTCATCTTCCACAGCTAGAGCCGTAGGTACGTCCCGACTTCCTTTAGTTATTCCTGTGCGTATATTTTTAATTTGTAGACAGGATGGCAAGGTCGGAGTAGGAAGATTCCCAAGCGATAGAGCTGAGGTCCTATGATAGAGACGAGAGTCCGTCGAGCTCGAAGTCTACCTCAAATAGAGACCAAGGTGAAGAGAGCACCAGTGCATCTCAAGGATCAGCTCGAAAATCTGGGCCCAGGGAGAGCAATGATGATTGCCAAGTTGTTGAGGTCAAGCGAGTGCAAGAAGAAGCTGAGGCGGATCCTTTGGCCGACCTAGGAGACTTAAGAGACGGAGAAGATGAAGAGCCGCTGAATCAGTTGAAGGGGGTCGACATACCACAGGAGTACCTAGCTGGAGCCTCCATGGTGGAGCCGATTGAGGCGACCCCAGTCAGGGCAGTCCATCCCTGGAGCTTGGCTAGAGCTAGTGTTTCTTCAGCTCGGGGGAAAAAGATCAAGCAGTTGTTCGCCTGTTGCAAGCGTGAGTGCCATTCCACGGTGCAAATGGCCAACACCAGGCTGATGAATTGGTCAATGGATCGTCATCACAGGTTGAAGGTTCCAGGTCGGCACAAATCGGCTTGTTATCCTCCGCCCGACCATTTCATCATCTATGACCTTGCATTCGATGTTATCCAGCTCTCTCTTCCCAGTTTTGTTGTCAATATTCTGAACTATTTCGAGCTTAGTCCAGGTCAGATGTTGCTGAATGGTTAGGTCGTGGTGGTGGCCTTCTATATGTTCTGCCTTGAGAAGAAAGTGGAGCCGACCTTGCGCTGGTTTAGGCATTTCTTTGTGTGCAAGCTCAACCCGAAGCAGCCAGGGTGGTTTCACTTCGCAGTTTGGGTCGGCAACTCCAAATTCACTAAGTGGCACTCTTCTAACAAGGGCTGACACAATGACTATTATTGAGTGGAGTCGGCTGTGAACTCTGGGTGCAGGTTGGTCTGGATTCCAAGCTTGAAGAAGAATGTCAATGACGACCGACCCCAAGCTTACGGATGAAGAACTCGAGGAAGTCGCGGTGCTGAGGCCCGCGCCCGGGATACTGATAAACATTGACAGTGTGCTCAAATGGGAGCAGATCTGGGACTCTAAGCTATTTGGTAGGGAACCCGACCTCTCGAGGGATCATCCCAACCTACTTCCCGAGCCTAAAGAGGATTCGGGGTCCAGCTCTGAAGAGGGTCAGTTCGCAGGATCGGTGCTCGACCTCCCCCTTATCCTAACTACCGTTTTCTTTTTAGGTCGGCCTTCGGTTATTTCTCACTTCTTTCCACTACTCTTTTGTAGGTATGATAGATACAAGAAAGCTTGCGTACGTCCAGATGAAGATGAAGAAGAAGAAGGAGGCCCGCGGCGAAGCCTCAACTCGGTCCGGCCTGGGATCCACCGCTCAGGGGTAGAGGCAGCGGCCCAGTGGCCAAGTGCAGGAGGTCGGTGCCGAGGTCACTTCCAAAAGGACATCGGGGTCTTCCCTGCCCAAGAGATCGGGCTCGGGAGTGGCGATCTCGGAGCGCTCAGCGTCCCGCCCTGAAAATAAGAAACGGCCTCGGTCAGAGTACTCCAGAAAGGGCAAGGCTACGGAGGTGAGCCCTCCTATCAAGGACTTCGTGGAGGCAACCAGGATTGCTCGTGACCCTAAATTGGCTATGGTTCCGGCAGAGCAGCTCTCGCTTGACCTGAGGTAGGCCATAGTCACAGTGAGGCATTTTTTGGCCAGACTTGGATATGGTTATGTTTTCTAGCTCGGCTAATTATTTTGTTGTCTTTCACGCAGGCCGAGTCTCATATTCTTTCGACCCCCAGTTTGCTAGCTATCACCCAGGCTCACTGCGCGAGCTTGAGCAGCGATACATCGATGCCCGAGCCCAGCTTGAGGCTCTAATGGAGGAGGCCGCCTAGAGGGGCAAGACGGATGCGTTGGAGATGGACCGGCTGAAGAAAGAGCTCGATACGGAGAGATCCCGACCCAAAGCCGAGACCAAGGATATCAAGCGATACAAGCTGGAGAGGCGTGAAGCCGAGTTGAAGCTTCGGGATCTGGTAGACCGAGTCGGCCTCCAAGGGTTAAAGGCGGTGGAAGCCTTCAAGTCCAACGATACGGCCGTGGACTGGTTGGCCACGGAAGGATGGGCGATGACCAAGTATGCTGAGTTGGAGTTCTACTTCCGGGGCCTGGTCGTAGCTCGGGAGAGGGCGAAGACCTTCTTCCCTTCCACCAAGAACGACTGCATCAAAATCTTGGAGGCTCTGCTGCCGGAGTTCTGGGAGATTCCTGAGCTTCCAGTCGATCTGACGTCCTAGGCTAAAGAGGTAGTCAAATTTGTCCAGGAGGGCATGGACCAGGTCGGGGACGAGGCCGACACGACCAACGCCGCCTCTCCTAAATAGATTTTGTAAATCTGCCCGGGTCGGGGCTCTTGTAATTTCGCCCAAGTCGGGATTTTTGTAATTGTTTTTCAATTGTAATTAAATGAATATTTTGCGTTTTATTCGAGCTCGCACTTGTGTACCTTTCTCTTCATAAATTTTTCGTAAGTAAGTCGGGGCAGGCCAATTTAATGGACTTTTCAAACTTAAGTATAGAGAACCGAGCTGGACGCGATTAATGATTTTTTCATCCTAATCCGAGCTGGTGAACTGGGCAACCAAATAATAGTCATCGACCTGGACTCGTCAGTCCAATTTAAAATTGGTCAAACTAATGTTGACAAATGTTGAGCTCGAGTTTAGACCCAAACTAACGTGCCGAGTTGGACCTTAATCCGAATTGGCAAAAACTAATCAAATTACTATTGATTATACCTGAGCTGGGACCTAGTCCGAGCTGGTTTACTTAATTATTAGCTCGTAATTAAGAGTGGCCACCATGTTAATCCGAGTTGGCAGTAGCTAAGTAGCTGAGGTGCTTGGTCGCAGGCCGGTCATCGCACTAACTTATAAAATACATTGCATTAAAGTTGTACATAGAGTACTTGGGCTCGGGAGCCAATTACAAGTAATGTTTTGGCTCGGGGCCTTAACAAGATATTTCGGCTCGGGGCTATTAAAAAATGTTTCAACTCGGGGGCCATTACAAGATATTCCGGCTTAGGGCCTTTATACAAAATACCGCTTCAAGTGTCCTGAGTGCCATGTATTCTTCAATAGTTTTTCGTTCTTGTCGCGGAGGTAGAAGGTTCCAGGTCAGACTTCTTTCACGACTTCATACGGTCCCTTCTAGGTTGGGGAGAGCTTGTTACCCGAGCGCAGCAAAAAGATGGCATTTCTGAGTACGAGGTCGCCAACCTTAATAGGCTTAGGCTTGACCTGTTTGGCAAAGGCTCTTTGCATAACAGCTTTGCTGGCCAGCATTCTGATTTGAGCTTTAGCTCGGAGCTCTTCGCAGATCAGTGCTCCGTTTATTTCTGGATCATGGTGGAGGCTCCTACTGGTTGGAGACCCGATCTCCACAGGCAGTACCGCTTGAGTACCGAAGGTCAGCTCGAAGGGCGATTCTCCCGTTGTCGAGCTGGTGGTGGTCAGTTGAGCCCACAGTACCTCGGGGAGAATCGATACCCACTGGCCCTCTGCTTCCTCTAGCTTGGTTTTCAGGCCCTGCAAAAAGATTTGATTAGTCCTTTCAACTTGGCCATTACTTTGAAGGTGAGCAATAGACGAGAATTTGATATCAATCCCAATCTCAGCACATTTGCCTCGAAAGTATGTACTGTCGAATTGTTTGCTGTGATCAGTGATAATGACCTTTGGCAGTCCAAATCGGTAGATGATGTTTTTTTATACGAAATCCCAAGCTGCTTTTTATGTTATTCTAGCAACACCTTCAGCCTCGGGCCATTTGGTGAAGTAGTCTACAGCTACGAAGGTGTGCTTCTTTTGGCCAACACTGGTTGATAATGGGCCGATGATATCTAGACCCCATTGATAAAATGGCCACGGGCTTATCATTACCGTGAGGTCTACCGCTGGCTTTCTCTGTATATTGGTTAACCTTTGGCAGGTGTCACTCTTTTTTACATACTCTTTGGCATCTTGTTCTAAGGTTGGCCAAAAATAGCCTTACCTCAACGCCTTTCGAGCTAGAGACTTACCTCCTAAGTGGTTTTCACATACCCTTTCATGGATTTCCCAGAGTACATAGTTTCCCTCTTCGGGCCTGACGCATTTCAAGAGAGGCCAAGTGTAGGCTCTCTTGTAGAGTTGCCCAACAATTATGACAAACCTTGAGGCCTGTTTCATGAGTTTTCGAGCTGCTTTTTCATCTTCCGGGGTCATACCCCTCTCCAAGTAGTCCACGATTGGTTTAGTCCAATCTGGGCTTAATTTGAGCTCGGCCACAGCTTGTATCCCCAACTGGATACTTGGTTCAGATACTTCCTCCACATGGACAAGTGCAGGTCAGCTCTCGCCCAAGGCCAACCTGGACAGAGCGTCAGCCTTCACATTTTCCTCCCTCGGAATTTGCTGTATAATAAACCTCTTGAGCCCTGTGGCCAAACCCTTGACTCTGTTGAGGTAGGCTAGCATGACATTGTCTTTGGCTTTGAATTCTCCCAATATCTGACTGGCAACCAATTGAGAGTCGGTGCTCAGGTCAACTGTTTGTGCCCCGAGTTGAGCCACAATTTTCAACCCCGCGATCACTGCTTCGTACTCGGCTTCATTATTGGATGCCGGGAAGGAGAATTTGAGGGAGTATTGGTGCTCATGCTGGGTCGGGTCGAAGATGACCACCCCAGCTCCGCCTCTAGACTTCCCCGATGCCTCATCCACATGGACCTTCTATACATCCTCCTGGTCATGCTCAACTCGGCCAGTACATTCTACCACAAAGTCCGCGTTGGCCTGGACTTTAATGGCTGTTATGGGTTGGTAGGTGATGTTAAATTGACTCAGTTCAACTACCCATTTTAGTAGCCTACCCGAAGCCTCCGGCTTATGCATGATGAACTTGAGTGGGGCATCCGTCATGACCTTAATTGGATGAGCATCAAAGTATGGCTTCAGCTTTCTTACCGCCGTGATGAGCGCAAGGGCGAGTTTTTCCAAGGAGGAATACCTCGCTTCGGCCCCTTGCAACAATTTGTTGACATAATAGACCAGCTTCTGCTCTTTCCCTTCTTCACGGACCAGTGCTGCCCTACTGCTGTGCCTGAGCATGCCAAGTATAGTACCAACTCCTCCCCCGCCTTAGGTCGGGATAGCAGGGGTGGCAAAGCTAGGTATGTTTTCAGCTCCTGAAAGGCGTCCTGGCATTCTCTAGTCCATTCAAAGTTCTTAGGATTCCTCAATATCTTGAACAGAGGAGCACACTTGTCGACCAACCTGGACATGAATCTGCTCAGCGACGCGACCTTACTCGCGAGCACTTGGACATCCTTCACGTAGGTCAGCGGCACCAGGTCAAGTATCGCCTGCACCTTCTCCGGGTTGGCTTCTATTTCGGGGGCTGTGACCATGAAACCCAAAAACTTTCCCGCCTTGACGCCGAATGCGCACTTTTCTGGGTTCAACTTTATCCCAAAGTGCTCCATTACAGTGAAGGCTTCAGTTAGGTCGGCTACATGGTCTTCCGCCCTTCTGCTCTTGACCAACATGTCATCTACATAGATCTCCATATTTCGGCCAATCTAATTTTTGAAAGCTTTGTTCACCATCCGAGTGTAAGTAGTTCCAACATTCTTGAGGCCAAATGGCATGACCTCATAGTAGTAAAGACTTTTATTGGTGGCGAATGCAGTTTTCTCTTTGTCTTCGGGAGCCATCTTAATCTGGTTATAGCCTTTGAAGGCATCCATGAAAGAGAGTAGCTCGAACCCGGAGGTGACATCTACTATCTAATCAATTCGAGGTAGGGGAAAACAGTCCTTGGGGCAGGCCTTGTTGAGGTCAGTGAAGTCGATGTACAATCTCCACCCTCCTGAGGACTTGGCCACTAGTACCACGTTGGATAGCCAGGTGGGGTATTGGATTTCCCTTATGTGACCGGCATCTACCAACTTGTCAACCTCTTCTGCTATGATCTGTTGCTTATCATAATGGAAGTGCCTGCGCTTCTGCTTTATCAGATAGTGATTCGGGTCGGCATTCAGGTGATGTTCAACCACAGCCGTGTCAATACCTGTCATGTCAGAAGCAGACCATGCAAATATGTGTTCATTTTCCAGAAGGAATTGGCTTATACTTTTCTTGAGGTCATCAGAGAGTTCACTTCCGATCTTTGCTCTCTTTGTTTCATTGGAAAGCTCCACCTCTTGAAGGTCTTCAGCCGGACTCCCTCTCTTAGCATATCTCTTCTCCTTGGGCATATCTGGTCCCCATTCAACATGATATTTGGGTTGGAGATAGTTTTTGTAACATTCCCGAGCTGAGAGTTGGGCTCCGCGAATGGTGGCCGTGCCACTCGGAGTTGGGAATTTCAGGGCCTGGTAGTAAGTTGAAGGAATGACCCTGAAATGATTGAGTGTTACCCGACCCAGGATCCCATTGTAAGTGGAGTTGCAATCTATTACAATGAAGTTGGCTTGCATCGAAACTCGTTTATCTCGATCTTCCAACTTCAGTGGGAGGTTGATAACTCCTTTAGCTTGGTGGGCATGTCCGATGAATCCAGCTAAAGTGCCCTTCAATGGTCTGAGCCGGCTCCTGTCTAACTCCATTTGTTCAAATGCCTTCAAGAATAGGACTTATGTCAAGCTCCCGGTGTCCACCATTAGCCTCTTCATGGTGAAGTTGTCTATTTCAGCGCTGATCACCAGTGGGTCATCATAGGGCAATATTACACATTCCAAGTCTTCTGAGGAGAAAGTGAGCTCTTCCATTTTTGGGACCGGACCCCGCGCCGGCCCATACTCTCTTCCAGCATGAACATAACTTTTCCTGCTAGATGAGGTCTCCCTACTCGACGCCAATCCCCTAGCGATGGTCTCGATCACAGCCAAACGTCTGCCCCCAACTTGGCGCCTGGGTGGAATTCTCTTTCTGTCCCTCTATTCTTGACTCTGGGTCGGCTGTTGATCTACGTACCTCCGGAGGTGACCTCAGGCTATCAGTTCTTTGACCTATTGTTTCAAGTCTTTGCACTCCTCGGTGGTATGGCCGTAATCCATATAGCAGCGGCAATACTTGGTCTTATTGCGCTTCTCAGGTCGGCCTTTCATCCCCGGCGCTGGAGGTAGGTGGTTTTGGTGCTGGATCTCCATTAAGATCTATTCCTTTGAAATGTTAAGGGGAGTGAACATAGTGAATCGGGGATTTTGCTTAGACTGCTGAGGCTGCTTGCCTTGGTCATTTTGGGCCTTACTCCTGGGTTGGGCTCGGGAGGTCTCTCCCTTCTTACTAGCTTCCTTCTCCTTGTCATCATCCCTCTTGGCTTAGTAGATTTCTTCCGAGTATATGTACCCTTCTGCCCGTACCATTAGCTCGGCTACGATATCCACTGGGTCGATGGCCAGGGAAGAGGTGAGGAGTCCCGACCTGAGCCCACTTTGATATGCCATTAATGCCATGGAATCCTCCAGGTTAGGGATCTTGAGGGTCTTTTCATTGAACCGGGCCGTGTATGCCCTCAAACTTTTTGCTCTATGCTGCTTCACCGATAACAATGATGAAGTGTGATAGGTCGCACGCCGGCTTCCTGCGAAGCGGGACAAGAAAACCTCGGCCAGTTGATGAAAACTTGCAATAGAGTCAGGACGAAGTTTTTGAAACCAATCTAAGGCATTGCCAACCAGGGTGGTCGGGATTGTCTTCGTCTTCATGAGGTCAGTTATATCATGCAAAGTCATATGATGGTCAAAGTTGAGCAGGTGGCTGGCGGGGTCTCCGTCCCCATTATAGATTGCCAGGTTGGGCATCCGGTTGTCGGTGGGTAATGGCATTGCCAGCACCTCAGGTGAGAGTGGGCTTACGCCGAGCTGGTTGATGACCTTGGCTATGGTAGCTGCGGTCTTGGCTTGCTTGGGGTCGGCATGGGCCGCCCTTTTGTCACTCACCTCCACGGGTCTCACCTCCTGCTCCAGGAAGCCTTCTCCGCCTTGTGCTCGAGTTCGCCCCGGGGCTGGAATGCAGAACTGTGGACGTGCAGGTCGTAGCGTAGCTGCTTGTGGAGTTAGGGGTTCCATAGCTAGCCGGGCTACCTGCTTTTTTAGCTCCTGGAACATCTTAAGCATCATCCTCATCTCCGGCGACGGGCTGGAGTTGAGTTCTCCATCCCTAGAGGGGTTGGTTTATGAGGCTAAGTGTATACGTTGGCTCGTTCCAACGTCAGTTTGGGTTGGATCTTGACTAGGCACTGCGTGGTTTCGAGGCCCTCGTCTGGGTTGGGTGAGTCCTCTACCGGTGCATTGTGGCTTCTAGTTTGTACTATGATGGTTTCTCAATGAGTGGTGAGAAAAGTGATAGAGAGAACTCATTCCCACAGATAGCGCCAAGCTGTCGAGGTCGAGAACCTCGCAGTTGAGGGTGGGTAGCTACTTCTACCGAGCTGAACTTTTAAGTTGGCCTCCGAGCTGCCCTTTCAGGTCGGCCACTGAACCTACACAAGGAAATGGAAGGAAAAGGAGGAGTGATGACTCGGATTTTCTCATCGGGCATGCGAATGATTAGTATGTTCTAGCTGGCAAAGTAGCTGAGAGCATTCAATGACGAGTTACCTTCGAAATGAAGGGGTGAAGCTCTATTTATACTAAATTCGGGTTTGACAGCATTTAATGCGATGCAGATTTATGTCCCATCAAGGCTTTATGTCCTATCAGAACAGCTGGCATTGAGGTCTGGGATTTCCGGAGTCGGGGTGAGGTCGGATCAGCATCCATGTTGGGCATTTAGCTGAATATGCTGGGCTCGACTCGGATTAGCCCGTCTCAACTCGGTGTGGATAATTCATCTCAGCTCAGGGTCCCCTCATCAACGGCAAATAAACGGAGCCTTAATTGATTCTATGGTTGCTGTCAAAGAAAGAATATAGAATGACTTGGTTGCTTAGGGTATTTCCAATGAGCATCACTATTCACAAAAACTTACTATTTTTAGTTATTTTTAGAGACTCGAGTTTCTAAAAATTATTATTAATGATTTAAATATATATGTGGTCCATCACTTTTTAGAGATTTGAGTTAAAATAGAGACTCAATTTATTTTTTTGACTCTAAATTTAGAGACTCAAAAAGTAATTGAATCTTTATTTTAGTCTAAATCTTTAAAATTATGTGAGCCTTATATATATTTAAATAATTAATAATATATTTTAGAGACATGTATCTTTAAAAATTATTAAAAATAATAAATTTTTATAAATAGTAATGCCCTTAATAAAAAGCACCAATGTAGCAATTTGCTGCAGCTGTGACTGATCTGTCTAGGTATCATTTTTTTATTCTTGTATGCAAGTTTTTCACGTTTTCTGTATTATTATATTTTTGCCCATCTGGAAGGGAAATTTGGATGATGGGTCGTTATCCACTACATCAATTAGCCCTTTGGGCCGAATGAATCGCGACCGCACAATTTGGAATCTTGAAGATCAGCCGTAAATCTTTAGCATACTCTTTTTTTGTTTTTCTTTTCGTATGTCAATGTATAATGATTAAAATGACCCTAACTCTAACAAATGTTCACAACACCCAAATCAAACTACTCTTCTTAGTTACTTTCGATGCTAAGATAGGCTTTATCAGCTTGTTTCTGTAACTTTGGATCCATACGTAAGACTTTGTTTTTCAACGGTCATTTTTTGGCCAAGGTAATCTAATACTACTCAAGTTGGGGAACCTCTCTTATTTTCCATCATCATCTTCCACATATGGTGAACAACAAAAGAGGAGTGTATAAGAGGTACAATCTCAGCCTTGAAATCACCCCAAAATATTCTATGAGATGCTTCCTGACCAAAAGATTCGTTTTCCTATTTTGTTAATCTTCTTTTTCTGTTCTTGCTCAATAGTATTTTTCCTTTTGTGTAATTTGATCATTTGTAGTTTATTTACTCTTCTTCGTTATTTTTCAATGCTATGATGCACTTGCATATATAATCAGCACGGTTTCTTCAACTCCAGAACTCATACGTCAGTGTTAAATGAACCTGAGAATTATTTATCCAGGTTAGTTGATAATTTATTCATAATTTATATAATTTATTTTTTATTTTTTATTTAGTAATGACATCCATACATACTTGGTTTTTTATTGAGAATTTCCTACGATTTTGTTCATAAACTTGTTTTGGAGTTTAATTTAGTTGCAAGATCTAATTTTTTGTTAATTTTGTATTCTTCGTCTTTGGGCATTTGGGAATTGGAAAAAGTAAAAGCAAAACATCTCTTATTCCGGACTCCAAGTTAGATTTTGTATTTATATTCTTTAGATTTTATATTTATATTCTTTATTTTATACTTGATAGCTAGTGCAGCTGATTGGAAAAGTCAAAGCGTCAAAAGCGTTTAGACCGATTCTCTGTAGTCTTCTACATAAGAGATTCTAATATACATCACTGTACAATTTACACAGAGAGGGATGCATATGGCTTCTTTCATGATTCTTCTGTGCTCGGGAGGCATCTAGCTGCATAAATGACCCAGTGAATATTGAATTGAGACTAATAACTTAAACTTTTAGATGAGGTGGTCACTTAACATGGTATCAGAGTTTAGGTATCAAAAGATCTTGGGTTCAAAATTCATTACCATCTATTTGTAAAATTACATCCACCTGTAATTTTCAATTAAAAACTAATTAACCTACATGTGAGGGGTTGTGTTGAATACAAATAAATAAATACAACAAATCTTTCTCTCAAATAACTTAAACTTCTAGATGATGTGGTAATTTAACGAGAATCAATATGGCGATCCATAAAAGATTACGTTTCAATTGACCAAGAGCACATAAAGGGATTCACACAAGGATCCAATCTAAGATGACCAGCATCCCTTCATGGAACCCAACCAAGAGGAAAATAGTAGCATGATCGCAATCTCGAAGGCTACAAATGGGCTATTTCTCACAAACCTTGCTATATCTCTATCGCACTGAGAATCTCCAAACCTCGTTCTAATATGTGGCCTATATGTCATATTATCGTTGATTTTTCTTGACTGGCTAATGCAACTGATGCATATGCTTCCTGCAACGTATATCCCCCCAAAGCATGTATAGATTTCCTGTGACCTCCTCTACCTTCTACAAGCTCGACTATGACCTTCGTGATCCTATTCTCAAAATGGGTCTTACAACCAAGGTCATCATATTATCCCAGAGACACTACCATCTTTTTCAAGCTCTTCACCTACTGTACTCCTCGAATGGTCGAACTATACCATTATATATCTTTATCTTGAAGGTGCCTATACCAGCAATCTCTAGGGCATTATCATTACACATGTACATAGATCGTCCACAAACAAGTTCATATGTTCACAATCTTTCTTGGCAGGAGGTCATATGCCTTGTTGCTCCTGAGTCCATAATATGTTCATCATGAGCTTCTTCCTGCCTTTAGACATAACAATTGTTGCTCTGCTGTCCCTAGAGCTGGCAATTTAGCCAGTCCGGCACGGCCTGACCGAATCGTGGGTTATGAAAAACGAGTCCGGCTCAGCACACATGTTTAGTGGACTGAGCTGGGTTGGATTAATTTTTTAGCATATAGGACCCAACTCGGTCCATGACCTCGTTACGATTTGCGAGTTGGGCTAGGCTGGGCTGGCCCATGAAAAAACTTCAACCTAACCTTTTTTACAAAAAATTGAATTTAACAATTAATGAGACATAAGTTGATTGATAATATTAACATAAATGATAAAATATTACATAACAAACTACAAGAAAAATTATATGTACGAATTATAATTATAAAAATCATTAAAAAAATTTAGATCTTCAGCATAATCCTCTTCAGAATCGACTTTAATCCAAAAACAAATTTTGGTAAATATCATATCTTCCACATCAATAACTTTTTCCAAGTAAACAACGCGGAGTAACCTAATATCTTCATTATCCAAATTTGCACATATAAAAGAAAATAATTATGAATGAACTAGAAGTTTTACCTAATGCTTATGTCTTGACGAGAAATTAAATCTTCAATAACTTCGATCTTCCGTTTTTATTTGTCAATATCGATCATTTGACTGGATCATTAGTTTAATTGTCTATTAAAGCTTGTCTTTTTTGTTGAATGCAAGTTTAATAAGATGTTACGTTTTGTTTTCTACAGACTGGATCACTAGTTGAATTATTTTGTCAAATGTCAATATCCAGTTAATAAGACAGAGACATTGTTGGCAAATAAAAATCTAATTCATTAATATGTGACGATGAAGAACCAGTTTTTGTTTTTTTGAAAAGTTTAAGAAACTTTGTATTAGACTTTTTACTGCTAGTATTACTTATAGTACGACATGAAGAGGAAGTTTCGTTAGAATATTGTTCTATATACATAAATAATGTCAAACTCGAACAAATTTCATTCCAAGTTTGAATGTCATTATTTTGCATATTTGAATGATATTGTTGTAAAATACTTTGAACAACATGTTTTTTAATCTAGGATCTATAATTGCAGAAAGACAATAAATTATACATACATTTTCAAGATATTTTGAAAGTTTTTCTTTCATGTTATAAGTTATTTGTTGAAAGTTGGTTGAAGACTTTTCTTCAACTAAAACTTATATTCATATATATGTATATGTATATATAATATATATATATATATTTGTAATATTCAAAAATAGTTTGTTTATAAAAAACAATAGTTTGTCTAAGAAAAAAAGGTTTGTCTAAAAAAAATAGTTTGTATATATATGGGCCTTATTTGGGCTCGAGTTGGGTCTAAGCTGGGCTCGAGCTGAGCCTGTGTTGAGCTCGAGTTGAGCTTGTGCTGGGTTAGGCTCATGGGCTGTGTTGGGCTTGGCTCATGGGCTGTGCTAGGCTCAGCCCAGGCTCAAATAGGGCTACGCAAAAATGGGCTGGGTCAAATATTATATGACCCAACTCACCCACTAATATGAGGTGGGTTGGGCCGAGTCAAGCCCACTTTTAAATAAGGTGGGCTGGGCCTGAATTGTAGTGTACTGGGCTCAGTTGGACCTGTGTCGGCCCAGTCCAAATGCCACCTCTAGCTGTCCTTGAGAATTTGTAACCTCGGGAGTTGACCTGTTACGCCAGCGATCCTTCTTGACGTGCCTTTTTCTGCCACAACTGTAATATTTAAGATCTTTCCTGCTTGACTTTGATCTACCATGATTGTGGCTCTCATTTAAGCCACGTTCCATTTTTCTACCTTCACCATTGACTACGCCTCTATTTATTCTGAATATTTTCAATTTGTCCCCCCTATTGTTGCGCGTAGAGAACTTTTTCAAAACAACAGTTGTAACATCATCGAAGACTAGATAGCCCGAAAGAAGATTATTTGTGTAATTGATGATGAGTTGACTATATGAATCGGTAGACTTCAAAGTTGAAGCTCCGCATGTTCAAGCTTCGCTATTTTATGATCCAACATAGTGAGTTGGGTCAATAGCATATGTGATTTGACACCGATTTGGAACCACTCATTCAAAGAGCGTAAAGTCTCTTCGTTAGGAAGATCTTGGTGTGAAGTGACTTGACTCTATTCAGTGCATCCCAAATTTCTTTACTGACTGTGCCTTGACAATACTTATCCTCTCAATACTAATTCCAAATTGGCAATAGTATTGTCATCCATCTCTCCTCTTGTTGTTGACTCTCTCTATTTCTTTCCAATTGCCACCAACCAATTTAACTTACTCAAGATTGCTCGCCATCCTCAATTTCTGCAGTGAGAAATCATTCCTATTGAACATCTTGATTTCCTATTTTGCCACCATGGTGTTGAATCGGCTCCAACTTTTTCATTGTGAACAGTACCGTATATGTGAATAGTACTATACCTTAGGTGTGAATAGTACTATACCGTATTTATGAATAGTACTATACCATATTTATGAATAGTAACATTGAACAGTATCCCGTGAATATAATCGTGACCTTGTAACTAGTGGCTTTGGTACCACCTTTAGATATCGGTACAACGGAATGATTGGGGTCAAGCAATATCACGTGGCTAAAATAAGAATGAGAATTGTGAATAATTGGGACACCCGATATATGTGGAACCCTTGAACAAATTTAGGAAAAAATCACGGACAAGTATAAGAGGATTCCACTATGATGTAAGAATATTTTACAACACCTTCTTTCTAATACAAGGAGAAAACCATTAAGCTATCTCTTGATAATAGGATAAACTAACTCTCACTCACAAAATAAGGACAAGCAGTGGAGGAAAAAATACTCAGGAGAAACTGATAGTTGTTCTCTCTAAATCTCAGGAGGAATCCACATTTTTCCTCTCTTTGGGACTACCTTTTTTGATCAGAGAAGATAGCTTTGATCAGAGGGGTGCTCACTTGGATCCTTGAGGATGATTGAACTGAAGGGAAGAGCCTTCTATTTATAGCTGAAAATCTACTGTGCATTGTATTTCTTCAAACTCCGCGGATGCAGATTTCTTCAATTGTCTGCAGCATGTGTTTGTTTTTCTTCATTTGCATGCACCGCAAATTTTGGCTATGACAATTTTGCTTTTTTCCAAGATTTATTGCTACTTGCATGTGCAGCGTCAACATCATCGTCGATGTTCCTTCTTTCCCTTTCTCTTTCTTCCGTTTCCTTTTTGTCATATTCTACTTTCCCCTTTTTTGACTCACCAAAAGGTGAGTTTACATTACTCACATAATAAGGCTTTTTGCCAGGACAAAAATAACGATATTAGGCTTTTGGAGGACACGCAAATATTGATATAGAATATTGGTTTATAGGCTTTAGATTTGCTAAAAAATGAATCCTCCGATTTAATTCGTCAAACATTATAGTTGCAATTTTTTGAGTACATGATTTCCTTGTATATGGCTGATTTCATCATAAAGTTTCTTCTTCTAACAGGTTTGAAGTTTAACATCTCTTGTTAGAAACTAAGAAGGAAGAATGACTACATTTTCAAACGTTTTGGAAGTTCTCGACCAGCAAGACGAAGATTACAAGCCTATTGTAAATAGTGCCCCGTTGAAGGATAATTTCCGGTCCCTCAAACATGGGGTTGGTCTTCTACAATCATTTGACCACCTCTCACAAAGTAATGATCTTCGTTCGCGTTTTGCAAGTATGGTTAACGATGTTATTGGGGAACTTGAGTCACTCTCCAATAAAGAAATAGATGATAGTCTTATCCTTGACATGGATCGTGTGTATACTAATTTGCGAGAAAAAATAAAGAATGTTTTTATCAATTCAGGAACCGGGGAATATGATCCCATATTGTGGCCGAAAAGAATTAGTAATAGAGATATTCTTGAGTTTGTTGAATATTGTCTTTTAAAAGGTTTTGGGGATTTATTAAGTTGTAAGGATGATCATATTGCCCCTTCCATCAAAGATAAGCTCCTATTTCTGCAAACTTTCTTTACATATATAAGAGACAGATTTACACACTTGAAAGGAAACCGAGAGGCCTCCACTGCTTTTCTTGCTTTAATAGACAAAACAACATGTTTCCTCTACTCATGCTTCATTGGCAGAATGGATGAAGAGATGGAACTTGAAATGAAGCATAATCCCTCTAATCCATTAGAGAAGAATTTTGTAAAGGAGGCCTATATAATGATCTTTAGAGCTTCAACTACTCTTGATTCACCAAAAAATCTCCTGGAAAGTGAACTTTCTCTCCTTCATAGTTTGATAGAGATATTAGAGTTGAAGACGAGTTTTTGGATTTATCTGAATGATCAGAGTATCAAGCTCCACGACAAGTTGAATTTTCTTGCAAATCTTCTCGAAGATTTGCCACATGAAGTGATAGTAGAAAAGTTCATGTATGTGGTACGACCATCCACGGAAGCTATTATTTCTAGGGTAATACCCATCCTTTACTCATGGTATGAAAAAGACATGAAAGAAGAGATGGCTTTGGAAGTGAATGGTGCAGTTTCTGAGGTGCTTGAGCAGATTGAGCATATTCAAATTGAGCTAGGAGAGATGAAGTTGTATAACAATCCCAAAACTGATGAATTGGGCTTTTTGGACCTTTTTTTGGAACATCTTGGGGAGTTGCTGAAATGTCGGCAAGAATTGATTGAAATTCTGAAGAATCAAATTGAAACATTGAGCATGGAATTTGATTTCGTGAGATCTGTTCTAAAAAAAATCAAGGACCAAGATAATGAGCATGAAGAACTAGAAGATCTTTGGACATGCATCATAGGCTTGGCATACCAGGCAGAATACATTATCGATTTTTTCCTTTTGAAAAATTCTCCTGATTCTCGTATTATGTTCTCACTTTCTAAGGTCATAGAGCAAACTAGGCTAATTAAATCAAAGGTAAAGATGATCTATGATGAGGAGAAGTATCATATGCAACCACACTATATGGCAAAGGCTATCAGCCATCTTCACTCAAAAGCTATTGATACAACTAATGAATTAGTAGTGGGTTTTGCGGATGAGGAAGAGAAGATAATGCAGTACCTTGTAGAAGGCTCAACGCAACGAGATGTTATCTCAATTATTGGTATGCCTGGACTTGGCAAGACGACTCTTGCCAAGAAATTGTACGAGGCTCCTTTAATCATAAAGCATTTTGATATTCGGGCATGGTGTTCTGTTTCTCAAACATATCAAAAAAAAGAATTGTTGCTTACCATTTTAGGTAATGTTGTTGGAGATACCCATGAAATCAATAATCTGAATGATGAAGAGTTAGCTGGAAAGCTTTATCAAAGATTAAAGGGGTGCAAATATCTCATTGTCCTTGACGATATATGGGACATCGATGCTTGGCATCATTTGGTAAGATCTTTTCCGGACGACAAAATTCAAAGCCGTATTCTCATAACTAGTAGACTTGAGAGTGTGGCTTCACAAATTAAAAATGATAGTGTGTATCCTCTTCGTCAATTCTCCAATGAAGAGAGTTGGGAGTTATTTCAAAAGAAGCTATTTCCAGAAGAAAGATTTCCTCAAGAATTTTTGGATGTTGGAAAAGAAATTGTAAAGAGTTGTAAGAGACTTCCCCTTGCAATTGTTGTGGTAGCTGGACTTCTTAGAAAGTTGGAAAGGAGTACACATATATGGGAACAAATTGCTAAAAGCTTAAGTTCACACATTTTTAGTGACTCGGAAAATCAGTGCAAGGCCATATTGGAACTAAGTTACATTCATTTACCAGATCATTTAAAATCGTGCTTTCTGTATATTGGAGCATTTCCAGAAGACAAAAGCATTATTGTCTCGAAATTGAAATGGTTTTGGATCGCTGAAGGATTTGTACGAAATACTACGGGTAAGAGTTTGGATGATGTAGCAGAGGAGTATTTCGAGGATTTAATAAGCAGGAGTCTTATAACAGCTATCAAAAAAAGATCCCAAGGAGGAACCAAAGTATGTCGTGTTCATGATCTCTTACGTGATTTCTGCTTGGAAAAAGCTAAAGAAGAGAAATTTTTGCAGGTGATAGATAACAATGAATTGCCTGGTCATTGGATAAATTGGCGTGATTTTTCGGCGGTATATGTTCAGCGTCGAATTAGCTTTTATTGTCCAATGGAAGATTTAGCATCGCAAAATCCTTCTAGCTATAGCCTTCGCTCTCTAGTTGTGGCCATATTGCCTGTGGAGCTCTCATTCATTTCTCAGAATTTCAGGCTTCTTCAATTGTTGCATATAGATTTTGCCTCGTGCGAGAATTTTGGAGGAATTGAATTGCTAATTCATTTGAGATACTTATTTCTAAGCGGCACAATAGGTTTTATCCCATCATCAATAGCCAACCTTTGGAACCTGCAATTTCTCCTCCTCGACGTCAATGGTGGTTTTAGTAGCAACGTGGAAGTTGTACCAGATTCTCTTTGGGACATGGTGAACTTGAGGCATGTGCACATAGATGACTGTGCTTCTTTTAATGTTCATAGTCATAGACTTGAGAAGTCTTCCTTATCAGATAATTTGGAATCGTTGTCAACACCACGCTTTTCTTGCAAAGAAGATGCAGAGAACTTACTAAGAAGGCTACCAAAACTTCGAAAATTGAGTTGCATATTTTTGGACTGCTGGGAAGATTCCACCGACTGCTGTCAATTTCCAGTACTAGACTTTCTTGGTCAACTTACATCAGTGAAGGTGTTCTTCAAGGGATCATTGCACTTGGGAAAGAGATGTGAGTTTAAATTCCCTTCAAATCTACAAAAATTGACTTTGTCAAATAGTAGGATATTGTGGGATGACATTTCAAGAATTGGGGTTACACTCCCCAAACTAAAGGTTCTCAAATTAATTGAAAACGATTCTTTCGATAGTACATGGAACGTGAATGACGGAGACTTTCCTCAGTTGAAATGTCTGAAATTAAGCTATCTGGGAGATCTTCGTAATTGGATTGCTTCAGAAGAATCTTTTCCCAGGCTTGAGCAGCTGGTGTTGCACAACTGCACATATCTTGATGAGATCCCTCCTAGTTTTGAAGATATTCCCACACTACGGAAAATTGTAGTGAGTGGGTGCAAATCTTCTGTCAGTGATTCAGCTCGGAGAATTCAAGAGGCACAACTAGAAGGATGGCTAAACCAGGAACTCAAAGTCTATGTCAATCCCAGGGAACAAGATGACGAGTGACACAGGTGAATTTTTTTCTCTGCCTATGCAATTAGAATTATTTTGGTGTTTCTACTTATTTATTTGTTTATTTTTGGCCAACTTTTTGAAGGGGAGCAGCTGGTTGGTGTATGCATTCTAGATGCTCGAGGTAAGGCCTGTGAGAGTTCAAATGCTTGTACCAATTGAACATTAGGATATCTATCTGGGCTGCAAATTAGAAGTAAAGTTATACATATTATAAGCTTGTATTGTTGATCATATTCTGGGATTACAATGTTGGTTATAATAGGGTTTGGAGTTTGAGAAATTTCCTTGGGTGTTTAGAATTCAATTCAAGCTAAGTAGACTTATCTTCTATAATGCAAGTCATCCCAATTTTGAATTAGTGATTCTTTGTGTCATCCCAATTTTGAATTGGTGATGCTTTGTCAGTTATACTGCAACATTGAGCATAAATTTCGTTCATTTGATAATCCAGTTGATATTCCATGCTTCCTTGTGGTTTACACATCATGTTGGTGATACATTCTCAAGAATCTATTTTTTCCTGAAATTTGCAAATTTATTGTGTAACTTGTGCTTCCCTGTGTTTTATTGCCATTCTTGTTTGATAATCCATGCATACATATGTTGCTTATAGTCACCCAAGATGCCTTCCAGCTTGTTAACAATTTAGTTTATAGCATGAATTTTGCTAAATATTAATTTCTGCAAAATTTCCAAGTCACTGCAATTCACAGTCCAGTTTGCACATTTTCTTTGCAAAATATTCAGAAACATCCTTTTAAAAATAAAACGCTACTACATTTTCATATTTTAGTGATTTGAAACTAATCTTAGAACATGGTGTTTACTTTGTTTATTTCCGTAGTAAAGTGTATGATTTTAGACAGCTTTATATATATTCTTGGAATATGTTATTTTGAAAATAGGTTCTCTTTAATGTCTTTTGTATAAACGGTACATAATAGAAGTTTTATGATTAAAATTCTTTTGAACTATGCCTTACTAGTGGAATGGATAAATATTACATGTTAGGTCTTGTCGACAGCGGTCAACAGTCTACATACTATACAATACTATACTATTAAAGTGCACGGTTTGTTTTGTATATCCTATATAACTACTAGGGGCCATATAATCACTACTAACTAACCAGATTTCCTAGATAAATGTAGCAATATATCATATACAACTATATATATGATACTGAATGACATTAAAAATGTTTATGACATTTAAAGAATTTTTATTATGGATTGACAGTGTCGAAATGTGAATATTACGCAATGACGCACTTAAAATTGATTTATTGGATTATCATTACTGTTCAATTTATTTTAGTTATGATTTATAATATCTAATTGAGTTTTCCATATATTGTTCTTTAACCTTGAGCTTTGACAGCTCTTCGTCTATCCTTTGATTTGCTTCAGGGATAAGTCCTGCTCTATTTACTGTGTAATTTTTGTTAGTCCTTTTGCAGATAAATGGGGATAATTGTTGGAGATTGCTACTATGGAATTAACGTTGCCCTACTACTACCGAGAAAGGACTTTGATGTTAACTCTCTTTTCTGGATGAAAAAGACAATGTTATATTGGTGTGATGTGGACATTATGGCACTCTTAAATACGTGTGTTTAATGTTGGCTTTATGGATTATTATGCAGTGGTTTAAGATTTAGATCGTTATGCTTGATGGATCAATGTTGGTTTAGTTTGGAGATTCTATGTGTTGCTTTGGATTGGTGCTTCGCTTTCTCTTTATGAGGTTTGATACCTTTTGTTTCTCAACGAGCCTTGCATATATCCTAAGCAAATTTATCATTTTAGACTTGTGGCATAATTGGCCTTGGTAGTAGATTTTTGGGTCGTGATGGTGGAGGTTTGTGTTGCTGGGATTGGATGGAAGATCTCCCTTCTCCCTTCAAATTCTTCGTTTGAAGGAAGTTTTCCTAATAGTGCCCAGTATTTTTTTTCAAATTTTAAAGTTAGTATTTAATGTTACAAAAGTCACATTATGATCAATTTTCTAGAAAAGTCATCAAGTTGGTCCCTTCTCTTATGGACGAAAAATCAGACTTATTTGTATACTCTCACAAATTATTTATCTTTTTAATTTTGAAATTGATCCTAGTGTTTACTCAAATTTTTAAGTTTACCCCTAAATATTGCTCGTGAATTTTTGCATTGTCAATTTCCATTTGAGTTTTAACAATAAATAAAGGGCAGAGACTACTTTGAATACTTCTGTGTGTAATAAATACTGATAATCTGTGTTTTGGAGTAGTGAAGATTATATGTAAAAATCTAAATAAATATTAGAAAATTTGTAGTAAAAGTCACCTTTTCTTTTAAATAAAAAAGGGGGATGGGACTCCTTTATCCCACCCCTCCCCATTGCTTGCCTCGTTTCTCGTCACGTTTCCCAATGCAAATTACAAATAGGCCCCTTTAGTTCTTTAGAATATAAACTGATATAATTAAGTAGTTCGAGAAAAGAATATCCTATTAAATTGCACAAAAATTCCTTTTATAAAAGGAATAAAATAAAAGGAGTGTGCTATAGATAAGTTCACAAGTGATTATTGTAGACCTCCAAAACATAAGGATTATTCAGTGTTTCAAAAATTTTAACAAAATGTTGTGCAGTGTTGGTCATTATCTGCATTATGTACGGTTGTATTGTCACCACAACAATTAATTGGTCCATATTTTTTCATGTATCTGAATATTGAACCCAGTGTAACTTGTACAATTCATTCAATTGTATTCTTTTTCTTTTTTTATAATCATTTTATTATCTAAAATAGAGGAAACTCTTTATGAAATGGAAACTTGGTTATGCTTCCATGGAAGTCTTTTTTTGACCAAAAAGATTAAGATAAAGAGACTTTTACTTTTAAAGAAATGATAAAATGGTATTATGAAAAGCAGAAAAGATGATAGAAACGGACAAGAAATGTCTTAAGTTACAGAAGGGCGCTTTCTCATGCATGGCCTGGAATTTCAACTGCTTTTCCCAATGCATTATGTACTACCACGCCAGAAAAGGTACAACTGTCACAGCATAAGGTACTACAAATGAACTAATATACCATGTTCTTTCCTAATTACACCTTTTGCTCAAAATCCATACTGGGATATCAAAGAAGAATTATTCCAAACCTTTTAAAGATTGAATTTTTATATAAAATATCAAAATTTAGAAGGAAAAGAAATTAAAAACACCCACAAGCATATATATATATATATGTGTGTGTGTGTGTGTGTGTGTACTCTGTGTGAGTGTGTGTATACTTACCTTTTACACGTAAGGCCATGCTTGATAATTGTATGACTTGATTATCAGTTTAAAGCTGCAAAAAAATAAAATAGCACGAATAAATTAGCTTATAAAAATATGGCTTATCTTTTTTTTTTTTGGCTTTTTCATTCAAGAAAAAATTAAATATAAAAATATAGAAAAATTAAGAAGATATAATTACCAGAAATATATATATATATATATATATATATATATATATATATATATATATATATATATATATATATATATATTTTTTTTTTTTTTTGAGTGTTTTCAGAGCGGAAGGGACGAAGCTATTTGCTTAACCTCTTCTTCTTTTGCTGCATATATTTTTGTATTTCTATTTTTTATTTTGGTATAATTTTAATTGTAAGAGCCAATTAGTGATGGCCACGTAAGAGTGGGATCCTTACTGGAGGCAATACTTAAATTACATTCCCTTTTCCGAGCTGACCCGCTCACACTTGGTTTAAGACTCTGTTTGATTTAGTTATTTTAAATTTAAAAAAATAATCATATATTCAGTTATCAAACTATTGATAGATTTAAATCAATTCATTATCCTTATACTTTTAAAAAAATTAATTACTAGATATTGATTAGCAATTTACAAAACTTCTCCGCTTATATAAGAGGTTTATATTTTTAGACAAAGAAAAAAGAAAAAAAATATAAGAGTTTTGTATTTATTTAACTTTAAATTGAGAATAACCCATTTTAAGATTAGAAAAGTAGAAGACTATTTCCCATGAAGTGTAAGTATTTATGTTTTTCATATGACCATCCTAATTAAAATAAATAAAATTTTCACCTATACTTTTGTAATATTATTGAATGAGAGATCGATATGAGAAGACCTTTAAGATATCTGACAGCTAAACAATCCAAAACAAAATATATTACCCAAATATAATTTTCTAGTAAATTTATAGTCGATTTTATTTGTTAGCTTTGCCTGGATTTAGAAACAAGATATCTTATATGAACATGGTATAAAATAGTTTCTAACGTTTACATGTGATTTTTTTTTTAACTCAATAATTTTCATCCATATGGATCTTTTATAGCAATTAAAATGGAAGCCAATACATGTATATTACATTCCAACTCAAGCCAATAAAAATCACTATAACATATGAAATTTTGACTAATTATCTATAACATATGTTATGAATAATTATCTTTTGCCCTAGCAAAAACAGGATAGAAGCAAAGAAAAAAAAAAGAAGATTCTTGAAGAGGACATCAACTAGTAGAAATTTGGATGCTTAAGCATTTAGTTTTGTTCTTTCAGCTAATGGATTACAATATGTATTTCATATGACTCTTTGAGTTACATGAATAAAGATAAAGCATTAATGTTACGAAAATCTCAATTTTCTTATCTTCTACTCATTAGTGGTAAAAAAACCAAGAAGTTGCTATAGAATTTATTAACGAAAAGATTGAGGCTTTTTTGACTTGCTTACAATGCATGATTTTATGAAAAGTAAATTTTTTTTGGCTAAAAAAGGATGTTTCAAAATTGGTTTTCAAATAAGCTTTTCCTTTTTTATTGTTTGTCATCGTTAGTGCCATGAGGTCATTCGAAAAGCTAAAGGGTGGTAAGAAAGATACTTGGAATAAAGTTATCTCATTGCAGTTGCCAAAAATTTGAAAAATATGTTTTGATAGTTCAAATAATATAATTATGAATATCATCAATATGATCATCAAACACCAATTCGAGTCAAGTTTGATGGTAATTGAGTTTTAGATTCAAAATCACTTCACCCATGGTTCTCGAGTATATGTAAAACTATAATTTCATTTGGAACATTTTGTACTAGAAGAAAGTACAAGAAAGAGTTGGGAACATACTCGAGATCAAAAGATTAACTATTTGAGTCAAGAAAAGATAAAGAATTACTAAATTAGGGTATTTTCCTTTTTTGTTTGGCGATTCTTCCTCTATTAAGTGCACAAAATTGTTTAACAACCAAACTTCATTAGAATACTATATAAACACATTTTTATAATTAAATTAATGGCTGAATATCATTTTTGTTTGTCAAATATGTGACTTGTACTTGTTTTGTTTCAGAGAAAAAAAAAAAGAGAGAAACAACGAAAACAATCATGCATGCTATTATTTCTTGTCTATCACTTTTTAGAAAACCATTGTAGAAAATAGCAAAACAAAATGGTCACGCAGCTACGACTAGGATCAAGGAGTAATATGAAGATTGTTCTAACTCTTAAGCAACAACTTAATTACTACTAACACCTTGTAAATTCTATGTCAAGATTACTAGTCTAGGTCTAAATGTCATTTCATGCTATATAAACACTCTAAAGAGTCTTTTCTATTGCTTTATTAATTTTTAGTTTGTTCTGTTGCTTCATTAATTTTTCCTTTCTATTTTCGATCAAGTGGTGCGCTTGGCCAACTTAAGCGCACTTACTTACGACTAATCCATCTCCGCGACACCGCCTAAAGTCTACCTAATGATATAAGTAAAAATAAAAGCAGGATCCAATAGCCTATAATCTTAACCAGCCAAGCTATCCACTGATCTTAAGGTATCTCTAATGGGAGATACTATTTTTAAAAATTTACCATTTTTGATAATTTTTAAAGATCGAGTCTCTAAATTTAAAGCCAAAATATATGGAACCCACACAATTTTAGAGATTTGAGTTAAAATAGAAACTCAATTTACTTTTTTGGCTCTAAATTTAGAGACCCAAAAAGTGATTAAGTCTCTATTTTGGCCAAAAAGTTGATAAAAGTGGTGGATCCCATCTATTTTAATTTTAAATTTAGAGACCCGATCTCTAAAAATTGTAAAAAATAATAAGTTTTTGTGAATAATATCTCCCATTAGAGATACCCTTAACCAAATTAGCTACTCATGTGTTCGATAGAGTTCTATTGTTTTAGTGGTTAATAGAAATAGTTTTAGACTTAAGCTTTCACTCACAATTTCATTGCACTAATTAAATACTAGTAGTATACAATGTCATACACTTAACAGTGCACCACATTTCACTGAAAAAGAAGCATTCTTCACCCTTGATGCAAGAAGCTAGCCAAAAAAATTCAAACAAACATCGGGGGTTGCTACAGCGGATCCTGATGCTGAATGCATAGCTTCTTTGCATTCAACCATCCTATACTCCAAAAGAAATTGTCAATTTTGCCTCATCTCTGACTCAGCAGGGCAGCAATGCTCATTTAATCACTTATCAGAAACAGTAAGAATCAAATTGGGAAAAGAATATTTGAAAATTACTAAGAACTTACAGTTACATATTATAACTATTTACTTTTACTTGTTCTTTTATTTTAAAAGGAAGATGTTGTAGAAAGGATGGAAAACAATAATATTTGAATTAATAAAGCATGCACTAATTTATGCTTATTCTTCTTCTATTTTAATCGAGTCCACTTACTTCTAACTCATGAACTTTAATGAAAATGTTGTAAAAAAACATGAAAAACAAGAATATTTGAATAAAGCACCGATGCTTATTCTTCTATTTTAAAATGAAGAAGTCGTAGAATTAAAGCATGAAAAATAAGAATAATATGAATAAAGTAATAATGCGCGAAACAGGTTCATGCGATATGGCGTAATGAACTGAATTTTAGACTGATAAGGTGATCATAAGCAGATGTATTCACGGCCGGCCATTCACTAAATTCAATAACAGAGTTAATTATTAAGGAATGAGTTGGAAACTTGGATTGTATTTTTTAAAAATATGTGTTTTTAAGCTGAGAAATCAATTTAATCTAAAAAAAAAAATTATTTATATATAATTAAGTCCTAATTTTGTATTTTTAGTCCTCGTTAAATAAAAGTTTTAAATTCACCTCGAAGATGATGAGATAGGATATTCTTAGCGAATTCGACGTAACACGGAACTTTTGTCATTTTCCCCACAAAAAAAAAAAAAAAAGCCTCCCACCCCACGCCTGGCTTTCTTACTACATCTGAAATGAAATGATATTGGGCAAAATCTCAGCTGTGGTGATGGCTGTAAGCTGAAGTGTTAATTCCTATTGACGCGTAGGCAAAGGCATGCACAGGCATGAAAGGACTATAACTAGCTAGGAAATTACTAGAGGAACAATAATAGCTTGTTAGAAAGCAAATACAATAAGACAAAAATAAGAATAATTCAATAATCGACCTTTACTAGTTACTAGTCATAAAAAAGCATGGACATTGAATACCGCTGTAGAGGGTATCTTGAAACAGCAATTGCTTTTGAGAAAGTGCTTTAAATTTGTGAGGGAGTCTATGTGTCACGAAGCATCAAATTAAATACCATTAACATAAGCGAATTTTGACTTTGAGAATCAAAGCAACACATTGATTCTCCATCTGTATTTTCCCCGTAAAGAAATTCATCTCATGGATGAAAATGCCAGGCAGCTGGAATACAAAATAGTTGGCGAGATTTCAACATCAGCTCACAGCAAATCAAATTCTCAATTACGAGCGTTCGAGTGCTCCAGCTGGAATGAAAAGGCATGGCAAAGTAAATGATCGGGTAATAATTTGTTATTATAAAAAATTTCAAGTTAATTTATATTATGGTTTTGGCACAAAATAATTACAGTATGAAAATTCGGCTACCCTATACTCTGACGTGTAAAAACTTGTGTCTCAAGCTAATTTTTCCACGAGCGCTGTTTAATATTTAGATTCTCATGCATTTAAATGGTGTTTGGCGGAACTTAAATATATAGCTTGAACTGCATATTTTTCTCAGCTCTTTTTAGAGCTACAAAACGTGGTATTAATATTATAGGCTGCATTCAGAGATTGTAGATACGTTGAGAGGAATAAATTTTTGAGGTCCGCAATAGTCTCGCTCACAGTTTTGGGTTTGAGTACGATATTGATATCAATAAGTGATTTATAAGTTTATTATCAGGACAAGAGTATAAAAGTAGCATCTTTGTGCCACCATAGTTATGCAAGTTGTGAGCAGCGATGTAAGACCAGGTTTAGGGACCACTACTTTTGAGTAGCAACAATTTAATTTCCCGCTAATTAATAACAGACAAGTTTCATCTAACAAATGCCTAAATTAAAATTATTTTAAGATTTATTAATAAATTAATAATTTTAATTAATTAATTAATAAATGATTAATTCTTAAAATATTTAAACAGTTTAAAACAATTTTTCACTATTATATCTAAACACCAGAAAATATTTAATTTGTTTTTTAAGAAAATATTTTCCCCTAAAAATATTTTTTACTAGTAAGTTATTTTACGACAAACAAACGGAGCCTAAAGTACACATATAAATATTTCTTTATGAGGTTATTCCGATATCACATGAAAGTAACTAGCATATTTAGAAAACTACAAACGCTAGCTATTGTGTATTGCACTGGTCCAAATTATTATATTGGGTAGTAAGACAAATTTGTAGACAAAATTATTCACTGCCAACAACAGAAATTATTCTAGATAAGGCATTATCAAATCATCTGATGATACTATGTTGGCTCAGTTTACATCGTAATAACGTTTGAGGATCCAGTCATTCCATCAGTTCAAAAGATATACCTGTCAAGCAAAACAGAATATATATCAGCAATGGGAGCAGCAATATATATGCCCCATTAATGTAAACTCTTTAATTAATTAATTATAAACCTATGACAAGCATTAAGCATCAAATCTTATCATATTAATTTGAGCGGTCGACATAAAAAAGGGTCCATCCGAGAATATATTCAACATCCAATTACTGTTACTAAAGAATCTCATAGTACATCACCAAGCAATATAAATAAGCGTAGCCCGCGCCTGTTTTTCTTGTAGTGGGCGTCAGAGCAAGCCGAAAACACCCAAGCAGTACAAATAAGCGTAGCCCGCGCTTGTTTTTCTTGTACTGATCGTCCTCACCAACTCTCAGAGCAAGCCGAAAACATGTATCAAAGATCTGTCTGGGTAGGGAAATATCCCAGCGCTAACTATTTGCCAGTTTTTCCAAGAAAAATCGGGTCCAGCTTCTCTACTACCCGTGAAGGCAATGTAGCTGCAAAACTGTCTACCAGCTTCTTTACCACTCGTGAAGGCAATGCAGCAGCAAAAAAGTCCAATGTTATTGAGTTCCATTCTTCATCGAGGTGGAAGATCCATTTTGAAGCATCAAAAGATAGTAACAAATTGGTGAGCCTGAAAATTTCAGATACTAAAATCAACAGATCTCTTTTTCAGTATAGCATCTGTGCTGTTTGTTATGTTATGTTCTGCTAATGTTCGTATATATATATATATCATTTGCAGATGGTTATTGACTTCACAGCATCATGGTGCGGACCTTGTCGATATATGGAACCTGTGCTTAATGACCTTGCTGCTAAATATCCAAACGTCGAATTCATCAAGATTGATGTGGATGAGCTGCCTGTATGTCTCATCGATCTACTTACTAGGATTGTATTGAATTTTCAATTGATTTTCCTTGTTTGATCAGACTTCTAATTGATATTAATGTGCGAATGATAATTGATTGCAATCAGGGTGTGGCTGAGATGTACAAGGTGCAGGCATTGCCAGCTTTGATACTGATAAAGAAGGGGACACAAGTTGACAAAGTTGTGGGAGTCAAGAAGGAAGAACTCCAGATGAAAATTGAGAGACACAAAATCTAATTCATAAAGTGATGTGACGACGCATTGATATATATAGTTCTCTGGTTATGTCCAGAGGCACAAGAATTTACAATAAAAAAATGATCAACAAATATATTAAGATGACTGTTGAATTTGGATAAGTTCGTGTCTCCAAGTACTTTATTTGATCTGCCATACATAAACTCTTAGCTGCAGTTTTGTGCTTGCAATAAAAGTATAAACTTTTTACTTCATTTAGAAAAGATTTTGTACTTATCAATATGTATATTCGTCAACTATTAAATTGCAGTTGCGTAATTGGTTACATGAATTATTTAACGACTCTAACCTCAAATTACAAATCTTTGAAGAAGGAAAGATTATCGATAGTTCAATTGGTAGACTACCTTCCCTAGCATGTAGGTCATAAGGGTTCGAATATTAGTGGGTGGAGTAAAGAAAAAAAAAAATCAAGAAAGGTTTGTACTTGATCAATTTGTATATTCTTCAACTCTTAAATCGCAGTTTGTAACTGGTTACATAAATTTCTTAACGACTCTAACCTCAAGTGGACTACCTTGCCTAGTATGTGGGTGATCAGGTGGACCAATTAAACGGTAAAGAATTGGATACCATTTTGTCATGCTCCGTGTAGTACTTTGTCCTGCATAACACTTAATTTCTGCACCAATTGGTTAGCGGCACTGAATATCATTTTGTCATGCCCGACCCCAGAACTCCAGATCTGCAAGCGAGACTAGTGTTATAAACATAAAAATTAATTACTTGGACCTATTTTTTACCAATCCAAAATGATTAATTCAAATTATTTTTTATATCCAAAACACCCACTTATAAATTATTCAAATTCACAATCTTCCATTGATCAGGATATCACATCATAACTTTAAAAACCATGAGGCACAAGCTTCCATTAAACATGAACTATCAGTGTTAGAAATACACATGGCTCAAATCTGTCTGCAACTCCATCCCATCCTATTATTTATTTATTTTTTTTCTTGTATATATTTCATTTCCCAATCTTATTTCTTTTTCTTCTTGCCATGTACCCCGTGGCCAATATAACGTGCAACCAACACCAATAGATTCATCATATGTGTTTCTTGTACACTTTGTTTACTTCTCCTCTTCTTGATTTAAAAAATAATAATAATAAGAAGTGCATATGGAAATCCATTATCACCAACATCGACTGAGAAAAACTCTAAATAATTCTTAGAAAAGAAAATATTACAAAGTTAAGGGACTTGTCTTGTTTTGGCAAATTGGGAAGAATAATTTATTACCAAAAAGATTGAGCCCCTATTGACATGCTTACAAAACGTGGTTTATGAAAGATAACTTTTAAAATTGATTTTAAAAAATGAGTGATTTTGTATTACATTAGTCGAACAATTCTTATTAATTTCTTAACTTTTCCTATTGAAAGAAATCGTACATGACAATTAAGTTATGTTTTATAGTTACTATTGAAACAAAATTTTAAATCTACATTTCCTCCAATTCTCGCGTAGGTCAAGGCAGTGGCAGAACCATGTACTGAGGGTCAGACTGGATACTTTAGTGATGAAGTCAGTAATAAAAAATCGGGACACTCATTTATATATAATTGCTTATATAAATTATATATAAAAAATGTTGGCTTTATGCCAAATATTATGTTTTTGATAATTACATATCACAATATGTTATAATTAAATCAATATTTAATCTAAACATATTATAGCACAAACAAAATCTTCAAGGCATAACTCTCCTGAGTATAGTAATGACATAACATATAGAAGAGAGATAACTAATTGTCGTAAATAGAAAAAGTCTCTTTCATTAGATATAAAGAAAAGTTGTTGTCTAGGAATTGATTTTCTTTTAAAAAATTATCCATGCCTTATTCAACAAATAACAAATTAGAATTCCATTTCAATTAAGATTAAAAAAGTTTCAAGCACAACATGCATAAATTAAAACAATAGCCTATACATAAAAATAACAAAAAAATGACTATTAAACATGCAGTAGAAATGGCCCTTGAGAGCTCCAAAACCAATTTGTACTATTCAGATTTTAGAAACTTGAGTCACAAATCGACTACCAAATTTCAACTCAATATGATAAGAAGCCACCCTCCGATTTTTTGTTTGATGAAGACTATTCAAGTTTTCTCTATATTTTCGTTTCCTCACTCTCGTCTTTTACTCAATAAAAATATAAAATACACCATTTTCAACGTGAGAAAACAAGGAAAATAATTGAAAATGATCGTTGGTTAAAAAGTAAAAATAAGACATTTTTATCATTTTTTCACCTTCCATCACCTATCATTATTTTAACACAAAAAAATTAAAAAAACATAATTTTCCCAACTTAGGGGGTGCACAATGTCCCTCCGCCAATGGGTCAAGGCACATGCACAAGAGGACTATAACCAGTTTGGAAATTACTGGTGGAAGATAAAAGCTTATGAATACTGTTAGAATATACACTTCTCTCACATTAAAAAATTAGAAACACTAAGACTACCTTATAAGATTTTGGGCTACCTGACTTGACACTAATTGGTTTTAAGATGGAATCTCAGGCTTCTTTACATAGTATCAGAGTTGGGCCCTTGATCCAATCATATTCATCCGCGTACGACCAATCTTAAATTAGTTCCACTTGTGTTCAATCTTTCTCGTGTGTCATATTTCACGCATCTTCAATCTTCCATGTGTGACCCATCTCAAAAATTCGGTTCACATGTATTCAATCTTCCATCTTAAAATTAGGTCCACGCTTGCTCAATCTCCCATGTGTGATTCCTCACAAATCAGGTTATTCTAACACTCACCCTTACGTGTATGACTCCTCATAAATTAGGTCACACGTATCCCACACACACTAAAACACCTTATAAGATAATGAGTTACTTTACTTGACACTAATTACGTGTATTCAATCTTACATGTGTGACCCATCTCAAAAATTCGCTTCACATGTATTCAATCTCCATCTCAAAATTAGGTTCACGTTGTTCAATCTTCCATGTGTGACTACTCACAAATCAGGTCACAGATAAGGGTGACCTTACATGTGTGACCCATCTCAAAAATTCGCTTCACATGTATTCAATCTTCCATCTCAAAATTAGGTCCACGCTTGTTCAATCTCCCATGTGTGACTACTCACAAATCAGGTCACACGTAAAGGGGAGTGTTAGAATATACACTTGTCCCACAAACACTAAGACCACCTTATAAGATTATGGGTTACTCCACTTGACACTAATTGGTTTTAAGATAGAATCTCAGACTTTTTTACATTAGACAAACAAGTCCAACAAAAGAACAATAATGAGGTAAGAGTGATGAGAATCTAATTGTCTCACATGGATAAATTACGACATTCAACACTACTATATAAGATCTCGAGCTACTCCACCTAATGCCAATTGATTTTAGGATAAAAGCTCAGGCGTTGTCTGATATGATATTAAAGTTAGGCCTTAGTCTTATATTATTTATCTATGTGAGACCTGCGCCTATTTCAAGCTCTTCTACCACTGACTTTGGTATGCAATTTGTTGCTGTTCTACCACGTTCGATCATGTCAATCAGTTGAATGTTATACACGGAAAAATTTTGGTACAGCTTGGGAGGTTCTTTTGAAACAGCAATTGGCGCAGCTGGAATTCAAAAGAGTTAGAGAAATTTTACCATCAGCTCACAACAAATCAAATTCTCAGTATACAAGCGTTCTGATGCTCCTGCTGGAATAGAAAGGCATTAGCATGTATAGTTTCCGTACGAAGATTCGGCGACCCTGTAATGTCAATGATAAACTTGTGGCTTCTCTTCATTATTTTCCACGGCCGATGTTTAATATTTGGATTCTCATGTAATATTCGAATGTTGTTTGGTGGAACTTAAACTACTAGAAGTGCATAATTTGATCATGTTTCTGGAAAGCTACAAAACGCAGAGTTATCATTGGCTGCGCTCAGTGATTATATGCTGATTGTGCATATGTTGAGGAATAAAGATCTTGAATTGGTTCTGTGCCTTTCTTGTATTTACAGCTAATGCAAATTTAACGAAAGAGAAATTAGCAAAAAAAAAATTTAACGAAAGAGAAACATCATGTGTGTATGTCAAGAATATGAACGTAGCATCTACCGCCGCTATTCTTATGCAAGTTGTCAACAATCGAAGATTAGGTTCCAAGACCACGATGACGAGGGATTCTTGGTTTCTTCTGAGCAGCGACAATTTGATTTAGGAAAATTCATTTTTAGATCAATTTAAACTGATCTATTAGTCTCTCACGTAATTACGTGTGAGTCCAATAAATATGTAAGTGATTAATGTCGGTTTAAACTGATTAAATAGTTTCTCTTTAATTTACCATCATCAAAGAATTTCCTTCAATTGCCACATGCCTATAGCACAACTTAGTTCCTGTTGTTAGTTGTAAAATATTTTCCTAAAAAATATTTTAATAAAATAAGTGGAAAATGTCAAATACCATCCCCACCCCCACCCCAATACACCCCCACCCCAACCCCAACCCCATACCTCGGTCACCTCTGACCCTGCTCTCTTCACCCCTACCCTAACCCCTTGTGTGTGTTCATATATATGTATGTGTGTGTATAATTATGTGTTTGGGGGAATGTGTGATTTTTTTTTTAATAAAATTTTTCTATCTAAAAATATTTTCCAGTGTGATATCCAAAAATCTCAAAATATATTTTACAGTATGACAAACAAACATTAAAAAATATTTTATTTTTTTAAAAAATATTTTTTCTTGTAAATATTTTTCACCAAGAATGTATTTTATTGGAAACCAACAGAATCTTAATTGGGACAACGTTTGAAATAGATTTGTGGATACAAATTTGTGCCTTGATGGACAACGACTAAAATTATTCTAGATAAGGCATTCACTATCATGTGATGGTACTTGTTTGGCTCATTTTCCATCGCAATATGTATGAGTATCCTTGTCATTCCATCAGTCAAAAAATATACCTCGTAACAGAAACAGAATATCAGCAAAAGCTATGGTGTTCAACTAACTAATTACTACTAATGGCATAGTTTACAAAAAAAAAAACTATGCCATAAGTAGTAACTAATTACTTTGGCATAATTGACTTTTATTTGGGTATCCATTGGAAAGGACAGAAATGAGAAACAGCTTGGAGAGAAAAGTATATCGAAATAAATCAGAAATGTGCTCCATTAATGTACAGCCAACTTTATTAACCTATGACGATAACTATTGGACTATGGCTTGTATTTATAGTTAATACACAATTGTCTTGTAAGCCTAATACCTAAAACCTTATGAATAATTTATAAATAAGTCTTATAACTATTGTAAAATGTACGACAAAACAGTGAATTGTGAGGTTTTGTAAAAATGTACTTGTAACGATTTTATCATATAATAAATCATTCTCATGCTCTCAGTGAACGTAAGCTTTAGACCGAATCACGTAAAATCTGTGTGTCAATTTCTCGCTTTCATCTTTGTTCTAAATAACATTTTCACACATATGATATCCACCATGATCATAACAAGAACTAAAAGAGTATTTAAGCATCAAATCTTTCCATATTAACTTGAGCGGTCGACATGAATTAGGGTCCACTGAAGAATATGTTCTAGTTTCAATTACTGTTATTTAAGAATGTCATATGTACATCACCAAGCACTACAAATAGGCGTAGCCCGCGTCTGTTTTTCTTGCAGTGAGCATCTCACCAACTCTCAAAGCAAGCCAAAAACATGTATCAAAGATCTATCTGGGTAGGGAAATATCCCCACGCTAATTATTTTCCAGTTATCCCTAGAAAAATCGGGTCCTGCTTCTCTACTACTCGTGAAGGAAATGCAGCAGCAAAAATGTCTACCAACTTCTCTACTACTCGTGAAGGCAATGCAGCAGCAAAACTGCCTACCACCTTCTCCACTACTCATGAAGGCAATGCAGCAGCAAAAAAGTCTAACGTTATTGAGTTCCATTCTTCATCCAAGTGGAAGATCCATTATGAAGCATCAAAAGATAGTAACAAATTGGTGAGCCTGAAAATTTCAGATGCTAAAATCAACTTTTTTATGTTTTAGTATAGCGTCTGTGCTGTTTGTTATGTTATGTTCTGCTAATGTTTGAATATATCATTTCAGATGGTTATTGACTTCACAGCATCATGGTGCGGACCTTGTCGATATATGAACCTGTGCTTAACGACCTTGCTGCGAAATATCCAAACGTCGAATTCATCAAGATTGATGTAGATGAGCTGCCTGTATGTCTCATCGATCTACTTACTAGGATTCTATTGAATTTTCAATTGATTTTCTTTGTTCCAGACTTTAAATATAATTGATATTAATGTGCGAATGATAATTGATTGCAAGCAGGGTGTGGCTGAGATGTACAAGGTGCAGACATTGCCAGCTTTGATACTGATAAAGAAGGGGACACAAGTAGACAAAGTTGTGGGAGGCAAGAAGGAAGAACTCCAAATGAAAATTGAAAGACACAAAATCTAATTCAGAAAGTGATGTGACGATGCATTGATAGTTCCTGGTTATTTAGATCCAGGGCACAAGAATTTACAATAAAAAATGATCTACAGATATATTAAGATGACTGTTGAATTTGGATAAGCTCATGTCTTTAATTACTTAGTTTGATGTGTCATACATGTAAAAGCTCTTTTGGCTGCGGTTTTGTGCTAGCAATAAAAGTATAAGCTTTTTACATCATTAAGAAAAGATTTTGTACTCGATCATCATGTATGTTTTTCAACTCTTAAATTGCAATTGTAACTGGTTACATGAATTACTCAACAAATTTAACCTCAAATTACAAGAAATAATCTTTGAAGAAGGAAAGATTTTTCCTAGCATGTGAGGGATTAAGGTTCGAACTTAGTGGGTGGGATAAAAAAAATAAATAAAGAAAGATTTGTTTCAACTCTTAAATTTGTAATTGGTTACCTGAATTATTTAACTGACTCTAACATCCAATTACAAGAAATAATCTTTGAGGAAGGAAGGATTCCCAGATAGTCCAATTGGTGGACTACCTTCTCTGGTATGTAAGTGATCAGGGTTTAGAACCATCAAGAAAGGTATGTGCTATTTGGTCATTGCACACTTGTTTGAACCTCGAACTAAGCTCAACTGTGAAAGAGAAAGACATATATATATATATATATATATATAGACACGTAAAATGGGATAAGAAAGGACGAAAATAGATCACATGCCCTACAAACCTGTGTTAGAAGAAAATAAGATGATTAGCTCATGCCTTATAACATCACACCTTATTCAAAATGTATATTTTTTAATGGGTGAACTTGATATATTAATACTATATTCGTAAGAGTTGAGTGGAGAGAGGGACCAAAAGTCCTTAATTTATATAGTACTAATATATCAAGTTCACCCATTAAAGATTTTATTACATTATATATGTTGCATATCTTCTCATGAACCCACTAACTCCGCTAAATCGGCCACTTACTTCAGCATAATGTAGGATATTAATAAACCATTAACTCCACTCACCAAAATGTAGGATATTCCTTCTATCGATTATGTCCCAGTCAAGCACAAGTCATGGAGGGGATCGATGTCAAACTCACAATCTCAGCCATATTACTAAATTTAATTAATTCAGCAACTCGTAAATAAGTCATGAAACAACTTCCATTACTTTACCTCGGCCACAGATTACCAATTGCTTAACTAATTAAATCGCATAGGACCCCTAGTTGACGGATTCCTTATTGAACGCTCACACGCCTCCATGCAGAGACAGACCACGACTACTAGTTACACAATCTAATCCATGAATAGAATCAAATTACATAAATAGCCCCACTAAGTACTGTAACACCCCCAAAATTTTAGGCTTTGACTTTGTTTATTTTATAATAATACCTCTTTGATTGACATTATTATGGGATGATAATAAATTATTTGTGGCTGATTTATGAGAATGAATTATTTATGACCTATTTTAATGTATCAGGTAATATAAATTAATGGTGACTAATTTATAGGAATCAGTTAGGAGTGGATTAATATAAGTTATGAAATAATAATAGATTTTAGTTGTTGATTCTGTGTGATTTAATGCCTAAAAACTAGGCAACTAATTTAGCGGACTATTTTTCTCACCTACTTATATGGAAAAGAAGTAGAACGTGGGTGGTATACTATGCATAGTTACTTATAAAACAAGACTAGTGGGAATGATAGAAAAGAAAAAAAATGTAATGACCCAAAAAAAAGAAAAGTATATATAGATATAAATAAATAAATGAATAATGGGCCTATTTTGGTGGAGTATGTTTCCCACTCAGACTAAAATAGTGGGCTTATCCCACTTGTCGGGGTTATCAGTTACAACATAAGACCCTCATTAAAAGAAAAAAAATATACGTTTAATGTATTAGCAGAATCCTAACACTCTCTCCCTAAACCTCATATCAAATGCTCAAAAAAAGAAGAAAACTTGGGTGCAGAATATTATACAGGGAGCAGCTTTAAGAAACCCTGAGGTTTAATTGGTAAGAACCTAAGTCACATATTTGTTAATAGTTTATTGTAGGTTTTTCACAATAATATATGCGTTAGAGTGCATGACCTATGTTGGTGGGAGATTGTAATAGAATGTGTTCATGTGTTTTTTGAAGGTGATGAATCTTGTGAAAGGCCATGTTATTCAAACTTAGGATTTGTTAGGTTTAATTGCTGGATAAGAGATAAGTAGGAAGACCCCTTTTTCATTACCTAATACCCTTTAACTTTTAGAGTTATGATTTGTGAGTTTGAAATATATTTGATTTATGAAGTTACTAAAATATTATTTTCTTGGATGCATTGAATTTTTTGGTTAACAATAATTTTGTTATGGTTCATGTGAAGTTTAGATCGAATGCATGAGAGACTTATGTCCTTTTACTAGTAGTAGTATACTTGTTATATTTTATTAAAATGTCTTATTTATACCATCTGTCTGCATAGCATATATATTTCTTAAAACAGATTCTTAAAAAAAAAATATCGTGAATAGTACCTGTACTCACTATTCACGTGAATAGTGACCAGGTCACTACTCACTCTTTTTTTGTGACCAACGATAGGTCAAGCAGTGACTTGCTTGTTGCTCTTTAATATAAAAAAAATTATCTTTACACTATTTTCCTTAAAAATTGACAAGTTATTTATTTTCAAGCAATAGTTATTTCCTTTCAAAACCCACGTGCTATTTTGCTTCCAAAACAAAAGAAAAGAAAATTTGGGACCAATTGGTCTATATTTGTATGTACTTTTATGAAGGTTTTAGCATTTTTATTGAGACTTGATAAGAACTACTTTGGACCACTTGTGCCATATTTTGGGGCTGTGACCTAGCTGACAGGTATAGCGAGATTTGAACCCTCTCTCAGTGGGGCCTGACATACACTGAGTTTTGGGATTGTGCACAATCTTTTCGTTGGGATCCCCTTTCGCTTGTGATAGTTGAGCGCATCTCCTCATCTTTTGACTCTGCTACCAGTTGCAGCTCCACTCGTGTTTGAGCTTTGCTATAGTGGTTTGATGAGTTTTTGAGTTTTGAATTTTGGCACCACATTTTTGTACTACGACAAATTAAATTCTGGATTTTTGGCATAATTATACATTTTGTGTGTTCATATTTAGTTATATTGCATGATTATTGGATTCTTTTCGTCTCATTACATTACTATATTGTTGTCCATATATATTTTTATTGTAAAGGTCCCATGTTATTTTTGAGAGATTTTCACACTTACTGAGATTTTTATTTTATTCTTTTCGTTAAACCTTATTTTGAGCAGGTGAAGAATAGGTCTTTTGCAAGGTTATGGGTAGGAGACTATCTTGACGTTGGATAGTGATCTTCGTTTCAAGTTCTTGGATTATTGATTAATAAATGAGAGTTGTTTGCCTCTTTGGATATTTCTGCGTGGTTGGATATTTTAGAAAGGGTATTAGGATATTTCCTTGTGTTTAGATGTTTTTGTATTGTTATTACCATAGTATTCTCTATGATCTCATTATAATTTGGGGAGTTTATTCCAAAATTTTATGTTGGAGATTCGCATATACTATATTTGTATTATGTTGGTTTAGTTGCTCTGTAAGTTATTGTTCTACTGGTGGTCTTAGTCTTACATTGGGAACATTTGGAATTAGTGCCTTGCGCGCTTAGGGAGGATATACCATTTCTAGATTCGCGGCAGTCTTGTCTCTAGATTTTACCTGCTAAAATTTGGGGGCGTGACAAGTACACTTTAATGTAAGATCATAATTTAGGTAGTTATATAAATCTTTCAAGAATATGGATTCAATATGGCATAAGATAGGTGAACTCTTCAAATTCCTCTTATTCTTTTATAAATCCACTAAAAATGTCATTATTTAAGAGGTTACATATTAGTTTATGATTTTGATCAGAGAGCCATCACCATTTTTAATATAAATTTATGTGATCATGAACATCACTTTAAAAAAATATTCAACAACCTATCCCCCCAAATAACCATTTCTCGTTGCGCGTAACCGCCAGTATGTATACTTTTGGTAAGATTATTATTGGTAAATTAGATTAAGAACCCTTTTATTTTGATAAAAACATACACAAATCCGAAACTTAAAAAACTATGAGGAACAAACTTCAATTAATGATACGTATTTTCTTTTTTGATTAGAAATAACGACAAAAACATGAATTATCAGTGTTAGAAATAAATGTGACTCAAATCTGTCTGCAACTCCATACCATCCTATTATTTTTCTTCCTTTCATTTTTTTTTCTTTTATATATATTTTTTTCCAATCTTATTAATTTTTTTTTCTTTCCATGTACCCTGTGGTCAAACATAAGTACGTGCAACCAACACCAATAGATTCATCATAGGTGTTTCTTGTGCGCTTTTTTGACTTCTCCTCTTCGTGATAAAAAAAAAGACCCGATAAAAAAACTAAGTTTATATGGAAATCCATTATCACCAACATCGTCAGAATAAAAAAAAAAAAAACCTCTAAATAATTCTTAGAAAAAAATATTACAAAGTTAAGGGACTTGTCTTGTTTTGGTAAATTGGGACGAATAATTTATTACCAAAAAGATTGAGCCCCTCTTGACAGGCTTACCAAACGTGGTTTATGAATATAACTTTTAAAATTGATTTAATTTTTTGGTCAAAAGGAAATATTTATTAAAACAGAGATAGAATACGAACACATAAATCCTGGCCTAAAAGTGACTGGGCGAAGAGGGTGAGCGAAAGCTCATAACAACATACAGAAATTATAAAAATAACATAATGGGCTAAAGCCCTACAAATATAAATCAAGAAATTAACAAGATGGGCTATAGCCCAGAACAAAGAATTAGAGAGAAACTCTAAAACAGATAACCTCCAGAGATAAAATCCAAATAGCATGGGGGTGGAAATCCAGTCGTACAATAGCGCAATAACCCAATCTAATTCTTCTCCGATCATTAGAAGTAGAACACACACAAAAGGTCTAGAAAGTCCTACAGAAAAAGCTGCCAAAGTAGCGTCTGCCGAAGCAGAGGAAGAAGAAAAAGTCACCAAAGTATGCTGAACGGGGCAAACTAACCCGACTGGAGGTTGGGCTCGGACGTTCCAAACAACCAATGGTCTAAACCCTCCAAGAGACAGAGAGGACCCTCGGTGTTCCGAGCTTGAACAAGTGGCAACAAAGGCCACCCTATCACCACTAGATAAACCACCATGTATGGTAGAAGGAAAAGCAGGATCAGGAACCAAATGCGTGAACAATAAATGACAAACACAAGGAAGAAATTGGAGAGGTTGGCACAGATCAACGATGGTTTTAGAAAATTTAAACACTTCAAGTTGGATCCATAACTTGTTCTTGTACCCAGATTTGATTGCTATTGAGTGAAAATCACAGTCCAAGGAGTAAGTCTTCATCATCATCAGAGTCAGGGATAAGAAGGAATAGGGATCTGGGAGAGGTCATGGCCATCTCAAGAAGTTGGGTGCAAAGATTCTAGTGTTAGGAAAAAGTTCGAGGTGTGGACGTTTTAGCTTAAACGTTGTTTCTATCAGATGTTGTTGTTGATGTTGGTGAGGCACAAATTTTGCCTGCTTGAGTACAGTTGGGGAGAGCTTTATGAAAAAACTCTAAAACGATTTCTATTGGATAATGAACCGTATGTTGGTGATGAAGAAATTGTTGTCATTTCAGTTGGTTTGTTGTTGTTGATGTTGAGCTAAGCAACGAATTTTTTAAGAGATGGTTTTGTTGATGAAGAAATTGTTGCCATTTCTGTTGGTTTGTTGCTGTTGATGTTGAGCTAAGCAACAAAAATTTAATTTAAAATTAATTTTCAAATGAGTGACTTTATATTACATTAGTCGAGCAATTATTTTACATTTCTCAGCTTTTCCTTTTAAATTCTTTGTGATTATTATTGTAATAAAGCCAGTCTTTAAAAAATAAAGGTGCTAGAAAAAGCATATGGAATAAATCTATATAATTGCATCTTGAAAAACGTAAGAAAAATATGTTTTAATAGTCCAAATATCACCAGAATAATGATTGTCAAACACCACCCGAATAAAATTTGATTTCAAAAGTGAATTTGAGACTCAAGATTGCTTCCCCGTATTACTCATGAGTATATATAAAACCATAAATATTATTACTTGGAAAAATTCGTACTTGGAGGAATATAAAAGAAGGAATTATATATTTTATGTCATCAGTACACTTTTTTATTATTCTTCAGTTTTAAAATGAAGAAATTGTAGAAAGCGTGAAAAACAAGATTATTTGAATAAAGTAGTAAATAGGTTCATGAGATATGGTGTAATGACCCCCTTACTTAGTCGAAAATACATTAAAATAGTATAAGCACTTAAGCATCAAGCCTTGTTCATATGCTTTTATGATCTATATGAAACAAAGAACCCTCCCACCTTATCCAAGAAAAAGAAAAATAAAAGAACCCTCCCACCCCCGATCTAGGGGTAGATATACCTCTAGGGAGCGGGGCTGCAGCCCTTGCTGAGCCTAAGGTTTTATTTTATATATATGAAATTGAATGTGTTTTATGACCACTTCTGGTGAAATAAAAATCACTTAGTCCCTATAGGAAAAATATTTGTGTACAAGAATTAAATTATGATTTATATGCTGGCATTGGGTTAATTAGGCCAATATAAGTGTTAATGAGAAATTAATCTTAAAATGAAGGTATTGAGTTGAATGAAAAAATTGAACCATTGGAAATTATCTCTGCCGTTGGGGACGGTTGAAGCCGGTCGAGTCAGTCGGTCGAATGAGTTGACCGGCTAGGTCGTCCAACCCTTACAGAAGGGTACGAACGAGCAAGACTGATAAGCTGGTCATTCGGCCTTTGCAGATAAGAACATCAATGATAATTTTCTTCATGTTTCATGACCCTTCGTAAATCGATTCTTTGCTACCTCTTCAAGTCTATAAATACTAGACTATTTAACATTCAATTGCATAAGTTTTTCCCAAAAAATATTGCATTAAACCATTTTATTGCAAAACACTACATAATTGAGAGAGATTCTAGGATTCAGAAGGTTAACCCTTTCCTTAAATTTGGAGTGATCCTATTGAAGGAATATCATCGTTGAATCCTGGGAGACAATCACCATGAGTCCGTAAGCACCGTAGCGGGGTGATATCATCTTAAGAAAATCGAGTTTTTTAGGTCTCGGCGAATTTCTTTTGAAGTTTTCTACATCAACACTATTTACTGCATATTCACTTTCAAGCAAGTTCATTTAGCATTTTCTTTCTATTAAGTTCATTTCTCAATTTCCTTAACTCGTTTTTATAATTGTTTATACTTAATCTAGGTTACTTTGTATAATTACATGATCTAGATCAACAAGCTTGCTTTTGTTTTAATTTCTTTTGATTTGTGACTGCATGTGTAATTATATGGTTTAGATCACATTATTATTGTCATTTCATATGAGTGTTTAATCATTGCATTTTGCTTATACTGTGGTTAACTACTCAAGATTATTTTTGCGATTTTTTTTTTCTAAATCACCCAACATTATAGTCCTTATTAAAATAAAATGCTATATCTACTCCCAACCTTTTGAAGGTACTACATTTGAATTGAGAAAGTTTTTGCAAATATATTTTTTTGGGGTGAAAATCAGAATTTCATTAATTGCAAAGGATTACACACAAGGAGGTGAACCAACCCAGCTCGGGAAAAAACAATACAAAGGCCAAACCACGAAGGTGGGCCAAAAAATAGAAAAGGCCCAAACCGTTGGGCTAAGAAAAGGAAAAACATTCTGAAATTGAAACTAGGCTGAGACCCAAATACTAGATGGGCCAAATATAAAACCCTAGCCCAAGAAAACACAGAAACTACCAAAAGGATAAATCTACCCCTGTTCCAACTGCGGTGCCGGTAGCAGATCAAGGATCCGATCTCCATACGCAGGGTGATAGAAACAAGCACAAGACCAACAAAATCTATCAACCACGAAATAGAGGCGAGATTAGCAATGCATAGATTTAACAATGAAAAGCTTCCTCCATCATCACCTGAGTTACCAAAATGATGGTGGCACCACCTGAGCCAGCCAAAGCCAATGAAATGGCAAAAATCTTGCATCCAGAATGCAACAGCCCTTGAGATGACCCTAGCTAGGGAAGTCCAATACCCACAAATCCTGCAGCAATCAATAACCACATGGATGTGTAAGGCCCCAAGCCAACAAGGGTGGAAAGCTAAGCCACTGGGAAACCTCCAAAAGAAAATGCCATACATGGTGGTGTAAGCAGCGAAAAGTTGGGCTGTCAAAAAGATGGTGGTCGATAACTGAGGGAGGAAAGGCTTTTCCTTGCAGATCTAATTGGGAAGACATAAGATCTCTCCTCATGGCTATTAGAGCACACGTCATTTGGGTACTAATGGGGCAAATCTGTCTTTAAATATAAGTCTTCATCATCACTGGAGTCCAGTAGGAAAAGAAAAATGGAGATGAGAGAGGCCATGGCCAACGAAAGGGGGAGATTAAACGAAGGTGTAGAGTTAGGAGAGAGGGAAAGGTGCAACCGCTGTGGCTACAGCAAGAAGGGGGAACCCAAGGAGGGTTCTGAAAAAGGATAAAGGAAACCCTAAAAGGGTTCTTTCAATGTGAGAGGGGTTTCCTTCAAAGAGAGAAAAAAATAAAAACTTGTTTTTTTTTGCAAATATCACTGTATGTGATGGTGACGACTATAATCCGAGGGTAAATTTCAATTATCGCGTAGGTCAAGGCACACACAAGAGGACTACAACCAGTTTAAAAATTATTGGAGAATGATGAGAGGGGAAAACCCATGAAGGGTTCTAAAAAGAGATAAAGGAAACCCTTAAAAGGTTCCTTCAATGTGTTTGTAAAAAGAGAAAAAGATAAATGTGTTTGTTTTTCAAATATCACTGTACGTGATGGTGACGGCTGTAATCCGAGAATAAATTACAATTATCGCATAGGTCGAGGCACGCACAAGAGGACTACAACCAGCTCAGAAATTATTGGAGAAAGATGAAAAGCTTGTGAATAGTAGAGAGAAAAATACAATGAAAGAACAAATGAGGTAAAAGCAAGAACATTAAATGAGGATGATGGTAAGGTACAATTTTAGAGGGTACTATTTGAGGAAGTGCATTGTGAGGTAATCTATGTTACAGAATCACATACTTCAAGAATAATTAGTAATTTGAATATATATTTCTCTCAAATAAAAAAATTATCAACTCCAAATTTACCATATAAGATATTTAGTTTATCCACTTAACACTAATTGATTTTAAGAAGGAATCTCAATTGTCTAACACGCATAATCTAAATTGGCTTTGAGCGTCAAAGAAATACACTGATTCTCTATCTTTGATTCGTCCTGAAAACAAATTCAGCTCATTCATGATATGGGAGGCAACTGGAATACAAAAGAGTTAGCGAAATTTCACCATCAGTTCGTGGCAAATCAAATTCTCAAAAGACAAGACTGCTGACGCACCTGTTGGAATAAAAAGGCATTGGCATAGTTCGGTACGAAGAGTCGAAGATTCGACTGACGGTTGGAGAATTTAATAGTTTTACATAGATAAATTAGAATATTTAAAACCATTAGATAAAACTTCTGTATAATTATTTTATTTGGTACTAATTTATTTTAAGATGAAATATCAGGTTGGTCAATTATGATATTAGATTAAGTTGGTCTTATATTATCTATCTGCGTACAACTCATTTGTACTGACATTGACTTATTATGCATCGACTTTGGTATCCTAAATTGCACCTTCAATAATTTAACATCGAGAACCCTGTACGGTCCGTACGGACAATGATAAACTTGTGGCGTCTGAACATTTTCCACAAGTGATGTTTAATATTTAGATTCTCATGTATTCGAATGTTGTTTGGTGGAACTTAAACTTCTTGAAGTGCATATTTTGATCGTGTTTCTGGAAAGCTACAAGACGTCGTGTTATTATTGGCTACGTTCAGTGGTTATGCATATGCCAAGGAATAAAGGTTTTGAATTTGTTCTGTGCCACTTGAGTTGACAGCTAAGTCGAGAAACATGAAGCGTTATTCGTTAATATGACAAGAATATGATCGTAGCCTCTAGCTAGCGCCGTTATTCTTATGCAAGTTTCAACAGCCGAAGATTAGGTTCCAGGACCACCATGAAGAAGGTTTTTTCGGAGGAGCGACAATTTAATTTAGAAAAATTCTTTGGTTATTTTAGACTGATTTTTTAGTTTTTTATATAATCATTAGATGTGATCAATTCTATTAATAGGTTATTGACTGATATCTTTCCGGATAAATTGAATAGTTTTTCATAAATTTACCGGTAATAGAAGACATGTTTCATCTAACAAATGCATAAATTATAACTTCAGTGATGTTTTCTTTGAATTTGTTTTCATGCGGAAGGTTATTCTAATTAAATTGGCACATAGCCTTAATAAGCTGGTGATGTCATTAGTGAAGAATTTCCTTCCTTCAATTTCCACATACATATAAACACGGGTTTGGATCCTCTCATCTACTAATTCTTTCAACCATTAATTTTGAATTTTAATTATGAAAAATATACTTAAAATAAATGGTTGAGATTTTAAAAAATTAAATCTGATGACCCTTAAAGGTCCACTGAAGAATATGTTCTACTTTCAATTACTGTTAATTACTTAAGAATATTGTCATATGTACATCACCAAGCACTATAAATAAGCGTAGCCCGCGTCTGTTTTTCTTGCAGTAAGCATCTTCACCAAAGAGCAAGCCAACAACATGTATCAAAGATCTATCTGGGTAGGGAAATATCCCCACGCTAATTATTTTCCAGTTATCGCAAGAAAAATAGGGTCCAGCTTCTCTACTACTCATGAAGGCAATGCAGCAGCAAAAATGTCTACCGTTACTGAGTTCCATTCTTCATCCAAGTGGAAGATCCGTTTTGAAGCATCAAAAGATAGTAACAAATTGGTAAGCCAGAAAAAAATTTCAGATACTAAAATCAACTCTCTTTTTAAGTATACCATCTGTGTTGTTTGTTATGTTATGTTCTGCTAACGTTTGTATATATCATTTGTAGATGGTTATTGACTTCACAGCATCATGGTGCGGACCTTGTCGATATATGGAACCTGTGCTTAATGACCTTGCTGCTAAATATCCAAACGTCGAATTCATCAAGATTGATGTAGATGAGCTGCCTGTATGTCTCATCCATCTACTTACTAGCTAGAATTCTATTCAATTTTCAATTCATTTTCCTTGTTTCAGACTTCTAATTTATATTAACGTGCGAATGATAATTGATTGCAATCAGGATGTGGCTGAGATATACGAGGTGCAGACATTGCCTGCTTTGATACTGATAAAGAAGGGGACACAAGTTGACAAAGTTGTGGGAGTCAAGAAGGAAGAACTCCAGATGAAAATTGAAAAACACAAAGTCTAATTCAGATGTGGCTATGCGTTGATAGTTCTCTGATTATTTCCAGGGGCACAATAATTTACAACAAGAAAATGATCGACATATATATATATATGTTAAAGATGATGTTGAATTTCGATAAGTAGTTCATGTAAAGCTCTCAGGCGGTTTTGTGCTTGCAATAAAAGTATAAGCTTTTTACTTCATTAAGAAAAGGTTCTGTACTTAGATCAATATGTATATTCTTCAACTCGTTCTAGCAAGTTACATGAATTACTTTAATTTGCAATTCTATCATCAAATTACAATAATAAATAACCTTTGACATCAACAAAGGTATGTGGTGTTTGCTCATTGCAAAGCAAAGCTCAACTGTGAAAGAGAAAGGCATATTATTTCTTAATACGCATAACTAACACCGTATACATAATAAATTATTTTCATACCCTTAGTTCTCATAGATATACTAAAATCTTTAAGGTTATACATAAGAAAATTTAGGAAAATGATATTACACTAAGTTTGACTAGAGTTTTTTATTTTATTTTATTATTATTATTATTGTACTCAAGTGACTACTCGCCATTACTTAGTATTTATATATAGCTATTTGTTATGAATAACTTTTGTCCATTGTTGATCACATAGAACTTAAGAAATCTGTCAATAGCCTCCAACTGTGTTTCTAAATAGTTTCAACAAATACAATTAAGGGTGATATATTGAAGATTTTTTACGTGAAAAAAGTTTTAAATTAGAGTTATTGTCACAACTTATATATGGACATTTAAGAATACAAATAGATTTTATGGTAAATTGTCATCAAATAACATGAAGAAATTTTCTTGTTCTAATGTAGTTCCCATACTTACTAGTTCTATACAACTTGTTTTAGATTTTTGAAACTCGGTTATCATCAAAATATTTTATTATCTAATCATAATATAGAACTCAATTTGTAATTCGTATTTGACCCTTTTTAACAATTATATTTATATTTATTATTTATTATAATTTTAGCTTTTGTCTTGATATTATATGCTTTAAATTAATATCAAATTGGCTAGTAATTCAAAAGGTAAAAGGGCATGCCCATAATCCCCATTCCCACATGAAGACTAGATGATGGGAAGAGGGACAGGATTGGGAGCTAATGAGGAGGGGTGGAGCTGATTTTAAGGTGACATTTTAGGTAACTCCACGGGTGTTTTAATCACTTTTGGGCTAAGTTATCCCACCCCAAACTCGACCGACTATCGTTCTTGTGAAGTAGCCTCTCCTTTCACCCAACATTTCATTTTAGCCAAACGTGTTTTATTACACCATATTTTTTCCTGGTAAAAATAACAAGATAAGGTTGAAGTAAATGTTATACTTCATTTTTTCAAATGAATATTGTGGATCAAACTCTTCAAAGTGTAAGACATTGGAGATGATTCCATAGTTGGGGTGGGAAAATCGAATTGTTGGGAATAAGGACACACACACATAAACACACAAACATAGTGAAAATCAACACACAGATCGTTTAACGAGGTTCGACTCTCTGTCTACGTCCACAACCCAACTAATTGGGAAATCCACCAATTAAAAATAAACCATTACAACATAGATGATCTTTTTGATAGAAAAAGATCCAAACCCTCCCCTCACTCAAATGCTCATAGTTTTAGAAAAAACTATAAAACCCTCCCAGGTGACTTTATAAATGGAAAAAGTCTAAATTTTCGCACAAGGACTTTATCTATGACTAAAGTCTAAACCCTCTTCATATCAACTTTTTTTTGGCAAAAGCATGAAAAACACTCTCAATCACTCGGCTTACCCCCTTCCATACCCCCTATAGGGTGTAGGTCTCGTGTAGGTACCTAATCCTAACTCTACTAGGATTGAAAAACCTATTTCTTCTCCTAATTGACTTCTACTTGTCTTCAACTCTTAAATGGACTTGAACTCAAGCGAATAACCCAACAAAACCGAATATGGAGAGTATCACACATGCCCAAGAATGGAAAAACGTGGTTTTTGTGAAATATAAGTTTCAAAGTTGATGTCACATGAGTGATTTTGATAGTACCATCTTTTTAATTTCTTAGCTTTTCCCTTTACATTTTTGTCATTATTATTGCAATAAAGCTAGTCGTAAAAAATAAAAATGCTAGAAAAAACATATGGAATAAAGCCATCCAATTGCAACTGAAAAAAAAACTATATAAAAAAAAATATATGTTTTAATTGTCTAAATATCAACACAGTTATGACCATCAAACACCAAATCGAATACAATCTAGCTGATTGCAAAAGTGAGTTTGTGACTCATGATCCCTTTGCTGCATTGCTCATGAGTACATGTACGACCATAAATAATACTTGGAACAGTTCGTTGATATATAAGAAAAAATTAGAGAAGAGATTAGAAATTGCAAGGTTGAGTAGGGATTAAGAATATTTTAAAATTAGTGAGAACTTACCATATATACTATATATTATCAATTTACTTTTTCTTATTCTTCTAATTTAAAATGAATAAGTAGTAGAAAGCATGAAAAAACAAGATTATTTGAATAAAGTAGTAACGCGCAAAAGAGGAAAATGAGATATGGTGTAATATAATGACCCCCTTTCTTAGTGAAATATACATTAAAATAGTATAAGTGCTTAAGCATCATATCTTTTTCACATATGCATTGTTGGTCTATATGAAAGAAAGAACCCTCCCACCACTCTAAGGGGGCAAATGTACCTACGAAGAAGTGAACGAGTGAGGACTACAGTCTTTGTTGACTTCCATTATCAGACATACAAAGATTCATTTAATTTGGGGACCACATGGGAGCAACTATATATACACATTTTCTGTAAAGCTTCTTCACAGAATAAAAATCTTATTGGATATTGATTAGCAATTTTTACAAAACTTCTCCGCTTATATAAGAGGTTTATATTTTTAGACAAAGAAAAAAAAAATAAGAGTTTTGTATTTATTTAACTTTAAATTGAGAATAACCCATTTTGAGATTAGAAAAAGTAGAAGACTATTTCCCATGAAGTGTAAGTATTTGTGTTTTTCATATGATCATCCTAATTAAAATAAATAAAATCTTCACATATACTTTTGTAATATTATTGAATGAGAGATCGATATGAGAAGACCTTTAAGATATCTGACAACTAAACAATCCAAAACAAAATATATTACCCAAATATAATTTTCTAGTAAATTTATAATCGATTTTATTTGTTAGCTTTGCCTGGATATAGAAACAAGATATCTTATATGAACATGGTATAAATAGTTTCTAATGTTTACATGTGATTTTTTTTTTTTTTTGACTCAATAATTTTCATCCGTATGGATCTTTTATAGCAATTAAAATGGAAGCCAATACATTTGTATTACATTCCAACTCAAGCCAATAAAAATCACTATAACATATGAAAATTTTGATTAATTATCTTTAACATATGTCACGAATAATTATCTTTGGCCCTAGCAAAAAAAAGATATACACTATAAGAAATATCAAAAGGGAGACGACCCATTTCCGTCTTCTTTTCGTCTCCAATCTAGAAAAGAGATAGAAATGAGATGAAAATCGATCGTTGCCCTTTAAGTAGTCAGAAAAATTACAGTTCATCTTCATTTCATCTCAAATGGTGACGAAAAGAAGACATACCAAAATAGTCTCCTTTTTTCGTCTCCCTTTCGTTGCAAATGATGTTCGTCTCATTTTCGTCTCCATAAGAAATTTGTCTCTAATTCGTCTCCCTTAGATGTAATGTGTTTGTTACATCTCAAATGTAATCCTTAATTATAAATATATGGAATTAAAAGTCAATGTTTTCTTTCCAAGCTCATTTATAATCCTCCTTTTATTGGAATTCATTTATTTTTTAATTTTTTTTAAAGGACCAATTGTTTATATTGTGATTACGTTAAATACTATATGTTAGATGTTTTGGACGATTTAATTTTTATTTGTAATGTAATTCTTTATAATTTTATTTCATTAATTCATTCCATAATAAAATTCAGTGTTTTAGGTAATGTAGAGGCTATAAATAATATGTTTTAGCCAACAAGAGACGGTTTGGGGACGACATAGATAAGTCGTCTCCAAACCATCTTATGTTTGTGACTATTTAGAGACAACTTATAAAACCGTCTCCAAATCGTCGCCATTGAGAGACGGTTTCGAGACGACATAGATAAATCATTTCTAAACCGTCTCCTATTGGTGACTATCTGGAGACGAGTCATAAAACCGTCTCCAAATTATCGTCATTAGGAGATGATTTGGAGATGACATAGATAAATCGTCTCCAAATAGTCTTTTGTTGGCGACTATTTGGAGACGACTTGTAAAACCTTCTCTAAATGATCACTATTCATGTATGAAAAGTTCCGTATCATTTTCGTCACTTTTATAGCGACGAAAAGGAGACGGATGATTACTTTTGAAAAGATACTTGAAGAGGACATCAACTAGTAGAAATTTTGATGCTTAAGCATTTAGTTTTGTTCTTTCAGCTAATGGATTACAATATGTATTTCATATGACTCTTTGAGTTACATGAATAAAGATAAAGCATTAATGTTACGAAAATCTCAATTTTCTTATCTTCTACTCATTAGTGGTAAAAAAAACAAGAAGTTGCTATAGAATTTATTATCGAAAAGATTGAGGCTTTTTTGCCTTGCTTACAATGCATGATTTTATGAAAAGTAAATTTTTTTTGGCTAAAAAAGGACGTTTCAAAAATGGTTTTCAAATAAGCTTTTCCTTTTTTTTTTATTGTTTGTCATCGTTAATCCCATGAGGTCATGCGAAAAGCTAAGGGTGCTTAGAAAGATATTTATCTCATTGCAGTTCCGAAAAAAAAAAAAAAAACTCATTGCAGTTGCCAAAAATTTGAAAAATATGGTTTGATAGTCCAAATAATATAATTATGAATATCGTCAATATCATCAAATACCAATTCGAGTCAAGTTTGATAGCAAAAGTGAGTTTTAGATTCAAAATCACTTCACCCACGGTTCTTGAGTATATGTAAAACTATAATTTCATTTGAAACATTTTGTACTAGAAGAAAGTACAAGAAAGAGTTGGGAACATACTCGAGATCAAAAGATTAACTATTTGAGTCAAGAAAAGATAAAGAATTACTAAATTAGGGTATTTTCTTTTTTTGTTTGGCGATTCTTCCTCTATTAAGTGCATAAGATTGTTTAACGTCCAAACTTCATTAGAATACAATATAAACACATTTTTATTATTAAATTAGTGGCTGAATATCATTTTTGTTTGTCAAATATTTGACTTGTACTTGTTTTCTTTCAGAAAAATCAAATGAGAGAAACAACGAAAACAATCATGCTATTATTTATTGTCTATCACTTTTTAGAAAACCATTGTAGAAAATAGCAAAACAAAATGGTCATGCAGCTAAGACTAGGATCAAGGAGTAATATGAAGATTGTTCTAACTCTTAAGCAACAACTTAACTTAATTACTACTAACACCTTGTAAACTCTATGTCAAGATTACTAGTCTAGGTCTAAATGTCATTTCATGCTATATAAACACTCTAAAGAGTCTTTTCTATTGCTTTATTAATTTTTAGTTTGTTCTGTTGCTTCATTAATTTTTCCTTTTTATTTTTGATCAAGTGGTGCTCTTGGCCAACTTAAGCGTACTTACTTACGACTAATCCATCTCCGCGACACCGCCTAAAGTCTACCTATTGATATAAGTAAAAATAAAAGCAGGATCAAATAGCCTATAATCTTAACCAGCCAAGCTATCCACTGATCTTAAGGTATCTCTAATGGGAGATACTATTTATAAAAATTTATCATTTTTGATAATTTTTAAAAATCGAGTCTCTAATTTTAAAGCCAAAATATATGGAACCCACACAATTTTAGAAATTTGAGTTAAAATGAAAACCTAATTTATTTTTTTGGCTCTAAATTTAGAGACCCAAAAAGTGATTGGGTCTCTATTTTGACCAAAAAGTTTATAAAAGTGGTAGATCCCATCTATTTTGATTCTAAATATAGAGACCCAGTCTCTAAAAATTACAAAAAATGGTAAGTTTTTGTGTATAGTAGCTCCCATTGGAGATACCCTTAACCAGTTTTGCTACCCATGTGTTCAATAGAGTTCTACTGTTTTAGTGGTTAATAGAAATAGTTTTAGACTTAAGCTTTCACTCACAATTTCATTGCACTAAATACTAGTAGTATACAATGTCATACACTTAACAGTGCACCACATTTCACTGAAAAAGAAGCATTCTTCACCCTTGATGCAAGAAGCAAGCCAAAAAAATTCAAACAAACATCGGGGGTTGCTACAGCGGATCCTGATGCTGAATGTGTTTACTTAACACCATAGCTTCTTTGCATTCAACCATCCTATACTCCAAAAGAAATTGTCAATTTTGCCTCATCTCTGACTCAGCAGGGCAGCAATGCTCATTTAATAACTTATCAGAAACAGTGAGAATCAAATTGTGAAAAGAATATTTGAAAATTAGTAAGAACTTTCTATTACATATTATAACTATTTACTTTTACTTGTTCTTCTATTTTAAAAAGAAGATGTTGTAGAAAGGATGGAAAACAATAATATTTGAATTAATAAAGCATGTGCTTATTCTTCTTCTATTTTAATCGAGTCCGCTTACCTCTAACTCATGAACTTAAATGAAGATGTTGTAAAAAAACATGAAAATCAAGAATATTTGAATAAAGCACCGATGCTTATTCTTCTATTTTAAAATGAAGAAGTCGTAGAATTGAAGCATGAAAAATAAGAATAATATGAATAAAGTATTAATGCGCGAAATAGGTTCATGCGATATGGCATAACTTTTTAGAGTGATTAGGTGATCAAAAGTAGATGTATTCACGGCCGGCCTTCACTAAATTCAATAACTAAATTAATTATTAAGGAATGAGTTGGAAGCTTGGATTGTATTTTTTGAAAATATGTATTTTTAAGTTGATAAATCAATTCAATATAGGAGAAAAAATTATTTATATATAAGTCTTAATTTTGTATTTTTAGTCCTTGTTAAATAAAAATTCTAAATTCACCTTAAAGATGATGACATTGGATAATCTTAGCGAATTCGACGTAACACAGACCTTCTGTCCTTTTCTCCAAAAAAAAAAAAGAAAAAAGAAAAGGCCTCCCACCATTTGAATTGAACTTATATTGGGCAAAATCTCAGCTGTGGTGATGACTGTAAGCTGAGGTGTTAATTCCTATTGACGCGTAGGACAAGGCATGCACAGCTGGCATGAGAGGACTATAACTAGCTAGGAAATTACTAGAGGAACAATAATAGCTTGGTAATACTTAGAAAGCAAATTCAATAAGAGAACAAAAATAAGGAATAGTCAAATCTATCGAATAATTTGATAATTGACTTTTACTAGTGTGTTATGACGTAGTAAAAAGAAGCATGGACATTGAATACCCCTGTAGAGGGTATCTTGAAATTAGAGATGTGCAATAAAATCGTCAACTTGTCCAAACCGTCTAACCCAATCCAAACTAACCCATTTTTGACAGTTTCTTAAAAGTTTGATTGATTATGGTTTAAATTTTTATAAGAACCGACCACATAGTTTGGTTTATGGTTTTGACTATCAAAACCATAAACTCAAACCGACCTGATATATATATATGTATATATATATATATATATATAGAAATTTTCACTTTTCTCTACATTTTTTAATCTATCTCCCCTTTTATTGAAAAAATTAAAAAACACCATGAGTAACTCTTCTATATTAATTTAGTTTTTTATAATATAATTACTTTATTCAAATGCAACTATAAATTAAACCGAATGTATGATTTGACTTGGTTTGAGTGATTTAGTTTCTTCAAATGTATTGGTTTGGTTTAGGTAGTTCTAAGAGGTATATGAGTTCAGTATGGTTTTAATTTTTCCAAACCAAATGCGTTAATTCGGGTCAAAAAATATATTTTAAACAGTCCAAACCGACTCACGCACACCCCTACTTGAAACAACAATTACTTTTGAGATAGTGCTTTAAATTTGTGAGGAAATCTATGTGTCACGAAGCATCAAATACCATTTTTTTTTTGGTTAGAAAAAGAAAAGTAACATTAAAAAAAGAGAATAATTCTTTTGAGTCCTTTAACTTATGTGTAAATTACCTTCTGATCCTCCAACTAAAAAAAACTTCTCTTTAGGTCTATTTGTCAATTACTTTTGACGAAAAAAGTGAAAAACAATATGTTTTGTCCATTTTGCCCTTGGACCATAATTCTCTCTCCTACATAGCATTAATTTCAGCCGACTTTTCTCTTATTTTGACCATTGATAACAATAATAAAAGCTTGCATACAACGTTAAATGCCATTTTGGTAGCAACAATGAGCAAAAAAATTACCAACATCTTAAAAAATAAAAGAAAAACAAAAATATTACCAAAATATACTTGTCCAAACCCTAAAAAAAATTTGACTCGGGAGCTAAATTAACTAATTATTTAGCTCCCAATTATAATTTTCTTATTTTTAATTTTATTTGTTGATTACAAAAAAATTATTTGTTGATTACGAAAAAAATGCTAATTTTAGTTAATTTATCTCCCGAGTATAATTTTTATTTTTTTGATTTTACATCTTGGATTAAAAATGAAAATAATAGTTAATTTAGCTCCTAGTTATAAATTTAATTTTTAATTTTTTTTTGTTTTTTAATAAAAAATATGGGGTTTGCTTGAATCTGCATGCAAGCTTTTATCGTTGCTATCAACAGTCAAAATAAGAGAGAAGTTAGCTAAAATTATTGTCATGTAGGAGAGAGAGAATTATGGTCCAATGGCAAAATAGGTAAAATATATTTTTTTCACTTTTTCCGTCAAAAGTAATTGACAGATGGACCTAAAAGGAAGTTTTTTTTAGTTAGGGGATCAAAAGGTGATTTACGCATAAATTGAAGGACCCAAATGAATTATTCTCTTATAAAAAACAAAACATACAAACTTATCCAACCCTTGTGGGGTTGAAGTCCTGATCCAGGATATATATCAAATTGGGCGGAATACATGATATCCAATTAATAGACAAATCATTCATACGACTACCCTTTGCTAACCAATCGCATGGTTTATTGGCAGTTCTTCTGATATACTGGAATCTCAAACTTGGATTTCCTACAACAATCTCTCTGATATCCTCCACAATGGTGTTTGCTCTCCAATCAAGGCCAAACTTCGGAGTATTGATTGCTTTAAGAACGCCTTTAGCATCACTCTCAATGGTGATGCTTGCCTGATGTATCTGACTCACAAAGAGACAAGCACAGCGAATTGCAAAAGTTTCAGCTTCCTTGGTTGAGAAACATTGAATAGACGCAGTCTGTCCAAACAATAAAGTTCATTCCCAATCCCTACCAATAAAGGCAATAGTGGCTTTTCCATCATTTCCATATGATGCATCAACATTCACTTTGATCGTACCTGGCATAGGTGGACTCCATTGAATGACCTCTTCAAGGCTATCATTTTCCCTCGTGGCCCCACTTTTCGATCTCATATTCTTTTCACAGAACCATTCAAAGATAGCACGTTGAGTTCTCACAATGGCTTTTGAAATATCGATATCCTTACCATTTAAAACTGCATCATTTCTTTCTTTCCAAATCTGCCAGCAATACAACGCAAATTTAGTAAATACTTCCTCCCTGCATTATCCAGCTTGACAACACCGATTAATAAAGTCCAAAAAACACTACCATTAACATAAGCGAATTTTGACTTTGAGAATCAAAGCAACACATTGATTCTCCATCTGTATTTTCCCCGTAAAGAAATTCATCTCATAGATGAAAATGGCAGGCAGCTGGAACACAAAAGAGTTGGCGAGATTTCAACGTCAGCTCACAGCAAATCAAATTCTCAATTACAAGCGTTCGAGTGCTCCAGCCGGAATGAAAAGGCATTTCAAAGTTACTGTACGAAACCTAAGAGTTCGATAAAAGGTAATGACTTGTTATTATAAAAAATTTTAAGTTTATACCACGATTTTGGCAGAAAATAATTACAGTATGAAAATTCGGCGACCAGGTCAAGCTAATTTTTCCACGAGCGCTGTTGAATTTTTTGATTCTCAAGCATTTAAATTGTGTTTGGTGGAACTTAAATAGCTTGAACTGCATATTTTGCTCATCTCTGTTTAGAGCTACAAAACGTGGTATTATTAAAGGCTGCATTCAGTGATTGTGGATACGTTGAGAAGAATAAATTTTTGAGGTCCGCTATAGTCTCGCTCACAGTTTTGAGTTTGAGTATATAAATGAGTGATTTATAAAAGTAGCATCTTTGTGCCACCATAGTTATGCAAGTTGTGAGCAGCGATGTAAGACCAGGTTTAGGGACCACTACTTTTGAGTAGCAACAATTTAATTTACCGCTAATTAATAACAGACAAGTTTCATCTAACAAATGCCTAAATTAAAATTATTTTAAGATTTATTAATAAATTAATAATTTTAATTAATTAATTAATTAATAATTAATTCTTAATATTTCTTAAAAAATTAGTAAACTAACAGTTTTAAACAAATTTTCACTATTATATCTAAACAACATAAAATATTTAATTTGTTTTTTAAGAAAATATTTTCCCTTAAAAATATTTTCTACTAGCAAGTTATTTTACGGCAAACAAACGGAGCCTAAAGTACACATATAAATATTTCTTTATGAGGTTATTCCGATATCACATGAAACTAACTAGCATATTTAGAAAACTGCAAGCGCTACCTATTGTGTATTTCACTGGTCCAAATTATTATATTGGGTAGTAAGACAAATTTGTAGACAAAATTATTCACTGCCAACAACAGAAATTATTCTAGATAAGGCATTATCAAATCATCTGATGGTACTACGTTGGCTCAGTTTACATCGTAAGGGGAGCTCCAACAGCTCTCCCAAATAACCAAAATCATCAAATTTGGGGGAACTGAACAGTTCCCTCAAATTATCTCCTATATTTTGGGGGATAAAGGATTTGATATTTGGATCCCCCATTGCTAGGGGATCAAATCCTTCCCCCATTTCATCTCCCATCTGACCAGCAATGATCATATGGCCTAAAAAAAAAAAATCAAACTTTGAAAACCTTTCCCCAACGGCTAGATTTTTATGGCTGTTGGGATGAAGCGATGACCTTTGTATATATATTGGTCATGGCTTCTTCAAAACAAACCCCAGAAAACGCTCAAAAGCAAACAAATCACCCAAGCCTGAGGAAAAAAAAAAAACTTACCAACAAAGCCACACAAAATCTACTACAACATTAAGGTAAAATGTTTTTCATTCTTGAATAATCTACTGGAACATAATGTTATTGAAAAAGTTCCATGAAAAGTGAGCACATATAAATACAAAAATAAAGTTCTTAAAAAAATTTAATTGAAAAAATGAAAATAAAATTAACATTAAAGTAAAATTAATTAAAAGAATAATTATAAAAGTTAATATTAATACAAAATAATAATAGTAATTAATAATAGAAATATTGAATGAAAATAAATAGAAAATAATAAATTTAAGTAATGTGTTAATTAAAATAAAAATAGATATGAAAGTAAAATATAAATAGGAATTTTCTAAATAGGGGAGCTGTTGGAGTAAAATTGAAATAGAGATTCTATAAAATAAGGGATTAGTTAAAAATAGGGGAACTGTTGGAGTGAAACTGAAATAAGGGATCTGTAAAAATAGGAGAAATGCTTCAAATTCTCTAAATATAAAAAAAAAATAGGGGAGTTGTTGGAGTTGGTCTAATAACGTATGAGGATCCAGTCATTCCATCAGTTCAAAAGATATACCTGTCAAGCAAAACAGAATATATATCAGCAATGGGAGCAGCAATATATATGCCCCATTAATGTAAACTCTTTAATTAATTAATTATAAACCTATGACAAGCATTAAGCATCAAATCTTATCATATTAATTTGAGCGGTCGACATAAAAAAGGGTCCATCCGAGAATATATTCAACATCCAATTACTGTTACTAAAGAATCTCATAGTACATCACCAAGCAATATAAATAAGCGTAGCCCGCGTCTGTTTTTCTTGTAGTGGGCGTCAGAGCAAGCTGAAAACACCCAAGCAGTATAAATAAGTGTAGCCCGCGCTTGTTTTTCTTGTACTGATCGTCCTCACCAACTCTCAGAGCAAGCCGAAAACATGTATCAAAGATCTGTCTGGGTAGGGAAATATCCCAACGCTAACTATTTGCCCCTTTTTCCAAGAAAAATCGGGTCCAGCTTCTCTACTACCCGTGAAGGCAATGTAGCTGCAAAACTGTCTACCAGCTTCTCTACCACTCGTGAAGGCAATGCAGCAGCAAAAAAGTCCAATGTTATTGAGTTCCATTCTTCATCGAGGTGGAAGATCCATTTTGAAGCATCAAAAGATAGTAACAAATTGGTGAGCCTGAAAATTTCAGATACTAAAATCAACAGATCTCTTTTTCAGTATAGCATCTGTGCTGTTTGTTATGTTATGTTCTGCTAATGTTCGTATATATCATTTGTAGATGGTTATTGACTTCACAGCATCATGGTGCGGACCTTGTCGATATATGGAACCTGTGGTTAATGACCTTGCTGCTAAATATCCAAACGTCGAATTCATCAAGATTGATGTGGATGAGCTGCCTGTATGTCTCATCGATCTACTTACTAGGATTGTATTGAATTTTCAATTGATTTTCCTTGTTTGATCAGACTTCTAATTGATATTAATGTGCGAATGATAATTGATTGCAATCAGGGTGTGGCTGAGATGTACAAGGTGCAGGCATTGCCAGCTTTGATACTGATAAAGAAGGGGACACAAGTTGACAAAGTTGTGGGAGTCAAGAAGGAAGAACTCCAGATGAAAATTGAGAGACACAAAATCTAATTCAGAAAGTGATGTGACGACGCATTGATATATATAGTTCTCTGGTTATGTCCAGAGGCACAAGAATTTACAATAAAAAAATGATAAACAAATATATTAAGATGACTGTTGAATTTGGATAAGTTCGTGTCTCCAAGTACTTTATTTGATCTGCCATACATGTAAAAGCTCTTAGCTGCAGTTTTGTGCTTGCAATAAAAGTATAAACTTTTTACTTCATTTAGAAAAGATTTTGTACTTATCAATATGTATATTGGTCAACTATTAAATTGCAGTTGCGTAATTGGTTACATGAATTATTTAACGACTCTAACCTCAAATTACAAATCTTTGAAGAAGGAAAGATTATCGATAGTTCAATTGGTAGACTACCTTCCCTAGCATGTAGGTCATAAGGGTTCGAATATTAGTGGGTGGAGTAAAGAAAAAAAAAAATCAAGAAAGGTTTGTACTTGATCAATTTGTATATTCTTCAACTCTTAAATCGCAGTTTGTAACTGGTTACATAAATTTCTTAACGACTCTAACCTCAAGTGGACTACCTTGCCTAGTATGTGGGTGATCAGGTGGACCAATTAAACGGTAAAGAATTGGATACCATTTTGTCATGCTCCGTGTAGTACTTTGTCCTGCATAACACTTAATTTCTGCACCAATTGGTTAGCGGCACTGAATATCATTTTGTCATGCCCGACCCCAGAACTCCAGATCTGCAAGCGAGACTAGTGTTATAAACATAAAAATTAATTACTTGGACCTATTTTTTACTAATCCAAAATGATTAATTCAAATTATTTTTTATATCCAAAACACCCACTTATAAATTATTCAAATTCACAATCTTCCATTGATCAGGATATCACATCATAACTTTAAAAACCATGAGGCACAAGCTTCCATTAAACATGAACTATCAGTGTTAGAAATACACATGGCTCAAATCTGTCTGCAACTCCATCCCATCCTATTATTTATTTATTTTTTTTCTTGTATATATTTCATTTCCCAATCTTATTTCTTTTTCTTCTTGCCATGTACCCCGTGGCCAATATAACGTGCAACCAACACCAATAGATTCATCATATGTGTTTCTTGTACACTTTGTTTACTTCTCCTCTTCTTGATTTAAAAAATAATAATAATAAGAAGTGCATATGGAAATCCATTATCACCAACATCGACTGAGAAAAACTCTAAATAATTCTTAGAAAAGAAAATATTACAAAGTTAAGGGACTTGTCTTGTTTTGGCAAATTGGGAAGAATAATTTATTACCAAAAAGATTGAGCCCCTATTGACATGCTTACAAAACGTGGTTTATGAAAGATAACTTTTAAAATTGATTTTAAAAAATGAGTGATTTTGTATTACATTAGTCGAACAATTCTTATTAATTTCTTAACTTTTCCTATTGAAAGAAATCGTACATGACAATTAAGTTATGTTTTATAGTTACTATTGAAACAAAATTTTAAATCTACATTTCCTCCAAGTCCTTTATTGGTACTGCATTTGAATTGAATTTTTTTTTGCAAAGATCACTGCGGTGATGACAGTAGTAATCCCAAGGGTTAATTCCAATTCTCGCGTAGGTCAAGGCAGTGGCAGAACCATGTACTGAGGGTCAGACTGGATACTTTAGTGATGAAGTCAGTAATAAAAAATCGGGACACTCATTTATATATAATTGTTTATATAAATTATATATAAAAAATGTTGGCTTTATGCCAAATATTATGTTTTTGATAATTACATATCACAATATGTTATAATTAAATCAATATTTAATTTAAACATATTATAGCACAAATAAAATCTTCAAGGCATAACTCCCCTAAGTATAGTAATGACATAACATATAGAAGAGAGATAACTAATTGTCGTAAATAGAAAAAGTCTCTTTCATTAGATATAAAGAAAAGTTGTTGTCTAGGAATTGATTTTCTTTTAAAAAATTATCCATGCCTTATTCAACAAATAACAAATTAGAATTCCATTTCAATTAAGATTAAAAAAGTTTCGAGCACAACATGCATAAATTAAAACAAAGCCTATACATAAAAATACAAAAAAATGACTATTAAACATGCAGTAGAAAAGGCCCTAGAGAGCTCCAAAACCAATTTGTACTATTCAGATTTTAGAAACTTGAGTCACAAATCGACTACCAAATTTCAACTCAATATGATAAGAAGCCACCCTCCGATTGTTTGTTTGATGAAGACTATTCAAGTTTTCTCTATATTTTCATTTCCCCACTCTCGTCTTTTACTCAATAAAAATATAAAATACACCATTTTCAACGTGAGAAAACAAGGAAAATAATTGAAAATGATTGTTGGTTAAAAAGTAAAAATAAGACATTTTTATCATTTTTTCACCTTCCATCACCTATAATTATTTTAACACAAAAAAATTAAAAAAACATAATTTTCCCAACTTAGGGGGTGCACAATGTCCCTCCGCCAATGGGTCAAGGCACATGCACAAGAGGACTATAACCAGTTCGGAAATTACTGGTGGAAGATAAAAGCTTGTGAATACTATTAGAATATACACTTGTCCCACATCGAAAAATTGAAAACACTAAGACTACCTTATAAGATTTTGGGCTACTCGACTTGACACTAATTGGTTTTAAGATGGAACCTCAGGCTTCTTTACATATTATCAGAGTTGGGCCCTTAATCCAATCATATTCATCCGCGTATGACCAATATTAAATTAGGTCCACTTGTGTTCAATCTTTCTCGTGTGTTATATTCCACGCATCTTCAATCTTCCATGTGTGACCCATCTCAAAAATTCAATTCACATGTATTCAATCTTCCATCTTAAAATTAGGTCCACGCTTGCTCAATCTCCCATGTGTGTTTCCTCACAAATCAGGTTATTCTAACACTCACCCTTACGTGTGTGACTCCTCATAAATTAGGTCACACGTATCCCACACACACTAAAACACCTTATAAGATAATGAGTTACTCTACTTAACACTAATTACGTGTGTTCAATCTTACATGTGTGACCCATCTCAAAAATTCGCTTCACATGTATTCAATCTTCCATCTCAAAATTCGGTTCAAGCTTGTTCAATCTTCCATGTGTGACTACTCACAAATCAGGTCACACGTAAGGGTGACCTTACATGTGTGACCCATCTCAAAAATTCGCTTCACATGTATTCAATCTTCCATCTCAAAATTAGGTCCACGCTTGTTCAATCTCCCATGTGTGACTACTCACAAATCAGGTCACACGTAAAGGGGAGTGTTAGAATATACACTTGTCCCACAAACACTAAGACCACCTTATAAGATTATGGGTTACTCTACTTGACACTAATTGATTTTAAGATGGAATCTCAGACTTTTTTTACATTAGACAAACAAGTCCAACAAAAGAACAATAATGAGGTAAGAGTGATGAGAATCTAATTGTCTCACATGGATAAATTATGACATTCAAGACTATTATATAAGATCTCGAGCTACTTCACCTAATACTAATTGATTTTAGGATAAAAGCTCAGGCGTTGTCTAATATGATATTAAAGTTAGACCTTGGTCTTATATTATTTATCCATGTGCGACCCGCGCCTATTTCAAGCTCTTCTACCACTGACTTTGGTATGCAATTTGTTGCTGTTCTACCACGTTCGATCATGTCAATCAGTTGAATGTTATACACGGAAAAATTTTGGTACAGCTTGGGAGGTTCTTTTGAAACAGCAATTGGCGCAGCTGGAATTCAAACGAGTTAGAGAAATTTTACCATCAGCTCACAACAAATCAAATTCTCAGTATACAAGCGTTCTGATGCTCCTGCTGGAATAGAAAGGCATTAGCATGTATAGTTTCCGTACGAAGATTCGGCGACCCTGTAATGTCAATGATAAACTTGTGGCTTCTCTTCATTATTTTCCACGGCCGATGTTTAATATTTGGATTCTCATGTAATATTCGAATGTTGTTTGGTGGAACTTAAACTACTAGAAGTGCATAATTTGATCATGTTTCTGGAAAGCTACAAAACGCAGAGTTATCATTGGCTGCGCTCAGTGATTATATGCTGATTGTGCATATGTTGAGGAATAAAGATCTTGAATTGGTTCTGTGCCTTTCTTGTATTTACAGCTAATGCAAATTTAACGAAAGAGAAATTAGCAAAAAAAAAATTTAACGAAAGAGAAACATCATGTGTGTATGTCAAGAATATGAACGTAGCATCTACCGCCGCTATTCTTATGCAAGTTGTCAACAATCGAAGATTAGGTTCCAAGACCACGATGACGAGGGATTCTTGGTTTCTTCTGAGCAGCGACAATTTGATTTAGGAAAATTCATTTTTAGATCAATTTAAACTGATCTATTAGTCTCTCACGTAATTACGTGTGAGTCCAATAAATATGTAAGTGATTAATGTCGGTTTAAACTGATTAAATAGTTTCTCTTTAATTTACCATCATCAAAGAATTTCCTTCAATTGCCACATGCCTATAGCACAACTTAGTTCCTGTTGTTAGTTGTAAAATATTTTCCTAAAAAATATTTTAATAAAATAAGTGGAAAATGTCAAATACCATCCCCACCCCACCCCCAATACAACCCCACCCCAACCCCAACCCCAACCCCATACCTCGGTCACCTCTGACCCTGCTCTCTTCACCCCTACCCTAACCCCTTGTGTGTGTTCATATATATGTATGTGTGTGTATAATTATGTGTTTGGGGGAATGTGTGATTTTTTTTTTTAATAAAATTTTTCCATTTAAAAATATTTTCCAGTGTGATATCCAAAAATCTCAAAATATATTTTACAGTATGACAAACAAACATTAAAAAATATTTTATTTTTTTAGAAAATATTTTTTCTTGTAAATATTTTTCACCAAGAATTTATTTTATTGGAAACCAACAGAATCTTAATTGGGACAACGTTTGAAATAGATTTGTGGATACAAATTTGTGCCTTGATGGACAACGACTAAAATTATTCTAGATAAGGCATTCACTATCATGTGATGGTACTTGTTTGGCTCATTTTCCATCGCAATATGTATGAGTATCCTTGTCATTCCATCATTCAAAAAATATACCTCGTAACAGAAACAGAATATCAGCAAAAGCTATGGTGTTCAACTAACTAATTACTACTAATGGCATAGTTTACAAAAAAAAAAACTATGCCATAAGTAGTAACTAATTACTTTGGCATAATTGACTTTTATTTGGGTATCCATTGGAAAGGACAGAAATGAGAAACAGCTTGGAGAGAAAAGTATATCGAAATAAATCAGAAATGTGCTCCATTAATGTACAGCCAACTTTATTAACCTATGACGATAACTATTGGACTATGGCTTGTATTTATAGTTAATACACAATTGTCTTGTAAGCCTAATACCTAAAACCTTATGAATAATTTATAAATAAGTCTTATAACTATTGTAAAATGTACGACAAAACAGTGAATTGTGAGGTTTTGTAAAAATGTACTTGTAACGATTTTATCATATAATAAATCATTCTCATGCTCTCAGTGAACGTAAGCTTTAGACCGAATCACGTAAAATCTGTGTGTCAATTTCTCGCTTTCATCTTTGTTCTAAATAACATTTTCACACATATGATATCCACCATGATCATAACAAGAACTAAAAGAGTATTTAAGCATCAAATCTTTCCATATTAACTTGAGCGGTCGACATGAATTAGGGTCCACTGAAGAATATGTTCTAGTTTCAATTACTGTTATTTAAGAATGTCATATGTACATCACCAAGCACTACAAATAGGCGTAGCCCGCGTCTGTTTTTCTTGCAGTGAGCATCTCACCAACTCTCAAAGCAAGCCAAAAACATGTATCAAAGATCTATCTGGGTAGGGAAATATCCCCACGCTAATTATTTTCCAGTTATCCCTAGAAAAATCGGGTCCTGCTTCTCTACTACTCGTGAAGGAAATGCAGCAGCAAAAATGTCTACCAACTTCTCTACTACTCGTGAAGGCAATGCAGCAGCAAAACTGCCTACCACCTTCTCCACTACTCATGAAGGCAATGCAGCAGCAAAAAAGTCTAACGTTATTGAGTTCCATTCTTCATCCAAGTGGAAGATCCATTATGAAGCATCAAAAGATAGTAACAAATTGGTGAGCCTGAAAATTTCAGATGCTAAAATCAACTTTTTTATGTTTTAGTATAGCGTCTGTGCTGTTTGTTATGTTATGTTCTGCTAATGTTTGAATATATCATTTCAGATGGTTATTGACTTCACAGCATCATGGTGCGGACCTTGTCGATATATGAACCTGTGCTTAACGACCTTGCTGCGAAATATCCAAACGTCGAATTCATCAAGATTGATGTAGATGAGCTGCCTGTATGTCTCATCGATCTACTTACTAGGATTCTATTGAATTTTCAATTGATTTTCTTTGTTCCAGACTTTAAATATAATTGATATTAATGTGCGAATGATAATTGATTGCAATCAGGGTGTGGCTGAGATGTACAAGGTGCAGACATTGCCAGCTTTGATACTGATAAAGAAGGGGACACAAGTAGACAAAGTTGTGGGAGGCAAGAAGGAAGAACTCCAAATGAAAATTGAAAGACACAAAATCTAATTCAGAAAGTGATGTGACGATGCATTGATAGTTCCTGGTTATTTAGATCCAGGGCACAAGAATTTACAATAAAAAATGATCTACAGATATATTAAGATGACTGTTGAATTTGGATAAGCTCATGTCTTTAATTACTTAGTTTGATGTGTCATACATGTAAAAGCTCTTTTGGCTGCGGTTTTGTGCTAGCAATAAAAGTATAAGCTTTTTACATCATTAAGAAAAGATTTTGTACTCGATCATCATGTATGTTTTTCAACTCTTAAATTGCAATTGTAACTGGTTACATGAATTACTCAACAAATTTAACCTCAAATTACAAGAAATAATCTTTGAAGAAGGAAAGATTTTTCCTAGCATGTGAGGGATTAAGGTTCGAACTTAGTGGGGGGGATAAAAAAAATAAATAAAGAAAGATTTGTTTCAACTCTTAAATTTGTAATTGGTTACCTGAATTATTTAACTGACTCTAACATCCAATTACAAGAAATAATCTTTGATGAAGGAAGGATTCCCAGATAGTCCAATTGGTGGACTACCTTCTCTGGTATGTAAGTGATCAGGGTTTAGAACCATCAAGAAAGGTATGTGCTATTTGGTCATTACACACTTGTTTGAACCTCGAACTAAGCTCAACTTTGAAAGAGAAAGACATATATATATATATATATATATATATATATATATATATATATATATATATATACGTAAAATGGGATAAGAAAGGACGAAAATAGATCACATGCCCTACAAACCTGTGTTAGAAGAAAATAAGATGATTAGCTCATGCCTTATAACATCACACCTTATTCAAAATGTATATTTTTTAATGGGTGAACTTGATATATTAATACTATATTCGTAAGAGTTGAGTGGAGAGAGGGACCAAAAGTCCTTAATTTATATAGTACTAATATATCAAGTTCACCCATTAAAGATTTTATTACATTATATATGTTGCATATCTTCTCATGAACCCACTAACTCCGCTAAATCGGCCACTTACTTCAGCATAATGTAGGATATTAATAAACCATTAACTCCACTCACCAAAATGTAGGATATTCCTTCTATCGATTATGTCCCAGTCAAGCACAAGTCATGGAGGGGATCGATGTCAAACTCACAATCTCAGCCATATTACTAAATTTAATTAATTCAGCAACTCGTAAATAAGTCATGAAACAACTTCCATTACTTTACCTCGGCCACAGATTACCAATTGCTTAACTAATTAAATCGCATAGGACCCCTAGTTGACGGATTCCTTATTGAACGCTCACACGCCTCCATGCAGAGATAGACCACGACTACTAGTTACACAATCTAATCCATGAATAGAATCAAATTACATAAATAGCCCCACTAAGTACTGTAACACCCCCAAACTTTTAGGCTTTGACTTTGTTTATTTTATAATAATACCTCTTTGATTGACATTATTATGGGATGATAATAAATTATTTGTGGCTGATTTATGAGAATGAATTATTTATGACCTATTTTAATATATCAGGTAATATAAATTAATGGTGACTAATTTATAGGAATCAGTTAGGAGTGGATTAATATAAGTTATGAAATAATAATAGATTTTAGTTGTTGATTCTGTGTGATTTAATGCCTAAAAACTAGGCAACTAATTTAGCGGACTATTTTTCTCACCTACTTATATGGAAAAGAAGTAGAACGTGGGTGGTATACTATGCATAGTTACTTATAAAACAAGACTAGTGGGAATGATAGAAAAGAAAAAAAATGTAATGACCCAAAAAAAAGAAAAGTATATATAGATATAAATAAATAAATGAATAATGGGCCTATTTTGGTGGAGTATGTTTCCCACTCAGACTAAAATAGTGGGCTTATCCCACTTGTCGGGGTTATCAGTTACAACATAAGACCCTCATTAAAAGAAAAAAAATATACGTTTAATGTATTAGCAGAATCCTAACACTCTCTCCCTAAACCTCATATCAAATGCTCAAAAAAAGAAGAAAACTTGGGTGCAGAATATTATACAGGGAGCAACTTTAAGAAACCCTGAGGTTTAATTGGTAAGAACCTAAGTCACATCTTTGTTTATAGTTTATTGTAGGTTTTTCACAATAATATATGCGTTAGAGTGCATGACCTATGTTGATGGGAGATTGTAATAGAATCTGTTCATATTTTTTTTGAAGGTGAGGAATCTTGTGAAAGGCCATGTTATTCAAACTTAGGATTTGTTAGGTTTAATTGCTGGATAAGAGATAAGTAGGAAGACCCCTTTTTCATTACCTAATACCCTTTAATTTTTAGAGTTATGATTTGTGAGTTTGAAATATATTTGATTTATGAAGTTACTAAAATATTATTTTCTTGGATGCATTGAGTTTTTTTGGTTAACAATAATTTTGTTATGGTTCATGTGAAGTTTAGATCGAATGCATGAGAGACTTATGTCCTTTTACTAGTAGTAGTATACTTGTTATATTTTATTAAAATGTCTTATGTATACCATCTGTCTGCATATCATATATAGTTCTTAAAACAGATTCTTAAAAAAAAAATACAGTGAATAGTACATGTACTCACTTGAATAGTGACCAGGTCACTACTCACCCTTTTTTTGTGACCAACAATAGGTCAAGCAGTGACCTGCTTGTTGCTCTTTAATATAAAAAAAATTATCTTTACACTATTTTCCTTAAAAATTGACAAGTTATTTATTTTCAAGCAATAGTTATTTCCTTTCAAAACCCACGTGCTATTTTGCTTCCAAAACAAAAGAAAAGAAAATTTGGGACCAATTGGTCTATATTTGTATGTACTTTTATGAAGGTTTTAGCATTTTTATTGAGACTTGATAAGAACTACTTTGGACCACTTGTGCCATATTTTGGGGCTGTGACCTAGCTGGCAGGTATAGCGAGATTTGAACCCTCTCTCAGTGGGGCCTGACATACACTGAGTTTTGGGATTGTGCACAATCTTTTAGTTGGGATCCCCTTTCGCTTGTGATAGTTGAGCGCATTTAACCATCTTTAGACTGTGCTACCAGTTGCAGCTACAACCGTGTTTGAGTTTTGGTATAGTGGTTTGATGAGTTTTTGAGTTTTGAATTTTGGCACCACATTTTTGTACTACGACAAATTAAATTCTGGATTTTTGGCATAATTATACATTTTGTGTGTTCATATTTAGTTATATTGCATGATTATTGGATTCTTTTCGTCTCATTACATTACTATATTGTTGTCCATATATATTTTTATTGTAAAGGTCCCATGTTATTTTTGAGAGATTTTCACACTTACTGAGATTTTTATTTTATTCTTTTCGTTAAACCTTATTTTGAGCAGGTGAAGAATAGGTCTTTTGCAAGGTTATGGGTAGGAGACTATCTTGACGTTGGATAGTGATCTTCGTTTCAAGTTCTTGGATTATTGATTAATAAATGAGAGTTGTTTGCCTCTTTGGATATTTCTGCGTGGTTGGATATTTTAGAAAGGGTATTAGGATATTTCCTTGTGTTTAGATGTTTTTGTATTGTTATTACCATAGTATTATCTATGATCTCATTATAATTTGGGGAGTTTATTCCAAAATTTTATGTTGGAGATTCGCATATACTATATTTGTATTATGTTGGTTTAGTTGCTCTGTAAGTTATTGTTCTACTGGTGGTCTTAGTCTTACATTGGGAACATTTGGAATTAGTGCCTTGCGCTTAGGGAGGATATACCATTTCTAGATTCGCGGCAGTCTTGTCTCTAGATTTTACCTGCTAAAATTTGGGGGCGTGACAAGTACACTTTAATGTAAGATCATAATTTAGGTAGTTATATAAATCTTTCAAGAATATGGATTCAATATGGCATAAGATAGGTGAACTCTTCAAATTCCTCTTATTCTTTTATAAATCCACTAAAAATGTCATTATTTAAGAGGTTACATATTAGTTTATGATTTTGATCAGAGAGCCATCACCATTTTTAATATAAATTTATGTGATCATGAACATCACTTTAAAAAAATATTCAACAACCTATCCCCCCAAATAACCATTTCTCGTTGCGCGTAACCGCCAGTATGTATACTTTTGGTAAGATTATTATTGGTAAATTAGATTAAGAACCCTTTTATTTTGATAAAAACATACACAAATCCGAAACTTAAAAAACTATGAGGAACAAACTTCAATTAATGATACGTATTTTCTTTTTTGATTAGAAATAACGACAAAAACATGAATTATCAGTGTTAGAAATAAATGTGACTCAAATCTGTCTGCAACTCCATACCATCCTATTATTTTTCTTCCTTTCATTTTTTTTTCTTTTATATATATTTTTTTCCAATCTTATTAATTTTTTTTTCTTTCCATGTACCCTGTGGTCAAACATAAGTACGTGCAACCAACACCAATAGATTCATCATAGGTGTTTCTTGTGCGCTTTTTTGACTTCTCCTCTTCGTGATAAAAAAAAAGACCCGATAAAAAAACTAAGTTTATATGGAAATCCATTATCACCAACATCGTCAGAATAAAAAAAAAAAAAACCTCTAAATAATTCTTAGAAAAAAATATTACAAAGTTAAGGGACTTGTCTTGTTTTGGTAAATTGGGACGAATAATTTATTACCAAAAAGATTGAGCCCCTCTTGACAGGCTTACCAAACGTGGTTTATGAATATAAATTTTAAAATTGATTTTTTTTTTGGTCAAAAGGAAATATTTATTAAAACAGAGATAGAATACGAACACATAAATCCTGGCCTAAAAGTGACTGGGCGAAGAGGGTGAGCGAAAGCTCATAACAACATACAGAAATTATAAAAATAACATAATGGGCTAAAGCCCTACAAATATAAATCAAGAAATTAACAAGATGGGCTATAGCCCAGAACAAAGAATTAGAGAGAAACTCTAAAACAGATAACCTCCAGAGATAAAATCCAAATAGCATGGGGGTGGAAATCCAGTCGTACAATAGCGCAATAACCCAATCTAATTCTTCTCCGATCATTAGAAGTAGAACACACACAAAAGGTCTAGAAAGTCCTACAGAAAAAGCTGCCAAAGTAGCGTCTGCCGAAGCAGAGGAAGAAGAAAAAGTCACCAAAGTATGCTGAACGGGGCAAACTAACCCGACTGGAGGTTGGGCTCGGACGTTCCAAACAACCAATGGTCTAAACCCTCCAAGAGACAGAGAGGACCCTCGGTGTTCCGAGCTTGAACAAGTGGCAACAAAGGCCACCCTATCACCACTAGATAAACCACCATGTATGGTAGAAGGAAAAGCAGGATCAGGAACCAAATGCGTGAACAATAAATGACAAACACAAGGAAGAAATTGGAGAGGTTGGCACAGATCAACGATGGTTTTAGAAAATTTAAACACTTCAAGTTGGATCCATAACTTGTTCTTGTACCCAGATTTGATTGCTATTGAGTGAAAATCACAGTCCAAGGAGTAAGTCTTCATCATCATCAGAGTCAGGGATAAGAAGGAATAGGGATCTGGGAGAGGTCATGGCCATCTCAAGAAGTTGGGTGCAAAGATTCTAGTGTTAGGAAAAAGTTCGAGGTGTGGACGTTTTAGCTTAAACGTTGTTTCTATCAGATGTTGTTGTTGATGTTGGTGAGGCACAAATTTTGCCTGCTTGAGTACAGTTGGGGAGAGCTTTATGAAAAAACTCTAAAACGATTTCTATTGGATAATGAACCGTATGTTGGTGATGAAGAAATTGTTGTCATTTCAGTTGGTTTGTTGTTGTTGATGTTGAGCTAAGCAACGAATTTTTTAAGAGATGGTTTTGTTGATGAAGAAATTGTTGCCATTTCTGTTGGTTTGTTGCTGTTGATGTTGAGCTAAGCAACAAAAATTTAATTTAAAATTAATTTTCAAATGAGTGACTTTATATTACATTAATTTTCCTTTTAAATTCTTTGTGATTATTATTGTAATAAAGCCAGTCTTTAAAAAATAAAGGTGCTAGAAAAAGCATATGGAATAAATCTATATAATTGCAGCTTAAAAAACGTATGAAAAATATGTTTTAATAGTCCAAATATCACCAGAATAATGATTGTCAAACACCACCCGAATAAAATTTGATTTCAAAAGTGAATTTGAGACTCAAGATTGCTTCCCCGTATTACTCATGAGTATATATAAAACCATAAATATTATTACTTGGAAAAATTCGTACTTGGAGGAATATAAAAGAAGGAATTATATATTTTATGTCATCAGTACACTTTTTTATTATTCTTCAGTTTTAAAATGAAGAAATTGTAGAAAGCGTGAAAAACAAGATTATTTGAATAAAGTAGTAAATAGGTTCATGAGATATGGTGTAATGACCCCCTTACTTAGTCGAAAATACATTAAAATAGTATAAGCACTTAAGCATCAAGCCTTGTTCATATGCTTTTATGATCTATATGAAACAAAGAACCCTCCCACCTTATCCAAGAAAAAGAAAAATAAAAGAACCCTCCCACCCCCGATCTAGGGGTAGATATACCTCTAGGGAGCGGGGCTGCAGCCCTTGCTGAGCCTAAGGTTTTATTTTATATATATGAAATTGAATGTGTTTTATGACCACTTCTGGTGAAATAAAAATCACTTAGTCCCTATGGGAAAAATATTTGTGTACAAGAATTAAATTATGATTTATATGCTGGCATTGGGTTAATTAGGCCAATATAAGTGTTAATGAGAAATTAATCTTAAAATGAAGGTATTGAGTTGAATGAAAAAATTGAACCATTGGAAATTATCTCTGCCGTTGGGGACGGTTGAAGCCGGTCGAGTCAGTCGGTCGAATGAGTTGACCGGCTAGGTCGTCCAACCCTTACAGAAGGGTACGAACGAGCAAGACTGATAAGCTGGTCATTCGGCCTTTGCAGATAAGAACATCAATGATAATTTTCTTCATGTTTCATGACCCTTCGTAAATCGATTCTTTGCTACCTCTTCAAGTCTATAAATACTAGACTATTTAACATTCAATTGCATAAGTTTTTCCCAAAAAATATTGCATTAAACCATTTTATTGCAAAACACTACATAATTGAGAGAGATTCTAGGATTCAGAAGGTTAACCCTTTCCTTAAATTTGGAGTGATCCTATTGAAGGAATATCATCGTTGAATCCTGGGAGACAATCACCATGAGTCCGTAAGCACCGTAGCGGGGTGATATCATCTTAAGAAAATCGAGTTTTTTAGGTCTCGGCGAATTTCTTTTGAAGTTTTCTACATCAACACTATTTACTGCATATTCACTTTCAAGCAAGTTCATTTAGCATTTTCTTTCTATTAAGTTCATTTCTCAATTTCCTTAACTCGTTTTTATAATTGTTTATACTTAATCTAGGTTACTTTGTATAATTACATGATCTAGATCAACAAGCTTGCTTTTGTTTTAATTTCTTTTGATTTGTGACTGCATGTGTAATTATATGGTTTAGATCACATTATTATTGTCATTTCATATGAGTGTTTAATCATTGCATTTTGCTTATACTGTGGTTAACTACTCAAGATTATTTTTGCGATTTTTTTTTTCTAAATCACCCAACATTATAGTCCTTATTAAAATAAAATGCTATATCTACTCCCAACCTTTTGAAGGTACTACATTTGAATTGAGAAAGTTTTTGCAAATATATTTTTTTGGGGTGAAAATCAGAATTTCATTAATTGCAAAGGATTACACACAAGGAGGTGAACCAACCCAGCTCGGGAAAAAACAATACAAAGGCCAAACCACGAAGGTGGGCCAAAAAATAGAAAAGGCCCAAACCGTTGGGCTAAGAAAAGGAAAAACATTGTGAAATTGAAACTAGGCTGAGACCCAAATACTAGATGGGCCAAATATAAAACCCTAGCCCAAGAAAACACAGAAACTACCAAAAGGATAAATCTACCCCTGTTCCAACTGCGGTGCCGGTAGCAGATCAAGGATCCGATCTCCATACGCAGGGTGATAGAAACAAGCACAAGACCAACAAAATCTATCAACCACGAAATAGAGGCGAGATTAGCAATGCATAGATTTAACAATGAAAAGCTTCCTCCATCATCACCTAAGTTACCAAAATGATGGTGGCACCACCTGAGCCAGCCAAAGCCAATGAAATGGCAAAAATCTTGCATCCAGAATGCAACAGCCCTTGAGATGACCCTAGCTAGGGAAGTCCAATACCCACAAATCCTGCAGCAATCAATAACCACATGGATGTGTAAGGCCCCAAGCCAACAAGGGTGGAAAGCTAAGCCACTGGGAAACCTCCAAAAGAAAATGCCATACATGGTGGTGTAAGCAGCGAAAAGTTGGGCTGTCAAAAAGATGGTGGTCGATAACTGAGGGAGGAAAGGCTTTTCCTTGCAGATCTAATTGGGAAGACATAAGATCTCTCCTCATGGCTATTAGAGCACACGTCATTTGGGTACTAATGGGGCAAATCTGTCTTTAAATATAAGTCTTCATCATCACTGGAGTCCAGTAGGAAAAGAAAAATGGAGATGAGAGAGGCCATGGCCAACGAAAGGGGGAGATTAAACGAAGGTGTAGAGTTAGGAGAGAGGGAAAGGTGCAACCGCTGTGGCTACAGCAAGAAGGGGGAACCCAAGGAGGGTTCTGAAAAAGGATAAAGGAAACCCTAAAAGGGTTCTTTCAATGTGAGAAGGGTTTCCTTCAAAGAGAGAAAAAAACATAAACGTGTTTTTTTTTTTGCAAATATCACTGTACGTGATGGTGGCGACTGTAATCCGAGGGTAAATTTCAATTATCGCGTAGGTCAAGGCACACACAAGAGGACTACAACCAATTTAAAAATTATTGGAGAAAGATGAGAGGGGAAAACCCACGGAGGGTTCTAAAAAGGGATAAAGGAAACCCTAAAAAGGTTCCTTCAATGTGTTTGTAAAAAGAGAAAAAGATAAATGTGTTTGTTTTTCAAATATCACTGTACGTGATGGTGACGGCTGTAATCCGAGAATAAATTACAATTATCGCATAGGTCGAGGCACGCACAAGAGGACTACAACCAGCTCAGAAATTATTGGAGAAAGATGAAAAGCTTGTGAATAGTAGAGAGAAAAATACAATGAAAGAACAAATGAGGTAAAAGCAAGAACATTAAATGAGGATGATGGTAAGGTACAATTTTAGAGGGTACTATTTGAGGAAGTGCATTGTGAGGTAATCTATGTTACAAAATCACGTACTTCAAGAATAATTAGTAATTGGAATATATATTTCTCTCAAATTAAAAAATTATCAACTTCAAATTTACTATATAAGATATTTAGTTAATCCACTTAATACTAATTGATTTTAAGAGGGAATCTCAATTGTCTAACACGCATAATCTAAATTGGCTTTGAGCGTCAAAGAAATACACTGATTCTCTATCTTTGATTCGTCCTGAAAACAAATTCAGCTCATTCATGATATGGGAGGCAACTGGAATACAAAAGAGTTAGCGAAATTTCACCATCAGTTCGTGGCAAATCAAATTCTCAAAAGACAAGACTGCTGACGCACCTGTTGGAATAAAAAGGCATTGGCATAGTTCGGTACGAAGAGTCGAAGATTCGACTGACGGTTGGAGAATTTAATAGTTTTACATAGATAAATTAGAATATTTAAAACCATTATATAAAACTTTTGTATAATTATTTTATTTGGTACTAATTTATTTTAAGATGAAATATCAGGTTGGTCAATTATGATATTAGATTAAGTTGGTCTTATATTATCTATCTGCGTACAACTCATTTGTACTGACATTGACTTATTATGCATCGACTTTGGTATCCTAAATTGCACCTTCAATAATTTAACATCGAGAACCCTGTACGGTCCGTACGGACAATGATAAACTTGTGGCGTCTGAACATTTTCCACAAGTGATGTTTAATATTTAGATTCTCATGTATTCGAATGTTGTTTGGTGGAACTTAAACTTCTTGAAGTGCATATTTTGATCGTGTTTCTGGAAAGCTACAAGACGTCGTGTTATTATTGGCTACGTTCAGTGGTTATGCATATGCCGAGGAATAAAGGTTTTGAATTTGTTCTGTGCCACTTGAGTTGACAGCTAAATCGAGAAACATGAAGCGTTATTCGTTAATATGACAAGAATATGATCGTAGCCTCTAGCTAGCGCCGTTATTCTTATGCAAGTTTCAACAGCCGAAGATTAGGTTCCAGGACCACCATGAAGAAGGTTTTTTCGGAGGAGCGACAATTTAATTTAGAAAAACTCTTCGGTTATTTTAGACTGATTTTTTAGTTTTTTATATAATCATTAGATGTGATCAATTCTATTAATAGGTTACTGACTGATATCTTTTCGGACAAATTGAATAGTTTTTCATAAATTTACCGGTAATAGAAGACAGGTTTCATCTAACAAATGCATAAATTATAACTTCAGTGATGTTTTCTTTGAATTTGTTTTCATGCGGAAGTTTATTCTAATTAAATTGGCACATAGCCTTAATAAGCTGGTGATGTCATTAGTGAAGAATTTCCTTCCTTCAATTTCCACATACATATAAACACGGGTTTGGATCCTCTCATCTACTAATTCTTTCAACCATTAATTTTGAATTTTAATTATGAAAAATATACTTAAAATAAATGGTTGAGATTTTAAAAAATTAAATCTGATGACCCTTAAGGTCCACTGAAGAATATGTTCTACTTTTAATTACTGTTAATTACTTAAGAATATTGTCATGTGTACATCACCAAGCACTATAAATAAGCGTAGCCCGCGTCTGTTTTTCTTGCAGTAAGCATCTTCACCAAAGAGCAAGCCAACAACATGTATCAAAGATCTATCTGGGTAGGGAAATATCCCCACGCTAATTATTTTCCAGTTATCGCAAGAAAAATAGGGTCCAGCTTCTCTACTACTCATGAAGGCAATGCAGCAGCTAAAATGTCTACCGTTACTGAGTTCCATTCTTCATCCAAGTGGAAGATCCGTTTTGAAGCATCAAAAGATAGTAACAAATTGGTAAGCCAGAAAAAAATTTCAGATACTAAAATCAACTCTCTTTTTAAGTATACCATCTGTGTTGTTTGTTATGTTATGTTCTGCTAACGTTTGTATATATCATTTGTAGATGGTTATTGACTTCACAGCATCATGGTGCGGACCTTGTCGATATATGGAACCTGTGCTTAATGACCTTGCTGCTAAATATCCAAACGTCGAATTCATCAAGATTGATGTAGATGAGCTGCCTGTATGTCTCATCCATCTACTTACTAGCTAGAATTCTATTCAATTTTCAATTCATTTTCCTTGTTTCAGACTTCTAATTTATATTAACGTGCGAATGATAATTGATTGCAATCAGGATATGGCTGAGAGATACGAGGTGCAGACATTGCCAGCTTTGATACTGATAAAGAAGGGGACACAAGTTGACAAAGTTGTGGGAGTCAAGAAGGAAGAACTCCAGATGAAAATTGAAAAACACAAAGTCTAATTCAGATGTGGCTATGCGTTGATAGTTCTCTGATTATTTCCAGGGGCACAAGAATTTACAACAAGAAAATGATCGACATATATATATATATATATGTTAAAGATGATGTTGAATTTCGATAAGTAGTTCATGTAAAGCTCTCAGGCGGTTTTGTGCTTGCAATAAAAGTATAAGCTTTTTACTTCATTAAGAAAAGGTTCTGTACTTGATCAATATGTATATTCTTCAACTCGTTCTAGCAAGTTACATGAATTACTTTAATTTGCAATTCTATCATCAAATTACAATAATAAATAACCTTTGACATCAACAAAGGTCTGTGGTGTTTGCTCATTGCAAAGCAAAGCTCAACTGTGAAAGAGAAAGGCATATTATTTCTTAATACGCATAACTAACCCCGTATACATAATAAATTATTTTCATACCCTTAGTTCTCATAGATATACTAAAATCTTTAAGGTTATACATAAGAAAATTTAGGAAAATGATATTACACTAAGTTTGACTAGAGTTTTTTATTTTATTTTATTATTATTATTATTGTACTCAAGTGACTACTCGCCATTACTTAGTATTTATATATAGCTATTTGTTATGAATAACTTTTGTCCATTGTTGATCACATAGAACTTAAGAAATCTGTCAATAGCCTCCAACTGTGTTTCTAAATAGTTTCAACAAATACAATTAAGGGTGATATATTGAAGATTTTTTACGTGAAAAAAGTTTTAAATTAGAGTTATTGTCACAACTTATATATGGACATTTAAGAATACAAATAGATTTTATGGTAAATTGTCATCAAATAACATGAAGAAATTTTCTTGTTCTAATGTAGTTCCCATACTTACTAGTTCTATACAACTTGTTTTAGATTTTTGAAACTCGGTTATCATCAAAATATTTTATTATCTAATCATAATATAGAACTCAATTTGTAATTCGTATTTGACCCTTTTTAACAATTATATTTATATTTATTATTTATTATAATTTTAGCTTTTGTCTTGATATTATATGCTTTAAATTAATATCAAATTGGCTAGTAATTCAAAAGGTAAAAGGGCATGCCCATAATCCCCATTCCCACATGAAGACTAGATGATGGGAAGAGGGACAGGATTGGGAGCTAATGAGGAGGGGTGGAGCTGATTTTAAGGTGACATTTTAGGTAACTCCACGGGTGTTTTAATCACTTTTGGGCTAAGTTATCCCACCCCAAACTCGACCGACTATCGTTCTTGTGAAGTAGCCTCTCCTTTCACCTAACATTTCATTTTAGCCAAACGTGTTTTATTACACCATATTTTTTCCTGGTAAAAATAACAAGATAAGGTTGAAGTAAATGTCATACTTCATTTTTTCAAATGAATATTGTGGATCAAACTCTTCAAAGTGTAAGACATTGGAGATGATTCCATAGTTAGGGTGGGAAAACCGAATTGTTGGGAATAAGGACACACACACATAAACACACAAACATAGTGGAAATCAACACACAGATCGTTTAACGTGGTTCGACTATCTGTCTACGTCCACGACCCAACTAATTGGAAAATCCACTAATTAGAAATAAACCATTACAACGTAGATGATCTTTTTGACAGATTAAGATCCAAACCCTCCCCTCACTCAAATGCTCATAGTTTTAGGAAAAACTATAAAACCCTCTTAGGTGACTTTATGAACGGAAAAAGTCTAAACCCTTGCACAAGGACTTTATCTATGGCTAAATCTAAACCCTCTTCATATCGGCTTTTTTCTGGCAAAAGCACGAAAAACACTCTCAATCACCTGGCTCACCCCCTTCCACACCCCCCATAGGGTGTCTCTCGTGGCAAATAATTACAAGTTAGAAAGTCATATTTATAGACAACTAATCCTAACTTTACTAGGATTGACAAACCTATTTCTTCTCTTAATGGACTCCTGTTTGTCTTCAATTCTTAATTGGGCTTGGACTCAAGCCAATAACCCAACAAATCTTCCCCTTGACGAAAAGTCCAAGCTTTTTCGCTGCAACTGAGACCTCTTCTCAGTCTCCGTCTCCATCTCCATCTTCATGCTAAAGTCCACACTCAATAACAATCAAAACAATACCCTTGAGTACTTCTCTCTAATGCGCTAAAGCCTCGCTCCACTGCTATCAGCATATCTTCATCACTCTCGGTTCTCACAATCATCATCAACATCTCTCACACATCATCAATCTCTACTATCCAAGCCTTTTCATGTCCTCCCGACATTAAACATCTTAGATGTTGTCTTTTTCCACAGTTTTAGCACTCTGTCAAAGCTAAAATCTCCACAAAATGCACTACCTAACACCCAAGATTCTTGACTCAGCATGATACATCAAGAATTTGGAAAATAAACCCCAAAATTGAATTCAAGACGCTAAAAAACTCCAAGAACACCAAAAAATGCAGCTACTGTTCACACTATAAAAACCCGCCATTGAGAGCTCCAAATCTAATATCCACCATACAGATTGAAGACCCACGAGTTGTGAACGTGCTCACAAAATTTCAGCTCGATCAGACAACAAAGGACTCTTCGATCGTCCGCTAGATCAAAACTGCACAATACTATTTTTCTTCTCGTTTTCTTACTGTTTTTCATATTCTCTCTCTCAATTTTTCTCTCTCTTCTGCCCCTCAACTCAGCCATGTGTCTTCTTTGCATCGTCATGCCCAGTCCTTATGCCTTGGCTCTAATACCACTTTATTGGGAATAAGGACACATATACACATAAACGCACAAGCATAATGGAAATCAATACACAGAGTTTAACGTGGTTCGACTTTCTGCCTACGTCCACGACCCAAGTAATTGAAAATTCCACTAATCAGAAATAAACCATTACAACATGGAAGATCTTTTTGACAGAAAAATATCCAAACCCTCCCCTCACTCAAACGCTCATAATTTTAGGAAGAACTATAAAACCCTCCCAGGTGACTTTATAAATGAAAAAAGTCTAAACTCTGGCATAAGGACTTTATCTATGACTAAAGTCTAAACCCTCTTCATATTGATTTTTTTTTGGCAAATGCATGAAAAACACTCTCAATCACTCGGCTTACCCCTTTCCACACCCCCCTATAGGGTGTAGGTCTCGTGTAGGTACCTAATCCTAACTCTACTAGGATTGAAAAAACCTATTTCTTCTCCTAATTGACTTCTACTTGTCTTCAACTCTTAATTGGACTTGAACTCAAGCCAATAACCCAACAAAACCGAATATGGAGAGTATCACACATGCCCAAGAATGGAAAAACGTGGTTTTTGTGAAATATAACTTTCAAAGTTGATTTCACATGAGTGATTTTGATAGTACCATCTTTTTAATTTCTTAGCTTTTCCCTTTACATTTTTTGTCATTATTATTGCAATAAAGCTAGTCGTAAAAAATAAAAATGCTAGAAAAAACATATGGAATAAAGCCATCCAATTGCAACTGAAAAAAAAACTATATAAAAAAAAATATATGTTTTAATAGTCTAAATATCAACACAGTTATGACCATCAAACACCAAATCGAATACAGTCTAGCTGATTGCAAAAGTGAGTTTGTGACTCATGATCCCTTTGCTGCATTGCTCATGAGTACATGTACGACCATAAATAATACTTGGAACAGTTCGTTGATATACAAGAAAAAATTAGAGAAGAGATTAGAAATTGCAAGGTTGAGTAGGGATTAAGAATATTTTAAAATTAGTGAGAACTTACCATTATATACTATATATTATCAATTTACTTTTTCTTATTCTTCTAATTTAAAATGAATAAGTAGTAGAAAGCATGAAAAAACAAGATTATTTGAATAAAGTAGTAACGCGCAAAAGAGGAAAATGAGATATGGTGTAATATAATGACCCCCTTTCTTAGTGAAATATACATTAAAATAGTATAAGTGCTTAAGCATCATATCTTTTTCACATATGCATTGTTGGTCTATATGAAAGAAAGAAACCACCAACCACTCTAAGGGGGCAAATGTACCTACGAAGAAGTGAACGAGTGAGGACTACAGTCTTTGTTGACTTCCATTATCAGACATACAAAGATTCATTTAATGTGGGGACCACATGGGAGCAACTATATATACACATTTTCTGTAAAGCTTCTTCACAGAATAAAAATCTTATTAGATATTGATTAGCAATTTTTACAAAACTTCTCCGCTTATATAAGAGGTTTATATTTTTAGACAAAGAAAAAAAAATAAGAGTTTTGTATTTATTTAACTTTAAATTGAGAATAACCCATTTTGAGATTAGAAAAAGTAGAAAACTATTTCCCATGAAGTGTAAGTATTTGTGTTTTTCATATGATCATCCTAATTAAAATAAATAAAATCTTCACATATACTTTTGTAATATTATTGAATGAGAGATCGATATGAGAAGACCTTTAAGATATCTGACAACTAAACAATCCAAAACAAAATATATTACCCAAATATAATTTTCTAGTAAATTTATAATCGATTTTATTTGTTAGCTTTGCCTGGATATAGAAACAAGATATCTTATATGAACATGGTATAAATAGTTTCTAATGTTTACATGTGATTTTTTTTTTTTTTTGACTCAATAATTTTCATCCGTATGGATCTTTTATAGCAATTAAAATGGAAGCCAATACATTTGTATTACATTCCAACTCAAGCCAATAAAAATCACTATAACATATGAAAATTTTGATTAATTATCTTTAACATATGTCACGAATAATTATCTTTGGCCCTAGCAAAAAAAAGATATACACTATAAGAAATATCAAAAGGGAGACGACCCATTTCCGTCTTCTTTTCGTCTCCAATCTAGAAAAGAGATAGAAATGAGATGAAAATCGATCGTTGCCCTTTAAGTAGTCAAAAAAATTACAGTTCGTCTTCATTTCATCTCAAATGGTGACGAAAAGAAGACAGACCAAAATAGTCTCCATTTTTCGTCTCCCTTTCGTTGCAAATGATGTTCGTCTCATTTTCGTCTCCATAAGAAATTTGTCTCTAATTCGTCTCCCTTAGATGTAATGTATTTGTTACATCTCAAATGTAATCCTTAATTATCAATATATGGAATTAAAAGTCAATGTTTTCTTTCCAAGCTCATTTATAATCCTCCTTTTATTGGAATTCATTTATTTTTTAATTTTTTTTAAAGGACCAATTGTTTATATTGTGATTACGTTAAATACTATATGTTAGATGTTTTGGACGATTTAATTTTTATTTGTAATGTAATTCTTTATAATTTTATTTCATTAATTCATTCCATAATAAAATTCAGTGTTTTAGGTAATGTAGAGGCTATAAATAATATGTTTTAGCCAACAAGAGACGGTTTGGGGACGACATAGATAAGTCGTCTCCAAACCATCTTATGTTTGTGACTATTTAGAGACAACTTATAAAACCGTCTCCAAATCGTCGCCATTGAGAAACGGTTTCGAGACGAGATAGATAAATCATTTCCAAACCGTCTCCTATTGGTGACTATCTGGAGACGACTCATAAAACCGTCTCCAAATTATCGTCATTAGGAGATGATTTGGAGATGACATAGATAAATCGTCTCCAAATAGTCTTTTGTTATCGACTATTTGGAGACGACTTGTAAAACCTTCTCTAAATGATCACTATTCATGTATGAAAAGTTCCGTATCATTTTCGTCACTTTTATAGCGACGAAAAGGAGACAGACGATTACTTTTGAAAAGATACTTGAAGAGGACATCAACTAGTAGAAATTTTGATGCTTAAGCATTTAGTTTTGTTCTTTCAGCTAATGGATTACAATATGTATTTCGTATGACTCTTTGAGTTACATGAATAAAGATAAAGCATTAATGTTACGAAAGTCTACCTAATGATATAAGTAAAAATAAAAGCAGGATCAAATAGCCTATAATCTTAACCGGCCAAGCTATCCACTGATCTTAAGGTATCTTCAATGGGAGATACTATTTACAAAAATTTACCATTTTTGATAATTTTTAAAGATCGAGTCTCTAAATTTAAAGCCAAAATATATGGAACCCACACAATTTTAGAAATTTGAGTTAAAATGAAAACCTAATTTATTTTTTTGGCTCTAAATTTAGAGACCCAAAAAGTGATTGGGTCTCTATTTTGACAAAAAAATTTATAAAAGTGGTGGATCCCATCTATTTTGATTCTAAATGTAGAGACCCAGTCTCTAAAAATTACAAAAAATGGTAAGTTTTTGTGTATAGTATCTCCCATTGGAGATACCCTTAACCAGTTTAGCTACTCATGTGTTCAATAGAGTTCTACTGTTTTAGTGGTTAATAAAAATAGTTTTAGACTTAAGCTTTCACTCACAATTTCATTGCACTAAATACTAGTAGTATACAATGTCATACACTTAACAGTGCACCACATTTCACTGAAAAAGAAGCATTCTTCATCCTTGATGCAAGAAGCTAGCCAAAAAAATTCAAACAAACATCGGGGGTTGCTACAGCGGATCCTGATGCTGAATGTGTTTACTTAACACCATAGCTTCTTTGCATTCAACCATCCTATACTCCAAAAGAAATTGTCAATTTTGCCTCATCTCTGACTCAGCAGGGCAGCAATGCTCATTTAATAACTTATCAGAAACAGTCAGAATCAAATTGTGAAAAGAATATTTGAAAATTAGTAAGAACTTTCTGTTACATATTATAACTATCTACTTTTACTTGTTCTTCTATTTTGAAATGAAGATGTTGTAGAAAGGATGGAAAACAATAATATTTGAATTAATAAAGCATGAACTAATATATGCTTATTCTTCTTCTATTTTAATCGAGTCCGCTTACCTCTAACTCGTGAACTTAAATGAAGATGTTGTAAAAAAACATGAAAAACAAGAATATTTGAATAAAGCACCGATGCTTATTCTTCTATTTTAAAATGAAGAAGTCGTAGAATTGAAGCATGAAAAATAAGAATAATATGAATAAAGTATTAATGCGCGAAATAGGTTCATGCGATATGGCATAACTTTTTAGAGTGATTAGGTGATCAAAAGTAGATGTATTCACGGCCGGCCTTCACTAAATTCAATAACTAAATTAATTATTAAGGAATGAGTAGGAAGCTTGGATTGTATTTTTTAAAAATATGTATTTTTAAGTTGATAAATCAATTCAATATAGGAGAAAAAATTGTTTATATATAAGTCTTAATTTTGTATTTTTAGTCCTTGTTGAATAAAAATTCTAAATTCGCCTTAAAAATGATGACATAGGATATTTTTAGCGAATTCGACGTAACACAGACCTTCTGTCCTTTTCTCAAAAAAAAAAGAGGCCTCCCACCATTTGAATTGAACTTATATTGGGCAAAATCTCAGCTGTGGTGATGACTGTAAGCTGAGGTGTTAATTCCTATTGACGCGTAGGACAAGGCATGCACAGCTGGCATGAGAGGACTATAACTAGCTAGGAAATTACTAGAGGAACAATAATAGCTTGGTAATACTTAGAAAGCAAATTCAATAAGAGAATAAAAATAAGGAATAGTCAATTCTATCGAATAATTTGATAATTGACTTTTACTAGTGAGTTATCACGTAATAAAAAAAAGCATGGACATTGAATACCGCTGTAGAGGGTATCTTGAAATTAGAGATGTGCAATAAAATCGTCAACTTGTCCAAACCGTCTAACCCAATCCAAACTAACCCATTTTTGACAGTTTCTTAAAAGTTTGATTGATTATGGTTTAAATTTTTATAAGAACCGACCACATAGTTTAGTTTATGGTTTTGACTATCAAAACCATAAACTCAAACCGACCTGATATATATATATATATATATATATATATAGAGAAATTTTCACTTTCCTCTACATTTTTCAATCTATCTCCCCTTTCATTGAAAAAATCAAAAAACTCCATGAGTAACTCTTCTATATTAATTTAGTTTTTTACAATATAATTACTTTATTCAAATGCAACTATAAATTAAACCGAATGTATGATTTGACTTGGTTTGAGTGATTTAGTTTCTTCAAATGTATTGGTTTGGTTTAGGTAGTTCTAAGAGGTATATGAGTTCAGTATGGTTTTAATTTTTCCAAACCAAATACGTTAATTCGGGTCAAAAAATATATTTTAAACAGTCCAAACCGACTCACGCACACCCCTACTTGAAACAACAATTACTTTTGAGATAGTGCTTTAAATTTGTGAGGAAATCTATGTGTCACGAAGCATCAAATACCATTTTTTTTTTTTGGTTAGAAAAGAAAAGTAACATTAAAAAAAGAGAATAATTCTTTTGAGTCCTTTAACTTATGTGTAAATTACCTTCTGATCCTCCAACTAAAAAAAACTTCTCTTTAGGTCTATTTGTCAATTACTTTTGACGAAAAAAGTGAAAAAAAAATATGTTTTGTCTATTTTGCCCTTGGACCATAATTCTCTCTCCTACATAGCATTAATTTCAGCCGACTTTTCTCTTATTTTGACCGTTGATAGCAACAATAAAAGCTTGCATACAACGTTAAATGCCATTTTGGCAGCAACAATGAGCAAAACAATTACCAACATCTTAAAAAATCAGAAAAAAGCAAAAATATTACCAAAATATACTTGTCCAAACCCCAAAAAAAATTTGACTCGGGAGCTAAATTAACTAATTATTTAGCTCCCAATTATAAATTTCTTATTTTTAATTTTATTTGTTGTTTACAAAAAAATTATTTGTTGATTACGAAAAAATGCTAATTTTAGTTAATTTATCTTCCGAGTATAATTTTTATTTTTTTTATTTTACATCTTGGATTAAAAATGAAAATAATAGTTAATTTAGCTCCTAGTTATAAATTTAATTTTTAATTTTTTTTGTTTTTTAATAAAAAAATATGGGGTTTGCTTGAATCTGCATGCAAGCTTTTATTGTTGCTATCAACAAACAAAATAAGAGAGAATTTAGCTGAAATTATTGTCATGTAGGAGAGAGAGAATTATGGTCCAAGGGCAAAATAGGTAAAATATATATTTTTTCACTTTTTCCGTCAAAAGTAATTGACAGATGGACCTAAAAGCAAGTTTTTTTTAGTTGGGGGATCAGAAGGTGATTTACGCATAAATTGAAGGACCCAAATGAATTATTCTCTTATAAAAAACAAAACATACAAACTTATCCAACCCTTGTGGGGTTGAAGTCCTGATCCAGGAGATATATCAAATTGGGCGGAATACATGATATCCAATTAATAAACAAATCATTCATACGTCTACCATTTGCTAACTAATCGCATGGTTTATTGGCAGTTCTTCTGAGGCACTGTAATCTCAAACTTGGATTTCCTACACCAATCTCTCTGACATCCTCCACAATGGTGGTTGCTCTCCAATCAAGGCCAAACTTCGGTGTATTGATTGCTTTAAGAACACCTTTAGCATCACTCTCAATGGTGATGCTTGCTTGATGTATCTGACTCACAAATAGACAAGCACAGCGAATTGCAAAGGTTTCAGCTTCCTTGGTTGAGAAACATTGAATAGACGCAGTCTGTCCAAACAATAAAGTTCATTCTCAATCCCTACCAATAAAGGCAATAGCGGCTTTTCTATCATTTCCATATGATGCATCAACATTCACTTTGATCGTACCTGGCATAGGTGGACTCCATTGAATGACCTCTTCAAGGCTATCATTTTCCCTCGTGGCCCCACTTTTCCATCTCATATTCTTTTCACAGAACCATTCAAAGATAGCACGTTGAGTTCTCACAATGGCTTTTGAAATATCGATATCCTTACCATTTAAAACTGCATCATTTCTTTCTTTCCAAATCTGCCAGCAATACAACGCAAATTTAGTAAATACTTCCTCCCTGCAGTATCCAGGACAACACCAATTAATAAAGTCCAAAAAACACTACCATTAACATAAGCGAATTTTGACTTTGAGAATCAAAGCAACACATTGATTCTCCATCTGTATTTTCCCCGTAAAGAAATTCATCTCATAGATGAAAATGGCAGGCAGCTGGAGCACAAAAGAGTTGGCGAGATTTCAACGTCAGCTCACAGCAAATCAAATTCTCAATTACAACCGTTCTAGTGCTCCAGCCGGAATGAAAAGGCATTTCAAAGTTACTGTACGAAACCTAAGAGTTCGATAAAAGGTAATGACTTGTTATTATAAAAAAATTTAAGTTTATACCACGATTTTGGCAGAAAATAATTACAGTATGAAAATTCAGCGACCAGGTCAAGCTAATTTTTCCACGAGCGCTGTTGAATTTTTTGATTCTCAAGCATTTAAATGGGGTTTGGTGGAACTCATCTCTGTTTAGAGCTACAAAACGTGGTATTATTAAAGGCTGCATTCAGTGATTGTGGATACGTTGAGAGGAATAAATTTTTGAGGTCCGCTATAGTCTCGCTCACAGTTTTGGGTTTGAGTACGATATTGATAAATGAGTGATTTATAAGTTTATTATCAGGACAAGAGTATAAAAGTAGCATCTTTGTGCCACCATAGTTATGCAAGTTGTGAGCAGCGATGTAAGACCAGGTTTAGGGACCACTACTTTTGAGTAGCAACAATTTAATTTACCGCTAATTAATAACAGACAAGTTTCATCTAACAAATGCCTAAATTAAAATTATTTTAAGATTTATTTATAAATTAATAATTTTAATTAATTAATTAATAAATAATTAATTCTTAATATTTTTTTAAAAATTAGTAAACTAACAGTTTTAAACAATTTTTCACTATTATATCTAAACAACATAAAATATTTAATTTGTTTTTTAATAAAATATTTTCTCCTGAAAATATTTTCTACTAGCAAGTTATTTTACGGCAAACAAACGGAGCCTAAAGTACACATATAAATATTTCTTTATGAGGTTATTCCGATATCACATGAAACTAACTAGCATATTTAGAAAACTGCAAGCGCTACCTATTGTGTATTTCACTGGTCCAAATTATTATATTGGGTAGTAAGACAAATTTGTAGACAAAATTATTCACTGCCCACAACAGAAATTATTCTAGATAAGGCATTATCAAATCATCTGATGGTACTACGTTGGCTCAGTTTACATCGTAAGGGGAGCTCCAACAGCTCTCCCAAATAACCAAAATCATCAAATTTGGGGGAACTGTTAGTGCTATATAGCTCCAACAGTTCCCCCAAATTATCTCCTATATTTTGGAGAATAAAGGATTTGATATTTGGATCCCCCATTGCTAGGGGATCAAATCCTTCCCCCATTTCATCTCCCATCTGACCAGCAATGATCATATGGCCTAAAAAAAAAAAATCAAACTTTGAAAACCTTTCCCCAACGGCTGGATTTTTATGGCTGTTGGGATGAAGCGATGACCTTTGTATATATATTGGTCATGGCTTCTTCAAAACAAACCCCAGAAAACACTCAAAAGCAAACAAATCACCCAAGTCTGAGGAAAAAAAAAACTTACCAACAAAGCCACACAAAATCTACTACAACATTAAGGTAAAATGTTTTTCATTCTTGAATAATCTACTGGAACATAATGTTATTGAAAAAGTTCCATGAAAAGTGAGCACATATAAATACAAAAATAAAGTTCTTAAAACAATTTAATTGAAAAAATGAAAATAAAATTAACATTAAAGTAAAATTAATTAATAGAATATTTATAAAAGTTAATATTAATACAAAATAATAATAGTAATTAATAATAGAAATATTGAATGAAAATAAATAGAAAATAATAAATTTAAGTAATGTGTTAATTAAAATAAAAATAGATATGAAAGTAAAATATAAATAGGGATTTTCTAAATAGGGGAGCTGTTGGAGTAAAATTGAAATAGAGATTCTATAAAATAAGGGATTAGTTAAAAATAGGGGAACTGTTGGAGTGAAACTGAAATAAGGGATCTGTAAAAATAGGAGAAATGCTTCAAATTCTCTAAATATAAAAAAAAAATAGGGGAGTTGTTGGAGTTGGTCTAATAACGTATGAGGATCCAGTCATTCCATCAGTTCAAAAGATATACCTGTCAAGCAAAACAGAATATATATCAGCAATGGGAGCAGCAATATATATGCCCCATTAATGTAAACTCTTTAATTAATTAATTATAAACCTATGACAAGCATTAAGCATCAAATCTTATCATATTAATTTGAGCGGTCGACATAAAAAAGGGTCCATCCGAGAATATATTCAACATCCAATTACTGTTACTAAAGAATCTCATAGTACATCACCAAGCAATATAAATAAGCGTAGCCCGCGTCTGTTTTTCTTGTAGTGGGCGTCAGAGCAAGCTGAAAACACCCAAGCAGTATAAATAAGTGTAGCCCGCGCTTGTTTTTCTTGTACTGATCGTCCTCACCAACTCTCAGAGCAAGCCGAAAACATGTATCAAAGATCTGTCTGGGTAGGGAAATATCCCAACGCTAACTATTTGCCCCTTTTTCCAAGAAAAATGGGGTCCAGCTTCTCTACTACCCGTGAAGGCAATGTAGCTGCAAAACTGTCTACCAGCTTCTCTACCACTCGTGAAGGCAATGCAGCAGCAAAAAAGTCCAATGTTATTGAGTTCCATTCTTCATCGAGGTGGAAGATCCATTTTGAAGCATCAAAAGATAGTAACAAATTGGTGAGCCTGAAAATTTCAGATACTAAAATCAACAGATCTCTTTTTCAGTATAGCATCTGTGCTGTTTGTTATGTTATGTTCTGCTAATGTTCGTATATATCATTTGTAGATGGTTATTGACTTCACAGCATCATGGTGCGGACCTTGTCGATATATGGAACCTGTGGTTAATGACCTTGCTGCTAAATATCCAAACGTCGAATTCATCAAGATTGATGTGGATGAGCTGCCTGTATGTCTCATCGATCTACTTACTAGGATTGTATTGAATTTTCAATTGATTTTCCTTGTTTGATCAGACTTCTAATTGATATTAATGTGCGAATGATAATTGATTGCAATCAGGGTGTGGCTGAGATGTACAAGGTGCAGGCATTGCCAGCTTTGATACTGATAAAGAAGGGGACACAAGTTGACAAAGTTGTGGGAGTCAAGAAGGAAGAACTCCAGATGAAAATTGAGAGACACAAAATCTAATTCATAAAGTGATGTGACGACGCATTGATATATATAGTTCTCTGGTTATGTCCAGAGGCACAAGAATTTACAATAAAAAAATGATCAACAAATATATTAAGATGACTGTTGAATTTGGATAAGTTCATGTCTCCAAGTACTTTATTTGATCTGCCATACATGTAAAAGCTCTTAGCTGCAGTTTTGTGCTTGCAATAAAAGTATAAACTTTTTACTTCATTTAGAAAAGATTTTGTACTTATCAATATGTATATTGGTCAACTATTAAATTGCAGTTGCGTAATTGGTTACATGAATTATTTAACGACTCTAACCTCAAATTACAAATCTTTGAAGAAGGAAAGATTATCGATAGTTCAATTGGTAGACTACCTTCCCTAGCATGTAGGTCATAAGGGTTCGAATATTAGTGGGTGGAGTAAAGAAAAAAAAAAATCAAGAAAGGTTTGTACTTGATCAATTTGTATATTCTTCAACTCTTAAATCGCAGTTTGTAACTGGTTACATAAATTTCTTAACGACTCTAACCTCAAGTGGACTACCTTGCCTAGTATGTGGGTGATCAGGTGGACCAATTAAACGGTAAAGAATTGGATACCATTTTGTCATGCTCCGTGTAGTACTTTGTCCTGCATAACACTTAATTTCTGCACCAATTGGTTAGCGGCACTGAATATCATTTTGTCATGCCCGACCCCAGAACTCCAGATCTGCAAGCGAGACTAGTGTTATAAACATAAAAATTAATTACTTGGACCTATTTTTTACCAATCCAAAATGATTAATTCAAATTATTTTTTATATCCAAAACACCCACTTATAAATTATTCAAATTCACAATCTTCCATTGATCAGGATATCACATCATAACTTTAAAAACCATGAGGCACAAGCTTCCATTAAACATGAACTATCAGTGTTAGAAATACACATGGCTCAAATCTGTCTGCAACTCCATCCCATCCTATTATTTATTTATTTTTTTTCTTGTATATATTTCATTTCCCAATCTTATTTCTTTTTCTTCTTGCCATGTACCCCGTGGCCAATATAACGTGCAACCAACACCAATAGATTCATCATAAGTGTTTCTTGTACACTTTATTTACTTCTCCTCTTCTTGATTTAAAAAATAATAATAATAAGAAGTGCATATGGAAATCCATTATCACCAACATCGACTGAGAAAAACTCTAAATAATTCTTAGAAAAGAAAATATTACAAAGTTAAGGGACTTGTCTTGTTTTGGCAAATTGGGACGAATAATTTATTACCAAAAAGATTGAGCCCCTATTGACATGCTTACAAAACGTGGTTTATGAAAGATAACTTTTAAAATTGATTTTAAAAAATGAGTGATTTTGTATTACATTAGTCGAACAATTCTTTTTAATTTCTTAACTTTTCCTATTGAAAGAAATCGTACATGACAATTAAGTTATGTTTTATAGTTACTATTGAAACAAAATTTTAAATCTACATTTCCTCCAAGTCCTTTATTGGTACTGCATTTGAATTGAATTTTTTTTTGCAAAGATCACTGCGGTGATGACAGTAGTAATCCCAAGGGTTAATTCCAATTCTCGCGTAGGTCAAGGCAGTGGCAGAACCATGTACTGAGGGTCAGACTGGATACTTTAGTGATGAAGTCAGTAATAAAAAATCGGGACACTCATTTATATATAATTGTTTATATAAATTATATATAAAAAATGTTGGCTTTATGCCAAATATTATGTTTTTGATAATTACATATCACAATATGTTATAATTAAATCAATATTTAATCCAAACATATTATAGGACAAACAAAATCTTCAAGGCATAACTCCCCTGAGTATAGTAATGACATAACATATAGAAGAGAGATAACTAATTGTCGTAAATAGAAAAAGTCTCTTTCATTAGATATAAAGAAAAGTTGTTGTCTAGGAATTGATTTTGTTTTAAAAAATTATCAATGCCTTATTCAACAAATAACAAATTAGAATTCCATTTCAATTAAGATTAAAAAAGTTTCAAGCACAACATGCATAAATTAAAACAATAGCCTATACATAAAAATAACAAAAAAATGACTATTAAACATGCAGTAGAAATGGCCCTTGAGAGCTCCAAAACCAATTTGTACTATTCAGATTTTAGAAACTTGAGTCACAAATCGACTACCAAATTTCAACTCAATATGATAGGAAGCCACCCTCCGATTGTTTGTTTGATGAAGACTATTCAAGTTTTCTCTATATTTTCGTTTCCTCACTCTCGTCTTTTACTCAATAAAAATATAAAATACACCATTTTCAACGTGAGAAAACAAGGAAAATAATTGAAAATGATCGTTGGTTAAAAAGTAAAAATAAGACATTTTTATCATTTTTTCACCTTCCATCACCTATAATTATTTTAACACAAAAAAATTAAAAAAACATAATTTTCCCAACTTAGGGGGTGCACAATGTCCCTCCGCCAATGGGTCAAGGCACATGCACAAGAGGACTATAACCAGTTCGGAAATTATTGGCGGAAGATAAAAGCTTGTGAATATTGTTAGAATATACACTTGTCCCACATTGAAAAATTGGAAACACTAAGACTACCTTATAAGATTTTGGGCTACTCGACTTGACACTAATTGGTTTTAAGATGGAATCTCTGGCTTCTTTACATATTATCAGAGTTGGGCCCTTAATCCAATCATATTCATCCGCGTATGACCAATCTTAAATTAGGTCCACTTGTGTTCAATCTTTCTCGTGTGTCATATTCCACGCATCTTCAATCTTCCATGTGTGACCCATCTCAAAAGTTCAGTTCACATGTATTTAATCTTCCATCTTAAAATTAGGTCCACGCTTGCTCAATCTCCCATGTGTGATTCCTCACAAATCAGGTTATTCTAACACTCACCCTTACGTGTGTGACTCCTCATAAATTAGGTCACACGTATCCCACACACACTAAAACACCTTATAAGATAATGAGTTACTTTACTTGACACTAATTACGTATGTTCAATCTTACATGTGTGACCCATCTCAAAAATTCGCTTCACATGTATTCAATCTTCTATCTCAAAATTAGGTCTACGCTTGTTCAATCTTCCATGTGTGACTACTCACAAATTAGGTCACAGATAAGGGTGACCTTACATGTGTGACCCATCTCAAAAATTCGCTTCACATGTATTCAATCTTCTATCTCAAAATTAGGTCTACGCTTGTTCAATCTTCCATGTGTGACTACTCACAAATTAGGTCACACGTAAGGGGGAGTGTTAGAATATACACTTGTCCCACAAACACTAAGACCACCTTATAAGATTATGGGTTACTCTACTTGACACTAATTGATTTTAAGATGGAATCTCAGACTTTTTTTACATTAGACAAACAAGTCCAACAAAAGAACAATAATGAGGTAAGAGTGATGAGAATCTAATTGTCTCACATGGATAAATTATGACATTCAAGACTATTATATAAGATCTCGAGCTACTTCACCTAATACTAATTGATTTTAGGATAAAAGCTCAGGCGTTGTCTAATATGATATTAAAGTTAGACCTTGGTCTTATATTATTTATCCATGTGCGACCCGCGCCTATTTCAAGCTCTTCTACCACTGACTTTGGTATGCAATTTGTTGCTGTTCTACCACGTTCGATCATGTCAATCAGTTGAATGTTATACACGGAAAAATTTTGGTACAGCTTGGGAGGTTCTTTTGAAACAGCAATTGGCGCAGCTGGAATTCAAACGAGTTAGAGAAATTTTACCATCAGCTCACAACAAATCAAATTCTCAGTATACAAGCGTTCTGATGCTCCTGCTGGAATAGAAAGGCATTAGCATGTATAGTTTCCGTACGAAGATTCGGCGACCCTGTAATGTCAATGATAAACTTGTGGCTTCTCTTCATTATTTTCCACGGCCGATGTTTAATATTTGGATTCTCATGTAATATTCGAATGTTGTTTGGTGGAACTTAAACTACTAGAAGTGCATAATTTGATCATGTTTCTGGAAAGCTACAAAACGCAGAGTTATCATTGGCTGCGCTCAGTGATTATATGCTGATTGTGCATATGTTGAGGAATAAAGATCTTGAATTGGTTCTGTGCCTTTCTTGTATTTACAGCTAATGCAAATTTAACGAAAGAGAAATTAGCAAAAAAAAAATTTAACGAAAGAGAAACATCATGTGTGTATGTCAAGAATATGAACGTAGCATCTACCGCCGCTATTCTTATGCAAGTTGTCAACAATCGAAGATTAGGTTCCAAGACCACGATGACGAGGGATTCTTGGTTTCTTCTGAGCAGCGACAATTTGATTTAGGAAAATTCATTTTTAGATCAATTTAAACTGATCTATTAGTCTCTCACGTAATTACGTGTGAGTCCAATAAATATGTAAGTGATTAATGTCGGTTTAAACTGATTAAATAGTTTCTCTTTAATTTACCATCATCAAAGAATTTCCTTCAATTGCCACATGCCTATAGCACAACTTAGTTCCTGTTGTTAGTTGTAAAATATTTTCCTAAAAAATATTTTAATAAAATAAGTGGAAAATGTCAAATACCATCCCCACCCCCCCCCCAACACACCCCCACCCCCCCCCCAACCCCAACTCCATACCTCGGTCACCTCTGACCCTGCTCTCTTCACCCCTACCCTAACCCCTTGTGTGTGTTCATATATATGTATGTGTGTGTATAATTATGTGTTTGGGGGAATGTGTGATTTTTTTTTTTAATAAAATTTTTCCATTTAAAAATATTTTCCAGTGTGATATCCAAAAATCTCAAAATATATTTTACAGTATGACAAACAAACATTAAAAAATATTTTATTTTTTTAGAAAATATTTTTTCTTGTAAATATTTTTCACCAAGAATTTATTTTATTGGAAACCAACAGAATCTTAATTGGGACAACGTTTGAAATAGATTTGTGGATACAAATTTGTGCCTTGATGGACAACGACTAAAATTATTCTAGATAAGGCATTCACTATCATGTGATGGTACTTGTTTGGCTCATTTTCCATCGCAATATGTATGAGTATCCTTGTCATTCCATCATTCAAAAAATATACCTCGTAACAGAAACAGAATATCAGCAAAAGCTATGGTGTTCAACTAACTAATTACTACTAATGGCATAGTTTACAAAAAAAAAAACTATGCCATAAGTAGTAACTAATTACTTTGGCATAATTGACTTTTATTTGGGTATCCATTGGAAAGGACAGAAATGAGAAACAGCTTGGAGAGAAAAGTATATCGAAATAAATCAGAAATGTGCTCCATTAATGTACAGCCAACTTTATTAACCTATGACGATAACTATTGGACTATGGCTTGTATTTATAGTTAATACACAATTGTCTTGTAAGCCTAATACCTAAAACCTTATGAATAATTTATAAATAAGTCTTATAACTATTGTAAAATGTACGACAAAACAGTGAATTGTGAGGTTTTGTAAAAATGTACTTGTAACGATTTTATCATATAATAAATCATTCTCATGCTCTCAGTGAACGTAAGCTTTAGACCGAATCACGTAAAATCTGTGTGTCAATTTCTCGCTTTCATCTTTGTTCTAAATAACATTTTCACACATATGATATCCACCATGATCATAACAAGAACTAAAAGAGTATTTAAGCATCAAATCTTTCCATATTAACTTGAGCGGTCGACATGAATTAGGGTCCACTGAAGAATATGTTCTAGTTTCAATTACTGTTATTTAAGAATGTCATATGTACATCACCAAGCACTACAAATAGGCGTAGCCCGCGTCTGTTTTTCTTGCAGTGAGCATCTCACCAACTCTCAAAGCAAGCCAAAAACATGTATCAAAGATCTATCTGGGTAGGGAAATATCCCCACGCTAATTATTTTCCAGTTATCCCTAGAAAAATCGGGTCCTGCTTCTCTACTACTCGTGAAGGAAATGCAGCAGCAAAAATGTCTACCAACTTCTCTACTACTCGTGAAGGCAATGCAGCAGCAAAACTGCCTACCACCTTCTCCACTACTCATGAAGGCAATGCAGCAGCAAAAAAGTCTAACGTTATTGAGTTCCATTCTTCATCCAAGTGGAAGATCCATTATGAAGCATCAAAAGATAGTAACAAATTGGTGAGCCTGAAAATTTCAGATGCTAAAATCAACTTTTTTATGTTTTAGTATAGCGTCTGTGCTGTTTGTTATGTTATGTTCTGCTAATGTTTGAATATATCATTTCAGATGGTTATTGACTTCACAGCATCATGGTGCGGACCTTGTCGATATATGAACCTGTGCTTAACGACCTTGCTGCGAAATATCCAAACGTCGAATTCATCAAGATTGATGTAGATGAGCTGCCTGTATGTCTCATCGATCTACTTACTAGGATTCTATTGAATTTTCAATTGATTTTCTTTGTTCCAGACTTTAAATATAATTGATATTAATGTGCGAATGATAATTGATTGCAATCAGGGTGTGGCTGAGATGTACAAGGTGCAGACATTGCCAGCTTTGATACTGATAAAGAAGGGGACACAAGTAGACAAAGGTGTGGGAGGCAAGAAGGAAGAACTCCAAATGAAAATTGAAAGACACAAAATCTAATTCAGAAAGTGATGTGACGATGCATTGATAGTTCCTGGTTATTTAGATCCAGGGCACAAGAATTTACAATAAAAAATGATCTACAGATATATTAAGATGACTGTTGAATTTGGATAAGCTCATGTCTTTAATTACTTAGTTTGATGTGTCATACATGTAAAAGCTCTTTTGGCTGCGGTTTTGTGCTAGCAATAAAAGTATAAGCTTTTTACATCATTAAGAAAAGATTTTGTACTCGATCATCATGTATGTTTTTCAACTCTTAAATTGCAATTGTAACTGGTTACATGAATTACTCAACAAATTTAACCTCAAATTACAAGAAATAATCTTTGAAGAAGGAAAGATTTTTCCTAGCATGTGAGGGATTAAGGTTCGAACTTAGTGGGGGGGATAAAAAAAATAAATAAAGAAAGATTTGTTTCAACTCTTAAATTTGTAATTGGTTACCTGAATTATTTAACTGACTCTAACATCCAATTACAAGAAATAATCTTTGATGAAGGAAGGATTCCCAGATAGTCCAATTGGTGGACTACCTTCTCTGGTATGTAAGTGATCAGGGTTTAGAACCATCAAGAAAGGTATGTGCTATTTGGTCATTGCACACTTGTTTGAACCTCGAACTAAGCTCAACTGTGAAAGAGAAAGACATATATATATATATATATATATATATATATATATATATATATATAGACACGTAAAATGGGATAAGAAAGGACGAAAATAGATCACATGCCCTACAAACCTGTGTTAGAAGAAAATAAGATGATTAGCTCATGCCTTATAACATCACACCTTATTCAAAATGTATATTTTTTAATGGGTGAACTTGATATATTAATACTATATTCGTAAGAGTTGAGTGGAGAGAGGGACCAAAAGTCCTTAATTTATATAGTACTAATATATCAAGTTCACCCATTAAAGATTTTATTACATTATATATGTTGCATATCTTCTCATGAACCCACTAACTCCGCTAAATCGGCCACTTACTTCAGCATAATGTAGGATATTAATAAACCATTAACTCCACTCACCAAAATGTAGGATATTCCTTCTATCGATTATGTCCCAGTCAAGCACAAGTCATGGAGGGGATCGATGTCAAACTCACAATCTCAGCCATATTACTAAATTTAATTAATTCAGCAACTCGTAAATAAGTCATGAAACAACTTCCATTACTTTACCTCGGCCACAGATTACCAATTGCTTAACTAATTAAATCGCATAGGACCCCTAGTTGACGGATTCCTTATTGAACGCTCACACGCCTCCATGCAGAGACAGACCACGACTACTAGTTACACAATCTAATCCATGAATAGAATCAAATTACATAAATAGCCCCACTAAGTACTGTAACACCCCCAAAATTTTAGGCTTTGACTTTGTTTATTTTATAATAATACCTCTTTGATTGACATTATTATGGGATGATAATAAATTATTTGTGGCTGATTTATGAGAATGAATTATTTATGACCTATTTTAATGTATCAGGTAATATAAATTAATGGTGACTAATTTATAGGAATCAGTTAGGAGTGGATTAATATAAGTTATGAAATAATAATAGATTTTAGTTGTTGATTCTGTGTGATTTAATGCCTAAAAACTAGGCAACTAATTTAGCGGACTATTTTTCTCACCTACTTATATGGAAAAGAAGTAGAACGTGGGTGGTATACTATGCATAGTTACTTATAAAACAAGACTAGTGGGAATGATAGAAAAGAAAAAAAATGTAATGACCCAAAAAAAAGAAAAGTATATATAGATATAAATAAATAAATGAATAATGGGCCTATTTTGGTGGAGTATGTTTCCCACTCAGACTAAAATAGTGGGCTTATCCCACTTGTCGGGGTTATCAGTTACAACATAAGACCCTCATTAAAAGAAAAAAAATATACGTTTAATGTATTAGCAGAATCCTAACACTCTCTCCCTAAACCTCATATCAAATGCTCAAAAAAAGAAGAAAACTTGGGTGCAGAATATTATACAGGGAGCAACTTTAAGAAACCCTGAGGTTTAATTGGTAAGAACCTAAGTCACATCTTTGTTTATAGTTTATTGTAGGTTTTTCACAATAATATATGCGTTAGAGTGCATGACCTATGTTGATGGGAGATTGTAATAGAATCTGTTCATATTTTTTTTGACGGTGAGGAATCTTGTGAAAGGCCATGTTATTCAAACTTAGGATTTGTTAGGTTTAATTGCTGGATAAGAGATAAGTAGGAAGACCCCTTTTTCATTACCTAATACCCTTTAATTTTTAGAGTTATGATTTGTGAGTTTGAAATATATTTGATTTATGAAGTTACTAAAATATTATTTTCTTGGATGCATTGAATTTTTTTGGTTAACAATAATTTTGTTATGGTTCATGTGAAGTTTAGATCGAATGCATGAGAGAGTTATGTCCTTTTACTAGCAGTAGTATACTTGTTATATTTTATTAAAATGTCTTATTTATACCATCTGTCTGCATAGCATATATATTTCTTAAAACAGATTCTTAAAAAAAAAATATCGTGAATAGTACCTGTACTCACTATTCACGTGAATAGTGACCAGGTCACTACTCACTCTTTTTTTGTGACCAACGATAGGTCAAGCAGTGACTTGCTTGTTGCTCTTTAATATAAAAAAAATTATCTTTACACTATTTTCCTTAAAAATTGACAAGTTATTTATTTTCAAGCAATAGTTATTTCCTTTCAAAACCCACGTGCTATTTTGCTTCCAAAACAAAAGAAAAGAAAATTTGGGACCAATTGGTCTATATTTGTATGTACTTTTATGAAGGTTTTAGCATTTTTATTGAGACTTGATAAGAACTACTTTGGACAACTTGTGCCATATTTTGGGGCTGTGACCTAGCTGACAGGTATAGCGAGATTTGAACCCTCTCTCAGTGGGGCCTGACATACACTGAGTTTTGGGATTGTGCACAATCTTTTCGTTGGGATCCCCTTTCGCTTGTGATAGTTGAGCGCATTTAACCATCTTTAGACTGTGCTACCAGTTGCAGCTACAGCCGTGTTTGAGTTTTGGTATAGTGGTTTGATGAGTTTTTGAGTTTTGAATTTTGGCACCACATTTTTGTACTACGACAAATTAAATTCTGGATTTTTGGCATAATTATACATTTTGTGTGTTCATATTTAGTTATATTGCATGATTATTGGATTCTTTTCGTCTCATTACATTACTATATTGTTGTCCATATATATTTTTATTGTAAAGGTCCCATGTTATTTTTGAGAGATTTTCACACTTACTGAGATTTTTATTTTATTCTTTTCGTTAAACCTTATTTTGAGCAGGTGAAGAATAGCTCTTTTGCAAGGTTATTGGTAGGAGACTATCTTGACGTTGGATAGTGATCTTCGTTTCAAGTTCTTGGATTATTGATTAATAAATAAGAGTTGTTTGCCTCTTTGAATATTTCTGCGTGGTTGGATATTTTAGCAAAGATATTAGGATATTTCCTTGTGTTTAGATGTTATTGTATTGTTATTACTATAGTATTCTCTATGATCTCATTATAATTTGGGGAGTTTATTCCAAAATTTTATGTTGGAGATTCGCATATACTATATTTGTATTATGTTGGTTTAGTTGCTCTGTAAGTTATTGTTCTACTGGTGGTCTTAGTCTTACATTGGGAACATTTGGAATTAGTGCCTTGCGCGCTTAGGGAGGATATACCATTTCTAGATTCGCGGCAGTCTTGTCTCTAGATTTTACCTGCTAAAATTTGGGGGCGTGACAAGTACACTTTAATGTAAGATCATAATTTAGGTAGTTATATAAATCTTTCAAGAATATGGATTCAATATGGCATAAGATAGGTGAACTCTTCAAATTCCTCTTATTCTTTTATAAATCCACTAAAAATGTCATTATTTAAGAGGTTACATATTAGTTTATGATTTTGATCAGAGAGCCATCACCATTTTTAATATAAATTTATGTGATCATGAACATCACTTTAAAAAAATATTCAACAACCTATCCCCCCAAATAACCATTTCTCGTTGCGCGTAACCGCCAGTATGTATACTTTTGGTAAGATTATTATTGGTAAATTAGATTAAGAACCCTTTTATTTTGATAAAAACATACACAAATCCGAAACTTAAAAAACTATGAGGAACAAACTTCAATTAATGATACGTATTTTCTTTTTTGATTAGAAATAACGACAAAAACATGAATTATCAGTGTTAGAAATAAATGTGACTCAAATCTGTCTGCAACTCCATACCATCCTATTATTTTTCTTCCTTTCATTTTTTTTTCTTTTATATATATTTTTTTCCAATCTTATTAATTTTTTTTTCTTTCCATGTACCCTGTGGTCAAACATAAGTACGTGCAACCAACACCAATAGATTCATCATAGGTGTTTCTTGTGCGCTTTTTTGACTTCTCCTCTTCGTGATAAAAAAAAAGACCCGATAAAAAAACTAAGTTTATATGGAAATCCATTATCACCAACATCGTCAGAATAAAAAAAAAAAAAACCTCTAAATAATTCTTAGAAAAAAATATTACAAAGTTAAGGGACTTGTCTTGTTTTGGTAAATTGGGACGAATAATTTATTACCAAAAAGATTGAGCCCCTCTTGACAGGCTTACCAAACGTGGTTTATGAATATAAATTTTAAAATTGATTTTTTTTTTGGTCAAAAGGAAATATTTATTAAAACAGAGATAGAATACGAATAGATAAATCCTCGCCTAAAAGTGACCGGGCGGAGAGGGTGAGCGAAAACTCATAACAACATACAGAAATTATAAAAATAACATAATGGGCTAAAGCCCTACAAACATAAATCAAGAAATTAACAAGATGGGCTATAGCCCAGAACAAAGAATTAGAGAGAAACTCTAAAACAGATAACCTCCAGAGATAAAATCCAGATAGTATGAGGGTAGAAATCCAGTCGTACAATAGCGCAAGAACCCAATCTAATTCTTCTCCGATCATTAGAAATAGAACACACACAAAAGGTCTAGAAAGTCCTACAGAAAAAGCTGCCAAAGTAGCGTCTGCCGAAGCAGAGGAAGAAGGAAAAGTCACCAAAGTATGCTGAACGGGGCAAACTAACCCGACTGGAGGTTGGGCTCGGACGTTCCAAACAACCAATGGTCTAAACCCTTCAAGAGACAGAGAGGACCCTCGGTGTTCCGAGCTTGAACAAGTGGCAACAAAGGCCACCCTATCACCACTAGATAAACCACCATGTATGGTAGAAGGAAAAGCAGGATCAGGAACCAAATGCGTGAACAATAAATGACAAACACAAGGAAGAAATTGGAGAGGTTGGCACAGATCAACGATGGTTTTAGAAAATTTAAACACTTCAAGTTGGATCCATAACTTGTTCTTGTACCCAGATTTGATTGCTATTGAGTGAAAATCACAGTCCAAGGAGTAAGTCTTCATCATCATCAGAGTCAGGGATAAGAAGGAATAGGGATCTGGGAGAGGTCATGGCCATCTCAAGAAGTTGGGTGCAAAGATTCTAGTGTTAGGAAAAAGTTCGAGGTGTGGACGTTTTAGCTTAAACGTTGTTTCTATCAGATGTTGTTGTTGATGTTGGTGAGGCACAAATTTTGCCTGCTTGAGTACAGTTGGGGAGAGCTTTATGAAAAAACTCTAAAACGATTTCTATTGGATAATGAACCGTATGTTGGTGATGAAGAAATTGTTGTCATTTCAGTTGGTTTGTTGTCGTTGATGTTGAGCTAAGCAACGAATTTTTTAAGAGATGGTTTTGTTGATGAAGAAATTGTTGCCATTTCTGTTGGTTTGTTGCTGTTGATGTTGAGCTAAGCAACAAAAATTTAATTTAAAATTAATTTTCAAATGAGTGACTTTATATTACATTAGTCGAGCAATTATTTTACATTTCTCAGCTTTTCCTTTTAAATTCTTTGTGATTATTATTGTAATAAAGCCAGTCTTTAAAAAATAAAGGTGCTAGAAAAAGCATATGGAATAAATCTATATAATTGCATCTTGAAAAACGTAAGAAAAATATGTTTTAATAGTCCAAATATCACCAGAATAATGATTGTCAAACACCACCCGAATAAAATTTGATTTCAAAAGTGAATTTGAGACTCAAGATTGCTTCCCCGTATTACTCATGAGTATATATAAAACCATAAATATTATTACTTGGAAAAATTCGTACTTGGAGGAATATAAAAGAAGGAATTATATATTTTATGTCATCAGTACACTTTTTTATTATTCTTCAGTTTTAAAATGAAGAAATTGTAGAAAGCGTGAAAAACAAGATTATTTGAATAAAGTAGTAAATAGGTTCATGAGATATGGTGTAATGACCCCCTTACTTAGTCGAAAATACATTAAAATAGTATAAGCACTTAAGCATCAAGCCTTGTTCATATGCTTTTATGATCTATATGAAACAAAGAACCGTCCCACCTTATCCAAGAAAAAGAAAAATAAAAGAACCCTCCCACCCCCAATCTAGGGGTAGATATACCTCTAGGGAGCGGGGCTGCAGCCCTTGCTGAGCCTAAGGTTTTATTTTATATATATGAAATTGAATGTGTTTTATGACCACTTGTGGTGAAATAAAAATCACTCAGTCCCTATAGGAAAAATATTTGTGTACAAGAATTAAATTATGATTTATATGTTGGCATTGGGTTAATTAGGCCAATATAAGTGTTAATGAGAAATTGATCTTAAAATGAAGGTATTGAGTTGAATGAAAAAAGTGAACCATTGGAAATTATCTCAGCCGTTGGGGACGGTTGAAGCCGGTCGAGTCAGTCGGTCGAATGAGTTGACCGGCTAGGTCGTCCAACCCTTACAGAAGGGTACGAACGAGCAAGACTGATAAGCTGGTCATTCGGCCTTTGTAGATAAGAACATCAATGATAATTTTCTTCATGTTTCATGACCCTTCGTAAATCGATTCTTTGCTACCTCTTCAAGTCTATAAATACTAGACTATTTAACATTCAATTGCATAAGTTTTTCCCAAAAAATATTGCATTAAACCATTTTATTGCAAAACACTACATAATTGAGAGAGATTCTAGGATTCAGAAGGTTAACCCTTTCCTTAAATTTGGAGTGATCCTATTGAAGGAATATCATCGTTGAATCCTGGGAGACAATCACCATGAGTCCGTAAGCACCGTAGCGGGGTGATATCATCTTAAGAAAATCGAGTTTTTTAGGTCTCGGCGAATTTCTTTTGAAGTTTTCTACATCAACACTATTTACTGCATATTCACTTTCAAGCAAGTTCATTTAGCATTTTCTTTCTATTAAGTTCATTTCTCAATTTCCTTAACTCGTTTTTATAATTGTTTATACTTAATCTAGGTTACTTTGTATAATTACATGATCTAGATCAACAAGCTTGCTTTTGTTTTAATTTCTTTTGATTTGTGACTGCATGTGTAATTATATGGTTTAGATCACATTATTATTGTCATTTCATATGAGTGTTTAATCATTGCATTTTGCTTATACTGTGGTTAACTACTCAAGATTATTTTTGCGATTTTTTTTTTCTAAATCACCCAACATTATAGTCCTTATTAAAATAAAATGCTATATCTACTCCCAACCTTTTGAAGGTACTACATTTGAATTGAGAAAGTTTTTGCAAATATATTTTTTTGGGGTGAAAATCAGAATTTCATTAATTGCAAAGGATTACACACAAGGAGGTGAACCAACCCAGCTCGGGAAAAAACAATACAAAGGCCAAACCACGAAGGTGGGCCAAAAAATAGAAAAGGCCCAAACCGTTGGGCTAAGAAAAGGAAAAACATTCTGAAATTGAAACTAGGCTGAGACCCAAATACCATATATGCCAAATATAAAACCCTAGCCCAGGAAAACACAGAAACTACCAAAAGGATAAATCTACCCCCGTTCCAACTACGGTGCCGGTAGCAGATCAAGGATCCGATCTCCATACGCAGGGTGATAGAAACAAGCACAAGACCAACAAAATCTATCAACCACGAAATAGAGGCGAGATTAGCAATGCATAGATTTAACAATGAAAAGCTTCCTCCATCATCACCTGAGTTACCAAAATGATGGTGGCACCACCTGAGCCAGCCAAAGCCAATGAAATGGCAAAAATCTTGCATCCAGAATGCAACAGCCCTTGAGATGACCCTAGCTAGGGAAGTCCAATACCCACAAATCCTGCAGCAATCAATAACCACATGGATGTGTAAGGCCCCAAGCCAACAAGGGTGGAAAGCTAAGCCACTGGGAAACCTCCAAAAGAAAATGCCATACATGGTGGTGTAAGCAGCGAAAAGTTGGGTCGTCAAAAAGATGGTGGTCGGTAACTGAGGGAGGAAAGGCTTTTCCTTGCAGATCTAATTGGGAAGACATAAGATCTCTCCTCATGGCTATTAAAGCACACGTCATTTGGGTATTAATGGGGCAAATTTGTCTTTAAATATAAGTCTTCATCATCACTAGAGTCCGGTAGGAAAAGAAAAATGGAGATGAGAGAGGCCATGGCCAACCAAAGGGGGAGATCAACCGAAGGTGTAGAGTTAGGAGAGAGGGAGATGTGCAGCCGCTGTGGCTACAGCAAGAAGGGGGAGCCCAGGGAGGGTTCTGAAAAGGGATAAAGGAAACCCTAAAAGGGTTCTTTCAATGTGAGAAGGGTTTCCTTCAAAGAGAGAAAAAAACATAAACGTGTTTTTTTTTTTGCAAATATCACTGTACGTGATGGTGGCGACTGTAATCCGAGGGTAAATTTCAATTATCGCATAGGTCAAGGCACACACAAGAGGACTACAACCAATTTAAAAATTATTGGAGAAAGATGAGAGGGGAAAACCCACGGAGGGTTCTAAAAAAAAATAAAGGAAACCCTAAAAAGAATCCTTCAATGTATTTGTAAAAAGAGAAAAAAATAAATGTGTTTGTTTTTCAAATATCACTGTACGTGATGGTGACGGCTGTAATCCGAGAATAAATTACAATTATCGCATAGGTGGAGGCACGCACAAGAGGACTACAACCAGCTCAGAAATTATTGGAGAAAGATGAAAAGCTTGTGAATAGTAGAGAGAAAAATACAATGAAAGAACAAATGAGGTAAAAGCAAGAACATTAAATGAGGATGATGGTAAGGTACAATTTTAGAGGGTACTATTTGAGGAAGTGCATTGTGAGGTAATCTATGTTACAAAATCACGTACTTCAAGAATAATTAGTAATTGGAATATATATTTCTCTCAAATTAAAAAATTATCAACTTCAAATTTACTATATAAGATATTTAGTTAATCCACTTAATACTAATTGATTTTAAGAGAGAATCTCAATTGTCTAACACGCATAATCTAAATTGGCTTTGAGCGTCAAAGAAATACACTGATTCTCTATCTTTGATTCGTCCTGAAAACAAATTCAGCTCATTCATGATATGGGAGGCAACTGGAATACAAAAGAGTTAGCGAAATTTCACCATCAGTTCGTGGCAAATCAAATTCTCAAAAGACAAGACTGCTGACGCACCTGTTGGAATAAAAAGGCATTGGCATAGTTCGGTACGAAGAGTCGAAGATTCGACTGACAGTTGGAGAATTTAATAGTTTTACATAAATAAATTAGAATATTTAAAACCATTATATAAAACTTTTGTATAATTATTTTATTTGGTACTAATTTATTTTAAGATGAAATATCAGGTTGGTCAATTATGATATTAGATTAAGTTGGTCTTATATTATCTATCTGCGTACAACTCATTTGTACTGACATTGACTTATTATGCATCGACTTTGGTATCCTAAATTGCACCTTCAATAATTTAACATCGAGAACCCTGTACGGTCCGTACGGACAATGATAAACTTGTGGCGTGTGAACATTTTCCACAAGTGATGTTTAATATTTAGATTCTCATGTATTCGAATGTTGTTTGGTGGAACTTAAACTTCTTGAAGTGCATATTTTGATCGTGTTTCTGGAAAGCTACAAGACGTCGTGTTATTATTGGCTACGTTCAGTGGTTATGCATATGCCAAGGAATAAAGGTTTTGAATTTGTTCTGTGCCACTTGAGTTGACAGCTAAGTCGAGAAACATGAAGCGTTATTCGTTAATATGACAAGAATATGATCGTAGCCTCTAGCTAGCGCCGTTATTCTTATGCAAGTTTCAACAGCCGAAGATTAGGTTCCAGGACCACCATGAAGAAGGTTTTTTCGGAGGAGCGACAATTTAATTTAGAAAAACTCTTCGATTATTTTAGACTGATTTTTTAGTTTTTTATATAATCATTAGATGTGATCAATTTTATTAATAAGTTACTGACTGATATCTTTTTGGACAAATTGAATAGTTTTTCATAAATTTACCGGTAATAGAAGACATGTTTCATCTAACAAATGCATAAATTATAACTTCAGTGATGTTTTCTTTGAATTTGTTTTCATGCGGAAGGTTATTCTAATTAAATTGGCACATAGCCTTAATAAGCTGGTGATGTCATTAGTGAAGAATTTCCTTCCTTCAATTTCCACATACATATAAACACGGGTTTGGATCCTCTCATCTACTAATTCTTTCAACCATTAATTTTGAATTTTAATTATGAAAAATATACTTAAAATAAATGGTTGAGATTTTAAAAAATTAAATCTGATGACCCTTAAAGGTCCACTGAAGAATATGTTCTACTTTCAATTACTGTTAATTACTTAAGAATATTGTCATATGTACATCACCAAGCACTATAAATAAGCGTAGCCCGCGTCTGTTTTTCTTGCAGTAAGCATCTTCACCAAAGAGCAAGCCAACAACATGTATCAAAGATCTATCTGGGTAGGGAAATATCCCCACGCTAATTATTTTCCAGTTATCGCAAGAAAAATAGGGTCCAGCTTCTCTACTACTCATGAAGGCAATGCAGCAGCAAAAATGTCTACCGTTACTGAGTTCCATTCTTCATCCAAGTGGAAGATCCGTTTTGAAGCATCAAAAGATAGTAACAAATTGGTAAGCCAGAAAAAAATTTCAGATACTAAAATCAACTCTCTTTTTAAGTATACCATCTGTGTTGTTTGTTATGTTATGTTCTGCTAACGTTTGTATATATCATTTGTAGATGGTTATTGACTTCACAGCATCATGGTGCGGACCTTGTCGATATATGGAACCTGTGCTTAATGACCTTGCTGCTAAATATCCAAACGTCGAATTCATCAAGATTGATGTAGATGAGCTGCCTGTATGTCTCATCCATCTACTTACTAGCTAGAATTCTATCCAATTTTCAATTGATTTTCCTTGTTTCAGACTTCTAATTGATATTAACGTGCGAATGATAATTGATTGCAATCAGGATGTGGCTGAGATATACGAGGTGCAGACATTGCCAGCTTTGATACTGATAAAGAAGGGGACACAAGTTGACAAAGTTGTGGGAGTCAAGAAGGAAGAACTCCAGATGAAAATTGAAAAACACAAAGTCTAATTCAGATGTGGCTATGCGTTGATAGTTCTCTGATTATTTCCAGGGGCACAATAATTTACAACAAGAAAATGATCGACATATATATATATATGTTAAAGATGATGTTGAATTTCGATAAGTAGTTCATGTAAAGCTCTCAGGCGGTTTTGTGCTTGCAATAAAAGTATAAGCTTTTTACTTCATTAACAAAAGGTTTTGTACTTGATCAATATGTATATTCTTCAACTCGTTATAGCAAGTTACATGAATTACTTTAATTTGCAATTCTATCATCAAATTACAATAATAAATAACCTTTGACATCAACAAAGGTATGTGGTGTTTGCTCATTGCAAAGCAAAGCTCAACTGTGAAAGAGAAAGGCATATTATTTCTTAATACGCATAACTAACCCCGTATACATAATAAATTATTTTCATACCCTTAGTTCTCATAGATATACTAAAATCTTTAAGGTTATACATAAGAAAATTTAGGAAAATGATATTACACTAAGTTTGACTAGAGTTTTTTATTTTATTTTATTATTATTATTATTGTACTCAAGTGACTACTCGCCATTACTTAGTATTTATATATAGCTATTTGTTATGAATAAATTTGTCCATTGTTGATCACATAGAACTTAAGAAATCTGTCAATAGCCTCCAACTGTGTTTCTAAATAGTTTCAACAAATACAATTAAGGGTGATATATTGAAGATTTTTTACGTGAAAAAAGTTTTAAATTAGAGTTATTGTCACAACTTATATATGGACATTTAAGAATACAAATAGATTTTATGGTAAATTGTCATCAAATAACATGAAGAAAATTTCTTGTTCTAATGTAGTTCCCATACTTACTAGTTCTATACAACTTGTTTTAGATTTTTGAAACTCGGTTATCATCAAAATATTTTATTATCTAATCATAATATAGAACTCAATTTGTAATTCGTATTTGACCCTTTTTAACAATTATATTTATATTTATTATTTATTATAATTTTAGCTTTTGTCTTGATATTATATGCTTTAAATTAATATCAAATTGGCTAGTAATTCAAAAGGTAAAAGGGCATGCCCATAATCCCCATTCCCACATGAAGACTAGATGATGGGAAGAGGGACAGGATTGGGAGCTAATGAGGAGGGGTGGAGCTGATTTTGAGGTGACATTTTAGGTAACTCCACGGGTGTTTTAATCACTTTAGGGTTAAGTTATCCCACCCCAAACTCGACCGACTATCGTTCTTGTGAAGTAGCCTCTCCTTTCACCTAACATTTCATTTTAGCCAAACGTGTTTTATTACACCATATTTTTTCCTGGTAAAAATAACAAGATAAGGTTGAAGTAAATGTCATACTTCATTTTTTCAAATGAATATTGTGGATCAAACTCTTCAAAGTGTAAGACATTGGAGATGATTCCATAGTTAGGGTGGGAAAACCGAATTGTTGGGAATAAGGACACACACACATAAACACACAAACATAGTGAAAATCAACACACAGATCGTTTAACGTGGTTCGACTCTCTGTCTACGTCCACGACCCAACTAATTGGGAAATCCACTAATTAAAAATAAACCATTACAACGTAGATGATCTTTTTGACAGAAAGATCCAAACCCTCCCCTCACTCAAATGCTCATAGTTTTAGGAAAAACTATAAAACCCTCTTAGGTGACTTTATGAACGGAAAAAGTCTAAACCCTTGCACAAGGACTTTATCTATGGCTAAATCTAAACCCTCTTCATATCGGCTTTTTTCTGGCAAAAGCACGAAAAACACTCTCAATCACCTGGCTCACCCCCTTCCACACCCCCCATAGGGTGTCTCTCGTGGCAAATAATTACAAGTTAGAAAGTCATATTTATAGACAACTAATCCTAACTTTACTAGGATTGACAAACCTATTTCTTCTCTTAATGGACTCCTGTTTGTCTTCAATTCTTAATTGGGCTTGGACTCAAGCCAATAACCCAACAAATCTTCCCCTTGACGAAAAGTCCAAGCTTTTTCGCTGCAACTGAGACCTCTTCTCAGTCTCCGTCTCCATCTCCATCTTCATGCTAAAGTCCACACTCAATAACAATCAAAACAATACCCTTGAGTACTTCTCTCTAATGCGCTAAAGCCTCGCTCCACTGCTATCAGCATATCTTCATCACTCTCGGTTCTCACAATCATCATCAACATCTCTCACACATCATCAATCTCTACTATCCAAGCCTTTTCATGTCCTCCCGACATTAAACATCTTAGATGTTGTCTTTTTCCACAGTTTTAGCACTCTGTCAAAGCTAAAATCTCCACAAAATGCACTACCTAACACCCAAGATTCTTGACTCAGCATGATACATCAAGAATTTGGAAAATAAACCCCAAAATTGAATTCAAGACGCTAAAAAACTCCAAGAACACCAAAAAATGCAGCTACTGTTCACACTATAAAAACCCGCCATTGAGAGCTCCAAATCTAATATCCACCATACAGATTGAAGACCCACGAGTTGTGAACGTGCTCACAAAATTTCAGCTCGATCAGACAACAAAGGACTCTTCGATCGTCCGCTAGATCAAAACTGCACAATACTATTTTTCTTCTCGTTTTCTTACTGTTTTTCATATTCTCTCTCTCAATTTTTCTCTCTCTTCTGCCCCTCAACTCAGCCATGTGTCTTCTTTGCATCGTCATGCCCAGTCCTTATGCCTTGGCTCTAATACCACTTTATTGGGAATAAGGACACATATACACATAAACGCACAAGCATAATGGAAATCAATACACAGAGTTTAACGTGGTTCGACTTTCTGCCTACGTCCACGACCCAAGTAATTGAAAAATCCACTAATCAGAAATAAACCATTACAACATGGAAGATCTTTTTGACAGAAAAATATCCAAACCCTCCCCTCACTCAAACGCTCATAATTTTAGGAAGAACTATAAAACCCTCCCAGGTGACTTTATAAATGAAAAAAGTCTAAACTCTGGCATAAGGACTTTATCTATGACTAAAGTCTAAACCCTCTTCATATTGATTTTTTTTTGGCAAATGCATGAAAAACACTCTCAATCACTCGGCTTACCCCTTTCCACACCCCCCTATAGGGTGTAGGTCTCGTGTAGGTACCTAATCCTAACTCTACTAGGATTGAAAAAACCTATTTCTTCTCCTAATTGACTTCTACTTGTCTTCAACTCTTAATTGGACTTGAACTCAAGCCAATAACCCAACAAAACCGAATATGGAGAGTATCACACATGCCCAAGAATGGAAAAACGTGGTTTTTGTGAAATATAACTTTCAAAGTTGATTTCACATGAGTGATTTTGATAGTACCATCTTTTTAATTTCTTAGCTTTTCCCTTTACATTTTTTGTCATTATTATTGCAATAAAGCTAGTCGTAAAAAATAAAAATGCTAGAAAAAACATATGGAATAAAGCCATCCAATTGCAACTGAAAAAAAAACTATATAAAAAAAAATATATGTTTTAATTGTCTAAATATCAACACAGTTATGACCATCAAACACCAAATCGAATACAGTCTAGCTGATTGCAAAAGTGAGTTTGTGACTCATGATCCCTTTGCTGCATTGCTCATGAGTACATGTACGACCATAAATAATACTTGGAACAGTTCGTTGATATACAAGAAAAAATTAGAGAAGAGATTAGAAATTGCAAGGTTGAGTAGGGATTAAGAATATTTTAAAATTAGTGAGAACTTACCATATATACTATATATTATCAATTTACTTTTTCTTATTCTTCTAATTTAAAATGAATAAGTAGTAGAAAGCATGAAAAAACAAGATTATTTGAATAAAGTAGTAACGCGCAAAAGAGGAAAATGAGATATGGTGTAATATAATGACCCCCTTTCTTAGTGAAATATACATTAAAATAGTATAAGTGCTTAAGCATCATATCTTTTTCACATATGCATTGTTGGTCTATATGAAAGAAAGAACCCTCCCACCACTCTAAGGGGGCAAATGTACCTACGAAGAAGTGAACGAGTGAGGACTACAGTCTTTGTTGACTTCCATTATCAGACATACAAAGATTCATTTAATTTGGGGACCACATGGGAGCAACTATATATACACATTTTCTGTAAAGCTTCTTCACAGAATAAAAATCTTATTAGATATTGATTAGCAATTTTTACAAAACTTCTCCGCTTATATAAGAGGTTTATATTTTTAGACAAAGAAAAAAAAAAAAAGAGTTTTGTATTTATTTAACTTTAAATTGAGAATAACCCATTTTGAGATTAGAAAAAGTAGAAGACTATTTCCCATGAAGTGTAAGTATTTGTGTTTTTCATATGATCATCCTAATTAAAATAAATAAAATCTTCACATATACTTTTGTAATATTATTGAATGAGAGATCGATATGAGAAGACCTTTAAGATATCTGACAACTAAACAATCCAAAACAAAATATATTACCCAAATATAATTTTCTAGTAAATTTATAATCGATTTTATTTGTTAGCTTTGCCTGGATATAGAAACAAGATATCTTATATGAACATGGTATAAATAGTTTCTAATGTTTACATGTGATTTTTTTTTTTTTTTGACTCAATAATTTTCATCCGTATGGATCTTTTATAGCAATTAAAATGGAAGCCAATACATGTGTATTACATTCCAACTCAAGCCAATAAAAATCACTATAACATATGAAAATTTTGATTAATTATCTTTAACATATGTCACGAATAATTATCTTTGGCCCTAGCAAAAAAAAGATATACACTATAAGAAATATCAAAAGGGAGACGACCCATTGCTGTCTCTTTTTTGTCTCTAATCTGGGAATGAAACAGAAATGAGATGAAAATCGATTATCACACTTTGAGTTGTCGAAAAATTGCAGTTCGTCTCCATTTCGTCTCAAATGGTGACGAAAAGGAGACAGACCAAAATAGTCTCTATTTTTCATCTCCCTTTCGTTGCAAATGATGTTCGTCTCATTTTCGTCTCCATAAGAAATTTGTCTCTAATTCGTCTCCCTTAGATGTAATGTGTTTGTTACATCTCAAATGTAATCCTTAATTATCAATATATGGAATTAAAAGTCAATATTTTCTTTCCAAGCTCATTTATAATCCTCCTTTTATTGGAATTCATTTATTTTTTAATTTTTTTTAAAGGACCAATTGTTTATATTGTGATTACGTTAAATACTATATGTTAGATGTTTTGGACGATTTAATTTTTATTTGTAATGTAATTCTTTATAATTTTATTTCATTAATTCATTCCATAATAAAATTCAGTGTTTTAGGTAATGCAGAAGCTATAAATAATATGTTTTAGCCAACAGGAGACGGTTTGGGGACGACATAGATAAGTCGTCTCCAAACCATCTTATGTTTGTGACTATTTAGAGACAACTTATAAAACCGTTTCCAAATCGTCGCCATTGAGAGACGGTTTCGAGACGACATAGATAAATCATTTCCAAACCGTCTCCTATTGGTGACTATCTGGAGACGACTCATAAAACCGTCTCCAAATTATCGTCATTAGGAGATGATTTGGAGATGACATAGATAAATCGTCTCCAAATAGTCTTTTGTTATCGACTATTTGGAAACGACTTGTAAAACCTTCTCTAAATGATCACTATTCATGTATGAAAAGTTCCGTATCATTTTCGTCACTTTTATAGCGACGAAAAGGAGACGGACGATTACTTTTGAAAAGATACTTGAAGAGGACATCAACTAGTAGAAATTTTGATGCTTAAGCATTTAGTTTTGTTCTTTCAGCTAATGGATTACAATATGTATTTCGTATGACTCTTTGAGTTACATGAATAAAGATAAAGCATTAATGTTACGAAAGTCTACCTAATGATATAAGTAAAAATAAAAGCAGGATCAAATAGCCTATAATCTTAACCAGCCAAGCTATCCACTGATCTTAAGGTATCTTCAATGGGAGATACTATTTACAAAATCTTATCATTTTTTATAATTTTTAAAGATTGAGTCTCTAAATTTAAAGCCAAAATACATGGGACTCACACAATTTTAGAGATTTGAGTTAAAATGAAAACTCAATTTACTTTTTTGGCTCTAAATTTAGAGACCCAAAAAGTGATTGGGTCTCTATTTTGACCAAAAAGTTTATAAAAGTGGTAGATCCCATCTATTTTGATTCTAAATATAGAGACCCAGTCTCTAAAAATTACAAAAAATGGTAAGTTTTTGTGTATAGTAGCTCCCATTGGAGATACCCTTAACCAGTTTTGCTACTCATGTGTTCGAAAGAGTTCTATTGTTTTAGTGGTTAATAGAAATAGTTTTAGACTTACGCTTTCACTCACAATTTCATTGCACTAATTAAATACTAGTAGTATACAATGTCATACACTTAACAGTGCACCACATTTCACTGAAAAAGAAGCATTCTTCACCCTTGATGCAAGAAGCAAGCCAAAAAAATTCAAACAAACATCGGGGGTTGCTACAGCGGATCCTGATGCTGAATGTGTTTACTTAACACCATAGCTTCTTTGCATTCAACCATCCTATACTCCAAAAGAAATTGTCAATTTTGCCTCATCTCTGACTCAGCAGGGCAGCAATGCTCATTTAATAACTTATCAGAAACAGTCAGAATCAAATTGTGAAAAGAATATTTGAAAATTAGTAAGAACTTTCTGTTACATATTATAACTATCTACTTTTACTTGTTCTTCTATTTTGAAATGAAGATGTTGTAGAAAGGATGGAAAACAATAATATTTGAATTAATAAAGCATGAACTAATATATGCTTATTCTTCTTCTATTTTAATCGAGTCCGCTTACCTCTAACTCGTGAACTTAAATGAAGATGTTGTAAAAAAACATGAAAAACAAGAATATTTGAATAAAGCACCGATGCTTATTCTTCTATTTTAAAATGAAGAAGTCGTAGAATTGAAGCATGAAAAATAAGAATAATATGAATAAAGTATTAATGCGCGAAATAGGTTCATGCGATATGGCATAACTTTTTAGAGTGATTAGGTGATCAAAAGTAGATGTATTCACGGCCGGCCTTCACTAAATTCAATAACTAAATTAATTATTAAGGAATGAGTTGGAAGCTTGGATTGTATTTTTTAAAAATATATATTTTTAAGTTGATAAATCAATTCAATATAGGAGAAAAAATTGTTTATATATAAGTCTTAATTTTGTATTTTTAGTCCTTGTTGAATAAAAATTCTAAATTCGCCTTAAAAATGATGACATAGGATATTTTTAGCGAATTCGACGTAACACAGACCTTCTGTCCTTTTCTCAAAAAAAAAAAAAAAAAAAAAAAAAAGAGGCCTCCCACCATTTGAATTGAACTTATATTGGGCAAAATCTCAGCTGTGGTGATGACTGTAAGCTGAGGTGTTAATTCCTATTGACGCGTAGGACAAGGCATGCACAGCTGGCATGAGAGGACTATAACTAGCTAGGAAATTACTAGAGGAACAATAATAGCTTGGTAATACTTAGAAAGCAAATTCAATAAGAGAACAAAAATAAAGAATAGTCAATTCTATTGAATAATTTGATAATTGACTTTTACTAGTGAGTTATCACGTAATAAAAAAAAGCATGGACATTGAATACCGCTGTAGAGGGTATCTTGAAATTAGAGATGTGCAATAAAATCGTCAATCTGTCCAAATCGTCTAACCCAATTCAAACTAACCAATTTTTGACAATTTTTTAAAAGTTTGGTTGATTATGGTTTAAATTTTTATAAGAACCGACCACATAGTTTGGTTTATGGTTTTGACTATCAAAACCATAAACTCAAACCGACCTGATATATATATATATATATATAGAAATTTTCACTTTCCTCTACATTTTTTAATCTATCTCCCCTTTTATTGAAAAAATTAAAAAACACCATGAGTAACTCTTCTATATTAATTTAGTTTTTTATAATATAATTACTTTATTCAAATGCAACTATAAATTAAACCGAATGTATGATTTGACTTGGTTTGAGTGATTTAGTTTCTTCAAATGTATTAGTTTGATTTAGGTAGTTCTAAGAGGTATATGAGTTCAGTATGGTTTTAATTTTTCCAAACCAAATACGTTAGTTCAGGTCAAAAAATATATTTTAAACAGTCCAAATCGACTCACGCACACCCCTACTTGAAACAACAATTACTTTTGAGATAGTGCTTTAAATTTGTGAGGAAATCTATGTGTCACGAAGCATCAAATACCATTTTTTTTTTGGTTAGAAAAGAAAAGTAACATTAAAAAAAGAGAATAATTCTTTTGAGTCCTTTAACTTATGTGTAAATTACCTTCTGATCCTCCAACTAAAAAAAACTTCTCTTTAGGTCTATTTGTCAATTACTTTTGACGAAAAAAGTGAAAAAAAAATATGTTTTGTCTATTTTGCCCTTGGACCATAATTCTCTCTCCTACATAGCATTAATTTCAGCCGACTTTTCTCTTATTTTGACCGTTGATAGCAACAATAAAAGCTTGCATACAACGTTAAATGCCATTTTGGCAACAACAATGAGCAAAACAATTACCAACATCTTAAAAAATCAGAAAAAAGCAAAAATATTACCAAAATATACTTGTCCAAACCCCAAAAAAAATTTGACTTGGGAGCTAAATTAACTAATTATTTAGCTCCCAATTATAATTTTCTTATTTTTAATTTTATTTGTTGATTACAAAAAAATTATTTGTTGATTACGAAAAAATGCTAATTTTAGTTAATTTATCTTCCGAGTATAATTTTTATTTTTTTTATTTTACATCTTGGATTAAAAATGAAAATAATAGTTAATTTAGCTCCTAGTTATAAATTTAATTTTTAATTTTTTTTGTTTTTTAATAAAAAAATATGGGGTTTGCTTGAATCTGCATGCAAGCTTTTATTGTTGCTATCAACAGTCAAAATAAGAGAGAATTTAGCTGAAATTATTGTCATGTACGAGAGAGAGAATTATGGTCCAAGGGCAAAATAGGTAAAATATATATTTTTTCACTTTTTCCGTCAAAAGTAATTGACAGATGGACCTAAAAGGAAGTTTTTTTTAGTTCGGGATCAGAAGGTGATTTACGCATAAATTGAAGGACCCAAATGAATTATTCTCTTATAAAAAACAAAACATACAAACTTATCCAACCCTTGTGGGGTTGAAGTCCTGATCCAGGAGATATATCAAATTGGGCGGAATACATGATATCCAATTAATAAACAAATCATTCATACGTCTACCATTTGCTAACTAATCGCATGGTTTATTGGCAGTTCTTCTGATGCACTGGAATCTCAAACTTGGATTTTCTACAACAATCTCTCTGATATCCTCCACAATGGTGTTTGCTCTCCAATCAAGGCCAAACTTCGGAGTATTGATTACTTTAAGAACGTCTTTAGCATCACTCTCAATGGTGATGCTTGCCTGATGTATCTGACTCACAAAGAGACAAGCACAGCGAATTGCAAAGGTTTCAACTTCCTTGGTTGAGAAACATTGAATAGACGCAGTCTGTCCAAACAATAAAGTTCATTCTCAATCCCTACCAATAAAGGCAATAGCGGCTTTTCCATCATTTTCATATGATGCATCAACATTCACTTTGATCGTACCTGGCATAGGTGGACTCCATTGAATGACCTCTTCAAGGCTATCATTTTCCCTCGTGGCCCCACTTTTCCATCTCATATTCTTTTCACAGAACCATTCAAAGATAGCACGTTGAGTTCTCACAATGGCTTTTGAAATATCGATATCCTTACCATTTAAAACTGCATCATTTCTTTCTTTCCAAATCTGCCAGCAATACAACGCAAATTTAGTAAATACTTCCTCCCTGCAGTATCCAGCTTGACAACACCAATTAATAAAGTCCAAAAAACACTACCATTAACATAAGCGAATTTTGACTTTGAGAATCAAAGCAACACATTGATTCTCCATCTGTATTTTCCCCGTAAAGAAATTCATCTCATAGATGAAAATGGCAGGCAGCTGGAGCACAAAAGAGTTGGCGAGATTTCAACGTCAGCTCACAGCAAATCAAATTCTCAATTACAACCGTTCTAGTGCTCCAGCCGGAATGAAAAGGCATTTCAAAGTTACTGTACGAAACCTAAGAGTTCGATAAAAAGTAATGACTTGTTATTATAAAAAAATTTAAGTTTATACCACGATTTTGGCAGAAAATAATTACAGTATGAAAATTCGGCGACCAGGTCAAGCTAATTTTTCCACGAGCGCTGTTGAATTTTTTGATTCTCAAGCATTTAAATGGGGTATGGTGGAACACATCTCTGTTTAGAGCTACAAAACGTGGTATTATTAAAGGCTGCATTCAGTGATTGTGGATACGTTGAGAGGAATAAATTTTTGAGGTCCGCTATAGTCTCGCTCACAGTTTTGGGTTTGAGTACGATATTGATAAATGAGTGATTTATAAGTTTATTATCAGGACAAGAGTATAAAAGTAGCATCTTTGTGCCACCATAGTTATGCAAGTTGTGAGCAGCGATGTAAGACCAGGTTTAGGGACCACTACTTTTGAGTAGCAACAATTTAATTTGCCGCTAATTAATAACAGACAAGTTTCATCTAACAAATGCCTAAATTAAAATTATTTTAAGATTTATTAATAAATTAATAATTTTAATTAATTAATTAATAAATAATTAATTCTTAATATTTCTTAAAAAATTAGTAAACTAACAGTTTTAAACAATTTTTCACTATTATATGTAAACAACATAAAATATTTAATTTGTTTTTTAATAAAATATTTTTTTCTGAAAATATTTTCTACTAACAAGTTATTTTACGGCAAACAAACGGAGCCTAAAGTACACATATAAATATTTCTTTATGAGGTTATTCCGATATCACATGAAACTAACTAGCATATTTAGAAAACTGCAAGCGCTACCTATTGTGTATTTCACTGGTCCAAATTATTATATTGGGTAGTAAGACAAATTTGTAGACAAAATTATTCACTGCCAACAACAGAAATTATTCTAGATAAGGCATTATCAAATCATCTGATGATACTATGTTGGCTCAGTTTACATCGTAAGGGGAGCTCCAACAGCTCTCCCAAATAACCAAAATCATCAAATTTGGGGGAACTGTTAGTGCTATATAGCTCCAACAGTTCCCCCAAATTATCTCCTATATTTTGGAGAATAAAGGATTTGATATTTGGATCCCCCATTGCTAGGGGATCAAATCCTTCCCCCATTTCATCTCCCATCTGACCAGCAATGATCATATGGCCTAAAAAAAAAAAATCAAACTTTGAAAACCTTTCCCCAACGGCTGGATTTTTATGGCTGTTGGGATGAAGCGATGACCTTTGTATATATATTGGTCATGGCTTCTTCAAATCAAACCCCAGAAAACACTCAAAAGCAAACAAATCACCCAAGCCTGAGGAAAAAAAAAAACTTACCAACAAAGCCACACAAAATCTACTACACATTAAGGTAAAATATTTTTCATTCTCGAATAATCTACTGGAACATAATGTTATTGAAAAAGTTCCATGAAAAGTAAGCACATATAAATACAAAAATAAAGTTCTTAAAACAATTTAATTGAAAAAATGAAAATAAAATTAACATTAAAGTAAAATTAATTAATAGAATATTTATAAAAGTTAATATTAATACAAAATAATAATAGTAATTAATAATAGAAATATTGAATGAAAATAAATAGAAAATAATAAATTTAAGTAATGTGTTAATTAAAATAAAAATAGATATGAAAGTAAAATATAAATAGGAATTTTCTAAATAGGGGAGCTGTTGGAGTAAAATTGAAATAGAGATTCTATAAAATAAGGGATTAGTTAAAAATAGGGGAACTGTTGGAGTGAAACTGAAATAAGGGATCTGTAAAAATAGGAGAAATGCTTCAAATTCTCTAAATATAAAAAAAAAATAGGGGAGTTGTTGGAGTTGGTCTAATAACGTATGAGGATCCAGTCATTCCATCAGTTCAAAAGATATACCTGTTAAGCAAAACAGAATATATATCAGCAATGGGAGCAGCAATATATATGCCCCATTAATGTAAACTCTTTAATTAATTAATTATAAACCTATGACAAGCATTAAGCATCAAATCTTATCATATTAATTTGAGCGGTCGACATAAAAAAGGGTCCATCCGAGAATATATTCAACATCCAATTACTGTTACTAAAGAATCTCATAGTACATCACCAAGCAATATAAATAAGCGTAGCCCGCGTCTGTTTTTCTTGTAGTGGGCGTCAGAGCAAGCTGAAAACACCCAAGCAGTATAAATAAGTGTAGCCCGCGCTTGTTTTTCTTGTACTGATCGTCCTCACCAACTCTCAGAGCAAGCCGAAAACATGTATCAAAGATCTGTCTGGGTAGGGAAATATCCCAACGCTAACTATTTGCCCCTTTTTCCAAGAAAAATCGGGTCCAGCTTCTCTACTACCCGTGAAGGCAATGTAGCTGCAAAACTGTCTACCAGCTTCTCTACCACTCGTGAAGGCAATGCAGCAGCAAAAAAGTCCAATGTTATTGAGTTCCATTCTTCATCGAGGTGGAAGATCCATTTTGAAGCATCAAAAGATAGTAACAAATTGGTGAGCCTGAAAATTTCAGATACTAAAATCAACAGATCTCTTTTTCAGTATAGCATCTGTGCTGTTTGTTATGTTATGTTCTGCTAATGTTCGTATATATATATATATCATTTGTAGATGGTTATTGACTTCACAGCATCATGGTGCGGACCTTGTCGATATATGGAACCTGTGCTTAATGACCTTGCTGCTAAATATCCAAACGTCGAATTCATCAAGATTGATGTGGATGAGCTGCCTGTATGTCTCATCGATCTACTTACTAGGATTGTATTGAATTTTCAATTGATTTTCCTTGTTTGATCAGACTTCTAATTGATATTAATGTGCGAATGATAATTGATTGCAATCAGGGTGTGGCTGAGATGTACAAGGTGCAGGCATTGCCAGCTTTGATACTGATAAAGAAGGGGACACAAGTTGACAAAGTTGTGGGAGTCAAGAAGGAAGAACTCCAGATGAAAATTGAGAGACACAAAATCTAATTCAGAAAGTGATGTGACGACGCATTGATATATATAGTTCTCTGGTTATGTCCAGAGGCACAAGAATTTACAATAAAAAAATGATAAACAAATATATTAAGATGACTGTTGAATTTGGATAAGTTCGTGTCTCCAAGTACTTTATTTGATCTGCCATACATAAACTCTTAGCTGCAGTTTTGTGCTTGCAATAAAAGTATAAACTTTTTACTTCATTTAGAAAAGATTTTGTACTTATCAATATGTATATTGGTCAACTATTAAATTGCAGTTGCGTAATTGGTTACATGAATTATTTAACGACTCTAACCTCAAATTACAAATCTTTGAAGAAGAAAAGATTATCAATAGTTCAATTGGTAGACTACCTTCCCTAGCATGTAGGTCATAAGGGTTCGAATATTAGTGGGTGGAGTAAAGAAAAAAAAAAATCAAGAAAGGTTTGTACTTGATCAATTTGTATATTCTTCAACTCTTAAATCGCAGTTTGTAACTGGTTACATAAATTTCTTAACGACTCTAACCTCAAGTGGACTACCTTGCCTAGTATGTGGGTGATCAGGTGGACCAATTAAACGGTAAAGAATTGGATACCATTTTGTCATGCTCCGTGTAGTACTTTGTCCTGCATAACACTTAATTTCTGCACCAATTGGTTAGCGGCACTGAATATCATTTTGTCATGCCCGACCCCAGAACTCCAAATCCGCTAGCGAGACTAGTGTTATAAACATAAAAATTAATTACTTTGACCTATTTTTTACCAATTCAAAATGATTAATTCAAATTATTTTTTATATCTAAACCACCCACTTATAAATTATTCAAATTCACAATCTTCCATTGATCAGGATATCACATCATAACTTTAAAAACCATGAGGCACAAGCTTCCATTAAACATGAACTATCAGTGTTAGAAATACACATGGCTCAAATCTGTCTGCAACTCCATCCCATCCTATTATTTATTTATTTTTTTTCTTGTATATATTTCATTTCCCAATCTTATTTCTTTTTCTTCTTGCCATGTACCCCGTGGCCAATATAACGTGCAACCAACACCAATAGATTCATCATATGTGTTTCTTGTACACTTTGTTTACTTCTCCTCTTCTTGATTTAAAAAATAATAATAATAAGAAGTGCATATGGAAATCCATTATCACCAACATCGACTGAGAAAAACTCTAAATAATTCTTAGAAAAGAAAATATTACAAAGTTAAGGGACTTGTCTTGTTTTGGCAAATTGGGAAGAATAATTTATTACCAAAAAGATTGAGCCCCTATTGACATGCTTACAAAACGTGGTTTATGAAAGATAACTTTTAAAATTGATTTTAAAAAATGAGTGATTTTGTATTACATTAGTCGAACAATTCTTATTAATTTCTTAACTTTTCCTATTGAAAGAAATCGTACATGACAATTAAGTTATGTTTTATAGTTACTATTGAAACAAAATTTTAAATCTACATTTCCTCCAAGTCCTTTATTGGTACTGCATTTGAATTGAATTTTTTTTTGCTAAGATCACTGCGGTGATGACAGTAGTCATCCAAAGGGTTAATTCCAATTCTCGCGTAGGTCAAGGCAGTGGCAGAACCATGTACTGAGGGTCAGACTGGATACTTTAGTGATGAAGTCAGTAATAAAAAATCGGGACACTCATTTATATATAATTGTTTATATAAATTATATATAAAAAATGTTGGCTTTATGCCAAATATTATGTTTTTGATAATTACATATCACAATATGTTATAATTAAATCAATATTTAATCCAAACATATTATAGGACAAACAAAATCTTCAAGGCATAACTCCCCTGAGTATAGTAATGACATAACATATAGAAGAGAGATAACTAATTGTCGTAAATAGAAAAAGTCTCTTTCATTAGATATAAAGAAAAGTTGTTGTCTAGGAATTGATTTTCTTTTAAAAAATTATCCATGCCTTATTCAACAAATAACAAATTAGAATTCCATTTCAATTAAGATTAAAAAAGTTTCGAGCACAACATGCATAAATTAAAACAATAGCCTATACATAAAAATAACAAAAAAATGACTATTAAACATGCAGTAGAAATGGCCCTTGAGAGCTCCAAAACCAATTTGTACTATTCAGATTTTAGAAACTTGAGTCACAAATCGACTACCAAATTTCAACTCAATATGATAAGAAGCCACCCTCCGATTGTTTGTTTGATGAAGACTATTCAAGTTTTCTCTATATTTTCATTTCCCCACTCTCGTCTTTTACTCAATAAAAATATAAAATACACCATTTTCAACGTGAGAAAACAAGGAAAATAATTGAAAATGATCGTTGGTTAAAAAGTAAAAATAAGACATTTTTATCATTTTTTCACCTTCCATCACCTATAATTATTTTAACACAAAAAAATTAAAAAAACATAATTTTCCCAACTTAGGGGGTGCACAATGTCCCTCCGCCAATGGGTCAAGGCACATGCACAAGAGGACTATAACCAGTTCGGAAATTATTGGCGGAAGATAAAAGCTTGTGAATATTGTTAGAATATACACTTGTCCCACATTGAAAAATTGGAAACACTAAGACTACCTTATAAGATTTTGGGCTACTCGACTTGACACTAATTGGTTTTAAGATGGAATCTCTGGCTTCTTTACATATTATCAGAGTTGGGCCCTTAATCCAATCATATTCATCCGCGTATGACCAATCTTAAATTAGGTCCACTTGTGTTCAATCTTTCTCGTGTGTCATATTCCACGCATCTTCAATCTTCCATGTGTGACCCATCTCAAAAATTCAATTCACATGTATTCAATCTTCCATCTTAAAATTAGGTCCACGCTTGCTCAATCTCCCATGTGTGATTCCTCACAAATCAGGTTATTCTAACACTCACCCTTACGTGTGTGACTCCTCATAAATTAGGTCACACGTATCCCACACACACTAAAACACCTTATAAGATAATGAGTTACTCTACTTAACACTAATTACGTGTGTTCAATCTTACATGTGTGACCCATCTCAAAAATTCGCTTCACATGTATTCAATCTTCCATCTCAAAATTCGGTTCAAGCTTGTTCAATCTTCCATGTGTGACTACTCACAAATCAGGTCACACGTAAGGGTGAACTTATATGTGTGACCCATTTCAAAAATTCGCTTCACATGTATTCAATCTTCCATATCAAAATTAAATCCACGCTTGTTCAATCTCCCATGTGTGACTACTCACAAATTAGGTCACACGTAAGGGGGAGTGTTAGAATATACACTTGTCCCACAAACACTAAGACCACCTTATAAGATTATGGGTTACTCTACTTGACACTAATTGATTTTAAGATGGAATCTCAGACTTTTTTTACATTAGACAAACAAGTCCAACAAAAGAACAATAATGAGGTAAGAGTGATGAGAATCTAATTGTCTCACATGGATAAATTATGACATTCAAGACTATTATATAAGATCTCGAGCTACTTCACCTAATACTAATTGATTTTAGGATAAAAGCTCAGGCGTTGTCTAATATGATATTAAAGTTAGACCTTGGTCTTATATTATTTATCCATGTGCGACCCGCGCCTATTTCAAGCTCTTCTACCACTGACTTTGGTATGCAATTTGTTGCTGTTCTACCACGTTCGATCATGTCAATCAGTTGAATGTTATACACGGAAAAATTTTGGTACAGCTTGGGAGGTTCTTTTGAAACAGCAATTGGCGCAGCTGGAATTCAAACGAGTTAGAGAAATTTTACCATCAGCTCACAACAAATCAAATTCTCAGTATACAAGCGTTCTGATGCTCCTGCTGGAATAGAAAGGCATTAGCATGTATAGTTTCCGTACGAAGATTCGGCGACCCTGTAATGTCAATGATAAACTTGTGGCTTCTCTTCATTATTTTCCACGGCCGATGTTTAATATTTGGATTCTCATGTAATATTCGAATGTTGTTTGGTGGAACTTAAACTACTAGAAGTGCATAATTTGATCATGTTTCTGGAAAGCTACAAAACGCAGAGTTATCATTGGCTGCGCTCAGTGATTATATGCTGATTGTGCATATGTTGAGGAATAAAGATCTTGAATTGGTTCTGTGCCTTTCTTGTATTTACAGCTAATGCAAATTTAACGAAAGAGAAATTAGCAAAAAAAAAATTTAACGAAAGAGAAACATCATGTGTGTATGTCAAGAATATGAACGTAGCATCTACCGCCGCTATTCTTATGCAAGTTGTCAACAATCGAAGATTAGGTTCCAAGACCACGATGACGAGGGATTCTTGGTTTCTTCTGAGCAGCGACAATTTGATTTAGGAAAATTCATTTTTAGATCAATTTAAACTGATCTATTAGTCTCTCACGTAATTACGTGTGAGTCCAATAAATATGTAAGTGATTAATGTCGGTTTAAACTGATTAAATAGTTTCTCTTTAATTTACCATCATCAAAGAATTTCCTTCAATTGCCACATGCCTATAGCACAACTTAGTTCCTGTTGTTAGTTGTAAAATATTTTCCTAAAAAATATTTTAATAAAATAAGTGGAAAATGTCAAATACCATCCCCACCCCCACCCCAATACACCCCCACCCCAACCCCAACTCCATACCTCGGTCACCTCTGACCCTGCTCTCTTCACCCCTACCCTAACCCCTTGTGTGTGTTCATATATATGTATGTGTGTGTATAATTATGTGTTTGGGGGAATGTGTGATTTTTTTTTTTAATAAAATTTTTCCATTTAAAAATATTTTCCAGTGTGATATCCAAAAATCTCAAAATATATTTTACAGTATGACAAACAAACATTAAAAAATATTTTATTTTTTTAGAAAATATTTTTTCTTGTAAATATTTTTCACCAAGAATTTATTTTATTGGAAACCAACAGAATCTTAATTGGGACAACGTTTGAAATAGATTTGTGGATACAAATTTGTGCCTTGATGGACAACGACTAAAATTATTCTAGATAAGGCATTCACTATCATGTGATGGTACTTGTTTGGCTCATTTTCCATCGCAATATGTATGAGTATCCTTGTCATTCCATCAGTCAAAAAATATACCTCGTAACAGAAACAGAATATCAGCAAAAGCTATGGTGTTCAACTAACTAATTACTACTAATGGCATAGTTTACAAAAAAAAAAACTATGCCATAAGTAGTAACTAATTACTTTGGCATAATTGACTTTTATTTGGGTATCCATTGGAAAGGACAGAAATGAGAAACAGCTTGGAGAGAAAAGTATATCGAAATAAATCAGAAATGTGCTCCATTAATGTACAGCCAACTTTATTAACCTATGACGATAACTATTGGACTATGGCTTGTATTTATAGTTAATACACAATTGTCTTGTAAGCCTAATACCTAAAACCTTATGAATAATTTATAAATAAGTCTTATAACTATTGTAAAATGTACGACAAAACAGTGAATTGTGAGGTTTTGTAAAAATGTACTTGTAACGATTTTATCATATAATAAATCATTCTCATGCTCTCAGTGAACGTAAGCTTTAGACCGAATCACGTAAAATCTGTGTGTCAATTTCTCGCTTTCATCTTTGTTCTAAATAACATTTTCACACATATGATATCCACCATGATCATAACAAGAACTAAAAGAGTATTTAAGCATCAAATCTTTCCATATTAACTTGAGCGGTCGACATGAATTAGGGTCCACTGAAGAATATGTTCTAGTTTCAATTACTGTTATTTAAGAATGTCATATGTACATCACCAAGCACTACAAATAGGCGTAGCCCGCGTCTGTTTTTCTTGCAGTGAGCATCTCACCAACTCTCAAAGCAAGCCAAAAACATGTATCAAAGATCTATCTGGGTAGGGAAATATCCCCACGCTAATTATTTTCCAGTTATCCCTAGAAAAATCGGGTCCTGCTTCTCTACTACTCGTGAAGGAAATGCAGCAGCAAAAATGTCTACCAACTTCTCTACTACTCGTGAAGGCAATGCAGCAGCAAAACTGCCTACCACCTTCTCCACTACTCATGAAGGCAATGCAGCAGCAAAAAAGTCTAACGTTATTGAGTTCCATTCTTCATCCAAGTGGAAGATCCATTATGAAGCATCAAAAGATAGTAACAAATTGGTGAGCCTGAAAATTTCAGATGCTAAAATCAACTTTTTTATGTTTTAGTATAGCGTCTGTGCTGTTTGTTATGTTATGTTCTGCTAATGTTTGAATATATCATTTCAGATGGTTATTGACTTCACAGCATCATGGTGCGGACCTTGTCGATATATGAACCTGTGCTTAACGACCTTGCTGCGAAATATCCAAATGTCGAATTCATCAAGCTTGATGTAGATGATCTACCTGTCTGTCTCATCGATCTACTTACTAGGATTCTTTTGAATTTTCAATTGATTTTCTTTGTTCCAGACTTTAAATATAATTGATATTAATGTGCGAATGATAATTGATTGCAATCAGGGTGTGGCTGAGATGTACAAGGTGCAGACATTGCCAGCTTTGATGCTGATAAAGAAGGGGACACAAGTAGACAAAGTTGTGGGAGGCAAGAAGGAAGAACTCCAAATGAAAATTGAAAGACACAAAATCTAATTCAGAAAGTGATGTGACGATGCATTGATAGTTCCTGGTTATTTAGATCCAGGGCACAAGAATTTACAAAAAAAAATGATCTACAGATATATTAAGATGACTGTTGAATTTGGATAAGCTCATGTCTTTAATTACTTAGTTTGATGTGTCATACATGTAAAAGCTCTTTTGGCTGCGGTTTTGTGCTAGCAATAAAAGTATAAGCTTTTTACATCATTAAGAAAAGATTTTGTACTCGATCATCATGTATGTTTTTCAACTCTTAAATTGCAATTGTAACTGGTTACATGAATTACTCAACAAATTTAACCTCAAATTACAAGAAATAATCTTTGAAGAAGGAAAGATTTTTCCTAGCATGTGAGGGATTAAGGTTCGAACTTAGTGGGGGGGATAAAAAAAATAAATAAAGAAAGATTTGTTTCAACTCTTAAATTTGTAATTGGTTACCTGAATTATTTAACTGACTCTAACATCCAATTACAAGAAATAATCTTTGATGAAGGAAGGATTCCCAGATAGTCCAATTGGTGGACTACCTTCTCTGGTATGTAAGTGATCAGGGTTTAGAACCATCAAGAAAGGTATGTGCTATTTGGTCATTGCACACTTGTTTGAACCTCGAACTAAGCTCAACTGTGAAAGAGAAAGACATATATATATATATATATATATATATATATATATATATATATATACGTAAAATGGGATAAGAAAGGACGAAAATAGATCACATGCCCTACAAACCTGTGTTAGAAGAAAATAAGATGATTAGCTCATGCCTTATAACATCACACCTTATTCAAAATGTATATTTTTTAATGGGTGAACTTGATATATTAATACTATATTCGTAAGAGTTGAGTGGAGAGAGGGACCAAAAGTCCTTAATTTATATAGTACTAATATATCAAGTTCACCCATTAAAGATTTTATTACATTATATATGTTGCATATCTTCTCATGAACCCACTAACTCCGCTAAATCGGCCACTTACTTCAGCATAATGTAGGATATTAATAAACCATTAACTCCACTCACCAAAATGTAGGATATTCCTTCTATCGATTATGTCCCAGTCAAGCACAAGTCATGGAGGGGATCGATGTCAAACTCACAATCTCAGCCATATTACTAAATTTAATTAATTCAGCAACTCGTAAATAAGTCATGAAACAACTTCCATTACTTTACCTCGGCCACAGATTACCAATTGCTTAACTAATTAAATCGCATAGGACCCCTAGTTGACGGATTCCTTATTGAACGCTCACACGCCTCCATGCAGAGACAGACCACGACTACTAGTTACACAATCTAATCCATGAATAGAATCAAATTACATAAATAGCCCCACTAAGTACTGTAACACCCCCAAAATTTTAGGCTTTGACTTTGTTTATTTTATAATAATACCTCTTTGATTGACATTATTATGGGATGATAATAAATTATTTGTGGCTGATTTATGAGAATGAATTATTTATGACCTATTTTAATGTATCAGGTAATATAAATTAATGGTGACTAATTTATAGGAATCAGTTAGGAGTGGATTAATATAAGTTATGAAATAATAATAGATTTTAGTTGTTGATTCTGTGTGATTTAATGCCTAAAAACTAGGCAACTAATTTAGCGGACTATTTTTCTCACCTACTTATATGGAAAAGAAGTAGAACGTGGGTGGTATACTATGCATAGTTACTTATAAAACAAGACTAGTGGGAATGATAGAAAAGAAAAAAAATGTAATGACCCAAAAAAAAGAAAAGTATATATAGATATAAATAAATAAATGAATAATGGGCCTATTTTGGTGGAGTATGTTTCCCACTCAGACTAAAATAGTGGGCTTATCCCACTTGTCGGGGTTATCAGTTACAACATAAGACCCTCATTAAAAGAAAAAAAATATACGTTTAATGTATTAGCAGAATCCTAACACTCTCTCCCTAAACCTCATATCAAATGCTCAAAAAAAGAAGAAAACTTGGGTGCAGAATATTATACAGGGAGCAACTTTAAGAAACCCTGAGGTTTAATTGGTAAGAACCTAAGTCACATCTTTGTTTATAGTTTATTGTAGGTTTTTCACAATAATATATGCGTTAGAGTGCATGACCTATGTTGATGGGAGATTGTAATAGAATCTGTTCATATTTTTTTTGAAGGTGAGGAATCTTGTGAAAGGCCATGTTATTCAAACTTAGGATTTGTTAGGTTTAATTGCTGGATAAGAGATAAGTAGGAAGACCCCTTTTTCATTACCTAATACCCTTTAATTTTTAGAGTTATGATTTGTGAGTTTGAAATATATTTGATTTATGAAGTTACTAAAATATTATTTTCTTGGATGCATTGAATTTTTTTGGTTAACAATAATTTTGTTATGGTTCATGTGAAGTTTAGATCGAATGCATGAGAGAGTTATGTCCTTTTACTAGCAGTAGTATACTTGTTATATTTTATTAAAATGTCTTATTTATACCATCTGTCTGCATAGCATATATATTTCTTAAAACAGATTCTTAAAAAAAAAATATCGTGAATAGTACCTGTACTCACTATTCACGTGAATAGTGACCAGGTCACTACTCACTCTTTTTTTGTGACCAACGATAGGTCAAGCAGTGACTTGCTTGTTGCTCTTTAATATAAAAAAAATTATCTTTACACTATTTTTCTTAAAAATTTACAAGTTATTTATTTTCAAGCAATAGTTATTTCCTTTCAAAACCCACGTGCTATTTTGCTTCCAAAACAAAAGAAAAGAAAAGTTTGGAGCAATTGGTCTATATTTGGATGGAGTTTTATAAAGGTTTTAGGAATTTTATTGAGACTTGATAAGAACTACTTTGGACAACTTGTGCCATATTTTGGAGCTGTGACCTAGCTGACAGGTATAGCGAGATTTGAACCCTCTCTCAGTGGGGCCTGACATACACTGAGTTTTGGGATTGTGCACAATCTTTTCGTTGGGATCCCCTTTCGCTTGTGATAGTTGAGCGCATTTAACCATCTTTAGACTGTGCTACCAGTTGCAGCTACAGCCGTGTTTGAGTTTTGGTATAGTGGTTTGATGAGTTTTTGAGTTTTGAATTTTGGCACCACATTTTTGTACTACGACAAATTAAATTCTGGATTTTTGGCATAATTATACATTTTGTGTGTTCATATTTAGTTATATTGCATGATTATTGGATTCTTTTCGTCTCATTACATTACTATATTGTTGTCCATATATATTTTTATTGTAAAGGTCCCATGTTATTTTTGAGAGATTTTCACACTTACTGAGATTTTTATTTTATTCTTTTCGTTAAACCTTATTTTGAGCAGGTGAAGAATAGGTCTTTTGCAAGGTTATGGGTAGGAGACTATCTTGACGTTGGATAGTGATCTTCGTTTCAAGTTCTGGTATTATTGATTAATAAATGAGAGTTGTTTGGCTCTTTGGATATTTGTGCATGGTTGGATATTTTAGCAAGGGTATTAGGATATTTCCTTGTGTTTAGATGTTTTTGTATTGTTATTACCATAGTATTCTCTATGATCTCATTATAATTTGGGGAGTTTATTCCAAAATTTTATGTTGGAGATTCGCATATACTATATTTGTATTATGTTGGTTTAGTTGCTCTGTAAGTTATTGTTCTACTGGTGGTCTTAGTCTTACATTGGGAACATTTGGAATTAGTGCCTTGCGCGCTTAGGGAGGATATACCATTTCTAGATTCGCGGCAGTCTTGTCTCTAGATTTTACCTGCTAAAATTTGGGGGCGTGACAAGTACACTTTAATGTAAGATCATAATTTAGGTAGTTATATAAATCTTTCAAGAATATGGATTCAATATGGCATAAGATAGGTGAACTCTTCAAATTCCTCTTATTCTTTTATAAATCCACTAAAAATGTCATTATTTAAGAGGTTACATATTAGTTTATGATTTTGATCAGAGAGCCATCACCATTTTTAATATAAATTTATGTGATCATGAACATCACTTTAAAAAAATATTCAACAACCTATCCCCCCAAATAACCATTTCTCGTTGCGCGTAACCGCCAGTATGTATACTTTTGGTAAGATTATTATTGGTAAATTAGATTAAGAACCCTTTTATTTTGATAAAAACATACACAAATCCGAAACTTAAAAAACTATGAGGAACAAACTTCAATTAATGATACGTATTTTCTTTTTTGATTAGAAATAACGACAAAAACATGAATTATCAGTGTTAGAAATAAATGTGACTCAAATCTGTCTGCAACTCCATACCATCCTATTATTTTTCTTCCTTTCATTTTTTTTTCTTTTATATATATTTTTTTCCAATCTTATTAATTTTTTTTTCTTTCCATGTACCCTGTGGTCAAACATAAGTACGTGCAACCAACACCAATAGATTCATCATAGGTGTTTCTTGTGCGCTTTTTTGACTTCTCCTCTTCGTGATAAAAAAAAAGACCCGATAAAAAAACTAAGTTTATATGGAAATCCATTATCACCAACATCGTCAGAATAAAAAAAAAAAAACCTCTAAATAATTCTTAGAAAAAAATATTACAAAGTTAAGGGACTTGTCTTGTTTTGGTAAATTGGGACGAATAATTTATTACCAAAAAGATTGAGCCCCTCTTGACAGGCTTACCAAACGTGGTTTATGAATATAACTTTTAAAATTGATTTTTTTTTTGGTCAAAAGGAAATATTTATTAAAACAGAGATAGAATACGAACACATAAATCCTGGCCTAAAAGTGACTGGGCGAAGAGGGTGAGCGAAAGCTCATAACAACATACAGAAATTATAAAAATAACATAATGGGCTAAAGCCCTACAAACATAAATCAAGAAATTAACAAGATGGGCTATAGCCCAGAACAAAGAATTAGAGAGAAACTCTAAAACAGATAACCTCCAGAGATAAAATCCAAATAGCATGGGGGTGGAAATCCAGTCGTACAATAGCGCAATAACCCAATCTAATTCTTCTCCGATCATTAGAAGTAGAACACACACAAAAGGTCTAGAAAGTCCTACAGAAAAAGCTGCCAAAGTAGCGTCTGCCGAAGCAGAGGAAGAAGAAAAAGTCACCAAAGTATGCTGAACGGGGCAAACTAACCCGACTGGAGGTTGGGCTCGGACGTTCCAAACAACCAATGGTCTAAACCCTCCAAGAGACAGAGAGGACCCTCGGTGTTCCGAGCTTGAACAAGTGGCAACAAAGGCCACCCTATCACCACTAGATAAACCACCATGTATGGTAGAAGGAAAAGCAGGATCAGGAACCAAATGCGTGAACAATAAATGACAAACACAAGGAAGAAATTGGAGAGGTTGGCACAGATCAACGATGGTTTTAGAAAATTTAAACACTTCAAGTTGGATCCATAACTTGTTCTTGTACCCAGATTTGATTGCTATTGAGTGAAAATCACAGTCCAAGGAGTAAGTCTTCATCATCATCAGAGTCAGGGATAAGAAGGAATAGGGATCTGGGAGAGGTCATGGCCATCTCAAGAAGTTGGGTGCAAAGATTCTAGTGTTAGGAAAAAGTTCGAGGTGTGGACGTTTTAGCTTAAACGTTGTTTCTATCAGATGTTGTTGTTGATGTTGGTGAGGCACAAATTTTGCCTGCTTGAGTACAGTTGGGGAGAGCTTTATGAAAAAACTCTAAAACGATTTCTATTGGATAATGAACCGTATGTTGGTGATGAAGAAATTGTTGTCATTTCAGTTGGTTTGTTGTCGTTGATGTTGAGCTAAGCAACGAATTTTTTAAGAGATGGTTTTGTTGATGAAGAAATTGTTGCCATTTCTGTTGGTTTGTTGCTGTTGATGTTGAGCTAAGCAACAAAAATTTAATTTAAAATTAATTTTCAAATGAGTGACTTTATATTACATTAGTCGAGCAATTATTTTACATTTCTCAGCTTTTCCTTTTAAATTCTTTGTGATTATTATTGTAATAAAGCCAGTCTTTAAAAAATAAAGGTGCTAGAAAAAGCATATGGAATAAATCTATATAATTGCATCTTGAAAAACGTAAGAAAAATATGTTTTAATAGTCCAAATATCACCAGAATAATGATTGTCAAACACCACCCGAATAAAATTTGATTTCAAAAGTGAATTTGAGACTCAAGATTGCTTCCCCGTATTACTCATGAGTATATATAAAACCATAAATATTATTACTTGGAAAAATTCGTACTTGGAGGAATATAAAAGAAGGAATTATATATTTTATGTCATCAGTACACTTTTTTATTATTCTTCAGTTTTAAAATGAAGAAATTGTAGAAAGCGTGAAAAACAAGATTATTTGAATAAAGTAGTAAATAGGTTCATGAGATATGGTGTAATGACCCCCTTACTTAGTCGAAAATACATTAAAATAGTATAAGCACTTAAGCATCAAGCCTTGTTCATATGCTTTTATGATCTATATGAAACAAAGAACCCTCCCACCTTATCCAAGAAAAAGAAAAATAAAAGAACCCTCCCACCCCCGATCTAGGGGTAGATATACCTCTAGGGAGCGGGGCTGCAGCCCTTGCTGAGCCTAAGGTTTTATTTTATATATATGAAATTGAATGTGTTTTATGACCACTTCTGGTGAAATAAAAATCACTCAGTCCCTATGGGAAAAATATTTGTGTACAAGAATTAAATTATGATTTATATGTTGGCATTGGGTTAATTAGGCCAATATAAGTGTTAATGAGAAATTGATCTTAAAATGAAGGTATTGAGTTGAATGAAAAAAGTGAACCATTGGAAATTATCTCAGCCGTTGGGGACGGATGAAGCCGGTCGAGTCAGTCGGTCGAATGAGTTGACCGGCTAGGTCGTCCAACCCTTACAGAAGGGTACGAACGAGCAAGACTGATAAGCTGGTCATTCGGCCTTTGCAGATAAGAACATCAATGATAATTTTCTTCATGTTTCATGACCCTTCGTAAATCGATTCTTTGCTACCTCTTCAAGTCTATAAATACTAGACTATTTAACATTCAATTGCATAAGTTTTTCCCAAAAAATATTGCATTAAACCATTTTATTGCAAAACACTACATAATTGAGAGAGATTCTAGGATTCAGAAGGTTAACCATTTCCTTAAATTTGGAGTGATCCTATTGAAGGAATATCATCGTTGAATCCTGGGAGACAATCACCATGAGTCCGTAAGCACCGTAGCGGGGTGATATCATCTTAAGAAAATCGAGTTTTTTAGGTCTCGGCGAATTTCTTTTGAAGTTTTCTACATCAACACTATTTACTGCATATTCACTTTCAAGCAAGTTCATTTAGCATTTTCTTTCTATTAAGTTCATTTCTCAATTTCCTTAACTCGTTTTTATAATTGTTTATACTTAATCTAGGTTACTTTGTATAATTACATGATCTAGATCAACAAGCTTGCTTTTGTTTTAATTTCTTTTGATTTGTGACTGCATGTGTAATTACATGGTTTAGATCACATTATTATTGTCATTTCATATGAGTGTTTAATCATTGCACTTTGTTTATACTGTGGTTAACTACTCAAGATTATTTTTGCAATTTTTTTTCCAAATCACCCAACATTATAGTCCTTATTAAAATAAAATGCTATATCTACTCCCAACCTTTTGAAGGTACTACATTTGAATTGAGAAAGTTTTTGCAAATATATTTTTTTTGGGTGAAAATCAGAATTTCATTAATTGCAAAGGATTACACACAAGGAGGTGAACCAACCCAGCCTGGGAAAAAACAATACAAAGGCCAAACCACGAAGGTGGGCCAAAAAAATAGAAAAGGCCCAAACCGTTGGGCTAAGAAAAGGAAAAACATTCTGAAATTGAAACTAGGCTGAGACCCAAATACCATATATGCCAAATATAAAACCCTAGCCCAGGAAAACACAGAAACTACCAAAAGGATAAATCTACCCCCGTTCCAACTACGGTGCCGGTAGCAGATCAAGGATCCGATCTCCATACGCAGGGTGATAGAAACAAGCACAAGACCAACAAAATCTATCAACCACGAAATAGAGGCGAGATTAGCAATGCATAGATTTAACAATGAAAAGCTTCCTCCATCATCACCTGAGTTACCAAAATGATGGTGGCACCACCTGAGCCAGCCAAAGCCAATGAAATGGCAAAAATCTTGCATCCAGAATGCAACAGCCCTTGAGATGACCCTAGCTAGGGAAGTCCAATACCCACAAATCCTGCAGCAATCAATAACCACATGGATGTGTAAGGCCCCAAGCCAACAAGGGTGGAAAGCTAAGCCACTGGGAAACCTCCAAAAGAAAATGCCATACATGGTGGTGTAAGCAGCGAAAAGTTGGGCTGTCAAAAAGATGGTGGTCGATAACTGAGGGAGGAAAGGCTTTTCCTTGCAGATCTAATTGGGAAGACATAAGATCTCTCCTCATGGCTATTAGAGCACACGTCATTTGGGTACTAATGGGGCAAATCTGTCTTTAAATATAAGTCTTCATCATCACTGGAGTCCAGTAGGAAAAGAAAAATGGAGATGAGAGAGGCCATGGCCAACGAAAGGGGGAGATTAAACGAAGGTGTAGAGTTAGGAGAGAGGGAAAGGTGCAACCGCTGTGGCTACAGCAAGAAGGGGGAACCCAAGGAGGGTTCTGAAAAAGGATAAAGGAAACCCTAAAAGGGTTCTTTCAATGTGAGAGGGGTTTCCTTCAAAGAGAGAAAAAAACATAAACATGTTTTTTTTTTTTGCAAATATCACTATACGTGATGGTGACGACTGTAATCCGAGGGTAAATTTCAATTATCGCATAGGTCAAGGCACACACAAGAGGACTAAAACCAGTTTAAAAATTATTGGAGAATGATGAGAGTGGAAAACCCACGGAGGGTTCTAAAAAGGGATAAAGGAAACCCTAAAAAGGTTCCTTCAATGTGTTTGTAAAAAGAGAAAAAGATAAATGTGTTTGTTTTTCAAATATCACTGTACGTGATGGTGACGGCTGTAATCCGAGAATAAATTACAATTATCGCATAGGTCGAGGCACGCACAAGAGGACTACAACCAGCTCAGAAATTATTGGAGAAAGATGAAAAGCTTGTGAATAGTAGAGAGAAAAATACAATGAAAGAACAAATGAGGTAAAAGCAAGAACATTAAATGAGGATGATGGTAAGGTACAATTTTAGAGGGTACTATTTGAGGAAGTGCATTGTGAGGTAATCTATGTTACAAAATCACGTACTTCAAGAATAATTAGTAATTGGAATATATATTTCTCTCAAATTAAAAAATTATCAACTTCAAATTTACTATATAAGATATTTAGTTAATCCACTTAATACTAATTGATTTTAAGAGGGAATCTCAATTGTCTAACACGCATAATCTAAATTGGCTTTGAGCGTCAAAGAAATACACTGATTCTCTATCTTTGATTCGTCCTGAAAACAAATTCAGCTCATTCATGATATGGGAGGCAACTGGAATACAAAAGAGTTAGCGAAATTTCACCATCAGTTCGTGGCAAATCAAATTCTCAAAAGACAAGACTGCTGACGCACCTGTTGGAATAAAAAGGCATTGGCATAGTTCGGTACGAAGAGTCGAAGATTCGACTGACGGTTGGAGAATTTAATAGTTTTACATAGATAAATTAGAATATTTAAAACCATTATATAAAACTTTTGTATAATTATTTTATTTGGTACTAATTTATTTTAAGATGAAATATCAGGTTGGTCAATTATGATATTAGATTAAGTTGGTCTTATATTATCTATCTGCGTACAACTCATTTGTACTGACATTGACTTATTATGCATCGACTTTGGTATCCTAAATTGCACCTTCAATAATTTAACATCGAGAACCCTGTACGGTCCGTACGGACAATGATAAACTTGTGGCGTCTGAACATTTTCCACAAGTGATGTTTAATATTTAGATTCTCATGTATTCGAATGTTGTTTGGTGGAACTTAAACTTCTTGAAGTGCATATTTTGATCGTGTTTCTGGAAAGCTACAAGACGTCGTGTTATTATTGGCTACGTTCAGTGGTTATGCATATGCCGAGGAATAAAGGTTTTGAATTTGTTCTGTGCCACTTGAGTTGACAGCTAAATCGAGAAACATGAAGCGTTATTCGTTAATATGACAAGAATATGATCGTAGCCTCTAGCTAGCGCCGTTATTCTTATGCAAGTTTCAACAGCCGAAGATTAGGTTCCAGGACCACCATGAAGAAGGTTTTTTCGGAGGAGCGACAATTTAATTTAGAAAAACTCTTCGATTATTTTAGACTGATTTTTTAGTTTTTTATATAATCATTAGATGTGATCAATTTTATTAATAAGTTACTGACTGATATCTTTTTGGACAAATTGAATAGTTTTTCATAACTTTACCGGTAATAGAAGACAGGTTTCATCTAACAAATGCATAAATTATAACTTCAGTGATGTTTTCTTTGAATTTGTTTTCATGCGGAAGGTTATTCTAATTAAATTGGCACATAGCCTTAATAAGCTGGTGATGTCATTAGTGAAGAATTTCCTTCCTTCAATTTCCACATACATATAAACACGGGTTTGGATCCTCTCATCTACTAATTCTTTCAACCATTAATTTTGAATTTTAATTATGAAAAATATACTTAAAATAAATGGTTGAGATTTTAAAAAATTAAATCTGATGACCCTTAAAGGTCCACTGAAGAATATGTTCTACTTTTAATTACTGTTAATTACTTAAGAATATTGTCACGTGTACATCACCAAGCACTATAAATAAGCCTAGCCCGCGTCTGTTTTTGTTGCAGTAAGCATCTTCACCAAAGAGCAAGCCAACACCATGTATCAAAGATCTATCTGGGTAGGGAAATATCCCCACGCTAATTATTTTCCAGTTATCGCAAGAAAAATAGGGTCCAGCTTCTCTACTACTCATGAAGGCAATGCAGCAGCTAAAATGTCTACCGTTACTGAGTTCCATTCTTCATCCAAGTGGAAGATCCGTTTTGAAGCATCAAAAGATAGTAACAAATTGGTAAGCCAGAAAAAAATTTCAGATACTAAAATCAACTCTCTTTTTAAGTATACCATCTGTGTTGTTTGTTATGTTATGTTCTGCTAACGTTTGTATATATCATTTGTAGATGGTTATTGACTTCACAGCATCATGGTGCGGACCTTGTCGATATATGGAACCTGTGCTTAATGACCTTGCTGCTAAATATCCAAACGTCGAATTCATCAAGATTGATGTAGATGAGCTGCCTGTATGTCTCATCCATCTACTTACTAGCTAGAATTCTATTCAATTTTCAATTCATTTTCCTTGTTTCAGACTTCTAATTTATATTAACGTGCGAATGATAATTGATTGCAATCAGGATGTGGCTGAGATATACGAGGTGCAGACATTGCCTGCTTTGATACTGATAAAGAAGGGGACACAAGTTGACAAAGTTGTGGGAGTCAAGAAGGAAGAACTCCAGATGAAAATTGAAAAACACAAAGTCTAATTCAGATGTGGCTATGCGTTGATAGACAAGAATTTACAACAAGAAAATGATCGACATATATATATATATGTTAAAGATGATGTTGAATTTCGATAAGTAGTTCATGTAAAGCTCTCAGGCGGTTTTGTGCTTGCAATAAAAGTATAAGCTTTTTACTTCATTAACAAAAGGTTTTGTACTTGATCAATATGTATAGTCTTCAACTCCTTCTAGCAAGTTACATGAATTACTTTAATTTGCAATTCTAACAACAAATTACAATAATAAATAACCTTTGACATCAACAAAGGTATGTGCTGTTTGTTCATTGCAAAGCAAAGCTGAACTGTGAAAGAGAAAGGCATATATAACTAACCCCGTATACATAATAAATTATTTTCATACCCTTAGTTCTCATAGATATACTAAAATCTTTAAGGTTATACATAAGAAAATTTAGGAAAATGATATTACACTAAGTTTGACTAGAGTTTTTTATTTTATTTTATTATTATTATTATTGTACTCAAGTGACTACTCGCCATTACTTAGTATTTATATATAGCTATTTGTTATGAATAAATTTGTCCATTGTTGATCACATAGAACTTAAGAAATCTGTCAATAGCCTCCAACTGTGTTTCTAAATAGTTTCAACAAATACAATTAAGGGTGATATATTGAAGATTTTTTACGTGAAAAAAGTTTTAAATTAGAGTTATTGTCACAACTTATATATGGACATTTAAGAATACAAATAGATTTTATGGTAAATTGTCATCAAATAACATGAAGTAATTTTCTTGTTCTAATGTAGTTCCCATACTTACTGGTTCTATACAACTTGTTTTAGATTTTTGAAACTCAGTTATCATCAAAATATTTTATTATCTAATCATAATATAGAACTCAATTTGTAATTCATATTTGACCCTTTTTAACAATTATATTTTTATTTATTATTTATTATAATTTTAGCTTTTGTCTTGATATTATGTGCTTTGAATTAATATCAAATTGGCTAGGAATTCAAAAAGTAAAAGGGCATGCCGATAATCCTCATTCCCACATGAAGACTAGATGATGGGATGAGGGAAAGGATTGGGAGCTAATGAGGAGGGGTGGAGCTGATTTTGAGGTGACATTTTAGGTAACTCCACGGGTGTTTTAATCACTTTAGGGTTAAGTTATCCCACCCCAAACTCGACCGACTATCGTTCTTGTGAAGTAGCCTCTCCTTTCACCTAACATTTCATTTTAGCCAAACGTGTTTTATTACACCATATTTTTTCCTGGTAAAAATAACAAGATAAGGTTGAAGTAAATGTCATACTTCATTTTTTCAAATGAATATTGTGGATCAAACTCTTCAAAGTGTAAGACATTGGAGATGATTCCATAGTTAGGGTGGGAAAACCGAATTGTTGGGAATAAGGACACACACACATAAACACACAAACATAGTGAAAATCAACACACAGATCGTTTAACGTGGTTCGACTATCTGTCTACGTCCACGACCCAACTAATTGGAAAATCCACTAATTAGAAATAAACCATTACAACGTAGATGATCTTTTTGACAGATTAAGATCCAAACCCTCCCCTCACTCAAATGCTCATAGTTTTAGGAAAAACTATAAAACCCTCTTAGGTGACTTTATGAACGGAAAAAGTCTAAACCCTTGCACAAGGACTTTATCTATGGCTAAATCTAAACCCTCTTCATATCGGCTTTTTTCTGGCAAAAGCACGAAAAACACTCTCAATCACCTGGCTCACCCCCTTCCACACCCCCCATAGGGTGTCTCTCGTGGCAAATAATTACAAGTTAGAAAGTCATATTTATAGACAACTAATCCTAACTTTACTAGGATTGACAAACCTATTTCTTCTCTTAATGGACTCCTGTTTGTCTTCAATTCTTAATTGGGCTTGGACTCAAGCCAATAACCCAACAAATCTTCCCCTTGACGAAAAGTCCAAGCTTTTTCGCTGCAACTGAGACCTCTTCTCAGTCTCCGTCTCCATCTCCATCTTCATGCTAAAGTCCACACTCAATAACAATCAAAACAATACCCTTGAGTACTTCTCTCTAATGCGCTAAAGCCTCGCTCCACTGCTATCAGCATATCTTCATCACTCTCGGTTCTCACAATCATCATCAACATCTCTCACACATCATCAATCTCTACTATCCAAGCCTTTTCATGTCCTCCCGACATTAAACATCTTAGATGTTGTCTTTTTCCACAGTTTTAGCACTCTGTCAAAGCTAAAATCTCCACAAAATGCACTACCTAACACCCAAGATTCTTGACTCAGCATGATACATCAAGAATTTGGAAAATAAACCCCAAAATTGAATTCAAGACGCTAAAAAACTCCAAGAACACCAAAAAATGCAGCTACTGTTCACACTATAAAAACCCGCCATTGAGAGCTCCAAATCTAATATCCACCATACAGATTGAAGACCCACGAGTTGTGAACGTGCTCACAAAATTTCAGCTCGATCAGACAACAAAGGACTCTTCGATCGTCCGCTAGATCAAAACTGCACAATACTATTTTTCTTCTCGTTTTCTTACTGTTTTTCATATTCTCTCTCTCAATTTTTCTCTCTCTTCTGCCCCTCAACTCAGCCATGTGTCTTCTTTGCATCGTCATGCCCAGTCCTTATGCCTTGGCTCTAATACCACTTTATTGGGAATAAGGACACATATACACATAAACGCACAAGCATAATGGAAATCAATACACAGAGTTTAACGTGGTTCGACTTTCTGCCTACGTCCACGACCCAAGTAATTGAAAAATCCACTAATCAGAAATAAACCATTACAACATGGAAGATCTTTTTGACAGAAAAATATCCAAACCCTCCCCTCACTCAAACGCTCATAATTTTAGGAAGAACTATAAAACCCTCCCAGGTGACTTTATAAATGAAAAAAGTCTAAACTCTGGCATAAGGACTTTATCTATGACTAAAGTCTAAACCCTCTTCATATTGATTTTTTTTTGGCAAATGCATGAAAAACACTCTCAATCACTCGGCTTACCCCTTTCCACACCCCCCTATAGGGTGTAGGTCTCGTGTAGGTACCTAATCCTAACTCTACTAGGATTGAAAAAACCTATTTCTTCTCCTAATTGACTTCTACTTGTCTTCAACTCTTAATTGGACTTGAACTCAAGCCAATAACCCAACAAAACCGAATATGGAGAGTATCACACATGCCCAAGAATGGAAAAACGTGGTTTTTGTGAAATATAACTTTCAAAGTTGATTTCACATGAGTGATTTTGATAGTACCATCTTTTTAATTTCTTAGCTTTTCCCTTTACATTTTTTGTCATTATTATTGCAATAAAGCTAGTCGTAAAAAATAAAAATGCTAGAAAAAACATATGGAATAAAGCCATCCAATTGCAACTGAAAAAAAAACTATATAAAAAAAATATATATGTTTTAATAGTCTAAATATCAACACAGTTATGACCATCAAACACCAAATCGAATACAGTCTAGCTGATTGCAAAAGTGAGTTTGTGACTCATGATCCCTTTGCTGCATTGCTCATGAGTACATGTACGACCATAAATAATACTTGGAACAGTTCGTTGATATACAAGAAAAAATTAGAGAAGAGATTAGAAATTGCAAGGTTGAGTAGGGATTAAGAATATTTTAAAATTAGTGAGAACTTACCATATATACTATATATTATCAATTTACTTTTTCTTATTCTTCTAATTTAAAATGAATAAGTAGTAGAAAGCATGAAAAAACAAGATTATTTGAATAAAGTAGTAACGCGCAAAAGAGGAAAATGAGATATGGTGTAATATAATGACCCCCTTTCTTAGTGAAATATACATTAAAATAGTATAAGTGCTTAAGCATCATATCTTTTTCACATATGCATTGTTGGTCTATATGAAAGAAAGAACCCTCCCACCACTCTAAGGGGGCAAATGTACCTACGAAGAAGTGAACGAGTGAGGACTACAGTCTTTGTTGACTTCCATTATCAGACATACAAAGATTCATTTAATTTGGGGACCACATGGGAGCAACTATATATACACATTTTCTGTAAAGCTTCTTCACAGAATAAAAATCTTATTAGATATTGATTAGCAATTTTTACAAAACTTCTCCGCTTATATAAGAGGTTTATATTTTTAGACAAAGAAAAAAAAAAAAAGAGTTTTGTATTTATTTAACTTTAAATTGAGAATAACCCATTTTGAGATTAGAAAAAGTAGAAGACTATTTCCCATGAAGTGTAAGTATTTGTGTTTTTCATATGATCATCCTAATTAAAATAAATAAAATCTTCACATATACTTTTGTAATATTATTGAATGAGAGATCGATATGGGAAGACCTTTAAGATATCTGACAACTAAACAATCCAAAACAAAATATATTACCCAAATATAATTTTCTAGTAAATTTATAATCGATTTTATTTGTTAGCTTTGCCTGGATATAGAAACAAGATATCTTATATGAACATGGTATAAATAGTTTCTAATGTTTACATGTGATTTTTTTTTTTTTTTGACTCAATAATTTTCATCCGTATGGATCTTTTATAGCAATTAAAATGGAAGCCAATACATTTGTATTACATTCCAACTCAAGCCAATAAAAATCACTATAACATATGAAAATTTTGATTAATTATCTTTAACATATGTCACGAATAATTATCTTTGGCCCTAGCAAAAAAAAGATATACACTATAAGAAATATCAAAAGGGAGACGACCCATTTCCGTCTTCTTTTCGTCTCCAATCTAGAAAAGAGATAGAAATGAGATGAAAATCGATCGTTGCCCTTTACGTAGTCAAAAAAATTACAGTTCGTCTTCATTTCATCTCAAATGGTGACGAAAAGACGACAGACCAAAATAGTGTCCATTTTTCGTGTCCCTTTCGCTGCAAATGATGTTCGTCTCATTTTCGTCTCCATAAGAAATTTGTCTCTAATTCGTCTCCCTTAGATGTAATGTATTTGTTATATCTCAAATGTAATCCTTAATTATCAATATATGGAATTAAAAGTCAATATTTTCTTTCCAAGCTCATTTATAATCCTCCTTTTATTGGAATTCATTTATTTTTTAATTTTTTTTAAAGGACCAATTGTTTATATTGTGATTACGTTAAATACTATATGTTAGATGTTTTGGACGATTTAATTTTTATTTGTAATGTAATTCTTTATAATTTTATTTCATTAATTCATTCCATAATAAAATTCAGTGTTTTAGGTAATGCAGAAGCTATAAATAATATGTTTTAGCCAACAGGAGACGGTTTGGGGACGACATAGATAAGTCGTCTCCAAACCATCTTATGTTTGTGACTATTTAGAGACAACTTATAAAACCGTCTCCAAATCGTCGCCATTGAGAAACGGTTTCGAGACGACATAGATAAATCGTTTCCAAACCGTCTCCTATTGGTGACTATCTGGAGACGACTCATAAAACCGTCTCCAAATTATCGTCATTAGGAGACGATTTGGAGATGACATAGATAAATCGTCTCCAAATAGTCTTTTGTTGGCGACTATTTGGAGACGACTTGTAAAACCTTCTCTAAATGATCACTATTCATGTATGAAAAGTTCCGTATCATTTTCGTCACTTTTATAGCGACGAAAAGGAGACAGACGATTACTTTTGAAAAGATACTTGAAGAGGACATCAACTAGTAGAAATTTTGATGCTTAAGCATTTAGTTTTGTTCTTTCAGCTAATGGATTACAATATGTATTTCGTATGACTCTTTGAGTTACATGAATAAAGATAAAGCATTAATGTTACGAAAGTCTACCTAATGATATAAGTAAAAATAAAAGCAGGATCAAATAGCCTATAATCTTAACCAGCCAAGCTATCCACTGATCTTAAGGTATCTCCAATGGGAGATACTATTTATAAAAACTTACCATTTTTTACAATTTTTAGAGATCGAGTCTTTAAATTTAAAGTCAAAATACATGGGGCCTACATAATTTTAGAGATTTGAGTTAAAATAGAAACTCAATTTACTTTTTTGGCTCTAAATTTAGAGACCCAAAAAGTGATTAAGTCTCTATTTTGGCCAAAAAGTTGATAAAAGTGGTGGATCCCATCTATTTTAATTTTAAATTTAGAGACCCAGTCTCTAAAAATTACAAAAAATGGTAAGTTTTTGTGAATAGTATCTCCCATTGGAGATACCCTTAACCAGATTAGCTACTCATGTGTTCGAAAGAGTTCTATTGTTTTAGTGGTTAATAGAAATAGTTTTAGACTTACGCTTTCACTCACAATTTCATTGCACTAATTAAATACTAGTAGTATACAATGTCATACGCTTAACAGTGCACCACATCTCACTGAAAAAGAAGCATTCTTCACCCTTGATGCAAGAAGCAAGCCAAAAAAATTCAAACAAACATCGGGGGTTGCTACAGCGGATCCTGATGCTGAATGTGTTTACTTAACACCATAGCTTCTTTGCATTCAACCATCCTATACTCCAAAAGAAATTGTCAATTTTGCCTCATCTCTGACTCAGCAGGGCAGCAATGCTCATTTAATAACTTATCAGAAACAGTCAGAATCAAATTGTGAAAAGAATATTTGAAAATTAGTAAGAACTTTCTGTTACATATTATAACTATCTACTTTTACTTGTTCTTCTATTTTGAAATGAAGATGTTGTAGAAAGGATGGAAAACAATAATATTTGAATTAATAAAGCATGAACTAATATATGCTTATTCTTCTTCTATTTTAATCGAGTCCGCTTACCTCTAACTCGTGAACTTAAATGAAGATGTTGTAAAAAAACATGAAAAACAAGAATATTTGAATAAAGCACCGATGCTTATTCTTCTATTTTAAAATGAAGAAGTCGTAGAATTGAAGCATGAAAAATAAGAATAATATGAATAAAGTATTAATGCGCGAAATAGGTTCATGCGATATGGCATAACTTTTTAGAGTGATTAGGTGATCAAAAGTAGATGTATTCACGGCCGGCCTTCACTAAATTCAATAACTAAATTAATTATTAAGGAATGAGTTGGAAGCTTGGATTGTATTTTTTAAAAATATATATTTTTAAGTTGATAAATCAATTCAATATAGGAGAAAAAATTGTTTATATATAAGTCTTAATTTTGTATTTTTAGTCCTTGTTGAATAAAAATTCTAAATTCGCCTTAAAAATGATGACATAGGATATTTTTAGCGAATTCGACGTAACACAGACCTTCTGTCCTTTTCTCAAAAAAAAAAAAAAAAAAAAAAGGCCTCCCACCATTTGAATTTAACTTATATTGGGCAAAATCTCAGCTGTGGTGATGACTGTAAGCTGAGGTGTTAATTCCTATTGACGCGTAGGACAAGGCATGCACAGCTGGCATGAGAGGACTATAACTAGCTAGGAAATTACTAGAGGAACAATAATAGCTTGGTAATACTTAGAAAGCAAATTCAATAAGAGAATAAAAATAAGGAATAGTCAATTCTATCGAATAATTTGATAATTGACTTTTACTAGTGAGTTATCACGTAATAAAAAAAAGCATGGACATTGAATACCGCTGTAGAGGGTATCTTGAAATTAGAGATGTGCAATAAAATCGTCAACTTGTCCAAACCGTCTAACCCAATCCAAACTAACCCATTTTTGACAGTTTCTTAAAAGTTTGATTGATTATGGTTTAAATTTTTATAAGAACTGACCACATAGTTTAGTTTATGGTTTTGACTATCAAAATCATAAACTCAAACCGACCTGATATATATATATATATATATAGAAATTTTCACTTTCCTCTACATTTTTCAATCTATCTCCCCTTTCATTGAAAAAATCAAAAAACTCCATGAGTATCTCTTCTATATTAATTTAGTTTTTTACAATATAATTACTTTATTCAAATGCAACTATAAATTAAACCGAATGTATGATTTGACTTGGTTTGAGTGATTTAGTTTCTTCAAATGTATTGGTTTGGTTTAGGTAGTTCTAAGAGGTATATGAGTTCAGTATGGTTTTAATTTTTCCAAACCAAATGCGTTAATTCGGGTCAAAAAATATATTTTAAACAGTCCAAACCGACTCACGCACACCCCTACTTGAAACAACAATTACTTTTGAGATAGTGCTTTAAATTTGTGAGGAAATCTATGTGTCACGAAGCATCAAATACCATTTTTTTTTTGGTTAGAAAAAGAAAAGTAACATTAAAAAAAGAGAATAATTCTTTTGAGTCCTTTAACTTATGTGTAAATTACCTTCTGATCCTCCAACTAAAAAAAACTTCTCTTTAGGTCTATTTGTCAATTACTTTTGACGAAAAAAGTGAAAAAAAAATATGTTTTGTCTATTTTGCCCTTGGACCATAATTCTCTCTCCTACATAGCATTAATTTCAGTCGACTTTTCTCTTATTTTGACCGTTGATAGCAACAATAAAAGCTTGCATACAACGTTAAATGCCATTTTGGCAGCAACAATGAGCAAAACAATTACCAACATCTTAAAAAATCAGAAAAAAGCAAAAATATTACCAAAATATACTTGTCCAAACCCCAAAAAAAATTTGACTCGGGAGCTAAATTAACTAATTATTTAGCTCCCAATTATAATTTTCTTATTTTTAATTTTATTTGTTGATTACAAAAAAATTATTTGTTGATTACGAAAAAATGCTAATTTTAGTTAATTTATCTTCCGAGTATAATTTTTATTCTTTTTATTTTACATCTTGGATTAAAAATGAAAATAATAGTTAATTTAGCTCCTAGTTATAAATTTAATTTTTAATTTTTTTTGTTTTTTAATAAAAAAATATGGGGTTTGCTTGAATCTGCATGCAAGCTTTTATTGTTGCTATCAACAAACAAAATAAGAGAGAATTTAGCTGAAATTATTGTCATGTAGGAGAGAGAGAATTATGGTCCAAGGGCAAAATAGGTAAAATATATATTTTTTCACTTTTTCCGTCAAAAGTAATTGACAGATGGACCTAAAAGCAAGTTTTTTTTAGTTGGGGGATCAGAAGGTGATTTACGCATAAATTGAAGGACCCAAATGAATTATTCTCTTATAAAAAACAAAACATACAAACTTATCCAACCCTTGTGGGGTTGAAGTCCTGATCCAGGAGATATATCAAATTGGGCGGAATACATGATATCCAATTAATAAACAAATCATTCATACGTCTACCATTTGCTAACTAATCGCATGGTTTATTGGCAGTTCTTCTGATGCACTGGAATCTCAAACTTGGATTTCCTACAACAATCTCTCTGATATCCTCCACAATGGTGTTTGCTCTCCAATCAAGGCCAAACTTCGGAGTATTGATTGCTTTAAGAACACCTTTAGCATCACTCTCAATGGTGATGCTTGCTTGATGTATCTGACTCACAAATAGACAAGCACAGCGAATTGCAAAGGTTTCAGCTTCCTTGGTTGAGAAACATTGAATAGACGCAGTCTGTCCAAACAATAAAGTTCATTCTCAATCCCTACCAATAAAGGCAATAGCGGCTTTTCTATCATTTCCATATGATGCATCAACATTCACTTTGATCGTACCTGGCATAGGTGGACTCCATTGAATGACCTCTTCAAGGCTATCATTTTCCCTCGTGGCCCCACTTTTCCATCTCATATTCTTTTCACAGAACCATTCAAAGATAGCACGTTGAGTTCTCACAATGGCTTTTGAAATATCGATATCCTTACCATTTAAAACTGCATCATTTCTTTCTTTCCAAATCTGCCAGCAATACAACGCAAATTTAGTAAATACTTCCTCCCTGCAGTATCCAGCTTGACAACACCAATTAATAAAGTCCAAAAAACACTACCATTAACATAAGCGAATTTTGACTTTGAGAATCAAAGCAACACATTGATTCTCCATCTGTATTTTCCCCGTAAAGAAATTCATCTCATAGATGAAAATGGCAGGCAGCTGGAGCACAAAAGAGTTGGCGAGATTTCAACGTCAGCTCACAGCAAATCAAATTCTCAATTACAACCGTTCTAGTGCTCCAGCCGGAATGAAAAGGCATTTCAAAGTTACTGTACGAAACCTAAGAGTTCGATAAAAAGTAATGACTTGTTATTATAAAAAAATTTAAGTTTATACCACGATTTTGGCAGAAAATAATTACAGTATGAAAATTCGGCGACCAGGTCAAGCTAATTTTTCCACGAGCGCTGTTGAATTTTTTGATTCTCAAGCATTTAAATTGTGTTTGGTGGAACTCATCTCTGTTTAGAGCTACAAAACGTGGTATTATTAAAGGCTGCATTCAGTGATTGTGGATACGTTGAGAGGAATAAATTTTTGAGGTCCGCTATAGTCTCGCTCACAGTTTTGGGTTTGAGTACGATATTGATAAATGAGTGATTTATAAGTTTATTATCAGGACAAGAGGATAAAAGGAGCATCTTTGTGCCACCATAGTTATGCAAGTTGTGAGCAGCGATGTAAGACCAGGTTTAGGGACCACTACTTTTGAGTAGCAACAATTTATTTTATCGCTAATTAATAACAGACAAGTTTCATCTAACAAATGCCTAAATTAAAATTATTTTAAGATTTATTTATAAATTAATAATTTTAATTAATTAATTAATAAATAATTAATTCTTAATATTTTTTAAAAAATTAGTAAACTAACAGTTTTAAACAAATTTTCACTATTATATCTAAACAACATAAAATATTTAATTTGTTTTTTAATAAAATATTTTCTCCTGAAAATATTTTTTACTAGCAAGTTATTTTACGGCAAACAAACGGAGCCTAAAGTACACATATAAATATTTCTTTATGAGGTTATTCCGATATCACATGAAACTAGCTAGCATATTTAGAAAACTGCAAGCGCTACCTATTGTGTATTTCACTGGTCCAAATTATTATATTGGGTAGTAAGACAAATTTGTAGACAAAATTATTCACTGCCAACAACAGAAATTATTCTAGATAAGGCATTATCAAATCATCTGATGGTACTACGTTGGCTCAGTTTACATCGTAAGGGGAGCTCCAACAGCTCCCCCAAATAACCAAAATCATCAAATTTGGGGGAACTGTTGGTGCTATATAGCTCCAACAGTTCCCCCAAATTATCTCCTATATTTTGGGGGATAAAGGATTTGATATTTGGATCCCCCATTGCTAGGGGATCAAATCCTTCCCCCATTTCATCTCCCATCTGACCAGCAATGATCATATGGCCTAAAAAAAAAAATCAAACTTTGAAAACCTTTCCCCAACGGCTGGATTTTTATGGCTGTTGGGATGAAGCGATGACCTTTGTATATATATTGGTCATGGCTTCTTCAAAACAAACCCCAGAAAACACTCAAAAGCAAACAAATCACCCAAGTCTGAGGAAAAAAAAAACTTACCAACAAAGCCACACAAAATCTACTACAACATTAAGGTAAAATGTTTTTCATTCTTGAATAATCTACTGGAACATAATGTTATTGAAAAAGTTCCATGAAAAGTGAGCACATATAAATACAAAAATAAAGTTCTTAAAACAATTTAATTGAAAAAATGAAAATAAAATTAACATTAAAGTAAAATTAATTAAAAGAATATTTATAAAAGTTAATATTAATACAAAATAATAATAGTAATTAATAATAGAAATATTGAATGAAAATAAATAAAAAATAATAAATTTAAGTAATGTGTTAATTAAAATAAAAATAGATATGAAAGTAAAATATAAATAGGGATTTTCTAAATAGGGGAGCTGTTGGAGTAAAACTGAAATAGAGATTCTATAAAATAAGGGATTAGTTAAAAATAGGAGAACTGTTGGAGTGAAATTGAAATAGGAGATCTGTAAAAATAGGGGAAATGCTTCAAATTCCCTAAATGTAAGAAAAAAATAGGAGAGCTATTGGAGTTGGTCTAATAACGTATAAGGATCCAGTCATTCCATCAGTTCAAAAGATATACCTGTTAAGCAAAACAGAATATATATCAGCAATGGGAGCAGCAATATATATGCCCCATTAATGTAAACTCTTTAATTAATTAATTATAAACCTATGACAAGCATTAAGCATCAAATCTTATCATATTAATTTGAGCGGTCGACATAAAAAAGGGTCCATCCGAGAATATATTCAACATCCAATTACTGTTACTAAAGAATCTCATAGTACATCACCAAGCAATATAAATAAGCGTAGCCCGCGTCTGTTTTTCTTGTAGTGGGCGTCAGAGCAAGCTGAAAACACCCAAGCAGTATAAATAAGTGTAGCCCGCGCTTGTTTTTCTTGTACTGATCGTCCTCACCAACTCTCAGAGCAAGCCGAAAACATGTATCAAAGATCTGTCTGGGTAGGGAAATATCCCAACGCTAACTATTTGCCCCTTTTTCCAAGAAAAATCGGGTCCAGCTTCTCTACTACCCGTGAAGGCAATGTAGCTGCAAAACTGTCTACCAGCTTCTCTACCACTCGTGAAGGCAATGCAGCAGCAAAAAAGTCCAATGTTATTGAGTTCCATTCTTCATCGAGGTGGAAGATCCATTTTGAAGCATCAAAAGATAGTAACAAATTGGTGAGCCTGAAAATTTCAGATACTAAAATCAACAGATCTCTTTTTCAGTATAGCATCTGTGCTGTTTGTTATGTTATGTTCTGCTAATGTTCGTATATATATATATATCATTTGTAGATGGTTATTGACTTCACAGCATCATGGTGCGGACCTTGTCGATATATGGAACCTGTGCTTAATGACCTTGCTGCTAAATATCCAAACGTCGAATTCATCAAGATTGATGTGGATGAGCTGCCTGTATGTCTCATCGATCTACTTACTCGGATTTTATTGAATTTTCAATTGATTTTCCTTGTTTGATCAGACTTCTAATTGATATTAATGTGCGAATGATAATTGATTGCAATCAGGGTGTGGCTGAGATGTACAAGGTGCAGGCATTGCCAGCTTTGATACTGATAAAGAAGGGGACACAAGTTGACAAAGTTGTGGGAGTCAAGAAGGAAGAACTCCAGATGAAAATTGAGAGACACAAAATCTAATTCAGAAAGTGATGTGACGACGCATTGATATATATAGTTCTCTGGTTATGTCCAGAGGCACAAGAATTTACAATAAAAAAATGATAAACAAATATATTAAGATGACTGTTGAATTTGGATAAGTTCGTGTCTCCAAGTACTTTATTTGATCTGCCATACATGTAAAAGCTCTTAGCTGCAGTTTTGTGCTTGCAATAAAAGTATAAACTTTTTACTTCATTTAGAAAAGATTTTGTACTTATCAATATGTATATTGGTCAACTATTAAATTGCAGTTGCGTAATTGGTTACATGAATTATTTAACGACTCTAACCTCAAATTACAAATCTTTGAAGAAGGAAAGATTATCGATAGTTCAATTGGTAGACTACCTTCCCTAGCATGTAGGTGATAAGGGTTCGAATATTAGTGGGTGGAGTAAAGAAAAAAAAAAATCAAGAAAGGTTTGTACTTGATCAATTTGTATATTCTTCAACTCTTAAATCGCAGTTTGTAACTGGTTACATAAATTACTTAACGACTCTAACCTCAAGTGGACTACCTTGCCTAGTATGTGGGTGATCAGGTGGACCAATTAAACGGTAAAGAATTGGATACCATTCTGTCACGTTCCGTGTAGTACTTTGTCCTGCATAACACTTAATTTCTGCACCAATTGGTTAATTAGCGGCACTGAATATCATTCTGTCATGCCCGACCCCAGAACTCCAGATCCGCTAGCGAGACTAGTGTTATAAACATAAAAATTAATTACTTTGACCTATTTTTTACTAATCCAAAATGATTAATCCAAGTTATTTCTTATATCTAAAACACCCACTTATAAATTATTCAAATTCACAATCTTCCATTGATCAGGGATATCACACCATAACTTTAAAAACCACAAGGCACAAGCTTCCATTAAACATGAACTATCAGTGTTAGAAATACACATGACACAAATCTGTCTGCAACTCCATCCCATCCTATTATTTATTTATTTTTTTTCTTGTATATATTTCATTTCCCAATCTTATTTCTTTTTCTTCTTGCCATGTACCCCGTGGCCAATATAACGTGCAACCAACACCAATAGATTCATCATATGTGTTTCTTGTACACTTTGTTTACTTCTCCTCTTCTTGATTTAAAAAATAATAATAATAAGAAGTGCATATGGAAATCCATTATCACCAACATCGACTGAGAAAAACTCTAAATAATTCTTAGAAAAGAAAATATTACAAAGTTAAGGGACTTGTCTTGTTTTGGCAAATTGGGAAGAATAATTTATTACCAAAAAGATTGAGCCCCTATTGACATGCTTACAAAACGTGGTTTATGAAAGATAACTTTTAAAATTGATTTTAAAAAATGAGTGATTTTGTATTACATTAGTCGAACAATTCTTATTAATTTCTTAACTTTTCCTATTGAAAGAAATCGTACATGACAATTAAGTTATGTTTTATAGTTACTATTGAAACAAAATTTTAAATCTACATTTCCTCCAAGTCCTTTATTGGTACTGCATTTGAATTGAATTTTTTTTTGCTAAGATCACTGCGGTGATGACAGTAGTCATCCAAAGGGTTAATTCCAATTCTCGCGTAGGTCAAGGCAGTGGCAGAACCATGTACTGAGGGTCAGACTGGATACTTTAGTGATGAAGTCAGTAATAAAAAATCGAGACACTCATTTATATATAATTGTTTATATAAATTATATATAAAAAATGTTGGCTTTATGCCAAATATTATGTTTTTGATAATTACATATCACAATATGTTATAATTAAATCAATATTTAATTTAAACATATTATAGCACAAATAAAATCTTCAAGGCATAACTCCCCTAAGTATAGTAATGACATAACATATAGAAGAGAGATAACTAATTGTCGTAAATAGAAAACGTCTCTTTCATTAGATATAAAGAAAAGTTGTTGTCTAGGAATTGATTTTCTTTTAAAAAATTATCTATGCCTTATTCAACAAATAACAAATTAGAATTCCATTTCAATTAAGATTAAAAAAGTTTCGAGCACAACATGCATAAATTAAAACAAAGCCTATACATAAAAATACAAAAAAATGACTATTAAACATGCAGTAGAAAAGGCCCTAGAGAGCTCCAAAACCAATTTGTACTATTCAGATTTTAGAAACTTGAGTCACAAATCGACTACCAAATTTCAACTCAATATGATAAGAAGCCACCCTCCGATTGTTTGTTTGATGAAGACTATTCAAGTTTTCTCTATATTTTCATTTCCCCACTCTCGTCTTTTACTCAATAAAAATATAAAATACACCATTTTCAACGTGAGAAAACAAGGAAAATAATTGAAAATGATCGTTGGTTAAAAAGTAAAAATAAGACATTTTTATCATTTTTTCACCTTCCATCACCTATAATTATTTTAACACAAAAAAATTAAAAAAACATAATTTTCCCAACTTAGGGGGTGCACAATGTCCCTCCGCCAATGGGTCAAGGCACATGCACAAGAGGACTATAACCAGTTCGGAAATTATTGGCGGAAGATAAAAGCTTGTGAATATTGTTAGAATATACACTTGTCCCACATTGAAAAATTGGAAACACTAAGACTACCTTATAAGATTTTGGGCTACTCGACTTGACACTAATTGGTTTTAAGATGGAATCTCTGGCTTCTTTACATATTATCAGAGTTGGGCCCTTAATCCAATCATATTCATCCGCGTATGACCAATCTTAAATTAGGTCCACTTGTGTTCAATCTTTCTCGTGTGTCATATTCCACGCATCTTCAATCTTCCATGTGTGACCCATCTCAAAAGTTCAGTTCACATGTATTTAATCTTCCATCTTAAAATTAGGTCCACGCTTGCTCAATCTCCCATGTGTGATTCCTCACAAATCAGGTTATTCTAACACTCACCCTTACGTGTGTGACTCCTCATAAATTAGGTCACACGTATCCCACACACACTAAAACACCTTATAAGATAATGAGTTACTTTACTTGACACTAATTACGTATGTTCAATCTTACATGTGTGACCCATCTCAAAAATTCGCTTCACATGTATTCAATCTTCCATCTCAAAATTCGGTTCAAGCTTGTTCAATCTTCCATGTGTGACTACTCACAAATCAGGTCACACGTAAGGGTGAACTTATATGTGTGACCCATTTCAAAAATTCGCTTCACATGTATTCAATCTTCTATCTCAAAATTAGGTCTACGCTTGTTCAATCTTCCATGTGTGACTACTCACAAATTAGGTCACACGTAAGGGGGAGTGTTAGAATATACACTTGTCCCACAAACACTAAGACCATCTTATAAGATTATGGGTTACTCTACTTGACATTAATTGGTTTTAAGATGGAATCTCAGACTTTTTTACATTAGACAAACAAGTCCAACAAAAGAACAATAATGAGGTAAGAGTGATGAGAATCTAATTGTCTCACATGGATAAATTATGACATTCAAGACTATTATATAAGATCTCGAGCTACTTCACCTAATACTAATTGATTTTAGGATAAAAGCTCAGGCGTTGTCTAATATGATATTAAAGTTAGACCTTGGTCTTATATTATTTATCCATGTGCGACCCGCGCCTATTTCAAGCTCTTCTACCACTGACTTTGGTATGCAATTTGTTGCTGTTCTACCACGTTCGATCATGTCAATCAGTTGAATGTTATACACGGAAAAATTTTGGTACAGCTTGGGAGGTTCTTTTGAAACAGCAATTGGCGCAGCTGGAATTCAAACGAGTTAGAGAAATTTTACCATCAGCTCACAACAAATCAAATTCTCAGTATACAAGCGTTCTGATGCTCCTGCTGGAATAGAAAGGCATTAGCATGTATAGTTTCCGTACGAAGATTCGGCGACCCTGTAATGTCAATGATAAACTTGTGGCTTCTCTTCATTATTTTCCACGGCCGATGTTTAATATTTGGATTCTCATGTAATATTCGAATGTTGTTTGGTGGAACTTAAACTACTAGAAGTGCATAATTTGATCATGTTTCTGGAAAGCTACAAAACGCAGAGTTATCATTGGCTGCGCTCAGTGATTATATGCTGATTGTGCATATGTTGAGGAATAAAGATCTTGAATTGGTTCTGTGCCTTTCTTGTATTTACAGCTAATGCAAATTTAACGAAAGAGAAATTAGCAAAAAAAAAATTTAACGAAAGAGAAACATCATGTGTGTATGTCAAGAATATGAACGTAGCATCTACCGCCGCTATTCTTATGCAAGTTGTCAACAATCGAAGATTAGGTTCCAAGACCACGATGACGAGGGATTCTTGGTTTCTTCTGAGCAGCGACAATTTGATTTAGGAAAATTCATTTTTAGATCAATTTAAACTGATCTATTAGTCTCTCACGTAATTACGTGTGAGTCCAATAAATATGTAAGTGATTAATGTCGGTTTAAACTGATTAAATAGTTTCTCTTTAATTTACCATCATCAAAGAATTTCCTTCAATTGCCACATGCCTATAGCACAACTTAGTTCCTGTTGTTAGTTGTAAAATATTTTCCTAAAAAATATTTTAATAAAATAAGTGGAAAATGTCAAATACCATCCCCACCCCCACCCCAATACACCCCCACCCCAACCCCAACTCCATACCTCGGTCACCTCTGACCCTGCTCTCTTCACCCCTACCCTAACCCCTTGTGTGTGTTCATATATATGTATGTGTGTGTATAATTATGTGTTTGGGGGAATGTGTGATTTTTTTTTTTAATAAAATTTTTCCATTTAAAAATATTTTCCAGTGTGATATCCAAAAATCTCAAAATATATTTTACAGTATGACAAACAAACATTAAAAAATATTTTATTTTTTTAGAAAATATTTTTTCTTGTAAATATTTTTCACCAAGAATTTATTTTATTGGAAACCAACAGAATCTTAATTGGGACAACGTTTGAAATAGATTTGTGGATACAAATTTGTGCCTTGATGGACAACGACTAAAATTATTCTAGATAAGGCATTCACTATCATGTGATGGTACTTGTTTGGCTCATTTTCCATCGCAATATGTATGAGTATCCTTGTCATTCCATCATTCAAAAAATATACCTCGTAACAGAAACAGAATATCAGCAAAAGCTATGGTGTTCAACTAACTAATTACTACTAATGGCATAGTTTACAAAAAAAAAAACTATGCCATAAGTAGTAACTAATTACTTTGGCATAATTGACTTTTATTTGGGTATCCATTGGAAAGGACAGAAATGAGAAACAGCTTGGAGAGAAAAGTATATCGAAATAAATCAGAAATGTGCTCCATTAATGTACAGCCAACTTTATTAACCTATGACGATAACTATTGGACTATGGCTTGTATTTATAGTTAATACACAATTGTCTTGTAAGTTTAATACCTAAAACCTTAGGAATAATTTATAAATAAGTCTTATGACTATTGTAAAATGTACGACAAAACAGTGAATTGTGAGGTTTTGTAAAAGTGTACTTGTAACGGTTTTTATCATATAATAAGTCATTCTCATGCTCTCAGTGAACGTAAGCTTTAGACCGAATCACGTAAAATCTGTGTGTCAATTTCTCGCTTTCATCTTTGTTCTAAATAACATTTTCACACATATGATATCCACCATGATCATAACAAGAACTAAAAGAGTATTTAAGCATCAAATCTTTCCATATTAACTTGAGCGGTCGACATGAATTAGGGTCCACTGAAGAATATGTTCTAGTTTCAATTACTGTTATTTAAGAATGTCATATGTACATCACCAAGCACTACAAATAGGCGTAGCCCGCGTCTGTTTTTCTTGCAGTGAGCATCTCACCAACTCTCAAAGCAAGCCAAAAACATGTATCAAAGATCTATCTGGGTAGGGAAATATCCCCACGCTAATTATTTTCCAGTTATCCCTAGAAAAATCGGGTCCTGCTTCTCTACTACTCGTGAAGGAAATGCAGCAGCAAAAATGTCTACCAACTTCTCTACTACTCGTGAAGGCAATGCAGCAGCAAAACTGCCTACCACCTTCTCCACTACTCATGAAGGCAATGCAGCAGCAAAAAAGTCTAACGTTATTGAGTTCCATTCTTCATCCAAGTGGAAGATCCATTATGAAGCATCAAAAGATAGTAACAAATTGGTGAGCCTGAAAATTTCAGATGCTAAAATCAACTTTTTTATGTTTTAGTATAGCGTCTGTGCTGTTTGTTATGTTATGTTCTGCTAATGTTTGAATATATCATTTCAGATGGTTATTGACTTCACAGCATCATGGTGCGGACCTTGTCGATATATGAACCTGTGCTTAACGACCTTGCTGCGAAATATCCAAACGTCGAATTCATCAAGATTGATGTAGATGAGCTGCCTGTATGTCTCATCGATCTACTTACTAGGATTCTATTGAATTTTCAATTGATTTTCTTTGTTCCAGACTTTAAATATAATTGATATTAATGTGCGAATGATAATTGATTGCAATCAGGGTGTGGCTGAGATGTACAAGGTGCAGACATTGCCAGCTTTGATACTGATAAAGAAGGGGACACAAGTAGACAAAGTTGTGGGAGGCAAGAAGGAAGAACTCCAAATGAAAATTGAAAGACACAAAATCTAATTCAGAAAGTGATGTGACGATGCATTGATAGTTCCTGGTTATTTAGATCCAGGGCACAAGAATTTACAATAAAAAATGATCTACAGATATATTAAGATGACTGTTGAATTTGGATAAGCTCATGTCTTTAATTACTTAGTTTGATGTGTCATACATGTAAAAGCTCTTTTGGCTGCGGTTTTGTGCTAGCAATAAAAGTATAAGCTTTTTACATCATTAAGAAAAGATTTTGTACTCGATCATCATGTATGTTTTTCAACTCTTAAATTGCAATTGTAACTGGTTACATGAATTACTCAACAAATTTAACCTCAAATTACAAGAAATAATCTTTGAAGAAGGAAAGATTTTTCCTAGCATGTGAGGGATTAAGGTTCGAACTTAGTGGGGGGGATAAAAAAAATAAATAAAGAAAGATTTGTTTCAACTCTTAAATTTGTAATTGGTTACCTGAATTATTTAACTGACTCTAACATCCAATTACAAGAAATAATCTTTGAGGAAGGAAGGATTCCCAGATAGTCCAATTGGTGGACTACCTTCTCTGGTATGTAAGTGATCAGGGTTTAGAACCATCAAGAAAGGTATGTGCTATTTGGTCATTACACACTTGTTTGAACCTCGAACTAAGCTCAACTGTGAAAGAGAAAGACATATATATATATATATATATATATATATATATATATATATATATATATATATATATACGTAAAATGGGATAAGAAAGGACGAAAATAGATCACATGCCCTACAAACCTGTGTTAGAAGAAAATAAGATGATTAGCTCATGCCTTATAACATCACACCTTATTCAAAATGTATATTTTTTAATGGGTGAACTTGATATATTAATACTATATTCGTAAGAGTTGAGTGGAGAGAGGGACCAAAAGTCCTTAATTTATATAGTACTAATATATCAAGTTCACCCATTAAAGATTTTATTACATTATATATGTTGCATATCTTCTCATGAACCCACTAACTCCGCTAAATCGGCCACTTACTTCAGCATAATGTAGGATATTAATAAACCATTAACTCCACTCACCAAAATGTAGGATATTCCTTCTATCGATTATGTCCCAGTCAAGCACAAGTCATGGAGGGGATCGATGTCAAACTCACAATCTCAGCCATATTACTAAATTTAATTAATTCAGCAACTCGTAAATAAGTCATGAAACAACTTCCATTACTTTACCTCGGCCACAGATTACCAATTGCTTAACTAATTAAATCGCATAGGACCCCTAGTTGACGGATTCCTTATTGAACGCTCACACGCCTCCATGCAGAGACAGACCACGACTACTAGTTACACAATCTAATCCATGAATAGAATCAAATTACATAAATAGCCCCACTAAGTACTGTAACACCCCCAAAATTTTAGGCTTTGACTTTGTTTATTTTATAATAATACCTCTTTGATTGACATTATTATGGGATGATAATAAATTATTTGTGGCTGATTTATGAGAATGAATTATTTATGACCTATTTTAATGTATCAGGTAATATAAATTAATGGTGACTAATTTATAGGAATCAGTTAGGAGTGGATTAATATAAGTTATGAAATAATAATAGATTTTAGTTGTTGATTCTGTGTGATTTAATGCCTAAAAACTAGGCAACTAATTTAGCGGACTATTTTTCTCACCTACTTATATGGAAAAGAAGTAGAACGTGGGTGGTATACTATGCATAGTTACTTATAAAACAAGACTAGTGGGAATGATAGAAAAGAAAAAAAATGTAATGACCCAAAAAAAAGAAAAGTATATATAGATATAAATAAATAAATGAATAATGGGCCTATTTTGGTGGAGTATGTTTCCCACTCAGACTAAAATAGTGGGCTTATCCCACTTGTCGGGGTTATCAGTTACAACATAAGACCCTCATTAAAAGAAAAAAAATATACGTTTAATGTATTAGCAGAATCCTAACACTCTCTCCCTAAACCTCATATCAAATGCTCAAAAAAAGAAGAAAACTTGGGTGCAGAATATTATACAGGGAGCAACTTTAAGAAACCCTGAGGTTTAATTGGTAAGAACCTAAGTCACATCTTTGTTTATAGTTTATTGTAGGTTTTTCACAATAATATATGCGTTAGAGTGCATGACCTATGTTGATGGGAGATTGTAATAGAATCTGTTCATATTTTTTTTGAAGGTGAGGAATCTTGTGAAAGGCCATGTTATTCAAACTTAGGATTTGTTAGGTTTAATTGCTGGATAAGAGATAAGTAGGAAGACCCCTTTTTCATTACCTAATACCCTTTAATTTTTAGAGTTATGATTTGTGAGTTTGAAATATATTTGATTTATGAAGTTACTAAAATATTATTTTCTTGGATGCATTGAATTTTTTTGGTTAACAATAATTTTGTTATGGTTCATGTGAAGTTTAGATCGAATGCATGAGAGAGTTATGTCCTTTTACTAGCAGTAGTATACTTGTTATATTTTATTAAAATGTCTTATTTATACCATCTGTCTGCATAGCATATATATTTCTTAAAACAGATTCTTAAAAAAAAAATATCGTGAATAGTACCTGTACTCACTATTCACGTGAATAGTGACCAGGTCACTACTCACTCTTTTTTTGTGACCAACGATAGGTCAAGCAGTGACTTGCTTGTTGCTCTTTAATATAAAAAAAATTATCTTTACACTATTTTCCTTAAAAATTGACAAGTTATTTATTTTCAAGCAATAGTTATTTCCTTTCAAAACCCACGTGCTATTTTGCTTCCAAAACAAAAGAAAAGAAAATTTGGGACCAATTGGTCTATATTTGTATGTACTTTTATGAAGGTTTTAGCATTTTTATTGAGACTTGATAAGAACTACTTTGGACCACTTGTGCCATATTTTGGGGCTGTGACCTAGCTGACAGGTATAGCGAGATTTGAACCCTCTCTCAGTGGGGCCTGACATACACTGAGTTTTGGGATTGTGCACAATCTTTTCGTTGGGATCCCCTTTCGCTTGTGATAGTTGAGCGCATTTAACCATCTTTAGACTGTGCTACCAGTTGCAGCTACAGCCGTGTTTGAGTTTTGGTATAGTGGTTTGATGAGTTTTTGAGTTTTGAATTTTGGCACCACATTTTTGTACTACGACAAATTAAATTCTGGATTTTTGGCATAATTATACATTTTGTGTGTTCATATTTAGTTATATTGCATGATTATTGGATTCTTTTCGTCTCATTACATTACTATATTGTTGTCCATATATATTTTTATTGTAAAGGTCCCATGTTATTTTTGGGAGATTTTCACACTTACTGAGATTTTTATTTTATTCTTTTCGTTAAACCTTATTTTGAGCAGGTGAAGAATAGGTCTTTTGCAAGGTTATGGGTAGGAGACTATCTTGACGTTGGATAGTGATCTTCGTTTCAAGTTCTTGGATTATTGATTAATAAATGAGAGTTGTTTGCCTCTTTGGATATTTCTGCGTGGTTGGATATTTTAGAAAGGGTATTAGGATATTTCCTTGTGTTTAGATGTTTTTGTATTGTTATTACCATAGTATTCTCTATGATCTCATTATAATTTGGGGAGTTTATTCCAAAATTTTATGTTGGAGATTCGCATATACTATATTTGTATTATGTTGGTTTAGTTGCTCTGTAAGTTATTGTTCTACTGGTGGTCTTAGTCTTACATTGGGAACATTTGGAATTAGTGCCTTGCGCGCTTAGGGAGGATATACCATTTCTAGATTCGCGGCAGTCTTGTCTCTAGATTTTACCTGCTAAAATTTGGGGGCGTGACAAGTACACTTTAATGTAAGATCATAATTTAGGTAGTTATATAAATCTTTCAAGAATATGGATTCAATATGGCATAAGATAGGTGAACTCTTCAAATTCCTCTTATTCTTTTATAAATTCACTAAAAATGTCATTATTTAAGAGGTTACATATTAGTTTATGATTTTGATCAGAGAGCCATCACCATTTTTAATATAAATTTATGTGATCATGAACATCACTTTAAAAAAATATTCAACAACCTATCCCCCCAAATAACCATTTCTCGTTGCGCGTAACCGCCAGTATGTATACTTTTGGTAAGATTATTATTGGTAAATTAGATTAAGAACCCTTTTATTTTGATAAAAACATACACAAATCCGAAACTTAAAAAACTATGAGGAACAAACTTCAATTAATGATACGTATTTTCTTTTTTGATTAGAAATAACGACAAAAACATGAATTATCAGTGTTAGAAATAAATGTGACTCAAATCTGTCTGCAACTCCATACCATCCTATTATTTTTCTTCCTTTCATTTTTTTTTCTTTTATATATATTTTTTTCCAATCTTATTAATTTTTTTTTCTTTCCATGTACCCTGTGGTCAAACATAAGTACGTGCAACCAACACCAATAGATTCATCATAGGTGTTTCTTGTGCGCTTTTTTGACTTCTCCTCTTCGTGATAAAAAAAAAGACCCGATAAAAAAACTAAGTTTATATGGAAATCCATTATCACCAACATCGTCAGAATAAAAAAAAAAAAACCTCTAAATAATTCTTAGAAAAAAATATTACAAAGTTAAGGGACTTGTCTTGTTTTGGTAAATTGGGACGAATAATTTATTACCAAAAAGATTGAGCCCCTCTTGACAGGCTTACCAAACGTGGTTTATGAATATAACTTTTAAAATTGATTTAATTTTTTGGTCAAAAGGAAATATTTATTAAAACAGAGATAGAATACGAACACATAAATCCTGGCCTAAAAGTGACTGGGCGAAGAGGGTGAGCGAAAGCTCATAACAACATACAGAAATTATAAAAATAACATAATGGGCTAAAGCCCTACAAATATAAATCAAGAAATTAACAAGATGGGCTATAGCCCAGAACAAAGAATTAGAGAGAAACTCTAAAACAGATAACCTCCAGAGATAAAATCCAAATAGCATGGGGGTGGAAATCCAGTCGTACAATAGCGCAATAACCCAATCTAATTCTTCTCCGATCATTAGAAGTAGAACACACACAAAAGGTCTAGAAAGTCCTACAGAAAAAGCTGCCAAAGTAGCGTCTGCCGAAGCAGAGGAAGAAGAAAAAGTCACCAAAGTATGCTGAACGGGGCAAACTAACCCGACTGGAGGTTGGGCTCGGACGTTCCAAACAACCAATGGTCTAAACCCTCCAAGAGACAGAGAGGACCCTCGGTGTTCCGAGCTTGAACAAGTGGCAACAAAGGCCACCCTATCACCACTAGATAAACCACCATGTATGGTAGAAGGAAAAGCAGGATCAGGAACCAAATGCGTGAACAATAAATGACAAACACAAGGAAGAAATTGGAGAGGTTGGCACAGATCAACGATGGTTTTAGAAAATTTAAACACTTCAAGTTGGATCCATAACTTGTTCTTGTACCCAGATTTGATTGCTATTGAGTGAAAATCACAGTCCAAGGAGTAAGTCTTCATCATCATCAGAGTCAGGGATAAGAAGGAATAGGGATCTGGGAGAGGTCATGGCCATCTCAAGAAGTTGGGTGCAAAGATTCTAGTGTTAGGAAAAAGTTCGAGGTGTGGACGTTTTAGCTTAAACGTTGTTTCTATCAGATGTTGTTGTTGATGTTGGTGAGGCACAAATTTTGCCTGCTTGAGTACAGTTGGGGAGAGCTTTATGAAAAAACTCTAAAACGATTTCTATTGGATAATTAACCGTATGTTGGTGATGAAGAAATTGATGTAATTTCAGTTGGTTTGTTGTCGTTGATGTTGAGATAAGAAACGAATTTTTTAAGAGATGGTTTTGTTGATGAAGAAATTGTTGCCATTTCTGTTGGTTTGTTGCTGTTGATGTTGAGCTAAGCAACAAAAATTTAATTTAAAATTAATTTTCAAATGAGTGACTTTATATTACATTAGTCGAGCAATTATTTTACATTTCTCAGCTTTTCCTTTTAAATTCTTTGTGATTATTATTGTAATAAAGCCAGTCTTTAAAAAATAAAGGTGCTAGAAAAAGCATATGGAATAAATCTATATAATTGCATCTTGAAAAACGTAAGAAAAATATGTTTTAATAGTCCAAATATCACCAGAATAATGATTGTCAAACACCACCCGAATAAAATTTGATTTCAAAAGTGAATTTGAGACTCAAGATTGCTTCCCCGTATTACTCATGAGTATATATAAAACCATAAATATTATTACTTGGAAAAATTCGTACTTGGAGGAATATAAAAGAAGGAATTATATATTTTATGTCATCAGTACACTTTTTTATTATTCTTCAGTTTTAAAATGAAGAAATTGTAGAAAGCGTGAAAAACAAGATTATTTGAATAAAGTAGTAAATAGGTTCATGAGATATGGTGTAATGACCCCCTTACTTAGTCGAAAATACATTAAAATAGTATAAGCACTTAAGCATCAAGCCTTGTTCATATGCTTTTATGATCTATATGAAACAAAGAACCCTCCCACCTTATCCAAGAAAAAGAAAAATAAAAGAACCCTCCCACCCCCGATCTAGGGGTAGATATACCTCTAGGGAGCGGGGCTGCAGCCCTTGCTGAGCCTAAGGTTTTATTTTATATATATGAAATTGAATGTGTTTTATGACCACTTCTGGTGAAATAAAAATCACTTAGTCCCTATAGGAAAAATATTTGTGTACAAGAATTAAATTATGATTTATATGCTGGCATTGGGTTAATTAGGCCAATATAAGTGTTAATGAGAAATTAATCTTAAAATGAAGGTATTGAGTTGAATGAAAAAATTGAACCATTGGAAATTATCTCTGCCGTTGGGGACGGTTGAAGCCGGTCGAGTCAGTCGGTCGAATGAGTTGACCGGCTAGGTCGTCCAACCCTTACAGAAGGGTACGAACGAGCAAGACTGATAAGCTGGTCATTCGGCCTTTGCAGATAAGAACATCAATGATAATTTTCTTCATGTTTCATGACCCTTCGTAAATCGATTCTTTGCTACCTCTTCAAGTCTATAAATACTAGACTATTTAACATTCAATTGCATAAGTTTTTCCCAAAAAATATTGCATTAAACCATTTTATTGCAAAACACTACATAATTGAGAGAGATTCTAGGATTCAGAAGGTTAACCCTTTCCTTAAATTTGGAGTGATCCTATTGAAGGAATATCATCGTTGAATCCTGGGAGACAATCACCATGAGTCCGTAAGCACCGTAGCGGGGTGATATCATCTTAAGAAAATCGAGTTTTTTAGGTCTCGGCGAATTTCTTTTGAAGTTTTCTACATCAACACTATTTACTGCATATTCACTTTCAAGCAAGTTCATTTAGCATTTTCTTTCTATTAAGTTCATTTCTCAATTTCCTTAACTCGTTTTTATAATTGTTTATACTTAATCTAGGTTACTTTGTATAATTACATGATCTAGATCAACAAGCTTGCTTTTGTTTTAATTTCTTTTGATTTGTGACTGCATGTGTAATTATATGGTTTAGATCACATTATTATTGTCATTTCATATGAGTGTTTAATCATTGCATTTTGCTTATACTGTGGTTAACTACTCAAGATTATTTTTGCGATTTTTTTTTTCTAAATCACCCAACATTATAGTCCTTATTAAAATAAAATGCTATATCTACTCCCAACCTTTTGAAGGTACTACATTTGAATTGAGAAAGTTTTTGCAAATATATTTTTTTGGGGTGAAAATCAGAATTTCATTAATTGCAAAGGATTACACACAAGGAGGTGAACCAACCCAGCTCGGGAAAAAACAATACAAAGGCCAAACCACGAAGGTGGGCCAAAAAATAGAAAAGGCCCAAACCGTTGGGCTAAGAAAAGGAAAAACATTCTGAAATTGAAACTAGGCTGAGACCCAAATACCATATATGCCAAATATAAAACCCTAGCCCAGGAAAACACAGAAACTACCAAAAGGATAAATCTACCCCCGTTCCAACTACGGTGCCGGTAGCAGATCAAGGATCCGATCGCCGTACGCAGGCTAATAGAAACAAGCACAAGACCAACAAAACCTATCAACCACGAAATAGAGGCGAGATTAGCAATGCATAGATTTAACAATGAAAAGCTTCCTCCATCATCACCTGAGTTACCAAAATGATGGTGACACCACCTGAGCCAACCAAAGCCAATGAAATGGCAAACATCTTGCATCCAGGATGCAACAGCCCTTGAGATGACCCTAGCTAGGGAAGTCCAATGCCCACAAATCCTGCAGCAATCAATAACCACATGGATGTGTAAGGCCCGAAGCCGACAAAGGTAGAAAGCTAAGCCACTGGGAAACCTCCAGAAGAAAATGCCATACATGGTGGTGTAAGCAGCGAAAAGTTGGGCTGTCAAAAAGATGGTGGTCGATAACTGAGGGAGGAAAGGCTTTTCCTTGCAGATCTAATTGGGAAGACATAAGATCTCTCCTCATGGCTATTAGAGCACACGTCATTTGGGTACTAATGGGGCAAATCTGTCTTTAAATATAAGTCTTCATCATCACTGGAGTCCAGTAGGAAAAGAAAAATGGAGATGAGAGAGGCCATGGCCAACGAAAGGGGGAGATTAAACGAAGGTGTAGAGTTAGGAGAGAGGGAAAGGTGCAACCGCTGTGGCTACAGCAAGAAGGGGGAACCCAAGGAGGGTTCTGAAAAAGGATAAAGGAAACCCTAAAAGGGTTCTTTCAATGTGAGAGGGGTTTCCTTCAAAGAGAGAAAAAAATAAAAACTTGTTTTTTTTTGCAAATATCACTGTATGTGATGGTGACGACTATAATCCGAGGGTAAATTTCAATTATCGCGTAGGTCAAGGCACACACAAGAGGACTACAACCAGTTTAAAAATTATTGGAGAATGATGAGAGGGGAAAACCCATGAAGGGTTCTAAAAAGGGATAAAGGAAACCCTAAAAAGGTTCCTTCAATGTGTTTGTAAAAAGAGAAAAAAATAAATGTGTTTGTTTTTCAAATATCACTGTACGTGATGGTGACGGCTGTAATCCGAGGATAAATTACAATTATCGCATAGGTGGAGGCACGCACAAGAGGACTACAACCAGCTCAGAAATTATTGGAGAAAGATGAAAAGCTTGTGAATAGTAGAGAGAAAAATACAATGAAAGAACAAATGAGGTAAAAGCAAGAACATTAAATGAGGATGATGGTAAGGTACAATTTTAGAGGGTACTATTTGAGGAAGTGCATTGTGAGGTAATCTATGTTACAAAATCACGTACTTCAAGAATAATTAGTAATTGGAATATATATTTCTCTCAAATTAAAAAATTATCAACTTCAAATTTACTATATAAGATATTTAGTTAATCCACTTAATACTAATTGATTTTAAGAGGGAATCTCAATTGTCTAACACGCATAATCTAAATTGGCTTTGAGCGTCAAAGAAATACACTGATTCTCTATCTTTGATTCGTCCTGAAAACAAATTCAGCTCATTCATGATATGGGAGGCAACTGGAATACAAAAGAGTTAGCGAAATTTCACCATCAGTTCGTGGCAAATCAAATTCTCAAAAGACAAGACTGCTGACGCACCTGTTGGAATAAAAAGGCATTGGCATAGTTCGGTACGAAGAGTCGAAGATTCGACTGACGGTTGGAGAATTTAATAGTTTTACATAGATAAATTAGAATATTTAAAACCATTAGATAAAACTTCTGTATAATTATTTTATTTGGTACTAATTTATTTTAAGATGAAATATCAAGTTGATCAATTATGATATTAGATTACGTTGGTCTTATATTATATATCTGCGTACAACTCATTTGTACTGATATTGACTTATTATGCATCGACTTTGGTATCCTAAATTGCACCTTTAATAATTTAACATCGAGAACCCTGTACGGTCCGTACGGACAATGATAAACTTGTGGCGTCTGAACATTTTCCACAAGTGATGTTTAATATTTAGATTCTCATGTATTCGAATGTTGTTTGGTGGAACTTAAACTTCTTGAAGTGCATATTTTGATCGTGTTTCTGGAAAGCTACAAGACGTCGTGTTATTATTGGCTACGTTCAGTGGTTATGCATATGCCAAGGAATAAAGGTTTTGAATTTGTTCTGTGCCACTTGAGTTGACAGCTAAGTCGAGAAACATGAAGCGTTATTCGTTAATATGACAAGAATATGATCGTAGCCTCTAGCTAGCGCCGTTATTCTTATGCAAGTTTCAACAGCCGAAGATTAGGTTCCAGGACCACCATGAAGAAGGTTTTTTCGGAGGAGCGACAATTTAATTTAGAAAAACTCTTCGGTTATTTTAGACTGATTTTTTAGTTTTTTATATAATCATTAGATGTGATCAATTCTATTAATAGGTTACTGACTGATATCTTTTCGGACAAATTGAATAGTTTTTCATAAATTTACCGGTAATAGAAGACATGTTTCATCTAACAAATGCATAAATTATAACTTCAGTGATGTTTTCTTTGAATTTGTTTTCATGCGGAAGGTTATTCTAACTAAATTGGCACATAGCCTTAATAAGCTGGTGATGTCATTAGAGAAGAATTTCCTTCCTTCAATTTCCACATACATATAAACACGGGTTTGGATCCTCTCATCTACTAATTTTTTCATCCATTAATTTTGAATTTTAGTTATGAAAAATATACTTAAAATAAATGGTTGAGATTTTAAAAAATTAAATCTGATGACCCTTAAGGTCCACTGAAGAATATGTTCTACTTTTAATTACTGTTAATTACTTAAGAATATTGTCATGTGTACATCACCAAGCACTATAAATAAGCGTAGCCCGCGTCTGTTTTTCTTGCAGTAAGCATCTTCACCAACTCTCAGAGCAAGCCAACAACATGTATCAAAGATCTATCAGGGTAGGGAAATATCCCCACGCTAATTATTTTCCAGTTATCCCAAGAAAAATAGGGTCCAGCTTCTCTACTACTCATGAAGGCAATGCAGCAGCAAAAATGTCTACCGTTACTGAGTTCCATTCTTCATCCAAGTGGAAGATCCGTTTTGAAGCATCAAAAGATAGTAACAAATTGGTAAGCCAGAAAAAAATTTCAGATACTAAAATCAACTCTCTTTTTAAGTATACCATCTGTGTTGTTTGTTATGTTATGTTCTGCTAACGTTTGTATATATCATTTGTAGATGGTTATTGACTTCACAGCATCATGGTGCGGACCTTGTCGATATATGGAACCTGTGCTTAATGACCTTGCTGCTAAATATCCAAACGTCGAATTCATCAAGATTGATGTAGATGAGCTGCCTGTATGTCTCATCCATCTACTTACTAGCTAGAATTCTATTCAATTTTCAATTCATTTTCCTTGTTTCAGACTTCTAATTTATATTAACGTGCGAATGATAATTGATTGCAATCAGGATGTGGCTGAGATATACGAGGTGCAGACATTGCCTGCTTTGATACTGATAAAGAAGGGGACACAAGTTGACAAAGTTGTGGGAGTCAAGAAGGAAGAACTCCAGATGAAAATTGAAAAACACAAAGTCTAATTCAGATGTGGCTATGCGTTGATAGTTCTCTGATTATTTCCAGGGGCACAAGAATTTACAACAAGAAAATGATCGACATATATATATATATATATGTTAAAGATGATGTTGAATTTCGATAAGTAGTTCATGTAAAGCTCTCAGGCGGTTTTGTGCTTGCAATAAAAGTATAAGCTTTTTACTTCATTAAGAAAAGGTTCTGTACTTGATCAATATGTATATTCTTCAACTCGTTCTAGCAAGTTACATGAATTACTTTAATTTGCAATTCTATCATCAAATTACAATAATAAATAACCTTTGACATCAACAAAGGTATGTGGTGTTTGCTCATTGCAAAGCAAAGCTCAACTGTGAAAGAGAAAGGCATATTATTTCTTACTACGCATAACTACCCCCGTATACATAATAAATTATTTTCATACCCTTAGTTCTCATAGATATACTAAAATCTTTAAGGTTATACATAAGAAAATTTAGGAAAATGAAATTACACTAAGTTTGACTAGAGTTTTTTATTTTATTTTATTATTATTATTATTGTACTCAAGTGACTACTCGCCATTACTTAGTATTTATATATAGCTATTTGTTATGAATAACTTTTGTCCATTGTTGATCACATAGAACTTAAGAAATCTGTCAATAGCCTCCAACTGTGTTTCTAAATAGTTTCAACTTTCAACAAATACAATTAAGGGTGATATATTGAAGATTTTTTACGTGAAAAAGGTTTTAAATTAGAGTTATTGTCACTACTTATATATGGACATTTAAGAATACAAATAGATTTTATGGTAAATTGTCATCAAATAACATGAAGTAATTTTCTTGTTCTAATGTAGTTCCCATACTTACTGGTTCTATACAACTTGTTTTAGATTTTTGAAACTCAGTTATCATCAAAATATTTTATTATCTAATCATAATATAGAACTCAATTTGTAATTCATATTTGACCCTTTTTAACAATTATATTTATATTTATTATTTATTATAATTTTAGCTTTTGTCTTGATATTATATGCTTTAAATTAATATCAAATTGGCTAGTAATTCAAAAGGTAAAAGGGCATGCCGATAATCCCCATTCCCACATGAAGACTAAATGATGGGAAGAGGGACAGGATTGGGAGCTAATGAGGAGGGGTGGAGCTGATTTTGAGGTGACATTTAAGGTAACTCCACGGGTGTTTTAATCACTTTAGGGTTAAGTTATCCCACCCCAAACTCGACCGACTATCGTTCTTGTGAAGTAGCCTCTCCTTTCACCTAACATTTCATTTTAGCCAAACGTGTTTTATTACACCATATTTTTTCCTGGTAAAAATAACAAGATAAGGTTGAAGTAAATGTCATACTTCATTTTTTCAAATGAATATTGTGGATCAAACTCTTCAAAGTGTAAGACATTGGAGATGATTCCATAGTTAGGGTGGGAAAACCGAATTGTTGGGAATAAGGACACACACACATAAACACACAAACATAGTGGAAATCAACACACAGATCGTTTAACGTGGTTCGACTATCTGTCTACGTCCACGACCCAACTAATTGGAAAATCCACTAATTAGAAATAAACCATTACAACGTAGATGATCTTTTTGACAGATTAAGATCCAAACCCTCCCCTCACTCAAATGCTCATAGTTTTAGGAAAAACTATAAAACCCTCTTAGGTGACTTTATGAACGGAAAAAGTCTAAACCCTTGCACAAGGACTTTATCTATGGCTAAATCTAAACCCTCTTCATATCGGCTTTTTTCTGGCAAAAGCACGAAAAACACTCTCAATCACCTGGCTCACCCCCTTCCACACCCCCCATAGGGTGTCTCTCGTGGCAAATAATTACAAGTTAGAAAGTCATATTTATAGACAACTAATCCTAACTTTACTAGGATTGACAAACCTATTTCTTCTCTTAATGGACTCCTGTTTGTCTTCAATTCTTAATTGGGCTTGGACTCAAGCCAATAACCCAACAAATCTTCCCCTTGACGAAAAGTCCAAGCTTTTTCGCTGCAACTGAGACCTCTTCTCAGTCTCCGTCTCCATCTCCATCTTCATGCTAAAGTCCACACTCAATAACAATCAAAACAATACCCTTGAGTACTTCTCTCTAATGCGCTAAAGCCTCGCTCCACTGCTATCAGCATATCTTCATCACTCTCGGTTCTCACAATCATCATCAACATCTCTCACACATCATCAATCTCTACTATCCAAGCCTTTTCATGTCCTCCCGACATTAAACATCTTAGATGTTGTCTTTTTCCACAGTTTTAGCACTCTGTCAAAGCTAAAATCTCCACAAAATGCACTACCTAACACCCAAGATTCTTGACTCAGCATGATACATCAAGAATTTGGAAAATAAACCCCAAAATTGAATTCAAGACGCTAAAAAACTCCAAGAACACCAAAAAATGCAGCTACTGTTCACACTATAAAAACCCGCCATTGAGAGCTCCAAATCTAATATCCACCATACAGATTGAAGACCCACGAGTTGTGAACGTGCTCACAAAATTTCAGCTCGATCAGACAACAAAGGACTCTTCGATCGTCCGCTAGATCAAAACTGCACAATACTATTTTTCTTCTCGTTTTCTTACTGTTTTTCATATTCTCTCTCTCAATTTTTCTCTCTCTTCTGCCCCTCAACTCAGCCATGTGTCTTCTTTGCATCGTCATGCCCAGTCCTTATGCCTTGGCTCTAATACCACTTTATTGGGAATAAGGACACATATACACATAAACGCACAAGCATAATGGAAATCAATACACAGAGTTTAACGTGGTTCGACTTTCTGCCTACGTCCACGACCCAAGTAATTGAAAAATCCACTAATCAGAAATAAACCATTACAACATGGAAGATCTTTTTGACAGAAAAATATCCAAACCCTCCCCTCACTCAAACGCTCATAATTTTAGGAAGAACTATAAAACCCTCCCAGGTGACTTTATAAATGAAAAAAGTCTAAACTCTGGCATAAGGACTTTATCTATGACTAAAGTCTAAACCCTCTTCATATTGATTTTTTTTTGGCAAATGCATGAAAAACACTCTCAATCACTCGGCTTACCCCTTTCCACACCCCCCTATAGGGTGTAGGTCTCGTGTAGGTACCTAATCCTAACTCTACTAGGATTGAAAAAACCTATTTCTTCTCCTAATTGACTTCTACTTGTCTTCAACTCTTAATTGGACTTGAACTCAAGCCAATAACCCAACAAAACCGAATATGGAGAGTATCACACATGCCCAAGAATGGAAAAACGTGGTTTTTGTGAAATATAACTTTCAAAGTTGATTTCACATGAGTGATTTTGATAGTACCATCTTTTTAATTTCTTAGCTTTTCCCTTTACATTTTTTGTCATTATTATTGCAATAAAGCTAGTCGTAAAAAATAAAAATGCTAGAAAAAACATATGGAATAAAGCCATCCAATTGCAACTGAAAAAAAAACTATATAAAAAAAAAATATATGTTTTAATAGTCTAAATATCAACACAGTTATGACCATCAAACACCAAATCGAATACAGTCTAGCTGATTGCAAAAGTGAGTTTGTGACTCATGATCCCTTTGCTGCATTGCTCATGAGTACATGTACGACCATAAATAATACTTGGAACAGTTCGTTGATATACAAGAAAAAATTAGAGAAGAGATTAGAAATTGCAAGGTTGAGTAGGGATTAAGAATATTTTAAAATTAGTGAGAAGTTACCATTATATACTATATATTATCAATTTACTTTTTCTTATTCTTCTAATTTAAAATGAATAAGTAGTAGAAAGCATGAAAAAACAAGATTATTTGAATAAAGTAGTAACGCGCAAAAGAGGAAAATGAGATATGGTGTAATATAATGACCCCCTTTCTTAGTGAAATATACATTAAAATAGTATAAGTGCTTAAGCATCATATCTTTTTCACATATGCATTGTTGGTCTATATGAAAGAAAGAACCCTCCCACCACTCTAAGGGGGCAAATGTACCTACGAAGAAGTGAACGAGTGAGGACTACAGTCTTTGTTGACTTCCATTATCAGACATACAAAGATTCATTTAATGTGGGGACCACATGGGAGCAACTATATATACACATTTTCTGTAAAGCTTCTTCACAGAATAAAAATCTTATTAGATATTGATTAGCAATTTTTACAAAACTTCTCCGCTTATATAAGAGGTTTATATTTTTAGACAAAGAAAAAAAAAATAAGAGTTTTGTATTTATTTAACTTTAAATTGAGAATAACCCATTTTGAGATTAGAAAAAGTAGAAGACTATTTCCCATGAAGTGTAAGTATTTGTGTTTTTCATATGATCATCCTAATTAAAATAAATAAAATCTTCACATATACTTTTGTAATATTATTGAATGAGAGATCGATATGGGAAGACCTTTAAGATATCTGACAACTAAACAATCCAAAACAAAATATATTACCCAAATATAATTTTCTAGTAAATTTATAATCGATTTTATTTGTTAGCTTTGCCTGGATATAGAAACAAGATATCTTATATGAACATGGTATAAATAGTTTCTAATGTTTACATGTGATTTTTTTTTTTTTTTGACTCAATAATTTTCATCCGTATGGATCTTTTATAGCAATTAAAATGGAAGCCAATACATTTGTATTACATTCCAACTCAAGCCAATAAAAATCACTATAACATATGAAAATTTTGATTAATTATCTTTAACATATGTCACGAATAATTATCTTTGGCCCTAGCAAAAAAAAGATATACACTATAAGAAATATCAAAAGGGAGACGACCCATTTCCGTCTTCTTTTCGTCTCCAATCTAGAAAAGAGATAGAAATGAGATGAAAATCGATCGTTGCCCTTTAAGTAGTCAGAAAAATTACAGTTCGTCTTCATTTCATCTCAAATGGTGACGAAAAGAAGACAGACCAAAATAGTCTCCATTTTTCGTCTCCCTTTCGTTGCAAATGATGTTCGTCTCATTTTCGTCTCCATAAGAAATTTGTCTCTAATTCGTCTCCCTTAGATGTAATGTATTTGTTACATCTCAAATGTAATCCTTAATTATCAATATATGGAATTAAAAGTCAATGTTTTCTTTCCAAGCTCATTTATAATCCTCCTTTTATTGGAATTCATTTATTTTTTAATTTTTTTTAAAGGACCAATTGTTTATATTGTGATTACGTTAAATACTATATGTTAGATGTTTTGGACGATTTAATTTTTATTTGTAATGTAATTCTTTATAATTTTATTTCATTAATTCATTCCATAATAAAATTCAGTGTTTTAGGTAATGCAGAAGCTATAAATAATATGTTTTAGCCAACAGGAGACGGTTTGGGGACGACATAGATAAGTCGTCTCCAAACCATCTTATGTTTGTGACTATTTAGAGACAACTTATAAAACCGTTTCCAAATCGTCGCCATTGAGAGACGGTTTCGAGACGACATAGATAAATCATTTCCAAACCGTCTCCTATTGGTGACTATCTGGAGACGACTCATAAAACCGTCTCCAAATTATCGTCATTAGGAGATGATTTGGAGATGACATAGATAAATCGTCTCCAAATAGTTTTTTGTTGGCGACTATTTGGAGACGACTTGTAAAACCTTCTCTAAATGATCACTATTCATGTATGAAAAGTTCCGTATCATTTTTGTCACTTTTATAGCGACGAAAAGGAGACGGACGATTACTTTTGAAAAGATACTTGAAGAGGACATCAACTAGTAGAAATTTTGATGCTTAAGCATTTAGTTTTGTTCTTTCAGCTAATGGATTACAATATGTATTTCGTATGACTCTTTGAGTTACATGAATAAAGATAAAGCATTAATGTTACGAAAGTCTACCTAATGATATAAGTAAAAATAAAAGCAGGATCAAATAGCCTATAATCTTAACCGGCCAAGCTATCCACTGATCTTAGAATATCTTCAATGGGAGATACTATTTACAAAAACTTATCATTTTTTATAATTTTTAAAGATTGAGTCTCTAAATTTAAAGCCAAAATACATGGGACTCACACAATTTTAGAGATTTGAGTTAAAATGAAAACTCAATTTACTTTTTTGGCTCTAAATTTAGAGACCCAAAAAGTGATTGGGTCTCTATTTTGACCAAAAAGTTGATAAAAATGGTGGATCCCATCTATTTTGATTCTAAATTTAGAGACCTGGTCTCTAAACATTGCAAAAAATGGTAAGTTTTTGTGAATAGTATCTCCCATTGGAGATACCCTTAACCAGATTAGCTACTCATGTGTTCGAAAGAGTTCTATTGTTTTAGTGGTTAATAGAAATAGTTTTAGACTTACGCTTTCACTCACAATTTCATTGCACTAATTAAATACTAGTAGTATACAATGTCATACGCTTAACAGTGCACCACATTTCACTGAAAAAGAAGCATTCTTCACCCTTGATGCAAGAAGCTAGCCAAAAAAATTCAAACAAACATCGGGGGTTGCTACAGCGGATCCTGATGCTGAATGTGTTTACTTAACACCATAGCTTCTTTGCATTCAACCATCCTATACTCCAAAAGAAATTGTCAATTTTGCCTCATCTCTGACTCAGCAGGGCAGCAATGCTCATTTAATAACTTATCAGAAACAGTCAGAATCAAATTGTGAAAAGAATATTTGAAAATTAGTAAGAACTTTCTGTTACATATTATAACTATCTACTTTTACTTGTTCTTCTATTTTGAAATGAAGATGTTGTAGAAAGGATGGAAAACAATAATATTTGAATTAATAAAGCATGAACTAATATATGCTTATTCTTCTTCTATTTTAATCGAGTCCGCTTACCTCTAACTCGTGAACTTAAATGAAGATGTTGTAAAAAAACATGAAAAACAAGAATATTTGAATAAAGCACCGATGCTTATTCTTCTATTTTAAAATGAAGAAGTCGTAGAATTGAAGCATGAAAAATAAGAATAATATGAATAAAGTATTAATGCGCGAAATAGGTTCATGCGATATGGCATAACTTTTTAGAGTGATTAGGTGATCAAAAGTAGATGTATTCACGGCCGGCCTTCACTAAATTCAATAACTAAATTAATTATTAAGGAATGAGTTGGAAGCTTGGATTGTATTTTTTAAAAATATATATTTTTAAGTTGATAAATCAATTCAATATAGGAGAAAAAATTGTTTATATATAAGTCTTAATTTTGTATTTTTAGTCCTTGTTGAATAAAAATTCTAAATTCGCCTTAAAAATGATGACATAGGATATTTTTAGCGAATTCGACATAACACAGACCTTCTGTCCTTTTCTCAAAAAAAAAAAAAAAAAGACCCCTCCCACCATTTGAATTTAACTTATATTGGGCAAAATCTCAGCTGTGGTGATGACTGTAAGCTGAGGTGTTAATTCCTATTGACGCGTAGGACAAGGCATGCACAGCTGGCATGAGAGGACTATAACTAGCTAGGAAATTACTAGAGGAACAATAATAGCTTGGTAATACTTAGAAAGCAAATTCAATAAGAGAACAAAAATAAAGAATAGTCAATTCTATTGAATAATTTGATAATTGACTTTTACTAGTGAGTTATCACGTAATAAAAAAAAGCATGGACATTGAATACCGCTGTAGAGGGTATCTTGAAATTAGAGATGTGCAATAAAATCGTCAACTTGTCCAAACCGTCTAACCCAATCCAAACTAACCCATTTTTGACAGTTTCTTAAAAGTTTGATTGATTATGGTTTAAATTTTTATAAGAACTGACCACATAGTTTAGTTTATGGTTTTGACTATCAAAATCATAAACTCAAACCGACCTGATATATATATATATATATATATATATATATATATATATATATATATATATATATATATATATATATATATATATATATAGAAATTTTCACTTTCCTCTACATTTTTCAATCTATCTCCCCTTTCATTGAAAAAATTAAAAAACTCCATGAGTAACTCTTCTATATTAATTTAGTTTTTTACAATATAATTACTTTATTCAAATGCAACTATAAATTAAACCGAATGTATGATTTGACTTGGTTTGAGTGATTTAGTTTCTTCAAATGTATTGGTTTGGTTTAGGTAGTTCTAAGAGGTATATGAGTTCAGTATGGTTTTAATTTTTCCAAACCAAATGCGTTAATTCGGGTCAAAAAATATATTTTAAACAGTCCAAACCGACTCACGCACACCCCTACTTGAAACAACAATTACTTTTGAGATAGTGCTTTAAATTTGTGAGGAAATCTATGTGTCACGAAGCATCAAATACCATTTTTTTTTTGGTTAGAAAAGAAAAGTAACATTAAAAAAAGAGAATAATTCTTTTGAGTCCTTTAACTTATGTGTAAATTACCTTCTGATCTTTCAACTAAAAAAAACTTATCTTTAGGTCTATTTGTCAATTACTTTTGACGAAAAAAGTGAAAAACAATATGTTTTGTCCATTTTGCCCTTGGACCATAATTCTCTCTCCTACATAGCATTAATTTCAGCCGACTTTTCTCTTATTTTGACCATTGATAACAATAATAAAAGCTTGCATACAACGTTAAATGCCATTTTGGTAGCAACAATGAGCAAAAAAATTACCAACATCTTAAAAAATAAAAGAAAAACAAAAATATTACCAAAATATACTTGTCCAAACCCTAAAAAAAATTTGACTCGGGAGCTAAATTAACTAATTATTTAGCTCCCAATTATAATTTTCTTATTTTTAATTTTATTTGTTGATTACAAAAAAATTATTTGTTGATTACGAAAAAATGCTAATTTTACTTAATTTATCTCCCGAGTATATTTTTTATTTTTTTGATTTTACATCTTGGATTAAAAATGAAAATAATAGTTAATTTAGCTCCTAGTTATAAATTTAATTTTTAATTTTTTTTTGTTTTTTAATAAAAAATATGGGGTTTGCTTGAATCTGCATGCAAGCTTTTATTGTTGCTATCAACAAACAAAATAAGAGAGAATTTAGCTGAAATTATTGTCATGTAGGAGAGAGAGAATTATGGTCCAAGGGCAAAATAGGTAAAATATATATTTTTTCACTTTTTCCGTCAAAAGTAATTGACAGATGGACCTAAAAGCAAGTTTTTTTTAGTTGGGGGATCAGAAGGTGATTTACGCATAAATTGAAGGACCCAAATGAATTATTCTCTTATAAAAAACAAAACATACAAACTTATCCAACCCTTGTGGGGTTGAAGTCCTGATCCAGGAGATATATCAAATTGGGCGGAATACATGATATCCAATTAATAGACAAATCATTCATACGACTACCCTTTGCTAACCAATCGCATGGTTTATTGGCAGTTCTTCTGATGTACTGGAATCTCAAACTTGGATTTTCTACAACAATCTCTCTGATATCCTCCACAATGGTGTTTGCTCTCCAATCAAGGCCAAACTTCGGAGTATTGATTCCTTTAAGAACACCTTTAGCATCACTCTCAATGGTGATGCTTGCTTGATGTATCTGACTCACAAATAGACAAGCACAGCGAATTGCAAAGGTTTCAGCTTCCTTGGTTGAGAAACATTGAATAGACGCAGTCTGTCCAAACAATAAAGTTCATTCTCAATCCCTACCAATAAAGGCAATAGCGGCTTTTCTATCATTTCCATATGATGCATCAACATTCACTTTGATCGTACCTGGCATAGGTGGACTCCATTGAATGACCTCTTCAAGGCTATCATTTTCCCTCGTGGCCCCACTTTTCCATCTCATATTCTTTTCACAGAACCATTCAAAGATAGCACGTTGAGTTCTCACAATGGCTTTTGAAATATCGATATCCTTACCATTTAAAACTGCATCATTTCTTTCTTTCCAAATCTGCCAGCAATACAACGCAAATTTAGTAAATACTTCCTCCCTGCAGTATCCAGCTTGACAACACCAATTAATAAAGTCCAAAAAACACTACCATTAACATAAGCGAATTTTGACTTTGAGAATCAAAGCAACACATTGATTCTCCATCTGTATTTTCCCCGTAAAGAAATTCATCTCATAGATGAAAATGGCAGGCAGCTGGAGCACAAAAGAGTTGGCGAGATTTCAACGTCAGCTCACAGCAAATCAAATTCTCAATTACAACCGTTCTAGTGCTCCAGCCGGAATGAAAAGGCATTTCAAAGTTACTGTACGAAACCTAAGAGTTCGATAAAAAGTAATGACTTGTTATTATAAAAAAATTTAAGTTTATACCACGATTTTGGCAGAAAATAATTACAGTATGAAAATTCAGCGACCAGGTCAAGCTAATTTTTCCACGAGCGCTGTTGAATTTTTTGATTCTCAAGCATTTAAATGGGGTTTGGTGGAACTCATCTCTGTTTAGAGCTACAAAACGTGGTATTATTAAAGGCTGCATTCAGTGATTGTGGATACGTTGAGAGGAATAAATTTTTGAGGTCCGCTATAGTCTCGCTCACAGTTTTGGGTTTGAGTACGATATTGATAAATGAGTGATTTATAAGTTTATTATCAGGACAAGAGTATAAAAGTAGCATCTTTGTGCCACCATAGTTATGCAAGTTGTGAGCAGCGATGTAAGACCAGGTTTAGGGACCACTACTTTTGAGTAGCAACAATTTAATTTACCGCTAATTAATAACAGACAAGTTTCATCTAACAAATGCCTAAATTAAAATTATTTTAAGATTTATTTATAAATTAATAATTTTAATTAATTAATTAATAAATAATTAATTCTTAATATTTTTTAAAAAATTAGTAAACTAACAGTTTTAAACAAATTTTCACTATTATATCTAATCATCATAAATTATTTATTTTGTTTTTTCATAAAATATTTTCTCCTGAAAATATTTTTTACTAGCAAGTTATTTTACGGCAAACAAACGGAGCCTTAAGTACACATATAAATATTTCTTTATGAGGTTATTCCGATATCACATGAAACTAGCTAGCATATTTAGAAAACTGCAAGCGCTACCTATTGTGTATTTCACTGGTCCAAATTATTATATTGGGTAGTAAGACAAATTTGTAGACAAAATTATTCACTGCCCACAACAGAAATTATTCTAGATAAGGCATTATCAAATCATCTGATGGTACTACGTTGGCTCAGTTTACATCGTAAGGGGAGCTCCAACAGCTCCCCCAAATAACCAAAATCATCAAATTTGGGGGAACTGTTGGTGCTATATAGCTCCAACAGTTCCCCCAAATTATCTCCTATATTTTGGAGAATAAAGGATTTGATATTTGGATCCCCCATTGCTAGGGGATCAAATCCTTCCCCCATTTCATCTCCCATCTGACCAGCAATGATCATATGGCCTAAAAAAAAAAAATCAAACTTTGAAAACCTTTCCCCAACGGCTGGATTTTTATGGCTGTTGGGATGAAGCGATGACCTTTGTATATATATTGGTCATGGCTTCTTCAAAACAAACCCCACAAAACACTCAAAAGCAAACAAATCACCCAAGTCTGAGGAAAAAAAAAAACTTACCAACAAAGCCACACAAAATCTACTACAACATTAAGGTAAAATGTTTTTCATTCTTGAATAATTTACTGGAACATAATGTTATTGAAAAAGTTCCATGAAAAGTGAGCACATATAAATACAAAAATAAAGTTCTTAAAACAATTTAATTGAAAAAATGAAAATAAAATTAACATTAAAGTAAAATTAAATAAAAGAATATTTATAAAAGTTAATATTAATACAAAAAAATAATAGTAATTAATAATAGAAATATTGAATGAAAATAAATAGAAAATAATAAATTTAAGTAATGTGTTAATTAAAATAAAAATAGATATGAAAGTAAAATATAAATAGGAATTTTCTAAATAGGGGAACTGTTGGAGTAAAACTGAAATAGAGATTCTATAAAATAAGGGATTAGTTAAAAATAGGGGAACTGTTTGAGTGAAACTGAAATAGGGGATCTGTAAAAATAGGGGAAATGCTTCAAATTTCCTAAATGTAAGAAAAAAATAAGGGAGCTGTTGGAGTTGGTCTAATAACGTATGAGGATCCAGTCATTCCATCAGTTCAAAAGATATACCTGTAAAGCAAAACAGAATATATATCAGCAATGGGAGCAGCAATATATATGCCCCATTAATGTAAACTCTTTAATTAATTAATTATAAACCTATGACAAGCATTAAGCATCAAATCTTATCATATTAATTTGAGCGGTCGACATAAAAAAGGGTCCATCCGAGAATATATTCAACATCCAATTACTGTTACTAAAGAATCTCATAGTACATCACCAAGCAATATAAATAAGCGTAGCCCGCGTCTGTTTTTCTTGTAGTGGGCGTCAGAGCAAGCTGAAAACACCCAAGCAGTATAAATAAGTGTAGCCCGCGCTTGTTTTTCTTGTACTGATCGTCCTCACCAACTCTCAGAGCAAGCTGAAAACATGTATCAAAGATCTGTCTGGGTAGGGAAATATCCCAACGCTAACTATTTGCCCCTTTTTCCAAGAAAAATCGGGTCCAGCTTCTCTACTACCCGTGAAGGCAATGTAGCTGCAAAACTGTCAACCAGCTTCTCTACCACTCGTGAAGGCAATGCAGCAGCAAAAAAGTCCAATGTTATTGAGTTCCATTCTTCATCGAGGTGGAAGATCCATTTTGAAGCATCAAAAGATAGTAACAAATTGGTGAGCCTGAAAATTTCAGATACTAAAATCAACAGATCTCTTTTTCAGTATAGCATCTGTGCTGTTTGTTATGATATGTTCTGCTAATGTTCGTATATATCATTTGTAGATGGTTATTGACTTCACAGCATCATGGTGCGGACCTTGTCGATATATGGAACCTGTGGTTAATGACCTTGCTGCTAAATATCCAAACGTCGAATTCATCAAGATTGATGTGGATGAGCTGCCTGTATGTCTCATCGATCTACTTACTAGGATTGTATTGAATTTTCAATTGTTTTTCCTTGTTTCATACTTCTAATTGATATTAATGTGCGAATGATAATTGATTGCAATCAGGGTGTGGCTGAGATGTACAAGGTGCAGGCATTGCCAGCTTTGATACTGATAAAGAAGGGGACACAAGTTGACAAAGTTGTAGGAGTCAAGAAGGAAGAACTCCAGATGAAAATTGAGAGACACAAAATCTAATTCAGAAAGTGATGTGACGACTCATTGATATAGTTCTCTGGTTATGTCCTGGGGCACAAGAATTTACAATAAAAAAATGATCAACAAATATATTAAGATGACTGTTGAATTTGGATAAGTTCATGTCTTCAAGTACTTTATTTGATCTGCCATACATGTGAAAGCTCTGAGCTGCAGTTTTGTGCTTGCAATAAAAGTATAAACTTTTTACTTCATTTAGAAAAGATTTTGTACTTGTGTATATTCGTCAACTATTAAATTGCATTTGCGTAATTGGTTAGATGAATTATTTAACGACTCTAACCTCAAATTACAAATCTTTGAAGAAGGAAAGATTCTCGGATAGTTTAATTTGTAGACTACCTTCCCATAGGTGATTGGGGTTCAAATATTAGTGGGTGGGGTAAAGAAAAAAAAAATCAAAAAAGGTTTGTATTTAATCAATTTGAATATTCTTCAACTCTTAAATCGCGGTTTGTAACTAGTTACATAAATTACTTGACGACTCTAACCTCAAGTGGACTACCTTGCCTAGTATGTGAGTGATCAGGTGGACCAACTAAGCGGTAAAGGATTGCAGAGGTGGCTCTTACCGCCTTCTTAGTACAACATTTTATCCCGCATATAGTCACTTTATCTCGCGTAACACTTAGTTTTCGCACCGACTGGTTAGCGACATTGAATACCATTCTATCACGCTCCGTGTAGTATTTTGTCCCGCATAACACTTAATTTCTACACCGGCTAGTTAGCAGCACTGAATATCATTCTGTTATGCCCGACCCTAGAACCCCAAACCTGTAAGCGAGATTAGTGTTGTAAACATAAAAATTATTTACTTGGGCCTCTTTTCTACCGACCCAAAATAGTTAATACAAGTTATTTCTTATATCCAAAATACCCACTTATAAATTACTCAAATTCACAATCTTCCACTGATTTGATATATCACACCATAACTTTAAAAACCATGAGGCACAAGCTTCCAGTAAACATGAACTATCAGTGTTAGAAATACACATGGCTCAAATCTGTCTGCAACTCCATCCCATCCTATTATTGTTATTATTTTTTTCTTGTATATATTTCATTTCCCAATCTTATTTCTTTTTCTTCTTGCCATGTACCCCGTGGCCAATATAACGTGCAGCCAACACCAATAGATTCATCATATGTGTTTCTTGTACACTTTATTGACTTCTCCTCTTCTTGATTAAAAAAAAAAAAAAAAAAAAAAAAACTAAGAAGTGCATATGGAACTCCATTATCACCAACATCGTCTGAGAAAAAACTCTAAATAATTCTTAGAAAATAAAATATTACAAAGTTAAGGGACTTTTCTTGTTTTGGCAAATTGGGACGAATAATTTATTACCAAAAAGATTGAGCCCCTATTGACATGCTTACAAAACGTGGTTTATGAAAGATAACTTTTAAAATTGATTTTAAAAAATGAGTGATTTTGTATTACATTAGTCGAACAATTCTTTTTAATTTCTTAACTTTTCCTTTTGAAAAAAATCGTACATGACAATTAAGTTATGTTTTATTGTTCCTATTGAAACAAAATTTTAAATCTACAGTTCCTCCAAGTCCTTTGTTGGTACTGCATTTGAATTGAAAAAGTTTTTGCAAAGATCACTGCGGTGATGACAGTAGTAATCCAAAGGGTTAATTCCAATTCTCGCGTAGGTCTAAGGTAGTGGTAGAGCCATGTACTGAGGGTCAAACTGGGTATTTTAGTGACGAAGTCAGTAATCAGAAATTGAGACACTCATTTATGTATAATTGTTTGTATAAATTATAAATAAAAAATGTTGGCTTTATGCCGAATATTATGTTTTTGGTGATTACATATCATAATATGTTATAGTTAAATCAATACTTAATTTAAACATATCATAGTACAAACAAAATTTTCAAGGCATGACTCCCCTGAGTATAGTAATAACATAACATATAGAAGAAAGATAACTAATTCTCGTAAAAAGAAAAAGTCTCTTTCATTAGATAAAAAGAAAAGTTGTTGTTTAGGAATTGATTTTCTTTTAAAAAGTTATCCATGCCTTACTCAACAAATAACAAATTAGAATTCGATTTCAAATTAAGATTAAAAAAGTTTCAAGCACAACATGCATAAATTAAAACAATAACCTATACATAAAAATAACAAAAAAATGACTATTAAACATGCAGTAGAAAAGGCCCTAGAGAGCTCCAAAACCAATTTGTACTATTCAGATTTTAAAAACTTGAGTTGCAAATCTACTACCAAATTTCAACTTAATATGATAAGAAGTCACCCTCTGATTGTTTGTTTGATGGAGACTATTCAATTTTTCTCTATATTTTCGTTTCCTCACTCTCTTCTTTTACTCAATAAAAATACAAAATACACCATTCTCAACGTGAAAAAACAAGAAAAATAATAAAAATGATCGTTGGTTAAAAACTAAAAATAAGACATTTTTATTATTTTTTCACCTTCCATCACCTATCATTATTTTAACACAAAAACGAAAAAAAAAACACACACACAATTTTCCCAACTTAGGGGATGCACAATGTCCCTCCGCCGATGGGTCAAGGCACATGCACAAGAGTACTATAACCAGTTCGGAAATTACTAGAGGAAGATAAAAGCTTGTGAATACTATTAGAATATACAGTTGTCTCATATCAAAATATTAAAAACATTAAAACTACCTTATAAGATCTTGTGCTACTCGACTTGGCACTAATTGATTTTAATATGGAACTTCATGCTTCTTGACATGTTATCAGAGGTGGACTCTTGGTCCAGTCATATTCATCCGCGTACGACCAATCTTAAATTAGGTCCACTTGTGGACAATTTTTTGCGTGTGTCATATTCTACGCATCTTCAATCTATCACGTGTGTTCAATCTTCCAAGTGTGACCCATCTCAAAATTAGGTCCAAACCTGTTCAATCTTTCACGTATGACTCCTCACAAATCAGGTCAGATGTGAAGGGGAGTGTTAGAATATACACTTGTCGCACATCAATAAATCAGAAATCCTAAGAGCACCTTATATGATCATTGACTACTCCACTTGACACTAATTGTATTTAAGATAGAATCTCATATTTTTTTACATTAGACAAACAAGTACAACAAAAGAACAATAATGAGGTAAGAGTGATGAAAATCCAATTGTCTCACATGGATAAATTATGACATTCAAGACTACTATATAAGATTTTGAGCTACTCCACTTAATACTAATTGATTTTAGGATAAAAACTCAGGTGTTGTCTGATATAATATTAAAATTGAGTCTTGATCTAATATTATTTATTCACGTGCGACCCGCGCCTATTTCAAGTTCTTCTACCACTGACTTTGGTATGCAATTTGTTGCTGTTCTACCACGTTGGATCATGTCAATCAGTTAAATGTAATACGCGGAAAAATTTTGGTACAGCTTGGGAGGTTCTTTTGAAACAGCAATATTGGGCGCTGGAATACAAAAGAGTTAGAGAAATTTCACCCATCAGCTCACAACAAATCAAATTCTCAGTATACAAGCGTTCTGATGCTCATGCTGGAATAGAAAGGCATTCGCATATATAGTTTCCGTACGAAGATTCGGCAACCCTGTAATGTTAATGATAAACTTGTGGCTTCTCTTCATTATTTTCCACGGCCGATGTTTAATATTTGGATTCTCATGTATTCGAATGTTGTTTGGTGGAATTTAAACTGGCTAGAAGTGCATAATTTGATCATGTTTCTGGAAAGCTACAAGACGTGGTGTTATCATTGGCTGCGCTCAGTGATTATGCATGTGTTGAGGAATAAAGGTCTTGAATTATTGGTTCTGTGCTTTTCTTGTATTTACAGCTAAAGCAAATTTAACGAAAGAGAAACATCATGTGTTTATGTCAAGAATATGAACCTAGCATCTAGCGCCGCTATGCTTACGCAAGTTGTCAACAACCGAAGATTAGGTTCCAAGACCACCATGAAGAGGGTTTCTTGGTTTCTTCTGAGCAGCGACAATTTAATTTAGGAAAATTCATTTTTAGATGAACTTAAATTGATTCATTAATTAATCTCTCACGTGATTATATGTGGGTCCGATAAATATGTAAATGATTGAAATCAGTCCAAACTGATCGAATAGTTTCTCTTTAATTTACCGTCATCAAAGAATTTCCTTCAATTGCCACATGCATATAGCACAACTTAGCTCCGGTTGTTTTTTGTAAAATATTTTTCTGAAAAATATTTTTTTAATTATATTTTTTATTAATAAAAAATATTTAATTAAAACAAGTGGAAAATGTCAAATATCATCCCCACGCCCCACCCCCCACCCCAACCCCATCCCCATCCCTCGGTCACCTCTGACCCCGCTCTCGTCATCCCTCACCCTAACCCCTTGTGTGTGTTTATATATATGTGTGTGTGTATAATTATGTGTTTTGGGGTATGTGTGATTTTTTTTTTATAAAATTTTTCATCAAAAAATATTTTCCACTGTAACATCTAAAAATTTTAAAATATATTTTCTAATATGACAAACAAACATTAGAAAATATTTTATTTTTAAAAAAAAATATTTTCTCTTATAAATATTTTTCACCAAGAAGTTATTTTATTAGAAACAAACAGAGACTTAATTGGGACAACGTTTGAAATAGATTTGTGGAGACAAATTTGTGCCTTGATGAAATTATTCAGCGACAACAACTAAAATTATTCTAGATAAGGCATTCACTATCATGTGATGGTACTTGTTTGGCTTATTTTCCATCGCAATATGTATTGAGTATCCATGTCATTCTATCAGTCAAAAAATATACCTGGTAATAAACAGAATATCAGCAAAAGCTATGGCGTTCAACTATGCCAAGTAACTAATTACTACTTATGGCATAGTTTACAAAAAAAAAAACTATGCCGTAAGTAGTAACTAATTACTTTGACATAATTGAATTTTATTTGGGTATCATTGGAAAGGACAGAAATGAGAAACAACTTGGAGAGAAAAGTATATCGAAATAAATCAGAAATGTGCTCCATTAATGTACAGCCAGTGGAGTATGGACTCTCTTTATTAACCGATGACGAGAACTATTGGGTTATTGTTTGTATTTGTAGTTAATACATAATTGTCTCGTAAGTCTAATATCTAAAACCCTAGGGATAATTTATAAAGAAGTCTTATGACTATTGTAAAATATGCAACAAAACGGTGAGTTGTGAGGTTTTGTAAGGGTGTGCTTGTAACAGTTTTCATTATATAATGAATTATTTTTTTGGTTCACGGATTGATTTTTTATTCTTGCTAATAACATTCTTGGGAATGAATGTTATTCCCGAAAATGTGATTAAAACTGTTTGGTACGTCAAAAATATTCCTAGAAATATTATGTCAAATTCCTAGGAATATTTTTTTGTTATGTTTGGTTAGACTCAATATTCTTAGAAATCTTGAGTACATTTCCAACAATGCCTCAAAATCAAAAAAAAATCTAATAATTTTAATTTATTTTTATTATTTTATTTTTTTCTAAATATTTTATCTTATTTTATTCGAAGAAAATTATACTTTTTAAGCACTTATTCTTGAGTTGGCTTTCATCGACAAGAAGGGTGACCAAGACAATATTTTTTTTATTTAAGTTTTATTCTTATTAATTTTATTTTTTTTATTTTTTTTACTTCATCTAATTTTATTTTATTTTATCTTATTTTATTTTTATTTTATGTTATTTTATTTTTTTTAAATTATAAAATATTAGTTTAACTTAAAAAATAAAAAATTTTTATATTTTTTTTTTTTTTTTTTATTTTTATTTTTTTATTTTGTTTTTTTCTAAATATTTTAATTTTTTTACTTTTATTTTATTTTATTTTTTATTATATCTTATTTTAATTTCTAATTTATTTTATTTAATTTTATTTTTTATTTTAGTTTTAGTTTTTTTTTTTTTTTATATTTTATTTTTTTTTTTTTTTTTTTTTTTTTTTTTTTTATATTTTTATTTTATTTTATTATATTATATCTTATTTTTATTTTATTTTATTTTTTTATTATATCTTATTTTAATTTTTAATTTATTTTATTTAATTTTAATTTTAGTTTTAGTTTTCTTTTATATTTATATTTATATTATATTTTATCTTATTTTTGTTTTGTTTTATTTTTATTTTTTATATTTTTATTTTATTCTATCTAATTTTTATTTTATTTTTATTATTTATTTAATTGTTTCAATTTTTAATTTTTATTTTTAATTTTTTACTTTTTAATTTATTTTTTTGAATTATATTATGTTATTTGTTTTAATTTTGTATTTTTTAAAATGAGTATTTGTGTGTTTTGTTTTCTCCAAAACATTCCCATAACTTGGGAATGTAAGATTCCCACTTCCTCACATGTGAATAGAAATTGAGCAAATTATGAAAATATTGTATTCCAAAAAATGTGACATTTCAGAGAATATTTTTTTATTCCGTAAACCAAACATGAAAATAATATATTCCAAATTTCACATTCCTGTGAATATTCGGCGAACCAAATAACTCCTAAGAGTATTTAAGCATAATCTTTCCATATTAACTGCACTCTGGGGGTTTTACCTCAAACACAGCTATTGACCGGACCGTGGAATTACTGATTCGGTTCGTCAACCAAACCCACGTGAGTTGGTTTGGGGTTGGGGTTGGGGTTGGGGTTGGGGGGGGGGGGGGGGGTGGTGTTTCCACCGGTTATTCAAAAAAAAAAAAACTGGAGCGGTCAAAATGAATTAGGGTCCACTGAAGAATATGTTCTACTTTCAATTACTGTGACTTAAGAATATTGTCATATGTACATCACCAAGCACTATAAATAAGCGTAGCCCGCGTCTGTTTTTCTTGCAGTAAGCATCTTCACCAACTCTCAGAGCAATTAGACCAAAAAAAACAAAAAAACTCTCAGAGCAAGCCAAAAACATGTATCAAAGATCTATCTCGGTAGGGAAATATCCCCACGCTATTTATTTTCCAGTTATCCCTAGAAAAATCGGGTCCAGGTTCTCTACTACTCGTGAAGGAAATGCAGCAGAAAAAATGTCTACCAACTTCTCTACTACGCGTGAAGGCAATGCAGCAGGAAGAAGGTCTAATGTTATTGAGTTCCATTCTTCATCCAAGTGGAAGATCCATTTTGAAGCATCAAAAGATAGTAACAAATTGGTGAGCCTGAAAATTTCAGATGCTAAAATCAACTTTTTCTCTTTTAGTATAGCGTCTGTGCTGTTTGTTATGTATGTTATGTTCTGCTAATGTTTGAATATATCATTTGCAGATGGTTATTGACTTCACAGCATCATGGTGCGGACCTTGTCGATATATGGAACCTGTGCTTAATGACCTTGCTGCTAAATATCCAAACGTCGAATTCATCAAGATTGATGTAGATGAGCTGCCTGTATGTCTCAAGTCTCATCAATCTACTTACTTGGATTATATTGAATTTCCAATTGATTTTCTTTGTTTCAGACATTTAAATATAATTGATATTAATGTGTGAATTATAACTGATTGCAATCAGGATGTGGCTGAGATATACAAGGTGCAGACATTGCCTGCTTTGATACTGATAAAGAAGGGGACACAAGTTGACAAAATTGTGGGAGTCAAGAAGGAAGAACTCCAGATGAAAATTGAAAAACACAAAGTCTAATTCAGATGTGGCTTTGCGTTGATAGTTCTCTGATTATTTCCAGGGGCACAAGAATTTACAACAATAAAACGATCGACATATATATATATATATATATATATATATATATATATATATATATATATATATATATATATATGTTAAAATTTCGATAAGTAGTTCATGTCAAGTATAGCTCTCAGGCGGTTTTGTTCTTGCAATAAAAGTATAAGCTTTGTACTTCATTAAGAAAAGGTTTTGTACTTGATAAACATGTAAACTCTTCAACTCGTTCTAGCAAGTTGCATGAATTACTTTAATTTGCAATTCTAACATCAAATTACAATAATAAATAGCCTTTGACATCAAGAAAGTATGTGTTGTTTGCTCATTGCAAAGCAAAGCTCAACTGTGAAACAGAAAGGCATATTAACTAGTCCTGTATACATAATAAATTATTTTCATACCCTTAGTTCTCAGAGATATACTAAAATCTTAAAGGTTATACATAAGAAAATTTAGGAAAATGACATTACACTAAGTTTGACTAGAGTTTTTATTATTATTATTATTATTGTACTCAAGTGACTACTCGCCATTACTTGGTATTTATATATAACTATTTGCTATGAATAACTTTTGTCCATTGTTGATCACATAGAACTTAAGAAATCTGTCAATAGCCTCCAACTGTGTTTCTAAATAGTTTCAACAAATACAATTAAGGGTGATATATTGAAGATTTTTTACGTGAAAAAAGTTTTAAATTAGATTTGTTGTCACTACTTATATATTGACATTTAAGAATACAAAGAGATTTTATGGAAATTGTCATCAAATAACATGAAGAAATTTTCTTGTTCTAATGTAGTTCCCATACTTACTGGTTCTATACAACTTGTTTTAGATTTTTGCATCAAAATATTTTATTATCTAATCATAATATAGAACTGAATTTGTAATTCGTATTTGACCCTTTTTAACTATTATATTTATATTTATATTTATTATTTATTATAATTTTGGCTTTTGTCTTGATATTATGTCCTTTAAATTAATATCAAATTAATTGGCTAGTAATTCAAAAAGTAAAAGGGCATGCCAATAATCCCCATTCCCACATGGAGACTAGATGATGGGATGAGGGAAAGGATTGGGAGCTAATGAGGAGGGGTGGAGCTGATTTTGAGGTGACATTTTAGGTAACTCCACGAGTGTTTTAATCACTTTTGGGATAAGTTATCCCACCCCAAACTCGACCGACTATCGTTCTTGTGAAGTAGCCTCTCCTTTCACCCAACATCTCATTTTAGCCAAACGTGTTTTATTACATCATATTTTTTTCCTGGTAAAAATAACAAGATAAGGTTGAAGTAAATGTCATACTTCATTTTTTCAAATGAATATTGTGGATCAAGCTCTTCAAAGTGTAAGACGTTGGAGATGATTCCATAGTTAGGGTGGAAAATCGAATTGTTGGGAAGAATAAGGACAACCAAACACATAAACACACAACTATAGTAGAAATCAACACACAGAGTTAATTAACGTGGTTCAACTCTTTGTCTACGTCCATGATCCAAGTAATTGGAAAATCCATTAATCAGAAATAAATCATTACAATGCAGAGGATCTTTTTGACGGAAAAAGATCAAAACCCTCCCCTCACTCAAACGCTCATATTTTTAGAAAAAACTATAAAACACTCCCAGATGACTTTATAAACGAAAAAAGTCTAAACCCTCGCATAAGGACTTCATCTATGGCTAAAGTATAAACTCTCTTCATATAGGTTTTTTTCTAGCAAAAACACAAAAAACACTCTCAATCACTCGGCTCACCCCCTTCCACACCCCCATAGGATGTGACTCTCGTGACAAATAATTACAAGTTAGAAAATCCTATTTATACACAACTAATCCTAACTCTACTAGGATTGGAAAACCTATTTCTTCTCCTAATGGACTCTTGCTTGTCTTCAACTTCTAATTGGGCTTGGACTCAAGCTAATAACCCAACAAATCCTCCCCTTGGCGAAAAGTCCAAACTTTCTCGCTGCAACTGAGACCTATTCTCAATCTCCGTCTCCATTTTCATCTTCATGCTAGAGTCCGCATTCTATAGCAATCAGAACAATACCTTGGAGAACTTATCTCTAATGCGCTAAAGTCTCGCTCCACTGCTATTAGCACATCTTCATCACTCTCGGTTCTCAGAATCATCACCAACGTCTCTCACACATCATCAGTCTCCACTATTTAAGCCTCTTCATGTCCTCCCGACATTAAACATCTTAGATGTGGTATTTTTTCATAGTTTTAGCATTCCCTCAAAGCTAAAATCTCCACAAAATACACCACCTAACATCCAAGATTCTTGGCTCAACACGATACATCAAGAATTTGGGAAACAAACCCCAAAATCGAATTCAAGATGATGAAAAACTCCAAGAACACCCAAAAATGCAGCTACTGTTCACACCATAAAAACCCACCATTGAGAGCTCCAAATCTGATATCCACCAACCAAATTGAAGACCCACGCGTTATAAACGTGCTTACAAAATTTCAGCTCGATCAGACTACAAATGATCTCCGATCGTCTGCTAGATCAATACTGCGCAACAGTATTTTTCTTCTCATTTTCTCACTGTTTTTCACATTTTCTCTCTCAATTTTTTTTCTCTCTTGTGCCCTTCAACTCAACCATGTGTCCTCTTTGCATCGTCATGCCCAGTCCTCATGTTTGGACTCTGATACCAATTTATTGGGAATAAGGACACACATACACATAAACACACAAGCATAGCGGAAATCAACACACAAAGTTTAACGTGGTTCGACTCTTTGCCTACGTCTATGACCGAAGTAATTGGGAAATACACTAATCAAAAATAAACCATTACAATGTAGAGGATCTTTTTGACGGAAAAATATCCAAACCCTCTCCTCACTCAAACGTTTATAGTTTTAGGAAAAACTATAAAAGCATCCCAAGTGACTTCATGAATGGAAAAAGTCTAAACCCTTGCATAAGGACTTTATCTATAGCTAAAGTCTAAATCCTTTTTCATATCAGCTATTTTCTGGCAAAAACACGAAAAACACTCTCAATCACTCGGCTCACCCCCTTCCACACCCCCTATAGGGTGTGACTCTTGTGGCAAATAATTACAAATTAGAAAGTACTATTTATACGCAACTAATCCTAACTCTACTAAGATTGAAAAATCTATTTCTTCTCCTACTGCTTGTGTTCAACTCCTAATTGGGCTTAGATTCAAGCCAATAACCCAAAACCGAATATGGAGAGTATCACACATGCCCAAGAATGGAAAAACGTGGTTTTTGTGAAATATAACTTTCAAAGTTGATTTCACATGAGTGATTTTGATAGTACCATCTTTTTAATTTCTTAGTTTTTCCCTTTACATTGTCTGTCATTATTATTGCAATAAAGCTAGTCGTAAAAAATAAATATGCTAGAAAAAACATATGGAATAAAGCCATCCAATTGCAACTGAAAAAAAAACTATATAAGAAACTATATATGTTTTAATAGTCTAAATATCAACACATTTATGACCATCAAACACCAAATCGAATAAAGTCTAGCTGATTGCAAAAGTGAGTTTGTGACTCAAGATCCCTTTCCTGCATTGCTCATGAGTACATGTACGACCATAAATAATACTTGGAACAGTTAGTTGATATACAAGAAAAAATTAGAGAAGAGACTAGAAATTGCAAGGTTGAGTAGGGATTAAGAATATTTTAAAATTAGTGAGAACTTACCATTATATACTATATATTATCAATTTACTTTTTCTTATTCTTCTAATTTAAAATGAATAAGTGGTAGAAAGCATGAAAAAACAAGATTATTTGAATAAAGTAGTAACGCGCAAAAGAGGAAAATGAGATATGGTGTAATATAATGGCCCCCTTTCTTAGTGAAATATACATTAAAATAGTATAAGTGCTTAAGCATCATATCTTTTTCACATATACATTGATGGTCTATATGAAAGAAAGAACCCTCCCACCACTGTAAGGGGGCAAATGTACCTACGAAGAAGTGAACGAGTGAGGACTGTGGTCTTTGTTGACCTCCAATTTTTATTTTTAATAGGGTTAATACTATTTTTAGTTTTTTTATCTTTAACTTTATTGACGTTGTGGTCTCTTATCTTTAAAATTGATACATTTCAGTCCCTTATCTTTTTAAGTTGGGACACCGTTAGTCTTTTTATGTGAATTTATTAAAAATCTAATGGTAGTCTTATTTTCTGCAAAAGACACACGTGTTGGACACATGCGTTTGCCATCAAATTTTTAACAGATACACAAAAAATGAATAACGGTGTCCTAATTTGAAAGATAAGGGACTAAAATATATCACTTTTGAAAATAAAAAATCACATTATCAATGAGATTAAAAATAAGAGACCAAAAATAGTATTAACCATTTTTAATATTTGGGTAGCAATGCTTTTGAGAAAGTGCATTGTGAGGCAATCCATGGTTCACAAAGAATCAAATACTTCAAGAAGAATTAGCAAAATCTATATTGACTTTGAGAGTCAAAGAAACACACTGATTCTCTATCTTTTCTTATTCTCCTCCTTTGATTTGTCTCGAAAACAAATTCAGTTCACGGATGAAATGGCATGCAGCTGGAATACAAAAGAGTTGGTGAAATTTCACCATCGATCAGCTCATAGCAAATCGAATTCTCAATATAAAGGTATTGGCATATATAGCTGCAGTACGAAGATTCCATGCAACCCTGTACTGACAATGATAAACTTGCGTGGCTTCTCTTCATTTTCCACGAGTGATGTTTAACATTTAGATTCTCATGTATATGAATGGTGTAGGTCGAACTTAAACTGCTTGAAGTGCACATGTTATTGGCTGCATCAGTGATTTACATGTGTTGAGGAATAAAGGGTTACGTTCTGTGTCATTCTTGTTAGAATATACCACTTCTCTCATATGAAAAAATCATAAACTCTAATATTATTTTATAAAATCTCATGTTATGCGATTCCTTATATTAATAAATTCTAGAATTGAACCTTATGTTAATATTAACATGATACTACATTTGGGTCTTTTTTAAACCGGGTCATATGTGAAAGGATATTAGAATATATAATCTATCCCATATAGGATCCTGAGTTACTCCATAAATGGTGACGGGGTATTAAAATATACAATCTCTCCATGTAAAAAAACCATAAACTTGTTAAAATATACCATCTTTCCCATATTAAAAAAAAAAAATCATAAACTCCAAACTTACTTTATATGATCTTGAGTTACTCATTCCACTACCAATTGATTTTACTATGAAATCTGCTCACATATTCAAAATGTTGCTTCTTCAAAGTGGGTCATATGTGAAGGGTGTTAAAATCTACAATCTCTCCAATATTAAAAAATCATAAACTCTAAAACTACCTTATAAAATCATGAGTTACTCATTTTAATATCAATTGATTTTCATATAGAACTCATGTATGAATCAGAGGGGACATAATTTGATAATCGAATATTCAAGATTTCATAAGCCTGGAGAGATTATAGAGATGTAAATTACTCAAGGGTGACTAATTATTTCTATGATGAAAGATATAGTTGAGTCGTTTTATACCCAAAGGTATATATCTTCTCAATTTTTATAATGGTACAAAGTGAATTATCGTAAAATCATTTATCCAAAGGTAAAATATGATGATGTATTCGATTATTCGCTATAATAGTATGGCGTAATTGATAAATTTCATGCATGTTGAGTGAATCACTAGTTTATCACATTCTTTACCTAAAGGTAAAATGTGATGAAGCAATAGATTGCTCGTCATGGTAAGAATAAATATACTTAGCATACCTATTAGTGAAATTACTGACATATCACTATTCTTACCCATAGGTAAGGGTGATGAAATAGATTTCTCACTATCATAGTCATATATTTTTGAAAATTGCAAAGCTGAGTAGGGATCAAGAATATTTTAAAAAATCAATGAGAACTTACTGTTATATATTATATATTATCAATTCACTTGTACAAAGCATGAAAAACAAAATTATCGAATAAAATAGTAACATGGGAAATAGACAGGGGTGGATCTAGGATTTATCTTCTGTAGAGATTAAAATCATATAATTTAACACTCATATATAATTAAATTTTTTCAATGAAACTGAACTGATTTGAGTTAAGTGGGAGCTGCAACTTCCATATAATTTGGTGGAAACCGGTTCATGAGATATGGTGTAATGACCCCCTTTCTTAGACGAAAATACATTAAAATAGTACAAGTACTTGAGCATCAAATCTTTTTCATATTCATCCATGGTCTATAGCACCTAAGCCTCCAATATTTTTCATCATGGTCTATATATTAAACAAAGAACCCTCCCATCCCAGAGTGAGGAGCATATATATATATATATTTTTTTTTAAAATATATAGGCAGTTCTAAAAATATTTTTAGTAAAAACACTTCCTATATAAAAAATTCCTATATGATTATTAAGAGTAAAATGCATCAAATCCCTCTGTGTTTTTATAAAGTTACATAATAAATCCTATGTTTTGAAAATTGGCGTTATAAACCCTGTACTATGAATAATGTTGTACACTCTCCCTAATTTAACATCTTACTTAACTCTGTTAGTCAAAAGACATAAAAGACCAAATTACCCCTATTAAAAAATATTTTTTTTTATCTAGCCTTTTAAATTCTTTCTTCATCATAGATCACAATAACAAAATATTAATAAAACAAATTCATATAACTTTATTTTTTCTCATTCTACATAAAATTATGAATCCAATGCTTCAAGTTTCAAGCAATTTGAACAAGAAATGAAAAAGATATGAATTTTTTAATTTTGTTTTCATGGCTGAAAATGTTGCTGGCTGAAGACCGAAAAACGACATCGTTTTGATTTGGCCAATGTCGTAATGACACGTGGCAAGTGGGTTGACTGTTAGCTTGTTGTTTCAAGGATTTGATCCCGCGACCCAAAGCCTGCCAAGCTCACACCACACCACCATGCTAATTTGTATTCAACAGCTTGTTGTTTCAAGGATTTGATCCCGCGACCCAAAGCCTGCCAAGCTCACACCACACCACCATGCTAATTTGTATTCAATTTTTTATTTTAAGCGGATAAATTATTATATTATCTTATCTAAACAGCACCTGAAACAACATCCAAGCCAACTTCATTAACTACCTTTACTAACCATCAACCTTTGAAAAACTATCAGTATAAAAATCCAAATAACAAATAAATAATAATAAATATTTTTAGATCATGAAATTTTGTAAAAATTGAAGTTTAGCTTAAAACCCAATAACAAGATTAAATTAAATCAAACCATTTTTTAGGTTAAATTCTTATAGGAAAATGATGTATATGCGATAAGGATTGTCATAAGATTATTAGTGGTGAGCTTTTAAGAGTTATTTATGATTGAGAGATGTGGTGATGGTGGGATGTTCAAATGGTGAGGAAGAAAAGTGATTTTTTTTTTTTTTTTAAAATGCAAACAAAAGAAAAAAAAAAATGGGTTGAATAAAGAGGCTACTGATTTAAGGATGGGAATTTTCAGAATACTCCATCTATTTTATAGTATGATAGCTTCCATCTTCGCATTATTGGCGCGTGTAGGACAAACAACGTTAAAAATAATAGAAAATAGATGGCGGGAGGCAATATGCAACATTTTTTATAACACAGAATTTATAATTCAACTTTTGAAAATACGGAATTTATGATATAACTTTATGAAAATACCGGAAATTATGATGCATTTTACTCAATTATTGATTATATTTTATAGTTCTCGTTGAAATAAAATTTTAGGCCACACCTTGCCAGATGGTTCTACATTTGAATCGAAATGATTATTGGTTTGAAACAGCTCATGGATGATCTGTTTCATGACGAAGAATCAAGTACGTACTTCAAGAATAATAAACATGGATGATACGGCAGGCAGCTGGAACACAAAAGAGTTGGTGAAATTTCACCATCGATCGGCTCACAGCAAACCAAATTCTCAATATATATAAAGGCATTGGCACAGCTGCAGTGCGAAAGATTCTGAAGTTCTGTACGGACGATGATAAACTTGTGGCTTCTGATGATTTTCCACGACCGATGTTTTAATATTTAGATTCTCATGTATTCAAATGGTGTTTGGTAGAATTTAAACTGGCTAGAAGTGCATAATTTGATCGTGTTTCTTGCAAGCTACAAGACGTGGGGTTATTATATATTGGCTGCGTTCCGTGGTTATGCAAATGTTCAGAATAAGTTTTGTGTCGTTCATGTGTTTGACTGTTAAGATAACTGAGATTTCATCATAAAATTAATTGGTATAAAGTAGAATAATTCAAGATCTTATAAGGTAGTTTTGGAGTTAGTGATTTTTTGATGTGGGAAGAGTGCATATTCTAACACTCTCCCTCACGTGTGACCATCTCAAATTATGTCACACGTGAAAAATAACATTAAACACACGTGAAAGATTGAATATATGTGAAAAAATCAATACGTGGAAGACTAAACATGCATGGGATACACGTGAAAGATGAATAAAACTAGACCATGGATACTCTGACATCATTTTAAAATAACTAAGATTCTATCCTAAAACTAATTGGATAAAGCAAATTTAACGAAAAGAAGCATCTAAGCATATGGTTTATGTTGAGTACCACCATGAGGTTGATCGGCAGCATGACAAGAATATGAATGAATGTAGCATCTTGAGCAGCCATAGTTATGCAAGTTCTGGACAGCACCATGAATAAGGGCCCAGCAAAGAATATATTCTACATTCAACTACTGTTACTGAGAATGACAAGTAAATCACCAAGTAGTATAAATTACCATCGTCACCAATTCTCTACAGCAACCCAAAAACATGTATCAAAGAGCTCTCCGGTCTGGGAATTATTCCCCCTCTTTCAATTTGACACTTACCACTAGGAATATCGGGTCGAACTTCTCTACTACTCGTGAAGGCAATTCAACAGCAAAAAAGTCTCAGGTTATTGAGTTCCATTCTTCATCGCAGTGGAAGATCCATTTTGAAGCCTCCAAACATAGCAACAAATTGGTGAGCCGGAAAATTTCAGATAGTAAAATAGGCTCTCTCTGCTTTTGCATAACATCTTGTTAAGTGTCCACCTCATCTAAAAACGTAATTTATTATCTTCAATATGCCCTCACAAGTGTAAGTCAACACACCCTCGAAGTATAGGCGGATTTAATTTTTGAGTCTTGCATATGAACAGTTTTAATTTTTTTGAGAGCATTGCTATATCCCACTTTAATTTTCATACTCAAATATCACTTCTTACGTGGATACTTACTTAGCATACTAAAATAACTAACTTTTTGATTTTTCTCTCTTCTTTTAATATACTAACTAAGCATACACATGAGAAGTAGTATTTAAGTATGAAATATCATCTTAAGTGACTACCTCATCTAAAAGTTAATATAATCTTAAGTGAACACATCATCTAAAAGTTTAAACGGTTAGAGAAGAGTTTATTATATTATTTATTATTTTAAAATGGATTTATTAGCAATTTTAAGAGACTTACCATCACCCACGATAATTTGTATGATTGAGGGTAATAGTAACGAAAGTTTTAATATTGGAGGTAGGGATGGAGAAAGTGTCCCCGGAAGAAGAAGCCATGACGGGAAGATAAAGAAAGGTAGGATCGTGGAGAAAGACACTAGTCGTTGTCTTCTAATACCATATTAAGTTATCACTTCATCTAAAAGTTTAACATGTTAGAAAAGAGATTTATTATATTATTTATTATTTTCAACATATCATTTGTGTGGTTTGTTATGTTATTTTTTTGCTAATGTTTTTATATTATCATTTGTAGATGGTTATTGACTTCTCAGCATCATGGTGTGGACCTTGTCGATACATGGGACCTGTTCTTGACGACCTTTCTGCTAAATATTCAAACATCGAATTCATCAAGATTGATGTAGATGAGCTCCATGTATGTCCCATCTGCTTTACTCAGATATGATTATGATTGAAGTTTTTAATTGATTTTTCTTGTTTGAAACTTTGAATTAATTAATACTAACTTGTCAACATTAATTGATTGCAATCAGGGTGTGGCTGAGGAATTCAGGGTGCAGGTAATGCCAACGTTTATACTTATAAATAATGGAAAAGAAGTTGACAAAGTTGTGGGAGCGAAAAAGGAAGAACTCGTTAACAAAATTGAAAGACACCGAGTCTAATACAAAAAAAAGAAGTTGACAAGGTTGTGCACTACAAGAAAAATTGACACGGGCGACGGAAGGAAGAACTCCTTAACAAAAAATTGAAAGACGCCAAGTTTAATTCAAAGAAGGGATGTGGTGATGCATCAATAGTTGTTTGATTATTTTCGCTGGTAGAAAATTTTACAATAAGAATATGATCAACAAATATATTAGGATCAGTGTTGAATTTTGTATACGTTCATGTCTTCAATTACTTTATTTGATGTTTCATTCATGTAAAAGCTCTTAGTTGTGTTTTTGTGCTTGCTATTATAAGTATAAGCTTTCTTCAATCAGAAAAGATTGTGTGCTTGATCAATATATACACTTTAACTAGTGGATTCCAATCTCAAATTAAAAGAAATAGTCTTTTAACATCCAAAGGTCCTCTACCGTTTGCTCATTACAGATTCTTGACCTCAAACTGAGCTCAACCGTAAAAAGAGAGAAAGGACATAAGTGCTGTAGTTGTGGACTACTTCGGCATCATTTTCAATAGTAATGTTGGTAACACTTGAAACTTTACCAAAGAGGATAGCTTTCCAGATTGCTCTAGTTTCAGCCTCCAGTGTAGAATTACACTAGATAAGGCCCGATTGCCCAGCAATCGGCTGCCCTGTAGCATTTCGTCAGCTCCCTTGATTGTGAACGCTGCATCAACATTAACTTTAATGGAACCAGCGCCCCACCCACGCGCATGGGGGTGGGAGCTGAAAACCCCATGAATGCTGATATACTAAAAGCAGCCGCTACTGCATCGTGCCAAAACATCAAGTTCTTGCAATAAGGAAGAAAAGATAAACTTCGGCACAAACACAAAGATAAAGCTGAGGATCTCGTCTGCATTCAACAAGAGCAAAACAGTATATATCCCCTTCCAAACTTTAAGAAATGAAAGAATGAATGTGTAGACTTCAAATGCAAAAACCAGCACTATAACATATCTACAATTCATTTCACATTAAGGTGATCAAACAAGAAACTAGATAGTGGTAGCTGAACTAATAGCCGAATTGGCTACGTTTCACTTTTGCTACATACCTCTTAAGAGATTCAAAAGAAACTTCTCAAACTATTTTTCTACTATGCACAATGTTCCTCTTTTGCATGATCATGTTAGTATTTACACTCTTTTTACTTCCAGTTATTAATCCTTGGACTATTCAACAGTTCTCCCCAACACTCTCCTCAAATCTGATTTCTGTTCCGAGGTGAGCCTTGATGGGAACTTAATATCGAACTTGATCCTCAAATTTCCTTTCTTACCAGGTTCCTTTGATATAGGCATCCCTTCATTTTGTATCGTTAGTTCATGGCCTGGTTTTACAATATCTTTGACTGAAATTGTGATATCTCTTCCATCCAAAGTTGTCCAGCTCAAAGTCTTCCCCGTGAGTGCATCCAGAAGGGAGATTGTCTGATTCACTACAAGATCATTGCCATCCCTCTTGAAAACAGCATGAGGCTTCTCATCAACAACAAAAATTAGATCTCCAGGGGCAACACCAGGTTCATGGTTCCCTTTCTCGGGAAAAGTAATCTTTGTTCCCTTCTTCCAACCAGGTTTGATGTGTATAGCCAAAACCTCTTCAACAGTCTTTGGCTTACTGCAATCATTACCGAATTATCACAAAAATAACAATTGAATGCATAGATGGTATTAACAAGAGAAACAATAAATATTAAGAAAAAGGAGTTACTAACTGTCCAAGATTAAATCTCAGAAGAAGAGAAAGCCCGGGATTCCCTACCAGTGGCATGCTTGAAATGTGTTGTGTAGGATTGAAATCCAGAGTGGTATATTCAAAACTGAAGAAAAAGTTCTACATATATGGACTAAGATTTTCTTTTAGGACCATGAAATACAATAACTCAGATACACAACTTTCCTTCTAATAGGAAAAGCATATGTGATTGGTACGTCTGCATAAATGTCGTAGAAATTGGAAAACCACTGATTTCACTCTGATTAACTTATGTTTACTTCATTAGCTCAAAACCATTATATACTAAAATACAATATCCAAAAGTCCACTTGAGACATTTCATAGCCTACTAAGGTCATGAACGGCAGTTATGGACCATATAACAGATATTACATTACTGACTGTTGAAAAGAGTTTTGCTCATATGAACCAACTATATTATTTGTGGTGTGTACATGAACAAACTCCTAGCAAAAGCTCATGAATCACGGTCCTGGACATCCATAAGTTTACACTTCTCACATTTATTTGTTATTCTGAAACGCACGCTCTTGAACTCATTAACTGTTCTATCAACAATTCAATAGTCCCATCAGAATCACCTCGGAGACTGAAGCTCTATCTAGAAATGAAAATACAGTACGGAAAAGTATTTCACTGGAAAACAAAATTGTACACATCTCAAACAAAGTATCAGAATAGAAAGACCATACCTGAGTAAACTGTTTGACATTGATTTGAATGTAACTGATAATTGAGTCTAACAACAATTTTTTCGTTAACAGGGTAAGGTCGCGTACATCTACCTCAAAATCCTTGGCGACCCTGATATTCGCGGTAGCCTTGTGAGCTACTTACGACCTGGAAAAGCCGTCTTATCTTATATTTTTCGTTATTTTTTTCTTACTACATTTCCCAATAAAATTGGTAAAACAGTCATATCTTCCTCGATTTCCGTGTCGACTCACATATTCAAATATCAACAAGCTCCCTAATTTCCCTAAAGTTACAACACCAAGACAAAAGGCAACAGACTGATTTTTGCATGCCTACACACACATACATATGGGGTACACATAGTATGATTTTTTTTTTTTTTTTTTTGCTAAAAGCAAGCGGGTGTATATTATAAGTCAAAAATATTTACATATTTGTCAAATACAATGCACATAGTATGATTTTGCATACAATTAGGCGAAACGAACAAGTAAAGGGACTAATTACACAATTTATATGAATAAATTCACACTCAAAAAAAATTAATAATTATTTGAATATGTAAGTGTATAGTCATTATATGTATATATAATTGAATTACCCAAAATCATCGAGAACAATCCTGGAAATCTTCATCTTCCGCTTCGAACCTTTATACAGCTCCTCCAAGCTACACGGCAACTTATTCTCCACTGCCGTCGCCTTCCTCCCTCCATCACCTCCACCACCACGAACCTCACCGTTCGATCCACCGAAAAACTCGGCGAAAATATCCTCCGCGTCTCTACCACCAGTGTTCGGATAAAGTTGACCACTCTTCAACGCCTCCTCGCCGTACAAATCGTAGATCTGCCGTTTCTGAGGATCGCTCAACACGTCGTACGCTTCCGAGATCTGCTTGAACTTCGCCTCCGCTTCTTTCTTGTTGTCGAAGCTGTGCTTATCTGGATGCCACTTCATCGCTAATCGCTTGTACGCTTTCTTCAACTCATCTTCCGATGCATTTTTCGACACTTTTAGTGTCTTATAGTAATCCACGCCCATAATTGAATTTTAATTTCGATTTTCTCAACTAGTAGAAATTTTTGAAAAATGTGTGTGTCTATGTCTATATATATATATATGTATAGTGTATATATAGTTTTAGTGTGTGTGTGTGAAGATTTCGAGAAGGTTCGGTTCGGTTACGGGGGCGGCGGGATCGAGGTTCCGGCGAGTAGGACGGAAATGGCGCAAGCTAGTTAAATGGCGGATGTTGCGCTAAGATACGCGATAGGTGAGATTATCTATACTGCGAATCCATTTGCTTACCTCTACTGTGTAATAAAAGGATCACAGCCTATCATATTGTTACACGTAGGATGGAAGTATTGAAGTGTACGATTTTGGTTGGGTGGTGAGATGAGTGACGTGACGGGGAAGTGTTGGGATTAAAAAAGGCGAGTAGTGGGGGAAGAGAACGTGCAAGCGCGTAAGAAGTGGGCCGACAGAGTATCTTCTGTTGGAAGTGTGTGTGCGTGTGTACGGTTACAGGAATCTGTTTTGGCGTCGCTAGTTGGCAAATTGGCGACTAAACGGCTGGGGGATTTAAACGACGTCGTGCGAGAGTGGTTATGACTTGTGACTTTAATAATGTGGACTAGTGTTTCATTTTGGATCATGAATGTGGAGATTTTTTTTGGGGATCAAACACTTGGGTCCATTATTGGTTATGTAGTATAATGTGGCCCAATTAAGAATATCATGAGGGCCCACAAAGATTAGAAGCATCTAAGAAGTGTACACTTGAATGGAGAAGATAAAGGTTGGGAAATCAATGGGACCAACCCTTATAATGATGTTTGATTGCAGATATTATTAATTCCAAACGGCATATATAGAAATTTAGGCATATAATAAAAAAGAAAACAGTTTTCTTCTCTCGGTTGGAAAGTAATTTTGCAAGAAGTAGGCCTTAGCAACTGGGTCCAACGAAATGTGACAATACAACAAAGGGACAGAGCTCAATAGAAAACAAAAGAAAGGCCCAACACCCAAATTGTCCATGAATTTTTTTCTTTTTTCGGTTTAAAAGAAAGCTTAGCCGATCATTGTAGATTCAACAAAATCAGACAGTTAGTAGATATTTTACCCCTTTTGTCCTTTTTTTAACGTCACAGGAACATCCTTAAAACATGTTCTATTGTTGTACTCTCCAATGGTCGGGTTAACTAAAAATTTGGTAGTCAATTACGTACTTATTATTTTCTTTGTAGACATGAGACATATGACATAGTCGGTATCCTAGCTGCGTCCTTCAAATTTACATCAAATGATGAGAATATAAGTGTTTATTTTGACGAGATGCAAGTTTGGCATGAATTAGATCAATTAATTAGTAGAACTTATTTTTCGAATATGAAGGTAGAATTCCAACCTCACCTCTATGAATACAAAGAGAGTTGGAGGAGGGTATCCAATCTAAACAAGTTCGGTTGGGAAATCTTCTTAAACAACACCATTCATTTTAGATGAGCAACCCAATGTGTTTAACCAAGTCCAAAGTTTTTTTTTTTCTTGGATGAAGTAAGAATTCAACTGGTGAAACCTAATCATTAGATATTTGATAGAGTTTGACCATCAACTGATAAATCTTCTAGTGTAACAGTGCGTCTCTACATATGTATTAGATTAATTAAGAGCAAAACTTTAGAGTAATAAAGAATGTCATACCCACAACCTCGTAAAAATAATTTCATCCCACTATTATTTGCACCATACCCATAAAGACTAACCAAGTCCAAAGTTGAATTGGCCTCTCCAAATATGTGCATCATACGGTTCATAAAGTAAAGATTGGTGTTTCGTATCATCAATTTAGTAGTGAACGTTTCGAAAACCAATCACTACTCCAAATGGGACTTAAATACATTTATTACTAAGGTTGAGTTCGAAAACCGAGAAAGGAAAGGAAAGAAAAATAGTAAATATGATTAATGAGAGAAAACGAAAAGAAATAAATAAATATTAGCCATTAACTTATGGTGTTTGGATTAGGAAAATCAATGATAGTATAATAATAATACAGTTATTTAATTTTCTTATTCAATAATCTAATTTTTTTTTTATCATATTGTCATTTGATAACCATTTATTTTTCTAACAATTTTATTATATTATTAGGATATTTAAATTCGAAAAAAATATACATAAATTTACTTTCTTACCTATTAATTTTTTTATAAAATACATCCCTGTCCCAGCTTTATCATCCCTCTTATTCACCTTTCTTCTTTGATCATGACATCCAAACGCGACTATAGTGAACCATCCTTCTCCTCGTCTTTCCTTTCCTTTCAAATCTCTCAAACCAATCATACAAACATCCACAACAAAGCTACCCACTTTCTTTGTATCTCTACTTAGGGAAAGTCTTGCGTTTATCACTGATAAACGTCCATCTCTAACATCATATAGAGCTCACATAATACAGATCCTACATTATCTGTCAGTAACAAACGCAATAATTTTCACTCTACTTATAAGCCAAATTATTGTATACAATTCATCATAACATTATTTGCAATGTACAAAAACTAGCAAGAAAGCAGTTATTTCCTCTCCCTAAAATATTTTTTCACACCTCTCGTCTGTTTCTATGGTAGATTAGACAAAGTTAATCCCCTGGCCTTCTTTTCTCTTCTCTAACATTTCTGCACCTTAGCAAAGACACTTCTCTGCATTTACAACATTTTATAGAACTTGTATTTAGCAAAAAGAACATTTTATAGAACTTTGGATAGTGCAATATAGACTCGTTAAATCCTAACTTAAAAAAGAATCCTAATTTAAAAAACCAATATTTGACATTCACTAGTCTACTAACCCCACTAGTTAAATCCTAACTTAAAAAATAATCCTAATTTGTTGAATGTTATTGGCATGATTTTCAGGGAATGTCTTACAACCCCCCTAGTTAAACCATCTTAAATCTATCACTGCCTCCTAACCCTTTATAACTTTACATTTTTAAAACTTCCAAAGATTTTTCTTAGCTAATATATAGACCAATAAGAGTATTACAAAACAGTCTGACTGTGGTTCGATTGATATTGACGGTGTTGCTCATAAAATGAAATTTAAGAATTATGAATTATTAATATAATTATAATTAAATAATGTGCATAATTTATAATTATTGAATTATGTACATAATATTATGACGTTAAGAAAAAATCTCATCAATTACAAACCTCGGATATGCTTGAAACTCCCTTTTGGGCTCCGTTTGTTTGCCGTAAAATAACTTACTTGTGGAAAATGTTTTCAGTGAAAATTTTTTTCTTGGAAAATAAAATATTTTCCTTCATTTGTTTACCGTAAAATAATTTGCTTGTGGAAAATATTTTTAGTAGAAAATGTTTTCTTGGAAAATAAAATATTTTCCTGGGCTTCGTTTGTTTGCCGTAAAATAACTTGTTTGAGAGAAATATTTTCCTGAAAAATAAAATACTGAAAAATTTTATCTGGTGTTTGGATGTACAATAAAAAATATTTTCCGACATGAGATTTATAAAAAAAAAAAATATACACATAAAATAGGGGTGGTTAAGTTCCGGAAAATGTTTTCATCTCCCAAAGAAATGAAAATATTTTTCCAAATTTTGATCAATTTTCATCATTTTTTATCGGAAAATATTTTCCAGTTGATCAATTTTCCGGTGTTACCAAACAGCGAAAAATCTCCAAAAAGTAGCCTACCATTTTTGACCGGAAAATGTTTTCCGGTTGACTAATTTTCAGGTATTACCAAACACTGAAAAATCTTCAAAAAGTAGCCCACTATTTTTGACTGGAAAATGTTTTCCGATTGACCAATTTTTTGGTGTTATCAAACACTGTAAAAGTAAGAAAATATTTTCCGGAAGAAATTTTTACGGCAAACAAACGGAGCCTTGGACTACTTGCATATTCTTTTCTTAATTGGGTCAATAACGTGTGTTTATTCCAGGGTGTACATTCTTGATCTTATCGAAGATACTAGATATTTGACCCAAAAAAAAAAAGAAGATACTAGATATTAGAGTGGTTCCAGTCGTATTGTGGTCTTTTAACACTAAAGATCCTAGAAATTAGTGGTCAAGAAAGATGTCCCAGTGGCATGTCTAAGTTGACGTAGAAATATTTTTTCTGCCCAAATCGATATTATATTACATATAAATAGTAGCGATTCGATCTTGGCTTGAAGATGTGCCCATTTTTAATTTTAAAAAAATGTTTTTTTTTTTTTGATTTTTTATAAAAAAATTATTATATTGAATATTTTCGTTATATGAATATATCTATGACCATTTTCACTACATAAGTATACACCCTAAATTTAAATATGTGAATCTGTCACTGCATATGAAAGATATGATATCTATTGAAAATCGATCTCAAAACTTTTTGTGCTCTCGCACGACACAAATGCTCAGTGGTTTAGATCTCCACAATTATATTATATTGTCTTACACTGCTCTGCTTTTTTAATTTTTATAACGGAATCGAACATCCAATACAGGTGTCATATTTTGAAATATATAACTCAACACAAAAGAGACATAATCTAAATTAACCAAACAACAAAAAGTATCAGGCTTTAAGAAAATTAAAAATTCTTGACTAATTCAAACTCAAAACATGAACAAGTGGCCTATTTAGGTTCTAAACTCTCCATTTCTAAGCTAACACCTTGGCTTCTAGAATATGCTCCTTGGTATAGGCCATTGGTTGTTTTAGTGTTTCTTTCAAACTTAGCTTTCAACACCATTTGGACATAGTTCTCCGATCCGGACCATTGCTTTCAACAATGCCCTTAAAATATAGTAAGAATGAGAGAAATTTCAGTTTTATTGACCTTCCAACCATTCAAGAGTTGCTGATACTCCAGAAGAAAAATCAAATCAAATAAAAAAGAAGGAAATAATACTCGGAAAAAATAAACATTCCTACAACAAATATTGCACGCATAAATCAACCTAGAAAATCAGTTCTGGAAGCAACTTCTTCTTCGACCGTGCTCCCGGAAAAGCAAAGAAAAAGGAAAAAACAAAGAAAAAATGAAAAAAAAAAAAAAAAAAAAATCTCTTTCCAAATTCCCCTTCATTCAAAAATATATAGCTAGCAATTACTTCTACTTTTGTCTGTCATTGCTAATATATATTTACATTTACCCACAGATATACCACTCTAGCATGCTAAGACTTGATATATATTTGGCCAAACAAGCAGAAAATGCAAGGGCAGGCCCTGTAAAGAATATATAGAAGCTGCAATTCTGTATCGCCTTCGCGTCAGCCCGAACTGCGATGTCTTCTCAGTCTGTTCTACAGTGGCATTTCCGTTTATGAAAATTCGTTCAACCCTGGTATAACAAAACAATGTTAAGATAAGCAACAACGTTATAGCAATTATCATAATGATAAATGGAAAATTGAATGCACAAAGATTGGATTGGGATTGGGATTAACAGTTCATCACTATTACATCTCTATCCAACCGATCTTATCAGTTACAAGGCCATGGCAGACCATAAGAAAATCAAGGATGTTCCATATGAAAGTGCTTAGGTTCCATTCTCAGAAGACAATCAAACTCAATTTCAAAAACAGGGAAATAATAAGCACGAAGCTAAACATAGGCAGCAGAAGATAACTACTAAGCACAATACTGAATTTATACTCTATGTCATAAGTCATCATCCTTCACCGAGGAAAGGTTGAAGCCAACTAATATACATCAACAAGCTGCTTGCGTGCAAGAATTTGAATGCATTGATATGGTTATGAATTGATGATGTCAAACCATTCGTTGGATATCACCGGTTTAGATTTGGAAGGTTAAGAATTCAGAAATTTACAAAACAAAATGAGCATGTCATTAGAAAACAGAGAGAACCTTATTCTCAATCAAACATATCAGGCACTCAATAATCTGAGTGACATGACGAATTTATATGCTCTCTTGACTGAGGCGAATTGGAAGCTAAGTAGTGGTAATTCTAAAGATTCTCGGGGGCGAAAGGAAGGGGGAAATAGAGATGTCTCCTTCTTTAATGCATCAAATATGGTCCAAACAATGAATTCAAAGTTGGGTTGTCAATTTAGGCAAACTACTATATTGAAAAGACGTCAAAATCAAGATAAGCACAAGGGATAATCAACACAAACAAATTATGAAGAAATGTTTCAAATTTTACTAAATTCAACCGACATGTAAAAGTACTAGTTCGAGGCAATAGCTTACCGTTTGATGAGGAAGGAACCACAATAACATGCATAGTTGCATTGTTGGGAGGAAGCTGCACACGAAGAGGATCAAGCTTCCCATTCAATCGACTTTTAGTACAAACAACAACATTCTCAAGCCCAATCACTTCCTCCAATCTATTAGTCAATTCCTCAACATCATTGCCTTTAAATGTAATCCCAAGCTCCTCCTCTCCCTCGTCATATCGCCCAAATTCATCAGCAATATGAAAAAATATCACTCTGCCTTCACCAGCAGTTGGTGGTGAACCAATCAAAGAATCACCAGACTGCACCACACAAAAAAAATCATAAATTAAAATCATTGAATCTTGAGATATAATTGCCGGAGATACAAGTTTCGCTACTATATAATCTCATTTTTCATGTGCATAGCTAAAAAATTGGGACGTATTGGAGATATCAATCTAATTAAGCATACTCTGTCTAAAAAAATTTAAATGAAGTGATCACGTGACAATAATAAACACACACGCACGCAGAGATATACACATGTATATATTACCCCTTGTCTAGAGAAGCTATGAGATATTGATGAAGAATTGGAGGGTGAGCTTGACTCAGAAGCAAATGAATCAGAATGATGAACCAAAGGTGGAGGTGGCCTAGGCACAGGTGATTGAAGTACGATCTCCAGAACATGAACATCCCATAAAATCCAATCTTGAGTAGCAGTCGTATTTGGAATATCATGTGTAACTGAGTTTCTCCATGGTGGTACACCTCCATTTGCACGCAAGAATTGTCCATATCTGTTCAAAACAATAAATAATATGATAAATTCATTTCTAGTAGCTTAAACGTAATTATCTTGAATTCAAGTATTGTCGTGATTCATTTAAAGCATTAAAATTATCTATACGGATTCAAAAATGAATCTCGCTTGTACATATAACTTGTAAGGCACGTTGAATCTTTAAAATTTTAAATGAGGCGACGATAATTGAATAATACCTCGTTCGCAGCTTCACTTGACCACCTTCTCTGATGGGTTCCCACTCAACGGAAGAATCCAGGCGGCGAGGCAGCGTTTGGATCACTTTGCGACCAGTCATGCCAAGAAGAAAACGTTGGTTCGATGCAGTTAAGTACTTGTTGTAGCAGCTCTTCAAGCGGATGATATTATTATCAGCTTTTTCTACGAACTCAACTGTCCATTTCGCGTTCTTGGAAAAGCCATCACGGTCTTGTACCACAGACTCTTCATCTTCTTCTGCTGTTAAGTACTTGTTGTGAACGCTTCTCAAACGCACGGCTTTTGCGTGCTGGAATAGGTCCATTGCTGTTCTTTTCACCGAAGGGCTCTGTTGAAATATTACAAATGATGATGATGATGATGAGATCAGAACAGTAATGCAAATGCTGTATGATAAAAATGGTTGAAGGGTTTTGGACAAGGCTGCTTCTTGTTGTTGTTGATGTTGTTAACGTTGTTAATGTTGTGGTCGTGGGTTTATTATATAGTGAGTTGTGTTGACGTGTAGTTGAGTAGATAAATGTAATAAGATAACAGACGGCGCCAGCCACATTAGATGGTAGCCTGTGACACGCTTCTTTATACTTTGCGCGTTCACGTGGGTAAAACCAAGTCTGACAAAGACCACCGTGTAACTTCTTTTTGGAGTAATAAAAGTCAAATTTCGTAATTTAATATAATAAATTAATCTCGAAGATCAAAACATTTTTTATTTTCTTTAACTAAATATATTCATTTGATCAAAATATATTTTTTGTTTAACTAATTTTTTTTATATTAATAAATAACAAAAAATTAAAAAAAAATTTTACGGTGAACAAACAGAACTTAATTGATTTTAGAATGTAACTCAAATTGTTTTTAACAGGATCAAATTGATTTCTAATCCATTTGCTTCAACCAGATCAAATGGGATACAAACAGCACTTATATGTATTATGAGGTAATTATCCAAATAAACTTAAAAGCTTATAAATTAATGGAGAGGGTTAACTTTAGACTGATACAAAATTTATGTGGGTGAAGCGCATTTACGTATTGTTCGTCACTCACGATTATTTGGGGCTTACACCGAATCATCTTTATGTCGAAAGATAACTGGTTGACGCCTTCAAAATTCAAGAAGAATCCTAATTGTCCATGTTATAGATAAGGAGTTAGAAGTGTTCTTTACGAATATGACCTATTGACCTAACATTTGTTGACTTTATTTTTTTCTCATTTTCGTCCTAAGTTTTAAATCTGTAGATGGGTATGAAAGTTCTGGAAATTTCAAAAGTACTACAAAAATGCTATTGAACAAAGAAATGTCATCATTTTCCACGTTATATATGATAGAGATGATGCAAGTGTAAAGCTCATCTCTAGCAAGTTTCTTATAGTGATTCTTTAACCATTTTAAGGAGTCAAATTCTTGAAATTCTTTCTGACAATCTTCCCACTAGAGCGGCTTTAAAATTGGGAGTTCTTATTTTTTATGTAGGCCTCAAAAAATATAATGAGTGACAAAGTGGCTTTGTGTGGTAAAATAATCAACCCGACCTCATATGAAACAAGTGAGGTTCTAAGCAAATCATAACAAGGATTGGAGAGGTCGACCTTGTCCGATCTAGAATAATTATCCCGATGTCCGACCAGTTTGTCCGAAATATTATATATGATAATTCTACTCACAAAATAGATAATTGGATCACTCACATACTACACACTATACTTCCCTATTTTGGTTATCATCTTAGTCAAAATACTAACTTAAGTATCGGAGTGGTTATGTGGGAACCTTCACACCTCTTGCTGGTCAGCTCAGAAAGCACTCAGACACAAATTGAGTTTAGAGTGAAACAAAAAGAGAGTACGTAAAAGTTAGACGATATTTATAATAAGAGCGAATAAATGTAAACTTACGATATTTAGTCACGATAATAAGTTGTTACGACTTGTTCACAGATTATGGGAGAATCTGATTTTACCTTCTCTTTTATTTGTGCCAAGCAAGAAAGGATTAATTTATACAAGTATCATCACTTACGAAATTTTCTATTTTTCTTTTTTTGTTTTTTTTATTTGAAGAGACCTAAATTATACACTACATAAAAAAAAGTTGTCACTAACAAAAATCAATGTCGTAATTTATGACACTTACAGCAACCAACATACTGATAAAACCCAGTGGTCACTTATGAAATATTCTAAAGGTAAGAAAATGATGGCCAAATTGAATTAGCAAACTTACCTTCTTTATAGAAAACATCCTACTCGACTGAATAGTTTTTGCTGGCTCCGGCGACCCCAAGTCCAAGCCGGAAAGTTCATCAGAAACCGACGAAAAGCTCGAAACCATAGACAAATAATCCGTTAACGGTTCATTTTCTGGAATTTCAACAGCTTCCACATCCCATAATATCCAATTATTTGTTGAAGCAGTATGAGGATTATCATGTGTAACAGAGTTTTTCCATGGTGGTGTGCCTCCATTTGCACGCAAATAAGTACCTCCATAAGCCTTGAGCTTCACTTGGAAACCATCTCTTATAGGCTGCCACTCAATTTTCAAGTCTTTCATGGTTTCGGGTGTGGTTAGAAGCGCTTTGTTGCCTGTCATGCCTAGCAGAAATGGCTCGTTTGTGGCTGTGAGGTATCGGCCATGGCAGCTCTTGAGGCGGATAACATGATCGTTGGTTTCAACAAGCTCGACAAGCCATCGGGCCTTGCGTGATGTGCCGTTTCGGCTTTGCCTTGTGTGTCGTTGATCATCATCGGCTACTAAGTACTTGTCAAGATGGCTTCTGAGCCTAACAGCCTTTGTTTTCTTGAAGAGCTCCATAACTATTCAATATTGATAAAGAACGTGTATCAGAATCGTTTTGAAGACCGACTCTTTATTAGACCTCGTTGAGGATGTAGAACACAAAAAAGTTAATAGGTAAGCTAGTAAGACATAAAGACTGATAATACAACAAGGAGATATTAAAGGGCAAAAAGATGGTGGTTGTCTGATATTATGTATTTGGTTGAGATATGTGGAGAGGTGTGATCAATTGAGATTATTATAATACTAGATGAAACAAATTGTTGTGTTTTTTTTTTTTTTTTTTTGGTTCTATGATCACTTGTTGATATTCCACTCAATTTATTGGCATCTTAATAGCAAAGGTCACAAAGAGATAAATGGAAACTTGTGGTGAGCTTTGTAAAGAGATGTCACCATGGAAGACTTAAGATATTGAAGAGTTGACGATGAAATTTCGAGGTGGTGTCGTAGTTCAGACATCAAACAGCATTGTTTACGCGTTACAAGAGCGTGATGAATGATGTGTGTGTTTTTAAGTCAAATGTTTTATTAGTGAGCGACGATATGTCAGCATTCAATCATAATATTATAACATTATAAATAAAATTTAATGATTATAAATTATTCATATTATTTTTTGAGTAAAGTACACCAAACCCCTTTATACTTTAGTAAAAGTGTACAACACCTCCCTATAATTTAAAAACTCCCTGAACTAGTCCCTATATTTTTTAAAAGTGCACAACACCCCCCTACAATTATAAAATCTATCATATTTAACAAATTTTGTAAAAAAGACGTAAATACCCTTTTTTTTTTTCATTTCTCTCTTTTGTCATTTCTTCTTTTGTTTAGGTTAAAAAAAATGGTAATTTGATCAATTCATATAATTATTTAATGAATAAATTCGTTAAAAAAAAAATCACGCTTGTGAAATACACTCTCCGTTAAATTTAACGGATTTTTTAACGGTAAGGGGGTGTTGTGCACTTTTAAAAAACTACAAGGATTAACTCAGAGGGTTTTTAAACTATAGGGGAGTGTTGTGCACTTTCGCTAAAGTACAAGGAGGTCTGATACATTTCACCCTTATTTTTTCATAACTATATCATTGTTTCATAATGGTTAAATTTTAGTTATAATATCATATCGTTATAAAACCAATTCATTCTCTTATGACAAGTTGAAGATCAAAGACATTGTTGATATTGGGTCAATGGTGTCATTTATTTTGGTCAACCACAATTAACACGCTGGAGCAAGTCCAACAGATTCTCTATTTTTTTTTCATAATAGAGAATAAAATTAGTGACTCTCTACTTTTATAACATCTCTATTTCAGTTTTACACCAACAATACTATCTATTTCAAACTCTCTATATTTTAACTAAACTCATTACTCAATAACTACTTTTTTTAAGTTTGATTTTTAATTATTAATATTATAAATTATAATAATAATATAATTTTTGAACATTGCTATACGTGTGGGCAGAACCACCGATAACAAAAAAAAAAAAAAATGTTGCATCTATTACCTTAACTCATTTCAATCCTGCTGCTTGCCAAAATTTTTTTATTTTTTATTTTTTTGGTAAAATTAAAAAGGAAGAAAAAAAAAAGAGCATGACTATAGAAAAGCAGTTTTAGAGTCTCTGAAGCAACGGTGAAGAGTCAAGACACTGACCTTTGGAGTCACTGAAGCAGTTTGGAGAGCCTTTCTGGCTCGCCAGGTTTGAAGAGCGAAGGAAAAAAAAGTGGCCAGAGGATTAGGATAGAGAGTGAAGTGGAGAGATTGTTGGAGATGAAATTTGATACTTTTGTTCTCTATTTTAGCTATAAAAAAAATAAAAAAAAGTGATATAGCTAGATTGTTGGACTTGCTCTACGTTATGAAAAATATTTTCTGATTTTTCGCTTAAACATTGCACTAATCGATTCCAGAGAGGGAAACTCATTGTCTCAAGTTTCAATTGATTAATATTGGAGCTTGGGTTCACTATCAAAATTATTCCAGTGACTCAGATACCTATAGATGGTATTTTTTCATTTCCTATTCGAAGATTCTATAGACAATGTCTTTTTTTATGGCGAAGTATTCTTCTTCGTAAAAAATCTTTTAACTCACATTAGGAGTATTAAATTCTAGAAAGATGATTCCCTTTAAAAAAAGTATAATTCAACTTAGTCATATACAAGGTCCGGAATTGATCTTAAAAAATTACTTTCTAACTTATTTAAATCCGAGACATAACTAAGTCTCATGTCCACATATCAAACATTGCTTGCTAGACCAACTCTTTGGAGTTCACTCAATAGAGCGTAATCAAACTTTAAGATATTACGGTTTGCTCAAACTTGACACAAATTTGACCTCCATCTCAAGAGTTGTACTTGGTGGGCTACTCAATATAAAACTGGAAATGCATGGAGTGTACCTCTCTATAGGTCACGCCACTAAGATATTTTATGAAAACTAAGTAGGCCTTTAAGCCTTCTGAGTGGCTATTTAAGGACCTTGCTAGCAATTCATTATTTATTCTTTTCTTATTTTTTTAATGAGGAGTTTTATATAAAATAAGTAGGTCACAACACTAAGATATTTTATGAAAAATAAGTAGGCCTTTAAGTCTTCTGAGTGGCCCTTTAATGACCTTGCTGGCAATTCATTATTTATTCTTTCCTTATTTTTTTAATGAGGAGTTTTATATAAAATAAGTAGATCACAACACTATGATATTTTATGAAAAATAAGTAGGCCTTTAAGCCATCTGAGTGGCCCTTTAATGACCTTGCTAGCAATTCATTATTTATTCTTTCCTTATTTTTTTAATGAGGAGTTTTATTTAATACAATCTGAGTAAATCACATGGTCTAAAAGTTCTGACTTTACATCTTTAGTATGAAAATTTTTAAAATTAATAGTTGAAAAGAAATAATTTCTAATTTAGTGGTCTTAAAGCACAAATATACCAAAATCGTTTGTACCAATTCGCAATTTGCTAAGAGTTTTGCGTTTCTGGCAATTCTTTTTTAAAGAGTTCAACAATAATTTAGTAGTTTGATTTTGTTGAAATAATACCGAATTCTAATATTAGTTTGAGATGGAATGGACTTGGTCTTCATCCATCTTCATTTTGGACTTGGATCTTCATTTTGGACTTGGTCTTGATTTTGTCCAACACGCCCCCTCAAGTTGGAGTTGGGATTGAAATGTCGAGAACACCCAACTTGCGAAGTAGTCGGCTATAAGCGTCACCTCCAAGTGGTTTGGTAAAAATGTCTGCCAACTGGTCACTAGAATGTAGGTAGGATGGAGTAATGAGACCTCATTTAATTTTTTCTCGAACAAAATGACAATTAATCTCAATATGTTTGGTGCGTTAGTGAAAAACAGGATTTTCAGCAATGTGAATAGCAGCTTTGCCATCACAATGAACTACAATTGGTTGCGACTGGTTGAAACCAAGATCTAAAAGAAGATTTTTTAACCATTACAACTCAGAAATAAGTGCAGCGAGAGACCGATATTCTACTTCTGCAGAAGAACGAGAAACATTTGGTTGTTTCTTTGTTTTCCAAGAAATAGGACTAGAACCTAACATGGTAAAATAACCAGTGGTCGATCGACGAGTAGTAGGACAACCAGCCCAGTCAGAGTCAGCATATCCAACCAAAGTAAGAGAGCTAGATGCAGAAAGGAATAATCCTTTAGCAATAGTACCTTTAAGATAACGAAGACCCGGTTGGCAGCATCAATATGAGTGGCATGAGGAAATTGCATGAATTGACTAAGTGTGTTTACAGCATATTGAATATCTGGTCTTGTTACAATAAGATATAAAAGACAACCCTCTAGTCGACGATAAATTGTCAGATCAGGAAGAGGAGTACTATCCTTTGGTCGTAAATGAAGATGTTGTGCCATAGGAAAATCAGATGGTCGAGAACCAGTCATACCAGAATCAAATAAGATGTCAAGGGTATATTTTCTTTGACATAGAAAAATTCCTTGTTTAGATTAAGATACTTCAATGCCTAAAAAATACCGAAGATTGCCAAGATCTTTTACGGAAAAAGATTGAGCAAGAAGTTGTGTGATTTCAATGATGGCATCATCGTTGTTGCCAGTAATAATAATAATATCATCGACATAAACGAGAACAAACATAGAAGTCTGACCATGAATATATGTAAAAGACTATTCTGAAATAGATTGTCGAAAACCTCGACGAATAAGCGTGGTTGAAAATTTAGAGAATCATTGACGAGAAGCTTGTTTGAGACCATAGGTAGATTTATTTAATTTGCATACATGAGTTTCCCCTTTACGAGAAAAACCAGGAGGAGGTTTCATATAAACTTCTTCATTGAGATCTCCTTGGAAAAATGCATTGTTGACATCGAGTTGATGTAGGGACCAATTTTTAATGGCAGCAATGGAGAGAAGGAGACGGACAGTAACTAGTTTGGCTATAGGTGCGAAGGTATCATGATAATCGATTCATTCAACTTGAGTATAACCTTTGGCAACTAAACGAGTTTTATATCTCTCAATGGAACCATCAGATCGATATTTAATTTTGTAGACCTATTTACAACCGATGGGTGATTTTCCTTTGGGAAGTGAACATAAAGACCAAGTGTTATTTGATTCAAGAGCCTGAATTTCTTTGGCCATGGCATCACGCCATTCAGCAGATTTCATGGCTTGAGATTAAGAACATGGTTCTTGATTTTCAATGATATTTGTTAGAAAAGCACGATGAGAACGACTTAGGTAGGATAAAGAAAAATGATTGGCTAGTGAAAAATCAGTTGAGAGTGAAATATGATTACAAATATAATCCTTGAGATGACCTGGTGGATGACGAATTCGTTGAGAATGATTATAAATTATAGGACCAGGTGTCATTGAAGGAAAATTATTAGAATGAGTGTCCTCAGAAATAGGTGGAGAATTGGGTGAGTTATCAAGCTGAAAACTAGGTGCCATTGAAGGAGAATTATTAAAGGGAGTATTCTCATAAATAGGTGGAGAATTGGGCATTTCATTAAGCTGAGAAGACATTGGAATAGACTCTGGAGAATCATTGGAATAATCAACTAGATTATGAGGGATATAATCACTAGAAGAAATATCAGTGAGAACAACTAGTGGTGTAGTGTAATCAAAAGTTCAATCATCATTAATTGGAGTAATAGTAATTGAATTTTTTAGTGATGGAGATGGAAGATCGCAATATTGAAAAATTGACTCATGACATATAACATCACGAGAAACATAGATTTGATGAGTTTTGAAATCATATATGCGATATCCCTTTTGACCTATGGATAACCAACAAAAATACCGGGTTTGGCTCGCTCATCAAATTTATGTTAAATATTCACATTTTTAGTGAAACATAAACATCCGAAAACTCGAAAAGATGAGTATGAAGGAATAGTTCCAAGTAAAACTTGATGAGGTGATTTATATTTAAGGATCGGAGTTAGAAGTTTGTTAATAAGAAAAGCAGTAGTGAGAATACATTCACCCCAAAAGGAAATAGGCAAGTTTGCTTGAAATCGTAGAGCTTTAACAACATCAAGTAGATGTCGATGCTTACGTTCTACAACGCCATTTTGTTGAGAGGTCGCAACGCAACTACGTTGGTGAATAATTCCATTTTCATGAAACCATGTATGAATTTGTTTAGAAAGAAATTCAGTACCATTGTCTGAACGAATGGTTTGAAGTTGAGGAAGAAAAATGCTCCCATTACCTGAGTTGATACGAGAAATTTTTGTGTTGAATTGACGATTGATTTAATTAAAAAAAAATGAATTAACATGTTGAAAGTTTTAGATTTATGTTTCATTAATAAATCCAAGTACACCTTGAATAGAAAAATGTGATCCATTTTGGAAGGAATAGAAAAAAAACCCCAAATGTCAACATAAATTAATTCAAAGCAATCAGACGAACAAGACGATCTTTGAGGAAAAGAAAGACACGGTTGTTTAGCACGCGGACATACATCACAAACAAAATCTTTATTTGCAATAATACTTGGAAAATTCTTAACAATGAAATCAAAACAAGACCTAGATGGATGACCAAGGCGAGAATGCCATAGGTCAAATTTATTACAATGCTTAATAGAAAAAGCAGAATTAAAAACTAAATCTGCATCTAGGTAAAAAAGACCATTTCGAGCACTACCCCGACCAATCTTCTTTTTGGTTGCTCGGTCCTAAAATATACATTTAGAAGATGAAAAGAATACATCACCACTTGTTGAATTTATTAATTGTGAAATAGATAACAAATTGAATTTAAAAGATGGAATGTGAAAAACATTCGTGAGAATAAGTGATGGTGAACAAAGAACTGTGCCTATGTGTGTCACAGGCGCATAAGAACCATCAGGCAATTGAACTGACATACTTTTATGAACAATAGAATATGAAGAAAAAAATGAAAGAGATGTACATATATGATTAGAAGCACCTGAATCAATAATCCAACAAGAGAATAAATAAGTTAGAGTTGTACCTGCCAAATGGACTGATGATCCACCAAATTCCTCTTTGGATAGAAGTGCAAGAAGCTTATTATATTGTTCAGGTGTTAATTGACTAGCAAAAGTAGCGGAAGTGGATGAAGGTGGCCTTGATTTCTTCACCTGCTTATTTGGGAAGTCATGAATATGGTAGCATCTAGCAAGAGTATGACCATGCTTGTTACAATGTTCCCAAAAAGGACGTTGACGCTTTCCCGAAGGCTGAGAAGGTGGTTTATACGCCTGAAGTGTTGCCGAATCAATGGTAAGAGTTGTTCGAATATTAGTCTCTTGTTGTTTTTCTTCTTGACGTACCAAATTGTAGATACGCTGAATTGAAGGGAACGGCTCCATTAAGAGAATTTGACTGTGAATAGCTGAAAAACGATCATGGGGTCCTTGAAGAAACTCCATGGCACAATCTTGATTTTGGTGATCAATAATGCTTTTAGCATTACCACAGATACATAAAGTGACACAGACAATGGAACTGAGTTTGTCCCATAAGGATTTGGATTGTGGAAATATAATGAAACTGACATACCTTCCTGCTTGAGGATAGAGATTGATTGTTTCAATTGATAGATCTTAGGAGCATTTGATTGAGAAAAATGATCCCTAAGATCTTTCCAAATTTGTGCTGCAATTTTAGCATACAAGATACTTGGACGGATCTTAGGCGAGACTGAATTAAGAATCCAACTTCCAACCAAATCATTACATCATTCCTAGTTGGAAATATCATCTTTCTCCTTACGAATTGGAAGTGACCCATCAACAAAACCCAACTTGTTTTTTGCACGAAGTGCCATTGTCACTGCACGACTCCATGATCCATAATTGTCTCTTGTCAATAAAGGTGTAACAAGAACAGTAGAAGGGCTATCTGAGTGATCACTACAACAAAAATTTATTTCGGCGAGGGACGATTCCCCTCACCGGGCCCTTGCTGAAAGGGTCTCAGCGAGGGCCCGGCGAGGGGAATCGTCCCTCGCTGAAAGCTTCGTCGCTGAATTGGGGTTCCTCGCCAACCCCACGCCATTTGGCGAGGGCTTGGCGAAGGACCATTTTGGCGACGACTGTGCGAGGGAAACAAGCCCTGGCCAAATGCGTTCCTCGCCGAGCCCTCGCCGAATGCGTCCCTCGCCGAGCCCTTGCCGAATGCGTCCCTCGTCGTGCCCTCGCCAAATGCATCCCTCACCGTGCCATCGCCTAATGTGTCTCTCGTTGTGTCCTCGTCGAATGCGTCCCTTGTCGTGCCCTCGCCGAATGCGTCCCTCGCCGTACCCTCGCCGAGTCCTCGTAAATTTTAAATAATTATTTTTAGAAACTCTTTATAATTAGAGTAAAAAATTTAAATGGTAAAATTTATAAATATGAATTTCATATAAAAATTAAATTAATTAAAATTTGACAATCAAAATTCAATGTACAATTAATATTACAAAATATTTTAATTACATATATGATTACAAAATGTTTTAATTACATATATAATTACAAAATAGCTATCCCCAAAATCTAACTTAACCCTATGCATGCATTTGAATCTTCTTCAAAACTATTCACGAACTTTGAATCTCCAGAAACTCTTGTCATTGATAAATCTTCTCCGAAACGGAACAACCTGTATAAAACAATAATTTTCTGAATCAAGATCAAATAAATTGAGTTTTATATATGAAGAGTCTATTGTGACCAAAGAAAAAATATATATATATATATATATATATTAAGAGTCTATCAACATATATATACTCAACCCACAGACATCCACATCTATATGAATCCCAAGCATATAGTTTAACTAAAATTAACTCATGATCATGGAGTTACTCAAACTATTACTCAAAATTAACTTGGACATGAACTTCTTCAATTCTACTTTAATGAACTTCTAATTCATGTGTTAACTTACTTACAATAGCTAGTACAACCTTATGAAGAAAGCACAACATTAACTCCCAAATTAACTAACTAACAACTTAACTTTAAATGCATTCAACTAGGAAATCAAAGATCAAATAAATTGGGTTTTATATGTTAAGAGTCTATCAACATATATATACTCAACAAAAACAATGATCTCAAATTTGAGCATCTCAAGTTAATTTTTTGGCCTAAACCTCTTGATGGGTAAAATAAAATGGTTTCAATTTTCCAATATCAAACAGGTTTCTGGCTTTTTCAATGTAGCTTTACTACAATAACAAGCTGACTTCTCTTTCAAAAGTTTCAATTAGTAGTAAAAAAAATGAACTGATTAAATTCATGAATAGTGCAATTGTGAGTACATGCAGAATACATTCTTCCATTACATAACACGGTTCTATCATCAGTCAGTTCATATAAACTAATAGATCTTTTGAGAAGATTGACCAAAAACAAATAAACTAATAGATCAGTAAACTTTAAACTAATAGTAAAAACTACCCGATTAATGATAAGTTAGGCAAAAGCGTTACTGCTATCTGAAAAATATCAAGATTGATAAGCTATTTTACTGCTATCTGAAAAAGATCAAGACTTGATAAGCTATTTTGATCTTTAATCTTTAACATATAAAATCTGTTAGATAAGATAAAGAAGTAAAACAGAACTGATCCCTATCTATCTTATTAGATAATATTTGAACCATTGTCCAATCAATGAAGTTCCTTTGCTGGAGTGATTCAAATTTTTTTAGCTTATGAACAACTAATTGAAACGTAATCATTATATAACCCACAAATAAATCAACCTCTAAAATCCCCCAAAAGAATACTTTAAAGGAAAATCTCAATTTACTCAAAAAGTTTAAATCTTTTTTGGCTAACGAGTGACTAATTGAAACATAAACATAATACCCACCAATACTCAACTTCTAAAATACCAAAAAGAAATAATACAAGAGAAAATAACTTATAAAGTTCAAATCTTTTGAGCTTATGAACAATTAACTTTCAACTCCTATAATAACCCAAAAGAATGATATAAGAGAAATCTCAATAATCTTTTTTAGCTTATGAACAACTAAATGAAGCATAATCATAAACATATTCGGCATCCCAGTGCACATAGCTCCACAAAATTTCCAACTTCTAAAATACTCCAAAAGAATACTATAAGAAAAATCTCAATAACACAGAAAGTTCAAATCCTTTTGAGCTTATGAACAATTATCTAAAGCATAAGCATAATGAGGCAACCCGATGCACCGAGCTCCCACAAAAAATCCAAGTTCTAAAATACCCCAAAAAGAATAATAACAAAGAAAGTTCAAACTTTTTTGAGCTTATGAGCTAGTAATTGTAGCATAAATCATAATTCAACATCTAAACTACCCAGAAAAAGTAAATTATACAAGAGAATCATAAATCATAAATATGGAGTATTTCGAATCATAAATCACAAACATAATACCCACGGTAGAGAATCAGTGACGATCAAATCTTCTACGTCAACGGAAGAGAATCAGCGAAGATCGAGTATTTCGTAACTATACATCTCAAAAAATCCAACTTTTTCTACCGAGAACCTACAAAATAAAACCAATAATTAAAAATTTAACCAAAAAAGAGAAAATTAATAATAATAATTAAAAATTATAAACAAAAATAACAAACAGAAAAAAGCAAAAAATAAAAAAATGAAAAAGTTTAAAAATAACCAAAAATAAATAGAAATAATATAAATATATATATATATATATATATATATATATATATATATATATATATATGTTGTATATATGTATGTGGGGGTCGCGGGGTGGTGTGGGAGGGTGGGAGGGCGCTGTGGGGTGGGGGATGGGTGGGTTTGCCACGTTGGGAGGGGGTGGGGTACACGGGTAGGGGGGTTAGGGGATATGGGAGGCGAGTAAGGTGGGGTGAGGGGGTAGGGGATGCGGGTATTGGGGGGGGGGAGGGGGGGTACCCACGGGAATTGGTGTAGGGGGGAGTGGGGGGTTATATGCGTTTGTTTTTTAAAAAAATTTCAGATCTGGTGAGGCACCGCAGTGCCTCACCTGATTTAATTCTGGGCGACGGCCCAGCGTGAGACTGGGCCACCGCCCAGAAACCAATGGGCCTCGCCCATTAGATTATATTTGGGAGACGGACCAGTAGGTCCGTCTCCTATTTCTTTTTTTTTTCTTTCTTTTTAATTATTTTTACTATTTTATTTTGATAATTAATTTGTTTGACATTTTTTACATCATTTATATTATATTAATTAAATATGACTTTGTTTTTTTTTCACTTTTTTTTTTATATATTAATAACATAATTAGTATAATAATTAGCGATTATTATTATTTTTTAGTTTTGTTTTGTTTTGTTTATTAATATATTAACTTTTTTACTTGTTTAATTAATTTGTTTTTACTTGGATTTTGCGAGAGAAGGCCTTGTCCATTGCCGAATCAGCGAGGCCATTGCCGAATCAGCGAGGGAAGGGCCTGCCCCTCGCCGAAACGGCGAGGGAAGGGCCAGTCCCTCGCCGAAACAGCGAGGGAAGGGCCTGCCTCTCACCGAAACGGGGAGGGAAGGGCCCGTCCCTCGCCGAAACGACGAGGGAAAGGCCAGTCCCTCGCTAAATCGGCGAGGGAACGGCCTCCCTCGCCCAGCCCTCGCCAAAAAGCGAGGGTACGGCGACGCTCCGTCACCGAAACCGATATTTCTTGTAGTGGATGAATGGCATAAGGATATGTTTTGATAGGTGTTGATGATGTTGGTGGTATTTTCATTAGACATGGTGAAGAAAATGTAGAGAAAAAAAATGAATTATGATTTTATTCTACTGATACCATATGAAAAATGGTGATCACGATAGGAGATGAAGTGAATGATTCATAAACTTATCACATTCATTCAGTGAACCTATAATATATAGACATATTACAAGGGATATTTAAATTTAAAATATACACAAAAGTAGGAAACTAATTAACCAATACAGAACTAAGGACCTAAAATACAGGAGTGGACTTGGTCTTCATCAATCTTCATTTTAGACTTGGTCTTGATTTCATCTGACATTTTAGACACCAACACTAGTAGGGTTCTTGAATTTGAGGAATTTTTCAAACAAACAATAACAACAATTTTAAAGTATTTTAAACCATTTTTAAAGTCAGTTAGGTGTCACGGGCTAACAGGATCCTAGGACCCAAGCGTCTAACTGGGTAGTCTTTACCCTCACGAAATACATTTATACTTACTATTTATTAATATGTGATATATGCATTCTTCCGCTGTTGACTTTTCTGGATTGATTGATCGTATTTCTCTTATTTATATTGTTGACCAGATGTGACTTACTGCTGCTTGTAACCCACAATTTCAACCCCCTTCTAACTACACCTCTTTAATAACCTTTCTTCTCTCTCTTTATTTTTTTTTTGGGGTTGGTCGTTATCTCTTTAAAGCCTGAGTGCCTACTAGATTTATGCCTTGACCGAAAAAAAACCCACTGGATTTATGCACCACTAATGCTCCATTATTGCAGTGGAGAGAAATTGGTGAGAAGGAAGTGACCATAGAACCATAGTGGAGAAGAGTAGGTGATTGTGATTTGTGACTTAGCATGATGGTACGTAGTAGGTAAATGTAAATAATAGTTGCACGGTTGTAAGTGGGTTGGGGATTTAGAAATTTTTTTCGGAGAGTTAAATACATAATTTTTTATTATATATACATATTTTTTTTAGTAGGAATTAATTAATTTTTTTAATTAAATATACATAAATATTTAATTATTTTTCAAAAAAATACACAAAATTTTTAACATTTTCTTACTGTCGTTTACTGGCACCTTTATGCATCCGCCACTATTGTTAAATTAGTTTCAAGTATTTTTGAATAGGTTACCTGTCTTTTCTTAATTTATATTATATGTATTTATATTTTTCGTAGTAGAATGAAATGCTTCTTACGATGTTTAGGCAAAAAAAAAAAAAACACATCCCTCTAGAAGCCGGCATTGAAATGTTGAACGTTCTATGGATGAAATATTTAAATGGCATACCTAGCAGCTGCCATGCTGCAGCACAATGCCATGCTAGAGCATACGCATACTTTTCACGTTGCGGGTTTGTTTCTAAATAAAATGCAGTCTTGAGAATCATTTGACCTATATATGCCATAAAGAGAAACAAAGGGTACGAATTTGCTTCAAAACGTTTGAAGTTATAAATGTCTCTTTTTATATGATGTGAGTCTCATCAATATATGATATTCATAAGTTAGAAACAAAAGATGTGAGATCTATGATGTCTTATATGATTTTAGAAAAAATTAGATACTACGACATATCAGTGAATAGTCACTCTTATTTTAATTGAATTGAATTATTCTTTTAGATTTTAGGGTTACGGTTTTTCCATGCATATTAATTATGCTTGTTTTGAATTTTTTTTTAAAAGTGAAATAGGGTTTACATTATTATAATAAATTAATTAATTTTAATTACTTATATTGTTTTCTTTTGGATTCACTTTAGTAGTTAATTTTTTTATTGTTTGTTGGTTTACTTTTAATTTTGTATTAGATTTAGTTTTGTTTTAGTATTTAATTTTTGTTTGTGGTGAAGTCAGGTAAATGGGAGAATCACATTGCAGTATTAGATCAGGTGTTCGAAAGGTGTCGAGCGTATAAGATGAAGATGACTTTACTAAATGTGCCTTCGGAAATTGGTACACTGGAATGGTCAACCACCACTCCTCATGATCTTACTAATTGAAGGAGTTCGATCTGCGTTGGAATTTTGAGCATCAATTTCTTTTAATGATTGGCTACATGATCGAACGGTAGAAACATCAACAACTCCAAAGACGTCTAGATCCGGTCCAAGGCGAACTACTGTAAGGATTTTATTATAGCCGGAAGAAATCTCTTGTTCAACATCACTTAGCTCAACTTGAGAAATTTCATCAATCACAATAACATCCTTTTTATGTGGTTGAGTAATAAGGCGTAGTTTCCCAGAGGCAGTCCATACCATCCATACATAGTGTTTATTTATTTATTTTTTATATCCGAGATTTTAATTCTTTTGTATTTTAGCAGTAACATATTATTCCATAGAGCCAAGATCCATTCTTGAGGGACAAGAAAACATCTGATACTTGATAATAGTGAGTCGTTCACCTACTTGCATGCTTACTAGAAAGCACGTTATCATTTCTTTGCCCGCTACCACGTGGGCTGGCTCTCTAGGTAAAGGGAAAACCTTCGTAACTCTAAATATCCGGATTCGTTATAGTTCCTCCTGTGATACTCCAATCGCCCCAAAAATTTGTTATTCCTAAAGGAGTCATGAAGGGTATAATGAACATGCCCTGTCTCCACATTGGATCAAGAATAGGGTCCATTAGCATTAGTTCCCCTCTCACCAAAGCTTCCGAACTTGCCAAGAAATGGCCTATTCTTACAGTACAAGGGTTAGGTTGAGTGATCAAATAATAACTTATTATAGTTAAAAAGTCTCAAATTCAAACGTATGTCTATCCATCATAAATATGAAAACTGATCTTGAAGTATACATTGAGACAAGTTGCTACACCACGAGATTTATAGCCTGGTGGTTGAATTTTGGTAATAATTTGGGTGAGTTCATTGTCATTTAAAAAAAAAAAACCATATATTTCCTTGGGCCAAAGCAATCAAATTAATCACAAAGCAACTCATTTCAATTTGAGATGAGAAATTCAATAATTACGAATATTAAGGCAATACTATGATATTTAACCAAAGGCTTAGGTTAGAAAATGAGAATTGACTCACAAGGTTCGAGCTATGGCCACAATCCTGATCGGGCTTAAACACTTTGGCCCATTCAACGAAAGCCTTGCACTGAGACTATCAGGCCATCCAGGAGGATTTACCCAGCCCAGGAGCAGTGATTGTCTGCAAAATTAAGTACATACATTTTAACGTATTTGAATCCTCTCATAATATCATAAAAAAAATTTGTATTGAAAAAAAAATATATCATTAGAGATGTAATATTATAAGAGAGACCTAATTATTATAAACTTTCTAAATTATTTCATCTTAATCCTTTTTGCTCAATAAGCAAAGTATTGCATTATTTACAAAAAAACATGTACATCACGACCGAGATCAAAAACAAAAAGATCCAAAAATTCCAATAATTTTATAAACAATTCACCGTTATTAGATTTTTGTCTAAACTCGGTATCAACACCTTTGGTTCTAAGCTCTAAAACATGAGCACTAACAAAATTAAACTTAGTTATCCCCCAATTTTTGATATTCTACAAGCCACATTAGCACTAAAAAATGGCTTTGAAATCTGAGCACTGGTAATACACTGCGTCTTATGTGAAGACAATGTCAGATTTTGGACTGCAACAATTAGGTGGTCCCTCATATCTTTGCATGCTAGGTTATAAACAAACCAAAATTGACTTTAAACTCTCTAATTCATCTCTTTCTATAAAGCAGAAAAACTATAATTTATGTTCCTAGAAGCTGTCTTAAATATGTTGCTGCCCCTGATTCTTTAGTCCATATACACATGCTAAGGTTAGAGGTATCGTGTTTGAGTTATAAAAATAACATCTTATAAAATATAAAATAAAATTATATATAATAAATTTTACAATAAATTTGACATTTCTTCTGTTTCTTGTATATGACGAGAGTTACTAGTGATTATTTTACTATTCTTGGTAGGAAAATACTTTAATTAATTCGAATTAATAGAATAATTTTTTATATAATAAGTAATATTTATACGTATAAAATAATAATTTGAACTGATTGTAGAGTTTTGCATCTTTTCTGTTCTCCCTTTTTTCTTTTTCATTTCCTTGAGGGTTTAAGTGTAGGAGTAAAAGTCCACTATTGTCGGCCAAAGAAGCTTATTGTGTGGCCTTTGAATTGCCAAAGGGGGGTAAACTGTGTTAAAGGTTAGCAAACTCCTAAAAGAAAATTGAGCATGAAGACTTTGAGTCTTTCACTAGATTGACACCTGCCCCACTAGCTTGTCTATTTCCCATATACCAATGAACCAAAGTGATGCAATATTGTAAAAAGCAAATAATCAATTATACTTTCATTCTTTTTGAAAGAATATTAAAGAAAGAAAGTTGGCCCAAGCTTTGCAAATTTCCACGCCCTTTGGTCTCCTTACTCAGTGACCATCTTTTTGGATTTTGTCTTCACCCCATTCTCTTCACGTGCTGCCCCTACCCCCCTCGTCCCCCGCCCCCTCCTTCCTATAACTTTATTAGATGAATTTATTTATAACGTTATATTATTTTGTGTTAAATTTAATTTAATTTTTTTCTTATTTAAAATATTACCACGAAGATTTTTTAGAGGGTCTTTCATCCTAGTATTATTCCAAGATAGGTAACTCCTTTTTGGCTGTGTAAAATAAGTAACTTAAGTCTTCATGTTGATATAATTATAAAAAAATTTGTTAATAATATTATGATAATAAAAATAAAATTTAATAATTATAATATTATTAATAAAATTTAAACATTATAAATTATTAATATAATTATAAAAAAATAATATAAAAAATTTTACAATTATCAAATTCTGTAAAAAAATTTACAATCATTAAATTTTGTCCATACTCTTAAGATACCATTTTTACTACTTCCCAACCCACCATCCCAGTACACACACATACCCACGACTCCAACATCCTAGGCAGTGAATCCAAGACTAGATCAAGATTCAGATCTTCAACTCTTCAAACCCATTGATGACTACACTATCAACCCATAGGGCTCCACCATGCCACCACCACCATCACAACCCCCTTGCTCTGCCACCACCACCATCACCATCTTTCTCATACTTCTTCCAATCTTGACCGCCATAACAGCAGCTCATAGCTGCTCAGCACCTCCATCTACCACCACCACCAGCAGCAGCCAAGGCTCCTGTCCACCATTCACTTCAACCCCACCATTTCCTTTCTCCTCATCGCCAGGCTGTGGTCACCCTTCTTTCCAAATCCAATGCTCACATCCACATGCCTTCATCTCCATTAACAACCTCTCATTTTCAGTCCTCCATTATGAGCCCAACACCACTTCACTCACTCTCTCACCCACAAAACCATCCATAGAAACCTCTCATTCTCAACACAACTGCACATCTTCACACACTTCATCTATACCCAACAAATCTATCTCTCTTTCAGGCTCACCATTTAAAGTGTCTGACTCTTCATGCTCACGCTTATCAGTACTTAAACCATGTCCACCTCCAAACCTACCCAACTGCAGCCATTGCTCTTGGCAATGCAAGCTTATCAAGAACCCTATTCATCTCCTTAACGAATGTGGCTCCACACACCATCATGATTCTCAACAAGGCTGTCAAGGTGATATTCTTGAATATCTAGACAGTTTCTTGCAAGTTGGCTTTGAAGTTGAGTGGGATGAAGAACAAGACACGTATTTTTCTAGCTGTAAAGCTTGTAGAGCCAATAATGGCTTCTGTGGCTTCAACATCTCAGACCACAACAAACCATTCGTGTGTTTTCCATCTGAAGCTGATTTACCAGCTCCGAGAGTTCGACAACAAAGCCCCAACCGTGTAGCTATGCTGTCTATAGTCTTTTTGTTCATGTGTTTCTTGATTATTGTATCCATCGGTACTATTCTTATGCGTTCAAGAAGGAAGTCTTTGGCTGCTGAAGAAGACCCTACGGCGGTCTTCCTCCGCCGCCACCGGTCGGCTAGTCTTCTTCCTCCAGTCTTCGGCTATGACGAGCTTGAGATCTCGACCAATCATTTTGATCTGAAACGCAAGATTGGTGATGGTGGTTTTGGTTCAGTTTATCTAGGCCAGCTCTATGATGGTGGCCTTGTTGCGGTGAAGTACTTGCACAAGCATAATCCTAACACAGGTACTGAAGCCAAGCAGGCGTTTTCCACCAAGTCATTTTGCAATGAAATCTTGATCTTATCATCCATTAACCATCCAAATTTAGTTAAGCTTCATGGGTATTGCAGTGATCCAAGAGGCCTTTTATTGGTTTATGATTATGTGCCTAATGGTACTCTAGCTGATCATCTTCATGGTACTAAGAATTTCTGCAGAAAAGGGTCTTTAACATGGAATTTAAGGGTTGATATCGCACTACAAATCGCGATGGCTATGGAGTATTTGCACTTCTCAGTTGTTCCACCTATTGTTCATAGAGATATTACTTCATCTAACATTTTTGTAGAGAAAGATATGAGAGTTAAAGTTGGTGATTTTGGGCTATCAAGGCTATTGGTATGCACAGAAACAACAATGGTGCCTGGTGATTCTTCAGGAGGTGTTTGCACTGGTCCACAAGGCACACCAGGATATTTAGATCCAGATTATTATAGATCTTTCAGGTTAAATGAGAAGAGTGATATTTATAGCTTTGGAGTTGTGTTACTAGAGTTAATAACTGGCATGAAAGCTGTTGATCAAAGGAGGGAAAAGAGGGAAGTGGCATTGGCTGATATGGTTGTGTCAAGAATCCAGATGGGGTTGTTGCACCAGGTAGTGGACCCTGTTTTAGTTGTCGATGGAGAGGCAATGGAGGGTGTTGGTGCGGTGGCTGAGTTGGCGTTCCGGTGTGTCGCAAACGATAAGGATGATAGGCCTGATGCCAGGGAGGTGGTGGCTGAGCTGAGGAGAATCAAGGCCCGTGGCCGTGGGGTTGGAAGTGGCATGTTGAGGATGTCCAATTCTGGTAATCTGGTGGTTCCTGATGGGGTTGGAGGTGGTGGCATGTTGAGGATGTCCAATTCTAGTAGTGTTGTTGTTCCTGATGTTGGACTAGTGGTCTAATTGAACCTGTTCCTAACGTTATTTTTTTTATGAGTAAGATTTAATAATTACAAAATTATTACGGTATGAGACAAAGTGGATAATTCAACACTGAAGAAATTTTATTTATAACATTACGATTTTATGATATTACAAAAAGAAAAATTTTACCGTGACATTCTTCCACAAGTGGGGATAGATTGGTTAGGTGAGCAACTGTATATGCACATGTGTGGAACTTTTGACTGAAAAGATGTCGGTTGTTTTTGTTTGATTTTGGTGAAGAGAATATGTTCATATAAGATCTAGTGGGTTGTTTTCCTTTGCACCAAGTTGCACTTTCACTTTCATTGCTTTGCTGAATTGTGTGTACATTTTACAGTTCTGCATTTTCTTGCTTTCGAAATTTTTCTTACATATTTTCACTCTTTCCAATAGATTAATGTGTCCATCACAATTTCACATCTGCAATCTACAAGACTGGTACTAACAATCAATGGAAAATGTTTGGTTTCGGATGTAGACAACTCTCATATCAAGTAAGCCTTTGAACTTCATCATGTGTTTGAAAGTCGTCATGTGGGTTCACCTAATGTGAGAGCCAAATGAGACTCGATAGCAACCCACAATCAATAGAAAACCTCTAGTTAAATTTTAGTAACCAACAATCGACTTTTTGCGGTTTGGAAGTTTCAAAATATTGTCAATGGATTTCTAATAGACTTCTTTTTGCACTATTCCATATATAAAAATAATGATTAAAATTGGATTTAATTGTCAATTGCCTTGATCATAAATAGAATTAACTACCAATTCCAAATGAATTGCAGTTATATTTCTTTTTCATTTCCATTCAAGAATTCGTATGTGTTTCCAAACTAACAATCGATCGCAAGTCTCAATTCATTTGATTTGGAGTCTCCTTTAATGTTATTGATTGAATATTGGTAAATTATTAACATCATTTTATTGTATGAATAATTTATTATCATTAAATTTTTTTGTAATATTATAATATTATTAAACAATCTAAATATTGATAGATTTTTAAAAGCTTTTCTCGAATTTTCATTACCCAACTTTACCCTTGTAGATGTATTGGGATCTTCCATGCGCAAGAGAAGGAAAACAATGATGAAATTATAGAATAGAGTTGTTCTTTATTTTGGATGATGTGAAAATTTAGTTGGCGAAACTTGACTACTAACTGATAAATTTTCGGGTGTAACAATGCGTCAACACATATATACCAAGTCAATTAAAAGCGAAACTCTAAAATAATAAAAAAAAATGTCAAATTTATAACTTTATAAGAACGATTTCACTCCACTACCGCTGATTCATGTCACTTGGGGCTTGATTGATTAACTTATCATAGGAGATGGCCACCAACCAGGGAATAAAAACGCAAAGTCACCGGTATGGCCTACCTATCTTGTTCGTGTGTAGCATTAATGGCCATCTATTGCTTGTTCGTGTGTAGCATTATTCAGCATCTATCACAACTCAGGCAAATACCCTATTAAATAGTAAGTCACCCAATAGGATTAATGTGCTTTGCTTTTAATAGCATCAATTATGAGCTGAATCATTTGGCTGGTGCGTCTCACATATGCCTTATAACTCTTCTAAGGGTAGAAACTGAACAATACCAAATCAACTATAATATCATAATGACTCAAATTCATATGAAGATAGTAGACATGTTTACACTGCGGGTCAACGTCCTAACATTATCCTTATCTTTTATCTAGACTTAAAACTGATAATGCTAGAGATAAAATACCGAATGCAGGCAGAGTTAGGGTGAAAACTAAAAAGGGACCAAAAATTTCCGTGGATTCCCTTACATAACAGTTTGTTTGGATTGACGAGGAAAAGAATAAAGATAAAATTATAAAGAAAAGAAAAGAGGATAAAAAATTAACTAATATGAGGTATTAGGCCAGTCTATTAACTATCATATACCTTTCCTTCATTCCAATTTCCCCCAATCCAAACATAGTGTAATGGAATCCAATCCATAAATCGAGCGAAGATGAAATCATCAGTTACCATCAACATCAAATTTAGCACAAAGTGTTTTTTTTTTTTTTTTTCCATTTTACCTGTATAATTATGATGATAGATTACATAAAATTCATCACTATCTGACATAAGTTTAAATTTTACAGAATTGAAGGGGGAATCACATAGTACAGTTAAGATAATTAGTAATCGCATTAACCTTTTGATGCCTGGTGCTGCAGTATCTATAGCTCTGGCAATGGCAGCTAAGTGAAGTATGCTGATTCTAGTCTCCTGGCCCGCTCACCAACTTTTGCGACTTCCTGGCTCCCGAGTGTAGAATAACCTTTCTCCTGCAGAACCACACATCAATACGTATTCACATTGTTGGATTTCATGGAATAGATCTGTACAAGAGTAAACAAAGAGCATGGATATAATGCGCACCAGGAGACGCCAGAGAAATGGAGCTCCTTCTCTCTTCTGTAATTGCTTCTGAATGGTTTGAATTGCTGCAAATGGCAAAGTCATATTAATGAACTAAGCAACATGAAGCCTAAAAGGGATTGGATGGGGCTCCCACCTTTCGTAGATTGTCCAGTGCTTAGCAACAGACTGAAGTAAATTTCGTTGAAGACATCAAGTTGTTCATCTGATGCCCCAATTATCTGAGCATGCAAGAGGTAGATTGTCATATTCCTTTCAGTTATATGAAATACAACCTATATTAGTAGAAAGGTGGTTATTCTAAATACTTTAAAGTTGATGGCATCAAATTCAGGTCCAAGCAATTCCAGTGCCTGTTTATTGTCACCCTTCCCGTATGCAAAGATGGCTTCTGCAAGCTAAAATAGAAAGTCAGAAAGACGGTCACTTACAGAAAGGAAATAGTTAACACTAAAAGAAGTTCCATTTAAAGTTCGCAAACTTCAAATGGCATTCCTGGAGTTTGAAGATGCACCAACATCACAGCTCACTTAGATACCATAGGATCACAATGATGAATAAGTTCTACATGGTCAAGTGGCAAAGAAAACAATCGGAACAAACCAGCATTCCTCTCTGCATTAGATCTTGCTTCTTCTTGCTCATCCTAGAAACTCTACAGAAAGAAAGAACTTACTCTAATGAATTTGTTGTCGACCCTGAAACTGCAGAAAAGAGCAAGGACAGATCCTACTAACCTTGATTTTAATCCCTCAAGTAACTCTTCTGCTTTAGCAACTTCTCCAGTAGAAGCGAGAGCCCATAAAATCAATAAATCAAGGTGCCATTCAAGATACCAATAGGCCTGAAAGTTGCAGCATGCATCAAAAACTGAAGAATAGTAATCTTTTATATCCTAAGTTCAAAGGTAATTGAGAAAGACACATGCAATTGCTAACTAAAATGGTACTTATCAAGATAAAATAGCAAAGACACGGGAAACATCAGACTAGAATATCAGGACTAGAAAAGAATGACGCAAACTGATTGTTAGCGGGTAACAAGAGATGTTTATCACAACATAAGCCTAGTAGATGAACAAACTTTTGACCAAAGTTTGATTGTCTCTCTATTTTTCCCTTTTTCATTGTTTCTATGATTTCTCTAGGTACATATACAATTCTTTTCTTCAGCAGGGTGCAGTGAGAGAGGAGAAGGATTATAATGGAGATGCAACAATTATAGACCTTAAATCCTTCTAGAAACTTTTGACAATTTTGCTAACTGGTAACATGTGCTAAAACCAGGAGAAATTCCAAATGGATCCCAGCTACAACGATGCTATAAATTTTTTTAGTGAAATAGAGGTATTCTATCATCTGAATACAATTTCGCAATTTTCATTGAATAACATGAAAAGAGAGAAGAGAAAAAGATCATGCACTTCGACGCACTTGATCTGTCAGAGAATGAGCTAAGGTCTTCAGACAGTCCTCAAAGGATTCTATTTCATCTCGTACGTATATCCTCAGTAACAAACCAAGAGCGTTCAAGTATACCTGCATTAGAGCTAACATGTTTTAGCATATTTATGCAAAAGGATTTGGAGGAAATCTTCACAGAACCTACCTCAGCTGGCATAGCGTCACTCTTTTCCAACTCTTTCCAGATACAATTGTCATAAACATCTCGAACTTTTCTAATGGAAGAATTTCCTTCCAAATAACACAGAGCAACATGCCACCAGTTGTGAGTATACCTGATAAAACTTCCTTCTTTAGTTTCTTCTGTATGGTACAACAACAAATTATGACATGTTACTGCATAAGTACATACATGAAAGACGACAAAGGATTCCATGACTTTGAGCACTCTTCCATGAATTCCACTGCTTCCTTGAAATGACACTGATACTGGTACACATGGCATAACTGCACAGAAATACCTGTGATATTAAAACCTGTGGATAAGAGAAATATAAAGATAGATAGCAGATCGTCGAATAATTATTCTTGATACAGCAAAACCATGATAGAAACACACTATTAAAAAATATGAGGTCAGTCTATTGCAGGTAGTCAGTTCTATATCCTTGATAAGGCGTTTCAAGGGTAAGATCGAAAGACTTCCTTTATAGTGAAAATGAATGAGATAAATCGCAAAAGATAGAGCTTTACAATGATTGCATGATTACCATCCAGAATTAATAGAAGGATTAGTAACATCAACATTACCCACAGGGAGCATCTTTTTTGCTGTCCACAATGAGAGCCACGAACCAGAAGCTTTATATGTGAATACATATAGTTAAGAAACTGCAAATGTGATGATCAGTAATGAATTCAACTTACAGCATGTTGTACCCAGGGATCTTCTTTGTTAATCTCAAATCCCTTTTTCGCAGCTTTCTCTGCATCCGCCATTTGACCAAGCTCTAATAAAGGAAAGGCAAGCATGCCATATATATAGTTTTCTTGTTCATTAACTGGTAGAACCTGTTGATCAGGAATCAGACAATTTTTTCACGAAACTAGAACACTTTACTTTCTTGTTTCTTACAGAATGCATTTAATTATACAACAAACTATAGGATGCAATACTTTAAAATAATGCATCAGATGTTAGTTATCAAACATAATTATGAAACTGCAGAATTTGCTTGCTTCTGACAGAAGAGAACCTGTTCAACAAGATTCAGTGATAAATCAGCCCGTCCCATGTAAAAGCATAGAATTTGAGCCCTTTTCAAGGACACCAGATCCCTCGGGAAGTCTTTTAACAGCTGCCAAATAAATACAAAAATAATTTCAGTAAGTGCATAACCACTAGAGACATAACACATACCTTACACAAGAAAAAAAGGGGGAGGGGAAGGGGGGGGGAGGGGGTGTAAAGACTAGTTCATATTTACACGTTATTATGCTTTCAAGATAGCTTCTCTAGATGACCTCCTCTGTATCATTGTTAACATAGTCCCTGAAATTCTAGATACATTAATCTTAGAAACAGAAATTGATAAACACTCACAAAGGGAATATGGAGAGGAAATTTAAGATGTCATCAAACTATGTATTCCCTATCTCGGATTTCATTATGCTATACACGAAGAAAACAGTTTCTTTCACTTTCTTGACAGCCAATACATTAAGATACTAAATGGTAAATTCAAAAAATATTAGATTCCATTTAGATAAAATCTATTCAACTTCATAAACCTCTAGCAAACATTTAAAATTTCCGATAAACATAATTGAATATGTACTATACAGAGCAGAATAAGAAAAACAAAAAGAAAAGGCAAAAAAGAGACACGGCTTGCCTTGGAATGTAGCTCTACGGCCACATCATCATCCCTACCCGAAGACATTAAATAACTGACGGCATCAAAAACCGCCTTCTCGTATGAGCTAGCATGTTCCTATCCATTTACAATTACAATTTTAAACTAAAAAACAAACCCAAAATAGTATTTGAAAAAGAAAAAAAAAAAAAAGAATCCAATGAAAGCAGAAAAAAAAAAAAAATGTTACCAAATTTAAGAAATTACCATACCAGACCAGACTTGGCAGCTTCAATAAGTGAAGTAGCACGAGAAGGATCATTGGAGCTGAGAAAATGAGCTGCCAAAATGTTGCCCAAAACGCAGTTTGGATCATGTTTAGGTGCATCCAATATTACCTTCCTTTCCCTTCCATAGTTAAGCACCTAGCAGAAAAACACACACACACACACACACACTAATGATATATGGGTTCTTCTTCTACGAGGCATATACCAAATCTGTCACAGGTACATGAACAAAAAGTATTTCAATTAATTGACAAATGTCTATCAATTGTCATAGGTTGGGACATCATAGTAATTTATTTAAAACTCTGTAAGGCCAAATTAATAAAAATAAAAACTTCTGACATTTTAAAATGATATATCTGTACGATACAGACTAATATGAATTAATTTCATAGACTAACAACTTAACATGTAATTGTGACAAATTTACTACATATCTCATAAAAGAATTTTCCATGATTATATATCAACAAATTGTATCTTCATAAACTTCACTTTACGTCTGATGTGAGAAGTGTCACATATAAATAGAATTGCCAGTGTCACATATAAATGGTACCATTTGTTTGAAAAAAGCAAATGGTATGATTTTATTACTAAAAAGATATAGGAGCGCAACATATAACATTGCTCGAAACAATATATCCCATGAAGTGTTCTTTAGGCTAGACAAAGAATATAAATTATTTTGCTATAGAATAGTAAAAAAAAAAAATTACATATACGTAAGATTACGAGACGAGAATTACTCTTAAGTCTAGCAAAGTTCGGGAATTTATGAAGAACCTGGTGATAGTAAGCGTTGATAGCAGAGATGCAGGCGTCAGAACAAGTCTTGACTTCATAACCCCATTTGTCCAACTTCGTACCTTCCATCTCTGTGTGTGTGTGTGTGTGGGCGTGTGATCTTTGAGTTTGGTCTTGGGTGTTGCGATGTGTGTGTGCTTTGAAATGTAAACAGGTGGAGGAAATATATAAAGAATTATAGAAGGAAATGTACGACAATATATTATTATATATGTCGTTATCTTGTTTCCTTGTGATGAACTGATAATTATAGTAATTTTGGACTGTTCTTTTTAGTAGTCTACTTCATAGTTTGATTCTATTTGTACCCACAAAAGAAAGAGAAAAAAAGGATAGTTTGGTTCTATACCTAATTGGTTAATTAGGCATAGGCATGGGCAAAAGTTGTTATTCCAAGCTCCGGGTCTCTACGTTATAATCAATCGAGATTAAATTTTTAATTAAATTAGTGTATATATTAGAACGTACTGTTATACTTATAAATTTATTAATTAGTAATTGGACTCGACTGAAAAAACCGGTGATCAAGCTCAACAAAAATAAAAATAAAAATTGTTATTCCAATATACAAATCAATTGGGTCCGTTAAAGTTCCGTCTTATTGTGACCGTTGGCATGGAGTTAGTCAGGAATAGGATTACTTCTGAAATTGACAAATCACTTAATGGACACTTTAAAGCAAGTTGCAAGGGCAAACGATTAAAAGGATAGTCCCTCGCGCGTTTGCACGAATTACTAGAAAATGGTGAGATTATTAATGATTTTATGGAGTTTCTTTGGTTTCCTTAAAGTATTCATGATTTTTTAGTAAAGTGTACACACATGTAGGGATGGATTCAAAAAAAAAAATTATAAAAATTATAACATACAATTTGAAATTTATATAAATTAATTTTTTTTTGTAGGAATTAATTTATTTTTTTTTGTAGGAATTAATTTTTTTTAATTAAAAATACATATAAATTTTTAATATTTAATGGATTCAATAAAAACTACAACCTCACTATTCTTATAATGGATACCCTCGTGCAGGAATGGGAATTCTATTAGCCAACTAGGAAATATTATTGTAGTGTTATTTGAAAGGGGATTTGTCGGGTACCTATGTAATGAAATAATAAGAAAGCAATATTAATGTTTTAGCCTTTCTTTCTTTTCTCTATTTTTTTTGTACAATTGAGTCAAACTTGTGTTTTGAAGTTTCAAACTTAAAAACTCTAATTATACCATATTATTACTAGACTATTCTATCCAACTCTTAGACAACATTAATGTTTCCGCCTTTCGGTTAGTAATTTTCATCATTTTGAGTTTCCGTCGTAGTTTTGCCTAGAATTTGAATCATTTTATATCAAATAATATTTTTAAAAAAATAACCATGGTGAATTGCCAACACATCATAGGCGGTCTTTCCGTCCATAATTTTGGAGTTTTTGTTGTTTCATGCTTTTACTTCCTTACCGAGATTTAATTTGTTGGACTTGGGATGGGATTTCCCCTTATGGACTGTTGTAAGTTTGGGCCTTACCCTTTTCTATTTTCTTCTATCTAGGCCTGGCCCGTTATTTGTCCTTATCTTTTATGTTGGGCCTAGTTGATCCCCACAAACCTCTACATTAAAAAAAAAATTTAAAACATCCCGAGTTAATAGTTAGTCCAAGACACATAAACTGAAATCTATATATTATGAAATTTACCTGTATATGAGACCAAAGAAATTATCCTAAATTAATCCACCCTTCTTACTATTAGATAAAATGGTAGTTCCTTATCATGCAGAAAAATTAATTTAAAGAAAACATAACTTATTTGAAGCTGAAGTGTCAAAATTAAACTATGAACATCCAATTTAAGATATCCCAAAACCCAAGGACTGTATTAATATCAAGTCCACCAAAACCAAGTTGGTATGACATTAAACTTTCTTCAATAGACTGACCAAACTTCGGAATTAATGTAAAAATTGAGATGGATCACTCGTGAATCGAGCCGAATGAATATGTCCACCTGTAAGAAGGAAAAGGGGCTCAATCTCGTGACTATCATCCAAATTTATAGCTTATTCAACCTAACATGAATTTTAAAAGCCAAATTTAATTCTGAGGTGGAGCTCTCATTTGGGCCCTTAGCAATTTAGCAAACTCCACAAGCTTATCAGTTTCAGGCATAACATCCTTGACAGCACTATCAGCACAAAAATCTTGAGCCCATTTGTATAGAGATGGTGTCTTGACCTCATCAAGCAATTTCACATTGTTCATTTTCTCAGTCACCTTCAACCACCCCAAGAAGGATCCAAATGCAATGTCCAAGTAGCCAATTTTGTCTCCGCTGAAGAATTTCTTTCCATTGCTGCATTTCTTGAAAGCATCTTCCAACAAAGCTAAGCCTTCGCTCACTGTCTCCATTGCTGCTTTTCTGGCCTCGTCTCCTTGTGCTGCTGCTATGCCACGCATGGCAGGAAACCACTGAAACAACCATTAAACAACATCATATAAAGAATCATATAAGGACAAATTATTCTAGGTTTATAGAAAACTCCAGATTAGACAAAAAAACGTATGATCCACTAAGCCAGTAAGACTATGTTTGGCCTATTTGTAAAATTTTAACTTTTGAGTTGTTCATTTATAAAAATACTTTTATGTAAAAGTTGTAATTGAAAAAAATTGAAAAACAAGAAAATGCAAATTGAAGGTGTTTAAAATAGACTTATTCCAAACGGTTTGTATATAACGAAGGAAGCGATTTTTTTTTTTTCAAATATATCCCTTCATATTTTTTAAAATATAATATTACCCTCAAATTTTTTAAAAGCTCAATATTGCTCAATATAAGTCAAATAGTCCACGACTTTTGTTCAACAGCACATCTAACCAAAACTCTACTGCAAAAGCTCTACAGCTCAAAAGCTAAAATTTGACAACTAGGCCAAACAGAGCCTTAGAAGTAAAACTTTAGTTAGAAGTATTGTTTAATATAAGTCGTTGACTGTTTGGTCTATGTCTGATAGTATTTAGCTTTTAAAAATTATGAAGACAAATTTGGACTTTAATTAAAAAATATGAAGGAATATATTTGAAAAAAAAAAAAAACACCTTCCCTCATTACGTAAAAATAATTTTGCAAAAACTTTTTTTTAAAAGTTCCAATTTGAAGCTTCTTATTATTTAAATTTTTTAAGTTTCATCTTTTACTTAAAAGCACTTTCAAACAAAGGACAAACAAATCAATTTTAATTTATTAACTCATAGGAAGTGTTTTTGAGAGTTTAAATGCTAGACCAAACAGAATCTAAGACTCTAACACGTGTGATACAATAACACGTTCTAATATATGTTTCAAGCCAAACAGACAATATTATAAGAGCATGAGTTCTAACTTGAAAATTTTGTTATAACAAATTGATATCTAACTATTTCACTCAATCGTTCAAATATTAGGAAAGTAATTAGTCGTAAATTTTGTCCGTTAGACAAGAGAATAGCAAGTTACGAATTCTATCTCACAAGACATCTATTTATATTACTATGAAATTTATAAATGAAGTAGTTAATAGTAGACTTACCATTATCCTTTTTATAGTGACAAATTTTATTCTTAGTTTACATGTTTTTGCCAATTTTTAAGTAGAAATGTCATATTGAGTTATTTGACTCTCACCATGGCGCATATAACATAGGATCATTGAGGCTACAGTCTATTGATCTCAATTTTTTTTAAAAAAAAAAATCTTCGTGGATTTTTTTGTACATATATTGTCAATCTAAAAAATTAATAAACTTTTACTAAAAAATATTATTTATATAATCGTCAAATTATTTTTATTATTTTTTGTGTCAAGTTCAAATTAGGTCTTAAAGTCCCACTAAACTAGAATCTTAAATTTGCTCTCAATCATCCATTAATTTAGTGCGAACTTTATTTGATAAATAAATGAGGACACATTCAAAAATATGTGATCCGATTTGATAGGCGACTCGCATAAAGAATTTACCGACAACGAAGAAGGAAGAAAGACGAATGCTATGAGAGCAGGAAGAAAGACGAATGCTATGAGAGCAGGAAAATACCTTTTCATCAATATAAGCAGCCCAAAAGCGGGCAATGGCACGATCATAAGGATCTGAAGGGAGGATTTGAGGGCCAGAGGACCAAAATTCATCAATGTATTGAACAATGATGAGTGATTCACAAATAGGCTTGTCACCATGAATAAGAACTGGGATTTTCTTGTGAATAGGGTTGGATTTGAGTAGCAACTCACTCTTGGAACCAAGGTGTTCCTCAAGAAACTCATACTTGACAGACTTGATGTTGAGTGCAATCCTAGCCCTCATCACAAATGGGCTAGGCCATGCACCCAATAGCTTCACATCATTAGCTGCCATGATCAAACTCTCAATGAAGCAATATAATCTCAAAAATTATGATTTTTTAGCAGTGTGGTTCTGTGAATATCAGTATGTATATGTATATATATAGGTGATGAAAGGTCTAGAAGTGGAATGAAAGATCTCTAACGTGTGAGAGGGTCACTATGTGTGGTGTGTAAACAAGGGTAGGTTTACAGTGTGAACAATATTGAATGTGATTGCGGTTGGGTGGTGACAAATGGGCCATATGTCTTTATGTGTATTTATTTGCTTAGACTAGACATGGTTTATTCACTTCCCTCGAATGCTTTCACACTCGAGAGAGAGCGAGGAAGGTTCACAATCCATCGTTAGGACTTGACCTTGATCATTCATATTGATGGTTATGGAGGTTTCTAGTTTAGTTTCAGGCCAAGTGGAGTGTTAATATACAGCAACTTAATGCAATAATTTAGAGATTGGTATTTGTAAGGTGTAAAAACCTCATTTGTGACCTCTCGCATTTAAAACGAGAATTATACTATTAGACCAAATAGTCCGTTGATGTACTTTGGTCATTTCTAATTTTAAAGATACTTACCAAATTAAGCCAAACCAGTCTTATTCTATTGAGTGAGATCACTTATATGAATTTCACGGTTTCACTTATTCATTCGTTAGCTCTCACAAGTAGAAAATGCCCCAAGAGTAATATAATGAGTTTCAAATCTTTATAATGAAAACCAATGTGTTTACGCTAACTCTCGGTTATCTAACACTATTCTTCTCTTTCATCCACATTTGGGACTAACAATTGTTAAGTGATCACCTCATCATCTACACTATCCTTCTCTTTTTTTGCTATCTTATTTTAATTTTTTATTATTTAAAATTTTATTGTTAAAAATATTTATATTTATATTTTTATGTTTATTTATTTATATTTTTATTATTAATATTTTTTTATTTATATTTTTTTTATATTTTTATTATTTTTTTTTATTTTTTTATTATACCTATAATTTTTGTTATTATTATTAGTATTATTTGTTATTTTTATTTTATCTATATTGTTATTATGTTTTATTATTTTTGTTATTATTAGTATTTTTATTTCTATTATATTTATTATTATCATTATTATTATTATTAGTGTTATAATTATAATTATTATCTTTATTATTATTTTTTTATTTTTGTTTTTATTATTATTATTATTCACATAGTATTTATTAATATTCTATGTTTATTATTTTTATTATTGTTATTTATTATTTTTATTATTATTTTCATAATTGCTATTATTATTATTATTTTAATATTATTATTCTAATGATTATTTTTAATATTTTTCTAGTTTTATTTTTATTCTAATTTTTCTTTTTCTTTTAATTTTTATTAATTTTTGTTATTATTATTATTTGCAAAAGAAACTATATATAAAGGGACAATTTTGTAAAACTTATGTTTTGATTGGGGTATATTAGTTATTTGAGAAATAAATTAATTCCCAAGTACATGGGAATTGGCTAATTCTATGTCTTTACTCTGGAATGGCTAATCTCATATATGAGGGAATGAGATTACCTTGAGAATGAGATTCTCAAGTTGAGTCCCTCATACAGAGAATGAGATTTGAAATATACCAATCACTATAATTATCAGTTCATCACAAGAAAATAATGAAATGTCATTCCATTCTCAACTCATTCCAGTGTACCAATCACTACCTAAAGATCTAGTAGTATATTTTTCGCTGTAAGTGCAAGAAGTTGCAATATCAATTATCGTGGATCACATTTGATATGTATTGTACGATTTAAACATCCCTTGAATAAATAAAAAAATTAATTATTGAAATATACAATCGTTTTATATTGATAAATTATTAACTTTAATACCATCATCTAAGATCTTATAATCAACTACACTTATGTTGCCATCACATAATTCTTTTCTTAAGATATAATTCATACCATTTGTTAGTTTCTGAAATAGAATCATCAGATACATATGGAAAAAAAAAAAGAATAATTTTTGAATATAAGCAACTTATTTGGCAACCGCAACAACGAACTTTGTCTGACACGGGAAGTTTAGAAATAGATACACAATTCGATGGTAGGTAAAATTTGTGACTAAAATCAAACCACGTAAGTTCTTCACATCGTGTACCCTTGCAACTAAAAGTTATGTTTGTTGACTGAAATCTTTCTATTGGTGCATTTTTCTTTAATTCCCTTCTTTATTATGTGGGGACGAAGATGCTTTATTGTCCAATGTAGCCACTCATAGTGACGGATTTAGGCATTCACATTCAGGATGTGCATTTATACAGTGAGAGAGTTCAACATGTACACAAAGTGTCAAATATAATAGTTTTAAAAAAAAATACCAAAAAATAAAGATTTTTTTATTTTTTTTCCAAGGTAAAGATGTGCACATCACCATAAGGTGCATCTGTCCCTAGCCACTCAGAGAGTAACCCGATGTCTCTTCTTGAAGATACTTGGTCAAAGGTATTCCCAAATCAGAATTCTGGCAATATCCAAAAAATATTCATTCTTAACACAAAGAAAGCATCGAATCCGTTCTAATTGATCCGAATAGTAAAACAATTCAAAAAAAAAAATCTATTATGAACTACACCCAGCCGGTGTATTTTTCCTGCTGATCATATAAAGGATACTACTGCCCCTTTTAATGTTAAAGACGTCTAACATTTTATCCTAATACTAATTAGTATTAAATGAAATAAAGAACGAGAGTTTTTGAAATAATCAGGCTCAAACTACTGTAAAGTACAGACTTTGATATCATGTTAATAATTATGAGATTTTTTATATAAAAAAAAAACTCTATAGGTGCTAAATGGAGTGGTCCAAATTCTTATAAAATAGTGTAAAAGTTCATAATTTATTCATATAAAAAAAACATCAACTCTTGGCATTTAAAAAAGTTTAAAAGACATAAAAGGAATGCTAGGAAAAGATTCCAAATTGTTGGAGGTGTTCAATAGATGATTAGGCGCTCCCCAAAACCTTGATCGTAATCAAAGCATGATTTGTCGCTCAATTTGGCAACACAAATATACAAAATTGGGTACCTCTAATATTTTTGTTCTAAAAACTGTCATTTTTGCATACGTTTATATTATTACACTCACATGAATACTTAATTGGTATGTTAAAATAATCATTTTTTTCCTCTTATTTTTACATGTTAATTAATTAAATATCTATATAGAAGGTGATAGAAATATCATAGTATATATATAGCAACGCTATTGTAACATGTTCTTCCAAGTTATTCTTCGAGAGAAGTCAACTATATTCTAGGCTAGAAAATGTGATGACATTGGAGAATCATGGATTCTAATTTCAGTAAATGGAGTTGACAATCTTAAAGGTCTATTTTTAAACTTCACATTTTAACTACTTGATAATTTCCCCTAGATTATTCCTTAAGCTAATAAGCATCTTAATCTTTCTTCTAAGTTCTTGAAGAGATGGACTAAACAATACTACCACAGATGTTCTCATGATAGTAATTATTTATGGACTTTTTAATGAGCAATTATTAGCCAAAAAATCAGTAAAAAAATTTTAACCGTTGCAAAAAGATTTATTTTATACAATGGTTAAAAATTGTTACAAATAGGACACCTATTACAACAGCTTTTTTTATTTGTAACAATTTTTTTCATTTTTCAATTAAAGTGTTGCAAAAAACCCTAATTAGCCAGGTCCAGTACTGAGTGAAGGCTTTGCTTTGTTGGAAGATGCCTTCAAGAAATGCAGCCATGGAAAAAAGTTCTTCAGCGGAGACAAAATTGGCTACTGTTATGAACCGTGAAGGCCTGGAACAGTTTAACTCTAAGAAGGTAGCAGTCCAGATGAAGCCCAACTCAATGATTGATCAGCCAGGCCCAGCAGTTAGGCAGAGCACGCGCGCTAGAGCCACACCACACCACCTGAGGGACTAAGTGACTAGTTAGTTAGGAATTATCATGTGATGTATGTGAGCAGCCTATATATCACGTGGTGGTATATATGCCTATGTCCAACTTGAAAAGTCATTATTCGCTCAAAGATTTATCGCAGCGGATGTTATGTTTGTAAGGGTATTCTCAATTGAGACTTTATAATGTAATAATTATAATTTTTTAGTAAAAATAGAGATTTTTAAAGAAAAAATACAACACCAATAGTCAATATAGAGTCCCAAATCCAATCTTTTGTACCAAATTTAACATATTTTAATAAGAATAAAGCCTGAGTTCCATTTTCTTTAACAAATTTGTTGAAGAAAATAGAGTCTTAAGAAAAAGATAAAAAATTATAGAGCCCACATGGGTCTCTTCCAAATCAGATTTGACTATATTAATTTCTTCAACAAATCAGATTTGACATATGACTGGCAACTTTAACTAAAAAAAAAAAGGTGACAACTTAAAAAAAAAAAGTACTTTGACTGAATAAAAAAATAGAAGGGGTTGCGGGTTCCACCATGGATCTTTAAATTTAGAGCCCCTCACTAGGGATGAATTTTTTTTAGAACCCTTAAAAAACACATGAGGCTCTAAATAGGGCTCTAAAAAATAAAGGGACACTAAATTAGAGCCTCTCAATTTCGAACCTCCATTGAGGATGACCTAATGATTTCAGTTGTCGCATATCATAGTATGCTTAACAAGTAATGACCACAAAATCTTTGATCTAGTGGTATGCATTTCGTAATGAACGTGAGAGATTAGTGCAAGATAAATTTTGTTAGTTACACCTAATTTTTCATATGTATCTGTTAAGGTAAAAATCTTTGACCTAGATCATCGAGTTAGGAATTGAACTCTCTAGCTTGCCCCCTGTAAGACAAACAAGAAATCAAGCATTTCGGGGATAAGTCTGACGCTCAAGTCAATATGTGATTGGTCTATGGAAAGGCTATAGAGTCAATATGGAATGAGGATGTCAAATTGTAATTACTTGTTTATGTCTGAGAAATTTACTATTTATAGATAGTTGTAGTGAGGATCCCAAAGCCATGTAATACATAAGGACAAAACAAGGACCACAGCTCAGGGGACCCTCTATGCGCTGGGAGTCACTTAGCATCGAGAATTCTACCAATCTTATATTTTTACTAATTTGTCCCCATTTATTAATAGTATTTTACTCTTATACCCTTAAGTTCTTTTCCACAGAGTATCATACGATTTAAATCTCTTTTAAATAAATAAACAAGTGATCCTAATGATAAAATGGTGTCAGATCTTTTTTTTTTTTTTTTTTTTTTTCAGATGATCTAATACTTTTCGCACCTCTTTTCCTCTAAAGGCTGAGGAATCTCCAGTTCTCACTCTTGTTGTCTCCTTGGGGATCAGGTCCATACTTCTTGTGATACTTGAGAATCATGGAAGACATAATATGTGTAAATTAATTATGCTTTTTTTTTTTTTTTTGTCGTAGTGTAAGTTAATTATTATATTGATCAATTTGTGTCGAATGATTGGCAATACGACTTATAAATGTATGGCCACATGGGTCATACGTGTACCCATACTTTTGATTACATGCATCGAGTTTCTTTCATAGTTTGTTCGTTGATTGATCTTTGTATATTTAACAGTACTAATCATTTTCAATTTTCCAATAATAATATATTTAAAGAGTTGCCTCTAAAGGTAAGGAAAACGATGTAGGTATGGCTCGTGAATCAAAAATTGATCATGAATTTGAGTTTTTTTTCTTTAATTGAATTGGTATATATATTGAAACATATCGTTATACTACCTGTAATTTTAGGATAAATTTAATATGATCTCACTTAAAATGAGTTTTTTGGCATAAAAAAAATAATAATAATTATACCCAAAAGAATGAAAAAAAGAGGAAGAATGATATTAGTATGAAGCTCAACAAAATGTTTTTCTATGTCGTAATCGAGGCAAAGAGAGAAGAAGAGGGTGAAAATGATTTGTGTCACTTGCTGAGGCTTCACTCCATACTTCAGCTCTGAAAAGATATATGGCGTGTGTTTAATTTATTTATCAAATCTTATACATATATATTATTTGAAGTTAGTGAAAATATACAATTACCTACCATAAAATTGTTTATTACATTTTTTTTGAAGATGCAAACTCGTAAAGTTTCAACTTCTGATTTCTACTTAATTAGTAGGTAAGTAATCAACCCCGAACTCGTCGCTCAAGGATTTGGTATACAAATTCATCCTTAGGAGTTGAAAAATATAGCCACAGATTGAAAAGGTTGATAGTTGCTGACTTCTTGTTAGCAAAAGTAACAAATGAAAGCCCCCAACGGCTAGTTCAGATGCCAATGGAAGAGTGGAGCAATTTGTAGAGTGCGGGTTCAAAACTCATTACTCTCAAAGGTCTCCATACTGTAACCCATCGAGATCAAACTCTTAATTGAATCGATGTATATATGTATTAATTGGGGAATACCGCTGCACTTGAAGGTTTAGCAATTGATGGTCAGGCTCTGCTAAAGAAATCAATGATCGAACTCCGCCAATTAAGTTCTCACGCCAAAAAAAAAAAAAAAAAAGAGTAACAAATGAAAGGCCTAGTGAGAGAATATGGGAGTGTCTTAAGAGAAAAGTATATGACATCCCGTTTTATATTGATTCTATAAGAATACGAGAGTTCATAAAAATTATTTTGTTATTTAAAGACTCAATTTGTACCATTGAGGATTGAAAATTAATTTGAAATAGATATGATGTATCAGTGTTCGGCATTTTTATAATTATATTACTTGCTTTTTTTTACATAAATAAAATTTTGTACCCTAAAAATAAACTAAACTATTCCATATTACATGCATGTATTGAGAGTAAATTCTAATTAAAGATGATACAGGATAATGAATCTATCAAAGGTAAAATAAACATTTTATAGATAAAAAGTTATAGGACCTCAACCATAAAGTTACCCCGTCAACAGGGACTGGATCTTAGAACTTTTCCATTCGGTCCATGTATAAAACCGCCCGAGCTCCAGGTATACATGACCTCTAGAGATGCTCGAGAAGTCCGTAAATCGCCTTAAAGGTTGTACACATGGCACCATTTTTTAGGACTAATATAAATATATCTGCATGTATTTCAAAATGAATAACTGCTATTTTATACACTTAAATCTTTCATCCCTACCTCACTAATTTAAACATCGTAAAGGTCTGACGAACATAATCCCAATGTACCTTATTTTATAGGTCAACTTCCAACAATGAGGATAACACCGGATGCATGCCTTTAAAAAAACGGAATGCTTATATCATACAATCAAAAATGACTGATTTTAAAATGCATGTATTGTAGAGACTAGGTACTTTGATAATGAAATGCAAATATTGTTTTAAAATGTTCTAGAAAAGCAAATAAAAAGGAGAAATATTTAAGTAACGTCTGGAAATGATAAAAGTACAATGTTGTGATCTTCTAATAAACATCATGTTTTTCTTCAACTACAAAATGTTTAAGTTTATTTTTGAAAAAAAAAAGTTCTATATGACATGAGAGTACAACTATTTTCTGAAAAAGAGAAAGTCACTATGGTCTTATTTGAGGAAGTAGTCATATCAATAACTGCATGCCCTATAGAAAATCATACACAATTACTTATTAACAAAAATTGATGAGAGAATATTTAATCGTTGTAACAAAATTTTAATTTGTACAACAGTTAAGAAAATCATTGTAATAAGACATATATTACAACAAATTTTTAATTAATTTTTCACTTTAAGTGTTACAAAAGAGTTAAAATATTGTATATCAATTATAACATCATAAAGTGTGTTTGCCAAGAGGCACAAACCATTGAACCAAAAGATCAGTACTCCGTTTGTTTGCCGTAAAATATTTTTTCGAAAAATATTTTCATAATTTTTTAATGTTTGGTAACACCGGAAAATTAGTCAATTGAAAAATATTTATCAGTCAACAATTGCAGTTGCTTTTATTTAATTTTTCGGTGTTTGGTAATATCAAAAAATTGGTTAACTGTAAAATATTTTTCGGTCAACAATTACGAATAGTACAAAATTTGGAAAAATATTTTCATATCCTTTGGGAGAAAAAAATATTTTACGGAACTGACTATACATTCAAACACGAAAAAATATTTTACAGTATTTTATTTTTTAAAAAAATATTTTCTCCTAACGAGTTATTTTATAGCACACAAACGAAACCCAAAAAAATATTTTATTTTTAAAAAAATATTTTCTATAAACAAATTATTTTACGACAAACAAACGGAACTAACATCTAAATCATTTTACCTCAATTATAATTTCAAAGGATCGGAATCTTTAGCTAAATTATTCTTAGTACGAACTATAATAATTAACATAAAGAGACGAGCGACCCACTACCACCGTCTTTATCTAATTAATTAAAGCTAATTAAAATATTAAGCTTAATTATTTGATGAGAACGTGGTTCTTGGTTCTTTGTTGTCCATTGATGGAAGAAATTGACGCCCACATGAGATAACACATTGTGCATGCGAGAAAAGCGACCCAAGACACCATATTTGGTAACACTTTCTGAAACTAACCTCACCAAATGAGTAGAAACCTTTTTGCCATATGAGCTCATGGATGAACTCATTTTTTGCCACTTTTTCACATAGCTTTTCTCATTACCTTTGTGAAACTTGAAAAGGCATAAACACCAAAATGTGAAGAAAGACTAGAGGATAAGGACAAAGACTCTGCCCTCAAGTTTGAGCGGAAAGATAATGTAACGACTTGTCATGACTATTATTTTGGGGCAAAATTTTTTAAAATAGTCAGATGTTTTAAAACATCTGACCCTATTATGTGTGTAGAGTGTGGGCTGTCATGCTTTAGCGGCATCACAAACATTTAACGATTTTAAGACTATTCCTTATTTTAAGTTCAAGTTTTTTTCTTCTTTTTTATCTTTTTTGATTTACCTAAAAAATACATTAAGATATTTCACTATACTATGAAATACACAATAATTTTTAATATAATAGAGGTTAAAATTATAATTCGATCAAATTATTATTTAATCAATTGATACTAATATAAATCGTTTACATAAAATAAAATAAAATCTACTCTCTCTTTCAAAAACTAATATTAATCTGAAATGATAAAAGTGTTTTCAGTCTTGAGTCGCTGTTATAAAAATAAAACGTCAAAGACTAATAAATGGAACCTAACTTTGTTGCTATCACATCACCTATTATGTCCAACACCACCGCTTGCCTTTTTAACCACTCCTAGCCACTGAGATTTTCTCCATAGATAAGTCAACTATAGAAAGTCTTGAATTATTGCTCAACTTGAATTATAAGTCCAACACCTATTTATATCAATACTGCTTTCAGGTTTCAGTTCATTTCATCAATGAGCCTGCAAAATTCAACACCTTCTGGAAAGATAGAAAAAAAATGATATTTTTTAATAGTGCCATGGCCTTTATCATCAGTATATTAATATCCAGAAGAAGCAATACATTTCTCATGAAGTAGATGATAAGAAGTTGCTTTTAGGGGTTGTTTGTTGCATGTTGTTGTCTTTCTCTTATCTTCTCTTATCTAATACAAAAATGGATGATAATGTTCATATCAAGATTTGGCTCTTTTGTCTTCTCTTGTTGTTTCCTTATCCATCTTCTTCACTTCCCTTGTGTACTGACCTGAGTGAGTCTCTTTTCTCTTTTTCTCTCTCATTTTATGTTTATGAAATTTCGATAAAACAAGGAGTTTTTATGTCATGTTGCCGATGCCTTGTTTTGAAAAAAATAGGCCGTCTAGGGGTTTTACCGGGACTAACTAGGTTGAAATCGAAGACGATCAATGAAATAAGTCATAAACAACCGGTGTGGCACCAGCGAAAAACCCACCTGAGAATGCTTTCTCTCTCATATTCTCAGATGTGTATATCTTTCATGTTTGTTTTTCTGATGATTAACTTTGTTTTTGGTGGAATATTGTAGGAGCACCAACAACACCAAAGAGCCCCTTAGCATTTTGTCCATACAATGGAACTGTGTGCTGTGACTCATCTGAGGATTCTCAAGTGGAGAAGCGTTTTCAGGCCATGAACATATCTGATCCTGCTTGTGGTTCTGTTGTGAAATCGATCCTATGTGCAGTGAGTTCTATCTCCATTTTCGCAACACTGTTGAAGAATATTAAACCTACAATACTGGTTAATTGTTAAACTTCTATATTATGCAGTGTTTTTCCGTGTCTTTTTAGAAAAAGTCGAAAGTCGATTTAGTGAGGGTTTAGATTTTTTTATGCATAAAACCCATGTTAGGAGAGGGTTTTTATAATTTTGTCCCTGTAACCATATTATTAAGTAACCATATTATTAAGTGATAGTAAGTTATTTTGGAGGTGAATTCGTAAACATGGACAAAAGGTCGAATCATGTTAAATTATCCATGTTTTTTTTATTTATCTTAATCTATTGCATTTGTATACACGATCCATTCCCAACATAATTGTCCACCAATTTTCCTTCCAAATGGTTGTTGATAATGTATAGTGGTTGCTTTGCTGTGAACATATCATGGTGGCACATGCATCCATTCTCTAGAATTCATTATCTTTTTCTTTTGGTCCATAGGCCTTATCTGGATAAAGCAATAATTCCATAGTTGATTGTTCCATATCTCGCCAGCTCGCACTATATTCTGCATAAGTTAAACAAATGCAACGTGCTGTCCAAAACTTTAGTGGCATGATTCTTAATCGATCACCCCATCTAATAGCTTAATCTGTTAGAGAAAAATTTATTATATTTATTTATTATTTTTAATTAACACGTTCTCTCACGTGAGGTGGGATTGCACCTTGCATATATTTGCAGCTTTGTACATAAACACATTAATTCTTTTTAAATAATTTGTGACGAGACTTGAACCTAGAATTTTTTTGGTATCTAAGCTCTAATACAATCTTTATTGACTACCTCGTTAAACTTTTTGATAAGGTGGTAAATTATTAATAATATTATGCTTCATCACAGCCTTCTCAAATTCTTATTCACATGAATACAAAGCTGATACAACTACCTATCTTCTCAATGTAATCTTTACACGAAATTCACTTACAATTGACGTATTCATGTCATGCTCAGCAATAAATGATAATTTTCTATATATCCAAATGAATATTGTATTCATACATATGACATCTCGTCCTACATCGGTTCTATAAGAGATATGTGTTTAGTTTATAATGACTTGAGTTCATTACTATTGTAAACACAAGCTTAGACATTTTGGGCGAGTGCTTGAAGCTAATATCTGGATCTACATTTTGCAGACGTGCGATAAATTCTCAGCAGAGTTGTTTAAAATCAAGTCAGGTCCTCGGCCAGTGCCTGTTCTTTGCGAAACCACTGCTTCTGCAGTTAAACTCTCATCATTGTCAAGCCATGGAGATAGCAACTTCTGTTCAACTGTGTGGGATGCTTGTCAGAATGCATCGATGTTCAATTCTCCCTTTGCCCCCTCCTTACAGAATAAAGCTGGAGTGCCACAAAATTCCACATTTTCAAAGCTAACAGACTTCTGGCAATCAAAAAGTGACTTCTGTAACGCGTTTGGCGGCCCTTCTGATGAAGATTCCTTCTGTTTTAGCGGTAAACCAGTTGAACTTAACGAAACTGAAACAACTCTGCCTCCAAAAGGCTTGTGTCTTGAGAAACTTGACAATGGATCTCCTTTCCTCAGTCTGGTTGCTCATCCTGATGGCTCGAACCGAGCCTTTTTCTCCAATCAGGCTGGTAAGATTTGGTTGGCGACTATCCCAGATCAAGACTCAGGGGAAGTACTAGGACTGGATGAATCTAGTCCATTTGTAGATTTAACAGATCAAGTTCACTTAGATACTAACTTTGGGATGATGGGTCTGGCATTTCATCCTAATTTCGCGCAGAATGGTCGGTTCTTTGCATCATTCAACTGTGATAAAGTGACGAATCCAGGATGTTCTGGAAGGTGCGCTTGCAATTCAGATGTTGATTGTGACCCTTCAAAGTTAGGTAGCCCATCTTCAGCTCCACCTTGTCAATACCATACTGTAGTTGCAGAGTACACGGCTAACGGGACTGCATCAAATCCTTCTATGGTAATGCCTTAATTCCACACTGTCTGGGACTAAATATGCTTGTAATGTCATAGACATGTTACACTACTGAACATACTGCAATGAATGCTGCTAACTTGAGCCTTCTGCAATGTAGGCTGAAACAGCGAAACCACAAGAAGTAAGAAGGATATTTTCAATGGGGCTTCCTTATAAATCTACTGCTGGTGGCCAGATTCTTTTTGGTCCTGAAGATGGCTTTCTCTACCTGATGATGGGAGATGGTGGACCCAAAGGTGACCCCTTGAATTTTGCTCAAAACAAGAAGTCCTTACTCGGAAAAATAATGAGGCTCGACGTGGATAATATACCAAGTGAGTGATTTTATCCCTTCAACTGCCTTGATCGTTCACAGGCTTTCAATATTCCTGCTTAACCACCTGCATGATTATAGGTAGAGAAGAAATTGCTGATCTCGGTCTATGGGGGAACTATTCTGTTCCTCGAGATAATCCTTTTGCCACGGACAAGGACGCGGAGCCAGAAATATGGGCGCTGGGGTTGAGAAATCCTTGGCGTTGTAGTTTTGATGCAGAAAGGCCTTCATATTTCATCTGCGGTGACGTTGGGCAGGTTTCGAGAATTCTGTGATTTCTCTGTCATTTACTTTACGAACAATCTGAAGCTCATGGCTCTGCCTCAATGCTACTACTAATTTGAAAACTCTAGTTTTTTCTTCCATGCTTTAGAGAAGGATGCTTCCCACACAGACTATACAATGCGATTCTGTCTAATACATTTTCGTTTCACGTTGATTTATATTATGCCGTCAATTCAACCAAAGTAACCTCACTACCTGTCTTAATACGCGTAAATCACTCACATGTTATTGTAATTACGCAGGATAAATATGAAGAGGTTGATATCATCACCAAGGGAGGAAACTACGGATGGCGCGTTTATGAAGGTCCTCTTCTTTTCACATCGCAGCAAACTCCAGGAGGCAATACTTCTGCTAATTCCATCAACCCAATCTTCCCAGTGGTGGGATACAGCCACTCGGATGTGAACAAAAAGCAAGGGTCTGCATCAATATGGGGTGGATACGTCTATCGATCACACACCGATGCCTGTGTGTATGGAAGGTGAATCTCGAAACACCCTTCTGCGATTTACAATAGAGCATTGTTATACATCATATGATGAGAGTTCTTACTATATAAAGAGAAATTTAGCATCAAATACACAAATTCTTATCACATAAAGAGAAAACGATGAAGCATCACTCAGGTGACGTAAAACATTATCGTTTTCTATAAAACCTTAACCGATCAATCAAATTAAGCAGAATCTTAATTGATGTGCAGTTACTTGTATGGAGATCTGTATGGCAGTTCTATATGGGCAGCTCAAGAGAATCCGAAAGATAGCGGAAACTTCACAACTGCAAGCATTCCTTTCAGTTGTGCTCATGATTCTCCCATCCAATGCACTTCAATTCCAAACAATCCTCTTCCTGCAGTAGGTTACATATTCGCATCTGGACAGGATAACAGAAAAGATGTTTTCATCTTAACAAGCACGGGCGTTTACAGAATAGTTCGCCCGAGTCGCTGCAACTACACTTGCTCAAAGGAAAACGCAACGGCTGCTGCAAAACCTGGTTCTCCTGCTGCATCATATAGTCACTCTACTCATCCTCACTTGGTCTTGGTGTTTTTCCTTTCTTCACTGTTGCTTTTGGTAGAGTTTATATTGTAAAGTACATAGTTTTGCTGCCTCATAGTTGTGTTGAATATAGTTCTAGTTCCGGCGTTTTAATTGGGATAAGTGAACAAGCAAGCATTTTTCTTCTTCTTGTGTACAAAAGGACATGCAATAAGGTTTCGACGCATGATGAATTATGGATTTTTTTGCAAAGAAAGTTCAGCTACTCGACCAAATGCGACTAGGATATTACTTTTTGCAGTTCCCAACTCCCAGAAAATTCTTGACTGATCCATCAATTTTTTACATGATAAAAATTCAAACGTGATTAAGATTCTAATTTTTGTAGTCTCAACTCTCGGAAAATTCTTTACTGATTCATCTATCACTCACATGGTTAGTGAGATTCACATAGAGACCAATATGTGATGCATAGATCAATATGTAAAAGATTAATGTCAATTTGGACTGTCCGAACAATTTTCCACAACTCTCAAGACAAGTTACATTGATGACACCAACTTCGGAGGCTGCCCATGTTATTAAACTAATTTTCCGAGAAGTATAATGCAGGTCTAACCTAAAAGGATATGAAATGATTCTCAGTACGTCTTTTTCTCTTCTTTTTTGATGTGAGCACCATTGAGAAGATCTTCGAGCTTACATCAGAATATAAATTTTAGAACACATGACTTCATTCAAAAGAGACATAGTTTAAATTAGTTAGACATAACGTCTATCGCAAGTAAAGCAAGTTTTTTAATATAATCTGCACACAGAAATAAGAACATAAAACCACTGCAGCATTGCCACCAATTATGTATCACGTAATTATACGAGTCAATTGGAAGAAATCAATCGACATGTCAATTTATCTGACCTTAGTAGTTGAACCAAATTGGTTAGATTGATAGAAAAAATTTGGTCCAGCAAGCCGGACATTCGGCCCAGAGAGGAAAGGGGGGACCCCATATGCATTTGAGACCTATACATGTAAGTATCGAATGTTCAGCCTTGCCGGACCAAAGAGCTAGATTGATTAATGAGATACATTTTCCCTGGACAGTATGTCAATTTTTCGAGCCAATAATCTTTCCTCTTACGAAGAGGTTCTTTCATCTTTGGCACTTTCCAAGAATTGCTATGTTTTGTTTGTCACTTCAGCAAATCCTACAAAAAATGTGCTCAAGTTTTGAGGATGGTGATTCATTCCCTTCCTGGATATATCACCTGAGATACCCAAAGAAACAGATCAGCTCTTGCTGTTCTTCGAGCAGCGCCCTCCCTGTCTTGAAGAGAATGTATTCGACTCTGGAGGAGCATAAAAGATTGACAGCATGTTAAAGAGGACTTCTCAAGATATCATACTTCTCGAAAAAAAATATATATCTTAAGATATCTCTTTGCCGACTTAAAAAGCTGCTTTTCTAATCTTGAAAGTGGAAAATCTTGCATGTTCTCTGCTTTTTATCCAAATCAGTTGCATAAACGTGGAAATTGTTATTTCTTCAGAGAAGAGATGCAAATGTTGTCTTTCTATCTAGCAATACAATAGTTCAAGTAAGGCTCAACAGCCATAGAATCCGTTTCTCATGAGATATGTCTTATTACTTTCCAGCAATATGAACCATGACACAAACAGTATGCCCATTCGAAGTGACCCACTCTTTGATAAGTGGTGCCAGCTTGAATCTCAAGAAAGTTAATTCTTCCCCTTCTTCTGGGTTTACAAATTAGATGCATCCTTCCCTCTCCACCCAAAATTCAAAGGAAAGTGAAAAATCATACCTATAGAATGAATGGAGCAGAGAAAGAAAAAACAGAAAACGAACGAAGAAAGCAATCAGGAAAGGAATGACGAATAAGCAAGTTGAGAGCTTATGCTGAATATGCATACCTCTTCCCCTTCAAATGTATTGTTATATCGGCTGCAACAAACTCTTTTCCAGAAATACTGCTCATACTTCTATCCTTCCATCAACTTCCTGCATTACATGATAAGAGTAAGTATAAGCAATAAGTAGTCAGTGTTTGCTTTAGTGCCATGACAGAAGGCAACTACTGTATGTAACTAAACCATGTCTGTGCTCCTACTCCTGCCCACACTTCCTGCCCCTTATCGATGTTCTTTTTCCCTCCTATATGAGGTAGGGGTGGGAGGAGGGCAAGGGGAGAGAGGATGGTCCCCATATTGTCAGTCTAACTTCATATTCAGTCCTTATGCTGTGCAAATTATACATGACAGACACTTCCGTTGTTTGATTGAGTCCTAAAGTACTTTTTAACTATGGACTAAATAGTTATTACACAAAAACAAAAAATCAATGGTCTACTTCAGTATATCTTGATTACTAGTTGCTGCAAACTCATTTGTCATGGAAAACATCTATCCATTGAAGAGCTTATTACCTAAGCACTTCCACCAAGAATGTCTCGCAAGATGATCATCAATCAAACTAATACTAAATCAAATACACAATTTTCAACTGGCAAAAGATAGAACAACATTTGGGAATCCAACCTTTGATGATAGCTTATGACACTCTCATCTCTGAAACCTAGATGCTAAACATTCACCACAGAAAGAAACTGTGTTGCTAGCAATCGTAAGCAATAACAGAAAATCTTATCAAAGAGTCCAGGGAAATAACATACTTTATTCCAAAAAGATTCTGCCAGAAGTTGCGAAGTCTGCCATCTTGTCGTCTTTCCGCAGCTTAGCACCCTGATAGAAACTAAACATTAGTAATTGCATTGAGATGAAGAAAAATGCATATGCAATATCATCATGTAACTGAATTAAAGTTTAACATAAGATTTTAGATCATAGCCAACACTTCAACAGAAGATGCACTTTTTGAGTTATAGAATCATGAGGCTGATCATATTATTGCAATCATGTTCTCATGCATGAACAAATACATCTAACCACAGCAATGCACTGCCAATTATGGTACCAAGATATTGCTAGTTGCAAGTCAAGGTATATCAGAATTACCAAGGTTCTTGGATGATAAGTATCTGGCATTGAACAAGATTTCTTGATCCACAAATCCAGTCTCATAAATGCTCTTGTCTGGATCATTGACAATTATCAGAGTGAAATTATGTCTTCTCTTGACTGGCCTTATCCACAAGACACTTTTCCACTGCTTCTTCACAAAGCTCAAGAGTCATATCTAAGTTTCCTTCATCATATTTCATATCTAAGAAGATGCAGTATAATTCTTTATCTGCTGGCAAGCCTTGTCGTCTCATCACTTCAAAAAGTTCTCTTGCCTCTATGTACTTTTTCCTCTTTACAAAACCCTTGATGAGTGCATGGTAGGTATCAACTGTCGGACTAAATCCTTTCTCAACCATTTCCTTGTGCAAATACCAAGCCTCCTTCATATTTCTTGCTTTACAATGACCTCGTATTAGTATGTTATAGGAATTAGCATCTGGTCTAACTCCTTGATCACGCATTACTTTATATATTTCAGTTGTTGCACGCATATTACTCCTAATGCAGTATTGTTTCATCAGAGAATTGTAGGTGGTGGCATTTGGCATCATACCTTTCTCTAACATCCACCGTAGCAACTTCTCACCATCGTCTAGCATCCCTGACATACAAAACCCATTCATTAAAACATTAAACGTAACAACTGTTGGTTGAAGCCCTATGATCAACATCTCGCGTAGGAGTTCATGAGCCTTGACCACCTCTCCAGATTTACAATAAGCATCCATTAGAGTAGTGTAAGTAAAAGTATCCGGCTGAATTCCTGCCACCTCCATGTCCTTCATTAACTTTACTCCTTCCAATATATTTCCAGCTTTACAGAGACCATTAACAAGAGAATTGTAAGTGTAAACATTAAGCTCTAGGCCCTTTTCATGCATCTCACGAAGGAGTTGATTTGCTGTATCTACTTCCCCCTGTTTACAGAGACCATCAGCTAAAGCAGTGTATGTGACAATATTTGGTTGCAATCCAATCTGAATCATATGGTTATGAAGAGAAAATGCTGATTTAATATCACCTAACTTGCAGTAACCATCAATTAGTGTTGTATATGTGACTTCATCTGGCTGTAGTCCTTTGCTAAGCATTTCATGGAAGAGCTTTTCTGCTTCAGCTACTTTTCCAGCTCGACAAAAGCCACAAATGAGAGCAGTATATGTCATAAAATCAGGGATGACTTTCCGACCCCGCATCATATCAAACAGTCTGTACGCTGCAGTGACATTCCCAATTTTACAAAAACCATCAATCAGAGTAGTGTAGACTACATTATCAGGAATAATTCCCTGACGAGTCATCTCCGTCAGGACCTTTTCTGCATCAAATACTTTACCAGTCTTGCAAAGAAGCAGGAGGATGCTGTTGTAAGTGTAGACATTTGGTTTTAGACCTTTTACTTGCATCTCTTCTATAATCTTTAACACAACTTGAAGTTCCCCAAAAACGCAATATCCATTAATTACAGTGCTATAACTGATAACGTCAGGAATGCAGCCTCTCAACTCGAGCTGCAAGAGGAGGTTGTGAGCTTCTTTTACTTTTCCAATTCGGCAAAGAGAGTGGATCATAATGTTATATGATGCAGTATTCCAACAAATTCCAGCTTCAGAAAACTCGCTGAAAATCTTGAATGTCATTTTGAGCCCATCATAACTAGTAGATAGGCGAGAAAGAAATAGATTACATGAATCAACAGATAAAAGCAACCCATAATTTAGCAACTTATCAAAAAGTTTTCTTGCATAATCTAAACTACCAACTTCAACAAGCACTTGGAAGAAAATATCAAAGACATAAGGATTAGAACCCCAGTCCTTATACGTATATATTAGCTTTTCAAGAAAATGAGCAAATGACAGATTAACATCTATGTTGGGTCTTGTCCAAAAATTCTGAATTAGTCCATGAGCCACTTTTAGGTCTTGTGCAGCAACAGCAATATGGATAACTATGCAACGAGCTTCAAGTGATGGATCCCTTCTCAGAGACGACCAATCAAAGAAATCCAAGACTAGATTGTAATCATTCTTTATGTTCATTAGAACCCAAATGAGGTGATCCTGTCTGAATCTGGATTCAAAGGGTCTCAGAATTCGTCGCAGCGACTCAGAGCGGCGTTGCTTAATGGTAGTCGAGATATGTTGAACAAGTTCGGAGTCTCTAATGGACGGCTTTTTGGGTGAGTAATCAGGAAAAGGTCTTGCAGTAATGGATCCAAATAAAGATAGATTTCTAACCATATAATTACTTGAATAGATAAAGAATGAGGAACCACTTGAAGCAGAACCAGAAAGTGGATGATACAAGGAGAATTGACAACAATACGCTGAGAGGAAGAAACAACGCCTCTTCATCTCTAGGAGAGAGACCCATCAAGGCAGATTTAAGAAGTTCATTCTCAACAATGCAGTGCCCTGCTTCCATCTAGAAAAATCAATGCACACAGACTTCTTCAAAACTTCATCACCTGCACAATCAGGAATAAATGAAAGTGCACTTGTGCGTTAACTGTTAACCACCAAAAGGAGCATTTTTCTCCCTTCTGGTGTGCGAGAAGGGGGATATTGTAACGAATACTCTATACATTTAACGTGCAACATAATAAGCACAAAAGATATCACAGAATCACATAAATTTTATCTAAAAAATCAATCCAAACTACTGATATCAGTTTAAGATCATGGTTCACTGGTTAGATCATTGAAAAATGTTACATTCCGGGTTAAAAAATTGTCCAAACACTCTTTTCAAATAACATCTATAAAAAGATCACCTAACCTTCTAGCGAACTCCAATCATCTGGGAATAAAATATACGATGTTGTACTAACTTATCATTCAACTGCCGGAAGGCCCGGAATGAAATACTCTCATCAACCCACTCATAGTATCTTAACCTGATATTAATTGCATATATTTCCTTTTTCTTATTTTCTTTTTCTCATTTTTACTCTCTCCTATGTCTCCAATGCTTGGATATCAAATTCTTAACTTTTCAAAAAGTTAACAGAATCATACTGTGATAACATCACCAGGGATAGTACCCATTCACATAATACGTATATATATATAACACAGCTGAAAATGAACTTTCGTGAATAAAGTTTCTTTCAGGCATTTTATCAAACAAGACGAGCACAAAGTAAGTTACAAAATAACTAAAGAAGCAAACAATGTACCAGCAGCTAACTTTTGCTTTTCCTGTAGCTTGTAATCCATCAATTATCAATAACAGATTTACTATCTTTGAGAACTTATAACCAAACTTGCAGTAGAAGGCTCCTCTCTACGTGTTTGGCGCGATAGTCAAAGTGCTCACTCGTTGAATACAAAGCTCTCTTACAACGGATGTAAGATTTCCTACATTTATACTTCACAAGCCCCACCTTGCTATGCTTGTATAGCGGGGGGTGGCTACTGGGTATACAAGCTATGAGCACTTGGTGTAGAACGTTGAAAATGGAAAAAGCTTCAGGACCTTCAAAAATGGCTCTTTTGAAGCTTCGGCGTTATGGAAATGTATTGGGTTGAAGTTAAAATGTAGGATCGGATTAATGGGTACTGGGCTCAGCCTGCTTGTGGCCCAACTAGTGCGTATTAGGGACTGTTGTGTTATTTTATTTTTTTTATTTTTGGTAAAAGAATGAGGCTAGAGCCGAAATTAATCAACAACACTTCTAGGAACTTTATTCTCCTTCTATCATTATGCAAAAATTCGTGCAAATACATAGGAACTTGATGAATGGTGCTACTCCCTAAAGTTAGTTCAAACCAAAGTTGATTAGCCCATCGGACTGTTGTGTTATTTTCGATTGAGCATATGATCCATGTAAGCTATCCTGGGAAAATTGGCCCAAATTGGCCAAGTCTTGCTGACTTTGTACAGGGAACATCGAGGGCTAGAGCGTTTAACAATAAGTTAAAAGTGATGTTCGACAAAAATTATTTATAATATTAAGATTTTAAAAATTTTGAGAATAGTTTTGGACTTTCAAAAATATGGAAAGATATATTTTTTTAAAAAAAATAACTTTTGGCATTATGTGAAAATAGTTTCGCAATTTTTTTTTTAAACTCCAATTTGAGCTTCTTATTGTTTAATTTTTTTTATCTTCAACTTATACTTAAAAACTCTTTCAAAAATGGGTTAAACATGTTAGTTTCAACTTATAAACTCACAGGAACTACTTTTAAGTATCTAAAAATTAGGCTAAATAAACCCTAAGACATAAGCCAAACTACGCATCTATTATATAAATCTAACGATACAATTTATTTATTTATTTTTTTTAAGTTTTCTGCATAGTTTGGGACAATCTTTTCTACTTAACTTGGGCTACTTACAACTAATCAATTAACTATTATATTATTCTCAAAGCACCCTCTCCATTCGTATCTACCAAAATCTGATAATGAAGATATGTTGCATGATCCAGTGTGACCTTTTTCAAAGTAAATATACTCAACAATTACTAAAAAATCAGATCTAAAAAGAACCATATATATGTTCAAATGGGATTTTCTTAATTAGCTAGATTTTTAAGTTATATTCTGATGTTTATGTGTGAAATATTACTTCTTTTTCTTCTGTTTTCTCCTTCTTTTCTTCTCTGCTTTTCAAATTTTCACTTAATTAGTACACAAAATCTTGAGATTGATCATGTCTAATACGACTACTTCTTTTGCAATTTTTGACTTTGAGCAATTTACAAAACCATGTAATGTTAAAAAAATGGAACATGTCCCCAGAGGGGACTTTAAGTGGCAAAAGTAGCGGGTGACCATTTATAAAAATTAGAGATATATTGAGATCAAATTCTTAATTTATCTGATATTCCGGTTGTGAATTTAATATTTTAGTCATATACAATTAATGATCTATTAGTGTAAAGAAATAATTACGAGTTAATAGTGAAAACCCCCGCAACTCAAACATGATACTTGTCGAGCTATAGTGGCCGGTTACAGGCATTTACACTTCCCTGTAGACAACTTAAAAGCTACCATGTGCTCTGGAATATATATCACAAGTGATCTGCAACATCTATCTGATGCTGCCACCGTCTTAATTGATTATCTCCTCTAAAAAATTCCAAAGAGAAAAGGCAAACAGAAACGAGATGATTTGGATCTTCCACCATTACTGTTTCCTACTAATGGAAGTAGAATCATTTAATAAGAAACCAGATACGAAGAATGCACACACAGGCAAGTACAGTGAAGTGTGATTCCTAGATGGTTGGACATGGCTAAAGTAGTGGCAAGTCAACAGCCCGTTTTATTTATTATTTTTAACTTAATTCTTTTTTTGGGTGAGCATATATATAGTCGATCGCTGGAGACAAAAACGAGTGAATTTAGTTTTGAGAATATACTTTAATCTAATAGGAGATGTAGAGTTTTTAAGTGAAGGTAAAAGATTATGCGTAATATTCTAGTTGTTAGCAAGACGTTTCTGCTATAAATATAGAATTTGTTAGTCCCAAGAACGAGAAAACTGACCAAAAGACTATTCTATTCGATAAATGACCCTTGTTGCCGAATCAAGAGGTCTTGGCTAGTATATATGATCAGCCAATCAGGCTCTAAAATAGTTTTCTTCGAGCGAGTGGTCTTTCTATTTTTTTGGGTTGCAATCCTGAGACAATGTTTTTTTAAATTGAAATGGATTAATCTTGAGCTCACACTAGCAGTGTCAAATTTTGGGACATATGACTTTGCCTGAAAGAGATATAATCCAAGTTAGTCAATCATCAAACTTTTTAAAAATAATTACGGGAAATTAAATTTTTAATTAATTTAAATTCGAAACATGAGCAAAAAATTAACGTCTAATCAAAAAAAATGTACATCTCCTAGTTTGAACTTTAACAGCTCAGAACCCAGTGATGAATCATGTGTGGTATGTCAACCTGGCTTAATTCCACGGTCAGGACAAATAATAATCTTTGAAGATAATAAGGCTCATGGCCAACTTTTTTCTTTTACTAGTACCCAAGGCTAAATATCACTTTAAATCAGTATATCTTGAGTTGTTGAACTGAGTGTGCAGTGATCCAAAAGATTGAGAACTCAAATGTCGGTTTGTTTTACAAACGTTTGTGAACTCCACTCTTTTATTTTAGTGTACGAGCCTAGGTGCAGAAATAAAATTTACAATTTATGTCTCAAACGTTGATATTTTGAAATTTTTTCACAAGATCAAATATGGAGTTAGTGGACAAGTTAATACCAAGTGAGCAATTCATGCACCGACAACACTAAGATTTGCAAGGGATTTGCCTGATTCTATGCTCAATAGGTGGTAAAGAAAATGTCAAGAAAATTTGAGAAGAATTTTGGTGACTTGAAACATATGTTGGAGCGTGTTAATATATTATAATATTTTTAATTTTGAAAAAAATTTAATGTGGTTCTTTTTAAGAAGAGCTTCTCATTATAGAAAAAATGACACATGATCCGCAAGGAATACACATATTACCTCTATAGCAATCTAAATGAAGTTCTCTCTCAAGTTATTTTTTCTGTTTTGTTAACGAGAAACTCACTTTAAATAAGATTATATTGAATCATCTCTAATGCTACAGATCGCGTGTGCAACAATTGTCACAATACATGCAGCAAATCAGTTATAGAGGAGGCTCGAACTCAAAAAAAATTTATTCACTAATCAATACCTTCAACATTTGTTCCTACTTTTGCTTCTCTTTGTAGTCATCCTTTATTCCATTTGGGACGCATGTTTTGGCAATTTGACCTAGAATTCCTCTCACAAGATTTTGATTATAACATTATGACCGAATTATAATGGTAACAAACAAACTAGCTAAATCATTTCATCATTATTGTATAAATAAGCATTAAAATTATTTTATATAGAAAAGATTCAAGTTAACCAAATCTCACCTCTCATTTGAAAAAAAGGCAAAATCCCAAACTAAGCTGCACACATCAATATATTGGACACCCTATTGGGACCTTACCCCAACCTTTATCTCTCTCTTTCTTTGTGTGTGTGTGAGTGCATTATTTGTTGAACAACATGAAGGTCAATGATCTTTCAATCTTTATTATCTTCTCCTCAACACTGCTACTATTTTGTCCTTCCTTAATCTCATCACAAACATGTAAGAACACTTGTGGCAAAACACAGATCAAATACCCCTTCGGCAGTGGCCTTGGATGTGGTGATCCACGTTTCCAGCCTTACGTAACATGCAACAACCAGCAACAGCTGACTTTCACGACTCACACAGGTTGCTACCCAATCACATCCATTGATTACAACACTCGAGTTCTCTTCATTTCTGACCCTTCCATGTCAACATGTGCCTGTACACAGCCCAGCAAAGGCTTCAGCCTAGACTGGAACGCTCCGTTCAGCTTTCAAGACGACACGATCTTCGCTCTGCTCGACTGCTCCATTGCTTCTTCACCGATATACAAATCCGGGGCCGGAAACAACTCCGGCTTCCCGTCTCTCTGTGATGGTCAAGGTGCAGGAATATGCAGCATGTTATACTCTTGCCAAGCTGTTAGCAGGCTTAACATGCCTGTATCTACTTGTTGTGTTTACACACCTGTAGATCTTGGCCCTTCTTTTGAAATGGATTTGCAGAAACTGAAATGCACAGCATATTCAAGTATATATGGCTTCAATGGCCATGATTCTAATCCACAGGGTTGGAACTATGGAATTGCTCTCAAGTACAAGTTCAATTTCAATAATGACTATCCAATCATGTGTGCTAATTGTGAGAAGAGCCATGGAGTTTGTGGATACAATGGACCTTATAGCTCGTTCGTTTGCAACTGTCCTAGTGGAGTAAACACCACAACAGACTGTTTTTTTAAGGCATCTTGGAGTAACAGTTTTCGACTTGATCCCCGGAAGAAAGGTATGAGAAATTATCAGGTTTATAAACTAAACCAAATCTTATCCCATGAAATAGGGTTGTTTAGATTGATTTGATAACATTACTAATTCCTAACAAAGTCATCTCTTCTATTAATTTCATATAAGAAATTCTCTGGTTTATAAACTATATATATTTTTTTTTAATTTCCAATTTTGCAGGTACATTCTGGATCTGTGCTTTGGCTTGGTTCATCATGTTGGCCTTAATGTGAGAAATAAAGATACCATTTTTAGCTTTCTGATTAAAGTTCACAGGGCCAGCGAGTTGACTTTTTCTTGCTGAAGTTTTCCATCATAAGAGGAATCTGTATCTTTTTTTTATTCTTTGCTTGCTGTAGATTGTGAATATATTGGGATTTCAATAATGATGTAAAAGGAGGTCTCAATGCAAATGTTGCATTTTTTTCTTTTTAATAATAAGAAATGTTTCGAGCTCACACCAACGTCAAAATATTTGCATAATCGATATACCACGCCAAGATTGGTAGCTACTTCAACAATGTAGGCTAAATGTTGTGATGGTCACTTAGCAAAATATGTGATAAAGCATAAAGTTGAACTTCTAAGAACAGATTGGATAAAAAGTTCTGACTTCTGATATGCGACATCTAGTAGAATATTTTCCTTCTTTTGCGCAACTCCACTAAGATGGAATCACTTTTAAGTTTAAATGTTCTCTCTTTATCTCAAAATCCATGGAAGCTTCAGACAATGATGTATAAAGTTTTACACCCACGATTATTCTGAAATCATTCTCATCCCCATGTCATCTGCAGGTTTTAGAGTAGTTTCTTTAATCGATACTTCTGAGAAAAGTTTAAAATAGGAATAAAACTCGAATCTTATACGGCTCATGCGAGGCCCATGAGAGTCATTCCATCTACTAGATGGATGAAACTTTTTAAAAACGGTAGACATTAAAACATTCATCTAATAAAGTTGTGGGTCTCACCAACTCGTAAAACTCACATGCTAAAAATAAAAGTGGAACTCACAATCATTTTAAAACTTAACCCTAGAGGGAAGAATTTTTCCTAAAATATGTGGACCCACTACCTGAGAGCCATTGCCAAATGGATTTTTTTTTAAAAAATTTTTTTACCACTTTAGACTATACACAACTTCGTTAGAAATTGTTTGGAAATTTATTTCCTTCTGTTTGAATTATACGTGAAGCTGTAAGTCTCAAGTTAGAGGTAGAACGTAGATTGAAATATGTAAGGAATGCCTCAGCAGTGTTGCGAAGGAACCAAAATAGGGTGGTCTAGACTGAAGAATCATTACAACTCATAATTTTAACGAGTATGAGAGACTATAAGTTACATTGATGCTGGTTTCGGGATGAGTGATTAATTTGTTCTTTTCCTACTAACGAGAAATTCACCCCAAACAAGAATATTATGAATCCACTACAAAGTTAAAATCCCAGCAGTATAACGCACGCTTAACACATGCTCAAAGTCAGTAACATATCAGACAATATTTGTAATAGAATGACATAACTGCAACTCAGGACCGTTGGCCATAATAAATTATCCGACCACTCCACCCAACTCTTGAAGGCACGAGAGTGATTAGGCTCTAGCTCATGAGCAATTCCTACTGTTGATTTAGCTCATCACACTCTAGCGACAGAAGGAAAGAACAATGGAGACACACACACACACACACACACACACAGATTTGAAAATCTGATCACAGCATGAAACAACCATTTCATTCTGTTTCTATATTGTTTCAGTCTACATTAGAGGACACAAAGTTTGGAAAAATTTCACATTTCTGATATCATGTGCCATGGTAGGAGAGCACAATGGAGCCCAAAATGGAAGGTGATTTGATGAATGAATGAATTGAAAGGTAGACAAACCAGCCCCCATTGCGCCAATCAGCTTAAATTATGTACAAGCTACGGCTGCAAAATGTTCTTGTCTTCGTCGTTCCATTTCTAACTCTGTCATCCCCAGAACAGTAATCGTCATCTCATGTTGCAGCATTGGGCTTGTCCTAGCTGTTGCAATTTTCTCCACAGGCAGATCATCTGTCTTGGAGATTGATAATGTGCTGTATAATAATCTTCGATGCATCCAAACTGACAAAATTTTAAGCTGTGCACATACTCAACGGGCCTTGAGCTGTTAAATTGTTCTACCCACATTCCCACGCTCACATCTTCCATTTTGAACAACTGCAGATTGTGAGACCAAGTAAGACAAGTGTTGATACATACTAATTGATTAAAGATCATCTGGCTTACTCTCAGTTTATGCTTCTCGAACTCAGATACTATGAAATGTGCAATATCAGAAGACACTACATAACCAGGCCCGTTGGCATAGGGTGGATAATCTTCTTCTGGCCATTCCTGCAGATCACAACAATAAGATATTGAAGTCAGAGACTACTCAAGACATGAAGGCTTGGCATGCCTCTCAATGAAGACAGGATGACTATAAAGAATCTCCATTTCTTATGAAAATACAAAGAAAAAATTATGTATATTTAGTGTTTGGAACTCAGCAAAAGACAGATCTAATACTAGTAGAGTTCTTGTTTTCAGCAACTACAAAGAATTTCCATTTATTAGGTAAAGCCTGTTGGATCACTTGGAAGTACAGAGAAAAAGATTATATATAATTAGTGTTTGCAACTACGAAAAGTACAGATCCGTTGCTAGTAGAGTTCTTTTGTTTCATGCCCTTCCTTTGACCAGGCAGTCAAAAACTAGGCTGAAAATTTTCATATTTCTCAGCAGTCAAACACCTTTCCGACACCTTTGTCAAAATCAAAGTCAATCCATGTTCCAGTTCAACATATAAAATTCCTACTGTATTGCAATGTTATCCACGTCATGTAAACCTGTCCAATTATGTTCACAACATACTAAGATCTAGCAGCCTGAAATCTTATAATCTGATTTTGCAGGAAAGGTGTGGTTCAGCTAGAATTCCAATTAATTGGATGTAATAGAATTTCTAGATGCGAATAACATCACCTACTCAGACCCAAAAAGAAAAATCATCTGTGCACATCGGTCAATTAGCATGTTGCAGCATTTTCGACATTCGGAACATGAAAACTCATAATTAAGCATATTTTCTTCCCAAAAGAAAAGGCAAAGAGAATAAGGAATGAAAGATAATTGTCGACAATATAACAAAGACACTTGCAATAAGTGGAAAAGGTACAAAGAAGAAAAAATACAAGTTGGTAAACATTCAAAAGATCATGGAAGTCAATGAAAGAGATTAAGAATGCATACCTCATATGTCACAGCCCATTTACCATTCCTCAGGGGCTTGTGGTAGTAGTTGATATTCCCCAGATACAGGCTTCTACCTCTGCGGATTCTTTTGACTTCTTTCATGACGGAATCTATCCTTACGAATGTGTCATCATCACACTTCATAATATACTTAGCAGCCATTGTGCGAACCTGCAAACAACCAAAGGCATGAGAGGTAAGAAATTACAGGACAGTGATGATGAGGTTGCCAATTCAACAGCTTATTTCCCTACTTACCCCATATTCGCAAATTGCAACAGTTTTCAAGACAACAAGATCATAATTATCCATGTAAGGCACTATAACAATATCACCGAAAAACTCTGCTTCTTTCATTAGCTCCACATTTACTTCCTTTCTTCCATGCTGCCAAATACAATATAAAAGATATAAAGAGGATGCCCAAGTCAAGCAAATCCAGTAAATTGGTTTCTCATAACTATTCTGCAACTGAGTTATGCAAGTCCTTACCATTGCAACAAAAAAACGAGCCACAATCTTTGAAGACTTGATTGAAGGATGTTGCATCCACGACTTCCTTACTGCCATTCGCTCAGCAAAGTGATTACCTGCAGAAAGGATTCCGATGAACAGCTCCACAGGTCCATTAGGGAGAGCTGGGGCTTGCCACTTAGTTACCATCTCGAGGTGCCTCTGTGGAGAAAAACTTGGATGTGAAGTGGGCAAAGAAGCAGCCAAAAGCGATTGCACGTCAACATCCCCCTTGAGAGATAATCCAGTGGCATCTTCAAGGGTGAAGCCCTGTCAATATTTAAGCATATTTAGAAGCCCAAGTTCAATAAAAGTTTACCATTAAGCATTTGAGCAAGGGACTCACAGTGCGATAAGGAAAAGATGTAACATGCCTCCCATCTACATTAACATGATAACCTTCCAAGCCAGTACTAAGCGTGAGAACAAACAGTTTATCCTCTGCAAAAGGGTATGGCCAGTCAACTGTCACCTTCTTTGTCCTCCAAATCAGCCTTTTCAACCACCAGGTGGCCTTTGATTCTTCAGAGTGCTTATCATCATCACGAATCCACTTCTCACATTTAACCTGTCCATCAACTTCATAGAATCCAAAAAATCAGTAATGCAGGCAGGAGATACCCTAGCAACACTTATTAGCTAGCCCATAACTAGAATGATAAGCCGCATTTGTAACATGAATGTGCATGGTCTGCAAGAAGATACAGCCCAAAGGAACACAAAAGCACACTGAGACAAAGATCTAAGCAATAATTTTTTATCAAATTGCATATCTTAAGTTACTTATCTCCAAAAGAGGCCTCAATTTAAAGAAAACAACAATCCCAATTATCTACATGCTGACATCATATCTAAATTTTCAAAATTGAGATATCACATATCATGTATGAGTTGTTGAGTATTAACTTCAACTAAATATTAAGTGTCGTATTAAAAAATCAATTATTTGCCACTTAGGATAACTTCGACATTGACTCTACATCATTCTCCTATTAGCTTCAATTCAAATTACCATTGATATAAGATCAGCTGTAAGCTCCCAACCAAGCATTCTCGAGTATTCTAAAATTCTCTAGTACAGCATTGAATCAGATTCGACATTCATGTCACAATGCAGGATCTAATAAGTAAAATAACAACCACATTTTGATCATCAAATATTACCTAAACAGTAATATTGAAAATACAAGACTGTCTTACCAGTTTCTTCATCAGTCGTAGACTTCCACCCTTCACACCGCATTGGCGTACCCCACTGCATCCTATAACACGTATTCTGCTCGATCACCGGCCTCCCACTCCAATCCCCCTTCAACCGCGGATTAAAATGCAGTATCCTCGGTGGATCCTCCCCGTCTACATTCCTCAACCCCTGTAACTCTATCATAAACTGCGAAACCATCACACTCTCATCTTTCTCCTTCACTGTCACTATCTTCGGATCACTCTCTGGGTGGGCCCACTGCGGCTTCCCCACCACCGTGATATGCGAACCCAACATCAACCCACACGGAATCTCCATCAATCCCTCTTTCTTCCCAAACTCATCTCCCGATAAAAACACCGAGTTGGGACACTTTAACTCGGTCTGATTCTTCCGAGTCACATTCCCCAACTCACTACTCAGTTTCCCTCTCTCAATTTCCCCAAATAATTTCTTCCCAACTACAAACGCGTCCCTAGCTGCCTTATGCAGCTCCGAAAACTCATCATTATCCTTACTATCAAACGCATTTTCATCAAATATCAAGCCTGAAACCTTCTTCATCTCCCCCATTTTACGCGAAACCGGAGAGGGCAAACCACCATTATCATGGGCACCTTCCTCTACTTCTTTCTGCGCAAATTCTTCATCATTATCGATTTTAACTGGAAGGGTTTTGATGAATAACTGAGCCGACTCGGTCCCAGCCGAGTCTAGCCCTAGCCCAGTTTTCAAAACTATGGGCACTTCCAAGCTCATTACTAGCAAATAAAAAAATAATATACCCATCAAGACTTGAATCGATCTGAGTCGAGTCACTGAGATCATCGAGTCGAACTTGCCTCTCTTCATTTCTGAAACAAACCCAAATCAGCTTCAGCTGATTAACTTCTTTTTTTCTTTTTCTTTTTCTTTTTTTTGAATTTTTTGAAATTTTTTCTTGGATTTTTTAAGTAAGCGTTAGTTCATTCAGCTGAGATGAACTGTAACTACACATACACATACATTTGATGTGAATATATGTGTATATATATATATATATATATATATGTATATGTGAGTGTAAATAGTGTGTATTGTGTGTGTGTGTGTGTGTGTGTGATGTGCAGACACTGAGTTTTTTAAGTGTAACAGGTCATTGGTTGTAAGAAATGGCTGGTGGGCGGCTGGAGAAATTTTTGAAGCTAAACGGCGGCGTTTTGTCAATTGAAAATGACAAACGTCGTCGTCGGTTGCTATAAAGGCAAGAGAGACAGGTGGTCATGAGATGTACACCTCAGCTTTTCAGGTGAATCTTTGTCCAAATTTAGTTAATCTGCTTCTTCAAATTATTTTTTTGTGATTAATGTAACATAATTTTGTGTAGATTATCGAAATCGGATATTATTATTATTACTATGGTAATTTAATTATAATTTTATTTTTTGGTAAAGGTACAATAATTTTGTGTCGATTATCTAACTTGGATATTAATATAATGGTAATATTATAATTTTATTTTTTGGGTAAAGGTACCATAATTTCGTGTCAGTTATCGAAATTGGATATTATTATTATGGTAATGTAATTACAATTTTGATTTCTAAAATTTTTGAAAAAAAATTGTATATCACCTCACAAAAATGTTGGGTGATTAAATATGATACCATTGTCTTCAATAATTTAGACACTAAAATTATAATTATAATATCATAAAAGGTAAAATATATTTTCGACAGATTACATAAGATATATTGCTAATTTATCCTTCTCTATAAAGTCTTAAAGGCAATGTCTTATGGTGCTACAATTACAAAAGATTGTATACCATCATTATGAAAATATTAACAAATTGAGTAAGTATTACACCGTATATTTTAATAATTCATATACTAAAATTTGTAATTACGATATTACAAAAATAACGTTCACTTTTGATAAACTACACAGGTTAGGGTGTTATTTACCTTTTCTATAAAGCCCTGAAGGAAATATTTGGTCATTAAAATTCGGTTTCATTAATGAAGTGATTAAATTGGAATTAAGACTATCTATTTATGGTAAAAAGAGATATGGTTGAAAGCACAATTTGAGAGGGGTGGGGTCTAAAAGAGTGGACTGGTGGACCACAATTTTGGTAGGTGTTGATTTGGTGGTGGGCTTTTTAATCGTTGGAGATGTCTTTATCGTTTAAAATTTTGAATTTTTTGCGAAAGGGGGCCCCATGTAATTAGCGTTTAGTTTTATGGCACGTCTCATATAAGAAAAATTTTTGATCGAAAAATATTTTCTAGTTAATCGATAAAAAAAGTTAAAAAATATTTTTCAAGAAAATATTTGACTGTAAACGGAGCCTTAATCGGACATTCGAGCCATATATATAGGTGAATTATATTTTGGAGTTTGTTATTAATGTATGAACCGTTTGGATCAAATCCAGGCCAAAGAAAAAAGCACCACTAAGTGAAAAATGATATTCTATTAACCTTCAATAAAGAAGATGGATGTTGATGTAAATAGTAACTAGGATAGTAAAAATTGTCGTAGAAACTCATTTTGCAAATTGAATAGACTAGCAAATTTAATACTTAGCATGGATTTTATTTTTATCGAACTTAGCATAGATCACCCGTGTGCTAACTCTACTCAATTTTGTTTAATACAATTTGTTAGAAGGTTGTTATTGACGAGATAGTTAAATAATCACTTGTTAAATATTTGATATTGGATTCAAGTCTTAAAAATAACTCCTTTGACTAAAGAATAAGATTACATGTACGCATATATACTTTCTCTAGATATTGCTACTTGCGAGAGTCTTGTGCCAATACTTACAAGTTCTAAGGGTTTATGTAGCATTTTGACATGATCAAAACAATGATGCTTTAAATCGGACTCCATAAGTTTTTCTTTTAAGAAATTAATTATATCATAAATGTAGCATACATACAATTTTATAGGTGGTCTCCTTCGAGGCGATAGTCAAGTGTTTGTCTAACAAGTGAGTAAAATTACATACATTTACCTTCTCTAGATCTTGCTATATATGAAGATCTTGTACACTAACTACGATCTTTTTAAAGGTCTATTAATTCAGTTTTGTTTGATGATTAAATAGATGAGACTTTAAATTAACTTCAGCAAGTTGTTCTTGGAAACTAATCATATATGCAGCATATATATAATTCATGAAATTTGTAACATGTTGTTATCCTCGACAACCCATCATTGCTTTGGCGTTTAGGTTCTGTTTTGCCTAATTTTTAGACATTTAAAAGTGTTTCTTGTAAGTTTAGAAGCTGAAATTAATCTATTTGGCCCATTTTTTAAAGTACTTTTAGGTAAAAGTTGAAGTTGAAAAAAGTTTAAAAAAAAGCTCTAAATTGGAGTTTTTCAAAAAGGTTTTATGAAACTGTTTTTACATAATATGAGAAGTTATTTTTCTTTTTCTTTCTCAAATGTACCCCTCCATATTTTTTAAAGTCCAACATTTCCTTCAAAGAAACTATAAAGCTTTTAACAGTAGTGTTTTGGTTAAAAGTGCCATTGAATAAAATCGTTGATTGTTTGGCCTATGTTGAGTAATATTGAGCTTTTAAAAATTTTGGGGGTAATGTTAGATTTTAAAAAACATGGAAGGGTATATTTGAGGAAAAAAAAATTCCCACATTATGATAAAAACAGTTTCACAAAAGTTTTTTTTTAAAAAGCTTCTATTTGGAGATTCTTATTTTTTAGTTTTTTCAACTTCAATTTCTATCTAAAAATATTTTCAGAAATGGGCCAAACATGTTATTTTAGCTTCTAAACTCACACGAAATGCTTTGAAATATCTAAAAGTTAGGTCAAAGAGAGGCTTATGATACAAAAGAAACTATAAATAGCAAATTTCTCAACCCTCAAAAGGTACACAGTACATTACAAATTTAAGGCTACTCGCTATTATGGAGAGGTTGGAATCTCGAGTCTTGCTGGTTACGTTATACGTATTAAGTGACCACATCATCTAAAAGTTTAAGCTATTAGAGAAGATTTTGTTGTATTATTTATTATTTTCAACACGCTCCCTCAAGTGAAAGCAAAGTTAGTTTTTGAACCTTACACTTGAAAGTTTTTAATATATATTTTTTAAAATAGATGGTGGTGAGTTTTGAACCCAAGACCTTTTGGTACCTAAGTTCTAATACCATATTCACAGTACATTACAAATTTAAGGTTACTCGCTATTATGCAAGAGGTTGGAATCTCGAGTTTTACTGGTTACGTTATATGTGTTAAGTGACCATCTTATCTAAAAGATTAAGCTATTAGAGAGGTATTTGTTACATTATTTATTATTTTCAACACGCCCCTACAAGTGCAAGCAGAGTTAATTTTTTAGTCTTACACTTGAACAGTTTTTAATATTTTTTTTTAAATGGGTGGCAATGAGTTTTGAACCCATGACCTTTTGATACTTAAACTCTGATACCATGTTAAGTGATCACTTCATATAAAAGCTTAAGTTGTTTGAAAGGGATTTGGGAACGTGTTAAAGATAATAAATAATACAACAAACCCCTCTCTAACAACTTAAATTTTTAGAGAGAGGTTTATTGTATTATTTATTATCTTCAATAGTACAACCTTAGACCTCCCTTTAATTAAATATATATATATATATATATATATATATAAGACAATCTTGGTTGTTCCGAAAAAATCCCTCTATTTTCTCTATATTACATTAGTTAAGCTATTTTATCTCTCGCCTTAACTTAAGCGTTGAATCTTCCTCTCATTCAGTAAAGTGGACTCTTTGGCCGCATGAATGGACCACCTAAATAGGCTTAAAATCTACATCATTAACCCACACCATTAAATGGCTATGCATCTTTTTTTTTTCTTTTTTTTTTTTGGTCAAAAGGTAGAAAGAAAGAACAACAATACAATTTCCATCACCCGACCCCAGTGGGATCTCCATCCTTCATCAACAGAAACATCAACTTAGGTGGGTTGCAGGAAACCCAATTAACTGGCAGTTCTTCCCTACATCGACACTTTGTTATCCAATCGCAAGGTTGGTTGGCCGTTCTCCTTATGCATTGGAACCTCACCCTTGGGTTACCTGCCACAATCTTTTTGATATCCTCCACTATGGCGTTTGCTCTCCATCCGAGAGCGTACTCCGGAGAACTGATTGCTTTGAGAACGTCATAAGCATCACTTTCAATTATGAAGCTAGATTGTTGTACCTGTCCCACGTACTGACACGCACATCTAATAGCAAAGGCTTCCATTTCTGCTGCTGAAAAACATCTAAAAGGTCCTGCCTGCCCGAAAATCAACTCCCCATTTCGTTCTTGCCCAATAAATGCATAAGCAGCGATCCCATTTTCTTCGAACAATGCATCCACATTAACTTTGACAGTTTTAACCTCTGGGGGAACCCATTGGGCTGCCACCCTATTTTGGGCTTCTTCATACTGTCTATTATCCAACCTCCTCTGTCTCAAATTTCTTTCGCAGTACCACTCATATATCATACACTTAACCCTCACAACCGCCCTTTGAATGTCCATACTTATGCCATTAATGACACCATCATTCCTCTCCTTCCAAATTTGCCAGCAGCATATCGCAATTTTAGTCGTTGCTTCTTCCTCGCAGTAACCCGCCTCGCAGCATCTCTCTTAGAGAAGCCAAGAAGCCACTCACTAAAACACACCACAACGACTGGATCAAAAGCACACTGCAGAGGGGAAGCACACCAAAATCTCTTCACCCAAGGACAGAAAAGGAATATGTGTTCGACAGATTCACTTTCTTGCTCACACAGCGAACAAACAGGAGACACAACTGCCCTTCTTCGAAACTGGTTCTCTTGAGTCAGGAGACAGTTTTTGCACGCTTTCCACAGGAAGAACTTCAACTTTGGGGGGGCCCTGATCTACCACACGAGCTTCCACACCTCTTTCAGAATCTGGTACGATGAGCTCGCTCTATAAAATGGCTATGCATCTAGAGAAATAACTATTTTGCTCATATAATAAAATAATATTGGGAACTGGTTTTTTGAATAAGTGGCAATGAGTTTTGAACCCAAGACCTTTTGATACTTAAACTCTGATACCATGTTAAGTGACCACTTTATATAAAAGCTTAAGTTATTTGAGAGGGATTTGGGGACGTGTTGAAGATAATAAATAATACAACGAACCCCTCTCTAACAACTTAAATTTTTAGAGAGGGGTTTATTGTATTATTTATTATCTTCAACAATACAGCCTTAGACCTCCTTTTAATTATATATATATATATATATATATATATATATATATATATATATATATATATTAAGACAATCTTGGTTGTTCCGGAAAAATCCCGCAAATCCCTCTATTTTCTCTATATTACATTAGTTAAGCTATTTTATCTCTCGCCTTAACTTAAGCGTTGAATCTTCCTCTCTATTTTTTTTTTTTTTGGGTCATGAATTTTCCTACATACCCTATACATGCTAACAAACTCTCATCCGGTAAAGTGGACTCTTTGGCCGCATGAATGGACCACCTAAATAGGCTTAAAATCTACATCATTAACCCACACCATTAAATGGCTATGCATCTAGAGAAATAACGTTTTTGCTCATATAATAAGATAATATTGGGGACTGGTTTTTTGAATAAGTACTTTTCAAATTTTCATAATCCTTATCTGAACCAAATACAAGTTAAAATTATAAAAATTTTCGTGCATATATTAAGGCGCATTGCCGCACTAGGGATTTATCAGTTGATGGTTAAATTCTACCGGATCTAACCAATTATTAGGTTCTACCAGTTAAATTTTCACATCACCAAAAAAAAAAAGAATAATCAAGTAAAATAATATATATAAACCGAATTGGTCGGTCTTTCCAAAAATATCTTTGTTTATGTATCATTGAAAAGTGCATCAACATAAATATATGTTTTGAGTCCACTTCACCATTTTTGTCGAGGAAATTCATTTGTCTTATCTATCTTGCTATTGAGATGCATTCTTGATTTCAACTATACAACCTCTAGAACACAATTTTGTTATTTTGTGCATGTTTTTTTATACACTTTATTTTTTTCAGTCGCAATCTTTGCTTGCTAAGTAAGGCATTTAATAAGCCAACAATACAATTCCATGCACATTAAATTTGACACTTCGACAATGAAAATACAAAAATTGGCGATCTGGACTATGAACCAGAATAACCCAAACTATGATTCCTCCTCCAAAAACAAGGAAAGTCCAATCCAGGCGAATCTAGAACATGTCATTCTCACATCCAAGAGTTGTGTAAAATGATTAGGTTATAATTTATTATAATTAGAAGTTTTAACTTTAAATCACGAGTTCGACTTTTATTTAAAAAAAAAAAAAAAACCGATAAGCTGTCATTCTCTTCTGAAGAACTCACCGCCAAAGTCCAAACATTGCCATTGTTCTTATAGACCAAAACCACTTAACATTTCGCCTTCTCTATCAGATAACTTCTATATATACCTCAATTCTACAAGAGCTAATTTCAATTAACAACTTTGATAGTTTTAACATCACAATATTCTCAATAGCAACTTGGGTTGATTTCCTATCGAGACACTAACATGCCTTCAACAACTTTTCCACCCGTGAAGCAATGTGCATCCATAGGCAGAGAAAAGCACACAGTTGTTGCAGACATGGATGGAACATTGCTTAGAGGCCGAAGTTCATTTCCGTACTTCGCCTTAATCGCTTTCGAGGTCGGAGGACTGCTCAGGCTTCTTTTCCTGCTATTAGTATCACCAATCGCTGGACTTCTCTACTATTTCGTATCAGAATCAGCTGGAATCCAAGTCCTCATCTTCGTAACATTTGCAGGCATCAGAGTTGCTGATATTGAATCCGTGGCGCGGGCCGTGTTGCCTAAGTTTTATTCGGTTGATCTTCATCGTGAGACATGGCGTGTGTTCTCTTCGTGTGGACAACGTTGTGTTCTTACAGCTAATCCTAGGATTATGGTGGAAGCATTCTTGAAGGATTTTCTTGGTGCTGACATGGTTTTGGGGACTGAGATAGCTACTTATAAAGGGAGAGCCAATGGATTTGTTCGTAAGCCTGGAGTGCTAGTTGGGAAGAACAAAGCTGATGCTCTTAAGAAGGCATTTGGAGATACACAGCCTGAGATTGGCCTTGGGGACCGCCAGACAGACATTCCCTTCATGAAATTATGCCAGGTTCGTAAACACTTCTTTACATGTAAGCGAGATTTTTTATTTTAATTTAATTTTACGTTATAAAAGAGATGATAGTGACAAAAAATTTGCGTCTCCAACATTAACGACGTGACAATTTCTTATGCAATGCAGGAAGGTTACATTGTGCCAGCAAAGCCAGAAGTGAAGGCTGTAACAAATGACAAGGTGCCCAAGCCTATAATCTTCCATGATGGCCGATTAGTTCAAAAGCCAACACCATTAATGGCACTACTCACCCTCCTGTGGATTCCTATTGGCTTCCTCCTGGCCTGCCTACGAATCGCTGCTGGATCACTCCTCCCAATGCCTATCGTCTACTACGCGTTTTGGGCACTAGGTGTCCGTGTCACGGTCAAGGGCAACCCACCACCCCCTGTCAAAAACTCCACAAACCAATCCGGTGTGCTCTTCATTTGCTCCCACAGGACCCTTCTAGACCCTATCTTCCTCTCCACCGCCCTCGGGCGTCCGATTCCAGCCGTAACATACTCCGTTTCCCGCCTTTCCGAGATCATTTCACCGATCAAGACGGTTAGACTCACCCGAGACCGCGCCACGGATGCATCCATGATCAAGAAACTACTCCAGGAAGGCGACCTGGCCATTTGCCCCGAGGGCACAACCTGTCGAGAGCCGTTTCTTCTGCGATTTTCAGCGTTGTTTGCTGAATTAACTGACCAACTAGTACCTGTGGCCATGGTGAACCGCATGAGCATGTTCCATGGCACAACGGCACGTGGATGGAAAGGAATGGATCCATTTTACTTCTTCATGAATCCTAGTCCGGCCTATGAAGTAACATTCTTGAACAAATTGCCCATGGAGTTAACATGCAGTTCTGGAAAATCAAGCCATGAAGTTGCGAATTACGTACAAAGGGTAATTGCTGCTACACTTTCATATGAATGCACTACATTCACAAGGAAAGATAAGTATCGAGCGCTTGCTGGGAATGATGGCGCCGTGGTAGAAAAACCTCGGCTTAAAGCAAACCAAGTAATGGGGTGTTAGCTACTTTCACAAGTCAACGACATTTTATCGTATGAGTTTTTCACAAAGTTTCAAACTCCCCCGTTCACTTTAGGATTTCCTTTTGGGCAAATTGGACAAATAGTACTTATTATTTTAAAAGTCACGTGATTAGTTTTTATTGTTTGTAAAAGTCACACTAATAATCCTTATTATTTCAAAAGTCACTCAATTAGTCTTTATTGTTTGTAAAAATCTCTCTATTAATCTCCAATATTTGCAAATGCATTTACAAATATTGGGGACTAATGGAGAAATTTTTACTAACAATAAATACTAACTGAATGACTTGTGAAATAATTTGAACTATTGGTAAAACTTTTGTAAACAATGAGAACTAACTACGTAACTTTTAAAACAATTAAAACTATTTGTCAAAAACTTATAAATAATAGGGACTATTTGTGAGATTTTTCCTTTACTTTTCTTTCTATAAAAGAATTTAGGACTTTGTGAAAAAATCATGGGGGCAAAATTCACTTTTATGGTTTCTTTTTCTTTTTCTTTCTTTCCCCTATCTTTCTCTTGTTGAAAATTGAATAATACAAAGGTTTCGTAGAATACGACCTTTCTATTTGAGATAGTCCTAGTGCACCCTTTGATATGCGAATCTGAATATATATATATATATATATATATATATATACACATTATATGAGAATTTGAACGTCAATGTCTAGTTTTGGACATTGTTATTAGGCTTTAATTATATTTGTTTTGAAGACAAAAGGCCCTTTTTAGGAACAAGTGGCATTCAGTGTTCACCTCCTGCGAGGTACCGTAACAATACCAGTTTTTGTAATATTTGTGGGCATCAGCTCATTCTAATGGTTAGAAGTGTGACTCAAATCTCTCACATTGTTAAAATGTGTAGACATTTTTTTTTTTTTTTGGGTACAATTAAAGCCAAATTCGTAGTTCAAAATTGTAACTTTTAATTACAACAAGTTGGTACCTAATTATTTCACTCGACTCTTTGGTATAATGTATTGACAATCTTAAAAAACAAATAATTTTTCAAAAAAATAAAAATCTTTTTTTTTTTCAAAAACAAATAAAGGTTGAAACTAAAGTCACCTTGATTAGATTGACAATTAATTATTTGATTAGGGAAATTGTCTGTAGAATTCACACTAGTGTTTTATAAAAGAGTAATATTATATGTCACCCCTTTTTATACCACTTTTTTATCATTTTCTACGTGGTGTCCTATATGGTATGTCAATTAGACAGTATTTTTATTTCTCTTTCTTCTTTTTAATTATATTTCTCTCTCTTCAATTTATTTTTCTCTCTCTCCCTCTTAATTAATATTTAATATATTAAAAGAAAAACTATCCATCTTGAGCTCAAATCTTTGCATGATACTTAACATGAAACAAATCTTTGTATGACCTTCAACTATCTTTAACCAGTATTTTTTTCCTAAGTTTCTTTAACCAATTTAGCCTGCTTAAAACAATGAATGCAATTTTTCCTTCCAATTAAAGAAAGAAACGAGGAGGAACGATGCAATTCTCATATACCATTGCAAGTATATGAAACTGGTAATTGACTATTATGATTAATACACTTTAAATTTGAGATGAAACAATAATAAATAATTAACGAAAGTTTAGATAAAAGTTTTAATTTTTTTTCCTTTTACAATGGAAAACTATATTGGGATTTCTTCAAGTTCAGATCAGGCATGTCAAATCTCGAATATATGATCCTACTTGAAAAGGGCATAGTACAATCTTTTTATAATGCTAGAAACTATTTTTTTTTTTTTGGTACAATCGAAGTTGTTAGGAGCGGATTCAAAAAATTCTCACTGGGGATGAAAACACATAATTTTTCACTATATGAATACATTTCTTTTTATAGTGGGGGTTAATTAATTTTATTGACTAAGAATACATAGATATTATTTTATACATATACATGTATAGCGAGAATTTTTAACTTTTTTTTTCTAGGCCATTGGGGCTGCAATGTGCATCCACCAGTGGAGGCCATCATGGTCCAAACTCAGAACCTCTAATTACAAATTAATTCCTTACAGCTCCACTCTTAACCCTTAGGTAATTATATTCATGTTGAGGATTGTTAATAGTGTAGAAGGAAGAAAAATGGAAAGCTTGTGGCAATTAAAAAAAAAAAACTTTGACGCGAATTGGCTATAGGTGCCCTAGATAATTAATCAGAATAGAATGGTTTGAGCTCAAGATGGACGATTTATTTTTGATATGGTAAATATTAATTAAGAGATAGAAAAGAAATTGAAGAAAGAGAAAAAGAATTAAAAAGAAGAAAGAGAAATAAAAATATTATCTAATTGACATGCCATGTAAGACACCATGTAGGAGGTGATAAAAAGGTAATAAAAAAAATGATAATATATAACATTACTCTTTATAGAATGTACCCCAAGTTTGAATAATCACGAGTGTTTGTGGAATTACTATGTAGATGAAGGTTAGTTAAGAGTTGATCTCGTAATGTTACTATGTTATGAGAGAGATCCAATTGCCGGACTGTTTTAAGTATTTCATCATAACCATATTATCAATTCACTACTATTAGAACTCTTCATCCAAATCCGAATTCACCGTTGTGAAAGTGGATTAATGGTCAGTTCACTGCATTTCATCACCTTAACCATGGTGATCATACCTCCTTGTACTGGAATTGGAAAAGAGCATTAAGGTTTTTGTTCTTGGGCTTTAGACTATTAAAGGAAAAAACTCAACGACAAAAATATTGTATTCTGTATTTATAATCTCTATCATGAGTTTTTTAATCTGCTTAACAAAACTTGAAACCTACGGAAGTAGGTTAGGCTAAATTTGTATTTCCTGTGTTACGCAATGTATGTCGTGGTGTCTTTTCTAGTTATCCGCAAATTGATTGATAAATTTAGATACTCTCGTAACATTATAATGTTAAGAGAGTTTATGAACGAGAGCAATAACAGTGAACTATTCAAATTATTTTATTTTAACTGTTTTATTACTTCACTGTCATTAAATCTATCTTATAACATTATAATGTTACGAAAGACATCCAAGTTTGTATATCGATGTCCTACAAGGTTCCAGCTAGGTGATACCTCCTATAGAAAAAGTACCTCCGCTTATAGAGCAACCGAGATCTTTTCATTATCAGAAGCCAGTTTTTCTCAGAGATATTCATAACCCTTCAAGGAAAAATAAGATTGTTTGCTGCTAAAGTCAGATTGCTTACAGCAAATACGAGGTAAGTAGAGTTTCAGACACGTTTATGTCCTAAATTTCTGGTGAATTCAGGGGCCGATGTACATTAGAGTCGGTGGGGGATGACATTAAAAATCCTACATTTCTGGACCGGTTCCACCAACGCTCAAGAAGCTGTACCTCTTTGGCAATAATCTTAATTGTACACTACCAGAGAGCACATAGGTAAGCTAATCTAAACTTGTTCATCTGCCACAGAGCCCCAGAGATCTCAGAAGTCTCAGAAGGCTAGATCTTCGCTCAAATCAATTTAGAAAATAATAGGCTCGAGGATCTTCCCTAACCTCCCTAGGACTGCAAAACCCCTAGGACTGCAAAACAATCGCCCAACCTCCGTTTCTTTCCAGCCATGACCAAGTGTCTTCCCTAACCTCCCTGCAACTGCAAAACAATCGCCTTACTGGAAATATTCCTACTGCATTTGGATACCTACCCCTTAAAGTGTCTCTCTAGAAAATAATAGGCTCGAGGGTCCTCTTACTTCCAGTGTAGGTAATATAACATCTTTGACAGAGCTATATATCTCAGTGGCAACAAATTATCTGGTCAAATACTATTCATCAATCGGCCATCTCTCTCAACTCCAAACAGTTTAAAATTTCAGGCAAGACATGACACGAGGACCATTGCCTCATGAAATGTCCTCACTTAAAAACTTCTAAGACTTGATCCATCATTTAACCGTTTAAATCTTTCCTCCATTCCAGAGTGGATCTTCAAGTTGTCATTGCTCTCTAGAATTCACTTGGCCAGACGTAGAATCCAAGGTGAAACTCTAGAGTATTTACTATTGACTTCCAGTTCATTACTGGATGTCAAGAAACCATCACAGTGGAGCAATGCCTGCATGGCTTGGCAGCTTAACTGAGCTCTACCTGCTAAATCTCTCAATGAATTCGCGTGTTTCCAAGGTCCCTAGCACAGTCAGAAACATAGGAAACTTGGTGGTGCTAGATCTTCACTCAAATAAGCTAGCAGGTTCTATAATCTGGGCTTTTCAAATGAAAAGCACATTTGAAGGTGGATCTTTGACTTTAGTTGAACTTTCTCACAATAGTTTCACAAATGGGATTGAAGAACTTGGTATGGGATGACAAAAGCGTATCAGCACGTCAATATGTCACATAACTTCCTTAAAGATAGAATACGAACTTCTATAGGGTGCATGGGATAAATAAACAGTTTGGATACGAGCTACAATGAATTAGCTTCAGAGATACCTGCATCTCTGGGGAATTTAAGCTTTCCTTGGAGAGACTGAAGCTGCACACAGGCAACATACCAGATACGTTCCTGAAGTCGAAAGAGCTGAAGGAGTTGGACTTGTCAGATAATCTACTTGTGGGGAAAATTCCTTCTGGAAACCCACTAACGGAATTTTCAAACAGCTCTTACTCAGGAAACAAAAGTCTGTGTGGTAGACCTCTCGCTCCCTGTAGCCGTTGGACATCAGGTTCTCCAAATTTTCTGAATCTGTCAAAACTGAATGTAAAAACACTTGTGGCTTTCTATATAGTCAGAATTCAGGTTTACAAAATGCGATATAAGAGTGCCGTAAGGCGCCAGGACAATATACATAAAGAAAAAGCATGGTTAACATATCAATATTTCACCGATGGTTGACCTCCACTGGCATTTAGTAGAACAGGCATGATTAACAGAAACCTATAATAGTGTCATTTGACTCAAGAAACCCTGGGCATTAGTTGAGATAAAACTAAGATAGGAAATTAATTAGACGAAACAGACTCTTCCTCAAATACTTATCGTGTCAAATATAGAGGTCTCAGTAGCAGTTGTTTGGATACAAGAAACCAGAAAAGATTGTCTCTCATGACCTGTGCAATCAATTATTTATTTGCAGGCCTTCTGAATTCAGGAGCATATGCATGAAACTCCCATTATTTTGTGTGTGTGTGTGTGCGTGTGAGAGAGAGAGAGAGAGAGAGAGAGAGAGACGTGAATAACCAATTAATCATGCCTGCACCTTGAGCATGAAAGAGGGCACATGACCTCCAACTACAGAAGAGAGAGAGAGAGAGAGAAATTCCAATAGATTTTCCAAAGAAGACTTTCTTTTATTTATCTTTATCTTTGAGTTTCTACACTGTTCTTGCACCTATTCAAAGGGCTCTTCACTCATTCCTAGCTGCTGATAATTTACATAATCAATTTTGTTTAACCGTGTACAACATAAGACCTGCTCCGGCAACTCTTCAGCTTTGTTACCCTGGTTTCAGATAAGAGAAAAAGTATTATTAACAAAAGGCACCAATTTCGGGATGAAAAACCAAAAAAAAAGGAACAATTCTGAAATAAGATCGAAGAAAAGAAAAGCTGAAAGAACTAGTAATAGTATACGAGCAATACAAAGTTATACTTGCCTGAATTGTGAGACCAACATCCAGGACACAAAGCTTCAGCCTATCTAGGAATGTTTCAAAGCCCTTCCTTGAAATATAACTGAATCTATGCATGTCGATATCAATTTCGAAGTAATTTTCTCCCTGCAAAAAGCTCAAAGTATTATCTCAAGACTGAAGTATATTAAGAATCCTTTCCTTTGATCTCTCAACATTTTAAACAGGTCATTATAAGCTTAAATACCAATGACAGAAAATTTATGTTAGTTTTGATATTTTCTAGTGAACATCCTCAAACCTACCAAGTAGAATTCATGCTGGGGACGTGAAAGAACAGGCTTTTCATTGTAAGCCTTCATGAGCTTCCTCTCTGCTGCACTTAAAGGCAGGTCTTCCATATTTCCTACACGACCCAATATCTTCAATCTTTCCCTGAAGGGAACAATTGTGTCTACAGGAAAACCTCTCACCTTCTCTACTTCGTCATCAATTAACCTCTGTTCAAAGAGAGAGGGAAGAAGAAGAAGAAAGCATAAGCATCATATTTAACAGGCACTGTCAATAGGCACGCACTAGTAAGTGTGAAAAATATGAAGGCACGGAAACATAAACCTGTGAAATCAAAATGGCTACACTTCTTATTTAGGTAAAACGGCCCAAAGTTTACAAAATAATGCATCTGGATAGAGGTTGCCAAAGTTCCCATTCATTACGCCAATGCTAAATCAAGCACGCACACACTGTCAAACATGTGGCCGCAGTCCCTCAGAGTATAAACCATGACTACCGAAATGCAAAAATATAATAGTCCAACTTACTCTTATATTTTCTTGAAATTGGGGTGGAACTTCCTTCATGTAACTTTCAGACAGCTTAAAATACAAAACAAAACTCATTCCTTCTCCATTAGTTTCACTCTGGAAAATGGCGGTAGGATAGAGAGGTATCTGGATAAGAACAAAAGTAAAATGAATGTCATTGCCACAGAAAAGAATGGGTATTTAGGAGAGGACTAAGCTAAATGTCAGTAAATATATTGCTTCCACAATTGTCAGTGATCAAAGGGTATGTGTTATATGTTATATTCAGTACATGTCATATTGGTGAAACTTGAATGGGAATTAAATTGACTACTGACTTGCACAACAGGCCGAAAAAAAAAGGTCAGCTAGCCCTGAATGGGCACCATTGTATCAGGTAGCAATGCTTTTAAGATGGAGAAAATCAAAAGCAAAGAGATCACAGCTGCAACAGAAAAAAGCTAGAATATTTTTTCATAAGAGAAATTTAGATAGAGCGTAATATCATCAAATCATTTTTCACCCAGACATAATTGAAATGCTAAAATTGGCTACTACTGTAATTTTTTATGATTTTTGTGGATGTCATTGGTTTCTACTAAGAAACAAAAATTGCATGCAGAGGAGCTATAGAAATGGGAAGGGTAGAAAGTTTTTCTTTTCAAATGCATATTCAGCCTATAATTGATACAATTAAACGTATCAAGTAAATGAAATAGTTTAATAAAAAAAGTAAATTTACATAACAGTATCTTTTAAGGATATGCAAACTTGTTTAGAAAGATATAATTGTACGAAGTGATTGCAGATGAAAAGGGGTTGATAGTACCTGAACATTCACCACAAGAATTGGTGGTAGTTTCCCAGAAGAATTACTAACAGGAAGTTCCACAAACCGAGCAACGTGTTGAATTTTCTTTGGAGATAAAAATACATCAACTCCAAAAGGATAATATGCTGCATAATTTGGAGCAAACTCCTTCTTCTTATCCCTACATGATAAATGTGCCAGATGAGAGAATGTTTAAGTCTTCGTTGTCTGTGCATGTGTATGCAGTATATGAGTAGTGTGTGAGTGAACGCATGGGGAGAGAGAGAGAGAGAGAGAATCAAGCGATGCAACCAATATTAATGGCAACCAATATTAATGTGTAACAGTGACATTTTGCGTATACATTTAACAAGAAGTTCAGTTCTATACCTGAAATAATTCTCTCCTCGAACTCTAAAAGTACCAGGTTCAATTTGTGACCAACTGTCAGGCACTTGCTTCTCCAAGGGACAAAATGGCACCTGGGCACCAGCTATTGGTCTTTGCATAAGTGTCTTCGATGAAACTGCACCACAAAATCAGTTTTACTTAATTATCCTTTACCTTTGTGGTATGCAAAAGCTCAGTTCTGAGGACTGAATGTATGAATTGAATTATACAGAAAGATAAAAATCATGTTAAAGAAAAAGCAATTATATTTTATTATTTCTTTGGGACAAAATCCATATCGACAATCAATGTAGACAAATATTTTCCCTTTACATACGAAAAGAGGAAGATTACCAAAAGAATTAAAAAAAAAAAGAAGGGGGAGAAGAACAACGATAGATGATGATAATATCCTTCTGCAAAACATTAACATAGTAAATACCATCAAAGAATTGCCTTCCAATCCCTTTGCATATCTGTCAGCTATTGAGTTATGAAGATACCTAAAGCCCGAAAAGAAGGACGAACACAACTCTAAATTTCCAGCAAAAAATTAACATAGTAAATACCATCAAAGAATTGCTTTCCAATCCCTTTGCATATCTGTCAACTATCGAGTTATGAAGATACCTAAAGCCCGAAAAGAAGGACAGACACAACTCTAAATGTCCATGTAAGCTTTCTCTCAAATTAAAATTCCACCGACCCCATCAAGGTTTGGTAACCGAAACCTGCTAAGACTAGATTGACACCAACAACTTTCAGATTTCAATGTTCTTTTTCCAGTTTCATGTTTTGCCACAAGTTTTAACTGGCTAACTTCAGCTTTTATCAGAAAACATCATAAAGTAACAATATGGGGCTCATGCAGTATGTATCACTCTGTGGATTGCCTAAAGAACTTTCTGTCAAGAAACACACAGGGCTATCTCGACTAATGGATTTTGGGTCATTGACTAGGTCATAAAGATCGACTCCAAAATATTTTTCCACATCACAAAATATGACACCACATTTAATCCTATGTCGAGGGAGTATGCATGATTTAGACAAGGCCAAAGCTTGGAGGAAAACAGAACTAAACAATGGCTCTGCATTCTCAGGTTTAAACAAATAGGCTGTATCCGCATTTTCAGTTAGTTTCCAAACAATCGTTGTTTTGAATAATGAAGCAAACAAAGAGATGAGACAAATTGATCAATCATTTACATTAACACCCATAAGGAAAAGAAGTATTATAGACTATAACATGGAAGAGAGCCAAGAGAAACAGAAAATTTTAGGAATCTGCTTTAGGAAAGTTGAAAAGTAAATTTTGCAAGCTGTTAGTGACATCCTAGGACAGCCGGAAAAACACTTTGAATGAGTTTCTCCAACTAAAGATAAGCTTTGCGTAATATAATACAAGTAGAATTCAACATTCATTACGACAAAAATTGAAACGCATCTGGGAAATTACACATTGATGAAGAATCCGAAAACTGCCGATTCTTCGGACTAACTCACAAAAACATAGGATAAGACTAAAGAAAACATTACATTCTAAAGAAATTGCAGTGGAAAAGTTGAAAAGAGAATCTAAGAACCAACTGATTTCAGCCTTCAACGTTGAAAGGAAATTACTAGTCGGCAGTGTAACAACTATAAAGAAGTTTGTGGTATCTAGTAATGATTTAGGCTCCGTACCAATTTTTCGGTGTTTGGTAACATCGGAAAATTGCTCAACTGGAAAATATTTTCCAGTAAAAAATGGTGGCTACTTTTTCTCAATTTTCCGGTGTTAGTCAACTCGAAAATGTTTTTCAGTCAAATATTACGACTAGTGGAAAATATTTTCCAGTAAAAAATGGTGGCTACTTTTTCTCAATTTTCCAGTGTTAGTCAACTCGAAAATGTTTTTCACTCAAATATTATGACTAGTACAAAGTTTGGAAAAATATTTTCATGTCCTTTGGGAGAAGAAAACATTTTTCCAAACTCCCCTCCCCTCCCCTCCCCTCTCCTTGGGAGAAGAAAACATTTTTCCAAACTCCCCTCCCCTCCCCTTCCCTTCCCTTCCCTTCCCTTCCCTTCCCTTAAGGTTAACATATATATTATGTGTATTTTTTTTTATTTATAAAATCTAATGTCATAAAATATTTTTCATTGTACATCCAAACATCAGAAAATGTTTTCTAGTATTTTATTTTCCAGAAAAATATTTTCCCTCAACAAGTTATTTTACGGTAAACAAACGGAGCCCAGGAAAATATTTTATTTTCCAGAAAAATGTTTCAAAGAAAAACATTTTCCACAAGCAAGTTATTTTACGGCAAACAAACGGAGCCTTAGTTGAGAAATATTAGGGCCAAAATTTCCCCATACTAGGCCGTGGGTTCTACTCCCTTGGGAGGGGAAGGTAGAGCGCTTAGGATTCTTACTGTCATACTCAAAAGGAAAGTTAGGAAATATTAAATTTAAACATATACTTACGAAGAGAGGCATTAGAATTTCCATCTCTCCATTTGAAGGAAAGCTTCAAGGCAGCTTTTTTTCTTGTATTGGGAGGACTGGAGATCAGAGATCTTCTCTTTTCAACAGTGTGGACAGTAGAAGCAAGGCAAGGCAGACAGTTGTTTGGAAGGATTCCACAGTTATCCAACAAACCATCCTCCCTGCTGGCACTGGCATCTGCAGACGAGGATATCTCATCAAGGTAAACAGGCTTTACCTCATTGAGAGGTCCATCAGATTTCATATGGGATTCAGCATCTACCGGGTGCACTGAAGTTCTAGCAACTCCACTAATCGAATTCTGAGCAGAATTGCCAACAGATGAGTCACCTGGCTTGCGTAGTTGTTCAGTGGAAGCGACATGCTGCATGTTGACATCACCATCGGCGTGAATAGCATCTCTAGCAGAAGCATTAGGAGGCATGGATGCAGTCTCAAAGCTGTTCAGAGAGAGCACATCTGCATATATAGAACGTAAGCATGACTGCTAAACTATAGTTGGAGGAAGATAGATGAATCATCAGAAAGCGGTGAAGTATATATCCAGTAACAATACCATCAGAAAGACTAAGAAAGTCTTCATCGCTGCAGTCTGATTCAAGTATGGTAGCAGAGTCAAACCATGCCTCCTCAAGACTTCCTGTTATTGTCATCATACACTGGCTAAATAAGTGTACTTAAAAAAAATCCAACAATTTAAGTTAAAGTGAAAGGATAAAAAACTAGTGCAATCATGTGTTATTTAACACAAAAGAGTGTTAAACCAAGAAAAACTTCTAGAAACCAATCATATCATATCCTATCTATTCTGGCATAGAGCCATAATCATGGACTTTGTATGCACATTACACACCCACAAACATAGAGTAAAAATAACGTCGAACTCATATTAGCTACTATGAAAAGACTACTCAGATTTTACAAGTAACTCATACTAAATCTAGAACTTATCTGATAAACACTATCATACAGCCAGCAACAAGAGAAACTTACACGAGAATCTATGGTAACACACCTTCATCTAAAACATTTTATAGATACTAGGATTTCTGAATATAGCCTCTACTGAGATGGCGGGCGGTTATTTCCATTTTATAGTTTCAGAAAAGGAGATAAATTTTTTGAAAAATGGGAACAAAGATCCATTCTTTGAAGTTTCTAAACTATAACAACGACAAACATCCATCCAACCTACTCTAATAATCAAGCCTCTAACATTCGGTATTATATCCTAGCAACTGTCAACTCTCATAAACTTAATCTCTGCCCATATAAATAGAAGGGAAAAAGGAAAACATTTGGCTGCTTTCCTTACTTTAGTCTATAAAGCTCCTGATTCTAGCGAGAGTTCCCCAGTTTCATGCCTAGGCATCCTCAATCAAAAAGTGATTACACCCTAATGCCTAACAAAACGTGTGAGCAACAATTAAAATTCATGGTTCCAATACATTTTAGGGCTGTGCCATAAGTTGAAACTCGCATCACAATCTACTGATAAGTTGCCCATCAATCACAGAGGCAATCTCCCTTTTACATATATGACACCCTTTTAACTAAAACCCAAGCATATCAAAATAATGGAAAACTGCCAACAAGGATACATGCTCTTCGCATAGTAAACTTCTTTGAAAGAAGTAACAATGACTATTACGTGGAAGGCCGTGGTAAGCGTCAGGGGTGCAATTCCAAATACAACCTCATTCATTCAGCAGAAAGAAATCAAGACACCAGGCACTAGCATCCAGTATCTAGAGTATGAACTTGTAACCAAACTTAGCATGCTTTGAAATTCCGTGAATATAATCACAACTAACCTATCAAGACATATGCATCGCTCCCAATGCCAATCAGCAAAGTGAACAAGACGTCCACACTCTACAGACAACTACTAACATAATCATACTGCTAATCAGATTCTGGTCTATCAAACTTGTAGAATACCTTAAAAGCATCAACAACCAAAATCTCTCACAAAGAAGACACATCACTACAGCCTACAGGATGCCACTGTAGTACTGCACCTATCGCAGTTGGCACGACCTCCTCATTAGCTCTGAAAACTACTACTCCATTATTAAGAGATGAAACCAACTATATTAATTCAATTATCCATCAAAACTTGAGATTCTCAATAAAGTTCTTTACTTTCTAACTGACACGGCCTCGAATTTGTCATGAACAACATTTAATTTTACTATAAACACAAATAAATCTTGAAGTTCATTTCCTTTATAATTTAATCTGCCAACATCCCAAAAAGAAAAGAAAAACCAAAAACCCAAACTTTTTGCTGTTAATATTTTAAGGAACAAAAAGTAAAAATAAATATAAATAAAAGACAATCTCCTATCAGAAAAAAAAATAATAATAATAATCTAATTATTTGCTTCATAAAATGCAGCTCACCATCACCACATCTCAATCCAACTCCACAATTATTATCATCTAGATCATCAATTAAAGTCAAAGCTAGTCAACCATCAAAACTGAAAACACAAATCAATTCCACACTACAACACAAGATTAGATCACAAAACTTCTCCTAACAATCAATTCATTCACACTTTTCACATACAAACAACATAATGTGTCACATAATCTGATGTGCCTCTACACACACACAGAGAGAGAGAGAGAGAGAACCATGAAGAGTGGGATCAGGCTTGATGTCAAAGGACTTATCAGACAAATGTGAAGAGCACCTTTTCTTGATTGCTCCTCTCTTTCTCTTCTTATGATGATGATTAGTTTTCTTATTCTTTGATTTAGCTGATGATGATGATGATTTTCCCCTCACACACCCTTCTGGCCTCGATACGCAACCCCCCATTATCTTTCAGCAATATCAACTTAACCAAGTATCTATATACTGAACATGCACGTAAATTCATATATAAATATACATATATATATATGTACAGAATCTGAGCTGATGAAGATGATGATTGTCTAGAGAGAGAGAGAGGGGGGGGGGGGGGGGGGGGGGGGGAGAAGATATATATCTTAAAGAGAGAGAAGACGTGAAAAAGAAGAGAACCCCATCATTGATCTCTTTTGCTCTCTTTATATGTACACTTTGATCTTTTTTCTCTCTCTAAATATGTATACATATACATACATATGTGTGCATGTGTGTGTATATTTTTAGGTAATATCCAGAAATAAAAATAAAAACAAAAATATAAAGGGTAGAAGTTAAATGTTAAAAGAACTTTATGGCTGCCACTACGACTTTGGTCCGGTTGTAAAGTTTGATGTATATCTATGCTTCATTGATGTTGTAAATTTGATTTAATATCGTAATAATTTAATAAATTTTTTTTAATAATTTATAAGTGTGTAGTTAAAAAAATTTAGTTGATACCAGTACACATGACATTAGAAGTCAAATTTTTATAACTAATAAAAGTTATTCATTTAATAATACTCTATGATATAAAAAAAAGTAGTTATGAATCTATAATAATAAGAGTTATTAACTTAATAATCCTCCATATTATATAAAAATTTAGCGAAAATTCAGCAATCGTTAGAACACAAAAAGCAGTGAACCAAGTCTTATTTTACTAAATATTAGTGGAGTTAATTTGACAAAGTCAATCATTGTTGTTAAGAGTTTTTTTTGTGATAAATTTTATGATTTCAGATACCGTTTTAATATTTTTATCTAACTCATTTTAAGTCTCTTTGCTTGTCAAATATGGTATTTTTTTATAATAAAAAATTTATTTTAGATAAGACCACGTTAGACCACTCCAAAACAAAATTGAATTGTAAATTTTATTCTATGATAATAGAATAAATCTACTCATAATATTATAAATAAAATTTAATAATATAAATTATTAATACAATTATAAAAAATACGCACACTTAAGACTCAAGATTGAGCACTAGAGCTGCTCGTAAGCAAGTTAAGTGTCACGTTTCAGCAAAGTCATCGATCTCGTTAGGTTGAAACGCGCGTTCCGTCTCATAAGCCTCTAGAGTGGCATTTCTAATTGGTGGGCAAGGAAGTTTGAAAGCAAAAGTCTTGAAAATGGGTAAGCAGGAAAAGTCTTTCCCAATTTTATTTTCATTCCTTAGTCGGTTGTAAATATTAAATTCCACTTATATTATTATAATATTATAAAGAAATTTCACTATTGTTTTACGAGTTTATAATTTTATTGTTTGTTTCCGCCTCACTCTGTTTAAAAAAAAGAAAAATAAATAAGCCAATCAGTGACGGCAGTTGGGGGCTTCTTTGGAATTGATGATATGGGACCCACTGAAGAAAGTGACACGTGGAGATATTCTGTAGAACCGAACGTGTGGAAGGGACTTTATTTAAGAGGTGTGTGTGGTTGTTGTACGTGGTGGTGATGGGAAGTGGGTTTTCCCCCACGGTGTCTTAACGTTACTGACTCAGCTGTCTGCCACCCAAATCTAGCTTTGCTTTTGTTTTCTTTTATTATTATTATTATTTTCAATAATAGTAGTCAAAAATCGTTGTTAGAATTTAAAATCTCTTATACAGAGTCGTTTAAATCAATAATACATCATTTAAAATATTGCACACTTTAGAAACTTTTGCATCTAAAGCGAATAGCATACTACTAGATTAAGTGTCTAGTATTTTTTGGATAACGTGAGAATTTAGCTAATGAATTCTAACCATTAAATTATTTTGCAAAACTCAACAACCAACTGGTAAATTTTTAAGTCTAACAGTGCGTTCTCACACATGTACCAGATCAGTTAAGGGTGAAATTTTAAAATAATTAAGAGTATTAAACTCACGATATCACATAAATAATTTCATCTTTACTCTCACTTGATTATGTCTCTGAGTGTAAACAAATGCTTAATTATTACCGATTATTTTATCTAATTCTTTAGTTGTTCTTTTGTTTTAACGTTTCAGGATGTTTAGTGTGGTCCGGTCGGTGAGGCCGCGCCCTCTACTACAGTACAAATGTGTTTTGGAAAAAGTACCATTACATTGCGAGCTAAGGTTGTCTTCTTCTTTTTTCAGACCCTTCACCAACTCGAAGGTCAACGATTCTTAAGAGAATAAAAAAATATATTTTTTTTTTTAACTCCAAAGGAGTTTAATGAGATTACAAACTTGTATTCTCACGATGAAAGGGGTTTTTTTTTTTATATTTAAAATCCATCGTTAATAAGTGAAGTATTTGACTTAATTTATAAATAAATATATCATTTTTTTATTATTATAACGTAGAATTTACTTTAAGCATTAATCTATTAAATTCACTTAAAATTATATAAATTTCATGATATAACAGTGTGTATTGACACATGTTGAAGGTCAGTCGAGAGGTTAAATAATATTTGTAATAGAAAAATATAAGCTTGAATTTAGAATATTTTACCACAACAAATCACTAACCAACCATTTTATCCGATACTTAAGAACAATTGTAATTTTTTTATGCGGGATAGGTGGAATTGTAAGGTTTTGAATTTAATATAATACTAGTATAATCGTACATCTTTAATTTCTAATATAATATTACTTTTCAAAATATAATATCAGTATAATCGTACATCTTTAATTTCTAACTTTTCAACCTACGGAAGAATAATATATATGTTTATGTTTGCTGCAATTTGTTTTTATCTGTTGCTATTTTCTGCAAATAAAATTTCTTATAGATTAAAAATAAACTGAATAAAAAATAGAATTAGAAAACTATCTCCAACTTCTGACTATACATTTATCCTTATGAAGAGAAAAATATCCACAATTATATGTTGTTATTTCTTTAATACTTCAACAATCACTATTTCAGAAAATTACCTTTTTAAAATGAAATTTTCAATAAGGTTATGTTTGGGCAAATCTTACAAATGGTCTCCAATGCTTACACATTTTTTCAATTTCTTTTTCATTTCAATAGTGACACATGTAGTCCTTAAATATTGCAAAAAGTTTCGATTTAGTTTTTAATATTTACACTCTTTTTAGTTTCATCCTCATTATTTTAAAAATAACGTGTTTAGTTCCCTAATCGCAAAAAGTTTCAGTAGCCTCTGTTGTGAAATTTCAATGATGACTAGTACATGAGACTTTAGACACTAGATTAAAAAAAAAAGTGAAAAATTTAGAATGAAATTAAAAAAAAAAAAAAAATTGAACTTTGAAAATGAAATGTGTCGCTTTGAACCAATAAGGATGAAATTGTAATCATTAAAAATTAAAAATATCACTTATAAAATAATGAGAATGAAATTGAGAAAAAGTACAAATATTGGAGATCATATGTGGAATTTACTATTCATGTGGTACTTTTTAACCTTTTCAACTGCCTCGTAGTAATGAAGTCATAAATTCACAACTACCTTTATAAAAAGGGCAAGCGCTCATTTACTCCTCTGGTTTCATCATTTTAACTTTGTTATATATCATGATGGTTCAGACCAAAAAAAGATTGTATCATGATGGTCATGTTCTATCATTTCTCAATTTTAATGTATAAGACTTGTATCCGATTAATTTGATCATATTTTTTCTATATAGAATTATATGTGTGGGAATTTATTATTTTCGTATGAGTTTAAATTCTTTTACTTAAGGAATTCTTTATCATAAAAAAAAGAGTGTATGTTTAAGTAATGATTCGGTCATTTCTTTCAAAGTGTCAAAGGCTAGTGAAAGCTTAATACTATGCGAGTACAATTGGTCTATGCCAAATAGTTTTCACTCGAATTCAATTTGCTAGTTTTTTTTTTTTTGTGAAATAAAACTTCATTACTCAAAGAAACACTACAATAAGTCATCTCACACCCGTGGGGTGAAGGTCAGCATTCAAACAAGTTTCACAAACTACGTTTTGAGAGGTCAGCCTAAGAGAAAAATAACCAACGTGATTTCGTGGCTACTATAGAGGAGAGTCGCATTAGATAGCTACATTTGATAGTCGACAAATAACATAAACTTTATTGTTAGATTCTTCTTCATATGTGGTATCATTAAATTTATAAAATCAAACCCAATCTAGCTACATAAAATTTAATTTGATTTGGATTATAACTTGATGGCCTCTGACCATAAGTTTATAATTTTTCGATATGGGAAAGTATATATATTTTAATATTTCCCTCACGTGTGACAGAAGTTTATGATTTTTCGATGTGAAAAAATATATATATTTTAACATTATCCCTCACGTGTGACTTCATTTGAGAGGGGTCACACGTGAAAGATTAAACACGTGTGGAGCTAATTTTTTGATTTGTCACACATGGTAGATTAACAGGTGGAAGATTGAACGCATGTGGGGTACACGTGAAAAATTAAAAATGCGTGAAATATGACACACATGAAAGATTGAACACAAGTGGACCTAATTACTTTGTGATGGGTCGCACACACGTGAAAGATTAAACACAAGTGGATCTGATTTGCGATGGGTCGTACGCGAATGACTAATACTGGACCAAGGACCTAACTATAATACTATATTAAGATAGATGAAGTTCTATCTTAAAACTAATTGATGTTAAGTGGAGTAGCCTAAAATTTTATAAGGTGACCTAAAAGTTTATAATTTTTCGATATAAAAATATATATATTCTAACATGACCTACTTCTTTTAAGATACTATGCAGCGATTTCTACTTGAATCTTTTGTTTTTTTGGTTTATATTTCTATTTGAATGAATTGATCTCAAATGTGGTATTTGGCTCGTTAATTACATAATTAGCAAAAATAAATCCAGCAGAATTCAATTTTTATGATTTCTATAACAGTTAAATCCCTATTTTGGCATTTACATCAAACAATTTCTTCCTTCAACTTTATACTTTGAAGATGATGGCACCTCTCATTGACATACATGTCGATATTAATTAGTTTGCCTTGAAGATTGGAGTGTTTCAATAAACCGCAAAATTGGAATAATGGTGGTAGAACTCGTCGAACAATGACAAGCCACCAGCTAGGGGAGATAACTTTGACTTTAAGGTTTGAACTCTGTTATCTCCCTCCCCTAAAAAGTACCTTATATTAATTACAGGTATTAAATTTTGAACGACGTATAATTTTATTTAAAAAAAGTAAAATTTAAGTTAGTTAATGTTTCGTTTGTTTGCCGTAAAATAATTTACTTGTATAAAATACTTTTCCTTAATTGCATGTTGAATAGTTCTTAGTACACGGCTGAAACAAGTAGGAAAGCAGCATCAATACCAAAGAAAAAGGGAAGGAAAAAAAAAAAACAGAAAAGAGAACAACTGTTGAAGAAAAAGGTTTTTGACAAAAAAAAAAAAATTGCAGAATAAAAATCTTCCATTCCAAATGGTTAGTTTAGTGGAGGAGCACTTGATAAGGTATAGGTCAGAAACTTATTCATCTTTTATTTAAAAGAGGTAAAATTTAAGTTAGTTAATGTTCCGTTTGTTTGCCGTAAAATAATTTGTTTGTATAAAATATTTTTTGTGAAAAATATTTTTTTGAAAAATAGATTACTGGAAAATATTTTCTAGTATTTGGATGTATCATGAGTTCCATAAAATATTTTCTTCTCTCAAAGTCTCATAAAATATTTTACAAAATTTTGTATTACTCGTAATTATTGACCGGAAAATATTTTACGGTTGACTAATTTTACGGTGTTACCAAACACCGTAAAATTAAGAAAAAGTAGCCGTAATTTTTGATCGGAAAACATTTTACGGTTGTCCAATTTTCCTGTGGTACCAAACACCGTAAAATCTGAAAAATATTTTCCTGGAAAATATTTTACGGCAAACAAACGGAGCCTAAAAAGCAAAATCTATTAACACTCTATTTGGATTGTTTTTTTAAAAGGAAAGTAAAGAAGGGGAGGGATTGGGGAATCTCCTCTCCCCGTATTTGGATTGCGTTTTAAGATTTTCAAATCTTTTTATAATCCGTCCAACTTGGGGAAAATGGAAAGAAGGTAAAGTAAAATATATGACAAGACTAATTTATTCATAACATTTTCTATAGTTATGTTATAAAAGGGTAGTAAGGTATTTTTTTTATCTAAAATTATCCTTCATTTCCTTTACTTCTCTAATACAAATAAAGAAATATAAATTTCTTTTCTTTCCTTTCCTTTATTATTCTTTTGCATTAATCCAACCAAGAGATTTCTTGTCCTTTACTTTCCTTTATTTTTCTTCCGCTACCTTACTTTCTTTTCCTTTCCCCTATGCAATCCAAACTTGAGGTAAGACTAAACCTAACAAAATTAACTTCTAGGCTAATTCGTGCTTTAAATGAAAATAAATTTTTCGTTTACATTTCTAACACTCCACTACTAAGCTAATCTCTCGATGATTCGAAGTCAGTATTTGGATCCTTAAAAGGATCATATGCTATAAAGCAGTTTTCGCTTTCCTTTACCATTTGAAACTCCACTTGGGACAACAATTGACACAACTTCAGCATATTCGTTGTACATGGGAGCATCTATTTAAGAATCAATATTGATGTCGGAAAGCATACAAAATATAACGCCTCCAATATCGTTCAGATCAATGAGAAAAAGAACCTTATCACATTAATGTGATTTATGCAGACTTCTTATCATCAATACGTGGAAGCTGTTAAAAGCATAAGAATGAACACCATGCAATAGGTTCTGGTGAATCTGGTTGTAATGTTATATAAAAAGTTATTCATAAACGACACTAGTATTATAGATTTAAAATTTTATTCTCAAATTTATTAATTTGAAATACTAAATCGCGTTATTATTTATACTCACAATAAGTACTTATAGACCACTTTTACTTTATTACTCATACTAATGGGAACACCACAATCATTTTTGTGGAAGGGTCAGGGGCAAAAAGACTCTAACTTTTACTAGTTTAAAATGATTATTCCGAATTATTATTCATTCAAAATCAACACTTATAAACACTCTCATTTTACGTCTCACGCCAATACATATCACATTATTCAACAAACTGCATATTGAATATGTTGCACTTCTTGTATTTAGTTGTCTAAATCTTCATACAATCACTTCTTTTAATTTGTACGAGCTTTCTTATACACTACTGATTTTCTTTCACATTTAAATTGAAGCATAAACAATCGCTCCTCAATAATTTTTTTTTTTTTTGGGTGAAGCTGCTCAATAATTGAAATAAAGAAAAGAACAAGACAAAAGACTGCAACTCATATGGTGTATATGAATTGGCAAGGGACCCATAACAATGATGCGAGTACTTCGGTTGAGGCTTTTATAAGGTACTTCAACTTTTTTTTTATTTTTTATTATACAATATATAAAAGTTGAAGAATTAAAATCGTAATTTAAATTTAAAATCTATTAAAAGATAAAATATCCGACCTGATGTAAAATACCACCTTGTTATTGGGGTACTCGCGGAGCCCACATTGGTTTTAGAAGGTTTGGCATGATTGACCAGGAGAAGCATGACCAAGACCCTTTTTGGAATCTTATTTATCTGTGAGGCAATAGGTCGAACATCGACAGGAAATTGGAAAATTCGGAATAATATTCCATAAAAATGTAAAAAAGGTAACTCTTATCTCTCGAAAACATTTTTTACTTGCAAAGTTTTAACTAGTAAGACCAAATTACTAACTTAAACGTTGAATCACTATTCATTGTTCACAGAAAATGTCAGGAGCTCGATTTAGAACCCAAAATCATCCAGTGCCCATTCTTCTATCTTAACAAAATCTTTAACTATTACAAGTGGATGATTTCATTCCACTCTTAAAAGACTTTTAACACTTTAGCCGGAACATGAAGAAAAGGTGCCATCAACAACAATTACGAAGGAGACGCAAAGAAACAGCTAACAATGTCATCCAAAACCCTATTTTTGTGGGGTCTTTAATGGATGCACAAGCTTAAATGTCTGCCACATGGATTACAATGATGAGTTGTTTACTTGTTTAACACAAGAACAATGATTGGACGCCTCAAGACTCTAACAGCTATATGCATGCTTTGGGGGATTAACACTTTTCAACTGTGGCTGATATGAGATATAAAAGGAGTGTATAGCCTTTCAGTTTGGCCCCAGCAATATGTTAGGCACGAGAACACACGCAGATACCGGGTGGCCCCTCAAGATTTAGAATTGATTTTCAGAAATATATATGATGTTTTAAAAAAATTAAAATATCCGTCACCCCCTATTATTTTTTTTGAATCTTAATTCTCAATTTTAAACTTCTAATTCTGTCCTTCACACACGTGATTATAATAATAAAAACTTTTTATGTGGTTAGGTCACCTTTAATTTACATTTATCATCCCTATTAGATCATGCATTACTTTTGAATAATAAATATAACCAATTTTATGTACAAAAAAAGTTCAAACATTCTCACAAATTGCTTTATACACGAAAAGTCTAAGCTCTCCTCTGCCTGGTTTAGTAAGCTTTTTCATTGATAAAATATCGTCAGGAAACCCTCTCAAACTCGCACACACCTTACGGTGTATGACGCGTTAAATAATATACAATAAAAAGTTATATTTATAAGAAAAAAAAAAGTATGAACGCTACTAAAATTATGACTCCATCTTCTATTCTCATTGCATTTCTATTTGTCTTTAAGATGGATTGGACTTAAAACTCGAGACGAAAACATAACACAATATGATGGCCATGAACAAAACAAATAGACATGGTGCACTGGCGTTAGTTTAGATTTGGGATTATTATATGATAGCGTAGGTAAACTAACTTCTTGTTGAAATGCCACCATCGAAATATCTACTAAAAATACATATAAATTAAGCAAAGAAGTATTATTGACATTGCTTAGAAAATTATGAAATGGAATTATGGCATTTAAGCTGTAGTATCACAAAGAATAAAGACATTTATTGTGGGCAGCAGAAGACATACATATTAATTCATATATAATGAGAGATTAACAAGTAAGAGGATTTGCCTTCAAGGGATAGTTTAGTGGTAAATAAGGAGAAATAACATTTAATAAATTTAGATTCGAAATTATTTGACTACTTATTAGGTTCAAAATTTTTATTGACTAGGAACATATGTTGAGGCACACAGTTGCACCTTTAGTGGTAAATAAGGAGAAATAACATTTAATAAATTTAGATTCGAAATTATTTGACTACTTATTAGGTTCAAAATTTTTATTGACTAGGAACATATGTTGAGGCACACAGTTGCACCTGTAGGTTTACTAGTTATCGATCGAACTCCGCCAACTAAGTTCTCACATTAACAAAAAAAAAAAAGATAATTTGAAAAACCCAACTATTTGTGACAGTTTGAAGATAGATTAATTTTATAGTTTTTTTTTTCAGCGTTTGCCTCCTTGTAACCCAAAAAGGAAAAAAAGGTTAACTTTTCCCTGTTTTTTTTTTTTTTTGGTAAAGAACTTTTCCCTGTTTGAAAGAAGTTTCGAGTGGTCCACATTATAATGGCGTGGGAAATGCTAAAGCAATTTTTATTTCACCAAACTTTTGGTGAAGGATAAAGAGGTAATAACTAAATTCAATAAATTACTTGTGAAGTAACCAATTCTTTTCTTTATTTTTATTTTTTGTCAAAAGTAACCAATTCTTTTCATTGAAGAAATATAGATAACGTAACTTTCGAACTTGAATAAAGTATAAACTAGCAAAATATTTTTTTTAATTTCTGCACAATCAATTAATTATCAACTGTTATAGTTAACGAGCAAATTGTGTTACAAATCACTAAATTTTTCTCAAATTTCAAATAAGGATACTTTTTTTTTTCATTTCAAATTACTCATTAAACAAATCTTTTGTTTCAATATACCAAATTCTTTAGTTTTTTCCAGCTAATTTTAAAGAATTTTCATTTTTAACTAAATAAAATTGTCATTTGCCAAAAAAATTCGTTCTATGGTCCTTACTAAAAGTAATAAACAAAAAATAGTCTAACGTGTATATATATATATATATATATATATATATATGTAATATCATCAAGAAAATTGCACGTTAACTAATCTGATCGAGATTTAACAATTGTAGTTCGGAAGAATTCAACCAAAAAAAAAATCATGTAAAATTAAATCACTGTATTGGGAAACTAACATCTTCTAGAAAACAAGAGGTGCATTAAATGGAAATAAATATATAATATAAGAAAGGAGAGATCTTTTCACGATATTATTTATTGCATTCATTACTTCATGTATGGTCAACAGGACAAATAGTTAATGTCGAATTTAATTTTTTTACCAACTAATAATCATTAATATCTACTCCATTGCTCATAGACAAGCATTTTGCTTTAAATTAATACAACCATTAATAAGTACCATGTTAAATAAAGCTTAGTGGGTCTTGACATGCTAAATAGGACTGGTTCTTTAATAGTAGTATTTGACTTTTAAATCCTTATGTACATAGCAACCAAGGTTCCAATCTTTGTGGTGGGAGTTTTAGAATTTTTCAATATGATGTGAATTATAGGTTATCGAATCGAGGTTTTTTAAATTTTAATTATTTATTTTAAATTTTTAAAAATATCTTTTTATATAAATAATTAATTTATTATTTCATATATGATGACTAAGAATCAAAAGGGCCAAATATGAAGGCCGATAATACATTTCACTAAAAAAATGAAGGAATTAACAAAGCAGAATTGTAACCTGCATTTGCAAGGTGTGTACTTTACTCTCAAGAGTTTATACGAATTTATGCTTTACTCCCCTATTTTTCCCTCTCTTTTCTACACCTTCACATTAACCATTTTTTTTTTTTTCCAGTTGGTTTGTGGGGGGTGGAAATTGTCTTGTTGGGGTTTCGTAGGTTGTTGATGATTTCTTAACAATAATCTTGAAATGAAGACCGACAAACTTGTTTAATCACAAGAATCATTTTATTAAATGAGCATTTCATCTAAAATCTAAAATTGTTTAAAATAATTTATTATAGTTATTTATTATATTCAACACATTTTATTATTTTTTCCCGCTCATTGGATGTCCAAAGAAGCTAATCATACCAAATAGTAAGGCAGAATTAAGAAAACGCATTATACTTGAATTCTTAAAGTTATACAGTACCTTCCTAAATCTCAAAGAAAGGTGCATTTACATACACCATCACTATCTTAAATATGTACAAAACGAACAGAAAATACGATATTTTACAAGAATAAATGACGTCGTAAAATTTATTATCAACAACTTTACATTACAAAATAAAATTTGATTTGATTTGATTTGATTTACTCGTTTCTCACATAAGGGACCCAGGAAGTTAAAGACCAAGGAGCTTTGGTCGGTAGATTCATGTCTGGTCATGTAATTGTACTACCAATAAATATCTAAGTGATGTTTATTCAAACAGATTGAAATGGTCGTGCAATTCAAAATTCAATGACATTTTTTACACCGTTTTTTTTCCAACTTTATGCTTTACTCCCCTATTTTTTGCTTTTTCCACACCTTCACATTAACCATTTTCCTTCTTTTTTTTTTTTTGGTTTGGGGGTGGGGGTGGGGGTGGGGGTGGGGGGGGGACGGAGCAGGGGATTGGGAAATTGTTTTATTGGGGTTTCGTAGATTATTAATGATTTGTCGACCATAATCTTGAAATGAAGACTGACAAATTTGTTAAATAAGAATCATTTTATTAAATAAGCACCTCATCTAAAATCTAAAATTATTAAGAAAGATTTATTATAATTATTTATTATTTTTAACACATTTTATTATTTTTTTCCTCTCATTAGATGTCCAAAGAAGCTGATTACAAAATACAATAAAACCTTTTTAAATTAATAGCGTTGAAATCACTAAATTTTATTAATTTAGTGAGATATTAATTTATCGATAAATTAATAACTATTAATTAATAGAGATATTTTTAATTTTTTTCGCTTTATAAAAAATATATTATGATTATAATGTCTTTTCTTGAAAAGTGACTTGTATTTTTTCAGTTCAATTTAAAAAGATAAGTAATGAGAATAAAATATAAAATTTAATTTAGTAGGATTAGAATAAAATTTCTCTAATCTCGTATCCAAGTATTTGTAGGATTAAGATGAGAAATAATTTCTCTAATCTTGTATCCTAATCTTTGTAGGATTATCTCAATTTTTTCTCTTTAAATAATTAAATATGAAATTCAACTAGATTTGAAGTTCAATAAAAGACAAACTACTCTTAATTCATATTTTAAGATTATCTCATAATCAATTTATTATGTACTTTTTAACTAATTATTAATTTATAAAATATTTGGATCAATAAAATACAAAGATATTTTTAAAAAAATGTATTATTTTATAATTTTATCAAATTTATCAACTTTTTAATTGGTCCCAAGTCGGGACCGAATATTTTTATTAATTAAAAGAAATTATTAATTTATCGAGTATCAATTTAAAGAAATTCTACTATAATAAGACAGAATTAAAAAAACGCATTATACTTGAATTCTTAAAGTTATACAGTATCTTCCTAAATCTCAAAGAAAGGTGCATTTACATACACCATCACTATCTTAAATATTTACAAAACTAACAGAAAAGATGATTTTTTACAAAAATAAATGACATTGTAAAATTTATTACCAATAATGTCACATAACAAAATAAAACTTGATTTGATTTGATTTACTCATTTTTCACAGAGGGGACCCAGGAAGTTAAAGGCCAATGAGGTTTGGTCGGTAGATTCATGTCTGGTCATGTAATAGTACTACCAATAAATATCTAAGTGATGTTTATTCAAACTGATTGATATAGTCGTGCAATTCGAAATTCAACGACATTTTGACTTCGTTTTTTTCGAACTTTTCAGACACAAGATCCTAAAAACTGGATTGTTTTTTTCTTTCAATGTGTTGTGGCAATTGAAGGCACACGTCGGTTGCCATCTTTGAACGGCAAGTATCGTAACCAGATACGACTAAAACTGAATTTCTTGGCTGTCATGATTTGGTTCTACTATGTGGTCGACATTTATGATTCAACCACTTCTATAAAAAAATGAAATTTCATGGAACAAAGCAAATTTGGTCTAGGCGCATAATAAGTCTGCTTGTGGCCTGACGCCAAGCTGAACAGATCAGATTTGGGTTCTCATATAATGTAACGATATGGGAAAGATTAATAATAGTAAAGTAATATCATAGTTATTTAATCTCTGAAAAAGTCTATAAAACATTAGAGTCAATGATCTAATTGAGTAGAAAGTGAACCTCATGTGCTTATAGAGACCCATTTCTACTCAGCTAGATAGATCCAATTGTAACATTTTTAAACATTTTGCTTGATCTCCACACATAATGATTCAGATCATTTCATGATAAGTGCATCATTATTTCACCACCAATACCCTATGTTAAGAAAAAATCCAAATCCGGATAGACCGGCCTACGTACCAAGTGGGTCATTGGTCACAATCTTCCACCAATTCCCTTAAACATAAAATGCTATGACCAACACTGTTCAACACTTGATTAAAGCCCAAATCAAATGGCCTACATCCCGAAGGCCCAAGTATTCTGTACATTCAAACTTTTGGGGCAAAGTTAAAGAAAGAAGTCCAGTTATGACTTTGGTCTGCTATTTGAATGAAGCAATCCTGAATTGAATTTAAGTGGTATGTTCAAAGTCCACGCCCTCTCTCAACGGATTGCTATTCCAACAGTAAGCACTACATCAGTCCTCTCACACGAGGTGTCAATCCGGATTGTTGGAAGAGTTTTTTTTCTCTCCCAACAAGTAGCAGTCAGAAAGAAAGAAATGAAATTAAGACTACCATAAAGAAAACTGAGCATCATTGTTTTTTCTCGTCGTCTATAGACATGTAGATACAACTAAACGCACCTGTGAAATTGGATTTGAACTTGAACGTAGTCATGCTAAATATAGAAATGGACATTCATCGCCCGCTCGAGCAGAATCTTTTGTTTACTGCAAGGCAGAACAAGCAAATTGCCAATGTGTGAATGCAAAAAAATCAGTATAGTTTTATTGGAATTTCAAAATGTCAAACAAAATCAGATCGAACGAAATTTATCGGCAAATTAAACAAAACTTGCCTCCGATACACAAGAAACTAAATCTTTCTCTTCCTTCACGGAAGAATTCTGACGTTCTGGTGAAGCTGCATTTGACAAAATATCAGGAAGTCATGATATTTCCGAGTTTTATTCCAAGCCAATGCAAGTGAACGTGGATGTCTCTCTTTCTTAGTCATGCATAACATAACAATATAGATTTCATTAAATGAAGAAACAGGAGAGACCTCAAATGCATTCCAAGTCAAAGCATAAAACTCAGAAATTGCATTATGCATACCTCAAGAAGGCATATAATTGGTCAAATGGAAATCCATTTGTTAAGGTTCAACCTTTATAAATATAATCAATAACATAAAAGTTTGGAGTACTTCATGCAAGAAACTATTTCTTTATGTACTCAAGCCTAAAAGTTTCTTATATGCTGTGAATGTGCAGACGCAGACAGGTAAGATGAACATTGAAGCCACAGATTTTGTCAGTTTACTACTGCCATAGGCCGCAATCCTAAAGCTCAGTAAAAATCTATACGCCTGAGTTTGGAAGCAGTTTGATCCTCCGAGAATGTTCTGACTGCATTCATTTTTAGTTATGGACTGTAAAGGAAACCAACTATTTTTTTTACGTTGCATTCGGTGGACCAAATAGTGTGACTTTGTGCGACATTAAGGAGATCCAAATTGTGCTGAAAGATAAATTAAGGAAAGATAGGAAAAACAGAACCTGCACTCTCTATATGTTCTTTTCCAGAAGCCTCCTGATGAGAGTCGTGTCCATTATTTTGAACAATATCTTCAACCCTGGCAAGCCAGAAAACTATGCTTGGGACAACAGAAAAACAAAAGAGTTGACACTTAATATCTTAAGAGTTGAGATAAAGTTTTTACATTCTCTTTCTTATGTCTGATTCTGAACAGGAAGTATTCCTTGCAAATAGCATTTGTTCAAATTTTCATATCCTCCAGAGACGAATATAACAAAATACCAAGTTCATTTATGCAGAAAGTCTTGCAAAAATGCAACGCCTTGAAACAGCTATTACTTTATTTGCATCGTTTTTTATTTGATATCAGATTTTAAAAAAAAAAAAAGGTTCTCCATCTAGTAAAGTTAATATGCATTAAAAATATTACAGAAATATCAACAAGCATGATTTGATAACACAGGGAAATCTGTCTTGCCATCCTGAAATTTAGCTTGCAAGAAACTATTCTAACTTTTAACTGTTCCATTTCTAAATTTCTTAATTAAATAAAAAGAAAGAGATTTTAAGAATACGCTTCCTGCCTCTCATTTTCCTTTTCTCCAGTCATTGTGCAATCTTTCCGGTCTTCGAACACTGACGAAAACACTTTTCCCTCCTGCCATAATGTCACCAATGCTAACAAATTAATAAGTAGTAACAAATGGAAGCCAAGGCATACTAGAATGCATTAAAGAGGAATACAATTTTTAGACAAACTTGTAGCAAACAAGGATATATAATTTAAGTGGCCATGTAGAGGGACGGATAATTTCTTCAGGATATGGGATTAATTAATTCATTACTGGAATGTAGAATGTATTTTTCATGACAGAACAACTATCATATCATCTGGAAGCACTAGAGGAAAATAAATACTGACGTCATCCTGATTCTGCACCAAAATATTGATTTCCATTTATCTTCTGAATATGTTTTAAGTTTGAAGAGCACCCCCCTTTCTAACCTCTTCATTCATGCGTAAGACTGCATCTTGAATCTTCTTCATGACAATTCCTAAACTAGCCACTTCCGATTGCAATGCCTGGCCATCAAGGAGTTCGAAGAAGTAATAAGAAGCCAAAATTAAGAATTTTAGTTTTTCCAAGAAACAAGGAAAGAGAAAATGAACTAATTATTCTGTGCTGACCTTTTTCTCCAAAATTAAGTTATCTATCATCACTTCCTTTGCTGATATAGCTTTCTGAATGTAATTATGTTAAGACAAGACACTCAAGATATATTTTTTGTTATCTGGTCAAATTATTTGTTTGGTAAAATATATGCTTATATGGATATCTCCTCAGTCTTTGGTTGGCATTCCTTGCTACTAATTTTTGCTGCCTCTAGCTCTGCTTCCAGCTCGAAAATAATTGTGTCCTTTCTTCTTAGCTCGTGTTCTTGATTTCTCAGTTTGTTTTCAAGATTACTGATCTTATCTGCAAGCAAACATGGAATTTGTTGTCAGTGAGTACAATAAGTGCTCTAATTAAATATCAACATGGAAACTTAAGTTTCAATTGGAAACTCCATCATTAGCAAGCCACTTCATGATTCAAAACTTGACAGACGGGCCAAACCAGAAAAATGTAATCGGGGGCCACGGGTGAAAATCCTATATCCTGGGGGTAATTGCAAATTTTAAAAAGTTTCATTCAAGTTAGTACTAAAAAGATTTTACTCTAGCAAGTAAATGAGTGGAAAAGGCAGTGTTAGAAAGATATAGAGTTACCAACAAATAGCTTTTCAAATGTAGAAACCTCATCCACTTTTCTCTTTAATGAGGCCACTGAAAACAAAACAAAGAAGAAAAAAGGAATGAGGTTGAGAAAGGGAGATTTGAATACTAAATCCATAATGAGCATATGAATGTTCTGCTAAGAAAACTGAGACCTGAAAAGAATAGTATCAGAAAGCTACATGCCTATTTCCTCTTTTTCATCCAAAACGCGTTTTGCATTTTCCACAACTTTCTTGACAGAGAAAGCCTCCTTCTCTATCAAATTGAATAATGATGAATGAGCCTTTATCTTGTCATAAAGAAGATTAATCTTTCCATCTCTCGTTTCAATAGCTCGTTTCATTTCACATGTAGAGTCCTGCATATGAATGCCGAAAAATTCAATTCAACCCTGCCGGTTGCTCGCATCATCACGATTCACGAATTAGAACTCAACGCGATAACTGTCAACAGCCACCACTTTTTGGGACGGCTATAATCTTGACAAAGCCGAAAATGCCAATTTTCAAATTGTTATCATCGTGCACAGCAAAAAAATTATTTTCATTATGAAATTTAATTATCTACTAAAGATTACTCCATCATCACTCCTAATTTGGATTTAAATTAATAAAATAACAAACCATTTGATAAATCATACCTCATAAGCTTTCGCGAAACTTTCCCTCGACTGAAGCAAGCTGTTTATAGTCTCCTTCAATTCCTTCTGTCTGTTCTCAAGTAAAGCATTGCCGTTCTCAAAATAGCTCACCTATTCAACAATAATCTCAACTCAAAATCGAATCCTACGACACAATAAATCACGAATTATCAATTCACCAAAAATAAAAAATAGATTTATAAAAACAACAAAAGGAATTATCAGAGAAAGCAGAAATTCAAAAGCTGTCAATAAGCTAAAACCCTACCTTTCTTTCGAGTTTCAGTCGAATTTCATTTGATAAAGCTAATTCGGCTCGCGATTCGGTTAATTTCTTGTTGAATTCTTCCTCGTCTTGCTTTTGTTTCTATATATAAACATATATTATCGACAAAAAAGCATCATCATACATTTATACACACACACACACACATACACATGCATGTAAAGCTTATACGAAGACGAAGAGATGTAAAATGCACCTGAATTAAAAGCTGAGCTTGTTCGGAAGCAGATCGTTCTCTTTCCTGCAATAATTAATCAAACACCATGAAATATATACATACACACACACACGCACATAGAGATATATTTTCACGTACACACACATATGTATATGTATGTATGTATAGCTCTTACTTTGAGCTGATGAACTTCGCTGATAAGGCCACGAAGCTGGAGCTTAAATTTCGATAGTTTGATGAGCTCCATTTGAATTTTCGCGCCAATTTATCTGCAGTAACGAGTTTTTATTCTCTCCACATTTATTTGTTTTTTCTTTTTTCTCCTTTTAGTGTAAAGTCCACAAAAATGCTATTTCTTGTCAAATTTAAAAATTAGACCCGATATTATCTAATAATCTAGTAACTTATATAACTTTTAATAATGTGGCTCATTGTATCTCATAGTAGTGGAGGTTATTTCTCACTTTTATAAATCGTAAAAAATATTAAATTATTACGATATTACAGAATTATCAAGAATTCTTTTATTGCTTGTCTTTTTTTATCATCCAATTTAGCTTGTTGCAATATTTTTTTTATCTTTTTTTTACAATTTTGAGCCAATGCAATATATTTTAAAGGGTTATTAAAAATAAATAAGTATTTGAAGTTTTGTAATTTTTTCAATTGAGTCCTCGAATTTTGGATTTATATTTCAAATGAGGCATTTTCCTTCAACAATTAAACTTTTTAATGAGAAGTTGAAAACATGGCCATACCTACATTGGTTCTATTACTAGGGAGAATTGCACAAATGGTCCTTATTATTATGTTTTTAAAATTTTAAAATTCGTATTTATTATTCAAAATTAGTCAATTTAGTTTTTATTGTATTTCAAAAAATGTCAATTTAATCCCTATTATTCAAAATCAGCCAATTTAGTATCTATTATTTTATCAAAAAATTAAATTTAGTCACAATTTTTTTAAAAACGTTGATGACTAATTTAAATTTTATATGAAAATAATAGGGATTAAATTGACATTTTTTAGAAAATAATTGAGACTAAATTGGCTAATTTTAAATAATAGGGATAAATTTAAATTTTTTAAAAAATAATAGGGACCATTTGAGCAATTTTTCCATTTCATGATCTAGAAAGTTAAAAATTTATGTCTTAATTGAGATGTGTAAAAATAAATATATGAGGTTTATTTTCTTTTTTTTTTATTACAAGAAACTCACCATAGGTAAGATTACAAAATAAAAAATATGAGGTTCATTATATTTTTTTATGACGCGGAATTTACCTTATCAAACAGGCCCGGCCCAAGCTATGAGCAACTTGGGCCGGTGCCCAAGGCCCCCTTAGATTGGGTGCCCCAAGTTAAAAAAAAAAAATACTAACTTAGTAAAAAAATGCTAAACGACTAGCACTTAATCGATTTTTGAACTATTGAAGGTCAATACTTAAACGATTTTTGTTTATTATGATATTAATTTTGCATATAATATAAAAAAGCAGGGTTAGCCCAAGAAAGAAAGCATAGAGGTATACATTTAACTCTTCTTTTTATTTTTTTATGTGATAAATTTTGATATTGTTTACATACTTATATATATCTTAACTTGAAATAATTAATTTTTTTACTTATATTTATTTTTTTATTAATTTTTCTTATATGCAATAGAATTAATAAATCTTAAGTATTAAGGCCCAATAAAAATGCGCAAGAAATAATTAATAAAGAGAAAGAACATTGAAGAAATGTCATTTTATTTGTAGTGATTATTTTAGTAGAAAATTTAGAATTTTTTTTATTGAGAAAAAACCTAATTATTAAGGCCCCTATTTCAATGATCGCCCAAGGTCCCTAAATTGTTTGAGATGGCCCTGCTATCAAAACTATATTAAATTCACTCTAAAGTTATAAATCCCTAATGTAGCGACGCGCGTCAACATATATTCTTAACTTACTCATGAAATGAATTATTTTGTGACATGAGGTCGTGCAACCATTATATTTGGCTAGAACTTTTATCATGCATGGAAATATTGGAGGTTCAGTCATCTTTAGTCCTTTAATGGTACAACCAACTTAGCGTTGATAGAAGAAAATCTAAATGATTCTGAGAAGGTACTACAAATAATATACCACTATCAGCGATAATACATATTTATATATATATAAACACACAGTGAAGATTTCATCTTCCACCATTGTCTTGTCCAATTCAACACATTATTATATATAAACACGTACGAAATGGAAATAAATTCTTAAGTGATCAATAATCTTTTGTAGAAAAATTTATAGTAATTCATACTGTTAAGGTGCGAATCTGGTAAAGTAGGATTCGCGAGTCGTGCGTGCTTTCAATCCTATGCGAACCTGTAAAACATATAACAGAGCTGCAGGGGGTAGCCCTGCGTTAGCACTCCGATGCTTAAGTCAGCTGGGTACTTATAGAAGAAGGGAGGTGTAAGAGAGGGAGAGAGCGTTCTTATGTGTGATCGTTACCTCCCTAAAGAATGTCGAATGTCATCTTATACTCTCTGGAGGAGAGAGAAATCGACAGTCTTTGACATCCGTAGACTTTGTCAGGTGAGCTATCATTGGATAAGATTCTCGGGATGTCATCGAGAGGTCAGTCTCGGGATGTTATTAGGAGGTCAGTCTCGGGATGTCATCGAGAGGTAGACGAGGTGCGGAGGTCGAATCAACCGTTATGAATGTGCCTCAAAAGGGCACAAAAGTCTTTTTGTGGAGGTTGGTGTTTTTACCCTTATCACATACTAATGAGAAAAAACTGCCTTGCCATGATATACATGCTGACATAATAGTATGACTTGTAGCTCTGGTGGTTGATTTCTACCTCAGCTCACGGACTAAATCACTTATCAGAAAATTGCATAATGCAAATACTTTGGGAAACAAGACACGATCACAGTTTTTGTAATATTAAATAAACAAACTATAGAACTAAATTAATATGTTGATTCTGTTTTCCGTAGTTAGTTGTCCATAAATTTGTTAAAGATGGAAAATTGCCATTAGTAAAACAATGCACCAAAAAGGATTCCAACTCTTTTCGTTTTTAATGACAAAGAACTCAATCTAATCAGAACCATACATTAAATATATCTCAAATGTATAAATTATGAGGTGTAGCAGCATGTCCTATTGTATACTCTAAATCAGATAAGAAACAAACAATATTTGTTATATGAAAATAATATAAATTTGAATTTTAACCTTTGCCACAACAAATCATTATTTGATTACTTTACCTAATCTTGGGACTGATTCCAACTTTAAAATGGAAACACTTAATTTAAGTTTGCAGCTATTTTTCAGAAAGGGAGTTGTTGCGACTTGTTCCAAATTGAGGACAACAGTCTACTATATATCTGTTAGTGGACTCTTAAAAAATGCTAATCCAAGGGATCTTTCTGAGGCACTTTTCGGTAATAGATAATCATTTTCCAAATGGTTCGTTATGATTAAAGATTCAGAATTTAAATTTATATCCTTCAATGACAAATATTTTTTGAACTTTTAATTGAATTAGAACAAGCGTTGGCAAGGGTAGAGGTATTAGTACCCAAAATTTTGTAAGAGAATATGTGTATTTTAATATATTTTTAGTTTAAAAATTAACTTAGCTCCCTCTACAAGTGTTAAATTCTATATTTTCAGTTCCAATTGAACAAAAATTCTAAATCTACTCTTGTATGTTGAATAATTTTCGAATAAATTTAATGTGTTCGTCTTTAAAGTTAGCTAGATCGAACATGAACAAAGAAATTTGAATAGAATTCTGAAAGCATATAATTTGTTCCCGAACAGAAGGGTCAAGGAGGACAAACTCCACATGCATTATCTTGGCATTACACAAGAATTATTTATGTTCATCCTCTTCAACAAAATCTGATTGACGGGTATGGAACTTCACCAATAAAACCCCACTGCGATACCATATCAGTTGTTTTCTAAATTGGTTTTTGAATGGTCCATTGAATGAGTTCTAACTTGTACAGCAATGGTGGGGCATGCACTTGGCTAGCTAGCTCTGTTCATAATAAGCTGTAGCTGTTGATATATGTACCTTGCTCATTGTAGTTGGCAGCCTGTCTATGTCACATTTAAGCAATATACATCAAGAAGGAAGTGAAACTGAAGTCGTGGTTCGAATTCATAACTTTTAATTATGACGGATCATTAAATGATCATTTCACTCAACTATCGGGTGTAATGGTTGAAGGTTTTGATCTTTACATATGTGGCTAACTTTGAGGCCAATCTGTAGAAGTAAAAATAATTAGCTAGAAGTAGCTTGCTATAAATTCAAAAGTAAATGGATATTACTAGGGATGGCTAACTTATAAATGCAACAATTTATCCTTGCTAATAAATCTACAAGTAAATGGATACTATCATGGCGAGTTGGCAATTCATAATTATGAGATTTGTTTTGTCATGTTCTAACTTTAAAAGTACCGTAACATGAAATTATAACTAAATTCTCTTTAATAAAACTGAAAAAAAAAATTAAAATTATAAAAATTAAGTATTTTTTCTATTAATCCAAAAAATACTGTATAAAAAAAAAAATTTGGCCTCCCAACATTAAATTTTTAACTCCACCCTTAATTCTACGCCTAAAATCCTATAGTTCGTAGATCGAGACAAGTGTCATAAACTCGGAATAATTGATTTGGGTCGTCTTAGATTCAATGACCTGAAAATTTATTTTTGAGTTATATTACACAAGTTTCTAACACTCACGTACACAATGACCACTTATCTTTTAGTTGTCGCCATTGTGGAACAATGGGGTCTTAGAAGTGTATATGGAAAAGTCATCTGTATACAGATAGCTGTTGGACAGTTTCAACAACTCAATGTACCTCCAGTTGTTAATTAACAACTGAATAATTTTACAATGGAAACCTCCACTTTTCGTCATGATAGCTGGAAAAAAAACACTTCCCAGACAAATTGTGACTAGACATGCCTCCTCGTCTATTAATACAGCTTGTCGATCGGTTCAAATGTCTCCACTCACTATTCTAGGGTTTTTATTTTTTTATTTTTATATAATGGAGTTTAAAATCGTAGTTTAAATTTAGAACATTTTATTATAACTGATCGTTATCTAACCATTCCACCCAACTCGTAGGTGCTAGGGTTTTTAATTTCCAAGTTGCGCTATTTGGGTTGGGACATATTATTTCATGCATCCATGCATCATTGACAATGTGAAATCTTGACAATAGATATTATTATCCAATCATTTCACTTAACTCGTTGATGCTAGGGTTTTTAATTTTTAAGCTGCACTATTTGAGTTGGGACGTGTTACTTCATGCATGCATCGTTGATAATGCAAAATCTGGATTGTGAACTTACGAGGCCGCTTAATTAGAACTTACAATGTTAAACCTGATAGAAAATATGAGGTTCTATCAGAAAAGGAGTAGTACAAAATTTTATAATTTCATTGATCTAGCTAGTTTATTTTCACCTCTTTTCGATATGAGATAATTATATTCTTCTACCACCCCTTTGATATGTGATCCATGATTGATTATTGAAAAGCGCATTAACGTGTTAAAAGAAGCAACTTTGAAGGCATGAAATAAGAATGGATCGATCGTGATTGTACCAACACCAATTATATATAATACCATGATAATGGAAAAAATATATATAGGAAATCATCATAAAATCAATCAGTATCAGGTAAAAAATTCAAAATCTTATATTATGATATTGAAAGTCCTCATTACATGAGATAACTATATATATTCTTAAACACAAACAATGTACATCAAATCATCAAGGCCAATTGTGTCGCACGAATTTTGTTCTGTTTGGACAATGAATGACGAGGGTTAGGCTTCAAAAAATTTTGGTTTTTGGTCATTGCACTTTTGTTTAATTGTAAGTGTACAGCCCGAACAGTTATTGAATCTATCCGAACTATTATTGAACCTGTCCAAACAATTATTTAACTTACTCGGGCAACAATTAGACTCCCCGACCAACTAGGGGTCCTTTACAATTGTAAAGCAGTAGAATTGTTCTCTTCATGACATGAACTGACAGTATAACTGCTATTCGAACCATACCTTAGTTTTGTAGGACTGCTTTTGCGTTACCATTTTAAGTAATTTGTCACGTGGGATCTTGTAAAGTGATAAGTACTGTTTGACATTGTAGTAAAACAGACCAAACTCACATTTCTCTACGACTCTTTTCTCCCACCAAAATTGGCAAATGGCAGCTTCAACATTTTACATGTGCCAAATTATTAGGCAGATTCCTTTTAATTAATATCAGATCGAGTAGTGCACGATCTTATAGGATGATTTTTAAATTTGTAATTTCTTCCACATGAGAGGGATATAATATTTCAACATTCCCTCTCATGTATAACTTGACAAGAATCAGAGAGTCAACATTGAGATGAACAAACAGTTAGAGTGATACAAGCAACAAATGACAGATAGGTCACATGAGAATGAATATAACTAGACGAATGATCAAACTCTGAACCTAAAAATTCGGTGATACAATAGCGTTTTAACGCATATTATAGATCAATCAACGTACAATATTTATAATAAGAGAATATAGATACAAATTTAAAATTTTTCATTATTATTCGATTATTTCATCTGTAACCCTTTTCCGATTATTTCACCCGTAACCCTTTGAGGCCAATTAGGCAGGTTCTTTATGGTAGAAATTCTGTGCCCACGTCTATGACGTTTACTTCTCTACTTCGTGGGCTGGTTGCTAATATTGCTGCATCGAAGTCATCATCACCACGAGATGGAATATATTAGCCGCATGATTTGAATTTCGATGTATATATATTCTTCTAGAGGTATTGCACTTTATGGTGATCATACATGTCTAGCTAAATTTGATACATATAACAAGTTTGGCATGATTGGCCAAGAGTTTAAAGCAGCTTTCACCTCATCGCTTTCACAAAGTGATGCTCGTTTTTATGATTGGCACCCAACAAGGTTAGGCAATTACCAGAAACTTCTGTGTGAATTGACCCGTCTTAAGTAGAGTAGAAATATTACAAAAATTTTGCTCAAGTACAATTAAAAGAAACTCATACACTAGGCCTCAAGGGGTATAGGGAGTGGCAAATTAGCAGTTCGTCATGGTGAAAGGTATCGGGTTCAAAAGCAGTACTTTTTATTATTTTTAATTGGTCTGGTGTATGCTTTGAATGTACTTTGCATTAGTGGCAGATTCAGACACTCAATTTTAGAGTTTGCACTCATGCAATGAGAGAGATCAGGGTGTGTACTCATACAATGATAGTGTCTAATATAATGATTTAAAAAAAAATAAAAACAAAAACAAAAACCAAAAACAAAAGAATATATATATTTTTTTTTTCAAGTTGAGGGTGTGCACAAGCACACTCCTTGTCCACATAAGTCCGCCATTGCTCTAAATCATGATATTTGTAACTTTGAAACAAATCTATAAGGAATCTTGCTTAAAATAAGTTTCTCGTTATCAAAAAAATAAAATAAAATGAAAATAAACTCATATATTACTTGATTAAATAGATCATCTGCAATTTGGTTTTTTTGGTTATTGTTGAACATAATAAATAAATACCCAAACCCTTTTCTAATAGTTTAAATTTTTAGATGAGATAATAATTTAAAATGGTATCAAAACCTAAATACCAAAAGGTCATGGTGTCAATTATACGAGGGGATGATGTTACAAGTAGAGTCCACGATGAGAACACGTAGGCATGCCCTCAACAATGAGAGAAAACAATAAAGGTGTTAGCTTATGAATCAAAGATCTCAAGTTCAAACCTCACGTTGACTAATTTGATGTATATATTAGAGCGTACTACTACATCTAAGAATTTATAATTTTAAAATGAATCTAATATGATTTATTCTAACATGAATTTCTCGCCATAGGAAAAACATATAAGCATTTATGATGCGCACTCATGCTTGATTACTGCAATTTTTTCCATTGCTATACGCGAAGTTGACCAAACAGGGTAATAGTTAATTGATATTGTTTGGTTTGATGTGCAGCAATTGGAATCTCTCACTATGGGAACATACTATGCAAGTTTCAATATTTGAAGACTTGCACACATGCATGTTTTAATACTCATGAACCCATATATTTATTACCTAATCATTTGGATAATTTGAAAAAGCATGTAATTATTACCAACTAAACTGAGGATTTTTATTCCCAATATTACGAGGAATTCAGTTAATGATGATAAAGTAATAATTTTAATTAATTAATATTTATACTTACTGTATCTCTTCGTAACTAGATCAAACCATGTAAAACATGTCATTTTTCATCTATGTAAACTTGATCAAAATCTATCTGTATTACCCATTTGACATGGACTCTTACCTATCTCTATGCCCTTTATCAAGTGGGACATTAATGCCACACTTAGTACCTAGGGTTTTTTTTGCTAATTAAGAAAGAAGTTATTAAATTTAGCAAAAATATGTACAACGTGTCGATTTAAATATGCTATTTAATGATCCATTTCATCTACTCTCCAAACTATGTATACTGCTCTATTTAAAAATGTGTTCTTAATCTTCATCTACTCGGTACCTAGTTGTAAAGCGGTTCATGTTAAATCTTTTCTTTTTTTCCCCCTCTTTTTTATATTTTTCTTCCTCAATATTCTTCATGGTGGAAAGAAAGTTTCTTCTTGCTAATAAACATGCCCCTATTGGGCTGGAACTGGAAGGCGCCTTAAGGTTAGCGGTGGGTTATTTTTTTTGGCAGTTGGGATATCAGAATTTGAATCTCATTGGGATGGGATTAAAAAAAAAAAAAAAAAAAACTTCACTCGGAAGTATATAAAAACGTATTAAAACTTGTTCAAGTGTAAAAAATTATAGGTGCCTTGAAAAGGCAAAATGGAGGGATAATACGTTCGAGATAATTTATCATGCTCCAGTATGAGGATTTTGAACTTACAATCGAGTTGAGTATCATAAACTTAAAAACAATTGTCTTGTGCCTCAAAATCTACTTGTCCAATATAATAAAACTTGAATAATACTTATATATGAATTAATTTATAAACCACATATATGTATTATTTCTCACCAACGTAGAACATTACAAAACCAATATAGCTTTCTCCAACTATGATCTTGTGATATGTGTCAAATAGAAGCAAGTCATAATGAAATTGGTGAACTGAACTTTCGCATGGCCAAGATTATGAGCACCAAGATGCAAGAAGCAAAAAAATGTGAAGAATTAGACTAGAAGACAAATTTTTTTTTTTCTCTTAATTGATCCACTTTTGTTGTTGATGTAGCTTTACCTAATTCATGTTTCAAGATCTATTGACTGAAGTGCTGTGTTATAGGATCTTGGCGGAATATTCCAATGTTCTTCTTCTTGTACTTTTTTTTTTCCCAAGGTAAAATATCTTTCTTGAGAAAATATAAGTAGTACTTTTTTTTTTTGCTGAAAACAATAAAAATTCATTAATAGACAAATAAGAGCAACATTTTATTTTACCCCTTCATATCTTATTTATTGTAAGATTTATGTTTTAAACGTGAAATTTTTCATGATAAATAATAATACTCGATAAATAAAAGTTTTGCATACTTAACAGACAACTAACCATGGAAAATTATTGGTGGCATACTTAAAGTGTAACAAATTAATAGTAAATCAATTAGTTTTACTTTGACTAGAAAGCTATTAAGACTAAATCTGACTAGCATTGACATTTGCGAGATTAATTATTCAATTAGCATTGCCTAAGGGAAACAGTCTAGTGACATTGGTTGACACAAGAAGAGTAGATAATTCTAAACAAATAAAACTATTTGAATGCGTGGTTTGAAACTCGAGTAAATGAAATATTTATGAACATAACCAAGAAAGGCGTAAAGAAGATTGGACTTTTAAACGAGCTGCAATATTAAAATTTAAGTTAGTACTTCTAAGAAGTTGTTATTACGGATGTAATTTTACAAATGAGTTTAATGTTTTTAAGATTGAAAAATAAAGTGGAGATTAGAAACATTCTTAAAGGCTAAACCGAAATTTGTTTAGTATAAGGGAGGTGTTATCGTAAGACTAACTATCATTTTTATAGATGTCTCTCTGACTCTCCCCATTTAATTTATCCGTAAACCAATTTTTTAACTCAAAGGTAATGTTTAGTTCATAACTCTATATTCTCAAAGAAGCTTAATTTTTCTAAAAATATTCAAAAGTTTTATAGGACTCCACCTATATCAGAGATAAAATCCCTATCCCAATAATAAAAATCCTTGACATTGATCGTTTCAAGTTCAATATAAATACGTTGAATTATTCGTATGAATTTGAAAAAATAAAAATATTATCATTTTTGTTAGATACATTTTTGCAAACTAACCTAAAAAAGGTCCCCACCCAAAAAATAAATAACACTAAAAGGGTGGGCCAATAAATGATCCCCCTCATTATTACCCAGATTTTACACGTCCACCTAGGCTAAAACTTTTCGCAACTAATAGGTATCATTATGAATAAACTTTCCACAAATAGACCACATAATCATAATTTAAGCAATCATTAGCCGCTACACCTTAATGTCAATCCCCATAATTTCTTGACCCAAAAAAAAAAAAAAAATCCCCATAATTTATCCAAAAAAAATCAAGAGACTATATAATGTGAAAGAAGAATAGTAAAAATTAAGAAAGAAAGAAGGGATAATACTCTTTCATCCACCTAAATTATTACTTCAACTCCCTAATGTGAAATTACTGTGTCCGAAATTGAATTATTCATACATTAAATCGTTACTTAGATATTTAAAATCATAAAAAAATATTTTAAAATTATAAAAATTTTATGCCAAGAAAAACATGGTCAAAATTGAACTAAACCCCTAAATTGTATCATCCATTGCGAGTACAATTTATTTTTTTATTTTTGAAGTTTGAAACTTATATCAGGTAGGACCATAATAAATTCATTCAAGACTACAAATTTTGTGATATAGCCAAGCAATAGAATATGTGGTTTAATTTAATGTAAAGCAAAGAGTTTTAGGGCTTAACATGCCATGAGCCCTCTTGAAAGAAGGGGTACCTATGAGAATGCAGACACAGATGATACACGGTTGTTGCCAGCTTATATTGTAAAATATTGGATTAAGTTTTGCAACGAGCGCAACTCTCATATTTAGTTGTTAATTTAGAGTTTAAAACTCTGAATAGATTACCAATAATAAATCAGGACACATTTCAATATACATTATTAATCAGTTAAAAATTAAATAATATTTTATATGAGAATATCAACTTTTAATTACAACGAATTAATGTAACTCCACATAAATCGTTTGGGAACACCAATATCACCATCCTTCTCGTATATATTATTGTGCTTTGACTGAGCAACCGTTGATTCTAAATACCTTTTTGACCTGGACTGCTTTGAACGGCGTAGATTAAAAGAGGAAGTGTGCACGTGAGAAGGAGGATGGGCTTAAGACAATGACACGCTGGACCCTCCGTGAAAAAAGCTCCACTTAAAGTCAGTTGTTTTTCAACTCCCGAGGTGAGGTGAGGTGAGGTGCTGCTCTCTGTTCTACTTCTTCTTTGTCCACTGCTCCTCGCTAACGTACGCCATTCTGTACACTTCGCACCGCTCCCCAAAGTCGATCTCACAAAACACACACACACACACACTCTCTCTCTCTCTCTCTACCACACACTATAAACACATCACTAAAATTTCTTTCTTTCTCTTTCTTTTTTCTGTTGTTTTAACAATTTCGGATTGGATACGGGCCGGGCCGGGCCGGATTGGGAATGGATCCGATGGTGCCGATGAATGAGGCGAATGCAGCGGTGTCGTATAACATGGGGGAGATCTGGCCGTTTCCGATTAATAGTAGTAATAATACGAATTCGACGTCGTTTCGTGACTTAGCTGTAGTGAATGTAAACGTAAACGTAAACGTAAATCAAGGGCATGATCCAATGCTTCTGGACCACAGGACCAGCAATGGAGCCGTGAATTTGCGGAAGCGGCGTGACAAGGATGAAGTTGGGAATTCAATGGTATATACATACATAAAAATTAAAATATATACTTATTTGTGTGTATAACGTATATAGATATATATATATATATATAGATATACGATATTTATGTATACTTATATTAGTTTTGAAGTGTAATGATGTGCTTCTTGTAGCTAAATTTACTCTAATAGAGTTTGCATTTTGTCGTAATTGGCATCATTTACATCTGAATTGCATTTGTTTATGGACTATATAAGTGTATGTATGTATGTATATGTTTCTTTGTTTTTGTGTGTCTGTGTATGCATTTTTCTGTAGTTAACTTGTGTGATTTAATATGATTATAGTAGTTTAGTTTACCTTGTAATAGCTCTGATGGAGTATAAATTTCAGCTGAATAGAGTGAATCAGAGCGGTGGATTTGTAAAATTGTGGAATATTGGATAAAATTTTCCATTCCAGTTTAACTTTAATTTGTTGAAATTTTGTGTTTCAAATCACAGCAGTGCTTAATTGAAGTAATTGAGCTAATTTGAGTAAATTCTAGTATGTATTTTTGTATAGAAAAGTGCATCTCCGTGATTGATAAGTTACCGGAAAAAATAAATGTTTTGTTTTATAATTAGTATAATGAAAAAGATTTATGTGGAAAGGGGTTTGTTTTGATAAGAATTTTTTTTTTTTTTTTCTGATTTGTTTTGTTATAATATGGATTGAGCAGAATGAGAGCGATAGTAAAAGGATTAAGATGATGGGATCGAATGAGAATCATGAATTGAAGCAAGAAGGGGAAGGGAATTCAGGAAAGGCACCAGCAGAGCAACCTGCAAAGCCACCCGAGCCACCTAAGCAAGACTACATCCACGTGAGAGCAAGAAGGGGTCAAGCAACTGATAGTCACAGTCTAGCAGAACGAGTAAATTTACTTTCAAGCCTCTTCCATTTAGTAACCAAAATGAATATCTTTTTCTGTGCACGTACAATGTATTTTCAATTTTGCAAAATGGAATAGTACTCTTATGGTAAGAGTATATGTGTGGGACTGCATTGAGAATTGATGAATTCACGGTGTATTATGTGAATTCTCTAATATGACCCAGTTGGTGCACAGGCAAGGAGAGAAAAGATAAGCGAGAGGATGAAAATTCTACAAGATTTGGTCCCAGGTTGTAACAAGGTGAGAATTGGCATATTTCTGCCTTTATCCTGTCTCATACTATATCTACTTTCATGTTGAAAATGCTAATGGCATTATTGCTCTGTTTTTCTCTGTTTGTAATGTATGTTTTGGTGAAACTTGATGAGACAGAAGCACGATTGAAATAAATGAAGCAATTAAGCTAAGGATTTAACATAGCATGCAACGACACATTTTTTAGTAGATAAATTATATAAGCATATCCCCCTTTTTCCTCATAACGAATTATTGTAGCATAGGTCTCCTTGTTTTCCTTGTGAGTGCGCTCGGGGGCCGGCCAGCTGATTGACAGATCAGTTCATGTAATTACCAATCTAGATGCTTATAATCAGCTGCGTCCTCCTTTTATCACACTTTAAACTCATTTTTATGTAGGTATATGACTACTGAAAGGTTTGTCAAAATGGAATAAATAATCACATCATGTTTTCTTTGTGTGATTTAGCTTCTCTGATTTTTATGTTTCTGGATACAAGGAGGATTCATAATATTCCAAATCATCAGTCAAAATCATGTGACGGAAAGCTGAAGGTTACCTTTTAATTTTCAAGATTTTAAGTAAAGATAATGTTAGTTAGTGTCTCAAGTTATGCTTGTTTATTGAAGATTTGCAATGCTTCCTCTGATTATAGTCTTTTGACTTTTCAAACAGTCAATTTCCACAAGGGAGAATGTCACATTTCGTCCCTATTGTTTTTCAAAAGTTTCAATTTCGTCCATATTGTTTAAAATTTCTCAATTTCGTCCCTATTGTTTCCAAAAAGTTTCAATTTCGTCCCTATTGTTTTTCTAAAGTTATAATTTGACCATATTGTTAAAATTAGTCAATTTGGTCCCTATTGTTTTCTCAAAAAAATAAAATTCGTCCCTATTGTTTCTCATAAATATCAATTTAGTCCTATTATTTTCTGAAAAATAATAAGGACTAAATTGACTAATTTTGAACAAGAAGGACAAATTTGAAACTTTAGGGAAACAATAGGGACGAAATTAAAACTTTTTGGAAACAATAGGGACAAAATTGAAACTTTTTGAAAGCAATAAGGACTAGATGTGCTATTTTCTCTTTCCACAATTTACACAAGTATGCTAAACTTTAAGAGCAAATTTAGTAGAATGGACAATTGAGAAATTGCTTATTTGCCTACAAAAACCTATTTTCATGGTTACTGCTCGTACAATCAAGGTTGAATTTGACTGCACACAAGTTTAGTAGAAGTATAAATACTGATCGACCTAGATTAAATGTTAAGCAGCAAAATGGTAATTGTTTATGAAAGAGAATTCATGTCTACTGTCTTTGCTGTTTAATTTAAATAGTAAGGAAAAAGTCATCTTTCATCTTCTGAAGCCATCATCTGTACTGAGATTCTCGGTGTTAATAAAAGCTGAGGTTTATAATGTCATGTACTTTGATGGTGAACTCGAGTACAGGAGCATACCCATAGGAAATAGAACTTTGTGCAACTGAGAGTAATGAATTTCCTAACAAGCCCCTCTTGTTTTACCTTTAGTTAGAATTCTGTTGATTTTACTTCCTGCTGAGCTCACTTATTCATCATGTCAGCAAAGTGACTAAGAGTCTGTTTGGCCTAACTTTTTGACACTTAAAAGTGCTTCCTGTGAGTTTAGAAGCTGATCTCACCTGTTTGGCCCATTTCTAAAAGTGCTTTTAGGTAAAAGCTAAAGCTGAAAAAAGCTGAAAAGCAAGAAGCTCCAAATTGGAGCTTTTTAAAATAGGCTTTTGCGAAGCTGTTTTTATATAATGTGGGAAGCTATTTTCTTTTTCTTTCTCAAATATATCCCTTCATATTTTTTAAAATACAATATTGCCCTCAAATTTTTTAAATGCTCAATATTGCCCAATATAGGCCAAACAGTCCACGACTTTTGTTCAACAGCACTTCTAACCAAAGCTCTACTACAAAAGCTCTACAACTTAAAAGCTAAAATTTGACAGATAGGCCAAACAGAGCCTAACTTATCTTGGTCGAAGATATTTTGTTGAGTTGTCCTTTTTAGGATTAACATTTGAATTAATACCTTAGATCATATAATCCTTTTAGAATTATGTGTTAAGATGCTGTAAATATTGCACTTTATGTACTTCTTTTTGTTGTTCGTAAATGTAAATTTTCAATAATCTATTTTCTGTTGAAGATACCTGGCAAATCCCTAGAAGTACCAGGAAAATCTGAGTGATGTTTATTCTGGGTTCAGGTTATAGGTAAAGCACTGGTCCTTGATGAGATAATAAATTATGTCCAATCATTACAACGTCAAGTTGAGGTATGATTCTCTGCGTGTGTGCACGCACACCTCCAGAAGTGTTGCTTTGACTCCAATATGGAGATCGTTCTGCTGCTGAACTTAAATTTTATCACAATTTTTCTTTTTCCCAGTTTCTCTCCATGAAGCTAGAAGCAGTGAATTCACGAGTTAATCCTGACATTGAAGGTTTTCCTTCAAAAGAAGTAAGTCCCACATGCACAACACTTAACTGATTACAGCATTTTAATTACATCTCATATACAAGATTAGTTTATTACTGGCTTAAGTTCGATCTTTCTCCATCTGGCTCTAGAACCTTCTTTAGTCAACCTTCAAAATTTTGGTAATCCTCAAGCTAAGAATTTTATGTAAATAACATCCCTCACATGTGTCACCTGTAATTAGAACAAAAATTTCCAGAAAGTGAATAAATTTTTTAAGATTGTGATGTTTATAAACTAGTGATACATAATTTCTGGTATTGACCAAAAAAGGTATATAATTTCTGGTGCTAGTCACAGAAAGTAAAATAAAGTAATTGCCGATTTGCAAAACTTGGTATATAGTTTTTATTTCTTAAAATTGGTAAAAGGAGTTTCTTCACTTCAGTCATACTTAATACCCTTTTCCTTGTAACTGGATTTAAAATATATATTGACATGACGTGTGGTCCTTTTCAAATTGTTAGCAAGTTTCTTCAAAGGTTACACTCCATGGATCCACAATAAGTTGGTTGTCGGTGTCTTAGAAATTGTTAAGGAGATTTTCCGTAATGGCTCATCAAAAAATCTGGTCCACAGTGCTTCACTCAATGGACAATCTAACAATGTTTGTAATTTATCCATCATCAATAGTTAGCCTTCCAACTTAGAAATAAGTTTTCATGGATAACCCCCCTTTCCAGAAGAAGAGGGAAAACATTATTTCGCTGCAAGTATTCACAATTTTCTATGATGAGAACATTGTTCCTTTCTTGGAACCATTGGCTTTTATGACAAAATTGTGTTGGAAAATTAAAGAAACAGATGAATAAAAGTATAAACTGATTACGCATGCTTTCTTCCTTTCTCTGTATTCCTTAAATGGATATTTGATTGGTCATGTTGATTTGCAGTTTGGTCAACAAGCATTTGATACATCTGGCATGGCATTCGGTTCACAAGCCGTGAGGGATTATGGTAGAAATACATCACCAGAATGGTCGCATATGCAGTTGGGCTGCGGGTTTGAAAGAACATCATAAATGAATAATATTCATTATTTGCTAATAAGTCCATCGATTGGCATGTATATTCGTTTCTCAAGTCAGAAAGATTATATCATCATCTTCTTCATCAGGCATGGAGCTGATATCCATTTCTGGAAGTGCAGAAACTCGTATCAGGAGATCACCCGTGTGTCTCTCTCAGAAATGAAAATATTATGTGCACGTACGTCTGACCAGGCGTTCGATTTGCCTTGTACTTGGACATAAATTTAAAGAATGAAATATTCTTCTTGTGGAATTGCCTCATTACAACTTCTGAAGCATCCATTACTCGTGTCAGGAGTTGTTCAAAGTTGTATGTGTCAAGCAGCTGAAGGTTTCACTCAATAAAGTTTAAGCAAGCTTTCTCCTCTTCTGCAAGCTCTATTTGGACAATTTTCGTATTGCTTAGGCTCCGTTTGTTTGCCGGAAAATATTTTTTTAATTTTCCTGTGTTTGGTAACACCGAAAAATTGGTCAACTGAAAAATATTTTCTAGTCAACAATTGCGGCTGCTTTTGTTTAATTTTTCGGTGTTTGAAAATATTTTTTTTATTTTTCAGTGTTTGGTAACACTAGAAAATTAGTCAACTCGAAAATATTTTTCAGTTAACAATTGCGGTTGTTTTTGCTTAATTTTTTAGTGTTTGGTAACACCAAAAAATTAGTCAACTAGAAAATATTTTCTGGTCAACAATTGCGGCTAGTACAAAATTTAAAAAAATATTTTCATGTCATTTGGAAGAAAAAAATATTTTACGAAACTCATTGTACATTCAAATACTATAAAATATTTTCTAGTATTTTATTTTTTAGATAAATATGTTCTCCTAATAAGTTATTTTACGGCAAACAAATGAAGCCCAAGAAAATATTTTTTACTGAAAATATTTTTCACAAGGAAGTTATTTTACAGCAAACAAATGGAGTAATAAAAGGACATTGTTTTTTTTTTTCTTTTTTTCTTTTTTTTTTTAGTATAATAAAGATTGAAACCGTAGTTTGAATTTATAATCTTTGAGATATTAGGTTTCACCCAAGGACATTGTTTTTCCCGTGGTGCCCATGGTTCCCAAACAGTTATTAGAGACATCAACTCAAACTTTGCGCTAAGAGGGAGAAAATTTTTCTCTATTCTGAAGAATGATCATCAAAAATTACGTAACTGGAGCCTTATAACCTCATGAGCCTGGAGTACATTGGAGAACTACTCGATCCATTAGTGAACTACTTTGAGTTAGAGGAAGACATTTAGGTGAGATTCGCGTATATGCAGTTAATAAAAGAAATGACTTTTGATAAAAATGAATTGCGTCATTATATCTATATAACGGATCTCACTTAGTAGAATAAGACTTATTTGGTTCGATTTGGTTTAATGAAACATATTCCCTGCATGTGTCTAACGCAAGGAAATCCAGATTTAGTCGAATTTCAAAATTAGAACAACAGGATCAATAGGGAATCAGATTAAAGAGAGCAATGTGAAGCCAATTGGGTATTAAAAGGTGCTTAACATCAAAAAGAGGTACTTCTACCATGTAGACATGAAAAGTTCCATCACCTGTAATGACTCCACCAACTTGAAGTCAATAGTGGCAGGGCAGTTGCATCTACCTCAATAGAAGACCATTTCACCTTGAAGGCTTCAACTACATGTTCCAAGAATTAAAAGCAGAAGATAGGAAAAGTGGGATAAATGCTAGCAACTAGTGATTGGATGCAACAGCTGAGAGGAAGGGTAGGTCTTATATGAATGTAAGATGCATTTATTGTGTCTCAACGGTAATATTTGACAGTCGATCGTTAATATTTTTTAACAAATAAAGGCTCAAAAGTCTTATAATGACTAGAAAAGGCCATGTTAATTAAATTCGTTGGAGACTAAGAGAAGAGTTCATTATTGGCTTTAGGGAATTCATAATGCATTATCTACACTCTCTAGTAACTAAGTGCACGAAACTTTCAGGATATACGAAATTCAAAAAAATATCATATCTACTTTGGATCAACTATACGCAGTCCTATCTTATATTTTTATAAGGGAAAAAATGCAGCATTAGTCCTCATTGTTTCATCAAAAATCAATTTAGTCCCCATTATTCTAAAAGGTGCAAATTTGAAACTTTTTGTAAACATTCAGGGCTAATTTGCATCTTTTAAAACAATGGAGGCTAAATTGATTTTTGATGAAACAATGGAAACTAATACTGCATTTTTCCCTTTTATAAACTATTATTTTTCACGACTCAAACTCGTGAGGAAAAAATTAGATGAAATCTAATTATGCTAGTGGCTTGACTTCTGCTATAGGAAGTTTCCACCCAGGTTAGGCCCATTACCACTTGCCTGAAATTAGGAAGCAGCTGACCATATTATATGCGCGTATTCAAAGCATCAACAGCATAAGATATTAACAAGATGAAGCATTTCAACATGACGAGACTAATTTTGCATCATGATCTAAGAACACATGGAGAGTACATACAAGTTACTATTCACATTTAGCAAGCATGAGGATCCTTTATAGCAATGCTCGAGCAAGTGATGGTTGAAGAATATAATTTTTTATTTTTATTTTCAGGACTAATTAATTTTTTTTAATTAAAAATATATTAATATTTTAATATTTTTTAGGAATTATAACTTTTACTTTTTTTTTTTGCCAGTGGATGCTATAAACATACATCTGCCAATGCCCCCATTCACTCAAATTTTTTTAATATATATTCTAAAGGTATTTTTTAACTAAAAAATCAGTTTACCTTCCACTAAAATAATTGTTCATATATAGGTCTTAAAGTGTTTATTTTTAACCTTTACTTAACAAAAATTCAGATATGCTCGCCTCCTTTGACACAAATATGAAAAAGAGAGCTTGAAACAAAAAGACTTGGAACATAAAAAGGAACTTTTGCTCCAAACAAGTAAAAGTAATGCATGTAGGAAGATTTTGATAATCAAACCTGATTATCGAGTCATCCATATATTAAGGTGTTTATTTTTAACCTTTACTTAACAAAAATTCGGATATGCTTGCCTCCTTTGACAAAAATGTGAAAAAGAGAGCTTGAAACAACAAGACTTGGAACACAAAAAGGAACTTTTGCTCCAAACAAGTAAAAGTAATGCATGTAGGAAGATTTTGATAATCAAACCTGATTACCGAGTCATCCACATATTTAGGTGTTTATTTTTAACCTTTACTTAACAAAAATCCGGATATGCTTGCCTCCTTTGACAAAAATGTGAAAAAGAGAGCTTGAAACAACAAGACTTGGAACACAAAAAGAAACTTTTGCTCCAAACAAGTAAAAGTAATGCACGTAGGAAGATTTTGAGAATCAAACCTAGTTGTAGGAAAGCCAACACAAAAAGGCCTATAACAAGGGTTTAACTATGCTAAAATAAACGAAAATTTGTTGCTGGCTGTGGGGTTCGAACCCACGCGCACTTATGTGCAGAAGATCTTAAGTCTTCCCCCTTAACCTCTCGGGCAAACCAGCTCGGTTGTGGCGATGCTTCATTTTGTTAATCTGAATCTCATAATGTTGGAATCATCCTGGGCAGAGATCAAAGAATTAAATTATGTTATGCACTAAAATAATAGAATCATTTTACATTGTTTATTTGCAATGTGACAATTGTGGTCACTTAAATAGCTTTATGTTCACACTTTGAAATAGATACTTGTCAAATTCTTAGTCTTATTGAGTGAAAAAGATATATATATATATATATATATACACACACATGAATGTTCCTTTTAGAAATTTTCAGATTGGTTACATAAAATGTACTTTCCTTTTCAGTTTCCCTTAAGAGTTCGTTACATGTAGTAAATATATCGGATTATCTTTTTGGTTTTCCTTCTAGGAACTAGTTACAAGCATTGAATATATGTTCTCAAGGAATGACTCGGGTGATTAAGGTGTGGAGAAGGTTTATAATTAATCACGGATTTGAATTTTCACCTGCCTTTAAAATTTCGTTTTTAACTCACTTAGTACATTATTGGAGTGATATTTTACATTTAAAGTTTTATTAGTTGATGGTCGAATTCCGCCGGATAAACATTGGCAACCAAGTTGAGAATGGGGAAGAAGAAAAAGAACAATAAAAAAGAAACGGTGATGGGATGTGATTGCAATTTTTTCTCGATTTGTGACGAATCTTTATTATTTTTTTTTCATGCTTTTCCAAATATAAACACGCATCAACATGTGAAAAACAATTTCGCTAGGCATTGTTGGACGATGGCCACTGGTGGAGCTATATTGGGGCCAGTGGGGCCTGCAGCCCCTACTAACTCATAAAAATTGTTAAAATTTTTATGTATTTTTTTTAAAAAAATTAGATATTTATGTATTTTTAGTTAAAAAAAATTAATTAGCTCCCACTGAAAAATAAAAGTACTAGTATAGTTCAAAAATTATGAATTTTAGCCCCCACTGACCCATAAAAATGTTAAAATTTTTATATTTTTTTTTAAAAAAATTAGATATCTATGTATTTTTAGTTAAAAAAAAGTTAATTAGCCCCCACTGAAAAATAAAAGTACTCGTACAATTCAAAAATTATGGATTTTAACCCCCATTGGCCCATAAAAATGTTAAAATTCTGTGTATTTTTTGAAAAAAATATTTGTATAGTTCAAAAATTATAAATTTTAGCCCCCACTAAAAAAAATTCCTGACCCCGCCCCTGACGATGGCTGACGAATAGGACAATCGAGGCCATTTTGATTGCATAATGGTATTTGTAATATTAAAGATAATTAAATGGTCAAAATAAGACTGAAAAGGAACTAAGGTTACAAAAGAAGCAAGTAAACTTTTATTTTTGATAGGGTAAATACCCAATTTAGTCATTTTTAATGTTTGTTTTAATTTAGTCCATATATTTTAAAATGTATTTTTTTAGTTCATTATTTTTAACATATGTCTCAATTTAGTCTATATATTTCAAAATGTACCATTTTAGTCTATTATTTTTGTCATTATGATCCACGTTAGTCTTCCATTATTTTTCCATTCAAAAATCTGATGGAATAAGCACGTGAGTCGTATTTACAGGGATAAAATTATCCGCTCACTAAAATATTTCTTTTATTTTTTATTTCATAATAAATTCATCGATCAAATGCTCTCCATCATATCCAACTTGTGAATCTTCTTAAAGCCCAAATATATGCAATAAAAACCTGATAACTTTGTTCGAATAATACAACAAACGCAAATGCATCTTCAAAAACTATGTAAGGACTTATAACTAGTTGAAATAAAACTAATCTTTTCTACACTCAATTTCAGAATATGGTAAAACAGTATAATAAATTCAACAAGAAAATCCCACCTTTTATGACTTTGGGCAGAAAAAAATTATATGCAATCACTCACTTTAATCAAGATAATGCAGTATCTGTAGCACCATAAATGCTATATATATAAATTGCTGATGGTAAACAAAATAAAAGAAACAAAAGACAAATCCCATAACAAATTGTATGAGAGGCCAAGCGTGTAGCTTCACCTTTTACCTCCTAAAACAAAACCTTAAAGCTGTGTGTGTGAGTCGCTGTGTGTGAGTTGCTCTCTGTGTGTCTATTGTGTCGCTAATATGATACACAAATACATATATGTATATACATATATACATACACACACGAAAAACACGCAGAAAGAAATAAATGCATGTGGTTTTGAGTTGTGTACTACGTTTACGAAAGCAAAAAGTATAAGAACAAATATTTACCATAGTTGTTTTTCTTCTCACATCCTACCATGAAGATAAGTGATGATCAATTAGGTATTTAGGGCAAAAAGGATTAGGGCAAAAACTATTTTGGTCGTTAAGGTTTGGTATAAAGTCAAATTGGTTCTTGAGGTTTGCCAAAAAATCAAACAGGTCCCTTCCATTATCTATGACTTAATAGTCAAAGATTTGACCAAATGAAAATACTTAAAAGCCCTTGCTTTAGTGGTTAGATATTTGGAGGGAAAGAAAAAAAAATTGGGATCATAAAACAAGCACAACTATTTAAGCACTCAATCCATTTTTTCTCGTCATTTGAAAACAAAAAAGAAAAAATAATAATAGGTGAAAAAAATACAAATATTAAATGTGAAAAAATAATTCACATGTAACGAATTCTTCGTCTATTATTATTATTATTTTTTGTTTTTAAATGACGAGGAATTCGTTACATGTGAATTATAATGAATTTATCACAAGGTTATACATTCTATTGTCTAATATTACACCTCAATACATTTTTCAAGTTAATTAAAAGTCAGACAACATTTGTAGTTGGAGGACATGTATCCAAAATTTAAGACTTTAAAAGTCACAATTAGTGACTACCCGATACTAAATTAAACGTTCGGGGACAAGATAGTGGTTATAGATATACTTAACTTTCTCTTTAATTTATATTTAATTTTACACTATTATAAATATTAAAAATTACAGACTTTTCAGTCATAATATTTATATAATCTGAAAATGATTAAGGAGATTACATAGTTGATCAAATACATCAGATATCAATAATTCCATAAACTCACTCAAGATTAAAGGAAAAATAAACTAAACACAACCCAATCAACATTACCAAAGAAAAAGAAAAAAAAAGGAGTATTCTAAAAAAATTAAGAGCCAAACTCTTCTAATTAGCAATAATTTTGTTGTTGTCGTTATTCTTTTTTTTTTTTGGGTGAAAAAGAGCATGAATTGAAAGTGAGAAAAGAAAAAAAAATGACTTGGGTGCTTAAATAGTTGTGCCTGCTGCATGGTCCTAATCTTTTTTTTTTTTTTTTTTTTTTTCTTTCCCTCCAAATTTCCAACCACTAAAGCAGAGGCATTCAAGTCTTTTTATTTAGTCAAACCTTTGATTGTTAACTCATAAATAATGGGAGGGACCTGTTTGGTCTTTTCGCAAACCTCATGGACTAATTTGAATTTTATATCAAACCTTAGGGACCAAAATGGTTTTTGCCCAAAAGGATTAGGGATTTTATTTTTAGAGAGCATTTGGGAATATAGGCAAATAAGGATTAGGCTCTGTGTTGTTTTGATCAATGGGTTTATTATGAACAAAAAAAAAAATTAGTGTGTAGACAATTTTGTCTCTGCAAATACGACTCACGTGCTTATTCCGTTAGATATTTGGATGAAAAAATAATGGAGGACTAACATGGATCATAATGACAAAAATAGTGGATTAAAATGGTACATATTGAAATATATGGACTAAATTGAGATAAATAATGAATATAGTGGACTAAAATGCTACATTTTAAAAGATATGAATTAAATCAGGACAAACGTTAAAGATACTGAACTAAATTGAATATATACCCTTTTTGATACAAATAAAGACTTAAAACTAATTTTATATCACTTAATATGTCGTACACTATAAAAATTAATTTTGATACTTTTCTCACTCAAACAAAAATTATATCACTACGGATACCGAACAATCACTTACATATTTTTTCATTCGGGCTCTTAAATCTTTTAATAAGTTAAAAGTAGGTTAATGCAATGAGCACAATATTGAGATACTTGGGTATTAGATTCAGTAGGGTCATTAACAAAGTTAAAACTTTATGAGTGCAAAGAAAAAAAGTGAAAGTTTTAGCTAAGTCACCGACGCTCATTAAATTTAGATAGCATAGAAAAAGAATAATTATTTTTTGTAACATTATAATAGTACGAGAAAAAAAACTAATTACCTAGTGAATAAACAACTAAAATGCCAGTCCACCAGTTAAACAAATAATTAACATGTACAACAACTTCGAATTGGAGTCTTTATAACAAGCATCAGCCTTGGTCTTCCTTTTACTGCAGGACTAAGTCTCGGCTATTAGTTTATTTTCTCACTATGAAAAAATTTAAAATGTGTTACAAAACTATGAATAATAAAATTAGGAGCGAAGTGATATGATGAAAAGTGAGAGTAATTCTAATTTAGGATAAAATGAGAGAAAATTGTCAGAGAATATATGAATATATTAGGAGACGATCAGTGGGATATTTGTTGAAAGTGCAAATCTATAAATATAGTACCCAAAGATGTAAGGGAAGACCTAGAGTGAATTGGACGGAAATACTTATGTGATATTTCATTTATATGGAGCTAACAGGTGAGAAGAGTCTCTCAATATGAATAAGTGACGTCAACAGACAAGAAATCTCTCAATATGAATAAGGCTCTGTTTGGTCTAGCTGTAAAATTTCAGCTTTTGAACTGTAGAGCTTTTATAAGAAGTGCTGTTGAACAAAAGTCATTGGCTGTTTGGCCTGTGTTACACAACGTTAAGCTTTTAAAATTTTTAAGAGTAATATCGGACTTTAAAAATATAGAGGAGTGTATTTGAAAAAAAAAAAAAAATTCAGCATTATGTAAAACAGTTTCGCAAAAGTTTTTATTTAAAAAACTCCAATTTAGAACTTCTCAATTTTTAACTTGTTTTAGCTTTAGCTTTAGTTTTTACCTAAAAGTACTTTTAAAAATATGCCAAATAAGTTAATTCAGTTTTTAAACTGATAATAAATACTTTTAACTATCTAAAAATTAAAACAAACGATACTTAAATACTATCAATAAATTACATAATCGACCCCACTTATTAAAAAAAACCAAAGTTGACAATTTGTTTTTCGGGACCGTCTAAAAAACAGTCCCCTCCTTCTATACGTATGAGTGAGACACATGCACTTGTATTTGAGACGTTTTTTTTTTTGCCAAGTACTTGTATTTGGGTCAATAAAGTTGACAATATTAGGTTCAAGAAACTAACTGGCAGGTTTATATATAGCCGCCACGTCGTCAGCACCTGAAAATTCAACTGTCTTAACCGACCAAATACACGTCCACGACGCGTTCAACACTTCTTCCATTCATCTCATTTCCCCCACCACTCTCTCCCCCGCGCGTGTACTTCAACATCAAAAAACCCTACCCCCACGCGCCAACCCCTGCGTGAATTGAACTCGCCAAACCATTCAAAATCCTCTCTAAATACACAGTTAAAAACAAATCTTTTCATTTTTCCCACGCGCATTTTAACAAACAAAACAAAAACGCGGACCTCAAAAACATCAAAAATTTTCACGAAAAAACTTGTCAATTTTCAGGATCTAATTATTTGTTTTTATTTTTTTGGCGTGCGAATTGATATTTGTTTCGGTTCGGTTCGGTCCGATTCGGTTGGATCGGATGGCAGGGTGGAAAGGATCAACTAGATCGAGTTCGCTGACGACGCCGGACCGGGTTCAGTCGAAGACCGTCCGTCTCGGTCGAGTCCAACCGCAGGCGCCGGGTCACCGGACGGTTTTTTGCAATGATCGTGAAGCCAACGCTCTCGCCAAATTCAAGGTATTTTTAGTAATGAAATAATTATTTATCTACTTAATATATATTTTTTTCTTGTATTGTGTGTGTATGTGTAATAATTGCATTTAGTATGTTTTTTTTTGGGATTTAGTTGTGATTTTTGAAGGGAAATGTGGGTTTAGGGTTTTGTTTAATAATTCATTAATAGTCAATTATTGTCCTTTTATATATCAATTTTCTTTTGCTATTTGTATTTTTTGTGTATTATTTGGAAAAAAGTGGATTTTTTTATTTAGGGAAACGTGGGTTTAGGGTTTAGTTGATAAATATTATACCATTTATTTCTCATTTTTCTTTACCTATTTGTATTGTTTGCGTATTTTTTTAGGAAAAAATAGGTATGTTTATGATGTAATTGTGTTCTTTCAGGAGAAATGGGGTTTTTGGGGCTTGGTTAGTAATTAATTTATAGTTAATAAATGGCCTTTTACTGATCGTTTTCTATTTCTTATTTGTATTGTTTGTGTAATATTTTGAGAAAAAGTGTGTTAACTTTTTTTATGCAATGGTGATTTTTTGAGGGAAATGTGGGTTTAGGGGTTGGCAATGCTTGGAAAATTTAATTTATTGTACTTTTTTTTTTGAAAGGTTTTTGGATTAGTGGTTTATTGTTGATTCTGTGTTTTCGAGTTTTATGGGTTTATGGAGGGTTTAGTTAGTGATGGATAATGGTCTTACTAATTACTAATAGGTTGTAGTCATTTAGTAATTAATATATTGGCATCCTTGATCATTTAATAAGGTGTAATAATTGTCTAGTATGTGTTGATTTCGTGTTTTTGAGTTTTATGGGGTTTATCGATGGTTTAGTTAATGATGGGAAACGGTGCAGATATCAGCTTGCAATCAGTAGCTGTATTAATGAATCAAAGAAATTGAATATTGGAGTTGGCATTCATTGGAGAATTCAATTTTATTTTATTCCTGTAGTATGTATCAGGATCTATTTAGAGGTTTCGAAGGGGAATGGTGTTTGAGGAGTGACATTTTTTGAAAGTTTAAATTTTCATTGTTTTATTCTATTTTTGTTTTCTGGCTTCCTGGTTTGTGGGGTTTTATTAATGATGAATCATGAGATAGTTATGGCGTGTGATAATTTGGAATTTAAGGAAACTAAAAATTCTCTATTTGGATCACAATGCTCATAAGCTCTTCTTAGTTGAAAGGTGTTTCAGTTTTCCTTTTTAACTTCTCAGGCGAGATAGGGTGTAGGGCCATTTATTACATGTGATATACAGTGTTTGAGAGTTTTGCTTCGAAGACTTGCTGGTTTTAGAAACCAGCAAATCCAACAGCATGTGCACCCCAAGCGCGCACTTGGCATGTGTCCCGCCAGTGGCGGAGCCACGTTGGGCTCTTGGTGAAATTTTGGGAAATTTTTTTTTTTTTTTTTTTGTCAATAGAAACAACAACATGAGTGGAGATTCTAATGTTGGGCTCTTGGTGTACAATGTCTATCATTTTGTTTTATATAACGGATTTAAATTTATTAGAGTAGGATTGTAAATAATTTTTTATCTTTTTACGTAAATATAATTGTATTAAATAATTTTACGATTGTATCCATATAAAGTCAGTCGTTAGACAATTTTAACGAAAAAATTAACAGAGTGGTCGAAACAGAACTCATAAATTAATGGTCCTTTTAGGATAAAAAATAGTTAAATAGTCAAAATAAGATTGTGACAATAGTTTAATGACCTCTGGAATAATTTATTCCTGGATTTATATTCTTTCTTGAATTAAATGCAGAGAGTCATGCCTTGAAGATATTTGTGTTATAAAGTGCTTAAATTAAACATTGGTTTAGTTATAGCATAAAATATAATTTTAAACATAAAACCATCAGTTATTTTATTTATTTATTTTTATATATAGTTTATATAAAAATATATGCATAAATGATTGCCCCGGGATCCCGGTTATTGACTTCGATACTGTAGTGCACACCCTAACCTTTGGTGCCTGGTCCGCCACTGTGTCCCGCAAGTGCATGCAGCTCTCCTAATGTTGGATTGGGGGGTTTCTCGAACTTGTGATTCTCTTTAGCATTTCTTTTAATCATGTATTAGAGCTTTAATTGCTTTGTACATCACAAATGAATTCTTCCCCGGATTATGTTCATTATAATTTTTTCCCTCACATATGAAAGTTGCAGCTTCTCTTCTCCTTGTTAATGATTCTAGGGCTCTAGGTTTTGTTTATATTACCTAATGTATCTGCTTATAATCTTTCATTGTGCTACTATTGTTGTAAATACATGTTAAGGCATTGTCTGGGAGAAGATGTTTACAGATTTATAGATAAGTTGTTCTGGAGCTGGTATTGAAGGACTGGCCCCGTTAGAGATTAGAGATGTTCCAATATCCATCCAAAATTTTTTTGATGGCGTATGTTCAAGTCTTATGAAATGTAATTACACCAGCTTGTTTTATTTCTTGATAACCGAGTTTATGTAGTATACAAATAAGCCAGGCAGATCTGATAATAATGTAGCTGTGTAAATGAACCATTGCATGTTAAAAATCTCTCTTCAGGACAGCAATTATAGAGTTTGTTTTCTTGGACCTTATGATTAAACTGCCTAGACTTTTTGTAATGATGTGAATGGACATTATGCTTAGTTGTTAATTTTGTATTGTGATGCTATTTTCCTGTTAGCTTTTCTTAGTTATTTTTCTGTTACCAATGAAATGTGATTCTGAAAGCATCACAGTAGAGTTTGCCAGAGGGCCAGGAATCAACAACTTTGATGAGGACCTAAGGTTGGTCCTGCTGCTTAATATTTAAGACGGGATGGGCGGGACTGAAAATTTGAAAAAGTAGCTGAAGGCAAATGCTAATGGTAAAGAAATGGAATCTTAAAAGTTCCAGTTAACCCTAACTCATTGAGAGCATATTCTTTATGGCAAAGGGCTTAAATTATTCTTGAAATATTTGATTCTTTTAATAATTGGTGGTTGGCTGCAGTAATAATTTGATAGACGCCATTCAGAGAGGAACTATAACATTACTATGGTGTTACTAGATAGAAAACCTCTGGTTTTCTCGCACTGACTCACTGTAGCATGACAAACTTTTGACTTTTCTGATAAGAGAAATTAGAGCTCCTGTCTCAGTTAGCTGTTTAAAATGCATAGTGAGCACGGTTTGAGTTTCAAATGTCATCCAATTATATCGCATGTTATCTTGTAGAACTTTGTTTCTAATGGCTGGTAGAACATCCTTTTCACTTCACCTGCGTAGGATATAAGCAAGTCTGTGATTATTGATCTGACTGGCATGAAACCTCAGGAGGAAAGTAATTACAGGAGATATAATCCTTATTAAAGTAAGCAGTTGAGTGGTTATAATGCATGCATTTGGTGGAGCTCAAATTGATGGTCTATATTAATCTTAGCAATAGGAGTTGGTGGTTTGCTTTTATTCTGTTCTTCTTTGAAATAGAATTTTGTTTCTCATCGGAAAATTCCATCACTTGCAGTTCAATGATGCATTGCTTTGACAACTTTGAAAAGTATTTTCTCTTTGTCTGCATTTTTTGTTGAATGAGATGGTTGCGAGCTGAATACATTCTTTGAAACTGGTTCACTAGAACTGCAAGTTTCCCAGATGAAGAACATTAATTATTTAAATAGGTGGATATATTACAATTAGCCCAATATCAAGTTGATCTTCAGTTAGATGGTTTTGTATGATCCATAATGACACGCTGACTTTTGAAGAAAAAGCTTGATAATTGTTTTGTCATCAAGTTCGAATCTTTGTAGAAATTTTCACGGATGCCTTTTGTGAGGGAACGTTTGATTTAGCTTTGCATTGTGTGCTATTTGTAGACATAGCCTTCTCATGTCATATGTGACATTCTCCTTTTCCGTTGGGTTTTCTATTCTTCTCACTCTTTGAGACAAATTTTCCAGGGGAATTCTGTCTCAACTACAAAGTACGATGTATTTACCTTTCTACCAAAGGGGCTGTTTGAACAGGTATAGTTGTTTTATTTTCTATATGATGAAAAGGATAGAGTGTCTGTTTCTCTACTGTACTTCTGTTGTTTGTTTCTTTTTCTTCACTTGAGACCGTTTCTTCTTCTGATCCCTTGGGGACTGCTTCCGTGGTTGATTGGATCTCTTTGGTTAGGCTGAGTTGAGAATATACTATTCTTCTATTATTTTTGTGTCAGATTCCAGTTCAAGGGATTGGATTGAAATATCCAGGCTTATAGTGGCAGGCATTGTTGCTGGGTCTTACAATCTCTGAAAGTCCTGTGTCTTGCATGACATGTTGGAAGGGTTTTATGAGGGGAAGCCCTCTCGTGATCTATATAAAGTAGACTTCTAGCTACTTATCAATGAGAAAATGAAGACTGCATAGTTGACTAGTATAATTGCCTGGAAATTTAAGAAACATTTCACCTGCTAATGAATCATTTCCTGCTCTTCCTATTGGATTATTGTCATTTTCACTTTCACCCCAACAGTGCATTTTGCACTTAATCTATGCATTATTGAACCTGCAGTTATGGTTGTTTTTCTTATTAGTATTTCATCCCTTTGTATATTGTTACTTTTTGAAGTATGCAATAAGATGAATTGTGAGCTGGAGCTGGATAATCAACTTTTTCTTGCTTTTTATATTCAAGGTTGATTATGCAGCAAACTCAGGCAATTGATTTCTGATCTACTAAGAAACAAGCTTTCTTCCTCTCCCTTGGATGAACATGATTGTTATAGGATTAAAGATTCTATTCACCTACGACTTCAGTTATTTACTTAGTGCGAAACATATTACATAGATATAGTGGATAAATTAAGCCAACCAAATTCTGTCATCTTCCCCTTCTATCTGCTTTTACCTGATTTATTTTCTCTTGTTTATTTATACCGACAGTTCAGGCGGGTGGCTAACCTCTACTTCCTCATGATCTCAATTTTGTCTTGCACTCCTGTCAGGTATGCCAACTTGAATTAGTTGTGGTTCAGCCTACTCTGGAAAGAGCAGGATAGAAAAAGTAGTAGGAGAGTCAATTATGTTCGTCTAGATTTTTAAGTATCATCGTTAGCAGATAGAATGACCTACATAGCAAATATATCAAAATAAAGAATACATGTAAAGTGTTTTCTTGTAAATATTGCAGAATGTAGTTTCATTTTTTATGCTTTTTCTTAATTTGCAAAATGAGATACTGGAGAGATGTTGAGATAAAGGATGAACTTCTTTTATCATGGCTGATCTCTTTCAAATAGTTGTTTGACAAATTAGAATACATGGATAGACAAATGCAATAACATTTTGTACCTTGATCTGGTTCTGCTGGTTAACCAGTGAACTAAACTTCTTGACAAACAGTTGGATTTGTATCTGATACAAGAGATGATGCAACCGTTAGTTTGCATTCTTATACTTGAAGTACTTTAGCTTTGCGTTCACATTTGTCATAGCTGTTGTAATTATGGTGATTCTTTATATTCAACTTTACATTATGTGGGGAGTGAATATTTATTTTTGCTATTATGTAGCTCCATTAAATAATTGGCAGATCTGTTTATTGTCTGGCTGAACTGAATTTATACTTTTCAATTTTTTTTGCATGATTTTTTGGTCTATAGTAAAGAGATTTTCTTGTCCTTAAATGATTAGAAATTTGAGATCTTTTTGATAGGTTTAATGGTGATACTTATCCATTAAAGTTAAGATTTTATTGAAGGGTTCAATGATTTGAATAGTCATAACTTCGTGTCAATTCACTTGTCTTCTTGTTCACTCAAACTGGACCAGCTTTGTCCTCCTTTGCTTGCTTGCTAAATTTTGCAATGGTTACATGCCAAGGTTCCATACTATTCACTTGTTCAGAATATCATGATTCCAGATAGAGTTAGATGTTTTAGGATTAACGATCTCGAGTAGTACTGAAGTTGCATTTTATTTTTCTTTTTCTTCGAATGCTTATGACTGTGAAGGTAATCTTTCTCTTGTACAGTCCAGTAAGTCCAATAACAAATGTGCTCCCTCTGAGTCTGGTGCTGCTTGTTTCTCTTATTAAGGAGGCATGGGAGGACTGGGTGAGTACTCTTAGCTGTCTCTCTCCCAAGTTCCTATTGGTTTGCCGTGTGATGTGAATATGGTTTATCAGAGTTTATATGGATTGAGTTTTTCTTTTCCCTGGAAAGGTTAATCTGGAGTAACTTATGGCCTTCATACTTATTGATGTATCTGTATAGAGTATCAGATTAAAGAGATTTTTTACATTGGTTTGTCTAATTTATATTCTCTTGTTTGTATGCATAACAGAAACGTTTTCAGAATGACATGACAATCAATAATTCAGAGGTAGACATGTTACAAGATCAAAAGTGGGTTGCTGTTCCTTGGAAGAAGCTGCAGGTTGGAGACATTGTCAGAGTAAGTAAGCTGCAAATCTGTTTTCTGCCTCTTGCTTTATGTGTTTCAGGATGAGGATGACAGGTTTATCTTGAATCCTGTTTTCGATCTCTTTATTTTTGGTCCATCGTCCAGTCTTTCTTACCCCTTTCATTACCCTTTTGGTGATCTTTTGGTCGAATAAGTTGAATACAAAAATTTTCATGAGCCTTGTTACTTTTCTTTTATTTTGTTTCTTTAAGACCAAACTACAGAAGTGTGAGGAATTTGATGTTCACAATTTAGTAGGTGCTTACCTCAGCCTTTGTGATCATCACATCATTGACTTTGCAGAAATCTGTTCAATTGTTACACCCACCAATTGCATGAAGATATTCAATAATTTTACTTTGCGCATTTGACACTCTGGCTAACATTTGTCATCGCGACATAATAAGGATTACTGTTTCAGAAAGTGAGAGATTTCGTCAGAAGTTGTATTATTATCTTTTCAACAATAACCATAGTTCTTCAATAATTTCTTTTGGAAGTTATTTGTTATTGATTTTTCTGTTAACAGTTAGGATTTATCTTTTCTCCCATTTTATAATTATTGATCATTTTTAGCACTAAAAGGTTTACTTTATTCCTATGTCTCAAGTCAGAAATCTTGGTTGGATTTTCCAATATATTTTAGGTGAGTGGTGAGAGTATAAGATGGTTAAAAAGTGTTTCTGATGGGAGACAATTTGATTTTTTGTTTCATCTGTTATAAAGTGGTATAAATTATAATGCAGCATTGGAATTTAGTTAAGTGTTTGCTATTGAGGGTGCTCCCGCAGGATCTAGACGAAAGGATTGTCATCTGAAGTTGTAATAGCATGCTGGTGTGTTTGCAGGTTAAGCAGGATGGGTTCTTTCCTGCAGATTTGCTATTTCTTGCTAGCACGAACTCTGATGGAGTCTGCTACACTGAGGTTGTACTTTGTCTCTTTCTTGATTATATTTCCTGGAATATTGCTGGATCTTCTGTGTATAATTGGAATCTTCAAAACTTCTGAAATTGAAATCCACTCCTAAAGTCACGTCATTTTTTCCCTATAAGAAATCCCTATCTTTAAATGTTTGTAAGCTTTCAAGTACAAGAACAGGGTGGAAAATACTGATTTCCACCTTTAAGCCATGCTAGCCATATACTACAGCATTGCATGGTAAGAAGGCTTCAAAATGTAGAAAAGTTTTTCCTTAATAACTCCCATAATTTCATATGCTTTTGGCAATTGAAGATTAAAAATTTAGAAAGGAGGAAAAAAGAGAAATGTATTAACATACTTTCAAACGCATCTCACCGAGCATTGCGCTTCGCATCTGTTGATCTAACTTTTATTTAGTCTAGTTCCTCGTTTGGTTCATTAGGATGTGTGAATGGACCTACGTAATTTTGTTTCTCATTTTCTGTAATTTTTATATCAAATTTCCTCAAGTCCCTGCCTCCCTTACTCATACTCTTTATGTTGGCACTGCAGACTGCAAATTTGGATGGTGAAACAAATCTCAAGATCAGAAAAGCATTAGAAAAGACTTGGGACTATGTGATTCCTGAAAAAGCCTCTGAGTTTAAAGGTTTTGGATTTCTGTTAATTTGCTTACTAATGGTTTTGGATCATGGGCATGTTACTTTTAACATGCATATATAAGATTACTGGATTGTTATTGAGCCTGCGATGAACTATGGGGGCGGTCCTTCGTGAAACTGTTATAATTGCTTTCTTCCATCCTTTACTCTCTGTCAAACTGTTATTCACAAAATCTAAGCACCAAGCTCTTTGTCATTTCATATTTGTTAATCAAGACCTAGGACAGATCAGGTAGGCGGACCCATATTCAGTCTAAAGCTCGTACAGTCTGCTTCTGATATCTTTCTATTTCAGCCACTAAATGGTTTTTATACCTCCTTTTCTGCTTCCATACCTGTCTCTGAAGTTGAGATGAGTTGGTAGATAAATTTACTACTTCATGGAGATGGATTTACTGTTTCTTTTTTGTGATATCAATCATTTTCTAAATCTGACCTATAAAGATGTGCTTCCACTATGTTCTCTATCCCTTTCTAGGGAAAAGGAAAGAGAAAAAAGAAGGTTAAAGATAAAAAGCCAAACTAAGCAAGGTTTTGTGCTTGCTAGTTTTTGTTTTGGGCCAACCACTGTGCTAGTTTTGGCTTGTCAAGTATTTTGCGTATTCTTTATACTTTTACCTCTTGCTACCATGTGATTTAATGCTATAACGTGAGTTTATTTGCAAACTGCAGGTGAGATACAATGTGAGCAACCAAACAATTCGTTATACACTTTCACTGGCAATCTGATACTTCAAAAGCAAACGTTGCCCCTTAGTCCAAATCAGATTTTATTACGAGTATGGCATCCCATATTTCCTTCTTCACATCACCTTATGCTCAATGTTCTCCATAAGTCAACTTCAAGTTTTCGTTTTCACCTGCTTGTTCATGTTACTCAATATACCGATTGTAGTCTATGGTTCTTGGGTATCTGGTTTAATTGATTTCTTATATTATTGACTGTATTTGTTGGTCGTCTCATGCTTTACATGTTGACAGGGATGTAGTCTTAGGAACACCGAATATATTGTCGGGGCTGTTATATTTACAGGACATGAAACAAAGGTACTCTATTCAGATTGAGTTTATCTTCTTTCCTTTCTTTTTTTTTTCCCTTCTGTTTCTTTACTAGTCGATCACATGGAATAGCTTAAGTTATGCTTGAAGGATGCTTTTAGTTATAACACATCAACTGGCTTATCCGCAGATTCTGCTTTTTAGAGACATTTTTACAGGCCAAATAATAATTTAGTCAAAAGAAATGTTTGCCACTTGTTATTGTATATAATTAGTTTTCTACTTTGTTTCTGGTAATTACTTTGTTGTGTGCCTGAGTCTTTTATTTCATTCAATTCATGGTGTTGATGAGATCCTCGGCACCTTAATTATTGCAGGTTATGATGAACTCCATGAAAATTCCTTCTAAAAGAAGTACTTTAGAGAAGAAGCTGGACAAACTGATACTTACTCTTTTTAGTGTTCTATTCTGCATGTGTCTTTTGGGCGCCATAGGCAGGTGTGCTTATGTAGCTACCTCATTTTCCATTTGGAACTTCCACAGTAGTATTAGATTATAATTTTTTTCTCTTTATATTTGTGCAGTGGTGTATTTATAGATAAAAAGTACTATTACTTGCGGTTTGAGCATACCAAGAATAAAGATCCACAGTTCGATCCTAATAACAAATTTGTGGTAATAGTGGTGCTCCATTTATTGAGCTCGTTTTCGGTTGTCTCTTCTTTTTCCTTTTTCTATCTCATCTTTGACTAAATTGTCTTAATGCACCACAGGTTGCTGCTTTGACTATGTTTACCCTAATTACTCTCTATTCACCAATTATCCCCATCTCTCTTTATGTTTCTGTTGAGGTAGATGTTATATCAATCTCCTTCCATTTTCTGTTCTCTTTTCTTCTCTGTCATTTGTTTGATGTTTTCCTATTTAAATGTGTTCCAGATGATTAAATTTATTCAGTCCACTCAATTTATCAACAATGATTTGCACATGTACCATGCTGAGTCCAATACTCCTGCATTGGCTCGGACATCTAATTTGAATGAGGAACTTGGGCAGGTGAATTGAGGTCCCACATGCATATAATTTTCTAATGTAACTAATATTCTTTTACCAAAGTCAATCTCTGAGTTATTAACTTCTATTTCTTCTCTATCCAGGTGGAGTACATATTTTCGGATAAAACCGGAACTCTGACTAGAAATTTAATGGAATTCTTCAAGTGTTCAATTGGAGGAGAGGTATATGGTACTGGTGTCAGTGAGATTGAGATCGGATCAGCACAGAGGATCGGAATGAAAGTTGAGGTAATTTTAGTTATCATTAAAATTCTAATACATTGGTAGGGCAGGGGGCAGGGCCAAACATATTGATGCAGATTGTATTCGCTGAGCAAATATTGGTTCTATCTGGAAATGAAAGATTTTGGCGTGTAGCTATGCATTAATCTGATGTCTTTAATTCTCCCAGGTCCAGAAACCATCTGATTCAGTTCGAGAGAAGGGTTTCAACTTTGATGATAATCGGCTTATGCGAGGGGCATGGAGGAATGAGCCTAATCCTGATATGTGCAAGGTAGATTACTTAAGAATGTGGATTATCTAAGGAGAATGTAATGGTAAATTCTATAAATTGTGTTGTGTGGAACAACTTCTGCTCTTGTCTAATTTCTTTGCCAGGTGATTGTTGCTACTCTTTGTTTACATGACCAATGGCTACTAGTGATGAAGCTATTAGTGTAATTGCCAGTTTCATATCTCTGGTAGATTTTCCCTTTCACATGCAACTATTTCTTCTTAGTTTTAGTAGATATCTAACCCATGTATGAATCATGTAGTCAACTAAACCTTGTAGATGTCAAGAGTAATTGGATTACATACGGCATTGTCTCTGCGTCCCGCCTCTGTGAATATGTTTTCATTTATTTATCTCCATCTTCCTTTCTATGTAGCTGTCTCTCCTTACTTTGTGCTTTTTGCCCCACTGGCTGCGGAGTGTTTGAGTGGTTTGTCGTAGGAGTACATCTTATGTTACGTTTTTGAGTGCAATAGTTATTTCCCCCTTCGTTTGGGATTCAACTACAACATTTTGTTTCTGGTTAGCAATGGATTTCTTCTCATTTTGTTCCAACTTAGCGATGCATGGCCATCTCAACTTCTCTACTATAGCTACAATTACGTATTCATTTCTTTATTATCAATAAGCAGTCCCTAATACTTAGTCTTCCTGGTGCAAGAGAATTCCACATATATAGCATGTTGACTTCATATTTAGCCTCATGTATTCTTCTTAAATCCTTCTGTTTTACCGTGTAGGCATTTTTCAGATGCCTTGCTATATGTCATACTGTACTTCCTGAAGGTGAAGATTCCCTGGAGAAAATTCGTTATCAGGCTGCATCCCCTGATGAGGCGGCTTTAGTTACAGCAGCAAAAAACTTTGGCTTCTTCTTTTACAAGTATGCCTTTCTCATGGATTTTGATTGGTTATTGCAGATTCTTGTTTATGTAACACTGTCATTGTTTGAGTTGGGATGAATTTTCCCTGTATTGTTGTTGTTGCTGCTGGGGTTTCAATCAATGCTATCTAGTTTTGGCCATTAACTGGAAGCTTTCGGGAAGAGTATGCATGTTAGAATGCTGGTTGAGGTTCTTTCGTTCTATTGCAAGAATTAGGGACCATGAATGGGTATATTGTTATGAGGATTGAGCTATTTTACTAGCTCGACTTTTTAAGCCATCTCATTGAATAGTTTGAAAAGACTGTTATTTTCCGTATTTACGAATCTTCTTATCCCTGGCCTGTTTATATCTTTTGTCATTGTGTAGCAAAAGTTAATGAAGCATGCAATATGTTTTATTGAGGTAACTGGTTACAGAATTTTCTTCATATTTTAACATTGTTAGACCTTATGAGGAGAGCTTGTTATGATGGGCTTGTAAACGAGATCCGTGCATACATATATTGTTCTGGCCAGTTTCCCCTGACTTTAAATATCTATTCAAGGTTGACTACTTGTTTTATGAATTTTTATGTTACACCTTGAAAAGGTAGGCGGACTGTTGATATGTGAATTATCCTATATCTAGAGTGTCATACGTCAAATTGTAGGACTCTTACTACTTACTACTTGCAAAGCCGAAGAACTTATGTTTTGCCTGGAGTCTTTGTGGAATATTTCTTTTCTTTCTAGACGTTGGGGGTATCAGTTCTAAATTTCATTTTTGGCAGGCGAACACCGACAATGATTTATGTACGTGAGTCACATGTAGAGAAGATGGGAAAGGTGGAAGACATTCCCTATGAAATTCTGAATGTTCTTGAGTTTAACAGGTAGTTTTGCCTTTTGGCCTGTGTACCAATTCTGAGTTCATAGTTGGAAAATCTTGAGGATTGGTAATAATCTTTTACTATTGTCTTTAGTACAAGAAAGCGCCAGTCAGTCGTGTGTCGTTACCCAGATGGAAGACTTGTACTGTACTGCAAGGTAATAAATTCACCTGGCTGCCTATAACCATTTATTTTAGACATGCAAAGGTAAAATGTTTGATGTACATAATTTGTTTTTACAGGGTGCTGATACTGTAATTTATGAAAGATTGGCTGATGGAGACAATGAGCTGAAGAAAACATCCAGGGAGCACTTGGAGCAATTTGGTGCTGCTGGATTGCGAACCCTATGTTTGGCCTATAGAGATCTAAGTGCCGATGCATATGAAAATTGGAATGAAAAATTTATTCAAGCAAAATCTTCTCTACGCGATCGTGAGAAGAAATTGGATGAGGTGTTTTTCTTCAGCAAGATTTTCTGTACATTTGAGTTTTATTTTCTCTGTCTGTCATTTTCTCAGTGCATTTTCCCTGCTAAGAGTCATTTTCTCAGTGCCATCCCTCCTGTCTGGCTGCTCACTGTCAGAGTGTGGTTTACAAATACTAGTTTGAGACTGTTAAAAACTTGTTTTTATCTAGCATTCAAATTCTAGTCTGAGACTGTTAAAAACTTGTTACATCTAGTATTCAATGGGATCATATGACAGGTGGTCGTTTCCATATCATGAATTTGGTACCTTTTCTTCTCTGGCTGCTTTATTCCACAATTTACCCAACACAATATTAATACTGATACAATGAAACTGCAGCGAAGTGCTATTCCTAAAAAAACTTGCAGTATTAATCAGCAATATGTTGTGTATGCTACAATGACGGTGAAGTAAAAGCACAATGAGTTTCTCTATGTCGATGTACAGATGGTGTTACTAAGTTTCATTTGAGTGGGGATCAGTGATATCTGAGTTTTGAAAGAGGTTTACTGCATATGTCTTATAGTTCAGGATAATTGGTAGGGGGACCTCAAATATTAATTTAGCAGATACAAATCAATGAGCTTGTCTTTTCCAGAAAGATATTGCAATACCCCGGAAGCATATTTCTCTACGGAATAATTTTGAAAAATTGTTCTTTTCGAGATCATAGTTTCAGCATTTGTAAATGGGGTTTTATTAAGGTGTGCTTAGACTTGGTATTAATGGATTAGCCATACTAGTAAATAAATGATATCAGTACGTAAGCAGAATGAAGAAAAGCTATATATTTCCAGTTGGCTGTTCATTAATTTCTCAGTACATATGATATCCATTATGATGATTTTACCAGCTTTTCTAACTAACTGACTTAATGTAAATTAAATGCTTAGAACATTTGACTGTTATGCAGGTTGCAGAACTTATAGAAAAGGATCTTGTTCTGATTGGATGCACTGCTATAGAAGACAAGCTTCAGGAAGGAGTTCCCGAGTGTATAGAGACTCTTTCCAGGGCAGGAATAAAAATCTGGGTGCTTACTGGGGACAAGATGGAAACAGCGATAAATATAGCTTATGGTGAGTAGGCAAGAATTTCAGGACTTGCTAGCTACGTTTCTTATATACATCTACGACATCTTATTGTTTTTTGTTATTTTTTTCTTTCTATCTACAGCATGCAAATTGATTAATAACAACATGAAGCAGTTTATCATCAATTCAGAGACTGATGCAATTAGGGAAGTTGAAGACAGAGTAAGCAGCATTTCCTACTTGATATGGTTTTTGCTTCTGAATGCAAATTATATTAGGAATTTGACAATGTTGAAATTGATCATAAGGGTGATCAAGTGGAGCTTGCTCGATTTATGAAAGAAACAGTGAAGAATGAGCTGAAAAAGTACCATGATGAAGCACAACATCATCTTCATTCTCAATCTGTACAAAAATTAGCTCTGGTGATCGATGGGAAGTGTTTGATGTACGCACTAGATCCAAGTTTACGCGTAATGTTGCTGAATCTGAGCTTGAATTGTAGCGCAGTGGTGTGCTGTCGGGTTTCTCCTTTACAGAAAGCACAAGTAAGATTGGGTGACCTTGATGTGCTCTATATTCTAATTTACAGGCCAAACCCTTGGTCCTAGTCCTTCTTGGGTTGTCAAACTCACACATCCAGTGGTGGATTTATGTTAATATTTTGTTATCTGCTGTTCTGTTGTTATTATTTGTTTAGGTATGTCTGCGTAAGCTTTATAGTTTGCTTTTCTGTAGTTATTTTACTTTTCGTGTCTGAGCCTTTCTAACGTTGTACAGGGCTAGCCTAGATGAGATAAGACCATAGAATCTGATTAGTGAGATTGCCCATTAATAAGATGTTAAATAATGTGCAACTGACAAATGCCAAGAACTAAATATTTTAGAATTCTTTTCAATATAGAAAGTCTTGATTACTTAGCTCTATTTGGCCTAGCTTTTTGACACTCAAAAGTGTTTTCTATGAGTTTATAAGCTGATCTCACTTGTTTGGCTCATTTCTGATAGTGCTTTTATGTACAAGTTAAAGCTGAAAAAAGCTAAAAAATAAGAAGCTCCAAAATTGAAGCTTTTCAAAATAAGATATTGTAAAACTGTTTTTATATAATGCGAGAAGCTGTTTTCTTTTTCTTTCTCAAATATACCCCTTTATATTTTTTAAATTACAATATTGCCCTCAAATTTTTTAAAAGCTCAATATTGACTAATATAGGCCAAACAGTCAACAGCTTTTGTTCAATAGTACTTCTAACTAAAGTTGTACTGCAAAAGCTCTACAACTCAAAAACTAAATTTTCATAGCTAGGCCAAATAGAGCCACCGTTTAGACATGCACAGTATACCACAAGCAAATTCGAAACTCTCGTAAGGTGTACTTCACCTGAAAAGTTCTTTCCGTGGTAGGGTCTTCTCTGTTGAAACTTGAAGCTGCAAGACTTCAAGTCTGCCAGTATGACCAATTCATATGAGAATTTGAATTAGCTTAATTGGCCAGTTTGCATGCTATGGCCAGTTAACCCTTAGTATCAAATTATCCTAACCTCTCACAAATTTGTGGGTATATTTTTGCCATTCAGGTGCAAACAGTTACATAGTAATCAAAATTTCTTCACGTTGTCGAACAATTATTCATTTCTTATTATTGGATAAAGTATGCTGAATCATTTACACCTCTTGTTGTTGAGAATTGTGTAGAGTTTTCCACAATAATCATTAGATCTCCAAGATTTAGTAGCTGTTTCAGTTGATTGAATTGCATCAACACCATAATCTACTTGACATTTAGAGAAAGCTACCTGGAACCTGGTTGAATATTTTCTTCTCATTTTGTGTATCGTTACCAGCATCTACTTGACATTTGGTTTGCAAATTGTATAGTTAGTGCTCATCTTGAAGCACTTGGAAGTTTTAGTGCTCATCTCAAAGCACTTGGAATTTTTATTTGATTGCAGGTTACAAGCCTTGTGAGGAAGGGTGCCAAGCGAATTACACTTAGTATTGGTGATGGTGCTAATGATGTTAGTATGATACAAGCTGCACATGTTGGAATTGGAATAAGCGGGCAAGAAGGAATGCAAGCAGTTATGGCTAGTGACTTTGCAATTGCTCAATTTCGCTATCTCAGTGATTTGCTTCTTGTCCATGGTCGTTGGTCATATCATAGATTATGCAAGGTTTGTTTCCTGCCTTCTTTCACCTGGAAGTATCATTTATGATTTTAGTTTACAAATTGTGTCTTGAAATCCTTTGATGCAGGTTGTGACATACTTCTTCTACAAGAACTTGACATTTACTCTGACTCAATTTTGGTTCACCTTCCGAACTGGATTTTCTGGCCAAAGGTTCTATGATGACTGGTTTCAGTCTCTGTATAATGTCATTTTCACCGCGCTACCTGTGATAATTATCGGGCTCTTTGACAAGGTATCTGTGATTGTCTTGATATTTCCTTTGCCTTGTTTGATGCAAATGATATTGATAGTCTCTATTATCATTTTTATGTTGCATTGGTGTTTGTGGATTCTTTTCTGCTATTTCATACATTTCTGATCTAATTAATTGTACATGTTCTTTGCAGGATGTCAGTGCATCACTTTCCAAGAAATATCCTGAGCTATACAGAGAAGGAATAAGAAATTCATTCTTCAAATGGAGAGTTGTGGCAACGTGGGCATTCTTTGCAATTTATCAATCACTGGTCTTGTATTATTTTGTTATCGCTTCCAGTACTAAAGCAATTAACTCAGATGGAAAGATTTTTGGTCTATGGGATGTCAGTACAATGGCCTTCACTTGTATTGTGGTAACTGTCAACTTGCGTCTCCTTTTGATGTGCAACACGATCACGAGATGGCATCACATTAGTATTGGAGGAAGTATATTAGCTTGGTTTGCTTTCATCTTTATTTACTCGATTATATGGATGGCAAAAGATCAGGTAGCTTCCTTTAAATAGCTCAAATCTTCTTAGTTTAAGTAGTCAAATACTCTTGACTAATTGTTTAACATTTACTGCAGGAGAATATCTACTTTGTTATTTACGTCTTGATGAGTACATTGTATTTTTACCTCACACTTCTCCTCGTTCCTGTCGCTGCACTTTTCTGTGATTTCTTATACCTCGGGTAAGATCTGAAATCTTCACAGCAATTATAGTGCCAGTTTCTAATTCGTGTGAAGTCCTCAGTTTTCCTTTACATAACATACTTCATTTCATGATGATTCAGCACTTCTTTTAGTTTGATTCCGAGTAATATGGACATTTCTATGGATTTGACCAGTTCAAACTAAAATGCTTCTTGTTCATGGGACGTCATCCCTGGTTGCATCATATTCTTCCCAACAAGAGTTCTTAGTTTCCCATCAATTTTTAGTTCTCGTCTTAATTTCTCTTTAATATTTAAGCTGATTGCTCACTTCTTCTCCTGTAGTGTTTTGATGTTCTTTTTCATGAAATAGCAATCCCTTCCTTAGGACTTTTCACCTCATTGTAACCTTGTAGCAGTAGTAAAGAACACAATGACTGCAATACTTAACAGCATTTATTAATCCTTTTACTTCTTCTGTTTTTTTCTGTTATTTTTGCGTTCTTTTCCCTCATTTTCACCTTCTTCTCTGTTCTGTTGCTACAATGCATATTTCATGGATGGCATTGCATTGGTTTTGTGCTCCCAATGTAGACCGACCTTGTGTCTTTCTATTTGACAAAGCATGCAAAAGTAGTGAATTTAGTTGATTGGTTGTAAACGTCGGTCTTTCTTCCTCAATAATTGCTGCCAGACTCAAGCTTAAGCTTCATACTGTCATTTATTTCGGCATTTTGACAGTCATCGGTCTCTGATGATTACGTTTAGCATGCTTAACCGTGTTATCTGGTTTCAGGATCCAGAGATGGTTCTTCCCGTACGATTATCAAATCGTTCAGGAAATTCACAGGGACGAACCTGACAGCAGGACAGGTTTGTTGGAAATCAGGAATGAGCTCACTCCTGAAGAGGCCAGGAGCTATGGAATGATGCAACTTCCACGAGAGAAATCCAAGCACACTGGTTTTGCTTTCGATTCGCCTGGTTACGAGTCCTTCTTTGCAGCAGAGGCAGGGGTTTCCGCGCCCCAGAAAGCATGGGACGTCGCCAGGAGAGCCAGTATGAAGTCACGGTCAAAGTCATCGAGGAAAAACTGACCCGAAATATCTGTACAAATTCTTTTTATCAATTTTCTTCTTTTCTTTTTGGTCTTCTATAGTTTACCAGCTAGATAAATCTGTAAAATTAGGTGTGTAATATCCAATTAGTGTAGTCCCTATTCTTTTTTTGACAAATTTTCACCTTGTACCAGCTCTCATACCTTGTAGTTAGCATAGTTGTGATTAGCTGGTCTCTCAACTTGTATGACAATGTCCGAATCAAACATTATCTTTCTTGTACAATGTACATTTTTGAGGTTGTCTCCATTAATATATTACAAAATTTTACCAATTTTTCGGAAAGGAAACGTAAAATCTTCATTTACAGTCTTGAGAAAGTAAGAGTGTTGTATATATAAATAAATAATATCAGTGGATTCGGATGGTGTTAGTGCTCTCACTTACAGAAAAAGGGCTCATGCCATCTATCTACTTCTATAACTTGTCCGAATATGTTGAAGGAATATTGCACAATCTTAATATTTTCCGAGAGATTGAAGGTCAATAAAAATAATAAACTACACAACAATATATTACTAGGATTGCCTAGGTAGTGGGCAGCATACTTCGAAATTCAATTACTAATAAATTTTTCTTGTCTATGGCTGGCCTAACCGAGAAGAGGGTTCTCGATAGGAATGAGCGGCCTCGTTAGGTTTATATAATCAATTTTATCTAATGGAAAAGATTTAATCTATGGCTGAATCATATAAAGATGTCACATAGACCAACCTTTGTTTGTGCAATTTTTTCTTTTTCTTGGGAAGCTAAGCCGTCGAATTACATAATAATCATTGTTGGAGATATTTCACCGGACTTGAAGTTAAGGTAAAGATGTCATAGACCAACCTTTGCTTGTGCAATTTTTTATTTTTTATTTTTCTAAATTTTTCGAGAGGCTAAACCGCCTGATAATAAAATTATAACTATTCTATGTTTTACCGAACTTGATAATTAAGACAAAGGAATGTTACACCATATAATACAATATGTTCAGAGCTGTTAACATCCAAATATGCAAAGAGGCTTGTACGAGAAACTAAAATGATCTCCAATACTCCCGCTAGCACTTAAACCATAGAGAGCCATGGAGTTTGATTAGACAAGAAAGTTCCTTCTTTTTCATCGAATAAACAAATGGTTTCCATGGCAAAGATTCTTCAATTGTTGTGGAATCTTTCTTCATGTGTGCAGTTATTCTTGTTTCGACTCTAAATTATATCGAATTTTGGGGAACAATGCACAAAGTTGTCACGTACGAATCCATAAAGAGGATAAGATTTCATAAGTGATACGCAGCTCGGATCCCCTCATAGAATATAACGTTAATAGAGAAATTTAATAGTTGTAAACTATTTATATAATTATGGTGAAATGATTTAGTTAGTTTGTCACAATAAAATCTATTTCATAATATTATAATATTATGAAGAGATCCGAATCCTGAGTATAGTAGTTGCCTCGGCTAATCATATATCCATCTCCTATTTTCTGAAGGAGTAGAATTCATTTTTATTAATCATTAGCTTGAATAAGAGTTAAATTAACTCTCTTTTAATATAAACACCACTGAGTGTAGTGCATAGAAAATGCAATGAGATGAGGTCTTTACATTAAAATTCCAAATGGCCACGAATATGTTCTTTTTTTTTTTTTTGGGGTCAGAAAGAACGACTTTTCATTAAACGAAAAACCAGAAGATACAGATAAAACTATCCAACCGAAGTAAGGGGATATGCGAATACCTCATAAGATATAATAAGTTAGGCTTACTATGATATTTTACCTCTTTTGCAACACTTTAATTGAAAAATCAAAAAAAAAAAAAAAAACTATTGCAATAGGTGTCTTATATATATTGCAACGATTTTTTAATAGCTGCATAAATTGAAACTTTTTGTAGTGTTTTTATTTAATTGCAAAGGTTAATATCTTTTTTCTCACTTTTCGTAATAATTGCTCATAAGAATACTTTTTCGCAATAGTTTTAGAATTATTATTTTATTGCAATGGTTTTTGTTGTGGCGAGCCCAGAAAATCAGAGAACAAATGGGTCTTAACACATATATGTAGAACTCAACTATTGATCCAAAAGCTTAAGCTATTGAGTTTTGAGCCTACACATGTTTATTAATAACTCATTATTTTCCTAATTTTTTTTTTCATCTCAAGGGAGGCCAAGGCCAGAATCTAACAGGTGATGGTTCTGAAAGTGGATTCGCCCACTCTATCCTTCTCCACGAGAACCAGAAGCTGATGTGGGAGATGATCTAAGAAATGACTACCCAGGGTTTGAGTAATTCCGTAATTGGTAAGCCAATCATCGCACTTGTTTGTTTCATTATAAACATGGGAAATTAAGTTTGTACTGGTCGTGACGTGAGAGAATAACTCTGCAATATTCTACAGAGGCTTGAAAGGGCTATTGTGAACCTCAGGGCTATTCTCCTAATCTTTTCATGTAGGAAAAATTATTCTTTTTGTTCTTTAATTCACCATGTGAAACTCCTAATAATTTTAAACTGTTGTAAATTATTTACAAAAAAAAAAAAATTATTACAATAAAGAATTTGTAACGGGATCATATATAACGGTTAAAGTCATTTGTAATAGTTATGGTGCATATAACCTAACTGTTTAGCTGCAGTCAAGAAAGCGACTTATATCAATAGTTTGAAGCCAAGTTGTTAATAGCTTTTTGCATGAATTATTGTGTTGTTAAACTTCATTATGAAGCTATTACAGTTAGCAGCATTTGATTCTCGAACACACTTTTTGTTTTCATGTCTGTGTAGTCTCTAATATGTTATGCATATTGGATAGGACGTACGACTAAAACATGTTCAATCTCTATTCAATTGCTTGAAGGTGTGCGATATTCCCCATTAAAGCCTCTGTTCCAAGGAACCAGCTTCTATCTGATCCGATAGAGAAAGACCAATTTTTTCGACGACCGCATGACTGCTTAATTCCAATCAGACGGTAGTAAATTAACTTGATTGGCCTTCACTTTTTTATTGTCAAAACTAAGCAGTTTTAAAAACTAAAATTTGTGAAAATATAAAGATTTAAGTAAGAGAAATATTATTTTACAAACTAAAAGTATAAGAACATTTAACTTTTTATAAAATCAATTGCCGAAAGTATAATAGCATAATTCAAAAAGTAAATCCGCTTCCGTATATAAATCTATATCCTAACTCCAATTAGATATCATAGTATTCGCAGATTGGAAGTGTACCACTATCAACTATGAGTGGTTAGAGTGACTAGAGCATAAATATGTGGACCATGATGGCAATAATCATAAAGTAGCTAGCCATGGAATCAATTAATGTCGAGATAAATGTAATAGCTAGGGAGAGATTGAAAGTAACAAACAAACAAAATATGAGACAAATATCTTGCTATATATTTGAGCATATTTCTATTTTAGGCAGTTCAGTTTGTAATAGACCACTTCGGCTGCATGGAGACACTATGAAAACAAGCCTTTCAACAAACCCTTCGTTCCAATTATTTTTTCTAGTACTTGTCGAATGGGAGAAAACATGGATCAGGAAAGGGTGTAAAGTGAAACATTCCATATTGATGGACGACATAGTAAGTGAGTAGTTTCATAAGTTGGTGTTATGAGTTTTAGTAATAAATTGGATTAGTCATTTTGAACCGAAAATACTTGTTGAATTGGAGAAAGCATAGATGAGCAAAGGATCGAACTGTAACGTCTTATATTGGTGGGAGACATAACAAGTGAGTGTTTCATAAGTTGTGATTGTGAGTTTTGGTAATAACTTGTGTTGGCCATTTTGAACTAGAATTGAGACACAAATACTTAGTTTTTAAGCCTATAATACTATTTTTGTTTACGGGTCTAGAGTTTTGGACATGGAGCATGATACAAAAACTTCTGAAGTCTAACCTGGACAATGTTGTGTTTATATGCAAATTTGCTGGCTTTAGATTGGTATAGTAAGATTGTTCATTTAAAGAGGACTAGTTTCATCATACTTATTTTTCTCAATTATCAATAGGCCATCCAACTTCTACACGTTTCTTTTCTTTGCAATGATGCATTCTTGTGCTCTTTTCTTTAAATTTGAAGTTTGGTATCTAGTTAGTAAATTGCCTTTTTAGTAAAGATCTTCATAAAAAGCTTCAAAGAAGCCATCATTAACACTAAAGTCTATATATTGTTCAAACTTTAAAGGGTGTAGAGACAATCTTATTACGAGTATATACGATATGGCACTAGCCACTAAGAAAATATTTTTCTACAAATTAAGAAAGCATGTATAATAGTCCAATGCATACAAAGAATTAAAGACGAGCATGCATGCAGAGCAAATTGAAGCTAGATTTGAAACTTTTCTTTTTTAAAGTTGATGGCAGAGAATTCTCTTTCAAAACTTTTCAGACTCACATTATGGTACCAACTCTAGTAGCACATGTGATTTTATCTGAATGAGAGATGGTCTAAATTAACCAGATACAAAGTTTATCAGAATTTGTTCCGAAAAAATTAATTTTTTGACTAATTTTAACATGAGATGTGAACAAGCCTCCCTAGACCCGAACAAATGTTCTACCACTAAGTTAACCCCTTGTATTTTGAGATTTAGTCATGACTAGAACAAATGTGTATAAAGAAAAAAAAAATCATATTATTCACGTAAGAAATTGTAGCAAGGCACGCTGGTTACGTACGTAGATTGCATGAAAGTACACAAAAAAATCACTCAAAGCAAAAGAAGATTGTTGTATAGGAGCCTTATACCAAGTATAAAGTAACTTGTTCCCTCTATGTCACGTTCGAAAAAAGCTCCTCTCTCTCTCTCTCTCTCTCACACACACACACACACAACATACACTCTGAAAGCAATAGAATCACTCAAACCTATAAAGAAAACAAACCACCCCTAGCCCATATAGTAAAAAAACGAGCTAGCTTTCTTCATTTCCTCTCTTTCCTTCTCGTCTCTTTAACTTACTATACAACAATTGTTTGAAGCCTCAAATAAATCTTACAAGGTTTAGGCTTTTCCGATCCTTGTTTGAGTGGTTGAGCGCGATCCTGATAATTGCGCAAGTAAGAAAACTGAGGGTAAAGCGAGATATTATGAGAAGAATTTGGAAGGCCATGGTTTTTGTAATCCTACTTGTAGGATTTGTGATGTTGTGCATGGTTGGAGTTTTAGAAAATGGAGGAACAAAAATGAAGAGAAGTTCAATATTAGAAGTGCAAATTGAAGGAAGTTTGAAGAAGCATATGGAAGTGATAGGAAGAAAGAAGGGTGATGTTGATAATCATGCAAAATTAGATCTTCACTTCATGAGCAAAAGAAGAGTTCCCAATGGACCAGACCCTATCCATAACAGGTGTGTATCATATTTTCAGTTTTGAATTCAAAGTACCGGTTTTATGTCGTCTCTTTACGTCTTCATAACAGGTGTGTATCATATTTTCAGTTTTATGTCGTCCCTTCACGTGTTCACATCTCGTTTGATTCATATATATATATTATCGTTCAACAAAGGAGTGCTTAACATGCTCTCTTGTTGCTATGTTAAGGCAAAACTCAAATTAGAGAAATATATGATATATATCACAGAAGTTTGAAATATTTAGCTTTTATTAATAATGTTAAATGATACGATTCTCTCACAAATAAATTATAAACTGTAATACTACTATATAAGATGGTGAATTATTTCACCTAAAACTAAACTTCAGTTCAATAGAGTATATCGAGATATAACGACGTTATCCTAATGCGTTCGTTCTACTAAAATTTTAACAAAAAAGAAAATTAAGAAACTTGATCAACATCTTATTGTTTCAAAAGAATTCGATATTTAAATATCAAACCTACACTTTCATTTTATTTGCTCCATATGAAATCTACGCTTTGATTTTATTTGCTCCTCTTACTTTCTTTTCGAATTGCCTCAAGATGGTTATATTTTTATTTTCTTTCCAGATATACAATTATGAGTTTAATATAACATTAAGCTTAATCAACTAATTCAAAATAATTAAATCCGTGTTGACTGTAATAGGAGACTCACGCCATTTTAAGCTGAACACATATCTTATACAAAACCAATGGTGAACAAGACGTTTAAAGATATATTGTTATTATGCTCTTTTTTGCGCAGTCTAAGATTTCAAATCATGCTAGGTTGCTCTAATCATGCATAACTGTTACATCAACCTATGTTTCATTTCTCTCTTAAGTGAAAAGCTTTTCTGGTCACTTTATTCTCTGTAATTATATATATGTTTACTAAAGGTAATTAACATTTCATTGGTTCTCTGAAGTTACGAAGCTTTTAAGGCTTTAATCTTTTTATGCCACCTCTCTTTTTCCCCTCCTTTTTTTATTCCTTTAAATTAAAGCATATTTTAATTACAAAAACTAATTAATTAAGTAACCTTGCTAGATGGCACAGCAGTTATAGTCAGCAGTTATAGTCAGGAATCTTCTTTTCCAAAAGTGGACTTTTTACTTCTAAAATGATTTTTTTTACCCCAAAATATTTCGAAAATGTAATTGCTAAGAGCGTAGGAGAATTCTCTCCTATACTATGTCATTAAACCATAATTAATGCCACCGCAAGGAGGAATTCAAAATTTTTGTCTGAAATTGTATAAATATGTTAAGATACGACTTGTAAAGTCACTTGTTAGAAGATATGAGGTATGAAACCGTAAGGGATAGAGGAAGACATAAGATAGGTTGGCAAGAAAAACTTAGGTGAGAACTCGACTATATAAACCTAATAGAGGAGATGACTCAGGAAAGAAATGAGTGACGTCAACAGACACATATAGCCGATCCCCTAGTAGAAAAAGACTTAATTTAGTTTAGTTTAGGTTTAGTGTAAATTAATTCCTTAAATGATACACATAAGATACACATGCATTTTAAAATATTTGAGGTCAGTAGATATTACAAGTCCCAGTTGGCCGTATATTTCTAAAATTATTCTGCATTTCTTTTTTTCCACAGAAGGGCTGGCAACTCTCGTCAATCACCAGGCAAAGCTTAGGCGATTATTGAAGCTGTGACTATCTTGTCTGCATTTCGTGGAAGTGGAGGTATGTGTTCCTGTTCAGGAAGATTGAGGAACCCCAACTTGTAAAAGTCTCGAAGAATTATAATTTGTAACATTGGGGGAGTAATTGAAGGACGTACGTAAACATTTTTGTTCCACAGTGATTACGAATCGGTGGCACTGACAGATACTTATAATCGATTCTACCTAGTGGAATAATGTTTGGTTGGTTTCGCTTGGTTTGATTTTGCTTGGAATAATGAATTAGGGTTTGCTAGGACTCGAAACAGAAATCTTTCATCTATATCTGTATATTTGATTGCTTACTTGTGATAAGGAAAAGCAAATCGTACGTAAGATGGGAACTGAAATTTTGAATGTGCAAGACCACTCAAGAAAAATTACTATAACATTGAGAAGTTGATGAGGCACAAAGCAAGATCTGTTTTTAACATGAAGACTGTTGTATATCACCTGAATAATGTTTTATATCTCTTTATTTGGTAAAAGTTTTTATTATATCATCGAAGTGACATAAAGAAGTGCAAAAAGTGGGGGAGTGGGAGAGGGGGGAAATAGTGACTTGTACAAACTGATAGCGTTTCGATATTCTCTTTCAAATTGTCCTGACGCTCTTATTATAAAAATAACATAAAACATTACACTTTTTAGCCGCCATGCATGTACAAACACAAGAATCTCAAGCTAACCAAGTGGAATAATATCAGCTTAAACTAATATGATGCTATTTCTAAGTATATTGATTGTCTTTTCTTAATGTTTGTTCCTGTGGTTAAGAGGTGGCATGTGTTCCAAAAACTAAAGCACATCCACCATTTAAAGGTGTTTGCATATGGTTAAAAAAGAAATAAAGGCGTTAGCCCCTTGTGTTAGTCCTTTTCACTAGATTCTTTGGTGGGGGATGTGAAAGTACCGTTTTGGTCTTTGGGTCCATTCAAACTTCGGAAGATTGAGGATATATGTAAGGTGGCACCAACATTAGGAAATACATCCCCTCGTGATATTATTATATTATAAATAAAATTTATAGTAATTTAAATTATTGATATAATTATAAAAAAATGATATGGACAGTTCACAACATCAAATTCAACTTATAATGTCATAATATTATAAGGAAATATGCACTTCCAACACCATGGATCTGGAGAAGAAAAAAGAAAGAAGCCACAAAAATCTAGTGGCACTCTTTGCTCTCTAGTTACTTTTTTTTTGGATGATGTGGGAATCCAATTTGGGGAACTTAACTATTAGATTATTCGGTGAAATCCGACCATCAACTGGTAAATTTTCGAATGCATTGGTACGCTATTACACATGCACCAAGTCAATTAAGGGTGGAACTTCAGAATAGTAGAGAGTGTCAACCCCGCGACTTTGCAAAAGCGATTTTACCCCACTAACGCTACAATTTGCTCCAGGGGGCCTCTAGCTACTTGTCTTCAAAGTGTTTTAAAGTGGAAAAACAAAGTAGGCTCTCTCTCAATCTCTTTATGTTAGCTTTATCTTTTTGATAGGATTCAGAAGCAAAGACCTGGTCTAAAGTTGGTGAGATTCAAATGCAAACAATTATTGAAAGAACAGACAAATAATTGTTGGGTGTGTTGTTTAGTGACAATCGAGCGCAAAACTACGTCCTGGATTGAATGAGGAAACATTTTTTTTTTCTTTCATAATGAGGAAGAAAGAGATTGGGAGGAAAGGATTAGAAGATGGTTTAATTAAGTGGATGAAAGTGAAGAGTTTACTTCTATATGGAACGAAGCCCTTCAAGAATATCTTTAATTTCAATCAGTAGGTATATATAGTATATTTACCAGTAATTTAATTTATTAAGAAAATTTGGATGATATTGTATTCTATATTCATTACATGATAATATGTTACAACAAATTTGTTACAATTAAACCTTGATAAGAACATAATAGGATACATGTCTCCTTGTCTCTCGTTCACTTATTACACCATATATACATGTATCAACTATATTAGGTACGTTCTCTTTCTCAAAAGTTGAATACTCAATTGATTTTACCCTTACTACATTTTCATACTATATTAACAATTTAGAATAGTAAAAATAAAAATTTTGTTATATCTTCATCATTTAGGAAAAAAAAAATCATTTTCAAGATCTCAGAATGAATCATTAATTGATGATTGGTCAAATCATTAATATAAAAATAATATCCAAATGCCAAATCCTATTTTATAGACCCAAACCCCCCAACCCCCACCCCCACCCCCGCGCAAAGTGGAAGAAGCTATTAAGAAATTCTTCTTATAATTTCGAGCCAAATTTTTTCAAAAAAACACGTACACTACTTTTGTTGTTAGAATATAACACTTGATCCATATCGAAAAATCAAAAACTTTAAAGTTACTTTGTAAAATCTTGGATTACTCTACTTAACATCAATTGGTTTTAGAATAGAATCTCAATTATCTTAATATTTGTATTTCCGTCACAAGCAATGAGATATCCCATTTGCACAATTGTAGATGGCTAATTATTTTGAAAGCTAGACTTGCATCAGCACAGCCATATTACATCGTTGCATCCCACCACCAAACTTAGATGCTCAGAGTAATAAATTGTAAGCTAAAATAACGTGGTGCTTTCGACAAAAATCCGAGAGTGTACTATAAATACGGAAAGAAAAAAAAAAAAAAAAAAAAGAGACATGCGTGTAAATTGTGATAAGTAATGCCCACTACGTAAGATACCCTGATAGACGCTTTCATTAAGTCCACGACTCTGAAAATCATTTAATAACTTCACTGGAAGTTTGTGGTCCATTAAACTGGAAATCTAATGTATATCTAAAGGCCCAAAGTCTGGTATCTCTGATTTCTTTTTAAGTATTAAAACCCTATTTTGTTTTTTTTACAGAACTTTGGACCGAACTAGTTAAGAATTTAATTTATTTGAGACGAGTCTTGATAAATTTTTTATTTGACTAACTTCATATGTAATGAGGAGGGGAGTTGGATAACTGGTTTCTTTGTAAATCTAAACATGGTTATAAATAATAAGGCTGAGTTGATGAGTCTCAAAGAGGAAGTGAAACGTGCAATGAGCCTTGGAGTTGAGAATTTAATTGTTGAAATAGATTCACAAGTGGTTTTGGGGCTTCTCAAGGGGGTTCCAAGCAAGAAACGTTTATCGCGATAATGGCCTCTTGGTTGTGCTACCATGGGCAGTGATCTCCTTCTACTTCTCTTACTTTTGGAGAATGATATAAGAGGTGTTGTCGCAACACTTTTTTTTTGGGTAAAAAAAAAACATTGCATTCATTAAGAAAATTTACAAAGAACTGTGCAATCTCGCCTAAAAAGGAAAAGAGAGAGAAATACAACGCATAATTCCAAACAAAAAACTTGAGAATTTTTAATATAATAGATAGTAAAAAAAAAAAAAAAAGATCTGCTCTTCCAAAAACACGAATCTTTATCAGCCTTCATTATATGTACTGAGATTACATCTCCAACAGATATTGTCGCAACACCTTGTAATGAATTTGTAAATCACACGGCTCTGACCTCCTTTGAAATAAAAATAAATAAATAGATAAAATGAAAACTTTGGACCGGAGCATATTAAAAGAAAGCCTTTGATCCAATCAACTGAACATAAACTCGGCCCAACAACACAACCCAAAAAAAAAAAAAAGAAGAAAAAACTAAACGAAAATAAATGAATCCCTACATGCTCTACACGTGTCACCACACGCTTTCGACTTTGACCCAGCGGAGCCACCGGAGCGAGAAATACATCTTCATTACTAAACGCCACTAAAATAGCCAAAAACAAGAGAGAGAAAGAAAAACACAAATTGTTTTTCATTTTCATTTCACTTCATTTCGCTTCATTTGAGTTTCATTTCACCTTTCTCTCTCTCTCTCTACAAAAAGCAAAACAAGATACGGCTCTCTCTCTCTATATATATATACACACACATATACATAAATAATTTTTTTTAACTTCTCTCCATTTCTAGAGAGAGAAACAAAGGAGCAGATGCAGATTCTCAGAAGCCGAAAATGATCGAAAAAGCGTGACCAAATCTACCGCTTTTTTTTTTCTTCATTCCAAATCGATCTAAATCACGGTTGGTGTATTCATTTCCATCATTTTTTTATTTATAATTTATTTTATTGTTATAACCGATTCGAATTTTTAATCTCTGTACATAAATTAAATCAATTATATATTTTTTAATTCATTTGAATATTTAGTGTATCGGTGTGGATTTTGCAGATCGAGGAAAAATTAATTAAATAAAAAACAGAGGAAAATTAAATTAAATAAATAAGTTGATTAATTATAGAGAGAGAAAAAAATGCCTGCGCATGCGGATGTGGATCGGCAGATAGAGCAGCTGATGGAGTGCAAGGCGCTGCCGGAGGCGGAGGTGAAGGCGCTGTGCGAACAGGCCAGGGCGATACTGGTGGAGGAGTGGAATGTGCAGCCGGTCAAGTGTCCGGTCACTGTCTGCGGCGATATCCACGGCCAGTTTTACGATCTGGTTGAGCTGTTTCGGATAGGCGGAAACGCGCCTGACACTAATTACCTCTTCATGGGCGATTATGTTGGTGAGTTTTCCGATAATTTGACGATTTCTCCTTATTATTGAATATATCAATAGGATTTGTTGATTTTTTAATATATCTGGAAATGGAAAATGAAATGATTAAATGTGCATGCGTAAATAATTAATGATTTGTGTGTCTGAGCTGTTATTAAGGTCTTTGTGCGATAACATATATGCATGTGTAAATAAGTAGGAATTGTTGATTTCTGATATATATTGAACTGAAGAAGAAATGAGTAATGAAATGATATTAGTTTTCAGCTAATATGAGGAGATTTTCATGTGCTTATGTGTGTTTGTGTTTATATATATATGTGTGTGTGTGTGTGTGTATGTTTGCCTTTATGTACATTAGTTTGTTGATTTATGATATATATACTATTAGAATAGCTTGAACAAATGAAATGATTTCAATTTTCACTGTGTTTGTATGTGTATGATTGTCATTCTTGTAATTGGATGAAGTGTTGATTAAGATAAATTTCTGTTTCTTTTTGAATTGGTATGTTTTGTTTTCTTTTTTTGAACTTTTGGAATGCGATCTGTTTAATATTTTATGGATTGCACTGTTTGTTATGCAACTAAGGTGGCCTTTCTATAACTCGGGAAGATATATTGTTTGTCTTGAGATTGTATGGGCAGTCAGCTTAGAGTATATGTTATTGTCAGATATTGAGTTACGCCTTGTGGGCAGGTGTTTTTATGGTTCTCTGTTGCTGATCTTTCTGCAAATGAGCTTTATGTAATTCCACATCTAGTGTTGGTTTATTTGCAGTTTCAATGCCACGTGCAAATTGGCCTGTGGAATTACGTGTATGACGTTCTAGTATTTGTTTGTATGTGGATCATGAGCATAATCTCATGCTGAAAGAAAGAAAAAAGGCAGTATATAGATTTGTTCAAATCCAAAATTGAATAGTTGGCTTGATAGGATGAGTGTGAAGCTTTTATAGTGGTTTGGCATTTGGGAATAACAGCTAACACTTGTATGCTGAGCTGTGATGAGTTTTATTTAGGTAACTTGATTTTGGTATATTATGTTGATTATGTACATTTGATCATTGATAAAGCAGATCCATGTAATTTGGCAGCAACACCCTAAAAGGCGAATTTTTGAAACATTTGAATTGTTATATTTGGACAGATCATGAGAATGGATTAACTTTTCTTTTTGCTGAGGCTAGTTATTGAATTTTTGGTCATGGAGACCCGTCATCCTCCTGTAGTTGTTATATTGATACAATCACTCGGATGCTGTTCATAGGGCTTCTATAGTTTCTTCATTATATTGCAAGATTGGTCTTAGTGATCATTCTGGGTATGAGTTTCTATTCTCATCTGTATATGAACACATGAAATAGTTGACGGGGAAAATTTGCAAAATTTCTCACCACTTTGATGTAATTTCCTCTCTTGGTTTTACATGCATTAGCTAGTCCTTTGCCCTTCGTTAGTTTCAATAGCTAGATTGTGCGAGCTTTAGCTTGATTTTCTTTTGTGATTATTTATTTGCCTGTGACTAGACTGTGTTTTATAATTTCCTAAATGTTAATGTAGACCGTGGGTACTACTCTGTGGAGACTGTCACACTCCTGGTGGCTCTGAAAGTTCGGTATAGAGACAGAATCACAATCCTTAGAGGAAATCATGAGAGTCGTCAAATCACCCAAGTGTATGTATTCACTTTTCCCCAATTCTTTTCCTATTCTTCTTTTAGCTCCTTAGCTTTAATGTTATCTTCTTACTGCATTTGATTAACTGGTATTTCCCAATTGTGAAGAAATGTGATTGTAATACCGTGGTGGTACTAGGGATGTTGAGTACTGCAATTTGGGCTGGTTTACCCAGTGCGGTTCAGACATAAGTATTGTGCATCATAATTATATTACATAATTGACAATGCTGAACAGCGCTAGTACGATGCTTTTATTCATTGGATTTATGTGAATAGAATTCTTGAGTTTCGAGGTATCACCAGAACATGGATGGCCATTGTTTAAAGAAAGAATAACTAACTTTCATATAGCAGAAATCAATAAGTACCAATTTTGATTAAAAATCTGAAAATTCTGTTCTGTGTGCACTGTAAGTGGGTTGTTGATATTTAAAGGATGATTCCTTTAGCTCTTTATTCTTTCTCATCATATGTAGTATAGATCTTTGCAATATCTTGAAGATTGAATGCCCACTGAAAGAAGATGGTAAAGCAGCAGTATTATGCTGGGCGAATGTGAGGCATGAAAGGTATTAATTGATATCTTGGCTGGTTTTCCTTGAAGTAAAGCTTAAAATGTTGTGATGCTTTGGTATCACAATACATTCTGGGCAATGAGTTTTTTGTGTTACTACTTGAAGCTTTTCACCATTAATTGGAAATGGAGCAACAGTTCTGTTATCGCAGCTCAATTTTCTCCTTTATGTTCGTTACCTTCTAGTGGAAAAAATACTCTAGGTCAGTTGGAGTTGACCATTATGGTAGTCATATATCCTTTTTCATTTCAGGTATGGTTTCTATGATGAATGCTTGAGGAAGTATGGGAATGCCAATGTCTGGAAGTATTTCACTGATCTATTTGATTATCTACCCTTGACGGCACTCATTGAGAGTCAGGTTTGTGTAATATTTGGACCGGAATTTTATTTTTGAATTATCTGATGATCACTTTGGATAACCTTTATTCCTCTGCATTGTAGATATTCTGTTTGCATGGAGGTCTTTCACCATCTCTAGATACCCTTGATAATATCCGAGCTTTGGACCGTATACAGGAGGTACTTGAGTAATTGTTGGCTTGCAGTTCATATTTCTTTCTATTATGTGTCATATATCTTATTACTACAAAAGACTCTCTCTCTCTCTCTCTCTTGTCTCTATGCGCAAACATATGTTTATATCCATATACAAGCCACCATTTTCCATTGCCATCTTCATATGATGCTGTGTTAGTATTTCAATAGGTTAAACATGTAGATCAAAACATAATTGCCGTGGTTAATTTCTGATACTTTATGCTGTGTTTGAGTGGGATGTGAAAGATGCTTGAAATTTTAAAGTCCTTTGTTTAATTAGGAGCTTTTAGATGATTATTGGGATTCTTGTACTGGCAATTGACTTCTCAAAAATTGTCTTTGGTTGGAAAAAAATGCTTTAAAAGATGTTTTAGTTGCATCCTCTTCATGCTTCAGTATGTAAATGTAGGGATTGCTATGGGATGGGAATAGGTATTTGGCTAACTCTTCAAAATTTCTCCTCGTCTATAATGTCGAAAATTTCAAAATAGCTATTGGTTAAGTATTGCCATCTTTCTTCTGTGTTCAATCCCCTTCTGGATAACGACCATAAGCTATTTGATTGGGGTTTGCGTAGTCTGAGCTTTTGGTGATCATATTTTTGTTTACTGGATCACAGCACCTACTTAACATTGGAAGAGTTAATTGATTTTAATTGTTTGTTCCCCCTTCAGCTACTCTCCATTTACTGTGCTCCCTTCTGATTTGCAGGTCCCTCATGAAGGGCCCATGTGCGATCTCTTGTGGTCCGACCCAGATGACCGTTGTGGGTGGGGTATATCGCCCCGTGGAGCTGGTTACACCTTTGGACAGGATATAGCAGCTCAATTCAACCACACAAATGGGCTATCCCTGATTTCAAGAGCCCACCAGCTTGTTATGGAGGGTTTCAATTGGTGTCAGGTTTGTGGACTTGAAATGAAAAATAAGCCCCTCTTTGTGTCTCCTTTGCTCCCTTTTTCTCTTTAGTCATCTGGCACGTGTGCCTACCTGCATCCCACCAGTTTTGCTTGTTGTATTTCATTTTAAGCATTCGTGAAGTCATCTCATTTACCGTTGTGATCTATGTTTTGTAGGACAAGAATGTTGTGACAGTATTTAGTGCTCCTAACTACTGCTATCGCTGTGGGAACATGGCTGCAATACTAGAAATCGGAGAGAACATGGAGCAGAATTTCCTTCAATTTGACCCAGCCCCCCGGCAGATTGAGCCTGACACCACACGCAAGACTCCAGACTATTTTTTGTGATCCCGACACTTGTACCAGCTGTTTGTAGTTCTTGCTTGCCATCATGTCATTGTAGTTGTGCCTTGAAAGAGCAGTTTACTTGTTGTGAGGATTATTCTCAACTGTCATTCTTTTGTTTGGAGTTCTTCAGTCTGCTGCTGACTTCATTTTACGTGCGCAAGAAACTCATCTTAGACACTATAGAGGGCTCGGGGTCTCTTGTCTTGTATATTTCTTTTTCCTTTTTTTTTTTTTGTTTCTTTTTAAATAGAAGGAAGCAGCAATAACATGGTATATTGTGTTTCTCTAGTTTTACAATTTTATGGTAGAAAGCAGGTTTCAGCAGAATATTAAAGAGTTTTTTTTACATCTTCACTGAACTAGCTGGAAGAATGAATAAGTGAAGTGAGGTTTGGTTTTTAGTGCGAGAGACGGAACATAAAAGTAGTTTATTTTCTTGAAAACTGATACTCTTGTTTTTTGTTTTTTTTTTTTTCTTTCTTTCTTTCACATAAATGGTAAACCGTCGTCTCTGTTTTTTAAGCTTTTTATTTTATTAGTAAAGTTGGTTATATAAATTTGATGATATTTATTATTTTTCATGAGAGCAGAAGAAACTCTTGTATACTTTAATTATTTTCCCGTACTCGAATTGGCAGATGAATGTGTCAGTAAAGAAAATACTCGAGTAATCACCAAATATAAATAATCCCTGTAACGTACAACTTGCAATTTATACTTGTCTCTATATGTATTTATTTTCTAGTGTTAGGGTTGTTTTTTTCAATTCCTCTTTTTAAATAAAGATATTTTTGACATGATTTCGTTTGAAGAAGTTATGTGAAACTACTACGACGGTATCATTGTTGTCTGTTTGGCTTAGGTTTTGATTGGTATAATTGTGAAATTTTAGTTTTTGAATTGTAAAGTTTTTAATAATAGAGTTTTGGTTAGAAATATTGTTGAAAAAAAGTCGTTGACTATTTGACTTATATTGAGCAATATTGGGTTTTTAGAGAATTTAAAGGCAATGTTAAATTTTAAAAAATAAGAAATGATATATTTTAGAAAGAAAAAGAAAATAAATTTTCGCATTTTATAAAAATAGTTTTGTAAAAACTTATTTTGAAAAGTTCTAATTTGGAGCTTCTTGTTTTTCAACTTTAACTTTTACTTAAAAGCACTTTTAAAAATGAGTCAAGCATATTAGCCTCAAATTTTAAAGTCACATGAAACAATTTTGAGTGTTAAAAAGTTAGGTCAAATAGAACATTAGTTTTTAGACATTTAAAAGTGTTTTTTGTGTGTTTAATAGTTGAAACTAACCTATTTGATCTATTTTTGAAAATACTTTAAGATAAAAATTAAAGTTAAAAAAAACTAAAAAAATAAGAAACTCCGATTTGGAACATTTCAAAAAAGGTATTTGTGAAGTATTATTTTTACAAAATGCAGGAAGTTATTTCTCTTTTTTCCTTAAATATACCTGTCAATATTTTTGAAATGTCTGATATTGTTCTCAAAATTTCTAAAAATCTAATATTATCGATCATAAACCAAATAGTTAACTATTTTTGTTCACAATATTTTTAATAATGAAAGCTTTATAGTTTAAAAGTCAAAATTTCACAATTAAGCTAAATTGAACTATTCAACTCGTACATAAATTGGACTATTCAACTCGTGAAACATCTGTTTCGTCTTACATTAATTGAACGCGAATCTTTCTTCTACTTATATTTTCACTTACTAGATAAAACGTAATATGGATCATGACATTTGATTTTTTTTTTTTTTCAAATTACAACTATTTATTTCAAATTAATTTAGACCGGCCGCTTAAATATACACTCTTGCCCAACTTAGAGCGATTTCCTTCGATACAATGTTGCATTTTACCTATACGTTATTTAAATAAACACATTGAGGCCAGGTGACCATGTAACATATATGGCAAATCTCATAAATAGTTCCTATTGTTTATAAATTTTTGACAAATAGTCTTCATTGTTTTAAAAGTTACGCAATTAGTCTTCATTGTTTACAAAATTTTTATTAATAGTCTTCATTGTTTCACAAGTCATTCAGTTAATCCCTATTATTTGCAAACATTAGGGACTAAGGGAAAAACTTTTACAAATAATAGGGACTAAATAAGTAACTTTTGAAACAATAGAGACTATTGATGAAATTTTTACAAACAATGAGGATTAATCGCATGATTTCTAAAACAATAGAAACTATTTGTCCAATTTATCATAGGGAAAAATGCAGCAGTAGTCCCCATTGTTTACTCAAAAATCAATTTAGTCCCCATTGTTTCAAAATGCTCAAAAAGGTCCCCAATGTTTGTAAACATGCTCATTGTGGTCCTTACCGTTAAAAATCTAACAGAAAATTTATAAAATGACTAAACTACCCTTACTTAAAAATAAAATACCCAAAATATCCCTATCTTCTTCTTCCTCTTCTAACCCCTCAACCCACCACCACAAGCACCACCAAGCACCACCACCACCCACCACCCCCCCCTGCGCACGGAACAGCGCCCCCCCTGCGTGAACAGCGCCCCCCCCACCCCCCCTGCGCGTGAACAGCGCCCCCCACCCCCCCCTGCGCGAACAGCGCCCCCCCCCCCCACCCCCCTGCGCGAAAGCAGTCCCCACCACCCCCCCCCCTCCCCTGCGCGCGCGAACAGCGCCCCCCCCCTCCCCCGCGCGAACAGCGCCCCCCCACCCCACCCCTGCGCGTGAACAGTGCCTCCCCCCCCCCCTCCCTTGCGCGAACAGTGTTTTATGTTTCTATGTGAGTTTGTGTTTTTTTTTTTTTTTTTCCCTGCGCGAAACAGTCCCCACCCCCCCCCCCCACCCCTGCGCGAACAGTGTTTTATGTTTCTATGTGAGTTTGTGTTTTTTTTTTTTTTTTTGGTCAAATGTGAGTTTGTGTTTGTGGGTGTATATTAGTGTGTGTTTTGGTGTTAGTGTGTGTTTATGGGTGTGTATTAGTATGTGTTTTTTGGTGTTAGTGTGTGTTTGTGGGTGTGTTAATGTGTGTGTATTAGTGTGTGTTTTTTGATGTTTATGTGAGTGTGTGTGTTAGTGTGTGTTTTTTGGTGAGTGCGTGTGTTTGTAGGTATGTTAGTGTGTGTTTTTTGGTATTTTTGTATGAGATTTTATGTTTTTTGTGATTTTTCAAATTTACTCTTGAAATACTATTCACATCTGTTAAAACTAACTAAAATTTTAACGGTAGGGACCACAATGAGCATATTTACAAACATTAAGGACCTTTTTGAGCATTTTAAAATAATAAGGACTAAATTAATTTTTGAGTAAATAATGGGGATTACTGCTACATTTTTCCCTTTATCATATATAAACTTGCCCCACAAAAATATTGTCTGCTTCATGACTTGTGATTATTTCAGATATACTTCTACTATTCTTTCCCATTATATCTTCCCCATTGGACCTAAAATATCTGACTACTTAAGCATCGAAAGGTCCCATTGACAAAATGCTAACTTCTTTTTTTTTTTGTCCATACAAAATGCTAACTTCAAATGACTTAGAACTTGATAAAATATATATATATATATATATATATATATATATATTTATATAGCAAAGTATAACTTATGGAAAAAACAAATGGATTGAACTATTATGGTAAAGCAGCTGTCACCATCATACCTGGGAATCAATTTACCGAATCTAGAATTACACTAAAAAAAGGTATAATGATAGAAAAGTAAAGAAAATTTTTAAAAACGTTACAATCGAATTAATCTGACTGATTATAAGAGTGTGTCCCATAAATAAAAAATTTCACTTTTTACTTAATCGAATAATCGACTATAAGTGTGTAACGTTTGAAAATATTTTTGAAAAGTAAACCAGAAACAATAATTACAAAACAATTGATTACCATCTAAGTATCCAACTCAGATCTCTTCTTCCCAAAGTTGATCATCAAAAAAGTTAAAAAGGACTAGAGTGCATTCACTATTCATCTATGCCATAAATGGAAATAGACACAACTAATACAACATATCCTAACTACTGATAGTGACAGCATCATTCACAATCATGCTTGGCTTATAGTCTATACAATAATTAAATCTCAATCTCCAATCCAATCCAATCCAATCCAATTCCAACCTAACTATTCACAACTTTAGTACCTTTCCATTTTATAATACACGAAACAACTAGCATTTGATGCTGCTGCACCAAATATCAGAACCCTTTAACAAAAACTCGTTTTTAATTTTAAAAAAGACTGTCGTTTATAAGACTAACCCTATAAAACATACACAGTACTGTTCATATTAATCTCCATCAAGCAACACTGATGATGTTATCTCCACTACCACTATTAAAGCCACTTGGCATTGCTTGAAATGCTGACACGTGTCTTGCTGATGGAGACTGCTGATCTGGGGTTGATGATGATGTTGATGTAGAAAGCTTTAGTGATAAAGGCAAAGGGTTTGTGTTTTCTGTCTTGTTCAAGTTGAGATTCGCCATTTTTGAAGATGGAAGCATAGGAAGAATTGGTATTGGACGTATAAGCTTTGTTGATTTGCTTATTGTTCCAAGCGTAATACTTTCAATTGAATTTTCAGCAGCCATTGGTGACACTAATGGTGTAAGGTTCAAGGTTAAACCCTGCATGGGGTAGCCTTCTAGATTTTGGCTTAGATTTTGTTGTTGTCTTGGTGGCTTTGATGAGCTTTCTTGGTTGCCTTGATCTTCAATGGTTGTACCCAAAACCTATACAAAATATAAAAGAATAAAATAGGGTTAAAACATTGTTGAACTTAAAGCTAGGGTAGATACAAAAAGCATAAACAAAGAAAAAAACGATAAATTGCATTATTGGTCACTAAATTTCGGATAAAATTCGAAAAAAAAGTTAAAGAAAAAGGATAAATGATATTACTGGCCACTAAATTTCGTACAAAATTTCAAATCATTCACTAAAATTTTTTCAGGTTCAAATTATCCATTATAACTCTGCATTTATTTCAAATATAATTCAATCATTGTATTTCTAAAGTTCAAAGTAATAGTTCAATGGGGGCAAAAATTAAATTTTTCTTAATTTTTTAATTATTAGGGTCAGAGGCGGATCTAAGATATCTTTTCAATAGAGGTTATAATATATAATAAACGCTTATATATAATTTTTTATTTTTTTTAATGGTGACTAATTAATATTTCATACTAAAAATACTTTAAAAATATCGTTATATTTTTTTAAAAAAAATGGGGTCAGTGGGGTGAATGTGCATCTGTCCTTGATTATGGCGGGTTCTCAATCTATTAGTTCTAACATTAAATTAGACAAAATAGCTCTATTTGAAACAATTAATAAATTTATTGAGTGGCTTTTTCTTTTGTCGAATTTATTTATTGAGTGCTTTGAAATGAAAAAATTGATACCAAATTTGATACACCGTAAAATTTAGTGGTTAATAGCGCAATTACTGAAGAAAAAAAAAAGTACGTAAATAAGTTGAGTTGTAACGAGACAAATGAAACTTGTTAAAAGCTAAGGGTTTGTTTGGATTGAGGGATTTGTGGGGAAGGGATTGGTTTTGAAATGATTTTTAAATCAGTTCTCTTGTTTGGATTGGGGAGGTTTAGAGGAGAAATGATTTGGAAAGAAAAGCAAAATCAGTCATTGTGTTAAATTTGAAATCACCCCAAATTGGGGTTAAAGTAAGGGAAAGGAAAAATTGAAGCAACCAAATAACAATATAACCCTTTAACTCTTTTGAAAATTACATTGCTACCACCCCTAAACTAGTCTTTTTGTTTTTCTGTTTTTTTTTTCTTTTTTGTAATTTTTTTTCATGTCTCATTGATCAGACCTTTTAAAGAAAAAAAAAACACATCAAATCTTTAAAAAAAAAAAAAAAATCCAATTCTATGGACATCAACAGAGGGCACATTTGTCAATGTGGTTATAAAATTTATATTTCTCTTTTATTTTCTTTCCAATCCAAATAAAGAATACACATAATCTTTTATAAAACTTTGTTTTACAATTTTATCTAATTCAAACAAGAGTTAATCCTCTCATTTTTTTTATTATTAAATCATCTCATTTCCTTTATTATTTTTTTCCCTCTGAATCCAAACAATACCTAAAAGTAATGGTCTTAGTTGGATGAATTAACAAAAGACAAATTGTAATTAAATATAAAAGGCTAACTTAATTTAATTTTTAATTACCGCTTCAGTGGTGATGTCAAAAAGACTAGATCGCCGGCGCCGCCTGTTGTGGTTGGTCCGGCGGAGAAAGTACTTCTGAGCATGACTAGCCACCTGAGTAGGCGTACGTGTCTTCACAAAATTCCTTGAAATTCCTCTCCAATCTCCTTTGCCTACTTTTTGCAAGCCTACTAAGAATAGCCTGTGCTCCTCCTCGGTCCATGGCACTCCTACACAAGGCCGGATTCAGATTTTTTTTTCTTTTTCTCGTAAAAGTAATAAAATAATTTAACAATTATATAAATAATATTAATTTTTCAATATTTTTTCTATGGGTGTTAATGCGCACGTTAATTACAAAATCAAAGTAATATAGACAAAGTAGAGGAATACAGCAGGAATTTTGTATGACCAAAAAATACCATTCAAGCTAAAATAAAAGTTTTATAAAATTGCCATTAAACCAGCTATGTTATATGGTTTTGAGTGTTAGACGGTAAAATATCAACACGTTCATAAAATGTCAATGACCAAGATACGAATGTTGAGATGGATGTGTGAAAAAATTAAGAAGGACAAGATTAAGAATAAGGCAATCCGTGAAAGAGTAAGAGTGGTCTCAATTAAGGATAAGATGAGATGCGGTGAGACGGTTTGAAGGTTTAGAGATAACATACAGAAAAAAGGATAGAGAAAAACTTAAATTGACTTGGACGGAGACACTCAGAAAAGACTTTACATGTATGAACCTTATAAAAGAATTAGCTCTCAACAGAAATGAATACCATAATTTAATTCATATATATAATCGACTCTACTGAATCAGACAGATGCTTTGGTTTGGTTACTAAATATATATAAAATACACATTTATTTTAAAAATTTGGAGCGGGCCTCCTATATTAAATCCACCATATATATATATATATACATGCACATATATATATTCTTTACTAATTCATATATGTGCCAATCTATATATTCTACTAATTCAAATGTATACCAAGGAAAAGATATCAAACTATTTTATTTATTTTAATTAGTTGTACTACTATTTATGCTAAACCTAAATAATGTTATTTTTATTGACCAGAACAGCCCTAATAAAACCTGCAAACTTATAATAAGTTAATAAATCCGAAAAAATATAAATCTGTTCGAAAGAAGTATGGTCTAGAATTATCACATGATGCATGACTCCAAGATCGTAAGATATTGAGTGGAGTAGCTTGGAAGAATTTCACTAACCAATATAAAAAAAACTTATGTATCTACAAGAAACATACATTTAAAGTTTTTTAAGTTTATTCACATTATGTACCATGTACGGAATATTTTTTTTGTTCTTGATAGATATGTGTAATGTTACCTTTTTTTCGCTCACGACCCCGGCCAGAGGGATGAACGATGTCGTCAGATTCATATCCAGCTGCAACATCAATGTTGGCATCCTGGGTCTGCTCAAATTGAGCTAGATTAGTCATACTAGCACTCTTCCTAAAGGATCCTTCCATAAGTCTAACACCGAAAAGCATGAACCCTTTGTCACCACCAGTTGTTGTGCCATTGTTTCCTCCATTGTTGACCTCTGAGCATGTTGTTGAATCATGAGCATCACTGCCCGTACTAAACATCGCAGCCATGGCTTAATTATGATCACCAATATGAGTTCTTGGGTCGTCCTCTCAATGACTCTTGACCCATACACGTTTGAGTGGTCGAGTAAATTTATGAACGAGCTATAAAAAAAACTTGATAGAGCCTTTAAAACTCGTATCTATAAACATGAAATTTAATCTACGAAACGTGTAAACTTCTTGTTTAGAAATGAATAATAGTAAACGAGAACTTGAGAGACGAGGCAAACTTATGTGGTTGATTTGATATGTGTTTCGGGACTTTTTCTTTGTGCTTAATAAATTGTTGTTGCGTGGTCTAGTTGATCGGGAGGAAATATTCCAATGCTTCGCGTGTGATTGTACCGAGTGACATATGGGACATCAAGAGCCAATACCATAAGGAGTGGAGTTAGGAAATCTTTTCAGTGAGAGTTAAAATAAATAATTTTTTAATTATATGAGTATATATTTTTTTAGTAGGGTTAATTAATTTTTTTAACTAAAAATACATGAATATTTAAATTTTTTTTAAAAAAAATATATAGAATCTTTAATGTTATTATAGGTCAGTGGGGGTTGCAGTTCGCACAGACCCCTAAGTACCTTCGCCCCTGAATACCAAGGTAGAGATAATGTATTCAATTTCACAGCTATGACAGATTTAAAATTTTTGGATAATTTATCGAAATGTCTAGATTTTTGTTTTTTTTTTATATTTAAGTTATTTATCTTTTATTTTGGATAAAATGATCATTCATCTTTTATTTTAATGATAACCATTAGTCCTTAGAGAAAAATTTGTTAAAAAATAACATTTGTGAACACGTGAATAACACATAGTTGCAAAATACATAAACTTTAAGATATTTATATTTTATCGTGTGACAATTTTACCTATAAATATTTGTGAATTTTACTGTCACATGTCATCCAAATGCTCGTTAACATTATTTTTTTGATGAATTTTACTCCAAGTACTAACGATAGTTATCAAAATGAAAGATGAATGACCATTTTACCTAAAATAAAAGATAGGGGACTTAAATATTAAAAAAAGTAAAGATTTAGGACCATTTTAATAAATTATCCAAAAATTTTCTTCAATAAGTATTAAAATATATATTTACCACTTATATATGTAATTTTTTTTCATTGAAGACTAATTAATTTTTTCATACTAAAAATATGTTTATTAAAAAAATTAGGGGTCGCCACTCACATACATCCACCCTCATCCACTCCACAGTCTTCATCAATTTCTACCAACGTTATACGTTTGTTGATATATAATAGGGGCAAGTAATTGTAATATATATTCTCCTTAAATCTTAAAGCACCCTGAGAAAAATTAATAATGTCAAAGAAAATCAAAGGATAGTATGAATCGTATTTTTTGTGGTTTCTTTTTTTTTTTTTCTCTTTTTCCTTATTTTTTTCTTTTTTTACCTTTATCTCCACCCACCTCTCACTTTCTGAGATTCAAATCCTAATTACCTACAAATTAGGTGAGATAGTTCACTAATTAAATTATTCCGAATAGCGAATATTTCTGTGGTTGAAATCATATTTTTTCAAAAATAAGACAATTGAAGGTCCAAGTGAGAGTCAATGATCTCGAAAACACTGGATTAGTTCTCAGATTGATTTGGAATAAAATCTAAATCTTAATGTGTCGATGAAGTGGACAATAACGTTAATGGTGTAGAATGCTTGCTTATAAGTGGAATGGATTTTGATAGCTGAAAAATATAATATACAGATGCCAACAATATATTTGTATTGTAAAAGGGACGGTGGAGGAACAGAGTCGCTCTCAACCGTCAAAATGGCATATTATCTGCTTCTTTTGTCTCTAGTGCTTTGTTTAATCACTTCCAATGGTGGGTGGGGGGATTGTGAGGATAAGGAGCACTCGGATCCCACCACTACCCTTGTCTCCCTTCACCTTTGAGATCGGGTAAATTCATTTTAAAATTATAAATTTTATAAAATAATAATATATTTAAAATGTATATTCTAAATTGATTAATGACAAAATAATACTTATTATAAAAATATATAATTTTAAATTTTAGATTTTAAATACAATAACACACTGCCTAATTAATTTACCAAATCTTTGGAGCCAATCTCACTTAACCTTCACTTCTCTTTTCTGTCAATCTTTTCGTATGGTTCCAATGAATGTGCTTTTGGAAGTTGTTTTCCACTTCTTCTTTTATAATTGTGTAGATATTATTGACCACATCAAATTAGTTAAATATATAGTCTTCAATAATTTAAGTTTTTAGATTAAATTGTTTTTTACATTATTCAAACCTCTATCATTTTGCCACTATCTTTCAGCTTATCACATATAGAACTTGAAAAAATAAATAAAAATCCCCTTGTATATGATCGAGAGTATTGAAGACATTAAATTAATTAATATAGACACTCTCGAACAATTGAAATTTTTAGATAAATTAAGTGGTGACTTGTATATGTACCTTTGATTGTTTTCGAATATTCAGTCTAATCTTTGTTTTTCTACAAAAACAACCAAAGTGGCCTATCCGTTCGTCACTTGGTGGGTATAGCAGATTATCCACAAAGATTGTATTTGTGATCAATATGTGGACACAATTGCTGCATTGGACATGGGACCTCACAGTATTTTCAATGATAATAACTATTCATAAAATTTATTATTTTTAGTAATTTTTAGATATTCAAGTTTTTATTTTAATTTAAATTTTTAATGAGTCTATCATTTTTTAAAGATTTATACTAAAATAGAGATCTAATCATTTTTTGGGTCTCTAAATTGGGTGTAAAAAAATAAATTGGATCTTTATTTTAGTATGAATCTCTAAAAAGTTGTAAGTCTCATTAAGGATTTGAGTTAAAATAAAGACCCCAGTCTCTAAAACTTATCAAAAATAATAAATTTTTGTAAATAGTACACTATTTTTCTTGCCATTAGAGATACCCTAAAAAAACATAAGATAGAATTTAGATGAAGAAGATATAATCAGGTTGGATTTCTTCCAAGCATAAAACTATAAGAATTACGAATCAAGAATTTTTTTGGCGTATTCTTCATGTAATATGAAGATTACGGATTTGTGACATCCCACATCAGATGTTAATAGTGTTTGTGAGTAGTTTATAAGTGAGTGTTGTGGGTATAAGGAATAATTTGGGTTAACTATTTTGGGCCAGTAAAAAAGAAGTTCAAGTAGTTGTTTCTTATGCCTACAACACTAGTCGTTGGGACTTTTTTTTTTTTGGTCGATGCATAGAGAAGTTTTTTGTACCAACAAACTTTCACTCCTTGTCTTAGGCTTTCCTTTGCAAAATTATTTAGTGAAACATTGCTATATACCACTTTATTTTTATCCGTCATTTATCCCTTCTTATGTAGAGTAAATTTGTGAAGTAATAACATGTTTTTTTCTCTCTCTTCTTTATTTCTCTTTTCTTTTAATTTCTGAAGTAAGTAATTGCAAAAAAAAAATGATAAACAAGTGATAAAAATAATACAATATTTAACATTTCTCAATTAAGTAAAATCACAAACATCTTGGAGAGGAAATGAAAAATTGTCAAATCAGAAAAGTGATCGCAAGAAATCCACTTCGGCGTGAATCAAGCCATCCAGTGACTTATTACTAGTAGTGCTTGCAATTATTGAAGCCTATGGAATCTGCAAATTAGGTACGACCAATATGTCAAGTGATGTAAATCATTGGTTAAGCTCTTTAATTTTTTTCTTACTCTGTCGGCGGCTAAGTTTGCACATTGTTTAAGTGTTATAATCAAATTAGTACTACTGCTCGAACACGTGTTCCTCACTTTGATAAAATAAATATTATGTGAAGGAAAACACTTTCCTTTGTCAACCGGCCGTTCAACAGTCTATTATATAAATGAGTCTTATAGTATATATATTTTATTTTTTATCTAATGGTTATACTATCATTTAGTCAAAGAGAAGAATTTTCATTGACAAAGGATCGCATTTGTTACAGAATTTTTCGTTACTTTTATCGGGATTCTCATTTATGATATCTCCCCCATTTAATCACAAATAACCTTTCCCAATTGATAGAACGTTAGTTACTAACACTTAAAAAAATCGCTTTCAATTTCTCATGTGAATCCCACTTAATGTAGAGAATCGCTCGCCGGACCCGCAGCATTTTCTTCACTTTTATTTTTTATCTATTCTATCATTTTTGTCCAACATTTTTTTTTTTGAGATTCTGTCGGGCTAAGATATGTTTTGTAGTGCTATTATCATGTCACAATGTCGCAGATGGAAAGATACGTTCGGTGACTTTATTCGACTATTAAAAATTCGTCGGCGGCTAAAGTTTTATTGTCATCTTGTGTGTATATTCACATACACCAATTCTTTCAAATATTATTGTGTACATTTTGTTGTGTGTATCTTATGTTCAAACTCCTACAACATGTAAATTTGTTAGGTTGTAAGCCATTTATATATCAATAAACAAGCACCAAAACAAATCCGTTAATTCATTTCATAATTTTACATGGTATTAAAGTTAGGTTCTTAATTGAGCAGTTCATTTTGCTATGCGTTCTTCATTTGCTAAATTTGCTTCGGGTTCAACTACCATAGGCTCTTACAATGTTTTTTTTGATAATATAAGCACTATTTACATGGCCTCAAACTCAATTATTCATTATTAGAGCAAGCATATTGTGATTGATGTTCATTTTGTCGACAAAAAAATAATAAATGGCACGTCTCGAGTATATTATATAGTTACAATAAATTAATCAACTAACATGTTCACTAAGCCACAATATAAACTACGTTTTCAGTTTCTATTAAACAAGCTTCATGTGTTTCCCCACCATCAACTTGCGAGGAGTTGTTACGATAACATAACCAATTCCTATAAATATACACGTGTAGATACACCAATTCCAATTCTTTCCAATATTATTTAGATATCGTTGTGTATATCTTATGTTCAAACTCCTATTACATGTAAATCTCTTAGGTTGTAAACTCTTTACCCTATGATACACAATGCTAAAACAAATTGGGCACTTGATTTCGTAGCCTTGTAATACATAAAGAATTTGGGGTCAGCAAAAACTGCAAATCTTATTATCCTTCATATACAACTACTTTTGCAAAAATAAATTTATTGTTAAAACTATCATTATCAAAATCAAATTAAATAAAATCAAACTCTTATCCTATCGGATAGAATCAACTATTAAAATAAAAAAAATTAATCACTCTCAAAAATGTGAAAAAGAAAAATATAAGAAAAAATGTGAAAGAATAAATAGTAGTACTAATTAACATGAAAACTAAGCCCAAATCCTATGAATCAAGTGTCTTCTAGAGCTATATGGGCATGTTCTATTAGTAATTGGATCATGGGTAGGCGAGTGATTGTCAGGTCGTGCTTTTTTCTGTCTCATGTCCCTCCTGCAAGTTGTTGTAACAAGCCTAATAAGAGCAATTTTAGATGTCACAATCTTTATTAAGATGATAGGAAAATTTGAGTTGGAAGGTTACACGTATATATGTAATAATTTGTGCTTAGAAAAAACATTTTTTAGTATCATGATGAGAATTTGCAACGTCTCAATCTCATTATCTTATAATTTTAAGATACATATGGTCATTCATATCTCTCTTTAAGAGCGCTTGCAACGAGCATAGGTGCATGTATGATCAGGCTAGTACCCAATCAGCCAATCTCAGGCTAAACTTGAAGTGCAATGATCCTCTCATTTCAGAAATGACGTGTATCTTGAGTCGTTAAATTTGCTCAATTTTAATCTCAACAATCAGATTTGAACTAATAAAGTAATAAGTTTTGGAAAAAGGTGTTTGAAATAAATTTTAAAATAAATAGTAGAGATTTAAAAAAATAAATCTGATGACCCATAATATATATTTTTTCTAAAATAAGAAAAATAAAAAATAAGAGATCAAAACATTAATTTACCTCTCGGTAAACAAAACCCACCTGAAATCAGAAATTACTATGTAAGATCTCCTTATAGTTATCGATCAAAGGCTTGAAATGTGAACCCTAGTGTACATGAGGACCATAGTGGAATCCATTTCAATCACGAGATAGGACACGCCCAAATCGCGAGCTCTATCATCCTAGTAAACATGATGTCTCAATCTTTACTAAAATGATAGGAAAAGTTATGTTGGAAGGAAAAACATGTGATAGGAATAGCACTAGTCTAATTATGAAACCATATTCTTCGAGCCACTACAGATTTCAATGGATATTTTAATGACATAGGAATCCATTCTTCTTTTATTCAGGGAAAGTCTAAGGTAATATAACGTAATTAGTGAGACTCAAACTCGCAATTTTTTGCATAATTGAAAGTAATATTATCACTTGACCAAAACCCTAGTAGCGGTAGAAAAGGAATTTGGGATTAGATGGAATTTCATTGTCTTCACAATTAACTGTTTAAGAATGTGTATAGAGAAATTAACATGTGTGCCGATTGATTAGTTAACTATGATTTGCTTCAACCTATTGGAGAACGTTTTGGAAGACCCACCGAATGCACTTCGCAGCTTCATTGATAGCGATAGAAGGGGATACTTTCCTAAGATTTGTTTTGATATAATCGACTTTGCCTTTTTTTTAAAATAAAAAAAAGTACTGTTTGATGACATTACATGGTTGTGATCATTTCCTTTGCCAATTGTCATGGCTTTTGAGTCTCTGTCAAATGTGACATGTTGCAGGTCTCTAATTGTTGTCTGAGATGGCAGATGTATTCTCCAAATCAGAGTAGTTGCTGTATCTTCCTCCGTGGGAGGGGATGTGGTGAGTGTGGATGCCAATAGCTCTATTGCAAGGATTAATTTACCAGGGAGTTAACTGATTATTTGGTCTAATAATATAATTCTCGTTTTAAGTACAAGAATTCTCGATCAATTCTCGCACGTAACATTTTAAATAATGTAAAAATGACTTATGTTTTATTCAAAGATTTACCAAGGAGTTATAAAGTCCACATCGCGTAACAAACCTGCATAGAGCTTCAAATAGTTTTGATCATGTCATCATCTCCCATCTTCCATCTGCTTTTCATATGAGGGAATCAAGATTGTGAATTCCGAGGGTTCCAATCCCTCTCCATCAGCAAGGTTAGCCCAAGCTTTGATTGGCACGAGGCAGAATGAGGCTCGATCTCTTGGATGTCTGTAATGATCCCACATCGGTATTTCATCCTTACAAGGGGTGGTTCTTAAGTGATAGAGGTTCTTTCACCTAATAAACTAGTTTTTTGTGTTGGGCTCTCTCCCGTTGGACTTGAGTTGTTAGTGTCTACAGCAGATCCGATCTCAACATTTCAAATCAAACTCGAACTGCTAGGTTTCCAGGTCTGCATATCATTGTTTGAGGTCTTTAGTGAAGGTAATTTTACTTGTACAATATCTTTTTTCTCATCAACAGAGATCAAGATGATTGCGCACTTCGTCTAACTTCTGTTTCCAACCCTCCTCCTCATGTGACCCTCTTTACATGTCGTGAGATTACTCTTTGGGTACTTTTTTGGTCCGAACATTGGACGTTATGAGGATAATTCAATGGTGATAAACCATCCATGTAGTCATGCTAAAATAATCTAGTCCTTCTTAACGTTATATGTTGTGACAGGATCTAAATCCCAAACATTGGGGCCTGTTTACGAGCAGAAAACTGATATTCTGCTGGTTGTTACATAAAAAGAAACGTAGTAGCTTATGTGAACAAGTTGTCCATTTTATAATCTGATGAGAAGTTTATCCAGTGAGCCCTGCAGTACTTGCAGAGTGTTTATTGATGTTAGAACAGTTGAAGGCCTTTCTCCTAAACATGCGATGTTGGATTGGTTATTACTCTGATGTGTGACATGTTTCCTTGGTTATATTGTGATGATAGATAAATGACAACTCGGTGCACAAAACTCTGCTTATGTGCATGGTCCAAGGGAAGATCAAAACATTTCTACTCTTTTTTTTTTTTTTTTTTGGGTTTAGCTATTGATCTATACCAAAAGGTTATCCCCTTTCTTCTTGTCAATTTGATATTTTCGTTTATAGAAATGTTGAACCGACATGGAAATTTAATATTGTAATGTCTTGTATTGATGAAAGAGTACGTAAATAAATTTAAACAATAACTTGAGTTAAACATTGGGTCAATAAATTTGAGGCTCAAGTAAATAATTCTTAAACATACAATACTAGTTGCATTTGTAGACTTAAACTTTAGACCCGAGGTGTGACAAATATTTTCTTTGTTTGCTGTATTACTCGATTGACTCGTCAAATAACTTATCTCATATTAACCAATATTTGGCTTTTTCTATATATGATTCATTAGCAGATCTCCTAAAGCAAATGCTTCTTAAAGTGAATGGTAGTATCTTTTGTTCTCCTTAGTATGCGGTCAAATGATTTATTTATTTATTTATTTTTAAATCCAAGCCTTTATCTTTACAACCAATGACACATATCTATCAAATTATAACTTACATCAAACTACAAGGACAAAGGAATTGAATAGAAATTTAATTTACTAAGCATAAAGAAAAAAAAAATCATGTTACAATTTCGCAAAAAAGTCCAGAATAAAGAAGAAATTCACTTTTTTTTCAAGAAAAAAATTCTATCAGTAATCATATTTCTCCTCTTTATGTCTACAATGTCAAAAAAATCAGCTAGAAAATGGTGAAACAATGTAAACAAAGAATGTTTATTCTGTGTGCGTCTGCTTTACATGGACAGCTGAGGTTCGAGCTCACCCGGTATCATTTGGTCACAGAGGAGACCTCTCCCAAGGCAGCAAACCAGTTGAAGGATCAGGCAAGTTGGCTAAAACAAAGTCCCGAAGGCCGGTGTCCCAAACCTCACAGAACTGTAGGGGCCAGTTGGGCGGTTCAATGGCCTCGGTGCCTAATCCCGGCACCCTATCCCTAGACCCTTCATTTTGGTTGTCCTGCCAGTCCGCGACATATGTAGCAACCCTTCTATAGAATTTCGCTTTAAAGACATCCCAGGCCTGGTACTTATAGTGGTTTATCACAACCGTGCTCTGAGGCAAATTCAGGTAACTAAATCGTTTCCTCAAGTGAAAGTGGTGCACCACATTCATAAGGGTAGTGTCCAGGGCATGTGGGCGTATGATTGATTTGTGCCTCTCGGGACTCTGAAGCCGGCAAGTATAACCTACTGTAACTCCCTGTGAAGGAGGTGAAGTCAACCCTGACGGTCCAAAGCTATGACACGCTGTCCTGATTTCTGCTATTGTTCTCGATGATGATGTCAAATTTGCCACAAGAGACCGAAGGGAATTCTGACCAGCATATCCAAGCGTCCGGTAAAACTGATGCCTGGGTGTTGTATAGGGAAAGTAGAAGAATTCATCAACATCCATGAACGAAACCCAATTGCATTCATCCTTTGCTCTCAAAGCACAATGCGAAAACCCTGCTTCTTGAGTCTTGACCCAGGGCCACACGTGCCTACTGACATTATAATCCTCTAGGTTAAGTTCTTCAATCACTTCGTTTATTCCATCATCACTATTATTATCATAGATAAACCACCTCTCAACTCCAAGCCAAGAATGATACATAATCCATTCACGCAGTGCAGAGGCTTGGTTCCACAACATTGTGCACACACAAAGCTCATACTTCCCCCTATTCCTCTTCCTTCCATCAGAATTACCATTGAAAATCTTAGCAACGGAAGGCATCATCACATGCTCATGAGCTCTGGCATGAACATGAGGTGTAACACCAACTGTTACACGAATTCCCTGAGCCTTCTCTGGATTCTTCCTGATACTCCGCGGCAACAGACACCTCACAACCTCTTGAGCAGCCGTGACAGCTTTTGAAGTGAGCATGAATCTTCCATCCGATTCCCAATTTCCCAATCCAAAATGGCAACTAAACTGACTCGGATCTGATTCCCGGTCAGGCCTGAGATTCAATCCTTTCACAAACACCACGGCAGTATCCCCATCTAAAGTAGCCGCATACGCCACATTTTCCCAAGAATTCACACTCTGATTACTCACCCACAACCCATTTTCACCCCTTATATCAATCCCATTTCTTCGACGCCTTCTCAAATTTACCAAACCAGAATAGCTCCTAGATGGAAGTGGACACCTCACAATCAATCTATGCTCATCATACTCATCTATTGACAACACATTCTGCTTAACAAAACCACCACTTCTCACATCAAAGCTCTCATTCCTATTCATATTCAAATCATTTTTACTATAAATACAATCCAACTCTTCACTTTTTAACACCAACCCTTTACTTTTTACACTAGAAACTAACAGCAAAACATGATCAGGAAGCATAATACGATCCTCTATTCTCAAGGGTAATAAAAAGTTATCAAAATCTTGAACTGTGTGAACACTTGGAGTGGTGGCATAAGAAGACAATAAAGATGAGCTTGAAACAACTAAAACAGGCCTAAAAGCTGAAGAGTTAATATGAACAGTAAAAGATAAAAGATAAAGAAAAGTGAGGAAGCAAAAGAAATATAAGATAATAGATCTTACTGATAATAAGTTTGATGAAGAAGAACAAAAATGGTGGTGGCAATATGGTAATAATACTAGTGAAGACGGTTTAAAATTGCGTTTCCTTTTACGGCGTTGTTCTGGAGAATCCATTAAAGATTTTGGGACAATGGTCTGTGAAGATTAAGGTTGAAAAAAGCCTGCAAGTGAAGGTGGTGGAGGTGTGTTTTGCAGTTTTTGTACTTGGATCTGACGATGTGGTGGTGGTGGTGATGAGGTGTGTGCGTGTGCCGACAGAGGTGGTTTCCTTTTTTGGGTGGTTCTGGTACTTTGGTTTTTGTCGGAGAGAGAATACAGAAGCTAAAGCAGTCTTCTTATATTGGTCAGAAGACGCGTTTGTTTATAGGATTGTTTGCTGCATTGAGTAATTGGGTTGGTTTTGTGGCGTAGGGGTATTAGTGTATGATATATCGATATTAGGGTAAACTTATTTTTATAAGGTCGTAGGTTTGATATTATTTATTATTTTGAACTTTTGTCTTTTACTAACATGATGTATATGTGAAGGTGTATAGTTGCACTAAAATTTACTAGTTAGTGGTCGAATTTCGTCAAATAATACAATAATTGAGTTTTACCAACTGAGTTCCTACATCATTCCAAAGAAAAAAAATATATATTTTTCTTTGTTTAATGATAGAGCAACTGCCTTATAAAGTTTAATTTGGCTCACTTAATATCAAAGTTTGGAATACATAACTCCGTTCGAAGAAAGCATAGTCTAGATTAACTAAATACAAGACTTATTAAGACTAACTCTAAGAAAGCTTAGTAGAAATTGAATCATGAAGATTATGGCAGATTCAAGATTCATGTTCAATTGGAGATAATTTAATTTTTCATCTAAAAATATTTTAAAAATACACATTTTTAAAAAATATAACTTTAACTTACTGTTTATACTGCTATCAGAATCAGTGAGAGTTGCAACTCCTACTGACTCATATATAAGTCCATACATAGTGACAAGGACTTTCATTAACCCTCCACAACAAGGCTAATCCTATGAATTTAGCTTTTAACTAATAATAAGGTAATTTTTCAAGTTGCTACCCTTTTCTAAAAGGAGCGGGCACAGTTGATGATTTAGTCCACTTGTTTGCTGAATTGAATAAGAATAAACACCACCAGTGGTCCCTTATCTTTGGGGGTTAGGATACTTTGATCTTATATCTTTTAAAATAAACATTTTAGTCGTAAATGTATTGCAAATTTGACAACATTGACCCAACTTACTTATTTCGTTAGTTTGTTAATATTTTTTGCACATGATTGGCATGTGTTTTTTATGGCACTTATTTTTTACGATCTTATATACACGTGTGGTAGGTCAGGTTAAAAAAGAAAAGAAATCAATCAAATTTTGTATCAATCATGTGTAAAAAAACGATAACAAACTAATAGAATAAGTAAGTTAGGTCAATAATGTCAAATTTGTAATACATTTAGAACCAAAATATTTATTTCGAAAGATATAAAATTAAAATATCACAACTTCTAAAGATAAAAGACCACAACATTTACCCATTGAATAATATTTATTCTTTTAGCCAAGTGAGTTGAAGAATATCGCTCCACCCATACCGTAGTGCCTATGGTAGGATTGTCAATGGTCAGATTATCACTCCACTAGTTGTAAACTGAAAATTCAAGATGACTTTAAGGCCATAAACTATTAATTTTCTTTTTCTCTTTGTAAATAAAGGCCATAATTAAACTCGATAATCAAAAAGTCGAAATACCTTAATTGAAATTTTTTTCAACTCCAAATGTTTCTTTTCGAAAGAAATAAGATCAAGTTGAAGTTTAAGAGGATTGGCGTAATGATAAAGAGTATATTTCTCCAAATTTTTTAGATTTGTACTTTGTAATTTCACCAGAAAAAAAAAGGAAATTAAATCAATAATAATTTTTTCAATCAAATGAACTCCTCCATTTAATTTCCTCGAAGTACAAAGATGGATGGAGAGGAGAATGTATAAATATTGATTTCATTACCTAAGCATTATGAATGAGACTTTATGGCTGCTACTCTTAGTGAGGAATATTAGGTGGTAGGCGGTGATATTAATTAAAGCTTGCAGCTTATTTGTAGGCATATAGTTTTGTCCCAAGGCTAAGATTATTAGTTGTACATTAATACAAATGATGTTAACCTTGCCTCGAAGTTAAGATGTTTGTTACTTTGTTAGAGCAAAATGATATTAGGCCTATGAATATTTTCTACTTTTGCTATTAAAAAAATAGGTAAAAGTTGAATAATAATAAAAAGTTTTGAAGAAATTCAGTATAAATGTAGGATTCTTGGATAAACTATCAAATTTAATATTTTTACTCCAACATTAATCTAATGAAATAGTTGTGGCATATGATCTTAACGTTATTTTCGATTTTGAACTAGGATGGTGTTTATATTTTCCATTTTGGCGTTTGGCTTCCATGCGCTAATAAAATGCTGGTTCTTGTATAATATTTTATGATATAGAGGAACCAACCTTAGTCAAGATTGTAAAGCCCAATGTTTTTATATATAGGATAAAGTGTGTGTGCCTTTGTTTTATAGTAATATTGTATATTGAAGTTATAGGAGTGATTGGTGGAGAGGATTAAGCTACCAATATTACAAGAGATTTACATAAAGTCAAATGTACAAGAAATCAAGTGATTGATCGTTATCAAGAATCACATTAGATTTACTTTAAAAACTATAGACGATCCTGCAGTGCAATTCTAAAACATGCTACATCAATAAGTGTGTGATGAGGGTAAAAAATGATTATCCATCCGAGCTCAGTAATCCAACCTCAGGATACTTGACGTGCGAAACAAAGTAAGAAATCGCGGTTGTAGCTGCTCGTGTTTCCCCTCGGGTGCAAGAATAATTAGTATGTTTGAGTTCAACGGTAGGTAGTTGAGAGTAATAAATATATGCGAGTTACCTGATAATGAAGAGTGAGTAGACTATTTATACTAATTCTGATTCCGGGCAACAATTAATGCTTAAGTTTGTCTGCCACTGTTCGTGTCTGTCCAAACTCGTTGCCCGGCACTACTCATACCTACTTTATGTCACATCGGAAGTGACCTGTTGCAATGGTAAAAAGGAACGGGTCGGGAGTCGGACAAGTAACACCTCCCCAAGTAGAGCAGGCCGGCCTGGCTCGGTTTACACTCCCATCAGTGTGAAATAATATTTATGACGGGAGAACATAATTTTAAATAGGGTGAATAGCCCCAGACCCCCTGTGGTCAAGCGAAACTAGTTATAATCCCCCTTATGGTCTAACAAATATAGTCGAACCCCCTTATAGTCCACCCATTGATGCACATCGCCCCCTCCCTCAAATTTTTCGTCAAAACTGCCGGAATATGTATTACATGCAAATAAAATGTAATTTTTATTAGTTTTTAATGTATTCAACTAGATGATTTTTTTAAATTTTTTTTAATTTAGTAATAAATAAAAAATAGGTGAAAATGAAAAGAAAAAAGAAAAAAATATATTTTTTTAATTACTAATATTATTTTATTATTAAATACGTTAAAAACTAATAAAAATCGCATTTTAAGCGCGTTTGTCACACTTTCTGTCAAAAATGACGGAGGGAATGATATGCATCAACGGGTAGATCACAGAGGAATCCGACTATATTTATTAGAGCACGGGGGAATCCGAAACTATTCACCCTTTTAAATATGAGCCATTTAATTATAATGAGTCGCTACTTTATTACTCCCGTCAACCTTCGTAGCAATGCCGTTCTTTCATCTGTCCATTCTCTTGTGCTTACGAAGCTTGTCAGTAGCTTCCTGTGACCTTTTCTTAATACCTAAACAAATGTTACTCGTTTATATTTAGCACCGGCATAAAAGAGAAAAGAACAAAGAAGAAAGGAATAAAGCAAAAGCAAAAGGAAGCATGCCATCTTGGACCAGCCATATGCATAGCCTGTTCAAGATTATTGGATAAGTAGACAAGTTTGTGTCCTGTAATATATTGTATTGTGACCTATTGCCAAAAAATAAGAGAGAAAATTAATGAGCTTATGTTCTGGCTCGATCAATGATTGTTGCACTAATACGTAAATGAGAAAACGCATTATTGGATTAGGTAGTCAAAAGTCCACATGCTATTCTTTCATTATTCATATATCTTATACAACACTTGAGGTGTGATTATGTGCAGTGACATGTCTTAGTGGGTGGAAATTGTAATTTTCACTCGTCTCAAATTTTTATTAATTTTTTTTTATTTTTAGGATTTTTTTTTGGTTGAAAAATTTAGTAATTTTCACTAAAAAATATTTGTATATAAATATCAAATTATATATTTTTAAACCTCGTTAAATAAAAATCTTGGTTTTTCTCGTGGGTGTGATGCGCCTTAAACAAATTGAATGAATCATTGTTAGGGACAATTATTGAGGACTGACATTTTTCGTATACTTTTTGGTCATGCCTCAAGCCAAGAATTTTAAACCAAAGTTGCATTTTTCTTTTTTTTGCTAAGTCCTCAAATCTGTGTATTTGAAGAGAAAAAAAATGTACAAGATGTTCATACAAGAGTTATCGTTGACCGCATGGGCAAAGTTGCATGTTATATGCTTAAGAATAGTTATTTTGGGTCTTAAACCCACTAATCCAAAATAATTAACATGAATTATTAAAAACTAATGACACTAACTTATAAATCACTATTATATTATAGGGAGAAATGCATCAGACCCCTTTATACTTTAGCGAAAGTGCACAACACCCCCTTATAGTTCAAAAACTCCCTGAATTAGTCCATATATTTTTTAAAAGTGCACAACACTCCCCTACAGTTATAAAATCCGTCATATTTAACGGATTTTGTAAAAAAGACGTAAATACCCTCATTTTTTTTTCATTTCTCTCTTTTGTCATTTCCTCTTTTGTTTAGGCAAAAAAAAATGGTAATTTGGTTAATCCATATAATTATTTAATGAATAAATTCGTTAAAAATCAAAAAAAATCTCATTTAACTCGTGTGAAGTACACTCTCCGTTAAATTTAACAGATTTTTTAACGGTAGGGGAGTGTTGTGCACTTTTGAAAAACTACAAGAACTAACTCATAGAGTTTTTAAACTATATGGGAGTGTTGTGTATTTTCACTAAAGTACAAAGGAGTCTGATGCACTTCACCCTTATATTATATCTCATGCACGTGTATACACAGTACATCACAGTCAAGTCCTAGTTTCGTAGTGATCTTATGGTTTTGTCGCCTTAACATAGTCTAGTTTTGAGGGGTTGACCTTTTACAGCTTTGATATTGGATGTACAAAAGTTTTTTTTTTGATAAATTCAAGGGTCGGGACTAAAAAATGTTCGAAAAAGACAATTAAAGCTCTCAAAATAAATTTTATTATAAAATAAATTCGTGTTACCATCACAGCCGGCTGCGTGTCTATAATTGTTTTAATAAATTCAATGGATTACTAAAGTTACTTCTAATGCACATGCTTACAGACATGGAATTTGGTGTGGAGTCATTATTCGAAACATGTGACTTGAAATTCCCTTGGAAAACAGTAGTGATTGTTGCCCAAGTCGTAGGAAAGTTGTTGTCCTCGTTATTCAAATGATTAGTGGATTTCACAGAGGCGAAATAGCTGGCAAATAGCTGAAAGGTATCCTAATTGTTAGATTTTATCGGATAATTCGATAGTCAAGCTCCTATATCCGTAAACACCTCATGGAACTTGCATAGTCAACTATTTGTATTGTTGCCCTTTAGGGTTCTACAGTCTAGTGATAGTGGATGTGAAATTATTTCTGTGAAATTGTTGATTTGACATTCTTTAATATTTTAAAATTTTACATTTAATTGATCCGGTACATGTGTGAAGGTACACTATTATACTTATAAATTTATCAATTAATTGTTGAGTTTTATCGAATAATTTAATAGTCGAGCTCCGCCTGTTGAGTTCTCACATCATCAAAAAAAAAAAAAAAATTATTGTCTCATTCTTAATTAGCTGCGTAGGTAAATAACTCTATTGTCAACTTCTATTGAGTTAAAATAGCAATTCTTATGTCTTCACAAAATTATTTATTCAGTGGTTCTAAAATAATAATTCATTTGGTTTTCAATTTTGTTCTAATCTCGTATATCAGTAGCTAAGATTAAATATTTGAAATGGATGTGATAATATTTAAAAGGATAAAATTAGAAATGAGGTTGATCCCAAATTAACGATAAAATGAGAAATAACCGTTTGAGATGGTTAGGCCCAAATAATCCGATGGGGGTAGTTGTTGAGTCATACTACTACTACATAGATCCCGCAACAACAAAAAGTTGCAAAAGAGATAGCGGTGATACTACTAAAAAGGACGGTCTCAATATTTTCCATAATATTAGGGACGACCGGCAGAGGAACGCGTTAAAAGGTGCAAAGGTAATACATATTGTACGCTATAAGATATACAAGATCCCACATGCATGATGTTAACATAAGAAATGACTCTCAACAATGGCACTTGGAAAAGAAAGTAAAACCGGAAAAGAAAGAAAGAATTAAAAAGTGAAGCTATTATTTCCCCTTGAGCAGTGGGATGATTTTGTTTAAAAAAATTAATACAACCTAGACCTATGCCACTATGTGAGAGGCTTCCTTGGACTGTTAATAGGTGTTGTGTGAATTTTAACGCAAATGTACGTATCGCAACAAATAATAAAGTGATAAGTAAAGATCGTTCCCACGAGAACTGTAATTACTAACTATCGAAATTAATTTAGCTTTAACTTTATTCGGACAATCAAGAATTGAGAATTTGTAACTAATTACTAAATAAATTATAGACTTAACAAAATAGAAAAATAACATAATTACAAAATTAACAAAAGATGGTAATTTAATAATAAAAAAGCTTTAGGGATTCCGATTTCACCAAGATTAATCCTATTTGAAACTAGTGATTTAAATAAATTGACATCTATTCCTTACGTTGCCAGCGATTTCGCTAAGGTAGATATTAATCTTTCTCAAGCATCAATAACCTATCTCAATAAGTAAGCTAACTACATCTCTGTGATAATTGTGAACTTATGGAACGCATTAAGCCCTAGAAATTCAAATGTTGCACTAGATCTCATAACTATCTCTAGCTTATGACGATTTAATGATATTTTATACGTGGTCTAATTTAGTTATCACTTCTCAGTCTCAAACTAAATTACGACTCATGTAATTGTTGTTGAAATATTATATTACTTTAATTCCATGAATTTAGGCTTGTTGTAAGGAGCAATTTGCTCCATGAATTTAGGCTTGTTATAAGGAGCAATTTGCTCCATAAATTAGGGAGCAATTTGCTCCATAAATTGCTCCATAAATTAGGGAATATTGTCTACACCTTTAAGCCTATATAAACCACAATGTAGAAACACAAATTGTATCATCAATGAATTACATTGTTTCACATTACTTTCTTCTTGGTATCTAGAGCCAACAATATACACACACCAAAAAAAAAAAAAAAAAAAAAAAAAAAAAAAAAAAAAAAATCTGTTCATCCTTTTTTTCCTCCACAGCCATCCAAATTTAGATTTCTTACCACAATGACCAAAATCCACTTTATATTCTCTTTTTTGTCTGATTATTTTATGATTTTTTGTCGGTTTAAGCCCTTTTCTTCTAGCCACTTTACTCCTTAGTTGCCTATTGTAAAGGTTGCCAAGTGTCCGGCTGCTTCCATCGTCGTCGTTTATTAATGGCAGCTACTGATAAGATAGAAAATCAGTCTACCACTGTGACTCGTGTAGATCTCTCTCGGGAACCTAATACCCCTACACAACGGGTCACTAGTGTATTACTGAATGGGAAAAATTTTCATGCTTGGTCCCGTTCGTTCCGTCTTTATCTTGGTGGAAAACGAAAAATTGGATGGATTTTAGGCAAGGAGAAAAAGCCGAAAGAAACTGATCCTGATTATGCTCACTGGGATGCAGACAATTGTATTATTTTGGGTTGGATGTTCAATTCCATGGAGACTCAGATTTATAATATGTTTATGTATCACGAGACAGTTCATGATCTATGGACTGCCCTGACAAAGATGTATGCCCATGCACGTCATGATTCTCGAATCTTCGAGCTTTACCGGGAAATTTCTCACGCTTCTCAGGCTACTTTAGGACTATCTGTTGCGGATTATTTTGGGTACCTCCAAACTAGATGGGAAGAGCTAGCCCAATATGAACCTTTGAGTGACTTCCCGAATGATGCTGAGGTTGAGTCTAAACGTCTTGATCATCGTCGGACTTATCAGTTCTTGATGGGTTTAAAACCTGAATTCGAGAATCTTCGAACACATATTTTAAATACATCCCCTTTTCCATCTCTATATGAGGCATTTGCAACTGTGGATGGTGATGAACGAAGACGTCTACTTCTTGCACCCAAGCCCACTCCTTCTATTCCGGACCAGATGGCATTTGCTGCTCCTTCCAGTTTTCGGCAAACCAGTACCCGTCCTTATTGCCAACATTGTCGGAAGATTGGTCACCTCATTGACCGATGTTTTATTCTACATCCTGAATTGAAACAACAATACTCTAACAACCGTGGTGGTGGACAAAAGAAAGGAGCTCCTCGTATTGGGGTTGTAGCCGAATCAGCACCCCCTTCAGCCTCAACAGAATTAGTCTTGGCCCAACCGGATTATAGTCAGCTTCAAGCTCAGATTGCTCAGCTTCAACTCCACCTGGGCCTCACTTCACCATCTGGCTCCACGGCTACCCTTGCTACAGGTACTCCTACCGCACTTCATGGTAAGTTAGGCCAACCATCTTGGATTCTGGATTCCGGGGCCAATAATCATATGACTGGTGAGCTTTCTGTCTTTTCTTCTCCTGTCACTTCCATAAATCAATCGGTTCAAATTGCCGATGGAACGTCTATTCCTATCCGTTGTCAAGGAGATGCCTGTTTATCCTCAGATATTACTCTTCGCTCTGTTTACTATGTCCCCAACTTTGCTTATAATCTATTGTCTGTCAGTCGTCTTGCCAAGAGTTTTCACTGTGCAGTTGTCTTCTTGCCTGACCGTTGCTTCTTGCAGGACCTGACTTCGAAGAAGATTTTTGGCAGGGGATATGAGCACGATGGACTTTACTATTTTGGAGAACTTCCAACCTCTACAGTACCCTCGTCAAGTCTGCATGCTTCTGTGTCTCCAGTTTTTGACACTCCTATTGGTTCTATCCAAAATTTAGATTTATGGCATGCTCGTCTAGGACATGCAAACTTTCAATATTTATGTTTGTTATTTCCACTTTTTAAAAAAGCATGCAAGGATTTTAAGTTTAATTATATGACTTGCGAATTGTCAAAACACACTCGTATTACATATATTCCTCGCATGCATCGAGCTCCATGTGCTTTTGATCTTGTTCACTCTGATATTTGGGGTCCCTCTCCTGTCACGGCTCTCTCTGACCATCGTTACTATGTGACATTCATAGATGATTATAGTCGGTGTACTTGGGTCTACCTAATGAAGAAAAAATCTGAAGTCTTCACTCATTTCACTCACTTCCTTCAAATGGTGAAAACCCAATTCCACACTGTTGTCCGAAATATTAGGTCTGATAATGGCAGAGGATACCTAACCAATGACTTACGGGCCCAACTCAATAAAAAAGAGATTCTTCAACAACTTACCTGCCCTTACACACCTGAACAGAATGGTGTGGCAGAACGAAAGAACCGCCACATTATGTCTATGGTCCGATGTCTTCTATCTGGTATGAATGTCCCGAAATATTTCTGGCACCTAACTGTACTCACCGCTACATATATCATCAATCGTACCCCTAGTCGTGTCCTCCAAGGTCAAACACCCTTGCATATTCTCCGACCAAATACTGTCCTATTTCCTCTTCTCCCACGAGTCTTTGGTTGTACATGCTTTGTTCAAAATCGCAGCCCGACCCGCACTAAGCTAGATGATAAAGCTATACGTTGTGTCTTTCTTGGATATTCTTCCATGTCTAAAGGATATAGGTGCTATGATCCTGTGACTCGCCACTTTTACCACTCGATGGATGTCACATTCCTTGAGACTATCCCTTTCTTCTCTGCTTCTTCCTTAGAGCAACTTCCTGAGGTACTTTCTGCAGAGGACCCTCCTTTACCTCGTCCAGTTCCTATTCTTGACACATCTCAGCCTACTACTGAACTACCATCTAGCTCCAATAATACTCTCTCATCCGGTTCCTCTCCAGTTCCATTACAAGTTTACTCTCGGCGTCCTCGTGCTCCAACTCCACTGCCAGATTCTTCTCCGGATTCAGGTAACCCTCATTCTCCCTTGGTCTCTGAACCTGCACCTTCTCGTTACCCCACTCGTGAACGGCATCCCCCTTCCCGTTATTTACCTTCATGTAGTACTAATCATCCTATTGCCAAGTTTGTGTCATTTCAGGGTCTCTCCGATCAGTATAAATCTTTCCTTAGTCAGGTTGATTTAGTCTCTATTCCTCGCTCCGTCCATGAGGCTCTCCAGCATCCTTTATGGGTGACTGCTATGAAAACAGAGATGGATGCCCTGCAACAGAATCAGACGTGGGAATTGGTTGATCTTCCAGTTGGTGAACGGACAGTTGGGTGCAAGTGGGTGTTTAGTGTGAAATATCTTGCTGACGGCACCATTGATCGGTATAAGGCACGTCTTGTCGCTAAAGGGTTTACTCAAGTACCAGGCAAGGACTTTGGTGCCACATTTGCTCCTGTTGCCAAATTAACTACTGTTCGACTCCTAGTCTCCTTGGCCGCTTCTCATTCTTGGCCTCTTCACCAATTGGATGTGAAAAATGCATTTCTTAATGGTGATCTTTCTGAGACTATTTACATGGATCCTCCACCAGGTTTTCGGGCTCAGGGGGAGTATTCTGGGAAAGTTTGTCGCCTTCGTAAATCTCTCTATGGACTTAAACAATCCCCTCGAGCTTGGTTCAATCGTTTTAGTGACGTGGGTCTTACTATGGGGGTTATTCGGTGTCATTCAGATCATACGTGCTTTGTTCGACGTCACCCTCAGGGTAGATGCATTATTATCTCAGTTTATGTTGACGATATTATCATTACTGGAGATGACACTCAAGGAATTGTCCAAGTGAAGCAAGATCTTGGGACAATCTTTGACATTAAAGATTTGGGTATGCTCCGATACTTTCTTGGTATTGAGGTAGCTCGAAATTGCCAGGGTATATCTTTATCACAAAGAAAGTATGCATTGGATCTTCTTCAAGATACAGGTATGCTAGGTTGTCGACCTGCCTCTACTCCTATGGACCCTAATCTTAAATTGACAGCAGAATCAGGGGAATTGTTAGTTGAGCCATCAATATATCAAAGACTTGTGGGTCGGCTTATCTACTTGACTAACACAAGGCCTGACCTTACCTATGCAGTGAGTATGGTAAGTCAATTCATGCATGCACCTCGTACCTCTCATCTGGATGCTGTTTATCATATCCTCCAGTATCTTAAATCTTCTCCTGGTCTTGGTCTCTTCTATGCAACGGGTGTACAAGAAGGATTGTCTTGTTACACAGATGCTGATTATGCAGGGTCAAAGACTGATAGGCGTTCTACCTCGGGGATGTGTACTTTTCGTGGTAATCACCTTATCTCATGGAAAAGTAAAAAGCAAGCAGTTGTCTCACGATCTTCTGCTGAAGCTGAGTACCGTGCTATGGCCCAAGGAACATGTGAACTTCTTTGGTTACGTTATCTTCTGACTGAGTTGGGGTTTTCGGTAACAGACTCGTCTACCTTGTTCTGTGATAATAAATCTGCGATTATGTTGTCCTCTGACTCAGTCCTTCATGAAAGGACAAAACACATCGAAGTTGATATTCATTTCATTCGAGAGAAAGTTCGCTCAGGGGTGATCACACCTTGTTTTGTTACATCATCCGAGCAGGCTGCTGATATGTTCACTAAGTCAATTGGACCGTCACTTCTCCAATCAGCTCTTGTCAAGCTCAGGCTCATTGATATCTTCGCCCCAGCTTGAGGGGGAGTGTTGAAATATTATATTACTTTAATTCCATGAATTTAGGCTTGTTGTAAGGAGCAATTTGCTCCATGAATTTAGGCTTGTTATAAGGAGCAATTTGCTCCATAAATTAGGGAGCAATTTGCTCCATAAATTGCTCCATAAATTAGGGAATATTGTCTACACCTTTAGGCCTATATAAACCACAATGTAGAAACACAAATTGTATCATCAATGAATTACATTGTTTCACATTACTTTCTTCTATTGTTGATCAGGCAACCACAAGCATTAAACTCAGCATAAAATACTCAACGCATATATGAAATAGTTCATCAATTAATTCAAATAAAAAGTTTCAAATATTCGAAATCCGGCTACATCGTAGCCCTAGAAAAATAACTTAGAACATCATAATGAAATTAAATAAAATCTCAATTGTAACGTAAAACATGATAAGAGAGATAGAGAAAACTAGGATTTGGAGAAAAATTGGGGCAGAAGTCTGTCTCCGGATCGTTCCTCCGTTTTCAACTCGTGAATCCTCTCTTTTTCTCCCTCTGAAACGTTGTTTTTCTCTCTTAAAACCAGCTGCCTCCAAAAGCTCTCTCCCTTTCTAACGTATGATGCCTTCTCTTTAACATAGGGTTTCTTCTTTTCGCGCCTTTTACAAAATTGCCCTTAAAAATCCTGCGACACTGCGCAGCTGCGCTATGACTGCGCTACTTTATTTGTTCTTCAATTTCTCCACAAATTGCATAAAAGTCGATCCTTTGCAATTTCTTTTCAATCTTTGCCTCAAAACTCAATTTGTCTCTTGGAAATTACCTACAATGCAAATCAAAGACAAAACCAATCAAATTGCTCATGAATTACTCAAAAACTAAAAAAGTTTAAGTAAAATGGTACTGAAATCATATATTAATAATACACCCAACAATAGAAATTAAAACTTTGTTAAAAAAAAAAAAAAAAGGAATTAAAACGATTAATGACATGAACACAACGGTCATGTGGGAGAAACTTTCGGCAACCATTCTTTTTCCATTCACTTGGAATTCTCCTCCTCTAAAATGGAATCTTGAATTGTAACACTCTCATACACGAGCATGGTTATTTATTACTTGAGTAATATTTTATCATTCTTATAAAATAATATTTTATATCAATTGGTAATATACAACAATACTCTACAGCATAAAAAGTTGATAAAATCAGAATTTATTTAATTTATTTTATTGCCAAAGTAAAACATTCATCAAGCAACCAACGCATTACGCATGTACAAGAGACGGGTGGGCCCAAAACAAAGCTGAACTTGGGTTCTAACCAAAGAAGAAAATAGATAAAAGGCCTAAGGTCCATAGAAATAAGCCCAACAACCAAGGCAAGGCTGAGTCCAAGAACACTAAAACCATTAGAACTATTACCATTTGCCTATGTACTTACTGGGTCTAGAATCGTTTGGTTATGTCAGTATTGGGTCTAGGCATCCTATATACCCGATAGGTCTCTAACCTCGATTAAGCCAACTCTAATATTTTCTTTATTTTTTTCTTATAATAGTGATCTAAACAGGTGTCCGACAAAAAAAAAAAAAGAGAAAAAAACTAAATAGGTGTCTGTAATTTTAGAGATCTCTAGTTCGCTTTCACTTCAACAACGATTCCTATTTATGGTCCCTCTTAATTTTAAAAATTTTTATTTCAATTTCACTCTAATTACACTATTTATATATAAAAAAATAGTCACATATGTTGAACCGCACAAAAAATAGGGGCTTTCAGTTTTAGAGAGCCCCTTTATTAAGAACTTGTTAAAAAGGATTTCGAGAATTTGACTTCCTAAAATTACTAAAAATTACTAAGAAGCGAAGCGTGTTTGAGATGGCCTAACACTTCATGCAACCAATCGTCAAAATGCATACTGATTGTAACAATACCAGCACAAAATACCTATGTAGTTCAGACATCCATATTCATACAACACCACCACAAACTTCATATAGTTATATGGCATGTCTAGAACCATTGATCTAATTGAGACGACCAATATTTTTTTTATTCTTATAGAAAATGTTATATGCATTACAATTATATATTAAATTTTAATCCGTTTGAATTTGAGTCCTGAACATTCTGGAGAATTATAACCATATATTTTAACAGGAATAGATCCAAAAATTTTATTCAATAGAGGGTAAATTTTAATCTCACATTAATAGGTAGAGCTTAGCTAAATGCCAATCTCCTACAATAATAGTCAATTTAATCTTAGTCTATTATCTTCCTCATTTTCTTCAGTTTTCTAAACCCTCTATCTAACACATCTAACCAACTCGTGTGGTTCATTAGTTCCACCGAAAATAGTTACACTTTTCCAAGGCGAAGGCAAGGGGAACTGAGTGAAGGCTAGGCCTCCCTAAGCATCCAAATTTCTGTTTTAACCTATGTAATATTCTTAAGTAAAAAATGCTATCGTCTCCCTTAATTTTTTTTTCCTTTTTCCTAATTCCCCATCTCCTTATTCAAATTTCCCCACTTCCCTTTTTTCCCTTTTTTTTTAAAAAAAAAAAATTGAATCTTGACTCTTCAATATGAAATTTTTAACTGTGCCCCTGCACTTTTCCTGTTACTTTTTCCTGATTTTAATTGTTATCCATTGATGTTGGCTTTTGGAGCTGATTTATGAAATCTTGAAAAAATAAAAGAAAAAAATAACAAAAAGTAATGTCCTTAGCCAATTCCATAGCTTTATGTGTGGACTCCCTAATTTTCTCATAGAATGGGATGCAGTTGAAGTCATTAGAAGCTGCATCATCTAACATTCCAAGCAAATAGAAGATAGACAACATTGTGACAGATGCTAAAAATTTCATCTCTAATTTATACAACTCTAGCTCATATTACAAGGACTGCTAATAAATAATGGGATTCTAACATACCAGGCATGGCGAGATAGAAGGGTCAATGGATTTACAGACAAGATTCACGCTAGCTAGTCTATTAACCTGATCAGCACAAAACAGCCCACAACAACATAAAAAGGCCAGAGTGTGACAACGGCAACAACATGACGACCTTGAGTTATCCATCTTACCACGACAAGTCTCACCATAACCGGCGTATGATATACATGACCATGTCTAGAGATCCATGGTGGGTGTCAAACAGTTTGGCAAACTAGCCGGCCATATCAGGCAGCACTCAACAAATACAAAATAATTAACAGAAAATAAATAAGAGAAGGGGAAAGAGAGTTACTGGAAACAAGCTCTTCATTATTCTGATAAATGTACAAAGAGTGTTCAGAACAAAGCCTTTTCTTTTCTAAGATTCTAAAAAAAAACCTCTACCTCAACAAGAAAGAAGAGTCCCGCTATTATAGACATCCTAAAAGGATTGATAGGCAAATTTACAAGGATTAGAAAAGAAATTACAAAGATTTTTACTCTTTTTAAAAAAAAAAAAAAATGTACAGGGGAGAGGACAATAATTTGCGGGTAAAAAGCAGCAGTAGTCCCCATTGTTTACTCAAAAGTCAATTTAGTCCCCATTGTTTCAAAATGCTCAAAAAGGTCCCCAATGTTTGTAAACATGCTCATTGTGGTCCCTACC